>CM057473.1:42670000-43920000 GCA_030035585.1 Dugong dugon
CAAGGTTTAAAATCAGGAAAGGTGTGTCAGTGTTGTATCCTTTCACCGAGCTTATTCAATCTTTGGCATATAAACCCCTGGGTTTGTTGATTCCTAGGGCTGCATGGTGATGACCCAGTACAAGAGGAGGAGAAAAATGACAGTGTATGTGCCAGCCCAGAATTTCAAAGAGCTGTACACACAATGTCTGGAGAAGAGTAGTTGGTTATTGTCAGAGTTAAGTGGAAAGGGGACCAGGAGACAACATTTGTTTTGCTAGTGAGGAGACTTAAATTCAAGAATGATTTTAAAACTGAGGGGAAAAGGTGGTTAAGTTATACACTATGAAGGGTCTCTAACAATAAAATGTAACTGACATTGTATGAGAACTTCTTTGAGAACTTAAAAAAAATGTTGTTGTTGTTAGGTGCCGTCGAGTTGGTTCTGACTCATAGCGACCCTATGTACTACAGAAGGAAACACTGCCCAGTCCTGTGCCATCCTCACAATTGTTGTTATGCTTGAACCCATTGTTGCAGCACTGGGTCAATCCATCTCATTGAGGGTCTTCTTCTTTTTTGCCGACCCTGTACTTTACCAAGCATGATGTCCTTCTCCAGGAACGGTTCCCTCCTGATAATATGTCCAAAGTATGTTAAGATGTAGTTTCACCATCCTTGCTTACAAGGAGCATTCTGGTTGTATTTCTTCCAAGATAGATTTGTTCATTCATTTCACACAGTCCATGGTATATTCAATATTCTTTGCCAACACAACAATTCAAAGGTATCAGTTCTTCTTTGGTCTTCCTTATTCGTTGCCCAGCTTTTGCATGCATATGAGGCAATTGAAAACACCATGGCTTGGATCAGGTACAGCTTAGTCTTCAAGGTGACATCTTTGCTTTTCAACACTTTAAAGAGGTCTTTCGCAGCCGATTTGCCCAGTTCAATGCATCTTTTGATTTCTTGACTGCTACATCCATGGGCATTGATTGTAGATCCACGTAAAATGAAATCCTTGAGAACTTCAATCTTTTCTCCTTTTATCATGATGTCGCTTATTGGTCCAGTTGTGAGGATTTTTGTTTTCTTTATGTTGAGGTGTAATCCATGGTGAAGGCTGTGGTCTTTGATCTTCATCAGTAAGTGCTTCAAGTCCTCTTCACTTTCAGCAAGCAAGGCTGTGTCATCTGCATAACGCAGGTTGTTAATGAGTCTTCCTCCAATCATGATGCCCCATTCTTCTTCATAGAGTCCAGCTACTTGGATTATTTGCTCAGCATACAGACTGAATAGGTATGGTGAAAGATACAATCCTGACGCACACCTTTCCTGACTTTAAACCACGCAGTATCCCCTTGTTCTGTTCGAAAAACTGCCTCTTGATCTTGATGTTCGGCTGCTATTCATAAGGTTTTCACTGGCTAATTCTTTTCAGAAGTAGACTGCCGGGTCCTTCCTAGTCTGTCTTAGTCTGGAAGCTCAGCTGAAACCTGTCCGCCATGAGGGATCCTGCTGGTATCTGAATACTGGTGGCATAGCTTCCAGCATCACAACAACACACAAGCCCCCACAGTATGGCAAACTGACAGACACGTGGGGTGCCGTCAAGTCTATTAAAAAAATAGACTAACATAAACCTTAGATAATTTAGTTTTGTCAACTTTGAAGTCATATAACTTACCTAAGTCACTTTTCTATTTCTTATTCTATAAAAACAATTTCTGTTATTGGAAAATTACTCATTTTTTTACAAAGAAAATTTCCATAAACAGCATCTATAAATAGAATGGATCACTTATTACTTTGTGCACTTGAAAGAAGCCACTTAAGTTATCAAAACACTTGCTGTTGTTGTCATTGTTGTTAGATGCCATTGAGTTGGTTTCAACTCATAGCGACCTTATGTATAACAACAAAATGTTGCCCTGTCTTGTGCCATCCTCACAGTCGTTGCTATGTTTGAACTGTTGTTACAGCCACTGTATCAGTCCATCTCACTGAGGGTCTTCCTCTTTTTCACTGACCCTCCACTTTACCAAAAATGATTTTCTTATATAGGGATTAGTCCCTCCTGATAACATGTCCAAAGTAAGAGAGATGAAGTCTCACCATCCTTGCTTCCAAGGAGCAGTATGGCTATCCTTCTTCCAAGACAGATTTGTTCATATCAAATGATTATAGAAACCCAATTTTGTTGGCTGATGATATGTGTGCATAAACACACACTATTTGCCTCAAAGTTACAAGCAGTTGTAAGACTGCTGGGATGAGGACTGTACTATGTGATCCAGTTGGGTTGTACACATATAACACAGAGTTTTAGCAATTGAAAGCTGTTACTATTATTAATAGAAAATAAACAGTAAACAACAAGAACTGAGTACTTACAGAAAACAAACAGTGAACAATAAGAACAGATTTGAAGTGAACTGGTCCCCTCTACCCTTACGAGTAATCCACTTAGCATTGTAGGGAAGGAATACACTTATGCCTAAAAGGGGACCCCCTCACCCTTACCAAATTACCCATGTCCATTTCTGTATCACTGGGCAGGCACACCATGGACCAGGTGTCAGCAGGTATCTCTCTGTCTCACTCTCTGTAGATATGATGTCAGGTCAGGCCAAGTGTGGCATGGCTGTGTTTCTCTCTCTGTCTCATGACTTTTCTTGGCCAGGACTGGCTCCCTGTCCTTGCTGGTCCAGCTCTCAACCAGTGGCTTTGGGACAACCCTGGGTCAATGCTTGGGTTAAGTCGGCATTACAACAGCTCTTGAGGCAAAATTTTTATGGCCAACCCGTGTACAGTGTATGCCCAAGCCTCTGCTGTTGGCAACCTTCTGCCCAGAGGTTCCCTGCTCTGTTGGTGACCTGCCCACAGGTGTCCAGCTCTGCTTAGTGGGCCGACTCACCCACTGCTATCATCTTCTCCATAGGTCGATTCTGCCCACCATCACCATCTGCCAGTCTCATGGATCCTGCTACTTGCACTGCTTCCACTCTTTCTCTTCTGCTTGACCCTGCAGTGCTTGCTGCCATTTCTCTCACTCTTCAGTTTTGTCAGATCACTGAAAGTTACCAACACAGCGCTGCAGCCCTTGATGTGTGTTATAGCTCCTCTAGGAGGTTCTCAGTGGAAGGCTATATTCTGAAAGGACTCATTCCTCTCCTGGCTGTCAGTGATTAAAAGCCCCAAACCCTTCCTGAGATTAACCTCTTATATAGGAACACTTCTTCTCAATTTCAGGATGTGGCTTTCATTAACTGACCAATCCCTTAGGTGGATCAGAGACCAACCAATCCTATTGGCTGTTTTTGCAAGCCTCTTATGCAGAGATAGTAAACCAACCAATCCCTTGCAAGCCGATAATGTGGATAGCAAACCGATCAGTCCCTCCAATCAGCTTATGCGAATAGTAAACTGACCAACCCCGGCAAGATTTTGGCCCAACCAATCACTGTGGGAGAATTACAAACCCAGGGCCAGAAAAGCAATATAAGAAAAATCCCTTTACACCACAGACGACTTTGATGGAAAGTCATCTGTTGATGTGAGTTTCATACAATACCATCTGGCCGTTGATCTGATTAAGATATACTGGAATAAGCCCAGTGTTAAGAAGAATGTAAGAAATCAAAACACTGCTTTCTATATCATTCCTATCAGATTGCAACATGGTTTGTTGTTGTATGGTAGAATGGCTAAGTAAGAGAAATCAACAATGTCAATTAAATCAGCAAAATAGAAGCCATAGGGGACCTTCAAATGCCTGGGAAGAGGCAAGCAAGGCCAAGAAATGGTGATAGTGATTACAATCTATTTGCTCAAGAATCCTGGTTGTGAAAAGAAATGCAGATGTTAGATGAACAGGCGCTGGAAGTGAAGTTCCAACGGGAACTGAGGCATTAAGGGAAGGTTTTATTTTTGAGTGAATTAAGATTTAGAAATCCTCAGTCATCTGGTTAGATGTCTGCCATTAAATTGCTAACTAATTTTAAGCAAGTTCTTTAAATTGTCTAAGCCTAAATTTCCTCATCAAAGAAATGGAATAATAACACCTTCTGGTTTGTTAGGAAACTTTCAGTTCCGTGCTCCATGTCCTTCCGTATTTGTTGTCTTTATACTTTGAGTTTTAAAACTAGTCTCGACTTTAACATTTTACAGGTAGTCCCGAACTTACGACAGGGTTCAGTTCTTACAACTGTCATAAGTCGGTTCTGATGCAAATTGAATACCTCTCTTTTTTTTAATTTTAGTTTTCATTATTATTGCCCTTTATTATCAGTATCTTTATAAATCCAGTCTTTAAACATCTGCAAGTGAACATCTGAGAATGATAACATCAGCAAATTACAAACTGCAACATTGTATGTAGTACATATTACTAATGATACCCAACCAAAACCAAACCCATTGCCATCTAGTCAATTTTGATTCATAGTGACCTCCCCCTTTTTTTTTTTTTTTGTACATCTTATCATTAGTAAATACACTATATACAATTACTAACGATAAGATGTACAAAAAAAAAAAAAAAAGGCTGGTCGTAAGTCCAGTTCATCATAACTCGAATACATCATAAATCAGGACTACCTGTGTATTGCCTCATAATGGTATTATTTTGCTTCAGTTGGAGCCTATGCTTCCTCTATAGATTTCTATATTTCCCCAAAATACACCTTGCTCATGATGTGTCATGGATTGAATTATATCCCCCCAAAAATGTGTGTATCAATTTGACTGGGCCATGATTCCCGGTATTGTGTGATTTTCCTCTGTGTTGTAAATCCTCCGTCTGTGATGTTAATGAGGGAGGATGGGTGGCAGTTGTGTTAGTAAAGCAGGACTCAGTCTACCAGATTGGATTGTGTCCTGAGGCAATCTCTTGAGATATAAAAGAGAGAAGTGAGCAGAGAGACGGGGGAGCTCTAACCACCAAGAAAGCGGTGCCAGGAGCACAGCATGTCCTTTGGACCCAGGGTCCCTGCGCAGAGAAGCTCCTAGTCTGGTGGAACATTGATGAGAAGGCCGACAGAGAAAGAAAGCCTTTCTCTGGAGCTGATGCCCTGAATTTGCACTTTTAGCCTACTTTACTGTGAAGAAATAAATTTCTCTTCGTTAAAGCCATCCACTTGTGGTATTTCTGTTATAGCAGCACTAGATGACTAAGACATGATGATTCTAAAGTTTGTAACTATGTATTCATATACTATACAGAGACCTAGGATTCTCAGTACTTTGCATGCAAAAAGAGGCAACTTTCAGGACAACTTTACAAGTCTTGAATTTTTCTCCTCATTGGCAAAACAAATGTGATCACTGGTCCCCTGTTCCACTTAACTCCCTTCTTCACAATAAAACCCCAGTTAAAAGGCAGTTTTAAATTTAAATAAAATTTTATTTTCTATTATAAAATTTTAATCTATTTTTAATTCTTTAATCACTTCATTATTCTAGATCCTTTCAGCGTTTCCATGATTCTTCCCTTCCTTTTAAATGTGGGATCATAAACTGTATACACTTTTTTGAAACAGGAAAAAGTTTATTTTGCATAGAAAGTATACATATTTTTCCTCAATATGATATAGACTATGTCTATGTCCTCAGTCAGTCTAAAAGATGAACTGTATTTTAATAAGTAAGAGTATGGATACAATTAAAATTTTTAAACAGCAAATACAAAGTGTGGCTCAACTAGTTATGTCATGATTTTTGGAGTCGTTTAGAAATTCAGACTTGATGATGGGCATCGATTCAGTATCACAAATCTTATTTTAAAAAACTCTCTAAAATCAAGAATGGAAAATCTCAGTTTTTCCCCTCTTTTCTATTTCTTCTTCTCCACCATCTGCATTTTGTTTCAATATTGGCATGGGATTATAATCTCACAGACACACTTTCAGGAAATAATGAAATTTTATTTCAGATCAGAGAGCACATAACACCCTAAATGTCTTTAGGAAACTAAATCTCAAGACTAACTAAGCACTGGGCATTTTTAAAGATTTTTATCTTCTGTGAACTCCTGCTGTGTTACGAGGTTTTAAATAATTTTACTTTTAAGTAATTACACATTTTACATAACAAAGAGGAGCTGTAGCTGTATTTTTCTGTCCTTTTTCTGTGGTAAAGCTTTATTTTTACAAACTACAAGGCAAATCTTGAAGATATATAATGTGCAGTTTGAAATATACTAAATTACTAAGATTCTGCTGGCAAATCTTTTCTGTATGTTCTAGAACAGAGTGAAGGTTTCACTCTTTTTCTTAAGAGAGAAAATAAACTAAGTGATAGCAATAGACATGTTATCACTCTTCTCCCTCTTTCCACAGAGAGGGAAAAGTTCTCATCCAAAACTTGTATTCCTTTTCAACTGCATAGGTCCCCAAAGACGTATGTTTGTGGGAGGTTTGGAAAAGGACTCAGCACAGTTTGTGATTGTGCTGAAGTATAGCAGAAAATAGGGAAGAGAGTGAGAAATGACACTCCTTTGACCCAAGGGAGTCTTCTCTTTTGCTTAGAAACAACATATTTCTAACCTTGAAGAAACAGTTTATTTACCACATCACTCTATGTTCTCAAGGAAAAAAAAAAGATGAATTTAGTTACATCCTTGTCAAGATAATTCCATCTCAAAAATTAATTTTCAGAGCTTTAGAGTTATTGCACATTAAAAAACATTGTCACACAAAAAACATGGGTGACCTGTCACAAACATTACAAAACTACTGACCTTACACAGCTTCATCTGCACAACTATTGATTTTTTTTCCTGTCTGTATTTTGACGTTTCATATGATTTCATCTAAGATTCATCACTGTGGAAATGTCAGGTTTAAGGGTGTGCTTTTATTGTTTGGGGAGATCAATCTTAGAAATGGTTTACTACTTATCTATTAGAGGCAGTAGGCTGGATTCATCAATGTTGAAATGATTCAGCATTAAGTTATCATACTTATTTTTCCAGAGGTTTCCAGATTGCTCTTCCCTCCACCCTGAAAAGTGAATTGGGTTGTCACTCTGGGTTTTAAATGTCAATAATTACTTAACTGGATTATAAAACATTAAACCCACAAATACTTTTAACTTGAGGACTTCCTGGGGTATGAGAGATGCAGTTGTTAACTCCATACCATTTCTGTTAGTTGAGAAGGTGATGGAAGCACTAATACAATTACTCAGGACATAGTCAAAAATCAGTATTTTTATGCAATTTTATCATATAAATGTTTTGTCTTGTTTGAATTTTCAAAGTAAGTTCTTCCTGATGACTTTTATTATTATTATTTTTTAACAATGTGAGACAAATGGAATTTTAAGGTTCCTGAATGGAGTCTATGATCAAAGTATTATCTGAAAATATGTCTCTCTTTTGTTTGGCTAGCTTCTTACAAACAGCATTTGCAGTGTGTTAAAAAATAAACTGTGGATCTCAATTGAACAGTGAATAATTTATATGTAAATAGACTGACTTTTATTAGTATAAAAATTGGAAGAGGAGTCAACAAACTATTTGTGTTACTATAGAATAGTTCCAAATCATCCAACAACATGTAAAATTTTCCAGGCAGGGACTGACTACCTAATAGGCAAAGCCCAGCGTGGAATGAAAATGTGGAGCCCTTTGTTCAAAAACTATTAAGACTGTCAAGACAACATTGACAATGACCACCACCACCACCACCACAACCGCCAGTTACCGTTGAGTAGATTTCGACTCATGGTGGTCCCATGTGTGTCAGAGCAAAACTGGGCTATGTAGGGTTCTCAGTGGCTCATTTTTCAGAAGTAGATTGCCAGATTTTTCTTCCAAGACACCTCTGAGAATACTAGAACCACTAGTCTTTTGGTTAGCAATTGAACGTTAACTGTTTGCACCAGACAGCAACTCTCAAGACAATGACAGCAGAATCTTAAACCAAGCACAGGACCTTTCTAAGCATTTATGACTTCACAGGTTGCACACCCATAAAACGTTTTCAGGTTCTATCCATGAAAATTTACCTTGCTGATTTCATTCACTAATGAGGAAGAACTTGACCTCATTATACTATTGTTTTCCTTCCTAGAGAAAGCAACTTCAAACTCTGATAGTCCATATAATAATTCATTGAAATACCGTTAGCTAAGGAAGAAAAATGCTGAAGTATGCAAAATATCATTTTGTCTATTTGTTTTTTGAAAGCCTCTGAGTTAGAGAAGTGGCTTAATTTTGTGTTAGTAGCTAAAGTAAAAATAAAATAAAATGCAATAAATTCCACTTAATCATTCTCATGCTAATGTTTCCTGTTTACGGAAGGCAGATGCAGAAGCTTCAAGTATCTCTCCATCTGTCAGCAGATTTGCAGAGGCAAGTTCTGTTAATGAAAATGACCAGTACACACAAGGTGACCTTTAAAAGTTACCCACAATTCTCAGAATGACACTGCTTTCCATGACAAACAAGAAACCATGATCTGGGTTTCAAGTTCTTAACCACTTGCTGTCAAAGCAGTAATTAATTTAAAAGAAAAGAAACATTACAATATGACTAAATCAAGAAACATCTTTTTATCTGCTAGGAAAAAAAAAATGTTAGCTAGAAGTGATGTCATACTATAAAATACACTGGGAGATTTATTCCATGTGATTCTTGAATTCTAAATGTTTGTGATGATTTAAAACCAAGTCGTTGTAGAAAAATGCAACTACATTTTGAATGGCATTTTTTTTTTTCCTTTTAATTGAATGGAAAAACTAAGATTTTTTTTTTTTAAGCTGTAATTATGGTGTTTGATTCACTGAAGAATAATCCCCTTAATGAGAGTTGGTCTACATAATGACGTTGCTCAGTGCAATATTTAACTAATCAGATTTTTCCTTCAATCCTAGCATTTACTACTTTCTTTTACCTATTCAAAGCAGATTCTCTTATGCTAGCGTGTGTGTTAATGTTAATTGAAGTTATTCAGGTGAATATCAAAGAAAATTAGACCCCTTGGGGTATTATCTTCCCTTGTAGTTTAAAAAAAGCTTTCAAGAAATGCATATATAAATTTGAACAAAATACCGTATTCCACATGCCACTGTACATTTTCTAAGTATTTGATCATGCTACTGAGAATGTTTCTGACAAGATATATCTCTCATGAAGAGTTCAAATAATGAAAGGAGTTTTTAAAAGAAATCTTGGGTAAATTCTGAAATGCAATTTTGACTATAAAATTATAATGAAAATAATATGTTGATTAATTTTATTTGAGAAAATTTTATTCTGGTGAAGAGAAGGAAATACAAAGTAGGAAAGGGATTATTATGCATATATTAAAGGAAAAAACATAAATGAAAAAACTCATTAACAAACTGATGTGACTTGGTTTGGAATAAAGCAAATATAGTTGAGAATGAGGGTTGGAGGAATATTAAAAGAGCAAAACAAAACAGCTCATTGCTATTATTATGTTAAATGGAGCTCTAGGTATAGATATACAGAAAGATAGATTTCCAAATCATGCAACCTTAAAACCCTATATCTATGAAACTTATGAAATATTTAGAATAGTTTGTATTCTGTGGAAGAGAAAGCTCTAGAAATCTGTCCTCCAAAGCATGTATTTATTTCTGTATTCAAATCCCCACATAAAAAACATTTTCAGAAGAGGTCTGATCAGATTGCAAAATATAAATGTTTTTTATTGACTTTAAACAGACTAAAACTGGAAAGAAAATAAAATCCTTCCCACAGTAGTACCACAGGGAGAAAGAAGCACTCTGAAAGCGCATGAGAAATTATAGACAGTAATATTTTAGTGGAAATATAAAAAGCTGAAATAGAACTGAGAAACATTGCAGCAACTGAAAATTACTTCTTAAAATAATCTGGGTGAAACAGATACTGATGGAAATGTAAATCTGAAATTGCTTCTCATTTACTTAATCTGTGAACTGAAGCAGTTTTTCTCTTTGGATTAAAAAAAAAATGCAAGTTCTGTTGGTTGAGTGATCCTCATAGCAAGCAGTAAGGTTCAGGAGTTCCTAAGAATTTCGAATCCAGTTCTAATCCATAATCCAACCTTATTTTCCACTCTATCCCCACACAGACCTTTCCCATGCTCATGCAGATTTTCATTTTCCCATCTATACATTTGTACGTGTATGTGCAAGTGAAGTTCTATAGATTTTATCACCAGTGTAGATTTGTGCATCTACCACTACAGTTGAGATACTGAGCAGTCCCGACACCACAAGGATCCCTTGTGTCGCCCTTTCATAATCACACTCACCTCTTCCTTCATCCTCTCTCCACCTTTCCCTAACCCTTGGCAAACTTTATTCTTTCTTCCATTTCTAAAATTATATTATATAAATGGAATTATACAGTATGCACAGTATGTAACCTGTTGGTATTTATTTTTGTTTTTTTGTTTTTGTTTTCATTCAGCGTGAGTCTTTGGAGATTCATCCAAGTTGTATTAATAGTCCATTCCTTTTTATTTCTGAGTACTGCTCCGTGGTATGTATATACCTCAGTTTGTTTAACCATTCATCTGTTGAAGAACAATTGGGCTGATTTCAGTTTTTAGCTATTACACATAAAACTACTATGAACATTCATATACAGGTTTTTGTGTGAACATAAGTTTTCATTTCTCTGGGATAAATGCCTAGAATGCAATTGCTGGCCCTGTGATAACTGCATGCTTAGATTTGAAAGAAACTGCCAAACTGATATCCAGCCTACCTGTAATATTTTATGTTCCCATGGCAAAATATGATTGATCCAGTTTCTCTGCATCGTTGCCGGCATTTGAGTGTTGTCACTTTTTTATTTTAGCCATTACATTAGGTGTGTAATGATATCTCACTGTGGTTTTAGTTACAATCCCCTGATGGCTAATGATGTTGAACATCTTCTCATGTGCCTATTGTCCATCTGTATATCCCCTTTGGTGAAATATCTCTTTATGTCTTATGTCCATTTCCTAATTTGTTGTTTGGTGTTTTATTGTTGAGTTTTGAGAGTTCTTTATATATTCTAAATACTAGTCCTTGTTGGATATGTGGTTTGCAAATATTTTATCCTTGTCCAGAGCTTATCATTCCATCATCATTACATGTGACTTCACAGAGCAAAAGTTTTAAATTTTATTGAAGTTTAATTTAGCAATTTTACCTTTTCTGCATCATGCTTTTCGTGTCAAGCCTAAGAACTCTTTGCCTAGCCCTAGATCTTGAAGATTATCTCCTAGTTTGTTTGTTTTTTCTATAAGTGTTACAGTTTTATGTTTTGCATTTAAGGCTCTGATTCATTTCAGTTCATTTTGGTCACTATAAGTTGTAATTGACTTGATGGCAACAAGTTTTTGGTTTATGAGGTTTAGGTCAAGGTTTTTTTTTGTTTTTGTTTTTTGCCATGAATGTTCAATTGCTCAAGCATCATTTGTTGAAAAGGCCATATATGTCCTTCATGTAATTGCTTTTGAAGCTGTTTTCAAAACTCATTTGGACACATTTCTGTAGGTATATTTCTGGAATCTCTGTTTTGTTCCACCGATCTATATATCTATATCTTCTGTCAATACAGACTTTTAATTACTGTAAATATGTAGTAACCCTTAATGACAGTCAGATGATTCATTCCACTTTTTCTTTGTCAAGATTTTTTTTAGCTATTCTAGGGCCTTTTCCTCTTCATGTGAATTTCAGAATAAGCTTGTCTATGTCTATAAAAAAATTTTGCTGAGATTTTGATAGGAATTGCATTAATACTATAGATTAATTTGGGGAGAATTGAAATCTTTACTATGTTGAATCTTTCTATCCATGAACATAGTATATCACTCCATTTATTTAAGTCTTCTTTGTTTCTTTTTTTCAGCATTTTGCAATTTTCAGCATACAGATCCTATACATGTTTTGTTCATGTATGCCTAGGTATTTCATATCATTTGAAATGATATTAAATGGTATTGTGTTTTAATTTTGGTTTCCACATGTTCAGTGTTAGTATATATTTGATTTTTATGTGTTGATCTTATATCCTGTAATCTTGATGAACTCACTTATTATTTATATGAGTTTTTTTGTAGATTCCTTAAGGTTTTCTACATAGAGATAATCATGCCATCTGCAAATAGAGCTCATTTTATTTTTTCCCTTCCACTAGGTATGTGTTTTATTTCTTTCTCTTAGTTATTGTAGTGGCTAGGATTTTCAGTACTACACTGACTAAGAGTGATAAGTGGGCATCCTTGTCCTGATCCTTATGTTAAGGAGAAAACATTCAGTCGTTCACTATTAAGTATGATGTTACCTGCATGTTTTTTCAAATGTTCTTCGTCAAGTTGAAGTATTGCTGTTTATTCCTAATTTGCTTAGAGTTTTTATTATGAATGGATACTAGATTTTGTAAAATGCCTTTTCTCTGTCAGTTGATATGGTCATGAGATTTTTTTCATTAGTGTTGATATGGTGGATTATATTGATTTATTTTTAAATGTTGAACCAATCTTAGGTACATAGGATAAATCTCATTTGGTTTTGGTGTATAATTCTTTTGATACATTTCTAAATTTGGTTTGCTAATATTCTGTTGAGGATTTTTATGTTTAAGTTCACGAGCACTATCAGTCTGTAGTTTTCTTTTCTTCACTGTGTTTTTCTAGTTATGGTATTAGGGTAATAGTGGTTTCGTAAAATTAGTTGAGGAGTGTTCCCTCCTCTTCTGAAAGAGGAAGATATTTTTCTGAAGAGATTCTTTAAATGTTTGGTATAATTCTTCAGTGAAACCATTTGGGCCTCTGCAGTTCTTTTCTGGGAGTTTTCGAGTACGACTCCAAATGTTTTAATGGTTAAAGGACTATTCAGATTTTTTATATCATCTTGTTGAGTTTGGTAGGTTGTAATTTTGGGGAATTGCTCCATTTTTTCTAAGTTGTGGAATTTATCATTATTATTGATTTTTTTCAAAGAAGCAATTTTTTTCTTCATTGATCTTGCCTATTGTTTTCTGGTTTTAATTTAATTGATTTCTGCTTTTATACTTCTATTCCCTTCCTTCTGCTTGCTTTGTTGTGTGTGTGTTTCTCTCCTTTTTCTAGTTTCTTGAAGTTGCAACTTAAATAACTGTTTTAAAACCTTTCTCATTTCTAATATAAGAATCTAGTTGTATAAATTCCCCTCATCACTGCTTCAGCTGCATCTACCATATTTTGATATGTTGCACTTTAGTTTTCATTCAGTTCTGTGCATTTTTAATTTCCTTTGAGACTTCTTCTTTGACTCATGTATTATTTAGCAACATTTTTTTTTTAATTTCCATGTGGTTAAGGATTTTCTTATTGTCTTTTTCTTACTGATTTCAAGTTTGGTTCCATTATGGTTAGAGAACATACTCTATATGATTCCATTTCTTTTGAATTTTTTGAGCTTTATTTTATGGCCAAGGATATATTCTATATCGATGAATGGTCTATGCATGCTTGAATACAGCATATTCTGATGTGTTAGGCGGAGCATTATATATATATATATCTTCAAATTTGTTCTTAATTATTGATTCCTATGAAGGAAAATGGCAGAACTAACCAAGAAATGTGTCACAGATCTTATCCTTGTTGGACTTTAGGCCTATATTTGATATAAGACTTATATATGTCTACATAAATTGTTTCATTCTCAAGATTAATTGTTTTGAGCCAAGAAATTTTTAGATGCCACAAAAAAGGGAAAAAACAGGATCTCAGGCAGTTTAGTTCATTTCCTCTTTTTTTGTGAGGGGGGGTGGTTCATTGTTATTTCTTCTTCTTCTTCTTCCTGAGGTACTTAAAAGTTTTTATTATAAGTAATTTTTAGATATATAGAAAGAGATAAAGGAATTATAATTCTATTGAACTTTTACAGCAATTATTGTCTAAGATAGCTCAATGTCTCAGAGATCTCTTAGGCCATGATCAACATAGGATTAGCTTCGTTGTTCAGACAGAAAAATTAATGCACAAAGTATACGAATGTTCCTCATTGTCACTCATTCAAGAGGCACAGCCCACATACTTAAGTCTAGAAAATAGGTTGATGCTTTCTCTTCCTACATTACCCAAGATACAACTAAGATGAACAATTATTGTATTTAGCAACCAGGACTATATGATGAAGTAAAGTAACAAAAACAGACATTTAATAAAATTTCTCATTACATGATGTCATGGATCGGATTATGTCCCCCCAAAAATGTGTGTATCAATTTGGCTGGGCCATGATTCCTGGTATTGTGTGATTTACCTATGTTGTAAATCCTGCCTCTATGATGTTAATGAGGGAGGATGGGTGGCAGTTGTGTTAGTAAGGCAGGACTCAGTCTACAAGATTGGATTGTGTCTTGAGACAATCTCTTGAGATATAAAAGAGAGAAGTGAGCAGAAAGACATGGGGACCTCATACCACTGAGAAAGCAGCGCCAGGAGCAGAGCATGTCCTTCGGACCTGGGACCCCTGCATGGAGAAGCTCCTAGTCTGGGGGAACATTGTTGAAAAGCCCAACAGAGAGAGAAAGCCTTCCCCTGGAGCTGACACCCTGAATTTGGACTTTTAGCCTACTTTACTGTGAAGAAATAAACTTCTCTTTGTTAAAACACTCCACTTGTGGTATTTCTGTTATAGCAGCACTAGATGACTAAGACACATGATGTCTTCTCCTCATCTCATGTAATACTTTAAAAATTTTAAAATATCTCAACATGTTTTTAAAAATGTCAAGCAATAGAGAGAGTCATCATGAATAAGTTTTGAATCACAAACTGATTGATTTTACTGGAATCATGGAGGATGAAATGGTCAAATTGTAATGCTACACTTCTTACCTGCAGGTGATGTACCTGATCTATGACTTATAGAATCAATTTTCAACTTATTCAAAGTCACTGCTCTTTTCAAAGGAAGGTTTTCAAATAGTAAATTGCATGTTTAAAGACCTGAGTAGCTTTAAACATTCTTTTCATTAGTCCCAAACCCTCATTATTTTGAAGAGTACTAAACTTTAATTGGACTGAGTCATTTTCTAAGTCATTCTGTTTCTGTACTTAATCATTCTCAACTTTTTCCTTGCTCTCCATTTCACTAGGCTAAAAGAATGAAAAGAAGTAAAATGCCAGGGTTTATCCAGGACATATTTTCAAGAAGCACAGCATAAAACAAACACAACCCCAAACACTTTTTTGGCATTTGTTCAACACTTGGATTATAAACTTTTTGAACTTGTTGTAGGAAGGGATGACAAACTTTCAGGAATGCCACATATCTATTAATCTTAAACTATAGCTGGTGGCACAGTGGTTAAAAGCTTAGCTACTAACCAAAAGGGCCAGCAGTTCGAATCCACAAGCTATTCCTTGGAAACCCCATGGGGCAGTTCTAATCTGTCCTATAGGGTCACTATGAGTCAGAATAGACTCAACAGCAATGAATTTGGTTTGATTTGGATAGCTTAATAATTGAGAAAATAAATCTATCAGCCCAGAAAGCTGTCACCACTTTCTCTCTAATAACCATGAGAAACAACGATGCTCTAAGAGGTTTTATTAAAATAAAAGAATAATTAAAAGGTATAGTTGATAAACCAGTAGGTACATCACAGTAATCATATATCTACAATGAGAATGTATTTATCAAGTCACTCTTAGATCTTTGAGGAGGACTTGGTTTCCTATGTATGAATGTAATGTTCAGCTTGGGATAATTTAACCATCTAAGAACTAGTAGGATTTATTGATAACTGGATAAGGGCAAGTGGAATCAGTTGAAAAGAGGAATGAAGGATGACTCACAGATATTTGGCTTAAGAAACTGAATGGTTGGATGGTGTAGTCATTTACTAATGTGGGGAAGACTGACAAAGGAACAGTATTATTTTGTCCATAGTAAATTTGAGATAAGTCTCAGATTTCCAAGTGAAGATTTCCAAGAGAATTATGAGGCTATCTCAAATAATACTTGTTGTTTTTCTCCCTTCCATCAAACAAACACAATTTATTAGCCTTTGAAAGCCTATCTATCCCCTACGATCCTCTGCCCACCTATTCCTGCCAAGCTATAAAATCCTACATGTTTACCATGGACTGGATCTTTTGCCAGTCAGAATGAACCTTGGGTCACAGATACAATGCGTGATGCACAGTAGGTGTGCAATTCAAGCTTGATGTACAAAGTTGAGTATTATATTTAGATTGGAAATGTAACCTTTCTGTTACAACCTTGATGTCTATTAGCCTAAGATAAGCCCAGTGGTACCTGTGGGATCTCTGAAATGCATCCTTACCCTCAACCTCTCTCTGACTGTGTAACGAGATCACGTGATTCCATTTTTGTTTTATTTTGTATTGTGAACCCCTAGATCCCTTAGTTGTACCTCAAATGTGTTCAGCTGTGAACTTGGCCTGAGGACTCTAAAATTCTATTTTAACTCAAATGAATCACTCACTGAACCTCAGAAACTAAGATGTTGCCAACCCCATGATAGCTGACTCCAGTGTCACCGCAGCCTAGAAACTTCAGTAGCCTTGCAAACACATATCACATCAAATACCTGAGAATTTGTCACTTGCCCTGTTTGTGACTTTATCACATCAGTCTGGAAACTGTGGTTTGAGGTCATGGTTGTAGCTGCATTACTCAGCCTTTGAGGTTTACTTTAGTTAGAATTATTTTGGTTGCAAGTGACTGAAATGCAAAAGGAGGGGGGAAGATTTAATACAAGGACACTGGGGCATTTTACCTAATCAAAAGACTTGCTCCAAAAAACCAGTCATCTCCAGGGACTTCAGAGATCGGAACCAGAAACTAAATTGCTACCATGATTGTCTCTCAATCCCTGCCCCCAACCCTCCAACCACCCATTCTCTCCTACTATAGACAAGCTCTTTTCCCAGCAGTTGGAAACATAGCTACATTCTGAGCCTGTCTTAAATCATCTGTGCTTAATAATTTCAGAGAAAGGAGAGGGCTAACTTCTTCCCATCTGTAGTGAATTAACAATCCGTGATTGGCCTAGTTTGGGTAACATGTTCATTCCTAGACCAATCACTTGATTAAGGGAATGGAGTAATATAATTAGCAGTCCCATCACAATGAAGTATTTAACAGCATGAGTTTTGGGGTCAGGCTGATCAGGGTCTATATCCTGACTCTGCCACTTACTATCTTCACGACATCAGGCAAGTTACACCATCCCTTTATAAAACATAGATGCCAATACCTACCATACAATAATTGGTAGGATTAAAAGATGTAAGAAGGAATTATCACAGGGCTTAGGATAAAATAAAACCTGTATTGCTATGGGCCTAGGCTACAGAACAGTAGACGAAAAAACACATAGTGCTGAGGCAAATAGCAGCTCACAGCTAGCTCCTGGGCACCCCCCAGCTAATGACTTTGCCCCCACAGACGGAGCCTGCATACTAAACTGAGTGACAAGACTGTGAGGTGGACAGATGGCCTTCACTGATGCCAGAAAAAAGCATACAGCAGACTGGAGCTCTGGTAGCTTAGCTCTCCTTAAGCTGTTTAAGAATCCAACCTCCTCTGTGCCAAGAAAAGTCACAAACTGGGCCAGAGCCAACTGGCTTGTCACAGGGCTTGGGGTTCTTTGTGAAATAAGGATAACCTAAATATTTTTTTCAAATGAAATTTTAAAATAGATAAAACATTTATAAGATGAATATTTAGAGTCTATTAAGGACAAGTGCTACAAGAAATAAAGCTCTTATTCCAAACAATATAACATGAAACATTTATGTTAAATACTGAGAGGAGTTTTCCAACAGTAAAAATTGCTATCCCAGCAGTTTCTGAATAAAGACCTTTTTATATACAGAAAGTCCCCGTTGCTTTTATCTTTCTAAGCCAACCCGGAGTTGGAGCTATCACTGTCATCATCATTGGAGCTCTGGCAGTTGGGATATGAGCAGGTAGAAATCTAACTAGGAAGTGACAAGGTAGGTGGGTAGGGAGAGGCAGGATTGGTTCATTCAAAAGTGCAGTGAAATCATCAAGTGCCCACGTTACTTCTCTTCAATAGATACCCTCTGCCTGTTGGCTTTTGCCTTCAGGCTTTTCCCTTCATAAACTCAAGATAGCTGTTGAAGCTCCAATACCCACAATTCCACACAACCATGTCCAAAGGCTGGAAGGGGAAAGTGGGTGCTTCCCTTAAACATATCCCTTTTGACGTTCGTGAAAAATCTTTCCCTGAATCCCCAAACTGATTTCTCCTCAATTAAGCCATTCACTGGTAAGGTGAATAAAATTGCCTGCTAGAGCCAGAGTGGACCCATTTACCCCTTAAGCACTTAAACACCAAAAGTGCTGATGGAATCTGCCTTTATTAGTAAGGAAGAATGAGAAAATGCCTGTGTAGAGGTAACCAACAGCATTCAGCAAAGTATCTGTCATAAAAACAACTTGAAACCTTAAAAGGGTCAGTTAATTCCAAAGTAAGGGGAGAGAAGGAACTAATTTATACCGTGGTATATTCTTTTTTAAAACCCTAAGTCCATTCCTGTGTTCCAGGCCTTCGTATATTTATATTACGTCAATAAAAGTAGTTGTCCCAGACATATTAAACCAAACCAAACCAAACCCATTGCTGTTGGGTCAATTCCGACTCACAGCGACCCTATAGGACAGAGTAGAACTGCTTCACAGGGTTTCTAAGGAGCCTAGACATATTACTGAACAGAAATTCAATGATGGATGCAGATTTTCATTTGAGGAGTGAGAGGAACAATAGGCAATTTTGAAGAATGAAGAAAAATGTAGACATACATGGAAAACACACTATGAAGCTGAAGATATCAAAAAGATTCTGAGAGTTTTGGCAGCTAGGAAGAAGAGCAGTAGGATTTAGAGAGAAACAAAGAAAAGAAGAAGAAACGGCAACAAAGGTAACTGTGGCTGTTTAAAAAATTTACTTAAAATCAGTACTATGCAAAAAGCAGAAAAGTCTTTTTTTTCCCCTCCTTCTACTTCCTAGTTCTCATAGCATTCACTGTGTTTCGCATAAACAGAGCTCAAACAAATGCAACTTGTATGTTTTTTTTTTAATATATCTTACCTGTGCCTCCCCTTCCAATGTTTTTTTTTCCTTTTTCAATTAAGGTATAATTTACATAAAGTAAAATTCACCCTTTTAAATTTAAGTTTGGTGAATTTTTATAAATGTAAAACCACCACAACAAGCAAGATACAGTGCATCTCCAACATCTCAAACAAGTTTCCTCATGCCCATTTGCAGTCAACGCTACGCCGACCCCTACCTCTGGCAACCAATGATTTGACTCCTGTCTCTATAGTTTTGCCTTTCCCAAATGTCATACAAATAGAATCATAAAGTGCATAGCCTCTTATGTCTGCCTGTACTGCCTTTTGAATTCATCTGTTGTTGCATGTATCAGTAATTTGTTCTTTTTATTGCTGAGTAGTATACCACTGAAAGAATTTATTACATTTTTTTTGTTCATTTACCAGTTAATGGACATCTAGTCTTTTTCCCAATATTAGGCAATTTTGGATAATATTATTCATAATATAACTACTAAAACATTCACATACAGTCTTTGTATATAAATTCTGAATTCATTTGGGTAAATTCCTAGGAGTGGAGTTGCTGTTTGCTTACTTTATAAGAAACTGCCAAATTTCCAGAGTGACTTTAAGAAATTCAGAGTGACTTTACCATTTTACATTGTCATCAGCAGTGTATAAGAGTTCCAGTTGATCCAAGCCCTTGTCTTCTTAATTTTAACCATTCTAGTAGGTGTGTAGCTCTGTCTCATTATGGTCTTAATTTACATCACTTAATGGCTAATGAAGGAGCCCTGGTAGCGTAGTGGTTAAGCACTCAGCGGCTAACCAAAAGGTTGTTGTTGTTGTTGTTAGGTGCTGTTATGTTGGTTCTGACTCATAGAGACCCTATGTGCAACAGAATGAAACAGTACTTGGTCCCACGCCATCCTCACAATAGTTGCTGTGCTTGAGCCCATTGTTGCAGCCACTGTGTCAATCCATCATGTTGAGGGTCTTCCTCTTTTTCACTGACCCTCTACTTTACTAAGCATGATGTCCTTCAGGAACATAGACGGGTCAAACCCACCAGCCCCTCTGAGAGAGAATGATGTGGCAGTCTGCTTCCATAAAGATTACAGCCTTGGAAATCCTATGGGTCAGTTCTACTCTGTCCTGTAGGGTCTCTATGAGTCGGAATCGACTAGAGGGCAATGGGTTTGGGTTTTTTGATTTAATGGTTAATGATGTTATACTGGCCCCTTTTATTATTATTATTATTAGCCTGGATGCTATATCATGGGAGAGAGAGAGAGGGAGAGAGAAGAAAGGGAAGGAAGAAAAAGAGAGAAGAGGACAGGAGAGGAGACAAAAGGACTGGATTATGTGTTCCACTTAGAGTGTTCAGAGTAAGTGTTCAAAGCCTAAACAAGAATGTAAATTCTGGATTTACTTTAGGAAAGTCAAGTAGAAGAGTGAGGCAAATTAAGGAATGAAGCCCAATGAGGGAAAAGCCAAAACAAAACAAAACAGTTAAAATGTTAGTAAAATACTTCACTTGTAAATCATATAAAATGAGGGTAGTACAGGTGTGTACTGAATGTTATTAGTATAAATTTTGACAGTGTGGCACTTAACAGCAAAGTGAAAGTAAATGGCTTACAAATTGGCATCTTTGGCATAGTCAGGACAGAGGGGAAAAAAAAAAAAACAATTGCAGTCAAGTCATTTCTGACTCCTGGTGACCCTACGTGTATCAGAGTAGAACTGTGCTCCATGAGGTTTTCAATGGCTGATTTTCAGAAGAAGATCACCTTGAACCTCCAACCTGTTGGTTCGCAGCCAAGCATGTTAATTGTTTGCACCACCAAGGGACTCCAGTCAGGACACAGTCATGGAGAAATTAAGATATAAGCCAGGAGTGGGAAGTCAGCAAGAGTGACTCCATGCTGACATGGGTTACTTATCGAGAGATCTTTTATTCCTGCCTTATATATAATTTTGTGTCTTGATATAATGCCTGGCACATATAAGGACACCATAAATGAATGAATGAGAGGCTGATGAAAGATGAGTCTTCTAGTGTGTTTAAGTATACCCCGAAATATGAGGGTATTCCATGAAATTCACCCACACTGTATTGATGTAAAATATGCTAAACTTAGTGATTGATAAGATATTGACTAGATGACTTTTCAATATCCCTATGAATATAGCAAGTTAATAATTTTTAAAAGTAGATATTGGATGCATATTTTGTGCTTAGTGCTATATTCTGAATTCCAAAAATATATACACATAAGAAAAAACCAAAACCAAAACCGTTGGCGTCAAGTCAATTCTGACTCATAGAGACCCTATAGGACAGAGTAGAACTGTCCCATAGGGTTTCCAAGGAGCGACTGGTGGATTTGAATTGCCAAACTTTTGGTTAGCAGCAGTAGCTCTTAACCACTGCACCACCAGGGTTCTGTACTGGCAAAGTACTTAAATTTAATTGAGATGAGAAAAGCATAAGCCTTATTACTGCTGAACCTACTGTTTCTAGTAGCTGATGTTGTTAGGTGCTGTTGAGTCGATTTCAACTCACAGCTACCCCATGTGACAGAGTAGAACTTTTCCATTGGGTTTTCTAGGCTATAATGTTTATGGGCACAGATAACCAGGTCTTTCTCCCATGGAGCTGCTGGGTAGGTTACTGCCTGACTTTTCGGTTAACATCTAAGTGCTTAACTATTGTACCACATGGCTCCTTTTAGTAGCTGTAGCTGCTTGGATTCTAAAGTAACTTGAAGAAAAACAGAAAACAGTATGGTTCTCAGAGTACTGGTGGATTTTACTGATGTGCCAGTACCCACTGGCACTGTGACAGGAAATCATAATCTTTTTCAAGACGTTCTTGAAGAAATTCTCAAAAATATTTTATTTATTAAATCCTACCCCTTTTTATAATATATGCTCCCAATTCTGTCCCCTCTTGTCATCATAAAATTCCATATCCCATTATGGATAATGAGCATCCTTAATAAAAGAGGCAGAAAGGAGGTTTCTGATAGTTTTCTTCCTTTAGGAGGATGGAGTCTCTTGTCACTTTCTTTAGCCTTTCATGACCCACTTCATCAATAAATCAGTTGTAGTCTCCTTAATGCCCCTGTTCGTCTCTTCGAAGTCTGTAATCGTGTATTAAAATTCTGAGATGCATAATTTTTATCTAACTGGCTGGAAAAAATAAAATCCCTTCAAATGCAGTGAATAGTATTAAAGAAAGTAGGTAAACACAGAAAAATATATTCTGAACACTTAGGTAAGAAATCAAAAGGAAGCTAATCATACAGAGTAAATTTCTGTTAAAAAGAAACCCAGATATAATAGTATCTTCAAAATAGAATTTTATCCCTCTGAGCAGTCCAGATATAATATAGTGTTTCCAGGCTGTCAAGGACCCTGTCTTAGGCTGGGTTCTCTAGAGAAGCAAAACAAGTAAAGTGTATAAATATATAGAGAGAGATTATATCAAGGAAACAGCTCACGCAGTTGTAGAGGCTAGAACGTCCCAAGTCCGTGGATCAGGGTAGAGGCCTCTCCCAAGTCACACAGCTGCTGAAGCTGGCAAGCCCAAGATCGGAAGGTCGGAGAGCAGGGCTCCCACTCACAGGCTGTGCAGATCGACGAATCCCGGGTTCGGTGGATAAGCTGACAGCTCAAGTTCCAAGAACGGGAGATGAGAGGACAGGAAGCAGCCGCAGGATCCAGAGAGAGCAAAAAGCCAGAACGTCTGCTTATATACAGATGTGGGCCACACCCCCACAGAGACTCCCTTTCATCTGATTGGCAACTCACAGTATGTTCAATCATGGGAGTGATTACATTAAAACACGGAGAATCATGGCCCAGCCAAGTTG
This sequence comes from Dugong dugon, assembly GCA_030035585.1. Classification (NCBI taxonomy): domain Eukaryota; kingdom Metazoa; phylum Chordata; class Mammalia; order Sirenia; family Dugongidae; genus Dugong; species Dugong dugon. The sequence goes on from CM057473.1 coordinate 42,692,922, forward strand.
ACACACAATCTTAACCATCACAGACCCAGACTCCTTTTCTGATTGCTCTGCCATCCTTTGATTTCCATATCTGGATTCAGAATGGCCTCTCCTAGCTCCTGCTATCACACCCCTATTCCAGCCAGTAGGAAAAGAAAAGAGGAAGGGAAGCCCACAGGACATATTCTTTTTTTTTTTTTTTCAAACTTGTATACATCATATCCATTGACATTTTCTTGGCCAGAACATAGTCACATGGGTATATACTGTGCAAAGGAGGTTGGAAATTCTGGTCTTTAGCTGGCATATTAAGAGTCTGTCTAAATCTTTTATTGCTATTGAAAAGGAGGAGAATGGTAATTGGGGGAACAAACAGTGGTCTCTGTTGTATCATCTATTTGAACATGCAAAATATGTAGGAATCATCTTTAATACTTCCCATTCTCTTTTAAGAGTCAATCCATCACAAAATCCTGTACGTTTACTGCTTAACATCACTTTTTTTGTATCTCTATATTCAGCATATCCTCTAGCCCAATCTACCAACAACTCTTGCTCGTACCCATAAAATGTCTTCAAAATTTATATCCTTGGATCCACTTAGGCCCCTGTCTTAGTTTCCTAATGTTGCCGTACAAAAGTGCCACCAATAGGTGGGTTTAAAGAATATAAATTTATAGTTTCATATATTTGGAGGCTAGAAGTCCAAATCAGGGCATAGACTCTACAAGAGGGTCTTTCCTTGTCGGTAGCCCCAGGCATTTCTTGGCATTCTTTGGCTTGTAAATGCATCCTCATGTGGTCTCTTGCTCCTGTGTCTTTTTCCTCTTTTTATAAAATACCACTGAGAAGGGATTAAATTTAGAACCTATGCTACTCTGGTACGATCTCATTAACATAACAGAAGAAAAACCCTATTTACAAACAGGGTCCCATTAGGACTTCAAAATAACTTTTGTGGGGACAGAATGCAATCTATAACACTCCTTTGCCCCCCCCCCCAAATTCATGTCCTTCCCATGTGCAAAATGTGTTCTTCCCATTCCAGCATCTACTCTAAGTCTAAAATCATATCTTCTGTATCATCTAAATTAGATATGAGTGAGACTTTGGATATGGCCCATCCTGGGGCAAATTTCTCTCCATCTGTGGATCTATGAAAACTAGGAAACAAGTTACGTGCTTCCAAAGTACAATGGTGGAACAAGCCTAGGGTAGATATTTCCATTCCAAAAGGAAGAAATTGAAGGAAAAGAAGGGGTCATAGGTACCAGGAAAGTCCAAACTCCTAGGGAAAATCTCATTAGCTCTTAAGGATTAAAAATTATCCTCTATTTTCTGCAGTAAATCTGACATCAGTTCCACTTCCTTGGCACTCCAGAATATTGACCTCACCCCCTCAACCCTGGGGGTGGCCTTGTTCTCCTGGCCCAACTAGCATGGCAACCCCACCCTCTGGAATGAGGTGCAGCCTGCACATTAAAACTGAGGAAGCAGCAGTCCTGCCTCCCATCCTCCTTCCTACAGCTCTGCTGGTCTCTGAACTGATTCCAGGATAGTTCTTTCTGTGTCTTGGAGGACATGTGTTTACATCCAAGTATCTCAATGATCCATTTCCTGCTTGTATAATTCCAGGAATCAGACAATTTTCCTTCATTTTGCCCCATCTCTGTCCCCTTTAACTGACAACATTTCTGCTGAGATGGTTGATATTAGATTCATAGATCATACGTTCAACAAATGGCTGTCTAGTTACATCCTTAGTATCCTATCCAGAACATGCTTTCTTAATTTTTATTGTAGAATTTTTCACATTTTCAAGGTCTGGCTTCTCTACGCACAACTCATTTCTCAACCCATCTCTTTCTTCCCTCATTTTACTATAAACGGCAAGGAGAAACCATGTTACCTCTTCAAGATCTTGCTTAGAAATCCCTTAAGTTAAATAGCCAACTTCATCATTTGCAAATTTTACTTTTCACAAAGCATTTGAACATATTTCAGCCAAGTTTTTTGTCAGTTTATAACACGAATTTGCTTTCCTTTAGTGTCCATTAACATGTTCATTGTTTCTTTTCAAAATCTAACCAGAAACATATTTAATGCCTACATTTTTAACATCATTCTGCTCATAGCTATAGAAGCTTTCCCCACAGCTCTCAATTCTTTCTGACCCCTCATCAGAATCAACTCAGAATTAACCTTAATGGCCATAATTCTAAGAACAGTCTCTTCAAGGCAATCTAGGCTCTTAATATGAAGTACCTATGAATTCTACTCATTACTCATTACTCAATTCCAAAGCCCCTTCCACATTTTTAGTTATTTCTACAACAGCAGCCCCCTCCTGGTACCAAAATATCTTACTCAGTGTTCTTTAGAGAAATGAACCAGTGATATATCTACATACAGAAAGAGAGAGAGATTTATTTTAAGGAATTTGTTCACGTGATTGTTGGGGGCTAGGATGTCCAAAATCTGTAGGTCAGACAACCGGCTAGAGTTTCCTTAAGTCTTATCTTCCAAAATCTATAGGTCACATGAAGAGTGAGGGAACTCTGGTAAAATGTCTATTTACTGTCTCTGGAGGCAGAATATACCCTAGAGAAAACTCCTCTTTTGCTCTTAAGACATTCAACTGGTTGGATGAGGCCCACCAACATTATGGAGGGTAGTCTGCTTTACTTAAGGTCAGCTGATTTAATCACATGCAACTACTTCATAAATGAGTGTTAGACAAATGTTTGACCAAGTAACTGGACACTGTAGCCTAGCCAAGCTGACATACAAAATTAACCATCATACCCTGTCTACAATCAGTTCTCTATTTTTAAGGGAGAGAAATGCTTTCAAAATTCAGATATGTTCATATTATCAGTTGATGCTAGTTTTTCTCAAATAAGATAAATTGTATAAAGCCCACTAGAGTAAGAACTGTGTGTATTTCGCTCATTATTACATCTCCAGTGTCAGTTGTTGTTGGGTGCCACTGGGTCAATTCTGACTCATGGCAACTCCATGTGACAGAGTAGAACTGCCCCATAGGGTTTTCCTGGCTGTAATCTTTATGAAAGCAGATTGCCAGGTCTTTCTCCTGTGGAGTTGCTGGGTGGGTTCAAATCGACAACCTTTTGGTTAGAAGCTGAGCATTTAACTGTTGTACCGCCAGAGCTTCTTGCACATAAAAAAATGTAAAAATAATATTTGCTAAGTGAATTTAATAAATATAATTATTCAATGAATATTTTTGAATTTTTACTTTCTGTGCAGGGAAGAAGTATGTATTCACACAATAATTCTGGGATGGCAACATATAAAACATACTCCAGTGTATCAATGGAAATGAATTTGAGGCTGCCTCTTTTAGGGTCCCCCCCATCCCAAAAACAAATATGTGGAGGGGAGAAAGATTGTGGTCAAATGAGACACATTTATGGATACCAAAAATAGTAGTATAAAGAAAGTATACAGTATTTTTTGCAAATAACATGTGCCTTTTACCTTTGCCAATCACTCCCCCCACCCCCTGCGAGGTATTTTTATAAGCACCTTTTCATAAGTATTTTCATAACTGTATTCATTTCAGTTGACTGTGATATCCATATACTGACTCTGGGTTCATTTGATTTTATAAATTATTTTTTCTTGTCTAACTTAAAAGTTTAAGACCAAGTGATTGCGCGTAGGCAGGAATAAAATTTCAGATCTTCCCAGATTTGATCTTACTTTCTTCCGAACTATTTTAAAACAGGCTTAATTCCACATATAAATTACATGTTGCTGTAAAAAAATTAGCATATCATGCTTAGGAAAATAACTCCTGGTTGCGGGGGAGCAGTTGGCAAACAAACATAGGAGGCGAGAGTTACTTGCACAAAAAACACAATAGCTGTTAGTCATTCCCTTTGACAAGCTTCAGTGGTGCATCAACTTCTTTGCTAAAACTTTGCATGCTTTTCTGAAGCATTTTGTCATTGAAAAGACTCCATAAACTTCAGCATTTGGAAGTTTATGGAAATGAATGTCTATGGTAAATACATTTTTCACGTTTAAAAACTGAATTAAAAATTGAATCTTTTTGAGAGCCACGTAACAAGACCAGATATCTTAATTAAGGGAGCATCAGGTTACAAATGTGTACAGTTAATTCTCTCTACAGAGTCTTATCTGATTTTCTAAAACGTTATACCAAAAACCCGTTGCTGTCTAGTTGATTCCAACTGGTAGCCACCCTATGGGACAGGGTAGAACCACCCCGTAGGGTTTCCAAGGAGTGGCTGGTGAATTCCAACTGCCAACCTTTTGGTTAGCAGTCGAGCTCTTAACCACTACACCACCAGGGCTTTGTGCTTTGTTTAATGCACTCATAAATATTTTAACTTTTTATCAATCCTATTTTTGTGTTTGTGTATGAAAGAAAATTATGTTACATATATATACCTAATATGTTAATATTAAATAGTAAAATAGTATGAAAATGACAGGGTGGAATAGAGTAGTATACGATTCCGTATAAAGAATGGAATGCCATAGACCAAATATTATGCTTCAAAAATTCTACATTCATCTTTGAAAAAAATAAATCTGAAGGAGATAAAGATACTGACTGTGTACTGCTTTTCAGTTGACTATGATATCCATATACTGACTCTGGGTTCATTTGATTTTATAAGTTATTTTTTATTGCCTAACAGTTGAAGATCAAGTGAATATGCATACATATGAAAACTTGGCAGGAATAAAATTTCAGATCTTCCTAGATTTAATCTTATTTTCTTCCAAGCTATTTTAAAACAGTCTTGATTTCCACATGTAAAATGGAGTGGATTATTTTTGATTATGTAGTAACTTTTTCAGGTCACTTGAGAATCATTACTGTACTTGAAAAGGTAATTTATCATTATCACCCTCAAAAAATATTTATTAAGCAACTAACTGTGCATAACTGGGCTAGGTGAGCACAAAGTTATATAAATGTAATTTATGAAATTACATAATACAGGAAACGAAAAAGGTTAGATAAAATATTAAATACATCACTATCAGGAAGGCTTTTTAACGTGCACTGATCAAAGATAAATCCAAGTTTATCAAGAGTAGCTCACAGGGTGGGTTAGTCTAGGAGCATGCACACTTGGGATGGGACTTGGATGAGTAATCATAGGTGTGTTTTCTTTGATGGTTAATGGAGTAGAATTTAGAGAAGTGATGGAGTGAACCTGGCAGTCTTTTTCAGGTTCAGCTGGAATGGTAATATAATTTTACCAAATGGACACTTATCAAAAATAAATAAAATACCCTAAAATATGTTAGTAGTTTTTAATGGTAGTTTCCTTACAATATTCCTTTTATATTACCAGTAAAAATTTTTACATATTCTAACCTTTATTTAGTACTTACCTGAATATTGAAGCATATTTCCCATCACTGCTTCATGTAGTCTTAAAATTGATCTTGGTATAACTTTCAATGCATTATTAAAATCCCCCTTCGGTTTATTTTATATCAAAATTCTGTTTTACTCTTAAATGGATTTTAATAAAATTGAAGGAATAGTGCCTTTAGACATTATCTTTGATCAGGATTTTATTTTGAAAAGCATCAAAATTTCATTATATGAAACAAATCAAAATTCAGTACATGATAAAAGCTTTTGGGTAAACGTCAAGAATGTAGGTAATGCTTTGGCAATTATAATCACCAAATATACTTACTTTTCTTGTCAGACTAGTCTACAATACCTCACACATGCCTTTGTCAGCATCACCAACCAGTTATTTATTGAGACAGAAATGTAGAGCATTGTGCAAAACAGTAGAGTCAGAGGGATAAATAACATTATTCACAAGGTATTTACTGTTTTATATATGCATTCCCTTTGTTGTTTCAGATTTTTATAAAAATGAATGGATGAGCCATGGAGAAAAGCACTTAAGAGTTGTGTGGCAGACACAATTGCTTGCCTACCCTGAAGCTTCCCTTTTTCTTACCATCATAAACCAATTATTTTTTTCAGGCAGCAGTGTGCCCGGCACCAAGGGAAAGAATCATTTCTGCCTAAAGCAGTTCTTTCAGTGAGACTTTTGCAGTGGGAGAGTCTCCATTGAGAGGAGCTTTATGCTTCTAAAATATAGACTCATGTTTAGTATTCTTGGCCTCCAGGACTCAAGTCCAGCATTATATCCCAGGCACGATGACATTAAGAAATAATGCTCCCAAAGTTTTCCAACTACCCCTTAGGTGCAGTACCATCCTAGTTGAGAATGAATAGTCTAAATTAATCTTGTTCTCCTTTGCCAGATTTGGGTCCAAGGGCAGCCATGTGATCTAGTTTTCACAAAGGGTATCTCAGGATAATTTTTAAGGGTTGCTTCTGCAATTTTTTTTATTTATCCCCTTTCAGAAAGTAGAGGCAAGCATTGGGGAAAGAGCCTTGCCTTGTCACTTCTGGCCTTTCAGCTTTGGATACTATTGGGAAAGGATGGGATATCTCAGGTGTCAGCTTGAGTCTTGTGATCATAAAAACCTTTCACACTGAGATGGGAGGAGAGAAGGATAGAAATCCCTAACCCTCTGAAGACATTGTTGAACTGGTGAAACATACTAGGAAGATAAGTAAATGTTTTTAATTGTTTAAAGTTTCATTAGCCAGGTAATCAGTTACTGCAGATTAACGTAAAGTAGGACAACCTGTCCAACGCATTATACATGTTGAAAATTTCCTTAAGGAATTTATTTTTAGATTATTTTACAAAGATTGTAGCCCTGAAGAAAAGAATTATGGGAAGGCCACAATAAAAAGGAAGTAAATTAAAACTATTTATTTCAGTGTTTCATGAAACTAATATTTGCATATCCAGGAAGTCTAGCTTCAACGATACCTTCAGGGATACCTTAGCACATATATATATATATATCCCAATATCCAACATTTGTTTTGTTTTTTTAATACAACAGCTTCTTCAAGTGGTATGACTTCAGCCTGAATACTTCAGTGGTATAGAACTTAACAAGTTCCAAGACATACAATGCCATTTTAGCACAGCAGTTATCATTAGAAAGTGTGCCTCATGTCCTTTCAAAATCTGGCTATCTATTATTTTTCTTACATTAGTTCTCTGTGTGAAGCCCTATAGTAATCCAATCTTTCTTCACTTGCTAACAGGCCATTGGGCAAGGTTAACATTAGGGTCAGATAACCTCCAGGATGAAACTGGAATATGAGATGTCAGAGAATTCCAACCTGGCATATGCCCCACCCCCCCCAAAAAAAAAAACAAAAACCATTGCCATCGAGTTGATTCCGACTCCTAATGACCCTATAGGACAGAGTAGAAATGCCCCATAGGGTTTCCAAGGTTGTAACTCTTTACGGAAGCAGACTGTCACATCGTTCTCCCCTGGAGCTGCTGGTGGGTTCAAAGTACTGACGTTTTGGTTAGCAGCCGAGCCCTTAACCACTGCTCTACCGGAGCTCCTTTTACTATACATAAAAACTTAAAAAAAAAAAAATCTGTTGCCCTCAAGTTGATTCCAACTCATAGTGACCCTATAGCATACATAGTCCTTGCCAAATGAGCTTGTACGTCTGCTGCTAAGCCTAGTTGGTCTCCAACTCGCCATTCATTCATTGCCCTTTTAGTACAATTAAACATGCCATCCTCAAGCTCTAAAAATGGACAACATACTGCATATGTTCATAGCTATTTTGCTAGGGACCAAAAAAGTGGCAGAAATCCATCCTTCTGCTCATGCCAAAATGCAATTTGTCCAGTGAAGGATGTTAGTTGATACAGCAGGAATGGGCTAGAAAAACTCATTTGGCAGGCCAAATAGCTCTATACAATGATTTCAGATTTTAAAAATATCCTGTGGCCAGCTTTCAACTTAGAGGTGACCTGGATCGGGTTACTTAGTTCTTATAAAATAATGACTAAAAATGTCATGAAGCAAATCCTAAACTTTGAGCAATGTGCATGTGGTTTTCAAACAGAAAGGATTCTATAGTTTTTGTTAAACTTTCTTTCGTTTCTTACAGTAGCAAATTGGTAGCAATCCCGAAGGATGTACTTCAACTCTTGTTGATTTGGAGAAATTGAGGTCTTGAATTTTATCATGTTCAAATTTTTGGAAAGACATACAGTGAGGAAAATGATTAATGAAAACATACCTACATAAAACTATTTCATCCATTTCTGAAATAACTCATAGTTTTCAAAGTCAAGTAGAAGCAACTTACTCTGTGTAGTTTAAAATTAAAAATAGAAGTGGATCTTTAACTTGAAGTAACTATTCTGGAATTAGGAAATAACTTCTGCTATCATAGGCTTTTGATAAATTCAAATCATTAGAAAATGATTGTATAGGATTAAAGTTGGCCTAATCTTCCCAAAAAGGACATTAACCTGTAGGTAGTAGAAGGAAACAATTTTTTGTTCATGGGAGAGGAAGAGGAGAGGGGTAGATGGGAGTAAATATTAAGCATTACAAATATGGTTTTACTATTATCCCTTATATTGGTTATTTCCCCCTGGAAGATTTCCTATGTTTAATGAATGAGGAAAGAAATGAATGAATTAATTAATAAGAAAATGAAGGTTAATAATGTATATTATAATTTAGCAGTAAGGGCTTCTGGCTTTCTATAATGAATGAGTAGCTTCTATTTGACCAATTGTTCTACAGATAATGACTATAGGCTGTGGATAAAATAATAAAAAAAACACTACCTGAAGGCTTTGGAGAGCTACTAAAAGGAGACAGATATTTGAGGGGGTTGACACCGGGAAGAAGGAAGCTGCACTGGAAAGTTCCCATTTTCACAGTTATTGCCCTGAGAAGAGTCCCCAGTTAGTGCCATGCTGGGAAACTAAAATGGAAGAGAAAACTCTTAGTCATACTGTCATGAAAAACCAGAAGAAAGAGTCTGGAGCAACCACAACAGGAAAGCAAGAGAGGAAAATGCCACAAAAGAGAGCACCACAGAGGGGAAGCCCTAACTTCTGGGTGTGAACTCTAAATCTCTAAACTGCGTATGTGTGAGAAAGATTCCAAACAGCCAAGCTAAGGTTAAAATAACTTTGTTGACATTCCAGGCGAGGTCCACCACAAAAGAGAGAATTTGCAGTTTGAATTCAGCCAAATTACCTATTTTCAGAAAATATGTATCAGTATTCTTCAGAGGAACATAATAGAATATAGAGCTTTACAATGTATCATTCATAACATAAGAAGAAGTGGGGAAATGTGACCCAAACTTATGAGAAAAGACAATTAATTGTTGAGGTCATCCCAAAATGACCCATATTTTGAAATTAACAGACAAGCATTTTAAAGCAACTATTATAACTATGTTCAAGAGGGTAAAAAGATCCCAGTGGAAACTATAGAACTGAAAAATAATACCTGCAATTAAAAAAACAAAAAAACACTGGATTCCTTCTCTCACCCACTATGATAACTATTATCATAAAAAGAGAAAACAACAAGTGTTGGTAACGATGTTGCGAAATTTGCAGTGAGAATGTAAAATGATGCGGCCACTATGGAAAACAGTTTGGCACTTCCCTAAAAAGTTGAAGATAGAATTACCATTTGTGTTAGTTATCTAGTGCTGCTATAACAGAAATACCACAAGTGGATGACTTTAACAAAGAGAAATTCATTCCCTAGCAGTTTAGGAGGCTAGAAGTTCAAATTCAGGGTGCCAGCTCCAGGGGAAAGCTTTTTCTCTGTGTCAGCTCTGGGGAAAGGTCCTTGTCATCAATCTTCCCCAGTCAAGGGGTTTCTCAGCTCAGGGACCCCGGGTTCAAAGGATGTGCTATTATCCTGGCTCTTGTTTATTGGTGGTATGAGGACCCCGTGTCTCTCTGCTCACTTTTCTCTTTTATATCTCTAAAGAGATTGATTTAAGACACAACCTAATCTTGTAGATTGAGTCCTGCCTCATTAACATAACTGTCTCTAATCCTGCTGCATTAACATCATAAAGGCAGGATTTACAACACATAAAAAAATCACATCAGATAACAAAATGGTAGACAATCACACATACTGGGAATCATGGCCTAGGCAAGTTGACAGATATTTTTGGGGGACACAATTCAGTCCATGACACCATTTGACCCAACAATTCCTCTCCTAGTTATATACCAGAAAGACTTGAAAGCAGGAACACAAACAATGTTCATTACAGCATTATTCATGATAGCCAAAAGGTAGAAACAATCCCAGTGTCCACTAACATATGGATAAGCAAAATATAGTAGATACGTACAATGGACTATTATTTAGCCATAAAGAGAAATGAAATTTTGATATATGCCACAACATGTATGAACCCTGAAAACATTTGTTGAGTGAAATGTCAAACACAAAAGGACAAATATTGTATGATCCCACGTATAAGAAGTCTCTAGAAAAGGAAAATGTATACAGACTAAAGTATTTTAGTGGCTACCAGGAGCTGAGAGAAGAGGAAATGGGAGTTATTGCTGAAGAAGTACTGAATTTCTGGGGTGATGTAAAATTTTGGAAGCTTACAGTGGTGATGGTAGCACAACATAGTGAATGTAATAAATGTCACTGAATTGTACACTTAAAAATGATTAAAATGGCAAAACAAATTACTGGATGGGCTTAAAAGTTGACTGAAGACATTAGAAAGTCAGTGAACTTGAAAACAGATTAATAGAAGCTATTCCAATCTGAAGAACAGAGAGAAAAAAGACAACTAGTATTTCTTCAGCCATGGGACAGTATCAAAAATATATTCTAAGTCTCAGAAGCAGAGGAGAGAGAAATGGCACAGAAGAAAATTGAAGAAATATTGGCCAAAAATTCCCCAGATTGGGTGAAAAACGTGTTTTACAGATTCAGGAAGGTCCACAAGCCCCAAGAAGAATAAATACAAGAAAAGGCAAATCTTTGCACATCATAATCAAACTGCTGAAAATAAAAGAAAATCTTTCAAGCAGCCAGAGAAAAATAGTCCATATTCTGTCATAAAACAAGCATCAATACATGTAAGTGGACTGAAATAATCTGGCATATATTCTCTGATTAAAATGGGATTAAATTAGAAATCAATAGCAATAAAATATGCAGTAAAAAACAATTACGTAGAAATTAAACAACACACTTTAAATAATCCAGGGTAAAAGAAGATCAAGGGGACTAGAAAATATTTCAACCTGGATAATAATCAAAATACATCAAACTGAAATATATAAGTTACAATTAAAGCAGTGCTTAGAAGGCCATGTGGAGTTTTAAATGCCTGTAGTATAATAAATGAAATGTCTAAATCAATGACTTAAATTTAAGAAGCTAGAAAAAGAGATTAAAATGAACCCAAAGTAATTAGAAGGAGGAACAATAAAGATAAGAGCAGAAATAAATGAAATAGAAAACATACACAATATGAAACATTAACAGAGCCAAAGCTGGTTCTTTGAAAAAGTCTATCTATGACATTGATATGCCACTAACCAAACAGACTGAAAGAGAGAGAGAATGAGAGAAAAAAAAATTACCAATATAAGGGATGAAAGACATGTTATCACTACTGATCTTATAAGCATTAAAGGGATAATAAAGGAATAATATTATGAACAACTTTATGGCGATAAAATGAAACAATTTAGAGGAATGGAGCAGTATGTGAGAAATGGCAAATAACGGGATTGACATGCAAACGTCAAAGAATGAGGGAAAAACAGATGGTCGAATGATCAGGTACAGAAAAGACAGCAAAGAGGAAAAAAACTCAATATCAAAAGTGAAAACATCAAAACAAGTAAAATATTATTAAATGTTTTCTGTATGCAAGAAAATTAATCACTAATTCTTACTGATGGAACCTACAGGTGTAGGGAGCTGCTTGTAGAAAAACTTTTTTGGAAATTAGAACATTTCTATCACCCAGGAGTATGTGACTGTCCTTTGGTTAAATAGAAGCCTTGATTAGATGACTCTGACCTGATTTGACCGAAACTCCTTTGAGTTAAAAATGAAAAACTAACAGAAATAAAACTTCCTCAAAAAATCAGACAATAGGGGGACCTCATACCATCAAGAAAGCAGTGCCAGGAGCAGAGCGCGTCCTTTGGACCGGGGTCCCTGCGCCGAGAAGCTCCTAGTCTGGGGGAACACTGAAGAGAAGAAGGCTGACAGAGAAAAAGCCTTCCCCTGGAGCTGACACCCTGAATTTGGACTTTGAGCCTACTTTGACTATGAAGAAATAAACTCTTCGTTAAAACCACCCACTTGTGGTATTTCTGTTGTAGGAGCACTAGATAACTAAGACAGAATTTGGTACCGAGAGAGTGGGGTGCTGCTCTATCAGGTACCTAAAATGTGGAAGCGGTTTTAAAACTGTGAATGGATAGAGGTACGGCAGAGACAGAGGACCAGCAGCAGCAGAGAACCTACAGCAGCAGAGAAGCGGCAGCAGCAGAGAACCAACAGCAGCAGAACCAGGAGACCAGTGCTAGATGGCGCTGGAGCCCACCCACGGAGGGAGAGAGCTGAGTGCCTGTGCGCAAGAGGCTTCCTGGCGGAGTGGGGTGCCTCCGGGCACTTATCGGTGGAGCTAGGCTTGCAGACCCACGGAGTGAGAGAGCCAAGTGCCTGGGTGCAGGAGTCTTCCTGGCAGAGTGGGGTGCCTCTGGGCACTTATACCAGTGGAGCTACAGAGCTTTGGAACACTTGCCCCAGCAGGGCGGATGCGGGCATGAAGCCCGAGGGCCAAGAGGCCACAGGAAACAGAAGCAGAGTCTGAAGAGACAAGGGACACAAGAAGTCCAGCTGCTTCAGTCTCAAAAGGTATGGCCATGACCTCAGGGGTTTCAAAGGGCGGAGCCGTGGCCTCTGGTGTTTCTAAGGGTGGAGTTGTCACTCCGATGGACTAGGAGAACAGTGCGCCTAAAGCCAAGGGAGCAGAGTTGCTGTCCCAGTGGGCCTGGAAGGTGGAGCTGAAGCCCAGGGCTGAGGGGCCTCCACTCAAAATCCAGAGACTGTGGCTAATACCTAGAGTCTGGAGGGCAGGGCCATTGTGTAAATTGTTTCAGAGAACACAGGATTATTTTCAAAGCCTTGAGGGCTAATGTAATCTGTTCTGCTGACTTGCTTGGTGCCTGTTATGCCTTCTTTCCCTGCAATTTCTCCCATTTGTAATGGAAATGTATAGACTGTGCCTGTTCTGCCATTGTACCTTTGGAAGCAGATAAATTGTATTCTAGATTTCACAGATGAAGAGGAATTTTTGGATTTTGGACTTGGAGTTAAGACTTTTGCTATGATATGATGGGGTGAATATGTTTTCCATGTTGCAAGGATGTGATTTTGGGGGGCCAAAGGGTGGAATGTCATGGTTTGAATTATGTCCCCCAAAAAATGTGTGTATCAATTTGGCTAGGCCATGATTCCTGGTACTGTGTGATTTTCCTGTATGTTGTAAACCAGCCTCTATGATGTTAATGAGGGAGGATGGGTGGCAGCTGTGTTAGTAAGGCAGGACCTGATCTACAAGACTGGATTGTGTCCTGAGGCAATCTCTCGAGATATAAAAGAAGTGAGCAGAGAGACAGGAGGGACCTCATACCATCAAGAAAGCAGTGCCGGGAACAGAGCGCATCCTTTGGTCCGGGGTCCCTGCACAGAGAAGCTCCTAGTCCTGGGGAACACTGAAGAGAAGAAGGCCGACTGAGAGAAAAAGCCTTCCGCTGGAGCTGATGCCCTGAATTTAGACTTTTAGTCTACTTTGACTATGAGGAAATAAACTTCTCTTCATTAAAAAAAGAAAGAAAATCAGACAATAAGAGACTATTTTATTCACTATTAAATAGTTGCATAAATAATGCTTAGTTACATATAATGACCAATTCCGCAAAGTTTTGCAAATATTTCTGGGGATAAGACCTGTTATTTTCTAGAATTCTTTCATTAGTTTTCTATGCTACATAACAAATTACCACAAATTTACTGCTTAAAACAATGCAGATTCATTTTCTCAGAGTTTCTGTGGGATAGCAGCCCAGGCGCAGCTTAGTTGGTTCCTCTGCTCAGTGTCTCACAGGCTGCAATGAAGATATTGGCTGGACCGTTTTCCTTTCTGGAGCTTGAGGTCCTCTTCCAAACTGAGGTGCATGTTGGCAGAATGTAGTTCCTAGTGGTTGTAGCACTGAGGCCACCACTTTCTTTTTGGCTTTCAACGGGGAGCCACTCTTAGCTCCTAGAAGCTCCCCCAGTTCCTTGCCATGTGCTGTCTCACAGACTTTCTAACAGTGTGGTAGCTTATTTCTTCAAACGCAACAGAAGACTCTTGCCCTAGTCTACCAAGAAGCAGTTTTATGTAACTTAATGTAATCACAGGAGTGACATCCGATCAACTTTGTCACATTTTATTGGCTAGAGGCAAGTCACAGGTTCTGCCCACACTCAGTGGAAGAAGATTATAGAAGGATGGATGTGATTCACTGGGGTCATTTTAGAATCTAGCCAACCACACTTCTCAAAAAAAAAAAAAGTCATTACAATGCCTAAATACTGAAGGATGATAATTTTAGTATATAAGTATATAGTTATGAGTTGATTATTCAGAGCATAGTAGTTATGCATTAAATAGTGCCCCCGAAAAGTAAGTGTCAACCTGGCTAGACCATATTGTGTAATTGTCCTCCATTTTGAGATTTCATGTAATAGTCCTCTATTTTGTGGTACTGTGTAATTATGTGTTGTAAATCCTAAACCTCTATATGTTAATGAGGCAAGATTAGTGTATCTTGACTCAAGTGAAGTTGCGCCCTTACTTAAGTCACGCCCTTGCTTGAGCAACACCTTTTATCTTACAAGAGATAAAAGGAGGGAGAAACAAGCAGAGAGGAGAGGGACCTCACTATCACCAAGAAAGAAGAACTGGAAGTAGAGTGCGTACTTTGGACCCAGGGTCTCTGTGCTGAGAACCTCCTAGACCCAGGGGAAGACTGATGCCAAGCCACATGGAGATCTCCAAAGAATGTTGGGCCCACAGATATTGAAAAGAGACAAGGACCTTCCTCCAAAGCCAACAGAAAGACTTTCCCGCTAGTCAGCACTCTGAATTCAGAGTTCTAGCCTCTTAAGCTGTAAGAAAATGAATTTTGGATTGTAAAATCCATTCATTTGTGGTATTTCTGTTATAGCAGCAATAGATAACTGAGATAGTAGTCCATATCCAAGGTACTCAAGCTAACTTTGTAATCTTTTCCACATCGACTAGTTGTTCAATATTAGGCTTTTATTTTCAACTTTAGAGATTTTTAAGGTGAAAAGATTTTTATTTTTTTATTGTACTTTCCGTGAAGGTTTACAGAACAAATAGTTTCTCATTAAACAATCAGTGCCATATTGTTTTATGACATTGGTTAACAACCCCACAACATGTCAACACTCTCCCTTCTCAACATTTTTTTTTTTCTGGTGAAAGTATACATAGACAAAGATACACCATTTCAAAAATTTCTACATGCACGATTCAGTGACATAGATTACGTTCTTCCATTTGTGCTACTATTCTCACTTTAGATGAAGGTTTACAGAACAAAATAGTTTCTCATTAAACAGTTAGTACACATTTTGCCCTATGACAATGGTTAACAACCCCACTACATGTCAACACGGTCCTTACTCAACCTTGGGTTCCCTATCACCAGCTTTCCTGTACCCTTCTGCCTTCTAGTCCTTGTCCCTGGACTGCTGTGCCTCATTAGTCCCATTTTGTTTAATGGGGCTGTCCAATCCCTGGCTGAACGGTAAACCCCAGAAGTGACTTCACCACTGAGCTAAAAGGGTGTCTGGGAGCCATGCTCTCAGGGTTTCTCCAGTCTCTTTAAGGCTGTAAATCTGGTCTGTTTTTGTGTGTGTGTTAGAATTTTGTTCTACATCCTTCTCCAGCTCTGTCCAGAACCCTCAGTTGTGATCCCGGTCAGAACAGTGAGTGGTGATAGCCGGGCTCCATCTAGCTGTACTGGACTCAGTCTGGTGGAGGCCGTGGGAGCTGTGGTCAATTAGTCCTTTGGACTAATCTTTTCCTTGTATTCTGTTCTCTTAATTCTCCCTTGCTCCCGAAGGGATGAGACCAGTGGAATATCTTAGATGGCTGCTCACATGCTTTAAAGACCCCGGATGCTATTCACCAAGGTAGAATGTAGAACATTGTCTTTATAAACTGTTTTATGACAATTGAGATAGATGTTCCCTGAGACCATGGTCCCCACAGCCCTCTGCCCAGCAATTCAGTCCCTCAGGGAGTTTGGATGTGTCTATGGGGCTCCCATGACCTTTCCTTGTACAAATTTTGCTGGCTTCCCCGGTATTGTGTACTGTCTCACCCTTCACCAAAGATACCACTTATCTATGGCCTGTTTAGGATTTCCTCCCCACCAACCCATCCCTCATATCCAACAAAGATTGTTACTTTTTGTGTGTAAAATTTTTCATGAGTTTTTACAATAGAGGTCTCATATAGTATTTGTCCTTTTGTAATTGACTTATTTCACTCAGCATAATGTCCTCCAGTTTCATCCATATTATGAGATGCTTCACAGATTCATCATTGTTCTTTATTGTTGCGTAGTACTTCATTGTGTGTATGTACCATAGTTTGTTAATTCATTCATCTGTTGATGAGCATCTAGGTTGTTTCAATCTTTTTGCTATTGTGAACAATGCTGCCATGAACTTGGGTATGAATATGTCTATTCATGTGATGGCTCTTATTTCTCTTGGATATATTCCTAGCAGTGGGATTGCTGGATCGAATGGTACGTCTGTTTCTAGCTTTCTAAAGAAGCGCCATATCATTTTGCATTCCCACCAGCAGTGGGTAAGAGTTCGTTCTCTCCACAGCCTAACATTTATTTCCAGTGTTTTTGATTCGTGCCAGTAATGCAGGGGTGAGATGATATCTCATTGTGGTTTTAATTTGCATTTCTCTAATGGCTAGTGAACGTGAGCATTTCTTCATGTGTCTGTTGGCTGCTTGAATGTCTTCTTTGGTGAAGTGTCTATTCATTTCCTTTGCCCATTTTTTAATAGAATTATTTATCTTTCTGTTGTAGAGCTGTTGGATTTTCTTATAGATTATGGAGATTAGAACTTTGTTTGACTTATAATGTCCCAAAACTTTTTTCCCAGTCTGTATTTTCCTTTTTTTTACTCTTTTGGTGAAGTCCTTTGAAGAGCATAGGTGTTTGACTTTTAGAAGATCCCAGTTATCTAGCTTATCTTCTGGGGTTTATGTGTTGAAGGTTATGATTTGTATCCTGTTAATGTTCTGTATTAGCGCTTGTAGTGTTGGTCCTATTTTTTTCTTCTATGAACTTTATAGTTTTTGGCTTTATATTTAGGTCTTTGATCCATTTTGAATTAGTTTTTGTATATGGTGTGAGGTATGGGTCCTGTTTCATTTTTTTGCAGATGGATATCCAGTTTTGCCAGCACCATTTGTTAAAAAGACTGTCTTTTCCCCATTTGATGGACTTTGGGCCCTTATCGAAGATCAGGTGGCTGTAGGTGGATGGATTTACATCTGGGTTCTCAATTCTGTTCCATTGGTCAATGTATGTCGTTGTACCAGTACCAGGTTGTTTTGACTACCATAGCTGTATAGTAGGTTCTGAAGTCAGGTAGGGTGAGTCCTCCTACTTTATTCTTCTTCTTCAATACTGCTTTACTTATTCAGGGCTTCTTCTCTTTCCATATAAAGTTAATGATTAGTTTTTCCATCTCTTTGAAGAATGTTGTTGGTATTTGGATTGGGATTGCATTGTATTTGTAAATTGCTTTGGGTAGAATTGTCATTTTCACAGTGTTGAGTCTACCTATCCATGAGCATGGTATGTTTTTCCATTTATGTAGATCCCTTTGGGTTTCTTGCAGTAGTGTTTGCAGTTTTTTCTGTATAGGTCTTTTACAACCCTGGTTATATTTATTCCTAAGTATTTTATTTTTTTAGGGGCTATTATAAATGGTATTGTTTTCCTGATTTCCTTTTCATTGTTCTCTTTATTGGTGTATAGGAATCCAACTGATTTTTGTATGTTTGTCTTGTATCCTGCTACTCTGCTTAATCTTTCTATTAGTTCCAGTAGATTTCTCATGGAGTCTTTAGGGTTTTCTGTGTATAGTAACGTATCTTCTGCAAACAGGGACAGTTTAACTTTTTCATTACCAATTTGAATGCTCTTTATTTCTTTTTCTTGCCTCATTGCTCTACCTAGAACTTCCAACATACTGTTAAATAGGGGTGGTGATAAAGGGCATCCTTGTCTTATTCCTGTTCTCAGGGGGAATGTTTTCAGCCTCTCTCCGTTAAGAATGATGTTGGTTGTTGGTTTTGCATAGATGCCCTCTATTATGTTGAGAAATTTCCTTCTATACCTATTTTATTGAGAGTTTTTATCAGGAATGGGTGTTGGACTTTGTCCAATGCCTTTTCTGCATCAATTGAGATGATCATGTGATTCTTTTCTTTTCCTTTATTTATGTTGTGGATTACATTGATTGATTTTCTAATGTTGAACCATCCTTGCGTACCTGGTATGAATCCTACTTGGTCGTGCTGTATTATTTTTTTTGATATGATGCTGAATTCTCTTGGCTAGAATTTTACTGAGAAATTTTGCATCTATATTCATGAGAGATATTGGTCTGTAATTTTCTTTTTTTGAGGCATCTTTGCCTGGTTTTAGTATCAGGGTTATGCTGGCTTCATAGAATGAGTTTGGAAGTGTTTCTTCCTTTTCTATTCTCTGAAATAGCTTGAGTAGTACTGGTACAAGCTCTTCACTGAACGTTTTGTATAATTCTTGTGAAACCATCTAGGCCAGGGTATTTTTTTGTTGGGAGTTTTTTTATTACCTCGTCAGTCTCTTCTCTTGTTATGGATCTGTTCATATTTTCAATATCACTTTGTTGTAGTTTGGGTAGGTAATGTTTTTTTAGAAATTTATACATTTCTTCTAGGTTTTCAAATTTTTTGGAGTATAGTTTTTCATAATATTCTGTTATAATCCTTTTTATTTCAGTTGGATCTATTGTAATGTCCCCCGTTTCATTTCTTATTTGGGTTATTTGTGTCCTCTCCTGTTTGTCTTTTGTCAGTCTGGCCAGTGGTTTGTCAATTTTGTTGACTCTCTCAAAGAACCAACTTTTGGTTTTGTTGATTCTTTCTATTGTTTTTCTCTTCTCTATTTCTTTTTTTTTTTGCTCTGATCTTTATTATTTTCTTTCTTTTGGTGGCTGTAGACTTTTTTGCTGTTCTTTTTCTATTTGTTTGAGTTGTGTAGTTAATGTTTTGATTTTGTCCCTTTCTTCTTTTTTGATATGTGCATCTATTGCTATAAATTGTTCTCTGAGGACTGCCTTTGCTGTGTCCCAAAGGTTTTGGTATGATGTGTTTTTATTCTCATTTGATTCTAGGTATTTTTTTATTCCATCTCTGATTTCTTCTATTACCCAGTGGTTTGAAAGCAGGGTGTTAGTCAGTTTCCAAGTAATAGATTTTTTTTCCTTGCACATTCTATTGTTAATTTCTACCTTGGTGGCATTGTGGTCAGAGAAGATACTTTGTATTACCTCAACATTTTGGATCGTGTTGAGGATTGCTGTGTGGCCTAAGATATGGTCTATTCTGGAGAACATTTCATGTGCGTTGGAAAAGAATGTGTACTTTGCAGCTGTTGGATGGAGTGTTCTATATATGTCTATGAAGTCAAGTTGGCTGATTGTGCACTTCAGGTCTTCTGTATCTTTGCTAAGTTTCTTTTTAGATGTTCTGTCCTTTACTGAGAGGGGTGTGTTGTAGTCTCCTACTATTATTGTGGAATTGTCAGTTTCTCCTTTCAGTACTGTTAGAGTTCGTTTTATGTATTTTGGAGCCCTGTCATTGGGTGCATAGATGTTTATTATGGTTATGTCTTCATGATGAATCATCCCTTTAGTCATTATATAGTGTTCTTCTTTGCCTTTTATGGTAGACTTTGTTTTAAAGTCTAATTTATCTGAGATTTGTATTGCCATTCCTGCTCTTTTTTGGTAGTTGTTTGCTTGATATATTTTTTTTCAACCTTTGATTTTTAATAAATTGATGTCTTAGTTTCTAAAGTTTGTCTCTTGTAGACGGCATATTGATGGATCCTGTTTTTTTATCCATTCTGTCACCCTCCTTCTCTGTATGGGTGCATTGAGGCCATTTACATTCAGTGTAATTATTGATAGATGTGAGTTTATTACTGTCATTTTGTAGTGCTTTTTTTGCGGTGCTGATGTTTCCTTTTCCCTCTTACTCTCCTGTGCTGAATTCTTCTTGTTTGTGGATTTTTTTTTTTCATTTCTTTTGTTTTTCATGTTTTGTTTTTACTGAGACTTTATGTTTTTCCTCTTTATTTTTATGAGCATGTTTGTTAAGTTTCTTTGTGGTTACCTTGAAATTTACCCTTATCTTTCTAAGTTCGAAGCAGTCTATTATTTCTTGGTATCACCTTGCCTTTCTCTCAGTTAGAAGGTTCTATACCTACTCCATTTATTCCCTCTTTTATTGTTCTGATGTTGTTGTCATTTACAGATTAACTGCTCTGATTCCCTGTTGTATTTCTTTTGGTTTTGTATAGTCCTTGAGAGTTCATTTCCTAGACTGGTATCTGGCTGGTACGATCCTTTGTCCTAGATTCAGTCTGTGAGCTGAAGCTGTTTGTCCTCAGATCGAAGAACTTGCTTTAATAATTCTTGTAAGTTTGGTTTGACTTTTACATATTCCCTTAATTTAGGTTTATCTAGAAATGACCTAATTTCACCATCAAATTTGAACGAGAGTTTTGCAGGATGTATTATTCTTGGCTGGCAATTTTTTTCTTTCAAGATTTTATATATGTCATCCCATTGCCTTCTTGCCTGCATGGTTTCTGCCGAATAATCTGAGCTTAGTCTTATTGTTTCTTCTCTGTATGTGACTTCTTGTTTTTCACGAGCTGCTCTCAGGATTCTTTGTTTGTCTTTGGTTTTGGCGAGTGTGAATATGATATGCCTTGGTGATTTTCTTTTGGGGTCTCTTCTATATGGGGTTCATTGAAATTCTTGGATGGCCAGTTTTTCATCTTTCATGATATTGAGGAAGTTTTCTGTCAGCAGTTCCTCAATGATCCTCTCTGTATTTTCTGTTTTCTCCCCCTGTTCTGGAGCTCTGAAGACTCACAGATTTTTGCTTTTGATTGTATCCCACATAATTGTCAGGGTTTCTTCATTTTTCTTCATTCTTTCTTCTGAGTCTTCCTCAAACAGGTTGTATCCAAGTGTTTGTCTTCAACTCTGGTAATCCTGTCTTCCATCGTTTCTAATCTTCTCCTCAGCCCTTCTATGACACTGTCCATTTCTGAAATATTATTGTTTATCTTTTGGATTTCTAATTGTTTATTTTGTATGATTTCTAGTTGTGAATTTGTTTTGCATTTAGTTCCTGCATTGTTTTCCTGAATTCTTCCTTTTTTTTTTTTTCTGTTCTTTCCATGAATATGTCTTCCCCTTTCATGAATTTGTCTATTTTTCCCTAATTTTTGTCTGCTTTTTGCTTCAACTCTTGGATAGTCTGAGTATTAGAGATTTGAATTCCCTATCAGGTAGTTCTAGTGCCTTTTCTTCTACTGGAAAGTCATCTGATGTTTTATTTTGGACACCTACTGGAACCATCCTGTCTTGTTTTTGTAAATGTTTTGATATTGTCTGCTGTCTTCAGGACATTCAGTAGTTATTTTTCTCATTTATTGATTGTAGATATGTTTGTTTTGTCTTTTGTTTTTTTAATTTGGCTATGTCTGTGCCATTGGGCTGTGTGTTTTTTGTTGTTTGTTCCTCTGTGGGCATGATTCTTTTTGCCTCCTTCTCCAGTTGGCAAGGTCAGTCATTCAGATATGGCATAGCAGGGCAGGTCTAGCTGAACAGGAGTTACTGGGGTGGGTTTTTTGTGGCACTTACTACAGCCACCAGGGCAGGCCTTTTATCAGTGCAGGGTAGGTTTTGGTAGGCCGTGCCTGTACTGCTTGTTGATTTGATGTTAAGTGCATGGTCCATGTAGCCGGGTGGAGGGGGGAGATTGTGATGTGTGGAGCTAAGATGGGTATGGGAGAGAGAAGAGAGGAACAGGAGCCAAAAACATACAAACAAATAAAAAATAGTGGTAGGGGAGTTGCTGTTGGAGTGGAGAGATGAGAGACTATGAAATAGAGAAAAAAAAATGGGGAAGGTGAAGAAAAAAAGAAAAGAAAAGAATGAATAAAGTAAAAATTAGAAAGAAAAAAGAAAAGCTCCCAGGGATCCCATCGGTTTGGCTACAAGGTCTGAGGAAGTTGTTCCTGGGTGTTGAAGTACAGCCTGGCTAGAATGCGTAGAGGTGTCACTAAGTGCCAGGTAATCAGGGAACAGGAAGAGAAGGAAGGTATAGAGAGATGAGAAACTGAGTAATGAAGAAAGACGAAAAGGGAAAAAGAGGGAAAAGAAAACAAATTAAAAAAAAAGAACAAGAAAATCTCCCCCCAAAAAATAAACCCACCAAAAAGTAAATGCTCTCAGGGATCCCTCTGCACGTCTGCACAAGCTGAGAGGGTAGGTTCCAGGCCTCGCAGTACTGCCTGGCTAGAATGGGCTCCCAATTCAAGAAAAGAAAAAGAAAACAAACAATAAACAAAAAAAGCACCGGGATCCCACCAGTGTGGCAGCATGGACCAGGAAGCAGTTTCACATTTGAGCAGAGTTTTACAGCCTTTCAGGAAGAAGCAAAGATGGCGCATGGAGCCAGGTAGTTGAGTGAAAGGAGGGGGAGGTGGTGAGAGCTAAGGAAGAAATCAAAAGATGTGGAAAAAAGCAACACCAGCAGTCAGCAAATGGCAGTCAGGGAGTTGGCCAGTGTGGGTGGGTGGAATCTAAGCAGCCAGTGCTTCCTGGCCAAAAGACTGTGGCTGCAGGAAGCAGAGGAGGCTGAGTGGGGGTGAAGAAGGGTGGGGGGGGGGTGGGAAAGCGTATATCGCTGGTTACCGGTTATTCTGTCTCTTGCTGGAAGCTCTAAGAAGCTGCTTTCTCATACCCCCATTTGCTGGTCTCTGATGGGAGTGCAAGATGGCAGATCCGTGCTGCATTAGCTGACTGGGGACCTCTGCATGTGTGTCTCCTCACTCTCTGTTCTCTGTCAGTTTCTTATTCCATTCGGTGCTTGACTGAGTTCTTTATCGCTTCATTTGATGCTTAGGGTTTCAGGATTGCTGTTTTCTCGGTTTAGCTTAGTTTTTTGGATCTTTGCTGTGCAGGGAGGTTGTGGTGTTTCTGCCATATTTCTGGAAGTCTCCTGAAAAATTTTTAAATGAGAAAAAAATTTCTAAAATATGAGAACTTTACAATTTGTATGAAACTTTTAATCAGCTTTATTACAGCCAGTTTATTAATGAATACTAATAGAAAATATTGAGAAAATTTTAAATATCTGTTATAGACTGATGAGATCAGAGTTTGTACATTAATTTAAAAAAATTGGAAAATATTGTCAATGAACTTGGTCATATATTTTGCAACGTTTATAGAGCCGGTCTTTTCTTTCTTCTTTCCTTCCTTTCTTTCTATTGTGTGTATGTGTGGAGGGAGAAGGGATGAAGTCATATGCTTTTGTTTCATATAGTGAATCTAATAAGATTATGACCACATGAATTTTGCTCCATATTATGTAATTCAAATGACATTTGGTTAATATATGCTGAGAAAATAAAATATATTTAAAAAGGTAAAGTATGTAATGCTAAATATCCTCAGTTAGTATAAATTATAGTATAAAAAGAAAATTAATTAAGTAAAAAATCAAATACAAGTAATTTCTTGTCAATCTTTGCTATCTCCTCTATGCATGCTATAAGTACTCAATGAGTATCCATACAAAAGTGTTTCTATGTATGCTTATATTGACCCTCTTAGCTCAATGAAGCTCACTCGGTAATACAGAGGAAAAGGTGTCTGTAGGAGACATTACTCAGCTTCCTCCCATCAATAAGATGTACCCTTTTGAGTTGTTTTCCCAATACAGTGATTGTGATGCACTGTGCGGAGTCTTCACCCTATGGGGAGCAAGGATTGCTTTATTGTTACTCATCTTGTAGGAACACCATTCATTTTGTGCAAACAGCACAAAAATATCATAGGAATGCATCATTTTTGACACAAACTAGGCAGCCTGCCTCATTAATGAGTATGCCCACAGTTTCTGTAACTAGAGTTGCTATCAGTAAGAAACTGTGTTTAATAAATGGCTTTGTTTTTTCACCTGCTAGGCTCTAATAGCATCCCCAAAGTAATCTTCATCTAACAGCTTGAGTCTTTTGCAAAAACAGTCAAGTGATCAATTCTTTTTAACACTAAGGGGTAAACTTCAGTGCTGTGCAGGATGCCAGGTGCAGGGAACAGTTGCTATGAAAAGCAGCAGAAATTTAATATGAGTCATGCAATTTAGCATGGACCCCTAGTAACAGAATTTTTTTAGTTATTACACCATGTCTGAAAGAAATGAGGAAACAGGCCTAAAAGAAATCACCCAAAACTATGTTTTTAATCATTTAGCAAATATTTCTTGAATATCTAAGATATGCCAGGCTGTGCTAGGCACTAGAAATATAGCAATAAGTAAGTTTACATGCTCATTGACTTTATGGAACATACATTTTGTTGGAGAGAGACAAATAGATAAGTGGACAAACCATCACTTAATTACAATCTAATAGGAATTGTGGTACAAAAAAATACTTTAATATGCAATGAAAGCATATAATTTGGAGATTTAGATCTGTCTTTATTTTCACAGAAATTAATGATTCTAAATAGCTTGCAATTGAGATTGAAAAAGATGGATGCTTGTAAATTTGTTATTTAGTAATGCTAGTCAACATATCTATTTCTGAGCATGCCCATGTGTTTGTAAAATAATTCTTTTAAACCGTGTATCTATGATAAAATCATAACACATTATAGCTCAGAAGTCTGTTATTAGAAATAAAAACCTTCTCATGTATTACTTAAAATTAAAATTCAGAAAATGAGAAAGTTAAGGTTTTCATAATATCTAAGTATCGTTTCACATTTATTACTTGATTACACATTTCTAGACCTAGTAGTAATTAAGAATGTAGTTTGTATGTAATGTTTATGGGCTAATAAGATAAAATTTTATTTTTGCAATTTCTGAAATTTTCTCTAATTTTATAACCGTAACATATTGTGGGAATCCCTGGTTGGTGCAGGTAGTGCTCAGCTGTTAACTGAAAAGTTGAAGGTTCAAGCTCACCCAAAGGTACCTAGGAAGAAAGTCCTGGGAATCTACCTTAGAACAATAAGCCATTGAAAACACTATGAAGCACAGTTCTGCTGTGTCATAGATGAGGTCACCATGAGTAGGAAGTGACTCTAAGCATCTGGTTACTGGATAACATATTGTGTTAATGTCATTTAAAGGCATTATAGTTGAGCATTTTAAGAATGTGTATGTACTTTGTTTCATGCCATTTTATGAAAAATACAGCAACAAGAACTCTGTGGGTTAATTGAATCCACAGTCAAACATTCAGATGTTAATTAACTTGAAGAAAAGTCTATTGAAGTATGCAAACTACCAAGTCAAGGTGTCAATTTCATTTTAATTTTAAACAGATCATCCAATCTGTGGAGGCGCTTATGGTTTTAGTTAGGGACATACAAAAGTTCATTAACATGCTGTAAAGCTTCTGAGAAAAAGAACAAAACGTATGTTTGAAACGGAAGTAACTTAATTACTTACTTAGAGGATTCAAGGAAAATTCACTGTGTTATCCTTTGTAGATTTAGCTTTCTGTGTAACTGTAATTTATTTGGTACAGGAGGTAAACTAAGAGTGTTGATCCTTAAAGTTAAGAATTCTCTACAGAATAGGCAGTTCTTAAACATCAGGTGCAAAGTGTTTTGATAGAAAATATCAAAAGCCATAAATATATCCCACTGGCCCCGTAATATATATCAGAAAAATCTCAGGTCCTATAAAGAAATAGTAAAATTTTTTATATAGATTATCCGAACTTACTTTTTTTCTAAAATTTTAACGAAGTTTTAAACACCAAGTTGAGGTGTAGGTTTGTGGGATGACCATTGGCCTAAGAAGCAGAATACCAGAGTTTCTACATCTCATAAATCCCCTAAGGCCTAGTTATTTCATTGTAAAATAATGGGGTAGGTTAATCATTAACCTCAAGCTTATTTTAGCAGGAAATTCTACAATTCACAGTGGCATATACACTTGCTTTTTCATTTTTGATTATTATACATTTTGCTTTAAAAAGAAGCCCTTAAATAATTGGAGGGGGCGGGGGAGGTTGAGAAAAGTTTAGGGGACACAAAAAGCCAGAGAGGAATCTAATATCCAGCAATTGTTCCTTGGTGAGACTGTACTTTAATAAGATAGATCTTGATTATATTAACTGAACCAGTTTTTTGAAGTTTTAGTATTTTTTCTTTCAAGATTGACCTAAGTGGTAATTTTTTCTCCCTCCGTTAAAAGGACTTCAAGAGACATCAAGAAGGCAGGGAGAATTTGAGGTGCGGGAAAGAATAGGATGGAATATCATTCATGTGATAGAGTTCCTTATAGTCATAGTACAACTAGCAAAATTTCAAAGAAAGAAAGTAATCTTTGTGATTGGAATTATGTTTGTAAAAAATATGTAAAAGAATTACAACAGAAAAACATTATAAAAACAATTTTTAATGCAACTCTGGAGGCTTGAAACTATATGAATATTAATACACACAAGAAATTGATAATTCAAAGGCATTGAATCCTAAAAAAAAAAATTCTTTAAAATAATATATATATATATATGAATTTGTTTAATGTTTACTTTTGAATGTAAATGGGCATGATTTTCTAGAAAATCACTTGAAAACATTAATGTAGTATAAATTGAAGACCTGAATTTAGAATGGACGTTTTTAACGATCATGAGCAACTTAACCATTCTAAGAAAAGACCTTCTCTCAGGTTGATGTAGGCTTTAAACAGAAAGGAAAGGTAACAGCTTTATATTTCAGAGGACTCCACTGATTACAAAGAAAAAAGGTGGTAATTTCAATAAATTAGAAGCTAGAGCTACTTTGGTAAAATCCTGATCACTTCATGGAAAAATTTAAGATGTAGATATATTCATTTTATAATGATGTAAAAGGAAATTAACTATTTCTTAAATTTTATATCATAAATCATATAATAAGCTGTCAATAATTTATGTCAACAAATACTGGGCATTTGTTATTTACCAAGCAATTAGGTAATTCTAGCACACAAATCTGCATAGTACCGACACTATCTTAGATACCACTGAAGAACATAAATTGTTAACAAGTGAAATATGTTTGGCAGAAGTACACAACTCTGTGGGAACAGATAAAAGGAAAGCCTAATCCAGGCTAGGGTCACTATTAGTTAGAATTGACTTGATGGCAATGGATTTGGTTTTTAATCTGGTCTATTGAGGTCCACAGATTTTCCAAGAAGGATGAAATATAAGCAGGAACTTAAAAAATGATTAGGATTGTCTTAGTTGTCTAGTGCTGCTGTAACAAATACCACAAACAAATAGCTTTAAGAAACAGAAATTTATTTTCTCACAGTATAGGAGGCTAGAAGTTTGAATTCAGGGCACTGGCTTGAGGGGAAGGCTTTCTTTCTCTGTCAGCTCTAGAGGAAGGACTTTGTCTCTTCAGTTTCTGTTTCCTCAGTTCTTGAAGATCTCCATGTGGCTTAGCATCAATCTTCCCCTGGATATAGGAGGTTCTCAGTGCAGAGACCCCAGGTACAAACGATGTGCTCCATGCCCAGCTCTTCTTTCTTAGTGGTAGTGAGTCCCTCCCCTCTCTGCTTGCTGCTTCACTCTCCTTTTATCTCTTATAAGATAAAAGGTATGACTCAGCCAAGGGTGTGGCTTAAGTCACACCATCTTGTAAGGCTATGACTCAAAACATACCCCACATTGATCCTGCCTCATTAACACACAGAGGTTAGGATTTATAACACATCATAAAATGGAGGATAATTACATCAGATCACAAAATGGAGGACAACCACACAATACTGGGAATCATGGCCTAGCCAAGTAGACACATATTTTTGGGGAATACAATTAAATCCATGACATTTCACCTTTTGGTCCCCCAAAATTCATGTTCTTGCCACATGTAAAACACATTCACCCTATCATATCATCCCCAAAGTCTTGGATCGACTCCAAGTTCAAAATTTCATCTTCTGAATCATCAGATTGAAATATATATGAGATTTAGGTATATTCCATCCTGGGACAAAATTCCTCTTCATCTGTGAACCTGTGAAATCTAGACTACAAGTTATCTGTTTCCAAAGTACAAAGGTGGAACTGTCACCAGGTAGACATTTCCATTACAAATAGGAGAAATTGGAGGGAAAGAAAGGATAACAGGCACTAAGCAACTCCAAAACCCAGCAGAACAATGCACATTAGCTCTCAAGGGTTGAAAATAATCCTCCTTTCTCTGAGACCATCTAGGCAATGGCCGGGACCTCCAGACTCTAGGTGTTCGCTATGCTGTCTGGATTCTGGGCGGAGGCCCCTCAGCCCTCGGCTTCAGCTCCACCTTCCAGGCCCACTAGGACAACAACTCTGCTCCCTGGGCTTTGCGCAGCCCCATTCTCCTAGTCCATATGAGTGATGACCCCACCCCCTAGGCGCCGGCAGTCCCCATCATATTGCCCGATGTGCATGGCAGCCCCACCCTCTCATCTTTGGATGGCAGCCCCATATCCCTGGCACACCTTAACGGCAGCCCCACACTCCAGAACTGGGCTGGCAAAGATCCGACTCTTTGAAGCCTAGAGGCTGTGGCCCCACCCATTGAGATTCAGGAGCTCTTGGCCCTATCCTTTGAAACCAAGAAGGCCCTGCTTCGCATGCTTCTTCCAACATTTCTGCTGATCTTTGAGCTGCTCCAGGCATGGTCCTTTTGTTTCCTTGGTGGGCAACAGATGTAGTTCTTTTGGCTTGTTTCCTGCCTGTAGAATTCCAAGAGGCAGACAGGGTTCTTTCCTTTTGTTCTCTCTCTGTCTTCTTCTGTCTAAGCTGATGGGTCTTTTGCTGTGGTAGTTGGTTAGATCCATCAGATACATCCTTAGTGAACATTCTGGGACACATGTCCTTAGTTTGTACGACAGAATTGTCCAAATCTTTAAGTTCTGTTTTCACTTAGGCTAGAAGTCCAAATTCAGGGCACCAGCTCCAGGGGATGGCTTTCTCTCTCTCTGGGCCCTGGAGGAAGGTCTTTGTCTCTTCAGCTTCTCTTTCCCTGTTCCTTTGAGATCCTCGTGTGACTTGACATCAATCTTCCCCTGGATCTAGGAGTTTCTCAGCACAGGGACCCTGGATACAAAGGATGTGCTCCATTCCCAGCTCTTCTTTCTTTGTGATAGTGAGGTCCCCCTCCTCTCTGCTCACTTCTCTCTCCTTTTATTTCTTGTAAGATATGACTCAAGCAAGGATGTGACTTGAGTAAGGTTTTGATTTGAGTCGCACCTTCTTTTAAGGCTATGACTCAAAATATACCCCACACTGATCCTGCCTCAATAACATATAAAACCAGAAAAAAACAAACCCTTTGCCATTGAGTCGATCCTGACTCATAATGACCTTATAGAGGTTAGGATTTACAACACATCACAAAATGGAGGATAATTACATGAGGTCACCAACAGGAGGACAACCACACAATAATGGGAATCTTGGCCTAGCCAAGTTGACCCATATCTTTAGGGGACACAATGCAATCCATTAAAAGAATTCAGTCATTAAAACTAATAAGGTAAGGGGAGGTAGACGGTAAAGGTATAAGAAACAAGAAAGAGATACACTGCTTAAAAATCCATAATTGAAGTTTTATATATAAATAACTGTGCCCCACAGGGTTTTCAATAGCTATGATCTTTTGGAAGTAGATGGCCAGGCTTTGCTTCCAAGACACCTCTGGGTGGATTTGAACTGCCAACTTTTCAGTTAGTAAGGAGTGCTTAAAAATTTTCACCATCCAGGGACTCCACTATATACATATTTGTTGTTGTTGTTGTTAGGTGCCATTGAATCAGTTCCAAATCACCCTATGTACAACAGAATGAAACACTGCCTGGTCCTATGCCATCCCCACAATTGTTGCTGTGTTTGAACCCATTCTTGCAGCCACTGTATCCATCCATGTCGTTGTGGGTCTTCCTTTTTTTCACTGACCCTCTACTTTACTAAGCACAATGTCCTTCTGTAGGGACTGGGCCCTCCTGATAACATGTCCGAAGTACGTGAGATAAAGTCTCACTATCCTTTAAGGAGCATTCTGGCTGTACTTCTTCCAAGACAGATTTGTTTATTCTTCTGGCAGTCCATGGTGTGTTCACTATTCTTAGCCAACAGCATAATTCAAATGCATCTATTCTTCTTTGGTCTTCCTTATTCATTGTCCAGCTTTCGCATACATATGAGGCAATTGAAAATACCATGGCTTGGGTCAGGTGCACCTTAGTCTTTAAAGAGACATCTTTGCTTTTTAACACTTTAAACAGGCCTTTTGCTGCAGATAGATATTTTTTTTCATATATATATAAATCATTTGCTGTCAAGATATGTATGTATCTTAATATAAATATATATACATATATATTTATATCTCAAAAATTTTCAGTATTTATTTAGAAATGCTGCAATAAGATATTGAGTTGACATGGAGACATTTTAAAGAAAATATTTCTTTATTTGGAATAAAGAAAGACATTTCTTTATTTGGAATAAAGATATTCCAAAGCAATTGAAGGCTCAACAGTAGGTTCTACAGTGTTCTCTTTTATTTCTGCTAAACACTACCCTATAGCTATAATGGGAGTTCCTGGGTGGCACAAACGGTTAAGTGTGCGACTCTTAGCCAACAGGTTGGCAGCTTGAACCCACTCAGAGGCCCCTCAGAAGGCAGTCCTGGTGATCAGCTTCCAAAACGTCACAGCTCTGAAAACTCTACGGAGCAGTTCTGCTTTGTACATCTGGGGTTGCCACAAGTCAGAATTGATTCGATGACAAAAAAACAACAATGAAAGTGCTATAATTAGCAAAACATTTAAAGTATGTAGGAAAAAAATCATGAAGACGTATCACTAGAGTATAATTTTCACTCTATTTCTAGTTAGTGGACACAAGCTTCCTCCTACATTTGTATGGTTTACATATAAATAATTCATTGCTGAGTTTAAATAAAATATTAACTTCATTTTTTCTGCAATTAGATTTGTTATGTTTTGATTATTCTTAGGTGAGAGGTTTTATTTTGTTTTTCAACAACTGTGTTTAGCAAAATAAAAAAGAATCCTACCCTTTGTGAAAAATAAGATTTTTTCATTCAATAAAATAAAACTCTTAACTGCTATAATCTGGATTCAAAACCTACAGTTGCACCATCAAAATTTCTTCCTCGCAATTGCTCATGAAACAGACTCAAGACTGAGCAGGCAATCTCTAAATCAGCCTGCGAAAATTCAGAGTATTTTTGTTTTAGCTTATATTGAAAGACCACGTTGATTTAAGGCTTTACTAACTATAGATACCCCACACTGTGATTTATTGATTTTCTGCTCCCTTGCCTTCCGTTTCCCGCTCCATTTGACCAATGTTGAGACCTGTAAATCTCTGAGACAGCAGTGAGGAGAGTGTGCTCCTAATATTTGTTTCCCTGGCTCCCCACTTTCAGGGTTGCTTCTGGCTGGCTGGGGCCCAGAATTGCAGATCACTGCCCTTTTCCAGGCGGCTTCTCAGTGTGACTCTTTCTTTTGACTTCCTTCATTCCTTTAGACCCAAAAGTAGTAACAGTTTGTTTTTTTTTTTGTTTCTAGCTCTGGATTACCCCTTTGATTCTCTTACACTCTGCCCACACGTTTGTAAACAGTCTCTTTAATAAATCCTTCCTAAGTTATCCCATTTTGAGTGGTTAATAAGTACTATGAGACTGTGGTTGGCATATAATAAGCACCTAATAAATATACTATATTGAAAGAATGCATGCTTATCTGCATGTCTCTCTAGAGATTTCTCAAGGGGTTACACCGTACTTACATAATTATATAGTAAGTATCATATCCTTCCTGTTGCTCATCTAACTGGTATCATATACTTGCTGTAAGGAGGTATTTGGGGCTTTCCAATAAGGCTAGAAGGTTGATACAAATAACTAGAACATCTATGCTAAATAATAATAATAATACCAATAAAAATATTCCAGTGAAAAGCCTGTCTCCATTTTAGATATAGTCTTTTTAAAAAATCAATACATACTGGGGCTGAGGGCTGGGGACCATGGTCTCAGGGCACATCTAGGTCAATTGGCATAACATACTTCATAAAGAAAATATTCTACATCCTACTTTGGTGAGTAGCGTCTGGGGTCTTAAAAGCTTGGGTGCAGCCATTTAAGATACATGTATTGGTTCCATCCCATCCAAGGCAAAGGAGAATGAAAAAAAACAAAGACAGAAGGAAAATATTAGTCCAAAGCACTAATGAACCACAGCCTCCACCAGCCTGAGCCCCAAAGAACTAGATGGTGCCCAGCTACCATCACTGACTCCTCTGACAGGGATCACAATAGAGGGTCCCAGACAGAGTGTGAGAAAAATATAGAAGAAAATTCAAATTCACAAAAAAGACCAGATTTACTGGTCTGACAGAGACTGGAGGAACCCCCAAGACTAAGGCCACCATACACCCTGCTAAATGAGAACTGAAGGCACTCCCAAAGTCCACCTTCAGCCAAAGATTAGACAGTCTTAGAAAACAAACAAAAACACATGTGAGGAACATGCCTCTTAGATCAATCAAGTATACAAGACCAAATGGGCAACACCTGCCCAACAGCAACCGTAAGAAGGCAGGAAAGGACAGAAAAACTGGATGAATGGACACAGGTGACCCCAAGGTGGAAAGGGGAAGGGGAAGATAGCTGACCTATTGCAGGGATTGCAAACAATGTCACAAAACAAATCGTATATAAATTTTTGAATGATAAACTAATTTGCACTGTAAACTTTCATCTAGAATGCAATAAAAATTTTAAAGCAATCAATATAGTTTAAATAGAGAAGGCCAACAATAAAAAACAATATTTCATTAAAAAAAAAAAAAAGTTGCTGTCTAGTGGATTCCAACTCATACTGACTCTATAGGCAGAGTAGAACTCCCCCACAGGGTTTCCAAGGCTGTAAATCTTTACAGAAATAGACTACCACATCTTTCTCCCACCGAGTCGCTGGTGGGTTTGAACTGCTGACCCTTAGCTGGTATGTCACCAGGGCTACTATTAGCTGTTAGGAAGATACAAATCAAAACCACCATGAGATACCACTTTAGTCCCACTAGGAAGGCTAAGATTTAAAAAATGGAAAATAACAAATGTTGTAGTTGTAATACAGTGAATGAGGGAGCAAAGTGTCAAGATATAATGATGAAATTGTGGGCTCTTAGGAGCTGGGAGGAGCCCTGGTGGCACAGTGGTTAAGCGCTTGGCTGCTAAATGAAGGGTCAGCAGTTCGAACCCACCAGCTGCTCCATGGTAGAAAGCTGTGGCAGTCTGTTTCCTTAAAGAAGCAGCCTTGGAAACCGTATAGGGCAGTTCTACTCTGTCTTATATGGTCATTATGGCGATAATTCATGGCAATGAGTAGGAGCCCTGGTTACTCAATGGTTAAGTGCTGGACTGCTAACCAAAAGGTTGGTGGTTCACACCCACCCAGTGGCTCCTTGGAAG
This sequence comes from Dugong dugon, assembly GCA_030035585.1. Classification (NCBI taxonomy): domain Eukaryota; kingdom Metazoa; phylum Chordata; class Mammalia; order Sirenia; family Dugongidae; genus Dugong; species Dugong dugon. Next base: position 42,726,786 of record CM057473.1, read on the forward strand.
AAAGACCTGGCAATCCACTCCCATAAACATTACATCATAGAAAACCCAATGGGGTAGTTCTCCTCCATCACATGTGGTTATTATGAGTTGAAATTGACTTGAGGGCACCTAACAACAGCAGCCAGAGCATGTAGGTAAAGTTTGGAATATATTTTAAGTTCTTTTTGGAAGATACTAAAAGTTTTCAGACAGGAGGTAATATTAACTGAATTATATTTATTAAAAAATCACTCTGCCTGCTGTGTGGAGAAGTGGTTGGATGGGGTCCAATGTGAAAGTAACCAGTTAGGAGACTTTTTCATTAGTTCACTGAAGAAATGAAGGTGTGTTGGCCTGGTGTGGTGGCAGTGGAGATGGAGAGAAGTGGATGGAGTCATGATATATTCTGAAAGTAGAGCTTACAGGACTTGTTGATAATGGTTTGGATGTAAAGGATCAAGGAAAATGGAAGAGTCAAGGTTGACTCACAAGTTTATGGCGTTAGCAACTGGGTAAATAGTGGTTCCAGTTACTGACTGGGGTAGCATGAGGTAGTGACTGACCTGGCTTAGGAGGCTGGCCTCAGCTTCTTGCTTTAGATCTGATATGGTTCTCATCTTGGCTCCCATTCCTTGCTCCTTGAACTTTCCACTTCTGTGTGTTCCATGAGACTTTACTGATTGATACAATGATGCATTTCCTGACTGATACAATTCCTTTGACTGCTTTATAATGTTGTATATACTGTTAATCAATATATGTCTTTTATATATTTATAAGTTATAAATAACATCTAGACTTACAGCTATAGCTACTTACCAAATTTAGGAATATGTTATTTTTATTTTCAGACTGCTACTATATAATAAACTACTAAGTGAAAAATATCGAATTTTTCAACCTTATTTTCTACCCATAAAGATTGTAGCTTTATGAAAGCAAAGGCCATATATGATAGGTTAGTCCTCAGAATGCCTAACAGAATGTGAAACAAATAACTTTTTGTTGATTTGGGATTTAAAGCAAAGCATTAGAGTGATTTTCATCTCCATTTCCAGCTCTATGACATTTGCAGCTAATGTGGTAGCAAAATCAAACCAAATCAAGGATTGGAGTTAACAATTTGCAACTTTGTGTTAACTGATTGGTGCATAGACAGAGACTTTACTGCTTCCACTTATGAAGAAGGTGATTTGATTCTGTTAAGGAATACCTTCCATTTCAAAACTCTTAATTTTTCATAAAAGTAGCACAAGAATAAATATTAATGATGGATACTCCTTTCTTTCATTCAATTGTTCATTCACCTAGCATATATGAATACATGGGATCGCTGTGAGTCAGAATCAACTAGACGGTAACCAGCAACGTGTCAGACTTTTTGTTGTTGTTAAGTGCTATTGAGTTGAGTTGGTTCCAACTCATAGCGACCCTGCGCACAACAGAACGAAACACTGCCCCATCCTGCGCCATCCTCACAATCGTTGTTATGCTTGAGCCCATTGTTGCAGCCACTGTGTCAATCCATCTTGTTGAGGGTCTTCCTCTTTTTCAAACTAAGGAATATAAATTTGAATAACAGAATATTCCAGCGCCGAAACAACTCATGGTATAATAGGGCACAAGCATAGGCCCACACATCTTTCCAGTACTTCTTTTCTCTGCCACTCATATAAACAATGTTATGGATTTTATCCACAAGTTTGCTGTACTTTGTAATTTGCACTCCATATAAGGGCAAAGTATATACTAAAGTGAACTTCAGGTTTCTTGTTTGTCAATATTTGTTAAATGCCAACAAGTATCATGGTATTGGGTTAAATGCTGTGGAATCTAACAGACAGAAGGAAACACATGGAGTCTATCCAGGCAATTATCTTTTAAGGGTTTTTTATTTTATTTTATTGGCTTTAACGTGATAGTTTGCTTAACTCTATACAGAATGAGAAATGAATGCACACACTTCACTTACCATATTTTTTGCAAATAACATGCACCTTCGAATTTGTTTGCCAAATGTGCCCTCCTCCTGCAAGGTATTTTCATAAGTACTATGCCAATTTTTTTACAGCAACATGTTAAAAAAAAATGGCATAGCAGTGCTTACAAAAATACCTTGTGGGTGGAGGCCTCAGTTGTCAAACATAGACAGTATGCGTTATTTGAGTAAAAATACTGTTTTCTATGCTAAGCATTGTTCTGTGTCTAATATAAAAGATATCTTACTTGCGTCTTTGAAGCAATATTGTACAGCTGCAGTTACAATCACCATTTTTTCAGATGAGAGTCCAAAGTTCAGAGAGTTTAAATAAGTTGTGCAAGATCATGCAGTTAATGAGAGATGGGCCTGGGATGTGAGGCAAGCATGTCTGACTTCAGTATCACTCTCCTTTTTATTTCCTTTATTGCTGTTGTTGTTATTAGGTGCTGTCAAGTCGATTTCAACTCATAGTGACCCAACGTGACAGAGTAGAACTGCCCTATAGGGTTTGCTTGGCTGTTATCTTTATAGAAGCAGATCACCAGGTCATTCTCTGGCAACGCTGCTGGGTGGGTTTGAACCCACAAACTTTTGGTCAGCAGCTGAGCGCTTAACCGATGTGCCACCAGGGCTCCTTAAAGTCATAGTAGGAATTACCAAAAGCAACCAGCCACATCACAGCTAGGCATTGTTAGAAGTCTACCCTGTGTGGTAGATGCTTACATTCGCACATGAGTCAAACTGTTCTTCAGGAGTTTGGCTCTGGTTACTCGTCTTTGGGTACTGAAAGACCAAAGCAAAACCTGTTGCCTTTGAGTCAATTCCAAATCATAGTGACCCTATAGGACAGACTAGAACTGCCCTACAGTGTTTCCAAGGAGCAGCTGGTAGATTCGAACTGCCAACCTTTTGGTTAGCAGCCTAGCTCTTAACCACTGCATCACCAGGGTTCCTATTAGGTACTAGAGAATTCTGAGTCCTTCTATTCCTGATTCATGAGTAAGGAGTGAGACATGAAGATCATGCTCCTGTCTATATCTGAATTTTACTGTAGTTAAATATGTTTAATCCGTGCAGGAAGAGCCACATTTATTCGAGGGATCCATGCATCTTACAGCCTTTTCATTATAAATATTAAATTCAGCATAGCATTTTAGCTAATATGTTTTAAAGATATCATAAGTTTACACTTCATGCCAATTTTTAAATACACTTCTTAAAAGTAAACATACAGACAAGGCTGTAGGGAAGAGAACACTCTCAGTAGAGCACGTGGATGAGTGCAGTCACTATAGAGCACAAGATGGTACGAAGATGTGTATGTCCTACACATAAGCAGTTCTACTTTTACATTCATACTTAAACAAATTCTCACATGTGCTCAAGCAGATGGAGGCAAAGATGTTCAATGCAGCATTGTGTTAACAGCAATAATTTGAAAATGACCTACATTTTTTATCAATTACCAACCAAAACCCACTGCCATCGAGTTGGTTCCCACTCATAGCAACCCTATAGGACGGAGTAGAGCTGCCCCATAGGATTTCCAGGGAACAGGCGGTGGATTCAAACTGCTGATCTTTTGGTTAGCAGCCGAGCTCTTTAACTACTACACCAGCAGGGCCCCTTTTATCAATAACGGAATGATAAATAAAATTTAAGAAAAGCATGCAATGAAATATTATACTGCAGTTAAAATGACTGAACCAGACTTACATGCAGTGACATAAATAAATTTAGAAAATGTAACATTGAATTAAAAACATATATAAAATGACTCATTTTAAGTAAAGTTTATAAGCACAACAAACAATATTATACTATTCTATACATCATACTTTGCTATATAATATATATAGTATATATTGTATTATGATATATCACATATAACATTATATTATGCATTATTTAATTTATATATACACTGATAGTAAACATACGAAAACATTAATGAAAAAGATTCTTAGAAACTTCAGGTTAATAGTTACTTTTAACCAAAATCAGATGCAAAGCAAATCTTCCAAATGCTCTCATTTGTTAAAACTACATGGTGATACATGGGCATCCATTACATTACTGTACTTCTATTAGCTTGCATGAAATTTCATGTTAAACAGAAGGCTCACAGTTGAAATTCTATTCTTGACAACATTTTTATTATTTACATTATAAAATATACTTCTCTCTCCATTTTTGTTGTAATTGCTATTTATGAATGCAATTTTGGAATAAAAAGTGTATTCCTAAACCCTCCTTAAAATACATACTCTTACATGAAGAGGCTGTAACAAAATGAAGTACAAACATTTTGGATGAGCTATAGATTTTTTTTTCATTTCTATTTTTTTTTTGAAATTTTTAAATTTGTTATGATCTCTCACAATTCTGACATCTAATGTTATAATGGCATCTTAGTCATAAAATATCAACCACAACAACAGACAGTGGGAATAAGCTGGTGACATTCTTTTTTCTGATGAGTTAAGTGGTTAAAAATGAGTAAATTCCCAGCTACTGAAATTACATCCATAACTTTTTTAAGAAGGGAAGTAGGCCACTTTAAAAGATAAGGTAAAATTGGAATATTATTTCACATGCCATTTACTTTTGAAATCAGAACACTGATCCAAAAATGGCTTGTTATTTGAATTCATCAGCTACAAACTCAGTAACTAGTCAGCCTTTAAGACATAGTAATAAGAAATACTGCTTTGAAGATATTATAATGTGATTTGAAAGATAGAATGAACATTTTAAAAAGAAAATGCTATTTGATTCTGAACTTATCTTTTCTCACTATTTTGCTTAATATCACTAAGACTTCATATATTGTGTTATATTTTAAAAGCCATGTAACTCTCTCATTCTAAACCCTTGTGTAACACAAACTTTTTCTTCCCTTCAAGAAATCTATTTGCCTGTTTTTAAAATAAATAATTTGTGTTCTTGGTTTCATATGTAAAATTGTTGAAAAATAATCCATATGAAGCATTTTTTGGACATATAATTCTTAAAACAAAATGAACTTCTTAGCTTAAAAAAAGGTGATTGTTTACTTTTAGATTTACGGCTTGTTTTTCATTAAAGACAAAACCTTCAAAGCTTTTCCAGAGACCAAAAGATGTTCTCCAACTTTATCTTCCTTTATTTTGAAACATGATAGCTATTTGAAATCCCTTTTCTCTTATTACGTATTTTAAAGAGTTAAAATAAAACTCCAAGCCTGATACACCTCCACACCCTTTTATCCAAATTCATCCCCACTCCCAGCTTTCCACATCCACAATTGCTATCATGATTCTCCCAGGCACCCAGACACAAAACCTTTACCGTTGTCTCTCCCACGTTTTTCCTTCTTTCACCATTACCATCCTAACACTCCTACCCTCTAAGTAAAAAAAATATTCAGTATCTTCATTGCAGTGATGGTTTTACCGGTGCATATACATGTCAAAATTCATCAGATTGTACAATTTAAATATATACAGTTTATTACATATACAGTTTAACTTCAATAAAGTAGAAGGAAAAACATTAGATTTTTAAAATTCACCTTATTAAAAATGAAGAGGTTGAGAGTAATGGTTTCAGGGGACATCCCAGTTAATTGGCCTCATGTTCTGTTTAGTTCTTCTGTTCTATCTCCTAGTTCATTGTGTAATGCTTGGGGTCTTAAAAGCTTGTAAGGTATAACAATTGGTCTTTATTTGTCTGGAGCAACAGAGAAAGAAGAGTCAGAAATAGAAGGAAGAAATGGAATATATGGCTATTGCTTCCATGAACAACTGCTTCCTTTGCTGAGAGACCAGAAAAACTCGATGGTGCTAGACTACCATTACTAAATGTTTTGATCAAAGATTCTGTAGAACAGTCCTGATCAAAAGCGGGAAAATGCAGAACAAGATTTCAAATTCTAACTGAATACAATCCAGCATTTCTGGAGCCATGGAAGCTAGATGAACCCCAAAACTGTTGCCCTGAGATAATCTTTCACCTTAAACCAAAAATATTTTCTCAAGTCTTCATAAAACCAAACAACAGTTTAGCTTAACTAGTGAAGAATGTCTGGCCTGAACACTATGCTCTTTAAAGAACTATCTATGTGGGATCAAACGACAACAGCAACTCTAAATGTTAGATAGGAAACTTAACAGGCAGTGAGTTTATGTTAATGGGGGAGAAAATTCTGAAAAGGAGAGTGAGAATGGTTGTATAACTTGGAGAATGTAATCAATGTCACTGAGCAGTACATGTAGAAATTGTTGAGTTGGTGTGTGTTCTGCTGGGCATAGCCTCAACAACAAAAACAACAATAAAATAAATTGTTAAAAAAAATGGAGAGGGATACCAAAAGTAAAAATCACCTTGATTTTTTTCCCCAGAAGGTACTAATTTTTGTTTTTTTTATTGTACTTCAGATGAAGGCTTATAGAACAAACAATTTCTCATGAAATAGTAGTACACATATTGTTTTATGACATTGGTTAACAACCCCACAACATGTGAACCTCCTAACTTCTCAACCTTATTTTTTGGTGAAAATACACATAGCCAAAGATACACCATTTCAAAAATTTCTACATGCACAGTTCAGTGACATTGACTACGCTCTTCCAATCGTGCTGTTATTCTCACTTAAGATGAAGGCTTACAGAACAAAATAGTTTCTGATTTAACAGTTACTACACATGTTGCCCTATGACAATGGTTAACAATCTCACAACACATCAACAATATCCTTACTTAATCTTGGGTTCCCTATCACCAGCTTCCTTGTCCCCTTCTGCCTTCTGGCCCTTGTCACTGGACTCCTGTACCTCATTAGTCCCATTTGGTTTTATGGGGCTGTCCACTCACAGGCTGAACGGTGAACCTCGGAGATAACCTCACCACTGAGCTAAAAGGGTTTCTGGGGGCCATACTCTCAGGGTTTCTCCAGTCTTCTTTAGGCCAGTAAATCTGGTCTTTTTTTTTTTGTGAGTTAGAATTTTGTTCTACATCCTTCTCCAGCTCTGTCCAGAACCCTCTGTTGTGATCCTGGTCAGAGCATTCAGTGGTGGTTGCCAGGCACCATCTAGCTGTACTGGACTCAGTCCGGTGGAGGCTTTGGTGGCTGTGGACCATTAGTCCTTTGGACTAATCTTTTCCTTGTATCCTGTTCTCTTCATTCTCCCTTGGTCCCGAAGGGATGAGACCAGTGGAGTATCTTAGATGGCCAGTCACAGGCTTTTAAGACCCCAGACACTACTCACCAAGGTAGAATGTAGAGCACTGTCTTTATAAGCTGTGTCATGCCAATTGAGCTAGATGTTCCCCAAGACCATGGTCCCCAGAGCCCTCCGCCCAGCAATTCAGTCCCTCAGGGAGTTTGGATGTGTCTATGGGGCTTCCATGACCTTTCCTTGTACAAGTTGTGCTAGTTTCCCCTGTATTGTGTACTGTTTCACCCCAGAATTTACTAATTTTTGTAACACTAGAGCATACAATTACTAAAAAAGTAAACTGACCCACAGGGTGAAATCTCAAAATTAAACAGGCTTCTAATTAGCAGAACATCTGGTGGTAGAGCTGGTTGACCTTGTGCTCCAAGTTCCCTTTAAAAAGCACATATAAGAAGAAAATTAAAAAGAATATTCTCTCTCTCTCTCACACACACACAATGCAGTCATCTAAGACTAACAGGTAATATGTTGGCAGAATCTGGAAGAATTCTCTGAATCTGTAAGGCCTGCAGAACTGGATTGAATAATCTTCTCATCAGTTTACTTTTCTGAAAGTAAGGCCTTCAGCTTTCCGCCTTGCATTTGTTGGGATTCAGAAATTCAAGGTATGAACCGGAACATTGGACCATTGTTCCTGCACTGGTGGTGCTGCTTTCTTGAGACAGAGAGAATTCTTACCTGTACTATTATTTCCTACATTCGTTGAGGGATTGATAGTTGCTGACAATTGGAAAGTAAGGAGAATGACGCCCAGAAGTGATGACTTATGCTGGAAGTAGGTGTGGGAGAGACAAAAACACAAGTAACTTTTCATGATGCAGATTCCATATTTTCAGACTGCCAGAAACTCAGGTAATGGGAAAAGAGACCATTCAATAGAACTGCATCTGATAAGATCCTTCTAGAGTTTGAAAATCCAGGCTTATCCACCTCGTGTCCATCTCTGGGTCTGAGGAGTGGAAACCAGGCTCCACATGGACAAAAGCAAAGCAAAGATGACTCTCATGCACTATGCATTGCCAACACTCAGACTGGAGTGAGTTCTTTCACTTGAAATTGAGTCAACAGCAACCACAAATCATGTGACCTATTAAAAATACTTCAGAACCAGGAAAAGAAGCATAATATAGATGATTAGGAGAAAGTTCAAATTTCTGGGGTATTTTTAACTGCAGAAACTAGAAATAAACATTAGAAAAAGGTTTATAATTCTCAAAAGGATGTGCTTCGATCTCTATGGAAAAAAGAAACCAGAGGGGAGAAAGTTGAATATGAAATGAGAGATAGATGAACTAGTTAGAGATATCAGAAAAACAATACATGATAGAGAATAATTAAAAATGGCATTAGAGAAAATAAAATGTAGAATTGACAGACTAAAGTATTAATGTGCAGACAAATTTACAAAGCTTGTGCAGCATTTTTTATAAAAAAGGAAAATAAGTAAAGCAATGAGACAGAGGCTTGTGAAAGGACAGCGAGTAACCCCCCAGATTGGTGCTCCTGAAGGAAGTGTCCAGAAGAAGAGAGCAGAAACTCTTAAGTGAAGACAGACTGGGAATAATCACCTCAAGCTTTAATGCCTAACTGCAGAATAAAAAGATTTTGCTTTCAAATTTGCCTGGACAAAACCTGGAAACATATTTTTTATTTTGTTTTGGGTTTTGTGTGTGTGCAAGGGTGTGTTTTGTTTTTGTTTTTATTTTTGCTTTAACACAAAGATTTTAAAAATATGTATCTTGCAGCTTTCCTGATACAAAAAAGAGTTATTTAACAAAGAAAAGATAGACTCAGCTAGAATAAACCGTAAGGGGAATGGAGGGCTCCCGACAAACAGACTTCTTTACCTCTGCAAGTCACTGACCTCTTTGAGAAATGCATATACACACATGTACTTATCTGCACAGATTTTATATACAAGCTGAGGAGATTTACGATCTGCCTGAAACACACTATGGATCTCCTTAGCTTTCAAGTACACCGAGTTTTTAGGGGGAAATGTTGTGACACTGATTTTTATGCCCAGGCAAGTTGCATTTCTTACAGGAAAGAAACTAAAGCAGTCTGAGATATGCAATGACTGTGCATATCCTTTTATATAAAAAAAAGTATTTACTGGCACATTTCAACTAAGAGATTAATCAGATTTAAGAACTCAAATGAGCTAGTCTCAGAATATTTTAAAAAGTGTCACTTGTCTAGAATCTATTATAAGGAAATAATTCAAATTGATTTATGTAACAAAATATCCATCTGGGTAATATTGCAATAGGTAAAATTTTCGAATTTCCTTTTTAAATACTGTTGTTGTTGTTAGATGCCATTGAGCTGATTTTGACTCATATTGTAAGTATAGAACTGCCCCATAAGTTTTACTAGGCTGTATTCTTTAAGGGAGGAGATCACTAGGTCTTTCTCCCAGGGAGCCGCTGGGTGGGTTTGAACCACCAACCTTCTGGTTAGTGGCTGAGCGCTTAATGGTTGTTCTACCAGGGCTCCTAATCTGTCTGAAATCCCCCATCATTAAAACAACAGTTGCATCAAAATTTATTGCAATTTCAAAGATTACTACTTATAACTTGTAAGTTTTATTTTAGCATAGCTTTATTTTAATCATGATTGTAAAGACAACTTTCTTTTTATATAGATTCTTTTTCTCTTCAGTCTAGACAACTGTCCTTTTGTGACTGTAGCATTTTCTTCTTGACCTGTATAATGAATTTCAGATATATGCAGCTTTAACATGACATGCGAATTTTACTAATTTTCAACACTTTCCATTTCTCCTGACTACAAATATTTCAGTTGTCTTATACTTACCAAATGAAAGCAAAACATAAACCAGATTTTTCTAAGATAGCTTTACCTGAGAACATGTGAAGTAAAAGAAATACATAAGATAAATTTTCCTCAAAATGTAGCCATTATATATTTCTTGAAAAGATCAGTTATCATAATAATGAGATCAATAGCCTGGTCATTTATTTATTTATTTCTGATTCCATGTGTATCCCAAGCAATGAACTAGTAAGTTTCTACAGATTGTCTCACTAAATCCCCCACAACAACCCTATTAAGTAGACACTACCATTATTCCCGGTTTAGTAGATGAGTAAATGAGGTGTAAAGAAAATAAGTCGATTGCTGAGAGTCAAATTGCTGAGCCAGGATTCAAAGTGAAGGAAATCTTCATCCACATTTGACTTTTAAAAAATCCTACATTATACAGCTCCATGAAGTAGGCCACATTACACTTAATGGAAAAGTCAAGATGGGGAGATAAATACCCTGCTTGCACTCGGTAACTGTGTCTTCTTCATGAAGGCAGTCACATGAGTACTCAAAAGCATTTACTCATTTTCAGCAACTGAGAATACTAGCAGGTTTTGCTGATGTGTATGCTATATGCAAATGCAACATTTTGTGAAGACTTTGAAATGTTAGAAGTATTCTGGAACATCAAATAAATGTCCCTAATTAAATTAAAGAAACTTGAGTAGGTTGTAAGCTGTGGTTATCTTTTGGTTGACCAAGTTAAGATCCCTTCACCATTTGGGGCTCCAAGAAACTACTTATTTAGCAGTTAGCCTGAAGAGTGGAAGCATTTTGTAGGGAATGCATTCTGATCTCATTCAGATAAAGAGAATTAAGTCACTCATTGTTTTACTATTATTTCCTCTGTAGACTCTCAGATTTGTATTAGAAGAAACACAATATTTATTTAAAGAAAAATAAAAGGAAGCAGAATTTGACTAACACAAAAAAAAAGACCAGACTTACTGACCTGACAGAGATTGGAGAAACCCTGAGAGTATGGCTCCCAGACACACTTTTAGCTCAGTAATGAAGTCACTCCTGAGGTTCACCCTTCAGCCAAAGATTAGACAGGCCCATAAAACAAACTGCGACTAAAGGGGCACACCAACCCCAGGGCAAGGACTAGAAGGCAGGAGGAGTTCCTGTACAGGAAAGCTGGTAATAGGGAACCCAAGGTTGGGAAAGGGAGAGTGTTGACATGTTGTGGGGTTGATAACCAATGTCATGAAACAATATGTGTACTAACTGTTTAATGAGAAGCTAGTTTGTTCTGTAAGCTTTCATCTAAAGTACAATAAAAAAAAGAATTTGAATTTATATAGTATCTATTTCTGTAATTTTAAATATTTAGTAATATATGTTTTAGATGAATTATTATATAGATGATGAATATACTTTAAAAGAAAGTTGGATAAGTATATTAGCAAAAGATTTAAATTACAGTAACTGATTTTGACATCCCAGTAAATGCCAAGAAACATAGCTTTTATAGCAAGTTCATGGAAATGTTCATATAAAATATTCATGAATTCTCTACCAAAAGAAAGGGCTCTCACGGTCTTATTTGACAGAGGATAACCTTTGCTTCAATAAGTTCCCATCCTTGCTGTAACTTAGTGTTTAGATGCCCCGCTTAGATGAATAAAACATAGCATTTTGTTCTCTGTATTTTCTAGTATATGTGATAATTAATAGAAGGGAAGACTCTGAAGTTTTAAAATGAAGTAAATGGGTTAAAAAAAAAAAAAAGGCATTAAGAAATCTTTGAAGATCAATTTCCCAGCAGGAAATTTGTCAAAGCAATTAGGATCCACCCTGACTTAGGCATACCCAATAGTGCTCAACTGATGTGCTCTTTCAAATAACTAAACATTCTGAACTTTAGAGATCTGCGATAGTCATACAGTTAATCACCTGATGGTTCATACAAAGAGGAACCAACAGCTCAGTTTTGTACCAAGGGGAAATAAAAAAACCTTATGAGAATAAAATTTGTCAAATATACTGTAATTTTTAATAAAGCAAACAGGTAAACATATGAATTTAATACTTTTCAACTAGCTGTATTATAGATGCAATCTAGGTTCAATTTTAATATTTATACTTTTAGCTTTAGTTTTTGTATTCCTTGATAAGAAAGACAGTAGTATTTTTTCTACTGCTGTATATTCAGTCATAAAACAGGAGCAATTAAGGTAAACAGCTAGTAATCTATTCATGTCTTGAAGATTTAAAAGACTGTTGACTATTCAACCACACCCTTTTAGCAAATAAGGTATAATCTGGTCCAGAGGAAAGTGCCACATTAACTTTTGAGGTCACAGGACATCATCAATGCATTTGATCAGTAATTTGCCTAATGGCTTGGTCCAAAGGTAGTAGTTCATTCTATGGTATGAAAAGATTAATTAGGACCTCAGTATGTAGGAATAATGTTTTTTATAATGGGTGTCTCTATAGAAGTCATGAGAAATTTGATTTTAAGAGCAACACTGACATCTCAAGCCCCAGGGAAGAGAGTAATTGTGTAGAGTAAAAGTGTAGGAATTTTGTCCATCTTCTGCCAAAACTATCTGACATGTACTGAACACATCCGGAAACTTTGGAAGATGAGCATTTCCCATATTTGGGTCACATGTACTTACTGAATTAAAACAAGTAAAAAGCCAAATTACTATCATTGATAGAAGCATACTGACGTGATTACTAAAAACAGCCGACTGTTTTTAATTTATTAAGTACCAGCGGATGGCATGAGATTTCTGACTATGTTTTCAAATGTTCAATTAAGATAGATCTAGATAATACCAAGAAAGTATATTACTTTGGATAAATACTTGTATTTCCTGGTCTTATCCTTTAGATTAGCATTTTACAAAGTATTTCTATAGACAATCAATCCTGTGATATGCTTTTTAAACAGGGGTTCCTTTATCAATTAAGGGAATGTACACACTGTATTACTATCTTTACCGCTTACAAAGCAGAGTAGCTTTAAAGTTCTGATAATTGCTTCAGTAAGGAAACTTGTTTGGCTTGTTTTCAGTCTAGAATTTTCAAACTGTATTTAACCACAAAATCCTTTTCTTGTGCAACATGTATTAACATCCTAAACATCTTATTTTCTGGAAAATTATTCCTGAGGCAGAAAAGCCATTTACCAGAGATGTTCAAGATGAAAAATATCTTTTGGGAAATATTTGCCAAAACTCTCTCATACATGAAGAAACAAGTTCTTTCCTACGTGGCTTTTTAGTGTGTGGACAATGTATATTTTTCCTAGCTTTGTGAAGTTGAGTATTATAAAATCTGCTGTAAGATTTATTAATGAAATGGCTCTTTTATGACCATTACAATGTTTGTTCAGCATTTCCATTCATCCATAACAAGAATAGTAGCTGACAGTACTGAGTGTTTGCAATGTGTTTGTCACTATATCAGTGCTTTACATGAAATAATATACTCAATCCTCACAACAGCCTTCAGGGGTGAATATTATTATTTCCATTTTTTGAGAAGAAAACACTAAAAAAGCAGAGAAGTTCAGTAACTTGATTATAGTCACATAGCCAGTGAAGAGCATAGGCAGGATTCAAACCCAGTAGCCTGGCTCCAAAGTCCATGCTTTTAATCTCTGCACGACTGTAGAATTTGCTGGGACCCTCTTAATCCTGCCTCCAACCCACTCTTCTGCAGCTTTGTCTTTCTAGTAGTTGAACTAGAATATCCGAGTGAGGAGGAGGCCTAGACTTGCTTCAGAAGCTTAAGACTCTTCACAGTTTTTCCGACACTCACGTGCCAGCCCTGTGGCCACAGTTATTGCAGTATCTTCAGCCAGAGTCAACAGAACAAACTTTTCAAAGGTTAAGCTAACCTTTTTTCCAATGTAGTATTTCAGCACTCTGAAGGTTTATGAATAGGGTGCCAAAAAAGTTTTTCATTTAAGATAACGTGAAATAAGAGAAACAAATCATACTCTTTCCTTTTTTTATGGAGATTTACCATAACTTCACTTAACCCAGCATTTCCCAAACTTGTTTGAGGATAGAATCCCTTCTTAATGGCACATCTATTAACATCTTGAGAAACAATGTCACATACACCATAAGTTTGGTAAATACTGAATTATGATCAGTGATATTCCGATCAATATTTAAAAACTGTCTTTGTGAAGAGAAAAAAGAAAAGCCTGCGTTTCAGTGCTTGCCAATTTTGTAGTGTAAATACTCCTGCTATGGCTAATATCAAGCTACTAAACCAAGTCACAGAACATGGAGTTGGGGAGAGATGGGTAAAATAGATCTGAAACCTGGCTCCAATATACCCTACATTTCTCAGTCTTTTCAAAATTTAGCATCACCACCTTTATATCACCATAAATATTAACATGTTTTGACGTAAAGTCTATTATCCATAAGAGACCAACAAGGATTTTTAAGGATTACATTCAAGGGTCTTATCTGAGTATTTTACTTTATACGGACACTTGACAAAAGCATTTGAAAAGCCACATCTGGATCAAGTCACTCCTAATACGTCAGTGAAGCCGTAGATCATCTCCCTAAATTCCAATACCGGGTTTATCTAAAGACTGCCTATATCCTAATAATTCAAGCTATAACTCCCTAAATGTAGTCACATTCCCAAAAGACGTTATAAAAGAGTCTATAATAAAAGGATACAGTATGCACCTGGACAGGGAAAATCCCCGAAGGGATTAACTATAAAGAAATAAAAGGAGGAAGAAATCTATACCCAAGTTTATTTAAAGATCCACTATCTACCAATCTTTGCTCCCTAGGTTAAGTGTTATATGGCGTTTCCTCTAATCCCTTACAAATATTCCTTTCTCTGAACCTCCCTTCACATTCCCATAAGATGGCACATTGATATTTATAAGCATTTCGGTCAGGCTGTCTCATGAAGACTTGTGAGTCAACCATACAGTCCACAATTATGCTACTAGTATTGATGCCATGCCTACTGCATTGGAACTCAACTGGACATTGACATATATAAAATGTACAGTGTAGTAGAACATTCCATAATGTGGGGAAATAGTAAGTGAAGTAAGGGAAGCGATCTGTGCTAAATATACTCAGGTTTCTCTCAAGCACAACTTTAGGCAAGTAAACATCTTTGTAGGTATCTGGGAAACAGAATGTCTAGCAAGTGGAGGTCATTTCTCAGTGGATATCTGGTGTGCACCAATTTTGAACAAGGCACTGCAGATGATATTTCAGGCCACTTCTCTTTGAGCAAAGATTTGACTTCCCTAAGATGTGGACAGAGTCTCTGGGTGGTGCAAATGGTGAAGCACAAGACTGCTAGGGGAAAGATTGGCAGTTCAGATCTACCCAGAGGTGCCTCGGGAGACAGGCCTGGTGATCTGCCTCCGAAAGGTCACAGACTTGAAAATCCTGTGTAGCACAGTTCTACTCTGCACACATGGGGTCGCCATGAGTTGGAATCAACTTGATGGCAACTAACAACAACAAGATGCAGGCAAATGGAGGCTATAAATGCAAATCAAAGATAAACATACAAATCAGTGTATAAATAGTATACAACTGTCCCTCAAATGAAGTTGAGCAGACACCATGGGAATAATTATAGTAAATGGCATAATTCTAAAATTATTAAGGATAATAGTGCATATAGTCAGGGCGGTGTTCAGAATATTTAAAAAATGTATAGCATGGGCATTAAGCAGACAGAAGAACACTTGTTATAACCACCGATGTGTCCACGATGACGTGTGCCAGCTGAATGTTGGCATAGCACATGTCAGAACTATTTCCTAATTTTCCTATCACTCCTCTTAGGCCTGACCTCATATAATCTGGATATTCAGTTTCCGTGTTGCTGAATTGCAATATTTATTTTTTGAAAATAGTATTACATTTTATGTATTTTCATACAATATATACAGTTAATTTATTGTAAGTGAATTCTCAGAAAGCGAATATTTCACGATTGTATAAACTCACCTTGCAAATGTGTATACTTAAAAAATGAAATTTTGTTTTACTCACAAGCTTCTTTCCTAGAAATATAATTTAGGGAAAGAAAAAAAAAAGACTATATAGTATATCATGTTGCATTATAAATAGAGTATAAAAATGTTGTGAAGGTTTTCAATATTATTTGTTACGAATAATAATTGGAATAATAATAATAACAGCACTTTTTATTTTAAAATTCTTTGTAATCATGATCAACTTCTGTTATAAATATGGAGTAATGCCATTTGGCATACTAATGAAGTAGTCACAAAAAGGTAGGGGGAGCGTAACACATGCATTGAATGCCTTTGAAGCTACTGAGAGAACATGAAATAGAGATTATGAGATGGCACCAGTATGAGAAAGTGAAAGCTTTCTCTCTGTGCGCAGCCAATGATTTGTAAACAGCAATTACCAACTAGAGAAAATGAGAGGAAAACACAGGGCTTGGCCAGGTGTTACTTTTACGTCAGTGATTTACTCTGTTATTTGATCAATAATGAGAACAAAATCGCACATATCCTCAGGAAGCCATAAATGTTTAACGGCAGCTGTGGGAGCACCTGGCTACTTCTTCTCGAAGATTTTCTCCGTCAAGGAAGAATCGCGATTTATTCCTCTGGGCTTGAACCAGAAATAACGCCTATGAATCTGCTGTTGCATTGCGTTGTTGCTTTAATGAGAAAACAAAAGTAGTTTTACAATCCCGTGTCTGGTGAATTGGCAGGAATACACTTGCAACCTCCTGAATCAGGGTGACATGTTCATTCAACACTCGCTTGAATAGCCAGCAATGTGAATACTTACTCCCTTTCAGTATCTATATAAGCGGTGTTGTGAATATAGCTTTCAGTCCCAAAAAACAATAGAGATCAAAACACAAAAACACAGTTCTTTTTATGTTTTACAGATAGAATATATATAAAACATTACCCAGAATCTTAGGGTAAGCTGTTATCTCCTATGAAATCTATGGAATCTAGCAGAATTTTACTAATCAGAATTATACTGATGCACTGATGAAGGGCTGTTAGACTGTGGCTGGAGAAAATGAGAGCACAGCTTATGGGATGGAGAAGTTAAGGAGATGGTGAGAGTGGCCTCAGAATTAGCGAAAAGGCAATTGATATTGGGAACACCCACAATCAATAATCAAGTAACTCAAAAATATTTTCATATTTTGCTTTTGCATCTCAACCCAAATACTTTTTTCAGATGAAACTGTTAAATAGTGGAAAATATGAAAACTCAAGAAATTAACCCAAGATGGATTTTAATATTATACAATTGAATTATAGCATAATGTCTGTTTTCATCAATACTGTATGTTCAAACTACCGTAAATTTGGTATCATCTTTCCTTAATTCCTGAAAAACCTTTTCTTACATTAATTCTTCTGTCATAAGATGGTGGTCATATACATGGAGTATATAAAATAATTGGGCAGTTCTCATGTAGTGCCACAGAGGATTCAGAGAAGAAAACTTCAGACAGAGGGCAGAACAATTGTCTGGATAACCCCTGAAACAAGTTTTAAACAGGTTTGGAATAAAAGAGATATTCCCCTTAAAGGAACCTAATATGTTTGTGTGCAGTCTCTGGGTGATGCAAACGGCTAATGCTAACTGAAAAGTTGAAGGTTCAAGTCCACCTAGAGGTGCCTCAGAAGAAAAGCCTGGTAACCTACTTCTGAAAAATTAGCCATTGGAATCCTTACGGAGCACAGTTGCACTCTGACACACAGGGGGTTGCCATGAGTCAGAGTCAACTCAATGACAACCAGTAAATGTGTTTGTGTGGCACTGTACTAAGTCCTGTAGGAGGTCCAGAGCTTTACATGTGCTGCTATCGCTGGGTACAGCACAAAAGTGCTAGACGTAGAGTCTTTATACGTTATGTAACTGTGGGTAAATCATTTCTGGTCTATTTCCTCCTTTTTAAAATGAGAATAATCATATCTACAAAGTTACTATTTGTATTAGATGATTTAATGTATGTGTAACAGCAAAGGAGGTTTAAAAATGCAATACAACGTATTATATATTATATAAAGTGGAATAACAAGAGCATCAAATAAAGGCAGTCAATTGCTAGACGTCAGGAGGAGCAGGCAATTAATATTCTAGGAGTTCAGACATCAAAATCAGATCCATCTAAAGTGATCAAAGCAGTCTTGAGTGAACGTGGGGTTGGGTTCCATCTTAAGGGGAAAAAGGTAATTACTGCTACTTATATTACGAATGGAGGTCTTTAAAAGTGAATCTCTCACCTAAAACGCCCAAGATTATCCATGGGTTTTCTTGTAGCCCCCAAATGTGACTGAAATGTTCTTGTCCATTTATACACCTTAGGGGTCCAACAGAACAGAAAAGGATTTTTTTCCTTTTTGAATCTCCCAGTAAGCAAATCAATAGCACTTATAAGTCTAATTTTCATAAAGCTGCTTACTTTAAAATACTTTTGAAGCCAATGGTCCTTCAGCTAGCTTTCGCTGCAATTTTGTGTCGTCATGTACATTCAAGGATAAAAGAATACAGGGCAAGACTAAAAAATAATGAATCCTCTGTAAGACATTCATTACTTTATGGTCATTTAACTTTTATATATATTCATGTATTAATATCTTTAATTATATTTTGGAAAACAATTTTCAGAATATCACACGATCTAGGAATAAGTTTAATTAAGCTCTTTGCAATATATGTCACATTTCTTTTAAAACACTTAAAAATTAAATATCTTAATGATTTTTAATGTAATTTAAAAATCGGACACTATTGAACAATTGTAGGATTTATGTCTGTTGGGCTCTTGTTATGTCTAGTTTTACTAGCCTAGAATGGTAACTAACCCCTATCCACAGTTTGGTGCTAATCCATGCACATACATTTAAATATAATCAACTGCACAATTTGTGAGTATCTGCTAGTTACAAAGAAAAAAAAGGAATCATAGCATTCATATTGTTTTACAACTTGTTTTTGTTACTTAATATACCATGCTTATTTTCTAAAGCCTGTTATATACATCATTTTGTAAACATCTGTATTGAATTCATCCTGTGGATTTATTTTCAGTGTTTTAACTTTGAAAATATGCCACAAAAAAAAACTTGCATGAAAAACATTATGCACTCATGTTATTATTTGAAAGATTTGTATTTTTTAAAAATTTTATTGTGCTATAGGTAAAAGTTCACAGTGCCAATTATTTTCTTGTTCAAAAATTTATACACCAATTGTTTTGAGACATTGGTTACAATCCTCACAATGTGTCAGCCCTCTTCCCTCTTCCACCTCTGGTTCCCCATGTCCGTTTGTCCAGTTTTCCTGGCCCTTCCTGCCTTCTCCTTTATGCTTTTGGGCAGACGTTGCCCACTGGGTCTCGTACACTTGATTGAACTGAGAAGCACGTTGCTCACATGTGTGTTGTTTGCTTAATAGGCCTGTCTAATCTTTGGCTGAAAGGTGGATTTAGGGAGTGGCTTCAGTTCTGAGTTAGCAGTGTGTCCGGTGGCCTTAGTTTCGGGGGTCCCTCCAGTCTCTGTCAGACCAGTAAGTCTGATCTTTTTTGCTTTTTTTTTTTTTGTTAATTTGAATTTGGTTCAACATTTTTCTCCCACTCCGTCCAGGACCCGCTATTGTGATCCCTGTCAGAGAAGTTGGTGGTGTTAGCCGGGTACCATCCAGCTCTTCTGGGCTCAGGCTGTGGAGGCTGTGGTTCATGTGGTCCATTAGTCCTTTGGGTGAATAGTTTCCTGTGTCTTTTTTTTTTTTCATTCTTCTTTGCTCCAGATGTGGGGTCCTGGTGCTGCAGTGGTTAAGTGTCTGGCTGATAACCAAAAGGTTGACAGTTCAAATCCACCAGCCGCTCACTGGAAACCTTATGGGGCAGTTCTACTCTGTCCTATAGGGTCACTATGAGTCGGAATCGATGACAGCAACAGGTTTGGTTTTTGGGTTTTGCTCTGGATGGGGGGGACCAATAGGATGTATGGTCTCTCCCAAGCTATTAAGGTCCCAGACACCACTCACAAAAGTAGGATGTAGAATATTTTCTTTGTAAACTATGTTATGCTAATTGACCTAGATGTCCCCTGAGACTATGGTTCCTAGCCCTCAGCCCCAATAACTTGGTCCCTCAAAGTGTATGGCTGTGTCTTCAAAGCTTCTATGACTTGCCTTGGTCAAGTTGTGCTGACTTTCCGTATATTGTGTGTTGTCTTTCCCTTCACCAAAGTTAACACTTGTCTACTATCTAGTTAGTGATTTCCTGTCCTTAGCCCCCCTCCTCGTAAGCAACAAAGATTTCTTTTTTTCTGTGTGTACCTTTTTGAGTTTTTATAGTAGTAGCCTCATGCAATATTTGTTTTTTTGTGATTGACTTATTTCACTCAGCATAATGCCCTCCAGATTTATCCATGTTGTGAGAATTTTCATGGATTCATCATCGTTCTTTATCATTGCGTAGTGGTCCATTGTGTGTATGTACTGTAGTTTGTTTATCCATCTGTTGATGGGCACTCAGATTGTTTCTATCTTTTTGCTATTATGAAAAATGCTGCAATGAATATGGGTGTACATATGTGTATTCATGTAACCGCTCTTACTTCTCTATATTCCAAGGAGTGGGATTACTGGATTGAATGTCATTTCTATTTCTAGCTTTTTAAGGAGGCACCATATCATTCTCAGTAGTAGTTGTACCATTTTACATGCCCACCAGCAGTGCATAAGAGATCCGATCTCCCTGCAACCTCTCTAACATTTGTTATTTTCTGTTTTTTTGACTAGTGTGGTAGAATTTTGTAGTTTTCTTTGTATAGGTCTTTTATGTCCCTAGTTAGATTTATTCCTAAGTATTTTATCTTTTTAGAGGCTATTACCAATGGTATTGTTTTCCTTTTGGAAGTTCTCTGTTAGTATATAGGGAAAGATTTGTATTTTTGAGAGCTTTATCACTTAGCAGCTTTCTTTCCACAATATTACCTAAAATAATGTTAATATATTCTTATAAATGAATTTAAGTTGCATTTAAGTTGGCTCAGTTTTTCCTATAGCTAGAACTTGATATAAACTTTTCAGATGAATCATCAGCTGAGGTCCAGAAGTTACAAATTGTATTCAAATGTAACTAGGACACTGACAAATTTTAAAACTACTGGTATAATTGCACAGTTTAAATGATAGTTTCTTTCTATGGAAGAGTCATAAGAAACCAATGATCTTGACTTTAATACTGTGGGATATTATAAATAAGACATTTATCTGGAGTGAAGATGAGAAGAGGCCAATTCTTGATTTTTCTCTATGTCCAGGCCAACTTTCTGAGATTTTCGTGAATAGCCTATGTAAATTCCTGACACTAATACTACAGTATATATTCTTTTTGCTGAAACTAGACAGGTAATAGTAAGGTCAGCAGAAACTCAGACTTGTCTAATTTGAGGACACTTTTTTCCTTATATTTCAAAGAAACTGCTTTTTATAGCATCTGTCATATAAACAATTTCTCAACAGCCTCTGGAATGAAATAATTGTCAGCACAGAGGTGTGTGGTGTAAATTACTGATTTACCAGTGAGCACATTAAATCAGCCAGTCAGAAGGCCAATAAAAGAGAAATTAAACAGGCACAGATTATGCCGAAAATAACTTTAAAGATAATGCTTCAGATCTTACTCCACATCGATAAGCGCTAATAGTGCTGTGTTATTTTGACTCATCAGTAATAAAGGGATTTTTCTCCCAGGCCTACACAGATAGTAAGAGTTTTCCATGCATTTTTTTACCAACATCTTGACAAGCTACCTGACATCATCACACAGGCATGGCGAGAAGATGTAGAAAAGAAAGAGTGGTCAAGCTTTATGTTGTTGTTACCAGCTGCCTTGAAGCCCTCCCCTGACTCATGACAGCTCCATGAACAACATAATGAAATACTTCACAGTCCTGTGCCATCCCCATAATTGGATTAAACAATTGCCATCCATAGGGATTTCATTGGTTGATGTTTGGAAACAGATTGCCAGGTCTTTCTTCCTATTCTATCTTAGTCTGCAAGCGCCACTGAAACACAGCAACATGCAAGCCTCCACTGACAAGAAAAGTAGTGGCTGTGCATGAGGTGTATTGGCTGGGAATCAAACCTAGGTCTCCTGCATGTGAGGCAAAAATTCTGCCACTGAAACACCATTATGCCCTTAGCTTTACTTACACAATGTTAATATTTTCTTCTTCTAGGGAAGACCTTTGAAATGCAAAGAATAAGGCTTTAAAGAAAAATTAGTACACCATTACTCTGAGGAAAAACTAAAAGAAGAAAAAATTACTCCTATATCACCTATAATTTAAAGTGATATAATTAGAAAGAGGAAACTATATCCCTTTTATTGTAAGAGAGACGTAGAAGGGAAACCTGACCATCTGTAGATTAAATAAGGAAAATATGTAGGTCCAGAGTACCCAAAATATTTTTAAGAGAAACAGATTACTTTCTAAAAAGTAATGGATATACAAAATGAGTTAGGCAATTAAACAGGTATCTCTTTACCTCTGTTTCAGAAATTATCCTTTAAAACCTTAATTGAACCTCAAATACATCCAAAATTAAATTCTTTAAAGATATATCATTTAGCTGTTTTACAAGTTTCCTATTGCTTCTGTAACAGATTACCACAAAAAGCATCTCAAAATTACACAAATTTATTATCTTAAATTCTGGATGCCAGAAATCCAAAATGAGTCTTACAGGGCTTAAATCAAAGTGCCAGAAGGCTGGTTCATTCTAGAGGCTACAGGAGAGAATCCATTCCTTGTCTCTTCTAACTTCTAGGCTACTGGCACTCCTTAGATCATGGACTCATCACTCCAATCTCTACTTACGTCTTCACATGGCCCACTCCTCTTCTGTAGTCAAATCCCTCTTTGCCTTTCTCCTGTAAGAACACATGTGATTACATTGGGTCCTCCTGGATAATCCAGGATAATCTTCACATCTCAAGATTTTTAATCATAATTGTAAAGTCCTTTTCACCATTAAAGGTAAATTTCACAGGCTCTGGAGATTAAAACTCATTGTAATCAAGTTCATTCTGACTCATAGTGATCCTATAGGACAGAGTATAACTGCCCATAGGGTTTCCAGGAAGTGGCTGGTGGATTCAAACTGTCAACCTTTTGGTTAGCAGCTGAAATCTTAACCACCGCACCACCAGGGCTCCTCTGCAAATCAGGTAGTAGACATCACAACTCTGATATGGTTTAATGTACCACAACTTTATTCTCAAATATAAAAGCGAGACAGAAGCTAGAAAGAATGTAAAATAAAGCATCAACTTTGCCGTATGTAGGTCTTACATATATATTTCAAACTCATAACCAGGCTTAAAGCACATGACAAAGTAGCTAATAATGTACATTACCAGTAACTCTGATTACAGGGAAAATCACATCAAAAGAAAAGAACACAAGGTAGATATTTTTAAGGTATATTATGATATCTAAAGCACAAAACATTTAATAATGTTATCTTCCTGAAAACAAGATATAGATCAGAAATATTTTTAAGCATACTCTCAAGTTTCAAAAAGCCTCAATTCACATGATCAAAATTAAGCAATTATAAAATTTCCCATGTAAAGTTATGGTATTGATTATACACGATGTCTCATTCCTAAATACGCACAGAAAGAACACTATTACGTTCTCTTCTTACGCAGTTGCACCCTTTGCAAACAGAAGGGAAAAAAGATAAAAATTATATAGTCTTAAAACCCTGTTCTGATTTGTACTTTCTGATGTATATTATTTATATATGAAATCTTTGTTCTTTGTTCTTTGTTGTAACTCCTTTAAGCCAAAACATCAAACTCTTTCTAGAAACAGGCATTGGGGGATAAACAAAAGGATAAGTAAAGGAGACAGTGAAAAGAAAAAAAAAAAAGAAGGAAGAAAGAAGAGAGGAAGGAAGGAGAGATAGACAAGAGAGAGGGAAAGAAAAGAGAGAAAAGGAAAGGAAAGGTGGGGATAAATCAGGGACAGGGGAAGAGTTAATACTATTTATGCCAAAGGTCAGAGCTAGGACCTGGGTTAAGAGGAAAAACTGAACCAAACCCATTCTCGGTGAGTCAATTCTGACTGATAGCACCCCCACAGGACAGAGTAGAACTGCTCTAGAGGGTTTCCAAGAAGCTGCTGGTAGATACGAACTGCTGACCTTATGGTTAGCAGCCGAGCTCTTAACCACTGCAACTTCTTAACAATTAGAAAATTTCAAAATGGAAGGGATAGTCTTGTGACATAGTGTACTCTTTAGTGCAACCGCTGAAGCCAGAACTAGGTAATCAGCTGTCAGGGTTGTAGAGATACTGTCTGTATTACTGGAAAAAGATGTAATAAATGACTTATATGGTCTATTCTAATACTAAGATTGTAGTATTTAATATTTACCATTAAGTTTTTCGTTGTCAAAAACAATGTGAATGGACAGTATGTGTTCTCTCTGTCTCTGTGTCTCTCTTCCTGTCTTTTTCTCTCTTTTTCACATATACACATACCACATACACACACCAATACGTGAATCTTAATGTGCTTACTGTGCTCAGTTGTTGTTGTTGTTAGGTGCTGTCTAGTTGTTTGCAACACATAGCAACCCTATGTACAACAGAAGAAAACACTGCCCAGTCCCGCAGCATCCTCACAACTGTTGCTGTGTTTGCAGCCAATGTGTCAATACATCTCATTGAGGATCTTCCTCTTTTCAACTGACCCTCTGCTTTACCAAGCATGATGTCCTCCTCCAGGGACTGGGCCCTCCTGATAACTTGACCAAAGTACGTGAGATGAAGTCTCGCCAACCTCCATTCTAAGGAGCATTCTGGCTGTACTTCTTCTGAGACAGATTTGTTCATTTCTTCTGGCAATCCATCGTATAGTCAATGTTCTTTGTCAACACCTGAATTCAAAGACATCAATTATTTGGTCTTTCTCATTCATTGTCCAGCGTCTGCATGCATAGGAAACGACTGAAAATACCATGGCTTCGGTCAGGCGTACTTTAGTTCTCAAAATGACGACTTTGTTGTTTAATACTTCAAAGAGATCTTTTGCAGCAGTTTTTCCCAATGCAATACGTTGTTTCATTTCTTGATTGCTGCTTTCATGGACGTTGATTGTGAATCCAAGTAAAATGAAATCCTTGACAACTTCAACTTTTCACCATCTATCATGATGTTGCTTACTGGTCCAGTTATGAAGAGTTTTGTTTTCTTTATGTTGAAGTGTAATCCATATTGAAGCTTGTGGTCTTTGATTGCCATAAGTAAGTGCTTCAAATCCTCTTCACTTTCAGCAAGCAAGACTGTGTCATCTGCATATCACAGGTTGTTAATGAGTCTTCCTCCAACCCTGATGCTACATTCTTCTTCACATAGTCAGCTTCTTGGATTATTTGCTCAGCATATAGATTGAATGAATTTATGTTGAAAGGATACAACCCTGATGCACACCTTTCTTGATTTTAAACCATGAAGTATCCCCTTGTTCTGTTCAAACAACTACCTTGTATTGAATGTACAGGTTCTGCATGAGTGTAATTAAGTGTTCTGGAATTCCCATCATTCACAATGTTATCCATATTTTGTTATGATCCACACAAGTAAATGCCGTCGCATAGTCAATAAAACACAGATAAACATCTTTCTGTTATTGTCTGCTTTCAGCCAAGATCCATCTGACATCAGCAATGATATCCTCATTCCACGTCCTCTTCTGAATTCAGTTTGAATTTCTGGCAGTTCCCTGTGGATGTAGTGCTGCAACGATTTTGAAATATCATCAGCAGAATTTTACTTGTGTAAAATTTACTTGTATATTAATTATAGTGTTCAGTGATTTTCACGTTCTGTTGGATCGGCTTTCTTTGGAATGGGAATAAATATGGATCTCTTCCCGTCAGTTGGCCAAACAGCTGCCTTCCAAATTTCATGCCATAGGTGAGTGAGAATCTCCAGCGTTACATCCATTTGTTGCAACATGTCAATTGTTATTCCATCAATTTCTGGAGCCTTGCTTTTCACCAATGCCTTCAGTGCAGCTTGGACTTCTTCCTTCAGTACCATTGGTTGTTGATCATATGTTACCTCCTGAAATGGTTGAACATCAACCAATTCTTTTTGTTACAATGACTTTCTGTATTACTTAGATCTTATTTTGATGCTTCCTGCATTGTTTGATATTTTGCCCATAGGATCCTTTAATATTGCCACTCGAGGCCTGAATTTTTTCTTCAGATCTTTCAGCTTGAGAAAAGCAGAGAGTGTTCCTCCCTTTTGGTTTTCTAACTCCAGGTCTTTGCATACTTCATAATACTACTTTATTTTGTCTTCTCATGTCACCCTTTGAAATCTTCTGTTCAGCTCTTTTACTTCACCATTTCTTCCGTTCACTTTAACTACTCCAGTTCAAGAGCAAATTTTAGACATATGAATGAATAAACAAACTGTGGTACATACACAAGGGAATACTACCCAATGATAAAGAACACTGATGAATCTGCGAAACATCTCACAACATGGATGAATCTGGAGGGCATTATGCTGAGTGAAATAAGTCAATTACAAAAGCACAATTATCGTATAAGACCACTGTTATAAAAACTTATGAAAACGAAAAAACAATCTTTGATGGTTATGAGGGAGGGAAGGCATGGGGAAGGAAAAACACTAGCTAGACAATAGATAAGTGGTAACTTTAGTGAAGTGTAAGACAGTACACAACACTGGGGAAGTCAGCATAACTTGACCAAGGCAAAGTCATAGAAGCTTCATAGACACATCCAAACTCCTTGAAGGATTGAATTACTGGGCTAAGGGCTGGGGATCATGGTCTTGGGGGACATTTAGCTCAATTGGCATAACATGGTTTATAAGGAAAATGTTCTACACTCTACTTTGATGAGTAGCATCTGGGGTCTTAAAAGCTTGTGAGTGGCCATCTAAGATACTCCACTGGTCCCACCCCATCTGGAGCAAGGGAGAATGAAGAAAACTAAAGACACAAGGAAAAGATTAGTTCAAAGGACTAATGGACCTCAACAAACACAGCCTCCACTGGACTGAGTCTGGCACAACTAGATGGTGTCTGGCTACCACCACCAACTGCTCTGAAAAGGATCACAATAGAGGGCACCACACGGAGCTGGAGAAAAATGTAGAACAAAATTCAAACTCACAAAAAAAGACCAGGCTTACTGGTCTGAATGATACTGGAGAAACCCCAAGAATATGGCCCCCAGACACCCTTTTAAGTCAGTACTGAAATCACTCCTGAGGTTCACCCTTTAGCCAAAGATGAGACAGGCCCATAAAACAAACAATAATACATGCAGCACAACCATGTATAAGAGACTCAATGGGAAAACCAGCCCAGAGCAAAGACAAGATGGCAGGAGGGGACAGGAAAGCTGGATGAATGGAAATGGGGAACGAAAGATCGAGAAAGGTAGAGTGTTGACACGTTGCAGGATTAGCCACTGATGTCACAAAACAGTATGTGTATTAATTGTTTAATGAGAAACTAATTTGCTCTGTAAACCTTCATCTAAAGCATAATTTTTTTTAAAAGAAGAAATTCTGAGAGTAAAAAATTAAACTGTAATAAAAGTATCTATATGAGACAAAATGGACAATAGTTACTCTAAAGCAGAATGAGAAGGCTGAGAGGCAGTGGAATTAAGTTAATGGGAAAGGAACTAGAGTGTAAATAATGAGAATATTGGTACAAACTAAAGAATGTAACAAATGTCACTGAACATTATGTGTAGAAATTGTTGAACGGGAACCTGTTCTGCTGTGTATACTTTCACCAAAATACAGTAAAATATTAAACAATAATTTTTAAAGAAAGAGCAAGTTTTAGAGTCTCTCTGATATACATTTTGTTCTTTTCTTTCTTTCCTATCTTTTTAATGATCTCTTGCTGTCTTCAAGTATGATGTCCTTGATGTCATCCCACAAGTCATCTGATCTGCGGTCATTAGTGTTCATTGCATCAAATCTATTCTTGATATGATCTCTAAATTCAAGTGGGATATACTCAAGGTTGTGCTTTGGCTCTCGTGGACATGTTTTACTTTTCTTCAACTTCACCTTGAACTTGCATATGAGCAATTGAGGCCCTGGGCTTGTTCTGACTGATGATATTGAACTTCTCCATTGTCTCTTTTCAAAGATGAAGGCAGTTTGATTCCTATTTATTTATATATGGTCTCCATTTATGTTGTTGAAAAAAAGTCTTTCCAATGAATAATCGTTGATCTTTCAAAATCTATCATGCCATCTCTGGCTTCGTTTCTATCACCAATTTCATATTTTCCAACTTCTGATCCTTCTTTTTTCCCAATATTTGCATTCCAATCATCAGTATTTATAAATACATTGTGATTGCATGTTTGATCAATTTCAGACTGCAAAAGTTGGTAAAATCTTCAATGTCTTCATCTTTGGCATTAGTGGTTGGTGCATAAATTTGAATAACAGTCGTATTAACTGGTCTTCCTTGTAGGCATATGGATATTATCTTATAACTGATAGCGATGTACTTCAAGATAGATCTTAAATGTTCTTTTTGATGATGAATGCCACGCCATTCCTCTTCAATTTTCATTCCCGGCATAGTAGACCATATGATGGCCTGATTCAAAATTGCCAATGTCAGTCCATTTCAGCTCACTAATGCCTGGGATATTGATCTTCTAGTGTTCCGTTTTATTTTTGACAACTTGCAATTTTTCTAGATTCATACTTTGTACATTCCATGTTCCATGTTCCAATTATAAATGGATGTCTGCAGCTATTTCTTCTCATTTTGAGTTGTGCCACTTCGGCAAATGAAGGTCTTGAAAGCTTTACTCCAACCACATCATTAAGGACGACTCTATGAGTCGAAATCTACTCAGTGGCAATGGATTTGGGTTTTTTGTTTTGTTTTGGTTACTTTGAGGAAGAAATTTTTCTTCAGTAGTATTTTCAGTGCCTTCCAACCTGAGGGGATCATCTTCTGGCACTATATCAATGTTCTGCTGCTATTTATAAGGTTTTCTGGCCGTTTTTTTTAGAAGTAGATTGCCAAGTCCTTCTTCCTAGTCTGTCTTGGTCTGGAAGCTCTGCTGAAACCTGTTCACCATGGGTGACACTGCTGGTATTTGAAATACTAGTGGCATATCTTCCAGCATCACAGCAACATGCAGGCCACCCAGTGTGACAAACTGACAGACGAGTGGTGGAGTATGCTCAGTAGATGGCTGAAAACCAGCAATATTTGATTAAAAAAAACAAAAACAAAGCCACTGCTGTAGAGTCGATTCCGACTCACAGCGACCCTATAGGACAGAGTAGAACTGCCCCATAGGGTTTCCAACGAGCAGCTGGTGGATTCGAACTGCCGACTTTTTGGTTAGCAGCCTAAACTCTTAACCACTGTGCCACCAGGGCTCCAGCAATATTTGAGAGAGTTTTAAAAAATCTTTAATCTCATGAACCATATCATAAATCTGGATTATATTCTCAAAATAGGGCAGATTTGTAATAATCCACAGTGTGGTTTTGAATAGTGGGGTAAAAAAAAGACAGAAAAATAAGAAATTCAAAGATAATAAGGATACTTGTGATATTTTTGTATTTCTTTGCATCAAATTTTGAACATAGATTTTAATTTCTACTACATTACATTAGATTTATATTAATTTTTAAGAACTGCAGCAAAATGTTAATTTTCTACTTTTCTTGACATTTTGAATTAATATAAAAATTTGCCCTCACATCTCATAATTGAATTGCTCAACTTCTCTGAGCTTCAGCTTCCTCATCTTTAAAATGGGGAAAATCTCCATCCCATATATTCATGAGAATGAATGAGAAAATATGCATTTCATATAGTAAATATTTAATAAAAGTTAAATAAATCTTAATTAGAAGAAACATAATTAACTAGAATAATTTAGTATTTCTTCAGGTATCTCCACATAAGCATAAGAAAATAACGCTCAACTAATGATAAATAAGATCTCTTTTGTTAAATAATTTCCCAAATTTTTTTCCAATTTTTGTTATATAGTGTTTAGTAAACTATTTGGGATTTACAAAATATAATAATCAAAAAGATGTGTGTTAAAACCATTTTCAAGAATGTGACAATCTATTCAACAATCATTTATTGTGAAGGTCAAAGCTACGATTTAGAAGGCTTAAGAAAGGATATATATCAAAAATTCAGTGTTACTGAAAACTATCCAAAATAAACAAACAAGCAAACCCATTGCTGCTGAGTTGGTTCTGACTCATAGCAATCCTATGGGACAGTAGAACTGCCCCACAGGGTTTCCAAGGCTGTAAATCTTTACAGAAGCAGACCGCCACATCTTTCTCCCATAGAGTGGCTGATGGTTTCAAGCTGCTGACTTTTCAGTTAGCAGCTGAGCACTTTAACCACTGCACCACGAGGGATCCTCTGAAAACTATACTGAATACATAATTCTTAGTCTGGAAACACTGCTTGAGTCTTCAAGTTTTTCAGTCAGCCTGTTCTGACAAAGCCAGAAGGTATTATTTTACTGCCTATTTCTTTCCTTCTCTGACTTCTAGAATCAGAATTAAAAATCAACAGTTGTCCTTCTGTGTCCAAAATCTCGTGAGGAAGAATTGATATAAATATTTATACTGTATTTTCTGTTTTATATTCATTGGTACTATAATGTCACCGTATATCACAGTCAGAATTTATATAAATGGGTTTTTAAGAAAACAAATTCATTAACTATATTCAACACAAATGCTTGACATTTCATGTATTGAAGCCTCATTTTAAAATGAAATTCTGTATCATTTTTGGCTTCTGTGAAATTAGAAAATGCATTAATTGGGGCACATATTGGCCAATAATTTTTTTCCCACATCTGTGTCTTGAACTCATCAATTGTTTAAAATGTATGCCTTTGTGCATTATATTAATGCAGCTCTTTTCAAAGTCATATGCTAATGTATGGCTGAGAAATTCCAAATTATATGAAGCATTTTTTTCCTATAAAATAATTAAATAAATTTAAAAATTTCTGTATAAAATGTGAGGATTCTAACAGCACAACATTAAGAACTTCAACACCCTGTATTAGAGAAATCACTTAGGTGACAAAATTGTGTATTTTAGCTATTAGTCATTACAGAGACTATATCAAACTATGGAATAGGGGTTAGTATATACTGTTAAAATAAATGGAACTGTTTCAAATTATGTACATTGTAGACTATGTAAAATATGTATATTCACATAGGAAAAGGACGAGCAAGAGTGAAGAAGTTTTAGGGTTTAGCAGAGTTATTAGGCCCTGAAGTCCCTCTGTAAGTGAAGAACTTGACAGTTAGGGAATGGGTTTTCTTATCTCTCTTTTACAGATGAAGCAAGAGAGGACCCATACAATTTAAATGATGTACCTGTACAATTAATTAACCATTGGAGAACTCAAACTAGAAAAGATAGGGCTTATATTTTGCTCAGTAGTCATTCTAATATGCTGCTGTCATAACTGGATTTCTTATAAGTTTTACAAGGATTATATTATTGGCCTTGAGTGCAAAATAATTATGAGGCAAAATGCAAACACTGGTAATATTGCTTTATGACACAGTAGATTATACTGAAAATTAACCATAAGAGTATATATGTGAATAAAGGCGTTTCCAAACAATGTAATAAATTGATATGCCTAAATCAACTTCTAATTTGTGTAGTTCACTTTAAAGTTATAATTTCTCCATAAAGCACCATTTAATACATTATTGCATTATAATTCAAGAACATTAGTTTCCAACAGGGATAAATTTATTAATGGCAGCTATTCATACAGAATATGATTAAATTTAAATAGTGAATTATCTGAACACTTGTTCTTATTTACCACATTATCCATTTGTTTTAGATCATAGCACAAACTCTTCTATTTTTTAGCAATTCCTATAATTACCTTTCATTTTTAATACTATATTTTAATCTAGCAACAATGCTTTCATTTAACAGCCAGAGTTTTAAATATAGTTTTTAAAATGACTGTTTTCTCAGAAACTGAACGTGTTCTCACAAATTTAAGAAAGTGCTTTTGTCCTTCAGATAAAAAAGCAACCATTAGAAATAAAATTTTGTTGTTATTGTTATTAGGTGCCGTGGAGTCGATTTCAACTCATAGCAACCTTTATAGGACAGAGTAGAACTGCCCCATAGGGTTTCCAAGGAACGGCTGGTGGATTTGAACTGCCGACCTTTTGGTTAGCAGCTGACCTCTTAACCTCTGTGCCACCAGGGCTCCTAGAAATAAAATATAATAAAATAAAATACCAAACTCTTAATATTGAGTGTTTCTTAGCAATTTAAACTATATTCATCTTAATCACACATAATCTATTTTTTTTCTAGTCTTATTCTCAACTGAGTTTGGTATATTGATACAAATTTGTAAAAATGAATTAGAGAGACATTGTAAGTTCATAATACTTCTGATATGAATTTACTACTATAGGATTTTTACTTAACTTCATTGATCTGTATCTCTTTCTCAAACACACACACACACAAAATCCTTGTTCTGAGTAACACCAACATAATTGTTCATTTGCTTTCTCCCTCAATATACACACTATGCTCTCAGAATTACAGTACCAATACTTTAACTGCCCATATGATTATTAAAAGCTGTTTATATATATATATATATATATATATATATATATATTTGCTTTTTTTTAATCCTTAGAATATATCTTTATGGCTATACATCTGTCATGGATTGAATTGTATCCCCCCAAAATGTCTGTCAACTTGGCTAGGTCATGATTCCCAGTATTGCATGATTGTCTGCCTTTTGTCATCTGATACGATTTCCCTATGTGTTGTATATTCTGTCACTATGATGTAATAAGATGGATTAGTGGCAGTTATATTGATGAGATCTACAAGATTAGATAGTGTCTTAAGCCAATCTCTTTTGAGATATAAAAGACAGAAGCGAGTAGAGACACACGGAAACCTCTTACCACCAAGAAAGCAGTGCCGGGAGCAGAGCGCATCCTTTGGACCTGAGGTTCCCGTGCAGAGAAGCTCCCAGACAGAGGGAAGATTGATGACACGGACCTTCCTCCAGAGCCGACAGAGAAAGCATTCCCCTGGAGCTGATGTCCTGAGTTTGGACTTGTAGTCTACTGGACTGTGAGAGAATAAACATCTCTTTGTTAAAGCCATCCAGTTGTAGTATTTCTGTTATAGCAGCACTAAATGACTAAGACAACATCCAACTCGATACACAGGTTTCTTTGTTTTATTTTTCTTCCAATTTTTGGGAAATGCACTTTAAATGTTAGTATTGTTTTCTAAATCTACAAAGCAAGGTATATTTGGGGAAGTCTAGCTTTTATCCCTGCCCAGTCTATTCTATTACTTCATATCCCCTAAGGGTAACCATTGTTATTATTTTCTATTCTTAGATTTATTCTTGCATTGTTTTTATACATTTTTCCTCCATGCTTTTTTCACTTAAAAATATATCTTGAAATAACTCCATTGCAGTATTTATAGCCATAATTCCTTTTTACAGTGTCATAATTTTCTAGTAGATGTAACATAGTTTTTTCAACCAGTCCCTTATCAATGGACATTTGAATTGCTTCCAATCTTTACAAATAAATCTCAGTGAATAGGCTTGTAAATGTGTCACTTTGTATTTATGCAGTGTATCTGTGGGATATATTCCGAACCCTTTATAAGAGTCACACCATTTTGCATTCCCACCAACAATGTATTAAGTGTTTTTCCTCTAATGCGTAGCCAATGGAGCATGTTGTCAGACTCCTGGATTTTTTGCCAATCTGATAGGTGAGAAATGGTATCTCAGTGTAGTTTGTTCCACTTTTTATGAGTGAGTTTTAGCATTATGTCAAACACTACTGTATTAAAAATCAGAATACTTAAAGACAAATTATTCTGTGAAAGATTCAAAGAAAATAATCTATGATATATACATTCTAGGTAAATACTGAAAGTTCGACACAAGGTTACTTTAGGTTAAGATTGTATTGTTAAAATAATATTACATAGGAACATAAGATAGACATGACACTGAAAAGAAACTTCAGAAGTTAAATATGTACATTTTATTCAAATGTCACAGAAATCATGTAAAAGGAATCATTCTCACATTGGTCATCAATAATTTACTATAGTTAAGAAGTTTCTGTAATATATTTTCTTATTGAAGAGAAAGAAACCCTATCGAAGATCTTGTAATTGCAGGCATTTTTTTTTCCTGCAATAGATTTAAACCTGATAAAATTCAGGAGTCAAATTTATTATACCTCATGTCATAGCTGTAAACCAAAGCCAATTTAAAGAAAAAATGCCCTCCTCCAACACAAATGGCCCTTATTGTAATATCTCGGTTTTTCCAAAGTTCCCTAACAGTGTTTCTAAATATATTTTGATACTCTATTTGGATTGAATAGAGAAGATCCTAAGGCATGAACAATCAGGGTCCTCTTCAACAACAATTGTTTTCCTTGGAAGAGAAAATATTAAAGAAAAGATTGTAAATAATTATTCCTGCCAATTAATTCTTAGTTGTTTTCTTTCCTTTCAGCACCTTCCCTGATAGGTATGGTAAGGAAGGACTGGGCGTCCCAACATAGCATTGCCCTATCATGGCAAGCACCTGCTTTTTCCAATGGAGCCATTCTGGACTACGAGATCAAGTACTATGAGAAAGTAGGTCTTATTTGGAGTTTCCTGAAATACTACATATACATATATACTTATATATGTATATATTGAGCATGCTGTTATACTATATTACTTTACTTCAAAATCTCTTCTTTGGCTTTATCACATACTTACTCTTTCTTTGAATCCTTTCTAATTTACCATTGTGCTTATAAATTCTTAATTAAGTTGTCTTGTTTTATATCAGATTAAAGTAGAAGATGCAAGATGTTCACCTCTATCATGACCTACTGTAGGGAATTTTACAATATAGTGAGAAATATTAACCCCTTCAATTTATATTTTGATAGCCATGATGTTGTTTCTGTAATTCACTTGAGAAGAATTGTAAAGTGAAATTACTATGACCCGAAGCAGGGTTGTGTATCCTATATCTTTTGCCAGTGAGTTGAGAGTTATAGTCTACTATAATTTGGAAAGAATGATTTCAGGGATAAGTAGAATGAACTAATAAATTTTTTAAATTTTCTTTAAATTCAGGTCAGCTATTTTATAGAAAGCTAGAAAGATAAATCTGATAAATCAACTCAATCTTAATTTCCATTTTTTTATCAGTTTAAATTGCTCTTATTTATTACCTTTTTCTGGCTTATATACATCCTTAGGTTTATTGTATCCACACTCATCTTTTATGCCCCCTCCCCCAATTCTTCACCGTTAGAATATTGTATAGACATCACAACATACCCCATAGTCTATTATGATAATGTGTCTCATTCTGCTAATACTAATTCTGAAATATTGACAAAGGGAGCAATAATGTTTCTGAAGACATATAGGGCAAAAAGAGAAATAGAATCCTGCTTTTTCTTCTATTCTACTGCTCCTCAGCAAATGTAAGTTTGATAAAGGGAGAGGTAGCTAAAGAGCCTTGGTGGCACAGTGGTTAAGCACTTGGCAGCTAACCAAAAGGCAGCAGTTTGAACCCACCAGCTGCTTTGCGGGAGAAAGATGTGGCAGTCTGCTTCCATAAAGATTACAGCCTTAGAAACCATATGGGGCAGTTCTACTCTCTCCTATAGGGTTGCTATGAGTTGGAATCAACTTGATGGTAATGGAAACTCAGTAGCATGGCTGTATCCATTTTTTGCACTCTAATAATTACAACATTGTGTGGTCAATATAAACTTTCATTGACATTAACTGACGTGGATAAATCTATAGTCTAAGAAAGGAGTGTAAATTGAATCACGATTCTGCCCATTGGCCACACTAGCATGTGCTCAGAAATCTTGTTTTGGCTATCTTTTCCAATGATATTAACTTGTGGATTGCTGTCACAAGAAATTACACATTTTATGCTTACTAGATTAGATAGATCTTCATAGACTCAAAAATTCTGATTATTTCAAAAGAAATTCAGTCAGATATAGAAGCATCTTTGGAAAATACTCCAAGCAGCTTATTCAGAATCAAAATATCTCTCTGTATTTTATAAGGGTTATATTTCATACACAGAAAATCATTGTGCCCTTTCCTATTCATTTTTACTGCAAATGTTTGAGACTAGAAATAAATTACAATATTTTCTGTTCCGTACAAATCATACAATTTCAATAAAAAGAGGATCAAATTCATCAACATCAAACTTTTAGAAATAAATAATATTTTGAAGGATAGTAATTGATAAAATATCCATGTTTACTTTTAGATTTTAGACATTTGGCTTTATTACATTGTTTTGTTTTAATGATGAGATAGAGCATGTTATGAAAGGATTTATCTTGTAAGAAAATGGCCATGTGCCAGTGCTAATGGATTAAACATGGAGCCGGAAGCCAAGGATTCCCAATTCATGTTCTGACTCTGACTGTCATTATGCTTGTGGCCAGAAGAAAATCAATTAATCTCTCTATGTCTCAGACTTCACATTTACAAAGTGGAAATAAAGATATCTACGCTTCTGGTGGGTTGTGAAGATTAATTATAAACAGACCTAAAGATGAAAAGCACTAAGTCAGCATTAAATATCATTTAAGCAAGCTATAGGGAAATATTTGGCATATAAGATAGTACAATGCAGAATCAGAAAACAATAGCATAGGAATTATGTACAAACTAAACAAAAATAATTATCTTTTTATACACAAAAACACAGTATATAGGCAATCAATAAAAGATGCTAGAACACCAAAATCTTTCAGAGAGAGCGTAAAATGACTGATAGTGTTTCCCTACTAAGACTTCAAATTCTAGCCGTACATTTCACATATCTTCATATATAACATGGTTTCTTGTGCAAAGCAAATTATTTTTTTATAACAATTCAAAACTAGGGCAACTTAAAATAGAACTCTTAGTTAAAAGTTCTAATGTATTTATTAGGAACCTAAATATTGTTGAGTAAGAAAAGCAAGATGCAAAGAAGTATATATGTATGATTCCATTTTTGGAACACAAATATTCCCTTCTGTGTGTATGTTGGTGTGTACTTACATGCGCATGGGGCATATAGACTAGGATGCACAGCAGGCTGTATGAAGTGTTTCCTTTTGGTGGAAGGGAGGTATGTGGACGCAGGCAGGGAAGAGAGAGGGAAGTAGCGAGTATAAATAAATATGGATGAATTATGATTGGATGGATCCTAAACAGCTTTGGGAGTTGTCTTTGATCAAATTGCCCAAAAACAGACCTTGAGACAAGGATTTGTGTGCAAGTGATTAATTAAGAAAGCTCCCAGGAAAACTGGTAAACTGGTAAAGAAGTGGGACAAACAGTACTGTCAGGAAGAATCGAACTCAGCGTCACCAAGGGAGCTCTGGAGGCTAAATTACATCTCAGATTTCGTCCCCAGGGAGAAAAAGAAGCTGGGCTCCCATACTCTGTCGCCAGTCGTTGACTACAGGCTTTACTGGAGGCATGAATATGGTGTCCAGAAAATGTCATAGACATTTCTGGTCCTCAAGTAGCCCAAGATGAGGTCTCTAAAGAAGCTTGGAGGTACAAGTATTTAAAAGCAAAACATGGAAGCTGGGGGATTTGAACCAGAACAGGCCAAGGGTTCTAAAGGGATTTGATGGAACACCAACTATTAGCTAAGGTAGCTAAATACTCAACAAAATATGAGAGAATTTTAATCCCTTGCTCATTTTAGTAGTTATATTCTCCTCAGTCTTTAATATTAATACCATGGTATTTAAACCTTACATTTTCTTTTAGCCGAAGTTACTCTGTATTGCTATACTTACAATTAGTCCACAAATGATCGATATTTATACCATTTTCTAATAAATTAATGCTGTTTTATTTAGTTCTTATTGTTTTAAGTGCCTTATTCTGTAAATCAGCAAAGAAGTTAAATAGCTGGGAATGTGAAATATACACAGATATCTGAGATCAAATAACACACTCTTGTTACAGTTCCCTTTTCTCAGAGAGTGTGGCATATTGGAAAAAAGCACCAGCCTGGATGTTCAGAGATCTTGGTTTGGTTCAGTGCTTAACTTTCTTAGCCCTCTTTAATTACTCATCTGTAAAATGAGAGTCTAGAAAATAATCTGTTCCCATTCCCCTCTTTCCAAATGCTAATATGTGTGTCTATACAGTTATATGATTATGTTACCCCACCCCTAAAATAACCGTAGTTTTTTATTTATCTATTGAAACACACACACATCCACATCCACAGACACACACGCTTATTTAACACTTCACCATAGGGAACAGTAGTCTTCACATCATAATTGTAAATAAAAATTAAGACAACGTTAACTTCCTTGTTGGAGCCCTGGTGGCTTAGTGGTTAAGAGCTATGGCTGCTAATCAAAAGGTCAGCAGTTTAAATCCACTAGCTGCTTCTCGGAAACTCTTTGGGGTAGCTCTGTTCTGTCCTATAGGGTCACTGTGAGTCCAGATCGACTCAACAGCAACAGCTTTGTTTGTTTTTTGGTAACATCCTTGTCTTCTATGTATGCATGTGTGTGTGTGAGTCTTCAGGGAAGTAATGGGAAGGAACCATATCGCTTTGTTGGTCATAACTATTCAGATACTCTCTGTTAATTATACTACCCATTCCTTAGTTACTTTTCTTTTTACATACACTAAAAGTCTTTCATTTTTATTTAACCAAATGAATACAGCTTGAATATGAAAAGTCACTTCAAAAAAATGAAGGAAGTCAAATACATTACAATTTTTTTTTTCTATTTATTTACTAGTGTGAGACAAAGAACTCAATTCAGCCTTTGTCTTGGAAAGAAAAGCCTTGGAATTTCCCAAGTAATCAAAGTGTCTTTATTATCTAAAACTGCCAGGCAACACTTCCAAATCTGCGTACATGAGTCGGGGCTGGCCAAGCCACAAAGATCTTCTGATCAGCTAACCTCAGGAAGTGAGAGGGCATAGTTTTATCAACCAAGCATCTTCAAAAATTCAGTCAGTCATGACTATACAATGTGGCCCCAATCATGACTATACAATGAAGCTAATAAGAGGTTTTGAAAATGGATGTTTGCTTGGGCTTCCTAGTTGGTAGGAACATCTGATCTCAGGAGGATCACGTGTCTCTAGGAATATGGAAGCCTGTTGCCAGAAACCCTCCCAGATCTTGCCCCGTGTGTCTCTCTGTGTGTATGTTTTTTCATTGTAATAAATCAAATCGGTAACTATAAGTATAGATACTCTTCATGAATTCCGTGTGTCATTCCAGTGAATTACTGATCTCACAGAGGCAGTGAGAGCCAGCAGGGATTGGCATCTGCCTATTTGGCGGTCTGAAGGATTGTGTCCTTTCAACTTGTTTGCTCTGACCTTGCCCTGTGTGGCTAGGGATGAGACAGTGAAGGGACTAGCTGGTCTGAAGTGAAAGGAGTCATGTGGACTTCCTAGCTTGCAGCTGGTACCTACTGACCCAGTCCTAGGTGACTAGGGATGAGATAGAGAAGAGGCCAGTTGGTCTGAAGTGGAGGAAGGGAGTCACATGGACTCTGATCTTGTAGTTGGTACCCATGACTCACCCCTGGATAACTCGTGACAAGGATGGAGAAGTGGGAAGGTGAGGACTGGATCCATTTCCAGGTTAGCAATGAAGGTGGGATTTGCCCACTGAGCCCCTTGCTTAGTGCAACTAGCAAAGCTTTTCTCCAAAACCAAAGCCTACTCTTAGAATGAGGGAACTAAGACAATATCTTCTATGCTCCTGACGCTTCCGTTTCTGCCTTCAAAATGTTGTGAACTCCCTTGTGGTGACAAAATAGGACCCACCCCTCGAACAGCCCCTTGAGATATCATATCCTTCCCTTATCTCTTCCCCTTCTTTCCTTACTCTTTTACTTCCCTCCTCAATTTTTCCACTCTTCTCCTTCCCTCTCTCTCCCTCTTTCACCCTCTCCTCTATTTTTCCCTCTTTTCTTTTCTTTTTTCCTGCCCAAGGCCCTTTTTCCTCTTGCTTCTTTGGTCTTTTATTATACTTATCAAAATTAATCTTAAATAGAAGTGTATGTGTGTGTTACTTTGAGAACTAAGGTGCACCTGATCCAAGCCATGGTATTTTCAATAGCCTCATATGCATGTGAAAGCTGGACAATGAATAAGGAAGACCAAAGAAGAATTAATGCCTTTGAATTATGATGTTGGCAAAGAATATTGAATATTCCATGGACTGCCCGAAGAACAAACAAGTCTGTCTTGGTAGAAATACAGCCAGAATGCTCCTCAGAAGCAGGGATAGTGAGACTTCATCTCACGTAGTTTGGACACGTTATCAGGAGGAACCAGTCCCTGAAGAATGACATCATGCTTGGTAAAGTAGAGGGTCAGCGCAAGTAAGGAAGAGATGGATTGACACGGTGGCTCTAACGACGGGCTCAAACATAGCAACGATTGTGAGGATGGCACAGGACCAGGCAGTGTTTCATTCTGTTGTACATAGAATCACTATGAGTCAGAACCGACTTGAAGGCACCTAACAACAACATGTATCTAACTCCTTCACTAAATTGTGAACCTCTAATGAAAGAGGATCATTTCTTATTGATCTTTGTCATAGAAACTCCTATCAATGCCTAACACAGATGTTGGCTTTTGTCAAAAACTTAAGTGTGCAGAGAAATACCAGAAATTGGTATAACAGAAAATATTTATTGTGAGTAGATATAATTCTAATGGGGCAACATCAAACAAAAAGTATCAAGAAGGCACTGCAAAGAGAGGATAGGCGTGGTAACAGCAGGTTATATAGGTCGGGTCCGGGCAGGGTAGTCTCCCAAAGGTCATTGTAAACTCCTTTCATGTTGGTTTCTCAGGAGATAGAATCAGAGCATGTTGAGGATTTCAGGGTCAGTTATCTGTAAAAACAGTCACTAAGGACATGCCATATACCAGAGAATATCTAGAAATTTAATCATCGAGGAATTTTGCTTTAAGGGAGGGTTCTTGTTCCTTCAGCTAGCCCAATAAGCCTGCTTATAATTTAGGGTGTCTTACACTAAGCTATAAAAATATTAGCTGAATGAGTAGATTTCTCTCTGCGTTCAGAACCCAGAATGAAATTAGAAAAAGTTACCCAGCCATTATAAGGGATTACCCCTAGCAAATAAAAAGAAGGAAAGAAGGAAGGTAGGGAGGGAGGGAGAGCAGGCCCTGGAATTTGTTTTCACCTGTTCAAAGGAAGTCCTATTCACAGGTGTCCATCAGCTGAATGTTTTATTAATAACTAGAACTGCTCATGAGGGCAGGGATTTCGTTTGTTCACTTTGTAACCCCAGCACTCAGAAAGATACATAGCTAAAAACTAATAGACAACAATTGTTAAGCAATTATATGGCAGATATTCTTTCAGTGTTTTTCCTGCATTGAGTAACTTAATCCTAATAACAACTCTGTGAGGTAAATACTCTTCCCATTTTACAGATGAAGAAACTAAGGCTTAAGGAGACTAAGTACCTTCACTAAAAGCACACAGCCAGTAAGTGGTTGTTAACACTAGCCATGGTACTGCATGACAATTGGATATCTCAGAGAAGTCAGTGTTTTCTGCTGATGCTGATTTTCTGGGTTCTCTCAGGCCTAACACTTTCATCGCTCTCTGATGCCCATTTTACATTTGTAAAATGGCAGCAATAAAACATACCTATCTTACCAGGGTACTGTACAGCTCTACTAATCACCAACTAGGAGCTCATTTTCCAAACATGAATTCCCCATAACAGTTCATTATTCTTACATCCAATATTTAAAGACACTGACTAGTAAAATCTTTTCCTTAAAGTACTCTTATTAATTTTCACCACAGTCAGCAGTTTTTAGATTTTGTTCAAGAAAACTCATCATGAGAAAGGAAGCATTTCTTACATCCACATGGTCAATAATAATCTATATAAAATACTGAATTAATTTAATTTGCCAGTGTTTCCCCTAGTCCACAGATTATAGAATAAGGTATGTATGGGCTTTAAAAATATATAATTTCATGACAGTGAAAACAGTGTATTGTTAAAAAGATGAAATTGGTGGAAAGATTTTCATTATGGGAAATATTTTCACCACTCAAAAATGATTTAAAGTAGCTTTTTCTGAGAGAAGGTTGAATTCTTGGTGTCCTTTGGGAAGGTCACATACTTCTCAGTATCAAAATTTGCATGATAGATCTTTCTTCCTCCCCTCCCTTCTTATTCTATTTTATCAACATAGTTTTGTCCCAGATATTAGTTCAGTAAATATCCTTCATTTTCTAAGGAAATGTAATAAGTAAAATATGCATCTTTATTTGCGTAAAAATATATGAAGCAATTTTTGCAGCATTAATCAATTTAAGAAAGGAAAAAAATGGTCTTTTCTTATAAAGTCGTCAATATAACAT
This sequence comes from Dugong dugon, assembly GCA_030035585.1. Classification (NCBI taxonomy): domain Eukaryota; kingdom Metazoa; phylum Chordata; class Mammalia; order Sirenia; family Dugongidae; genus Dugong; species Dugong dugon. The sequence continues at coordinate 42,769,403 of CM057473.1, forward strand.
TCCCAATTTTCTTTTGTTGTATTTCTTCTACTTCATTATTTGCCCAAGAGAAGAAGAGCATTTTCTCTTCACCTCCAGGAATACGCTTACCTCCACCCATTATTTAGGTACAGAAACATATCTCCTTCCTTTTCTGAGTGCCCCTTGTCTATGGGCCATTTAACTCATACACTTCGTAAACCTGCATGGAAAACTAAATGTGGTTTCCATACAAAGAACTAAGAAGAGTGTAATCTAGAATAGTGCACGTGGATCACCTGGATCACACAGGGATTTGTTGAAATACAGATTATGACTCAGTTGATGCCGCACCTGGGTAGAGGGATGAGATTTTGCATTTCTAGCAAGCTCCCAGGTGAAGATATTACTTCTGGTCCAGGGACTATACTTTGAGGACCTCTCTAGAGGCCCTGATTCTATATTACCTCACTTTATTTGATAAAGTTTCCTCTAACTGATGAAGTTGGAAGCAAAAATAAACTCCTTTGAAACATACTTGTAAATTTTAAATATTGCTGTATCTTTACAAATGGCTAGGACTTCTGTAGAAATTACATGATTTGCATAATATTAGAACCAAAAATATCAACCTAGAGAAAAATAAAAGACCAAATCAGATTTTGATACAATTTAAGGTTTTTAATCAAATCAGGAAATTCCTGAGCTGGTAAATAAAGTTTTTGTGTTTCTTTCTTTCTTGTTTTTCATAACTCTGATTTGTCAGAACGTCCACCACAGAGAAATTGAATATGAGCATTTGGTACTAATTAAAAACATTACCTGAAAGAAAATGGACAGGAAGGGAATTTACCAACACAAACAATCATTATGGAGATTTCATACCCAATTGCCTTGTCGTTGAGCAACATCACACTCTGTGGAAGCTTGTCTGCTTTAGCGAGCTCAGGGAGGCCCCACAGTGCCTAGAGCAGAGCTTCTCTTGTTGGCAAGCCTGGGACCTGTGCCAATACTGCATGAACAGCAGAATCTGAATGGCTTGAACATATCAAAATAGAAAATGATAAGAAAGACATTTACATCACTGCATCAAGCGTAGAATCTTCACACACATGAAAATTATACATGTCTACTAACTATAGGCAGTCCCCGGGTTACAAACAAGATCCATTACTAAGTCTGTATTTAAGCTGAGTTTGTAGGTAAGTCGGAACAGGTATGCACAGTTCTTACTTAAAGTCAGTCAAATGTTTGTCTTAGTATTTAGCATATATTTTACCTTTCTATGTATATAATAAAACACTTAAGAAACACTTCATGAGCATCATAAAGTAGTACGTGAGTTCCTTATTATGAACCATTGTATTTAACTTAAAATTTTAATACAGTAGGTTTATAGCAGTCCATTCTTAAGTATAAATTGTCTGTAAGTTGAACATTCTTAACCCGGAGACTTACTGTACTCTAGTTTTAAAGCATCTCCTGTTTCATAAAGATTATCCACGAAAGGTTTGCACTTGACTACCAACATATAGCTTGGCGGTTTGAGCTTGCCAGAGGCACCAAGGAAGAAAGGCCTGGTAATCTGCTTCCATAAAGATTACAGCCAAGAAACCCCTATGGAACAGTTCTACTCTGTAACACATGAAGTTGCCATGAGTTGGAATCCACTCAATGGCAACAGGTTTTTATACTATCTTCTGGTTTTTGTTTGAGGAATGGATACATTTAAAATTACAGGAGTTAGATTTAGTGTGTCAAAGATTTGGTATATCCAAAAAAGAAAAAAAAAAAAACAAAATCAGTAAAACTAAGTACTCTCAACACTTGGGAATATACCTAAATTTATAGACTAAAATAAAGATTATAAACATAATGAATATCATAATTCTACATTCTGGTTTCCAAGAATAAGACAATACCCACTGCTCAGAGAGTTGGGGTTCTTTTGGTGGTATGAAATCATCAGTTCAGTCCTTGATGTTCTTGCATAAAACTAGGTAATGCTGTCCCCTAATTACATTTCTGCTAACTCGCTATATTTCAATCAGTTCTAAATTCCACCACACATTCTAACTCAATTTCACATTCTAAAGTCATATCATCAGTTGCTTCCATATTACTAATTACACTTTTCTTAAACTGCCTACTCATCACTTTCCTGAATTCCAAGTCTTTATCTCTTTTCTTGATAAGGTTTGAATAAACTAGGTTTTTTTCCAATTCTGAAATTCCATGATTATAGAAACTTACTATTTTTTGTCTGTCTTGTTTTGCTGTGGGAGATGATAGGAAATAATCAAATAAGAGTCATGAAGGAATGAGCTGTCTGATATTTTCAATAAAAATTTGAAATATAAAAAAATTACAAAAGAGAAGTACAAAAAACAAAAGAATGGAAGAGTAATTCAATTTTGTTAGCAATCAGGAAATCTATGTATTTTACAGCTGTCATGGTTTGAATTATGTCCCCCCAGAATGTATCAATTTGGCTGGGCCATGATTCCCAGAATTGTCTGGTTGGCCTCCATTTTGTGATTGTAATTTAATGTTAAAGAGGATTAGGGTGGGATTGTAACACCTCCCTTACCCAGGTCACATCCCTGATTCAATGTAAAGGGAGTTTCCCTGGGGTATGGCCTGCACCACCTTTTATCTCTCAAGAGATAAAAGGAAAGAGAAGCAGAGAGTTGGGGACCTCATACCACCAAGAAAGCAGTGCCAGTAGCAGAGCACATCCTTTGGACCTGAGGTTCCTGCGCAGAGAAGCTCCTAGTCCAGGGGAAGATTGACGATGACAAGGACCTTTTTCCAGAGCCAACAGAGAGAAAGCCTTCTCCTGGAGCTGATGCCCTGAATTTGGACTTGTAGCCTACTTGACTATGAGAGAATAAATTTCTCTTTGTTGAAGCCATCCACTTGTGGTATTCCTGTTAGAGTAGCACTAGATGACTAAGACAACAGCTCAGTTTGACATTTCTAAGAATAAAGGAAAACATATAGCTATTTTAAAATGATTAATTACTCACATAAGCTTCCACCTCCCCTTATGTAATTCTTATAGTTTAGAAGGAAGAAAAAAATGCAATGTAGCATGTAGCTTAAAGAGTAGAGGTTATAGGACCTGCAATATTAAATTCTCAGAGGCTCACAAGTATGCACAAAAAAGTACCAGAAGCTGTTCTAGGTAAAGTATTTGGGCTAATGCTTGGCAAGAACCAGCACAGCCTTGAAGTATGCAAAATTAATATTTTTCAGTTGTATTTTCATTCCTTCAGAAAATTCTTTCCAGGGAGTTACCAGGACACAAATTCAAACTTCCTCTAAACTTCTAATCCAGTTTGGTGAAAACATACAAACAAAAACCTCATAGACAGACACCAGTTATTTGAATATAACATTACCATGAATTCAATCTGCATTCAGTCAGCCTTCAAAGAACTACTCTTGCATTAATGGAAAATATAAATATAATGTTACTTTTGAAAACCAAATATACAAGGAAGACATCTAAATTTGTATCCTAAAATGATGAAACAATAAATATAATACATGTAGGTAAATCTTTCCAGAATTTCTAATATAAATTTTATGCTAAAAACCGCAACTAAGATATGTTATCCAACCCTTAGGAAGTTTTCCCTTGACTGCCAACCTTATTAAAGTGTTGACTTGAGTTATACTTCCTGGAGAGAAATGTAAGACTGGCTCATTTCAAATGTAGTTTAAAATATAACCATATTTTTGCCTAATCTTTAAACAATTATGTTTTGGAGGTAGAAGTGCAAACGTAATTACCAATTCATATATGTATTTTTTTCTCTTCTGATACTCTACTGCTACTTTCTTTAATCTGGCACTTAATAAGAAAATCTATAAATTGAACAAAGATATGTTTATTCCTTCTGAGCATTTTGAAGCCTACAATTGTATGAAAAATCATGTGAAGTTTACCTTGAAAGATTTCCTTAAAAAGCTGAGGTCGTTGTTTACAGAGTTGTATTGTTTGGCTTCATTTTCCTTCAGGGATTTAGTATGTTTATTAGAGGAAATAGAGACCACGCAGAAGGTAAGACAGAGTAGCTGGTAGCCAATCAGGAACTTGCTGGGATCTCCTCTCTGGAAATAGTCCCCTCCAGTAAAGGCTTTTATGAAAGGGAGGTGTGTGTGTGTGTGTGTGTGTGTGTGTGTGTGTGTGTGTGTGTGTGTGTGTGTGTGTGTGTGTGTGTGTGTGTGTGTGTGTGTGTGTGTGTGTGTGTGTGTGTGTGTGTGTGTGTGTGTGTGTGTGTGTGTGTGTGTGTGTGTGTGTGTGTGTGTGTGTGTGTGTGTGCGCGCGCGCGCGCGCGCGCAACTGATTTTTTAAGCAGTTTATATCAGACTATTTAGATATCAAAATTTTGCAATATGTTAAAGAAAATGCAACCTTTTTTTATATTTCCCTTAACAAAAATGTGAGCTGCTCCATTCCTTAGTTGTCTAACTTGATTTGCAGATTTTTATTGTCAAAAGTTGGGGCGGGGGGGAGTGGAGCAGAGGTCATTCAGTGGTTGAATTCTCGATTTCCATGAGGGAGAGCCCGAATTGATTTCTGGCCAATGCACCTCAAGCACAGCCACCACCCATCTATCAGTGGAGGCTTGTGTGTTGCTATGATGCTGAACAGATTTCAGCAATGCTTTCAGACAAAGATAAACTAGGGAGAAAGGGCTGGCAATCTTTATCCAAGATTTATAGTGTATCCAGAGTTGGAAACCCTTGTTTACGACAAGACCAAGACTCTTCTTTAAATTTTTTTGGATGAATTAGAAATAAAAAAATTAGTCAGAAGGTAAAATATTTACACATTTGTAATCCTTGAACTACTTTTCAGGTCTTGAACAAAGATAAAGAACAAAATCATGGTATTAATATCTAAATCAGATTACAAAAAAGACAAAAATAATACTAACATTTACTTAGTGCACTTTACCTGTATTAACTTATTTTAAGACAAGTTAAATTACTAGCTGGCTAATTGAGAGACACCTACCTTACTTCATGATTACCACTTAGACTTTAACCTCCAACTGACTGCTCAATAGGAAACTGTAATCAAAATAGATTTAGACTATTGCTTATTTGGTTTTTATTATGTTCCTTATTTAATTTTTGGTGGCCCTTTTGTCAATTCAAAGTGATATTTATGAAATAAAATATTTGACACATAAGAACCAAACTGTACTGCAATTTAAAACCATAAATCAATTGAAATGAAACTGAACTAGTTAGTTCTACTGTCATCTCTGTCTCTAACCTTGGACAAGCTCTTCAACTTCTTTTACCTTCAGCTTCCACCAGCCAAATTGAAAATAATATTATATCATCTTTAGGCTCTTTTTCAGCTCTTTGAGAATCAAAGGAAGTAGTTCTTTATCTAGTCATAGTAGATTTTGAGAGACCTGGGTTAGAATTTGATTTCTGTCACTAATTAGCTATGTGACCACAGGCAACTAGTTTAATTTTCCTATGACTTAAATTGCCTCATCTGTTGGGAGAGAAATGATAACAGTCACATAAAGCCATTATGGTGAACAAATTAAATGAGACTTTTAAATATAAATCATTTCACTTACTGCCTGGGAAGGGTAAGCATTTAATATATATGACCTGCTAATATTTGAGCCCTGGTGGAGCAGTGGTTAAGAGCTTGGCTGCTAACCAAAAGGTCAGCAGTTTGAATCCACCAGCCACTCCTTGGAAGCCCTATGGGGAGTTCTACTCTGTCCTATAGGGTGCTATGAGTCAGAATTGCGTAGATGGCTATGAATTTGTTTTTTTTTAGTTTAATATGGGTATTAGTGACAATGTTAGTTCCAGTTTTGATTTTAATATGGTTCCAGTTCCTGTACAGAAGGTTCTTTATCACTTATATAGAATGGGATCTTACCCAAACTGCAAGCATGATTATCAAAAGTATTATTGGTATTCTAATTTGGGAAAGGAGAGTGAGAATAGCAGCACAACTGGAAGAATGTAATTGATGTCACTGAATTGTACATGTAGAAATTTCTGAAATGGTGTATCTTTGGCTATGTATATTTTCACCAAAAAAAAAAAAAAAGGTCCTCCAAGGTAGAGGAGGGGGAGTGTTGACATGTCGTGGGGTTGTTAACCAATGTCATAAAACAATATGTGTACTGACTGTTTAATGAGAAACTATTTGTTCTGTAAACCTTCATCTAAAGTACAATAAAAATTTTTAAAAAGTATTACTGGTATTCCACAGATAATACGATAAAAAGAAAAAGGTGAAAAGACAGTAACCAATATGTAAATTATGCAGCAGAATCAGTTCTTATATTTAAAAATTACCATCCTCATCAATATTAACCAATTGATTGCATCCCATATTATTTTATTGTCACACTGAGGAAGTTTTAATATAATCATAAGATAACATTTTAATTTAGAAATCCATAATTTATTGTTTAAAATATGAATTTACATCTTTTATGAACTGTAAAACATTTGCTATCAAGAGACAGAAAAATTAGTGTTAAAAATTAAATATCAGTTTATAGTAATATGGCAATAAATGAAAAAAATGGTTTCATTATTATTGTACTTTCCAAGTTTACATTAGATATAGGTTGATGACAACAGAGACTATATTTTGCTTTGATTCAAAATCCTTACTTTTCTATTTAAGATGTTTTCCATATATGAAAACAGTTCATGAATTGTGACATTCAAGTTATTTTTGCAGTTTTTTACAGGGCTCCAAAAACCAAATCCACTGCTGTCAAGTCGATTCCGACTCATAGTGACCCTATAGGACAGAATAGAACCACCCATAGGGTTTCCAAGGAGTGGCTTGTGGATTTGAACTGCCGAACTTTCAGTTAGCAGCAGAACACTTAACCACTGCACCACAGGGCTCCAGGGACCTCATTACTCGCTGGTTAGGGTAAATTACTCTAAGGTGTCCAACTTTTCATCTCTGCCCTCACAGTTTTTATTTCCTCTTCACTTTTCTTTATATTCCTTAAAGCCCAAAGTAAAATATGCAGCAGATATGTGACAATCAAACATTCTCTTTCCCTTATTTACCATATTTTCAATAGCAGTCTTCTCTAACTATTAATCGCTCCTGGAAATAGAGATAAATAGAAACATAGGCAATTTATGGTAAATAATTAAAGATTTAGTTTACAAAAGAGATTTCCAAACTGAGAGCATAGGAGTGCTCTTAGAATTATAGAATTTAAAATAGGAATGGTAATTAGAGATAATTTAATTTATGTATATGAGGAAGCTAGACCTGAAATTATTGTGGCTTGTGTGACATTGGTCAAGATCACAACTCAGGTCTCCCAGTGCAAAGCCAGTGTTCTTCTAATGTTCCATATTGTCTCTTCCTAGAAAGCACCACCCACTGGAAGAGGTGATTTAATAGCTTACTCTCCTGGTCCTGCTATAACACAAATACCACAAAAGTGTGTGACTTTAATGAACACAAATTTATTTTCTCACAGTTTTGGAGGCTAAAAGTCCAAACCAGTGATCAGGGTCTTGACCATGTCAATTCTTTCCTTGTTGGTAGCTCCAGGCCTTCCTTGGTTCTTGGTGATACTCACATGGAATCTGTCTTCCCCAGTATGTGCCTAACCTGCTCTTTTTATAACTCAGAAGTGATTAGGTTTAGGACATAACCTACATTAGTATGTCTTCTTTAACATAACAGAGAAAACCCTATTTCCAAATAGGATTACATCCATAAGAATAAAGGATATTCCAACACATATTTTTTGGGGAGAAGGACACAATTCAATCCACAACAATAGGCTACCCTTACAGGAAAAGATATAAAATGTGAAATTCATCTATAGATGAACGATATTAGTTTTCTATCCCTGTGTAACAAATTACCCAAAAACAGCAGCTTAGAACAGCAACTAATGTATTCTCTCACAGAGTATTGAGGATCAGACATCCAGGAGTGACTTAGCTGGGTGGTTCTGGCTCAAGATTTCTCCTGAAGTTGCAATCAAGCTGTTATGAACTGCAGCCGACTGAAGACTCAATTGAGGCTGTGAACCTTGTTTTCAAGCTCACTCATGTGGTTATTGGCAGGAAGCTTCAGTTACTTGTCCCATGGGCCTGATCATATCATGGCAGCTAGCTTCCCCAGAACAAACAATATAAAAGAAGGAGAGCAAACATTCAAGATGGAATCTGCAGCATCTTTTATAATCTGATCTCAGAAGTTGCCATAACTTTCACCATATTCTGTTGGCCACACAGGTCAACCTTTGTACACTATGGGAGGGGACTACATAATGGTATGAATAACATTAGATGGGGATCATTGGGGCAATCTAATCTTGGAAGCTGGCTACCATATTGGACTTCTTGGCAGAATCTGTGGTGCTTCAATTTGGTTTCAACGGAAAAATAACTGGGAAGAAATGCTATGTACCTATTCTGAAATGCTCATGATTTTTAAAAATTACTCTAGATAACTTAGTGGTATGGATATTTCATTAGCTGAATTTCTCTGGAGGATTGGACTAAAGTTGTCTAAAATCCAACACATAAACTTTAACTTTATACACATTGTTTTTGTTGTTGTGTGCCCTTGAATCATTTTCGACCCATAGAAACCCCATGTAACAGAGTAGAACTGCCCCACAGGGTTTTCTTGACAGTAATCCTTATGGAAGCAAACAACCAGGTCTTTCTCTGGCAGAGCCACTGGGTGGGTCCCAACCACCAACCTTTCGGTTAACAGCTGAGTGCTTAAGTTTGTGCCACCAGGAATGAAAGGGCTCTTTTTCTCCTCAAATAATTCAGCCATGTCATTTATTTATTTTAAATTTATTTATTTATTTATTGTGCTTTAGGTGAAAGTTTACAGCCCAAGTTAATTTCTCATATGAAAATTTCTACACATATTGTTATGTTACCCTAGTTGCAATCCCTATAATGTGACTACACATTCCTCCTTTCCACCTCGGATTTTCCGTGTCCATTCAACCAGCTCCTGTCCCTTTCTGCCTCTCATCCTGCCTCTGGTGTATCTGTGTTTTGTGTATCTGCTCGAACTAAGAAGCACACTCTTCACAAGTATTATTTTATGTTTTATAGTCCAGTCTAATCTTTGTCTGAAGAGTTGGTTTCAGGAATGGTTTTAGTTCTGGGTTAACAGAGACTCCAGAGGCCATACCTTCTGGGATTCCTCTAGTCTCAGTCAGACCATTAAATCTGGTCTTTTTGTGAATTTGAGTTCTGCACCCTACTTTTCTCCTGCTCTGTCAGGGACTCTCTGTTGTGTTCCCTGTCAGGACAGTCATCAGGACAGGCATCATCTAGTTCTTCTGGTCTCAGGCTAATGGAGTCTCTGGTTTATGTGGGCCTTTTGTCTCTTGGGCTAATATTTTCCTTGTATCTTTGGTGTTCTTCATTCTCCTTTACTCCAGAGGTGTTGGGACCAGTTGATGCATCTTAGATGGCCGCTCGCAAGCTTTTAAGACCCCAGATGCCACTCACAAAGTGGGATGCAGAACATTTTCTTAATAAACTTTGTTATGCTAATTGTCAGTCATGTCATTTAAATATCCTATAAAGTATTTTTTTCTGTCTGTAAATTAATAGTAAAATAAACAACTGAACTAAATCTCTAAGTAAGCAATCTCATATGTACCCTTCATTATAAAAGTTAACCAGAAAAAAAAAACCTTGCACCATTGGTCTCATATTCAGCCATAACTAAAGATTTATGTTACTTTTGGCTCTTGTAACACCTTAATACTTTTTGATAGTTAAAGTAGACCAGATCCCATGAGAGCATAATTCCCCAGCTTTACCAAAGGAACAAAACAGCTTCTAAAATCATCTTGTCTTATATAATCATTCATGGATAGTAAAGATATATAGGGAAGTTGCTAACATTATGTAAATAATTAAAGATTCAACTTATTAAAGAGATTCTCAGACTTGATTAGATGAACCAACATAGTGCCTTCTCAGGTCATAAAAAATGAAATATTTGAACTTTCCCCAGATTAGTATCAGTTATAATATCAAAAACAAAGAAATGCTTTGCCACCCAGTTATATAAGGGGCCAAGCAAAAGATTATCAACTGCTGGTATGGAAAAATTAGCCAAAAATGAATCTATCTATGAATGAGTGTGTGTGTGTGTGTGTGTGTGTGAGAGAGAGAGAGAGAGAGAGAGACGTTTGACTCTTTAATATACTTTTCCATTTTATTTTTATAATGGTAGAATTAATGTTGAGTTTTGAAAAAGAAAAACCATTTTCCAAGAAATTTCTATTTGACTTTATATTATTTAAGATATTCAAATAAATATCTTAATAAAGGCAGGGCCAAACACTGAGGCACTTCTTTGCTTCAACCAATTCTCTGAACTTTTTGTGAAATTTGGCTCATCTTTTCTAATTGCTAATTAGTACATCTCTTTAAAATGAAATTTTGTTAAGGAAATTCCTTACTTTCCTAATTTGAAAAGATACTTAACATCCTCAAGAAATGCGTCAGAACTTCAGAGTTTAGAAAAAAGCAAAATAATTACTACAAAAGTGCTCTGGTAGTTAAACTATTACAGCAAAACTCTTCTAGCTTATTCCCGCATAATAAGTGATGTGTAGTAAGCTTCTTTATTTCCCGGCTCTGCTATTATTACCCTGATTCCTCAGGGGAAGATTTAAGCGTCTTAGATTCTCAAATAAAAAAAAAAAAAATCTAAGTCTGTATTCTGCTTCACATAAGAAGAAATAATTATGAGGCTTCTCTGACCAGATGTAATTTTTGCCGTGGAAAGAAATGCAAGGCCCCTTGCAACAGCCATTATTAATGACACTGATATAATTACTATTTGAAAAAAAGGAAATCTACCCAGAAAAATCAATTATAGACCACCAAATGCTCCGTAGACTTTTCAGAGAGGTTCTATGCCTATTGTCCCTCATGACCTCTCCATTAAGAGACTGGTTGGCTATACTCCTAATGGTTGCCTTCAATTATTTAGAGGAGATTTCTAAGCTTTTGTATCTCATATTAAAATGGCCTAGAGAGTATTCCCAGAGAGTCTTTCTCACAGAATAGAAGGGTCATTCTGTGGAAAACAGAGTAATCACATTGCTTTGCCCTAAAAAGGTAACTCAGAGCCCTCTTCCATTAATGCTGTTTATCATTCAAACACTGATTCTCATAAAATGAAGTAAACGATGACTTTGCTGTCACTGAGAAATTACAGGAAAAAAAAAAGTAGTTAAAAATATCATTAGAAGTAGTTATCTGTTAATATAATCCAAGACCTACCTGGTTTGAGCATCTGCATTTACCAACTCCTTTGTTTTTAACTTGTTTCTTTCCAGTCACATTCTACTTCTTTTAATACTAGTCGATGAGTGTCCTATTTCATAATCATTCAATGTTAGTCTCCAGATGTGAGTAGTGTTTTGTAATTTTGTCTTATTTATTCCTTTGAGATTTTTAAGCTTGTTAAATTTCTAGAAGATTCAGCTGAAGGCAAAATTTGAAATAAATACAAATTTCATAAAATAGTGTAAAATATCCTAGGCAAGATACATGTTGAAGTTAACACATGAATTTGTGAAAAAGCCAAACCAAACTGAAACTGGCCCTGTGTAACGGTCTCCAACTTGACTCTATCCTTCCATTAGTAAATCCTACCAGATTTTGACAAAGTCTGTCAACAAGAAGTATTTTTCTTGGTTTTATTAGAGGAACTTGTTAAGGTATTTGTCTTTGAATTGCATGAGGTCTGGGACTGGTGGGAAGTTCGTTCATGGCATTTATTTGAAACAGACCATAAAATGGGCATTTCAAAACACATTCATGTATAGACTCTGATTTCTATCCCTTTGTTAAATTAGATGTTCAAAAACAAAGTGTCTGCAAAAAATTATCTAAACCCCTTGAAAAAATTACTCCTGTAAATTGAAATTCAACCATATGCCTACCTTCTACCTTTAAAAACATTGGTTGAAGTTATTGTCTGCTAAGTTTTCGATAACATTTATTTTAAAAAATCTAGTGTCTCTTTAGACTGTATAAATCTTTTGCCTTAAAAAAACCTGAATTTTTTTCTACTTGAGTTTTATTTGATTAAAAACCTAATCTAATTTTCTAATTTTAGAGTTATATAGTTTGCCAGCAAGAAGAAAGATATATTTTTCTCAATTTCACTTAGTTGCCAGAAAATTTTGAACCCAATGTTTGCCCATGTATTGTAATCTGTGGAACGCAGAATTCTGAAGTATCTACTCCATGTTATTCTTACAAATGGACACTTAGTCTTATATTAATATTTTAATATAGAAAAGACTAAAGAACAAAGATAGCAAGGGAAAGAGGCAAGAAACTAAAACTAAATACCCGTCATATGCCAGCCTCTTAGCTACAGATTTTTGCTACCTGTCGGACAGCAGAACCAGAATCTTTCCTTCACACCATGCTGCCTCCTGAAGACAAAATCTAAGACTCTTGCAATCAAAAGTTATATTAGAATTCAGAGTTTAATGAATTTCTATAATAAAAATCCCTTGTGGTTACAACTGTAAATAATTGAAGAGCTAAAGCACTTTTATTTTTGACTCAGGTACTAATCCACTATGGTGACATATGTAATATCAACAACTGTCAAAATGAAAGGACAAGAGCATTCCAGGCAAAAAGCGAACAGCAAGTGTGAAAACTTGAGGCAGAGAGGAACTTGGCAAGTTCGATTAATGACAAATCCTGTGGCATGAGCTTAGTAAGAGGATGAAAGGAACAAGAGGCTAAAATAGTGGGCGGAGGCCAGATCAAGGAATTCCAGTACACCATGCCTTCCCTCATTTAACACATATTTACTGAACACATACCCGTGTGCTATTCTAGCACTGCATGTAGATCCGTTTAAGGATGATGTTAAAAATTTTGAAGAGTATTCTGTATTTGGTTAAATACGCTTAGGATATAATTAACTCCTATGAAAATGTTTTTTCTTTCATCATTCTAAAATATTTTCATGTCTTCCATTAATATCATTTTAACTTTCAATTATTTTTACCGAATCTATCACTCAGGGAACCAATCAATGTTATGCCTTCCATTTATTTACTGACTAGTATTAAAAGCCATAGAATGAGACTGGAAAGAAACAAGTTAAAAACGAAGAAATCGGTAAATACAGATGCTCAAACCAGGTTGGTCTTAGATTGTATTAATAAATAAATACTCCTAATATTTTTAACTACTATTTTTTTCTGTAATTCTGCAGTGACAGTAATGCTCAAATCAAAATAGATATTTATACAGGTTTTTCCTTAAAATGTTCGCAGTAATTTAATAACTGTATTTTTAATTCATAAACTTTCTTTCCCAAAATATTTAGTTTGAAATGAACCGAAACAAAATATTACATTATTTCAAAAGATAAAACATTTCAGGGAATGTATGTCCATGATCAAATATGTATCTTAATTTATAGTTCCCACATAGCATTTCATTACAATTTGCTTGTATTTGAAACTATATTTCAATTGCTAAGTAAAGAAACTTTTTGCAGGGACAAACAGTAAATGCAAGTTATTGCAGACTTTTCTCTGACCATGCTTGTCTCCCCATGCTGGACTATTAGTCCTTTTGGGACCATATTGGACCCATCTTTGCATCCTCAGCAACTAACACTTTGCCTGACATAGGGTAATCGTTCAATAAATGTTGGGAATAAGTGATTTTATGAATGAATGAATAACTTATTACTCCTAAACTCCCACTCTTTCTCCCATATGATTTTTATTGGGAAAAAAATAAAATGCTGTGTCACGTAGTCTTGACAGAAAGTGGCTTTACTAGCTTCTAGAATGTCACCAAATTAGGTTTTCTGAAAGGCTCTCCCTTTGCAAAATACCTAGGTATGTGTAAGGCATCCTCTTGATGGCAATTTTGGTCTCACAAAAGCTAAGCAAGAATTTCAAGAACTCACTTTTTCTTGATCCAAATATACGTGTATGGACACACACATATACATATGTATTAGCCAACTAATTCAGCAGTGTATATATAAAAAAAGAAAACAACAAAAAATGAACAATTTGGATTTACAGGAATACACAGGTATTTTAACAGTAGTTAATTAATTTATCAGTGTAATTTACCACGTTAGCCAGTCAGAGGAGAAAACTCATATCACCTTAGTTAAAAAAAAAAAAAAAAAAAAAAAACCGTTGCTGTCAAGTCAATTCCGACTCATGGTGACCTTATAGGACAGAGTAGAACTGCCCCATAAGGTTTCCAAGGAGCAGCTTGTGGATTTGAACTGCCAGCCTTTTAGTTAGCAGCCAAGTTCTTCACCACTGTGCCACCAGGGCTCCTTACACACCGGATTGGTGAAAAATTAAGAAATCTGGTATTTCTAAGAATTGAAGAGGATGAGGAGTTAGAAGAGTGTACATTGGTAAATCATTTTGGAAAATGACTTCATACATTTCTATATATTCATATCCAAAGATCCAGCAATTTCATGGCTATGTATATACCCTAGAAGATCTCACATGTATGTGTCAGGACAATGCCCTAGAATGCCTAGAGCAGCATGGTTCAAATAGCAAAACAACAGAAATTTTTCCTCATCATGAAAATGGGTAAATAAATTATAGCATGTTAAAATATGAATAATGTGTAATTAGTGAAAATGAATAAGCAGCATGTAATGCCACAAAATGATAAACCTTAAGAACATAAGGTAGTCCCAGAAGAGTACATACTGTACAACATTTTTAGAAAGTTCAAAAACATGCAAAACTAAACAATGTATTATTTATGCATACATACATATGTGATAACACATTTTTTAAAGCAAGAATATGATAAACACAAAATTCAGCATAGTAATCACCTCTAGCGAAAGAAGCAGAGGATTAGCTAGGGAAGGAACAGAAATAAATCCAAGTTAATTGTACTATTGAGACAGAAAATGGTATGTACAATATTGCCCATGCTTCACATTGATAGCTCAGAATTTATATTGAGTATATATTAAACTAATGTTTCCCAAAGTGTGTACTCTAGAGCTGGTCTCTAGATGTTTTTACCACCGTAAGGTTGCGAGGTCAAATCAATTTGGAACGTGTAGCATACATTTTCAGTCTCTGGAGTTTAACAAATCACATGGGCATATTAAACGCTCAGGAAAAACCTGCAACTAAGTAACCTCCGTAACTTTACTTAACCTAGTGCTTTCCGAATGTATTTGACCACTGTGGCAGCCATGGTCGTGGGCTGCTCAGATCTTTCTCCAGGAAACACAGAGCATTTACATGAAAGTCTGTTCCGCCTGAGTCCTGAGAACCAGAGCTAGACCTTTCTGGAAGATGCAGGACTCCTCTAACTGGCAATCTCTTCTCTGGGCTCCTGAATGCCTGGCCAAGCCATTCTCAGAGCTGCATTGCCATCTGAGACATTTTCTACCCAATCCTGCTTTCTTCCCTCTCTGTTTTCACAGGAGTCAGACCTGCATTGTGGTCTGAAATCTTGGCTTTGCCTACTTTGGTTCCTTCTCCCCTTTTAGCTGCACAGGTGTTTCTCTCCATAAATATCCCCACTTCCAACATCATTTTGGAGTCAACTTCTCAAAAGACCCAAACTTACACAACCCCAAAACATCCCCCATATTTTTTTTTTATCCTTACGACATATATTTCTTGGAAATAATGTTTTATGGAACAATCTTTGGGAGATACTCTTTTAGCCGAAACTGTATTGCTGCCAAATGGGGAAATTATAGAACATTTATGATTATTTGTTTTAGCTCTTTCATATTTTTACAGTAGGAAAAATATTCTTCTAAAATTATGTATGTACTCTGTTCTCCTCTGAAAACTTTCTTGTTCCTTTCAGAGTGAACGTTATGGAAAAGTAACTCTCAGTGAGAAAGTAAATCACTCCAATATTTTTCCTTAAAAAACTACTATTCTGATGAGGAGCTTTCTTTATTTCTATGAATCATGAATTTGAAGCAAGGGCTCTAAGAAAAAAAAGTAAATGTGTTTTTTTCAATTTGTCTTAATTTTTAAAAATTACATAGATAGTTTGACTTATAAATTGAATTTAATAATCAATTATAATGATCTAATGAGACTGATGAAAAAATCCACAAGTTGGATATAGCTTACTGGACATTGCAAAATATGCTGTGCCTCACAAATAATCTATAACCTGAAACACTTTTGATACCTCATTTTTTCATTTAAAAAAATGTAAAATGACTTCAAGAGTGTGATAACTATGGAAGAAAATAGTTCCAATAAACTAATAAAACCAGAGTCTCTCTGACTTTTAATCAAATACCTAGGAATGACCTCATGGTAGTCAAATCACAAAGCATTGCCACGCTGAGCAACTATAATGTCAACACAACCTAAAACATCCTAGGAAACCATTCATTATTTCACTCACTCATTCAGTCACTCAACTCACTCACTCGCTCATTCATTCATTCATTGAAATAGGCTTATTAGCACTTAGGTGACAGACACTTCTGCTAGGTATTGTAGATTCCTGTTGGATATGCCTCAAATCCTGGAACTTGCAAAAAATAGTCTCAGAATTCATTTTCAAGTACTTAGCATGTGTGAACATATTTAATTTCAAAATAATGATTTGCTTTTTATTCAGAGTAATTAAATAATTCTTTTGGACTGGCATATTCAAATGAAGAAGACTAAATTCATTACGTTAATGAGATAAACCTTAAATGAACCTTCCTTCATAAAGCATTCATATTGGGTACTTTTTAAAATGCATTTATCTTAATGGTTTCAAAATGTCCTTCCTCAGTACTCTTGTAAGGGGGGCTGAGTTAACAACCTATTATTATGTACTCCTTACTGAGCTGTTAATAGCTTTACAGTCTTTCCAAGAATGCACCTGCTGCTCATAAAAACATTTATGTTACTACAGAATTTGCTGTGTTTTAAGACCATGTATTTGCAGTGACCTTGTGGAATACACACTGATCTGATTTTTTTTAGCGGGGGAAACGAGTAAAGAAATAAGTCCATTTACTTAACTATATACTGGAAAATTAGAAAATGCTTTGATTGTTATAAGGACGCTAATATTTTGAAAAGTTGTTTCTTTTTAATGGCTTTTAACTTTCCTGATAATTTTTTACACTATTTGAGATTCTTTAGATTTTCATTCTTAAAATTCTGTTGTTACAATTTATATATTTTGAAAAAGATGGGTTTATATTCATATATACTTGAATATATATGTATCTTTTGATTAGAAAACTGATGAATTAACTGCTATTAGAAATAACAACATTTTCACAGAATGATTGAAGAAAGAATATTAGAATTAATTCATATCTTCCATAAACCTACAGTAATGTAAAATCATAAGCCTATAAACGGGAAAATGTGAAGTTTTAGCTAAGGAAGTATTCTGCAGTTCTTCACGGTTGAATGCAATATAAATTAAATGTTTTTGGCTAGGTTTCAGTTGGCAAAGGCAAATTTCTCCCAGAACTTGCATTTGATCCTGTCGTTTCACACAAGGACACTTAAAGAAGGCAATCAGTGCAATCATTATTTTCATATGTCCCTTGATTCTTGTGATTTTGGGGTAAATCAAAGTGGGTGGATGAATGAAATCTTTTTGAGCTATCCAGTTTAGTTATGCTCAAATGTGTATAGCTATTACAAGTTCTGTTAGCCACAACTTCTTGGTAATTTTCCTTCTATTTTGTGAATTATGTTTTATTTGTATGTTTAACAATGTTATATTTTTTAAAGAGCACCATACAGTTTTCTGAAGACTTAGTTCATGTGTTGGTTAGCAGAGCAGGGAAGGATTTTATTGCTGTCCGTCTTTAACATGGCAAATAAATGGAAATAGCTGCCAGGTTATAGTCCCTCTTAGCTCCTGAAACATATGGAGCCCTGGTGGCCCAGTGGTTAAAGCACTGGCTGCTAACTGAAAGCTTGGTGGTTTGAACCCACCAGGTGCTCCAATGGAGAAAGATGTGGCCATCTGCTTCCATAAAGATTTACAGCCTTGGAAACCCTACAGGGCAGTTCTACTCTGTCCTATAGGGTCTCTATGAGTCGGAATTGACTTGATGGCGGAGAGTTTTGGTTTATTCCAAATTACTATTTTTAACTCTTAAATCTCAGAGTACACTAGCAACTAGTTAACTAGTCATAAAACTATCCGACTTGAGGTCCAAGTAACTAACTCTGACAGAAGATCTGTCATCTGAAGAAATCTCTAGACATTGGTGTTATTCCCACATATAGATTATTGGGATGTTTAAGTTGAATACCTTTTGAGTGTTAAAATATAATATTCAAAATACTATCAACCAATCTAGTGACAAAAAATATCAATTAACTATTCCATGCTAGACATGAGGACTATGAAATGCAGATTAATGTTCAACATACCTGTTCTGGTTATCTTTTGTTGCATAACAAGTGACCCAAAACTTAATGGGTTAAAAATTACAATTTATTGAGGTGTATTTTGCACATTTCTGGAGGAGCAGATCAACTCACTAATGTTACCCACTCCCTGGATATATATGAGTGCTTTGACTCTCTTTATCATTTGGGCCACATGTTTTTGAGTACCAGAGATTTATGAAAAGAAATATTTACCTACCCAACATGTGTTCTACCCTTGTGTGATGAAAATATGCTTTAGTGGATATATAAAACAGTTTCTGCATAATACCTGACTGGGTAATAAAGGAAAGTGGAGTAAAAAAATGTGGAATAAAACAAACGTACAGCTTGAATCTTAAAACCATTCAATAAATATCATCTATATTAAATGTTAAAAAAATTACAATTTATAATTATTATATCTTATGATTCTATGGGGAAGGCATTTGAATATGACACAGCGGCAAGAAACAGCTCATCTCTGCTCCACAATTTCTGAGACCTCAGCTGGGATGGTAGGAGAATGACTAGGGACTGGAACACCTGAGGACTAGCTGGGCATCTCTTTCTCTCTCTTTTCCTCTTCTCTCCCCACACTTGCCTTTTTCCCAACACTCCTCCATTCTTCCATTGGCTATCTTGGGCTTCTGGATAGCTTGGCAACCTCAGGGTAATCAAACTATTTAGAATACAATGCAGGGCTCCAAGGCAACGGTGGCAACTGCCAGTTCTCTGCTCTGCCCCAGAAAAAGTACATCACTTCTGCCATACACTTAGTCCAATCAGTCACAAGAGGAGACATAGGTGAGAGGAGTATATAAGAATTTGCAACCATCTTTAATTTGTCATACTACTTGATATTACATTATTTGCTTTGCTTCTAATTTGTACTAACTTAGAAATAAATATTTTAGAGTACTAGGCCAGAGCAAACTTATTAATTTCAAATATGTATGAAATCCTAAAATTTGCAAGTTCATTTCAATAGATTTACCTGGGAATATTGTAGGGTAAAAAAGTTAATGCATAAAAATGAAGCAAAACAGGAAGGAGAAACAAAGAAAGAAAAGAAAACTAAGGGAGTTATAGCATACATACAAAGTAGTTTTTCCAGTTCCTCGCATGCTGGTTGTACAATTTTGTACTGATGTATTCCTAATAAAATTGACTTACACAAGCCAAATTATCAAAACTTGAAAATAGATTTGTTCATGTCTAGGGAAAATGCATCCATTACAAGCACTCCCACCCTCCAAGTACAAACTATATGAATATTTAAAATGGACAACATTTGTGACCACTGCAGAACAGCTGGTGGATACAGCTTCCTTTTTACACTAAATTTAACTTTCTGCTTCAGCATAGGTCATTTTCTCTCCTTTTAATTTAATTTCAAAACTAGTTAATGTATAAAAAACAAAAAAACCAAACCAGTTGCCATTGAGTAGACCCCATGTGTTTCAGAGTACAACTGTGCTCCATAGGATTTCAGGGTTATGACCATTTGGAAGTAGCTCTCCAGGACTTTCTTTCTCCCAAGGAGCCTCTGGGTGGCTTTGAACCACCAACCTTTTGGCTGGTAGCCAATCACTTAACCATTTGGGCCACCCAGGGACAATTTATGCATATGAGTAAATAAATATGTTCACTATTTGATAATAAAACATATTACAGTAATGTTTCTGGAAAATGACCTTGCTTTGCCTTGCATTCCTCTAGTTGCATTTAAAACTGTCTGTAGTCATTTACATATTTAAATGTCCCTTTGGTTTCAAACACTCACAATAAAACTAAAACAACCTTCTTTATTTTTTTCACGGTAGTGGTCTGCAGGAAGCTGTCAGTGTCTGCAGTCTGTTTACATGTATTGTGTTACTCATTCACCCTTGCTGATGAAATGTCACTCAGTTTAAACAATCACAGTCTTTTGTAAACCTATATTCTATTTTTATTATAAATCTTGAGGCATTCATACACATTTTAATGTTGCCAGTCCTCTAAGGAAATTCAAAATCAATGACTGTGTTAAATCATTAACTGAAAATATTGGGTTATTCAGAGCATAGTAGTGTGCTTTTCAAGTCAAGACAACATTATTTATAAAGAAAGCTTAAAATCTCTCTTTTGGGGAGGATGGATTGCATTCCTTGAAACTTAAATTATCCTTTGTAGCTTTGTAGGTCAGTCTTGACAAGTATCTGTTTCACTCTTGAACAAAACAAAGATATCTGTCATCAGATAACAATTAAGACCCATAAGCAAATATATTTAAAAAAAAAATTATAAAGTTCTACCATAGCGACAAAATACATTTAAATGGGAAAAATAAAAATTAAGAATCTTCAGAAACTATTTTCTTGCTGTTTTAAACGAGGCTAACAAAGTCTCAGGCTTGCATATTTAAATGAATTTCTGCCTCCTTTTCAATTCAAAAAGAAGCCCTTATATCACTATGCTTAGTGACTGATTTGTACAACTGTAAGACTTAAACTGATTCTCACAAACGATACCCATTTTTCAGGGGAGACGTCTACAAAACCTTTTCTTATATTCTATTGGCGTTCTTACTCAAATGAAATTCTACCCATCTTACCTTCTTTATTATTCACTTTAATTCCTCCAGAAAATCTAGCAACAAAAAAAATAACAGTTTTGGGAGGTCAGATGTTTCATTTTCAAATGTTTGTTCTCTGCTATTTTTTATTTTTCATAACCTATCATATAATCCAGTTAGCCCTATCATGAAAGAATTTGACTGCTCTGTATTTTTTTAAATAAATTACTTCTTCTAACTTTATTTTAGTTTTTAATTATGTCCCTCAATTAAGTAGAATTAATCAAAGAACCATGCATGCATTACCTTTCTAGTTTTATGCCGCTCAATTCTGCCATGTTATTCTAATAATTAATTTTGAAAACATTCAGCTTGATGTTTGGAATACCACTTATATTTGAGGAAGTCAACCTACATGCATTAATGTTTCCAAAAATATTTAGCATTGTTTTCTCTTTCTCAATGGCATTTATTGCAACCATATACTAACTTTTATAATAAAATTTGTTTTTATGAAGATTTTTAAACATTACTATATGTAACTATTTAAATACTTCATCTAACTTACTGATAACAGCAAGGATTGTAAACTTTTCTAAAGATGTTTAATTTAAGCTACATGTAATCCTCAGATATTCTTATAATGTTTATGAATTTTATTTTCACCCCTTTTAGATAAAAGAATTTTATTCATCCTCTGTACTCCAATAAATATAAATTCTTTACATGTTTTGTTCTTTGCTATTTATATTTCCTGATTTTTCTGTCTGTATATTACTATTCTTATCACCAAATTTACATACAATTCTAAAATTCTGATAAATTATCCAAAAATTTAAGAATGAATGACAAATTAAAGTTGCTCTTTGTCAACGATATAACTTCAAGAAACACCATAATAAAATACTGGAATGAAGGTACTTTCTTTAGGGGCAAGTATCAAGTTTTAAATATTTCACTATAAATAGTTATAGAGTAATAGAACACATAAGAAAAATCTATTTCCCGTATATATAAAGATGAGTTACATGATGGCAGATGGGAAAGTTAAAAATGAATAAATATTAGGAAATATGCATAAAAAGATATATTAGCACCAATCTTAGATTTTATTAAACATACTGTTTTATAAAATATATTTGGCAAGCAAAATCTGGAATGTTTTCCACAATGTTCCTAAGGCAACAGGCAGACTATACTGACATAATATTATTGCATTTTGATTATGGAAGTATTCTACACTAGCAAAAACAACTTTTCTTATCTCTTACTTAAATTATCATTAATTTATGCAAACTCCTTTTAAATTGCTATAAAATATTTAGGAATGTAAAAGCTAAACCTATAGAGCAATTAATCTATTAATTTCTTCATTCAGACATTTAGCTAATATTTTATGAGAGCATACAATATGCTAAAAACCAAACCAAACAAGTTGCCTTGGAGTAGATTCTGACTCATGGCCACCCCATGTGTGTAGGTGGAACTGTACTACATATAGTTTTCAATTGCTGATTATCTGGAATTGGACCTCCAAGCCTTTCTTCTGAGGTGCCTCTGGGTGGACTTGAACCTCCAACCTTTGGCTTAGCAACCGATTGCATTAATCCTTTGCACCTCCCAGGGACTCCACAATATTATATTATAATATGCTAGGCACACTCTGTTAGGTAGGGGGAATATAGAGGTCAACAGGCAAGCAAAACACATTCTAAATCAACAAAAGAACTCTCACAGCATCTGAAGGATTACTTTAAGGTGTAAGCCTATCATTGCCTGGGTTTGCATGACCACCTGTTAATATAGCTTCTAAAAGAAAGGAGTAAGGCTATATTACAAATCTACCAGGGCATGTAAAATTGTTCTACATGCTACTTTGCTTTATCCTGACAGCAAACCTGACCCTTTGAGATGGTTATAATTTTCCAGTTCTCAGAGACAATCTGACTATAATTAAGACTCTACTGGTCTCACCCTAGCAAGTGTATTTTCTAAAGGTCACACTATAATAAGTTGTTCATTTCCCCTGAAAGTAATTTTAAGCATTATTTAAAGCAGTTAATTACCTACATGTATGTGGTTCATGATTGTGTGTCAACTTGGCTGCGCCAGGATTCTCAGTGGTTTGGCAGTTATGTAATGATGTAGTCATCCTCCATGATGTGATCTGATGTG
Organism: Dugong dugon; assembly: GCA_030035585.1. Lineage (NCBI taxonomy): Eukaryota > Metazoa > Chordata > Mammalia > Sirenia > Dugongidae > Dugong > Dugong dugon. The sequence continues at coordinate 42,792,551 of CM057473.1, forward strand.
ATCAGCCAGTCAGTTGTAAGGGGAGTGTCTTGGTTATCTAGAGCTGCTGTAACAGAAATACCCCAAGTGGGTGGCTTTAACAAAGAGAAATATATTTCCTCATAGTAGTGTAGGCTAAAATTTCAAATTCAGGGTGTCAGCTCCAGGGGAAGGCTTGCTCTCTCTGTTAGCTCTGGAGGAAGGTCCTTCTCATCAAACTTCCCCTGGACTAGGAGCTTCTCTGCAGAGGAACCCTGGGTCCAAAGGATGAGCTCTACTCCTGGCACTGCTTTCTTGATGGTATGAGGTCCCCCATCTCTCTTCTCACTTCTCTCTTCTATATCCCAAAAGAGACCAGCTCAAGACACAGTCCAGTCCTGTAGATTGAGTCCTGCCTCATCAACACAACAGCCACCCATCCCCCCTCATTAACATCATACAGGCAGGATTCACAAAACATAGGAAAATCACATCAGATGACAAAATGGTGGACAATCACACAATACCAGGAACATGGCCAAGCCAAATTGATACACGCATTTTTTCAGGGACACAATTCGATCCATGAAAGGGAGTTTCCTTGGCGGTATGGACTCCATCCAGTATATGTATGGAAGTTCTAGCAAAGTTGGCTTGCTTGCTGTGGATCCTGCATCTGGCTCATCATCTGACCTCTGGTTCTCGGGACTTAGGAGCCAGCAGCCTGCCATACTGCTTACCAATCTTGGTATTCATCAGCCTCCACAGCCTGTGAGCCAGCAGCCTATCATCTTACCTGCCGATCTTGGATTCGTAAGCCTCTGCAGCTCCTGAGCCAGGGGCCTACTCTCTAACCTGCCTATCTTGGGTTCATTAGCCCCAACAGCTATGTGAATCAGGAGAAGCCTCCAGGCTGATGCCTGACCCACATACTTGGGACTAGCCAGCCTCTACAACTGTGTGAGCCATTTCCTTCAGATAAATCTCTCTCTCTCTCTCCCTATATATATATATATATACATATATATGCTCCACTGGTTTTGCTTCTCTAGAGAACCCAGCCTAAAACAATATAATTTATCTGCTTTGTGAAAAACAATTATGAATGTTTAATTCCATATCAATATTCCTCTACCTTCAGGTGTACCTCTATGCAATCTCCTACTATTGTTAAACATTTAATGTTCAGGGAAGCATTTAATTTTTATTTTAGGTGAAACAAGATACACATTGGAAGAAATATATGAAAAAAAAGTCTTAAATTCATTCCAAAATGATTTGGGGGTTATCTCCTATTTAGGATTACTGGGGATAATCAAGAGTTGATTGTAGTAAATTATAACCATGGTATACTAAATGATACTTCTCCAAAAGTGCAGTCAAAAGGAGTTGTGTACTTAGAATATCTACTTTAAATTTTTCTTACTTACGCATATTTTGTAATTTTGTCATAATGATGGCCCATTTATTCCTAAGGAGAACATTTCAGAGCAATCTACCCACTGTCTTAGAATACCCTACCAACCAGTTTTTTAACCCCTTCTCCCCCTAAATTAGAAACTACCTCTTGTATATTTCAATGAAAGGTGATAAAAGAAAGCAACACTCTTGGCTAAAAGTAACAGAACTCAACTCTACTATTTAAGATCAGAATGTAGAATCCAAAGCAGAGCAAAACATCCCAGCTTCAGGAACGAGGAATGCTGAGGTTATTCAACTTCAATGCAGTTTAGTTCTCTGTCTCTCCTCATCACAGTTTCAAACTCCTGGGAGAAGATATGTAACCACTCTAGCTTGCTTTTAACTCTGGGACAATCAGCCTTGTTGGACACCAGCTCCATCCCTCCATGCTGATGAGTTAACTTAAATCTGGCCACAGGAAAATTGGTGTGAACTGAAAGCTACCCCTATTTGTATCTCCTACATCAAAAAGCAGTTTCAGTAGTGCAGTTCCTAATGATATGTGACTGAGATGCACCAGATACACCCTATGTGTCTTAATTATCTAGTGCTGTTGCTACAGAAATACCACAAGTGGATGGCTTTAACAAAGAGAAATTTATTCTTTCACAGTCTGGAAGGCTAGAAGTCTGAATTCAGGGTGACAGCTCCAGGGAAAAGCTTTCTCTCTCTGTCAGCTCTGCGGAAGGTCCTTGTCATCAATTTTCCCCGGTAAAGGAGCTTCTCAGTGCAGGGACCCACGGGTCCAAAGGATGCTCTCCCCTCCTGGTTCTTCATACTTGGTGACATGAAGTTCCCCTATGTCTCTGCTCACTTCTCTCTTTTATATCTCAAAAGAGATTGACCCAGGATACCATCTAATGTTGTAGATTGAGTCCTGATGCATTAACATAACGGCCTCTAATCCTGCCTCATTAACATCATAGAAGTAGGATTTACAACACATAGGAAAATCATATCAGATGACAAAATGGTGGACAGTCACATAACACTGGGAATCATGGCCTAGACAAGTCGACACACATTTCAGGGGGACACAACTCAATTCATGACACTATGTTTAGGTATTCCTGTATGGATATCAGTCAATAGACATTTATTTAACATTAACATTCGAACACTCCTTGCTTTTTGTTTTGTGTTATTTTTTGAGGGAAAATACAAACAATATTATTGAGGAAATTTCAGTCTACTTGGGGATATATATTGACACACATTGAATTAACTAGAAGAGGGGACCAAATAGTATAAAATTAAGTGCTAAATGCTGGTTAGAATCAAAAAATAGGTGGTGCAAATAGTTAAGTGCTTGCCTGCTAACTGAAAGGTTGGCTGTTTGAACCCACTCAGTGGCTACATGGGAAAAGACCTGGTGATCTGCTTTAATAAAGATTACAACCTAGAAAACCCTATGGGGCAGTTCTACCCTGTCACATGGGATCACTATGCATCCAAGTTGACTTGATGGCACCCAATAAGACTTTCTTATTGTCTAATGCTTTTATAACAGAAAAATGCCAGTTTCATACATCTTTGAACAATTTTAATCCCTCTAAAACATAAGGCAAAATTGACAAATATATGTCATGCTGCTGTTGTTAGGTGCCATCTAGTCTGTTCTGACTCATAGAGACCCTATTACTACAGAACGAAACACTGCCTGGTCCTGCATCATCCTCACAATTGGTGTTATGCTTGAGCCCACTGTTGCAGCCACTGTGTCAATCCATCTCGTTGAGGGTCTTACTCTTTTTTGCTGACCCTCCTTTATAAAACAACTCTCAGATATTGACAAATGGAGATTTCAAAAAGGGTTTGAGTGATGCAATTAATAGACTTGATTCCCTCAATGGATACAGAATCCTAAATTTCTGCAAATTTGTCCATTATTTTCAAACACTTAACAAAACATTCACAAATATTGATCATACATTAGGACAAAAAAATGTCAAAAATTTTCGTATAGCATAAATCATCCTTTGACAAGTATGAAAAAAATTAGAAAATATTAAGAAAATAAACTCTACCACCCTCCAAAAAATGTAGTCACTTGAATATTTCAAATGTTATCTTAAAAGGCATGGGTTAAGAGTTATAAACAGAATTATAAGCCACTTAAGATATTGAGATACACACATATCCAAATCTGTGAAATGTGATAAATACAAAAAAAGAGGAATAAACAAATACAAAATAAAAAATTAACAAAGTAGAATAAAAAAGCATATCTGATTAAAAAAACCAAAAGAGAGTGTTTTGAAAGAATAATAAAAATAAATAAGTTCACCTAAGAATAGGAGGGAAATGTTATTTATCCAAGAGATTTTTAATGATAGGACAATTTTAGACATAAATTATATCAATAAATCTAAAACTTTAAATTATTTTCTAATAATTACAAAAACTGAATAATTAGAAACTATGAATATAGGATAAAGTAATTTTAAAAGGTAGTCAAATATTTACCCCAAGCATGGTCAATTTCGATTAAATTTTCAAGGACAGATGATTTCCACACTATGTAAATTATTCCAGAACATTAACAAATGGAAAATTGCACAACACATACTCTGAATATAGCCTAACCCAAATATAACCAGAGATTGATAATCAAAAAAAGGAAAAAAATAAGAAAATTATAGGTAAAGATCACTTATAAGCATAGGTTTAAAATCCTAATTAAAATAATATCAACTTGAATCCAAAATTTCAATAAAAATAATATGACCAAGTATTAACATGTTGGGGTTATCTTAGGAGGGTAAGAATGATTTTTCATAGGAATAGATTACATTAAGGTGAGCAAACATAATTACCAGGCAAATACAGATAGTTTTATAATATACAGCATCCATTCCACATTTTAAAAAACAAAATACAAACAAACAAAATTACCATAAAATAAAAAAGAAGGAAACTCCTCAACTAGATATCTACTAAAAGCCTAAACAGACATAATTATAACTAACAATGACATATTTGAAGTCATTCCATTAATGAAAGAATCAAGATAAGGATCCTTACTTTTACTGCTACTATTCAGTATCCTACTAAAGATCTTAGCCATTGCGATGCGGTTGTGTTGTTAGTTGCCATCAAGTTGGCTCCGACTCATAGAGACCTTATATATATGAGAGTGAAACATTGCTCAGTCCTGCGCCATCCTCACAATTATTGCTGTTTGAGCCCGTTGTTGCAGCCACTATGTCAATCCATCTTCTTGAGTGTCTTCTTCTTTTTCACTGACCCTCTACTTTACCAAGCATGATAGCCTTCTCCAGGGATTGGTCCCTCTTGACAACATGTCCAAAGTAAGTGAGATGGAATCTTGCCATCCTTGCTTCTAAGGAGCATTCTGGCTGTACTTCTAAGACAGATTTGTTCATGATTCTGGCAGTATATGGTATAGTCAACATACTTCTCCAACACCATAATTCAAGTGTATCAATTCTTCAATCTTCCTTATCCATTGTCCAGCTTTTTCAAGTGTATGAGGCGATTGAAAATGCTATGGCTTGGGTCATGCGCACCTTAGTCCTCAAAGTGACATCTTTGCTTTTTAACACTTTAAAGAGATCTTTGGCAGCAGATTTGCCCAATGCAATGCATTGTTTGACTTCTTGACTGCTGCTTCCATGGGTGTTGCAATAAGACAAGAAAAATAAAAACAAGGTTTTCTTTTTGATTCCTACAGTAAAATGTTATAGATGTATTCATATAGATCATGCACAATTTTTTGGTCTTATACATAAGTATCATAGATTTTTTTGTTGCTATCATTAGTGAAATATTCTTAAATGTAGTTTTAACTTGTCTTTACTAGCATATTAAAAACCACTGATAATTGTACGTTGGCTACCTAACAATTCTCATTTTAGTTCTAATTCTTTTCAGCTAATTCTCTAGGAATGTCTAAATAAATCATTGTAATTATCAGTAAGAAAATGATGGTTTATTAATAATGCAACCTTTAGGGGAGACATTTTCCACATAATGAAAATACTATTGATATTAAATTGCAGTAAGATAATTAAATTATGCTTTAGGAATAACCCTTCTGCAGAACATATGGTTTGGATAAGGTAGAACAAGATTCTCTCCAAAGAGTTCTAAAAAGGAGTAGATTAACATTTAGATGTGATTAGCCTAGTCAACTAATACAAGAATGGAAATGGATGACTTTTCAGGGTTATGTGTTTTTTAATTATTATATGTATTTTACAGAAGTAATATAGCTTTAGTTCCTGGGCTCCGTTCATTCTGGTGTCTTAATATTCCTAAGGAAAATTTTAGCCAGACCTTGATGAATACCTGCTCCCAGGTAGGACTCACTCTTACAGTGGATAAATAAAATAAAGTTGACCACAGTCAATGTTTCTCTTCTTAGGGCAGTAATTGCTAAATACTGACCAAATCTAGTACTCCAGGTTTCCTTTTCCTATGGTCATGTGAAACATTTTCCTTTCGTTCAAGTAAAATATTTATAGATTTGTCAACACCATTGTTTAGGAAACAAGATTCTTTAACAGTCTTTCAAACTTTATGTGTCTATGCCATGCCTGGACACATCCAGGAAAATACCTTCTGCAGATGATTCATCATGTTCATAGTATGTAGTTTTAATTTGTTATTTTTCAGAAGACTTTTGTGGAAACATCTCTACAGCCTCCTCGCATGTATTGTTTGATGGATGTGTGTATGTGTGTGTGTGTGTGTGTGTATGATAGTGAGGCAGGGTCAGAAAGACAGAAACAGAATGACAAAGAGAAAAGAGATAAACAATAATTTAGAAGACTCCTACCAGAGCCATTAATATCCGTTTTTCCTACTGTTTTGTCTTCTCAGGCAATGTATAGCTTCAGTCTTCTAGCTGGTAAAACAGGAGTTTACCACTGGCTTAATTAAAACATAGTTAAAAAACATGATGATTATGGTAGTAAAGTACTAATTTTTAATGCCCCTTTCAGCTATTCCAGATAATTTTTACTTGATAGGACTTGAAAGGATAAAGACAAATTCAACTCTTCTTTAATCTCCCCTCTTCGTACTGTTCTGAGAATAAAGCCAAGCAGGGTACCTTCAGACATCAAAACTTCCAAAAGAATCTCCTGGACTCTGTTTCCAGACATGAACCAGTATATTTCAGTTCCCATACAAGATTAGATGAGTTACAAGCTTCCTGTATCACCTGGAATCTGCCTATATGACATAATATCAAAAGAGAATAAAATAAAGGCAGCATGCATGGATATGTTAACCTTAGTAGAAAATAATTTTATCCTTGAAATATTTAATTAAAACCTTTATTGTTGAGAATTGTTACTGCCAATTGATAAACTATTTCTATAAAAGTATTTTAAGTGTCTGCCAATAAGTCACTCACTATCTGGATCACATGCTGTCTTAAATTTAACGTTATTTCTAGTGTTTTGATTATCAGGAACATAAGGTGTGAAAGAAATGACATTGGTGCAACATATAATCTATAAACATATTCGCCTTGGATACATACGCCTAAATTGGGTATAGTGGAAAAAGCACAGCTTGAATTCAAGCCACTGTTTAGTTGCATGACTTATGTGGGTAGGTAAGTTACTTATTCATTCTGGGCCATTTTTATCATACGAGAAATTAAAATAAGAATATTGCAAGTTCTCTTTACTCCACATAATTATTATAAGGATTACATAAAGAATGTATGTGAAAATAACTAGTAAATTGTAAGATGATGCATAAATCATAATTGTTATCTTATGATTGCTGATATATCTTTAGATCTATATGTCTACAGAAAAATTCTACAGCGCAGTTTTTAATCACATATATAACCCAGTGAAATAAAACAACACAGAGGTGACCCCTTGCAGAAATCTCACTAGAACCAAAAACTTTAATAGAAAGCAAACCAGGTAAAAGATGACCACTGCCCTGAACTACTGAGTCTACTTCTGTAAGTGGGAATGGATGGTAAACCCAAGTGAGGGAGATAAGGAGTGATGAGAATCATTCACAGCAGAAGAGAGGTGACCTGTGTTTCTTGCATAACAATAGAATTTAAATGCTAGACAGGACTTTGGCAATTATGTAGACTAAAACTAATGGAGTGCCCTTGCACCTTGCACATAGTGAGCATTCAGTGAATATCTGTGGAATGAATGAATTTTCTAAATGAGTAAATCAAATCCTTGAATGGTACATAATAAGGCAGAATCAAGATTGAGTACAAACAGAGGCAGCCCAGTCCTGAATTCTTACCTCTGCATGCTGCCTTCCATGGATGCAGGCCATGCTAGCTCAGACTGAAGAAAGAGACAGCTACAGGGGCTGGACACTTGAGCCTATTTCTTTTCACTAAGTTACAGTGTTCAGTTTGAATTCCAGCAGAGTCCAGACTCTGGTAAGAGTGTCACATTACTTATCACGAAGAGTTGACATCTACAGAAATAAAGCAAAATTCAACATCTTAGGTAAATGTGAAAATAAGATCAGACTCCCAGAAAAGACTTGATTCTTGGCAGCTGGGAAGGAGCAATGCCTGAGTGTAAGCTTCAGCATCTTTCAAAGGGAAGAGAACCGTAAATAAAGATCAACATTTCTAGAGAGCAATACATATGCATGTCCTATTTGGCAGTGCCCTATGTTGACACTATTTGGTTCTGAACTTTTTTTCTAAAAAAAAAGAAAAGAAAAAATATACATATACATACATATACACACATATAAAATCGAAATGAAAGATTATTTTAGGAAATTGATATATATTAAAATATATTAAAGTACATTGTTGCTAAATATTTCCCCACAAGTAGTGCTATTATTTGTGCTCAATTCAAGTAGAAGTAGTGCAGCAAACTGTTTCAGTTTCAGCGAACATGCATTAGTGCACAAGGCTTCCCGTGCTCTCAGCCAATGAGTATTCCATGGCCCTATCCTCAGTTCAGCATGCTTTGCAACCCATGGGGTTATGCCTTTGGAGCTTCACTTTATGTCATTTATTTACTGCCCGACAACCTGTCTTGACCCTTAAATGTGTGCAAGGGATAATGCTGAGCTTACCACAAAGAATTTTAAAAAATCAAATTTTTTTTGGAAATCAGTAAATACTAAGAACAGAATGGTAATATATCATATGAAAACTTATAGCATGTAATTAATATACTTTAGAATGAAATCTGTAGACAATTTATATATTTGAAAAGACATGCTGATAATTAATAAGTTAAGCATGGAACTTAAGAAGTTATAAAAATAACAGAATTAACACAAATAAAGTGGAAATAAGAATATATATATATTAAGAACAGGTTTTAAATGTAATAGAAAATAAAAAACAATAGATCAATGGAGGCAAACATTGGGTCAAAACTCTGGAAAGCTTGATCAAAAATTAAAAGAGAAAATATAAAAATAAACATTAAGAATGGGAAGAGGGATATTACTACAGATTCAGCAAACATGATTAAGATATTAAGAAATTTTATGAACTGTACAATGTATTGCCTAGCAAAACTGAAGACCTGTCCATCTTACGACTAACAATTCCATTCATAAATATAAACCCCAGAAAAACTCTTGGACGCAAACCCTGCACAAGACAGCAGCCTGCCAGTTCTAATAAAGAGATCTAGATGTCTTTGCAGTTTTCTGTGGCAAAGCGCTATCTATCTTTACCTGGTGACAGCTACTCTGAATTGGAGTTGATGTGTCTACAGAAAGGCAATTAGCAAAAGTTCCAGGACAATAGGGTTCTATGCTTGGTTAACTTGGTTTCCCAAAAGCTTGAAAACACCAGGAGAGGAGAGAGGGCTGCAATACACTTTTCTTCTTTCTCAGCCCTCTTCCTTGGCATGATCACAGATGACAAAATGTAAGACAAGGCAGCAGCCGCCATGTTGGCAGTGAATGATTCAGGCTGAGCAGCCAGCTGTGCACACTTACTAATAGGGGGTTTTTATCCCAGGGATGTAGCTACAGGTACACTTTTGTATATAATTGCAGAAGTGTCTGTAACTTTGTTATTGTTGTTAGGTACCATTGAGTCATTTCTGACTCATAGCAACTCTGTGTTCAACGGAATATATGTACCCCTGTAACTTTACTGAATAGAAAATTTCTATTTAGTTAGGTTTTGATGAACGAACAAAGACATAATGTGTAACTATCATGGAAACCATTCTAAGAGTAAACTTTACTTCCATTATCTTCTCTCTTTTGGAACAAGACTGAATTTATTTTTTAATTTATTTAAAATTCTTCCATGAGTCATCATTTCACATTGTGAAACAAGCACTCAAAATACACCATTTAACTCTTATGTTACGGAAAATTCCGTGAAAGTTAGAAAATTATCCTCTTGTGAAGGAGATTGAAAAAATTCAAATGTTCTACAGATTTCTGCTAGGAACAGTATTGTCCACAAATGCTTTTTCTCCACAAGATGGGTTTTAAGCCTCCCTAATTATAAATGTCTTAATATTAGCAAGCTCCTGCTTTCAACTCTTGTTGTTGTTGTTAGCTGCCTTCATGTTGCACCCTGACTCATGGCAACCCCATGCACAATGAAGCGAAATGCTGCCTTTCTGCCCCATTCTCATGATTGCTTGCAGATTGATTGGACCATTGTGATCCATACAGCTTTCATTGGCTGATTTTCGGAAGTAAATCACTAGGCCTTGCTTCCTAGTCTGTCTTAGTCTGGAAGCTCCACTGAAACCTATTCAGCATCATAGCAACACACAAGTCTCTACTGACAGACACGTGGTGGCTTCGAATGAAATGCATTGACCAGGAATTGTATGGATCTCCTGAATGGAAGGAGAGAATTCTACCACTGAACCACCCACAACTTCTTTTCAAGCTTTAGCAGATAGTTATTGCCATCAATAATTTTATAGACTTGGTTTTTATTTCCTTAAATTTTATGCTAGGTGGATAAATAAGTATTTACCTTCTAATTTAAAGATAAATATAAGTTGCAATTTGTCTATTTTCCTTTTTCATTTGAAATATTGCTGTTGCTAACTCATTTTTTCTTTGTACTTTACATTTAATAAGCAGTTTTAATATTTGGGATATAGATGGAAAATTCAGTTCCTCAGTCAGACACAAAATAACCTTATAGCATAAATGTTCTGACAAATAAGGCCATAAAGTTTAGAAATGATCCTTAAGTACTTTTTCTCAAAGGTAGCTTAAGGGAAAAGGTTTCATGGTTCTAAATCTTAAAGCATCACCAGCAAATAAATACGCATTCTACATGTGTGTAGATTTTTATACCTTCATTTGTTGTTCTGGAAGGTTTCCTGAACAACAGAAGTTTTTAGGCAAAGATTAAATGAAATCTTGATGGGAATGTTAGAATTTAAGTATCAAATGTGTGACTCAATTAGTGACTTTGAAAGTCACTTCTATCTCTGAGTCTCTCTCAGAATTGTGGAGTATTAATTTAAAGATCTGGTAGCCTAGTATGACCTGGTGAATTTAGAGGAGTTGTTCATATAAATACATTTTTTTAGAGACTTTATTAAAATAACAAAACTTTTGAATAATAATACTGTATAAAAACAAATTTGTCCCCATTACCAGCAAATTGTGGACAACCCCTGTATAGAGAGATAAAATAAACTATCTGGTCTTAATTTGATGGGCAATAGAACTCACTGAAAGATCCTGACTTACTAGATCAATCAGAATATCTTGGCAAATCGATTTCCTGTTAATGAGGTCAGACAGTTGGCAGTCAAAACAGGAGACTGGGAACCAAGCCTCCAGCCCTGCTTCTGAGTCAGCTGTGTAAGTCTTTCAGACCTTTTTATGTCTTCAATGCTCCTTCATGGTTAGATTGTTTTTAAACCTACCTCACAATCACTACGTAACTTGTGCATCTTTAAAAATAAACTTTAAGGGGGCAAGATGGCGCTCTAGGCAGAAACACCACGCCGTCCCTCCACAGCAAAGATCCGAAAAACTAAGCCTAACAGAGAATCAACAATCCTGAAACCCTAGAACACCAAATGAAGAGATAAAGAACTCAGCCAAACACCAAACGGAGTGAGAATACTAAAAGAGAACGGAGAGCGAGGAGAGACTCAGGCAGAGATTCCTTACCAGCTAACGCAGCGCGGATCCACCATCTTGGATTCCTATCGGAGACCAGCAAACGGGAGAGCAGCCTTGCAGAGCATCTGGTCGGAGACAGAACGACCGGTAAACTGCGGTGCGCGCTCTCCCACCACCCACCCCTCTCCGCCTCAGCTGGGGATCCCCTGCTTTCCGTGGCCAGGGTCTCTGGGCTGGGGGGTGCTGGTGCTTGGATTCCGCGCGCCTGGGCTGGCGGCTTTCTGGGAGCCGTTTGCTGGCAGCTAGCGAACCTTTCTCTGCCACCTCCCCCTCCTTTTGCCTGGGTGCCTGGTTCCGAGTGCCGTCTCTGCTCTCTCCTGCGGGGCTGTAGGGCTGCGTGCGGGCGTGTGGCTGTTTCTGGGTCTGGGCTCCCGCGTGGGTGGGATCCCAGGGCCTTTGTTCGTTCGCCCCTCTGCTTTCCGTGGCCGGGGTCCCTGGGCGGGGGGGCGCCGGTGCTTGGGTTCCGCGCGCCCGGGCTGGGGGCTTTCTGGGAGCCGTTTGCTGGCACCTAGCGGACCTTTTTCTGCCGCCTCCCCCTCCTTTTGCCTGGGTGCCTGGGTCCGGGTGCTGTCTCTGCTCTCTCCTGCGGGGCTGTGGAGCTGCGTGCGGGCGTGTGGCTGTTTCTGGGTCTGTGCTCCCGCGTGGGTGGGATCCCGGGGCCTTTGTTCGTTCACCCCTCTGCTTTCCGTGGTCGGGGTCCCTGGGCGGGGGGGCGCCGGTGCTTGGGTTCCGCGCGCCCGGGCTGGGGGCTTTCTGGGAGCCGTTTGCTGGCACCTAGCGGACCTTTTTTTGCCGCCTCCCCCTCCTTTTGCCTGGGTGCCTGGTTCCGAGGGCCGTCTCTGCTCTCTCCTGCGGGGCTGTAGGGCTGCGTTCGGGCGTGTGGCTGTTTCCAGGTCTGGGCTCCCGCGCGGGTGGGCTCCTGGGGCCTTTGTTCGTTGGCCCCTCTGCTTCCCGTGGCCACGGTCACTTAACCCCGAGACTATCGGCTTCTTGGAATTCGCGCCCCTGAGTGGGGGCTCTCTGGGTCCCATTTGTAGGCACTGACTGCTGGTGTTGCCCTTTTTTTTTTTTTTTTTCTCAATTTTATTTTTCTTCCTTTTTTGATTAGTTTTGTCATATTTTACCTCTTTTTCTCTTTTGTCTTTCTTCATTGCTTAATTTCTTGTCCCTCTATCTCTTCCTTCTCTTTCTGATCCCTGAATACCAGGCGATGTATGCCTCTGTACCTTCTGGCCAGGCTGAGCTGTGAAAATTGAGACCGACTCCCCCAGACCTCATAGCTGCATCGGTGCGATCCCTGGGAACTTTGCAGTTTTTTAACTTTTCTGATTTTCATTTGGTCATTCTTTCCTTTTCTTTCTCTTCCCCCTTCTGGTTTCCTCCATCCCATAGTCTCTCATCTGTACATTCCAACGACAAACTCCCCTAGCATTCTTTTATGTTTGTACGCTTTTTGCTCCTCCTCCTCTCTCCTCTCTCCCATATCCAGCTTAGCTTCACACATAACCATCTTCCCGCTGCACCCTACCTACCTGCACCGTGCACTAGACATCACATCACCAAGCGGTGCAGGCACGCCCTATTGGAACCTGCCCAGCACTGACTACCGACCGTCCTGGTGGCTGCGGTGAGTGCCACAAGCAACCCATCCCAGTGGCTCCTCCTCAAATAGATCTGCCCAGCTGTACCACAAGAACGAAAAAAAAAAAAAAAATCTACAATCAATAAACGAGAGAAATATCTACTGAATGCCCCGAAAACAGCAAACGATATCAAAACATTTACAAAAACAAGACAAGATGGCTCCAATAGGCGTCCAAATTAAAACACCAGATAACTCTCCTGTGGAAGAAAATGCACTAGAAGTACCTGATACGGAACTCAAATCACTAATACTCGGAATTTTCCAAGAACTGAGGCAAAAAGCTGACAAACATGAGGAAAAAATAGACAAATTTATGGAAAATACAGACAAAAAATTGGAAGAATTCAGGAAGATGATGCAAGAACAAAATGCCAAAATAAATTCACAACTCGAAATTATACAAAAACAACAATTAGAAATCCAAAAGATAAACAACAAGATTTCAGAAATGGACGGTGTCATAGAAGGGCTGAGAAGTAGATTTGAAACCATGGAAGACAGGATCAGTGGAACTGAAGACAAACACTTGGATACAACTCTGTTTCAGGAAAACTCAGAAAAAAGAACAAAGAAAAATGAAGAGACCCTGAGAGTTATGTGGGACACAATTAAAAACAAAAACTTACGAGTGATTGGCATACCAGAACAGGGGAAGAAAACAGAAAACACAGAGAGGATCATTGAGGAACTGCTGACAGAAAACTTTCCCAATATCATGAAAGATGAAAAGCTGGTCATCCAAGAAGCTCAACGAACCCCATATAGAATAGACCCCAAAAGAAAATCACCAAGACATATCATATTCACACTCGCTAAAACTAAAGACAAACAAAGAATCCTGAGAGCAGCTCGGGAAAAACAAGAAGTCACATACAGAGGAGAAACAATAAGACTAAGCTCAGATTATTCAGCAGAAACCATGCAGGCAAGAAGGCAATGGGATGACATATATAAAATCTTGAAAGAAAAAAATTGTCAGCCAAGAATAATATATCCTGCAAAACTCTCATTCAGATTTGATGGTGAAATTAGGTCATTTCCAGATAAACAGAAACTAAAGGAATATGCAAAAGTCAAACCAAACTTACAAGAATTATTAAAGGGAGTTCTTCGATCTGAGGACAAACAGCTTAAGCCCTCAGGCAGGACCTAGGACCTAGGATGCAGGTTAACATGAACCAGATACCATTCTAGGAACTGAACTACAGACGACTTTCCAAAAACAAAAGATATACAACAGGGAATCAGAGAAATCAATCAAAGGATGACAACAACATCAAAACAATGAAAGAGGGAACAAACGGCATAGGTATAGAACCTTCTAAAGGAGAAGAAGGCAAGGCGATACCAAGTAACGGTAGACTGCTTCAAAATTATAAAGATAAGGGTAAAATTCATGGTAACCACAAAAAAAGTTAACAAACCAACTCATAAAAATAAAGACGAAAAACATAAAGTCTCAACAAAAACAAAACCTACAAAAACAAAAGAAATGAACACAAAATCCACAAACAAAAGGAACTCAGCACAAGAGAGTAAGAAGAACAAAGAAAACTTCAGCATCACAAAAAAAAGCACTACAAAATGACAGCAACAAACTCACATCTATCAATAATTACACTGAACGTAAATGGACTCAATGCACCCATAAAGCGACGGAGAGTGGCAGAATGGATAAGAAAACAGGATCCATCTATTTGCTGTCTACAAGAGACACATCTTAGAAACAAAGATGTGAATTTATTAAAAATCAAAGGTTGGAAAAAAATATATCAAGCTAACAACTATCAAAAAAGAGCAGGAGTGGCAATTCTAATCTCAGATAAAATAGACTTTAAAACAAAATCTACCATAAAAGACAAAGAAGGACACTATATAATGATTAAGGGGATGATCCATCATGAAGACATAACCATAATAACTATCTATGCACCCAATGACAGGGCTCCAAAATACATAAAGAAAACTCTAACAGCACTGAAAAGAGAAATTGACAGTTCCACAATAATAGTAGGAGACTTCAACACACCACTCTCAGTAAAGGACAGAACAACTAAAAAGAAACTTAGCAAAGATACAGAAGACCTAAAGGACACAATCAGCCAACTGGACCTCATAGACATATATAGAACACTCCATCCAACCGCTGCAAAGTACACATTCTTTTCCAATGCACATGGAACGTTCTCCAGAATAGACCACATCTTAGGCCACAGAGCAATCCTCAACAAGATCCAAAATGCTGAGATAATTCACAGTATCTTCTCTGACCACAATGCCATCAAGGTAGAAATTAACACTAGAAAGAGCAAGGAAAAAAAATCAAACACATGGAAACTGAATAATAATCTGCTTACACATCAATGGGTAATAGAAGAAATCAGAGATGGAATTAAAAAATTCCTAGAATCAAATGAAAATGAAAACACATCATACCAAAACCTTTGGGACACAGCAAAGGCAGTCCTCAGAGGACAATTTATAGCAATAGATGCACATATCAAAAAAGAAGAAAGGGACAAAATCAAAACATTAACTACAGAACTCAAACAAATAGAAAGAGAACAACAAAAAAAGCCTACAACCACTGGAAGAAAGGAAATAGTAAAGATCAGAGCAGAAATCAATGAAATAGAGAACAGAAAAACAATAGAAAGAATCAACAAAACCAAAAGTTGGTTCTTTGAAAGAATCAACAAAATCGACAAACCACTGGCCAGACTGACAAAAGAAAAACAGCAGAGGGCACAAATAACCCAAATAAGAAATGAAATGGGGGACATTACAACAGACCCAACTGAAATAAAAAGGATTATAACAGAATATTATGAAAAACTATATTCCAACAAATTTGAAAACCTAGAGGAAATGGATAAATTTCTAGAAACATACGGCCTACCCAAACTACAACAAAGTGATATTGAAAATCTGAACAGACCCATAACAAGAGAAGAGATTGAAAAGGTAATAAAAAAACTCCCAACCAAAAAAAGCCCTGGCCCAGATGGCTTCACTGGAGAATTCTACAAAACATTTACAGAAGAGCTCGTACCAGTTCTACTCAAGTTATTTAAGAGCATAGAAGAGGAAGCAACACTTCCAAATTCATTCTATGAAGCCAGCATAACGCTGATACCAAAACCAGGCAAAGACATCACAAAAAAAGAAAATTACAGACCAATATCTCTCATGAATATAGATGCAAAAATTCTGAACAAAATTTTAGCCAATAGAATTCAGTATCATATCAAAAAAATAATACACCACGACCAAGTAGGATTCATACCAGGTATGCAAGGATGGTTTAACATTAGAAAATCCATCAACGTAATCCACCACATAAATAAAAGGAAAGAAAAAAATCACATGATTATCTCAATTGATGCAGAAAAGGCATTTGACAAAGTCCAACACCCATTCCTGATAAAAGCTCTCAATAAAATAGGTATAGAAGGGAAATTTCTCAACATCATAAAGGGCATCTATGCAAAACCAACAGCCAACATCATTCTTAATGGAGAAAGGCTGAAAACATTCCCCCTGAAAACAGGAACAAGACAAGGATGCCCTTTATCACCACTCCTATTTAACATTGTGCTGGAAGTTCTCGCTAGAGCAGTAAGGCAAGAGAAAGAAATAAAGGGCATCCAAATTGGTAATGAAGAAGTTAAACTCTCCCTGTTTGCAGATGATATGATACTATACATAGAAAACCCTAAAGACTCCACGAGAAATTTACTGGAACTAATAGAAAGATTCAGCAGAGTAGCAGGATACAAGATAAACATTCAAAAATCAGTTGGATTCCTATACACCAGTAAAGAGAACGATGAAAAGGAGATCAGGAAATCAATACCATTTTCAATAGCCCCTAAAAAGATAAAATACTTAGGAATAAATCTGACCAGGAATATAAAAGACCTATACAAAGAAAACTACAAAACACTGCTGCATGAAACCCAAAGGGATCTACATAAATGGAAAAACATACCATGCTCATGGATAGGCAGACTCAACATTGTGAAAATGGCAATTCTACCTAAAGCAATTTACAAATACAATGCAATTCCGATACAAATACCAACAACATTCTTCAAAGAGATGGAAAAACTAATTATTAACTTTATATGGAAAGGGAAGAAACCCCGAATAAGTAAAGCACTACTGAAGAAGAAGAATAAAGTTGGAGGACTCACACTACCTGACTTGAGAACCTACTATACAGCTACAGTACTCAAAACAGCCTGGTACTGGTACAACAACAGAGACATTGACCAATGGAACAGAATTGAGAACTCAGATGTAAATCCATCCACCTACGGTCACCTGATTTTTGACAAGGGCCCAAAATACATCAAATGGGGAAAAGACAGTCTTTTTAACAAATGGTGCTGGCAAAACTGGATATCCATTTGTAGAAAAATGAAACAGGACCCATACCTCACACCATATACAAAAACTACTTCAAAATGGATCAAAGACCTGAATATAAAGCCTCAAACTATAAAATTCATAGAAGAAGAAATAGGACCAACACTTCAGACCTTAATACATGGCATTAACAGGATACAAACCATAAACATCAACACAAAAAACCCAACAGATAAACTAGATAATTGGGATCTTCTAAAAATCAAACATCTATGCTCTTCAAAAGATTTCACCAAAAGAGTTAAAAGAGAACCTACAGACTGGGAAAAAATTTTTGGACAGTACAAGTCAGACAAAGGTCTAATCTCCATAATCTACAAGAAAATCCAACACCTCTACAACAAAAAGACAACCAATCCTATCAAAAAATGGGCAAAGGAAATGAACAGACACTTCACCAAGGAAGACATTCAAATGGCCAACAGACACATGAGGAAATGCTCGCGATCACTAGCCATTAGAGAAATGCAAATTAAAACCACAATGAGATACCATCTCACCCCGGCATTACTGGCACGAATCAAAAACACTGGAAATAACAAATGTTGGAGGGGCTGCGGGGAGACGGGAACTCTTATACACTGCTGGTGGGAATGCAAAATGATACAGCCATTTTGGAAAATGATATGGCGTTTCCTCAGAAAGCTAGAAATAGACGTACCATTCGATCCAGCAATCCCACTCCTAGGAATATATCCTAGAGAAATAAGAGTCATCACTCGAATAGACATATGCACACCTATGTTCATGGCAGCATTATTCACAATAGCAAAACGATGGAAACAACCTCGATGTCCATCAACAGACGAATGGATACACAAACTATGGTACATACACACAATGGAGTACTATGCAATGAGAAAGAACAATGAATCGGTGAACCATCTCATAACATGGAGGAAACTGGAGGACATCATGCTGAGTGAAATAAGTCAATCACAAAAGGACAAATATTGTATGAGACCTCTATTGTAAAAACCCATGAAAAAATTCACATGCAAAATGTAACAATCCTTGTTGGTTACCAGGGATGGGAGGGGGGGGGGAATACTAAATAGGTAATAGGTAAGTGGTAACTTGGGTGAGAGATGAGATAGTACATAGTACAGGGGAAACTAACACAACCTGCACAAGGAAAGGTCATGGAGGCCCTATAGACACATCCAAACCCCCCGAGGGACTGAGTTGTTGGACGGAGGGCTCTGGGGACCATGATCTCGGGGAACATCTAGCTCAATTGGCATGACACTACTTATAAAGATAATGCTCTACATTCTACCTTGGTGAGTAGTGTCTGGGGTCTTAAAAGCCTATGAGCGGCCATCTAAGATACTCCACTGATCTCATCCCTTCGGGAACAAGGGAGAACGAAGAGAACAGGATACAAGGAAAAGATTAGTCCGAAGGACTAATGGTCCACAGCTACCAAGGCCTCCACGGGACTGAGCCCAGTACAGCTGGATGGTGCCCGGCTACCACCAATGACTCCTCTGACCAGGATCACAACAGAGGGTTCTGGGCAGAGCTGGAGTAGGATGTAGAGTATAATTTTAACTCCCAAAAAAAAAAAAAAAAAAAAAGAAGACCAGATATACTGGCCTAAAGAATACTAGAGAAACCTCGAGAGTGTGGCCCCCAGACACCCTTTCAGCTCAGAGGGGAAGTTACCTTCAAGGTTCGATGTTAAGCCTGGGAATGGACACCCCAGTAAAACTAAATGGGACTAACGATGTACAGGAGTCCGGTGACAAGGGCCAGAAGGCAGAGGGAGAGTAGGAAACTGATGATAAGGAACACAAATTGAATAAGGACACTGTCGATGTATTGTGAGATTGTTGACCACTGCTATAGGGCAACATTTGTAGTAACTATTAAATGGGAGGCTGTTTTGTCCTGTAAGCCTTCATCTTGGGCGAGAATGGCAGCACAATTGGAAGAGCATAGTCAATATCACTTAAATGTGTAAGTAAAAAGTTTTGAAATGGTGTTTAAATAAAATAAAAATAAAAAAAAAAAAAAAAAAAATAAACTTTAGTTTTTGGAGGAGGAGTCAATTCTTCCTCACGGGAACCACGTCATCATTTTCTGCCTTAAATTGACTCAACTTCAGTTGTTACTACAGGGGAATCACCGAGTTACGGAACGAAGCAATTTATTCAGGATAAAAAATTCCAAACTTTAAAAAACAATTAATTTGTTTTTCCTTTTACCCACAGGTCTACCCACGGATAGCGCCGGCATTTTGGCACTACCTGCGGGTAGAAGTGAGTAGCGGGTATTTGAATTCTCCCACCTTTGCTCTTTGCACTCTGCTGGTGTGGTCTGATCTGATGGGCCCATTTTGCTCAAGATGTAGCTTCCATTCTGTGTAAACGTTCTCTCACGCCGCCACCATTCCTTAGAGTTGGACCAGAAATCCAAATTACCAAAAACACAAGCGCAGATTATCCAAGATTAATCATCTTTCTTAATAAATTTCCAAATCAAGACCATATCATGTGCATCATAATGATAAATAACTCAATGCTAAATTATGGGAAATCATGCTTATACCTCTTTTTGCTCAATGCTTTGTATATTCAGAGCATAGTTCCTTATCTTAACTTTGGAATGTCTCTATGGCAAAGGTAGGATAACTGGGCTTCACTTCCTTTCTCCTCTTTTCTGTCCCCCAGGAGCATGAGCAGCAGACCTACTCCTCCACGAGGTCCAAGGCCCCCAGTGTCATCATCACAGGTCTCAAGCCCACCACCAAGTATGTATTTCATATCCGAGTGAGGACTGCAACAGGATACAGTGGCTACAGTCAGAAGTTTGAATTTGAAACAGGAGATGAAAGTGAGTTTCACCTAAGGCTATACAGTATGGTGTTAATTTAGTACCTTTCCAATTTTACCTGATATTTTTAAATCTGATGTCTTAAATTTCTAATAGTCACTTCAAACTGGATTCTGTTCATATAAATGGTCTCATAGTTATTTCAGTTAATTGTTGGTGCTACCATTAATAGTTGCAAAAAGATCCTTGCTGTGCCACAGTTGTAATATGGCCCAAATATGTCCCTTAATGCAGAATTCATCACTCACACTGTAACACAGGGGGTCTCAGTAGATGTTGTCAGCCTAATTGCTCTCTAGTCGAGGCATCATAATACGATTCTAGTGAAACCTGGGAAGAGGATAAAGCCATGAGCAAATGATTTTAGCAGTTAGTTCAAAATTGTGCAGCTTTGGCGTGTTATCTCAGTTAGACCAATAAAAACAGCGGTCAGAAGACAAACACAGCTGAAATGCACATTATAAGTTTAAATGTAGATTCATGGACTTAATTAGAAATTTGAATTAATTGCATAGTCTCAACATACTGAAAACCAAACTGGGAAACACAGAGAGTGAGGTGTTCCAATATCATGTAACATAGGCTTAGAAATCTCTTAATCATTCTAAACTCAGTTCTACTATTGCATCCTTTTTTGGTTTTTAGAAATTCATCTAACTACTATCTTTTTGTAGAGGTGATATAGATTACTTTTACCATGTACTTCTACAGAAAAATGTCCAGATATCTTATTACAAGATAAATGTGCCTCCATCACTGCTAAAATACTGATATTAGTATAAGAATCCAAGAATAACAAATTTTATTGTATTAATTCCTTATGAATAAATATAATAATAGTTTCCATTTATTGAGCCCTTAATGCACGCCAGAAACTATGTAAAATATTTCATATGCATTATCCCATTTAAACCTTTCACCATCCAATGAGGTTAAGTATTATTTCTCTAATTTTACTTACCAGAAAACAGAGGCTTGGAAAGTGGAGCTATTTGCCCAAAGTCATAGAGCTGGTAAAAAGCTGAGCTAGAATTTGAAACTAAGGGCTCCTGTAAAGTCCTACCATTTGGATTATTGTAAAGTGCTACTTGTAAAACCATTAAATAGGTCATGATCCCTATAGTTTTTGCTCCCTCAAAGTGAAACTCCTTTGGATTCAAATGCCATGAGAGAAGAATTGTGTGTTGCTGTTGTTTTTCACTTTGGTACACAATATCAATCTATAAGAGCTTCTTAGTTGCAACTGTATGTCTAAGTAAAATGTAGATTACTACTGAGATATTTAAGTAGGAAGGAACACAGCTTAGGCAGAAAGAGTAAACAAAGAATAAAAAGAATGCTTGTGACCTGGAGGCATACTATCAGTGATAGTCATTTACAATCCTGCCGGAAACTACTGACTTCTCAAACTAGAGATGAAATACTTGAGATTAAAACGTAATTAGCAGAAAATATGACTCCACAATCAAAAACAACATGAAAATATCCAAAGTGTCTCTCCTATGTTCTGTTGACTATTTTTTCCCTGCCCCAAATCACCTCATATGTATGTGAAACCTGGACAATGAATAAAAAAGAATTAAAAAGGATTGATGCCTTTAAATTATGGTGCTGGCAAAGAATATTGAATACCCTGTGGACTGCCAAAAGAATGAACAAATTTGTCTTAGAAGAAGCACAGCCAGAATGCTCATTAGAAGGGAGGATGGCGAGACTTTGTCTCACATACTTTGGACATGTTATCAGGAGGGATCAGTCCCTGGAGAAGGACATCATGCTTGGTAAAATAGAGAATCAGCAAAAAAGAGGAAGACACTCAGCCAGATGGATTGACACAATGGCTGCAACAATGGGATCAAATATAGCAATGATTGTGAGGATGGTACAGGACCAGGCAGTGTTTTGTTCTGTTGTACGTAGGGTCTCTATGAGTTGGAACTGACTTGGCAGAACCTAAAAACAACATCCTAGGAACAAAACCAAGGACGTAATCCAAGGAAAGCTTGGTCCTGGGAAGAGTCAAGTCATTGTTCTTTCCAGACTGTTTATTGAATCCCTACATCTCCACACTCTTTATTTCCCAGATGAAGAAATACAACTAGTGCTTAAAAAGTATGGCATTTTTGAGTATGGAAAGCCAGATGTGCACTCACTCTCAGACGAACTTTACAGAGTTAAATCTAGATAAGGCAACTGGGGATCCTAGAGAAGGCAATCTAGTCTAATAACAAAATAAGTTCTGACCTAAATATTAGAAATTTGATACGGTGGCGTTGTTTTAACTCTAAATTTCAACTCATTTGTACTTTCAGGGCTAGAATTCCTTCAGATATTATAAAGAAGAAAAATTCTTTGAAATTCCTTAGCAGAAATTTCCCATACTCATCAATGATTCAGAGCAGTATACATTCATTTGGTCATTCAAAAAAATGTATAGGACATCTAATATATGCCAGACCCTGTATGAAACTCTGTGGAATAATATGAAGATGATGAAGAGGAAGAACTATATCTTCTGGCTTCAAATAATTTACAGTCTGTTGTAGTTGTTGTTACTAGGTGCTGCAAGTCAGTTCTGATTCATAGTGACCCTATGTACAACAGAATGAAACACTGTCCAGTCCTGCGCCATCCTCACAATAGTTGTTATGCTTGAGCTCATTGTTGCAGTCACTACGTCAATCCATCTCTTTGAGAGTCTTCCTCTTTTTCGCTGACCCTCTACTTTACCAAGCATGAGGTTCTTCTCCAGGGACTGGTCCCTCCTAATAATGTGTCCAAAGTATGAATGCTTCTAAGGAGCATTCTGGCTGTACTTCTTCCAGGACAGATTTGTTCTTTCTTTTGGCAGTCCATGGTATATTCAATATTCTTTGCCAACACCATAATTCAAAAGCATTGATTTTTCTTCTGACTTTCTTATTCATTGTCCAGTTTTTGCATGCATATAAGGAGATTTAAAACACCATGGTTTGGGTCAGGCACACTTTAGTCTTCAAGGTGACATTTTTGCTCTTTAACAGTTTAAAGAGATTATTTGCAGCAGATTTGCCCAATTCAATGCATTCTTTGATTTCTTGACTGCTGCTTCCATGGGTGTTTATTATGAATCCAAGTATGATGAAATCCTTGACAACTTCAATTTTTTATCCACTTATCATGATGTTGCTTATTGGTCCAGTTGTGAAGATTTTTGTTTTCTTTATGTTGAGGTACAATCCACACTGAAGGCTGTAGTCTTCATTCTTCATTAGGAAGTGATTCAAGTCCTCTTCACTTTCAGCAAGCAAGGTTTTGTCGTCTGCATATCGCAGGTTGTTAATGAGTCTTCCTTCAATCTTGATGCACCGTTCTTCTTTATGTAGTCCAGTTTTTCAGATTATTTGCTCAGCATACAGACTGAATAGGTATGGTGAAAGGATACAACCCTAACACGCACCTTTCCTGACTTTAAACCACTCAGTATCCCCTTGTTCTGTTCGAATGATTCCCTTGATCTATGTACAGGTTCCTCATGAACACAGTTAAGTGTTCTGGAACTCCCATTCTTCACAATGTTATCCATAATTTGTTATGATCTACATAGCCGAAGGCCTTTGCATAGTCAATAAAACACAGGTAAACATCTTCTGGTATTCTCTGCTTTCAGCCAGGACTCATCTGACATCAGCAATGATATCCCTGGTTCCACATCCTCTTCTGAATCCTGTTTGAATTTCAGGCAGTTCCCTGTTGAGGTACTACTACAACTGCTTTTGAATGATCTTCAGCAAAATTTTACTTGCATGTGATATTAATGATATTGTTTGATAATTCCCGCATTTGGTTGGATCACTTTTCTTGGGAATAGGCATAAATATGGATCTCTCCCAGTCAGTTTGCCGGGTAGCTGTCTTCCAAATTTCTTGGCATAAGTCAGTGAGTACTTCCAGCACTGCATCCGTTTGTTGAAACATCTCAATTGGTATTCCATCAATTCCTGGAGCCTTTTTTTTCACAACTGCCTTCAGTGCAGCTTGGACCTCTTCCTTCAGTACCGTTGGTTCCTGATCATGTGTTACCTCCTGAAATGGTTGAATGTCAACCAGTTCTTTTTGGTATAGTGACTCTGTGTATTCCTTCCATCTTCTTTCGATGCTTCCTGTGTCATTTAATATTTTCCCCATAGAATCCTTCAGTATTGCAACTCAGGGCTTGAATTCTTTCTTCAGTTCTTTCAGCTGAAGAAATGTCATGCTTGTTATTCGCCTCTTGTTTTCTAACTCCAGGTCTTTGCACATTTCATTATAATACTTTACTTTGTCTTTTCGAGCCACCCTTTGAAATCCTCTGTTCAGCTCTTTTATTTCATCATTTCTTCCTTTCGGTTTAGATACACAACATTCAAGAA
The DNA here is from genome assembly GCA_030035585.1 of Dugong dugon. Lineage (NCBI taxonomy): Eukaryota > Metazoa > Chordata > Mammalia > Sirenia > Dugongidae > Dugong > Dugong dugon. The sequence continues at coordinate 42,817,393 of CM057473.1, forward strand.
CAAGTTTCAGACTCTCTTCTGACATCCATTTTGGCCTTTTCTTTCTTTTTTTCCTGTCTTTTTAATGGCCTCTTACTTCCTTCACGTTTGATGTCCTTGATGTTGTTCCACCAGTTGTCTGGTCTCCTTCCATTAGTGTTCAAAGCTTCAGATCTTGAGACGATCTCTAAATCAGGTGGGATATACTCAAGGTCATACTTTGACTCTTGTGGAGTTGTAATTTTCTCCAGCTTCAACTTGAACTTGCATTGAGCAGTTGATGTTCTCTTCCACAGATGGCCCCTGCCCTTGTTCTGACTGATGATCTAGGGCTTTTCCATCATCTCTTTCCACAGATGTAGTCAACTTGATTCCTGTGTATTCCATCTGGTGAGGTTCACATGTATAGTCACCGTTTATGATGGTGAGAAATGGTATTTGCAATGAAGAAGTCATTGGTCTTGCAAAATTGTATCATGCCATCTCCGGCAGCGTTTCTATTACCAAGGCCATATTTTCCAACTGTGGATCCTTCTTCTGTGTTTCCAACTTTCACATGCCAATGACCAATAATTATAGTGCGTCCTGATTGCAGGTTTGATCAATTTCAGACTGCAGAAGTTGGTAAAAATCTTCTATTTCTTCATCTTTGGCTTTAATGGTTGGTGTGTTAATTTAAATAGTAGTCGTATTAACTGGTCTTCCTTGTAGGTGTATGGATATTTTCCTATCACAGACAGTGTTGTACTTCAGAATAGATGCTGAAATGATTCTTTTCGACAATGAATGCTACGCCATTCCTCTTTAAGTTGCCTTTTCTGCCATAGTAGACCATATGATTGTCTAATTCAAAATGGCCAGTACCAGTCCATTTCAGCTCACTAAGGCCTAGGATATCAATGTCTAGGCATTCCATTGCATTTTTTATGATTTCCAGTTTTCCTAGATTGATACTTCGTACATTCCACATTCCAATTATTGGTGGATGTTTGCAGCTGTTTCATTTTGAGTAGTGCCACATCAGCAAATGAACTCCTGAAAGCTTGACTCCATCCACGTCATTAAGGTTGACTGTACTATGAGGAGGCAGCTCTTCCCCTGTCATCTTTTGAGTGCCTTCCAACCTGAGGAGCTCATCTTCCGGTACTATATCAGACAATGTTCCTATACTATTCATATTGTTTTCACTGGCTAATTCTTTTCAGAAGTAGACTGTCATGTCCTTATTCCTAGTCTGTCTTAGTCTGGAAGCTCAGCTGAAACCTGTCCGCCACGGGTGACCCTGCTGGTATTTGGATATTGGTGGCATAGCTTCCAGCATCAGAGCAACATGTAAGCCCCCAAAGTACAACAAACTGACAGATGTGGGGGGGAATTTAGTCTCTTTTACTGTATTTTTTTTTAATTTAAAATGTCTAGAATTCACAGTCTAGACTTTTTAAATTAAAAAACTACAGGATTGTAGGACATGTAATATCATAAAAAAATACAAAGGATGTTCTTTGGGCATTGAGGAAACAAATAAACAAACAAAAAAACCAAACCTGTTGCTGTTGAGTTTATTCTGACTCATAGCAACACTATAGCACAGAGTAGAACTGCCCCATAGGGTTTCCAAGGAGCAGGTGGTGAATTTGAACTGCTGACCTTTTGTTTAGCAGCCCAGCTCTTTACCACTGCACCACCAGAGCATGGAGGAGGGGCCCCTAATTTAGTACCAATGAATCAGGAAGGTATACTGGAGGACAATAAGCTAACACAACTTTGAAAGAGGAGCTGGCAAAGCAGCAGAAAGTCAGAGGCCAGAGAAAACAGGAATGATTTATAGAAAAGCATATAATGTGGTGTGCCATGGTGATGGGCATAGGTAAGGAAGACATGGAAGATAAAGGTGGCAAGCTATATACAGGCCAACACAAAGGTGCTCTTTTAGCCATGGTTAGGATCTTGGCCCTTATCCTGAAGGGATAGTGGATCCACTGGAGAATTTTAATTAGGGAGTAACATAACTAGATTTTCGTTGAGTAGGTAGTATATGCAAGACTCTGTCCTGAGCAATTTGCATATGTGACCTTACTTAATCTTGACAAAAGCATGCCTCTCTTTAGAAACTTAAGTAGTTTTACAGAGAGTCTAATAGCTAGCAAGTGGAAGTGCAGAGTTAGAAGCCCAGGATCATCTGACAATAGCAGCAGGACAGAGTGAAAACCATGTTATGAATTACTTATTTGTGAATGCCATGGAGTGACTTTGATTAGACCCTTGGAGAAACAAAATGTCAGAAGAATCTGAAAAAATATGTTTGTTTAAACCTGGAGTTTGGGTACATAGAGTGGATCCTAAGTCAATTTACAGCCTCAGGGAAAATCATTTTAAGGATCATTTTTTATCTGGTTAGGTTTAAATTGCATTTTCAAAGCATGCTGTTTACACCCAGAAGAAAATTTCAATGAATAATGTCATAGTAGGATATGGGTAGGTTTACCATAAATTCGGGAATATGATGATGTGAATCCCAATTGACAGCATCCGTCTTTTTCACTTTATGTCCTCCTAGCTCATCTTTAAATCATTATAGCTTCAGTTTCTCATAGTGCCTCAATTATTGTAATGTCAACTTTACTATTAAGTTCTCTCTTTGCGTATTCTGTCAAATTTACTGATTTTATAACACATGTACAGAGATAGCTTGAGGACTGGGGAGAAGAGATTAGATTTTCTCATTAGATGGTCCAGTTGAAACTTTTTTAAGTCACCAAAATGAAGAAGTTTACCTTTTTATTCTCTACAGCCAAAATTATTTTACTTTGTTCAACCTCTAGTTTTGCTAACAATTAATAAGACAATAATATAAAATATGAAAGGATTCTTTTGCCAAATCATAATTCTTCTGAACTGACTACTTGACCTCTATAAACATAGTGGCAGCCGAAGAGCAATCACAGTGACATATCTGAACACCCTTCTTGCTCTTCAAAATCAGTGCTCAGATTTTTTTCTAGGATCAAAATATGCTAGTGGGAACTGGCTAATAAGTATAAAAGTTACTAATTATAACTGCTAGCTCTTTGAAAAGAGTTTATTTGAACTAGAGTTATTAGCTTTCTCTCTTCATAAGTCTATATAGAACAACTTCATATATACATATGGAGACAGGTATGTGAAAGATAGATGGTAGATAGATAAATACATAGATAATTGGTAGATTGATAGATACATGGGTAAATATTCTCTCACATATAGTCACAAAATACTGTATTTTCATGTTTTAATGTTGACATTTTATTTGGCCCCTAATATTTTGCTAGAGTACGACTATGTAGATAGCTAGATATTATATCCACTAACAGCATTTATTGACTGCCTATTTTGTATTGGCCTTTTTACTAGGTACTCTACTTGATCCCTTTTGTAGAATAAATTTAACAAAATTACACAGAACTATAGAATCAGTAGTGAGAAAGTAAGAATATATGAAGGCTACATGTGGATGTTCTTGAAAGATAGATGGAAGATAGGTTGGTGTTAGTAAGAATCTATCTAATAGAATTTTCTCAAAATTAAAATAAAATTCACATTATGCACCAAAGTGCCAACCATACACACACACACAGACATACACACACTGGTTAAGTACAGGCCCTTTGAGCTTCTATAGATGAAACAATAGAAACAATAAATTTAACTGCCTAATATTTGTTATTATTTCTAAGCTAATATCCTTGACTTTTCAATGAAGAAAAAGATGAGAATTAAAAAAAAAAAGTTGTCTGTACCACTAATAATATTACTAATATCATTATAAGCTGCTTAAAAAAACAAATTTGATACAATTATTAATGATAGTTTGTTAAATTTATACCTCAGTTTTTACAAAATAAATAAAAATAATTTAAAGATGAAGAAGTCAAATACTTATTTTTGTTTAAAACACCACCAAATTTATCTAATGTTCAAGTGCATTTTAGAGTAACAGAAAATAATTTTATGCATGCATTTTTAAAACCATGGAGCCCTGGTGGCACAATGGTTGAGCACTTGGCTGCTAAACTAGAGGCTGACAGTTCAAACCCACGATCCCTTCTGTGGGAGAAAAGACCTGGCAATCTACTCCTGTAAAGATTACAGCCTAGGAAATCTACTCTGCCATATAGGGTTGCTAGGAGTAAGAATCAACTCAATGGCAACACAACAACAACAACAATGTAACGAATATTTTTACTAGATTTTAAGCAACTTAAACCTTTTTTCTTAAATACTGGAAAAGAGTTTGTAAGCTATCAAAAGGAAGCAGAAAAACATAACTCAATGCCAATATTTGAAAAAGAAATACAATTTTATACTTAATAATTAGCAAAAACTTAACTCTTCCATTGCCTTAATGGTTATCCAAATGACCTTGGACAATTGATACATTGCCAACATATAAGCAATGCATGCTTTTTTTCCCTGTAAAGATTAATTATACCTTAAATTTTAACAACATGCAAATTTAAGGTTTCACCTGTGGGCTACATAAAGCAATTTGTAGCACAAAGTCACATCTGTTAACATTTTAAAATGTATTCTTTACCAAAAACAGCAATGATGGACTAGATTTATATCACATAAAATAAATAAAACCACACAAAAATCTTCATGATTGATGTTAACAAGCCAAAGTATAAATTTCTGAACCACAGTGGATATTTCAAAATAGAATCATTTGTCATGTCTTATGCATTTGTACATAAAGTGGTATGTGGATACAAATGAATTAATTTAATCAATTAATTATTTTGAAAACAACCTTAAGATTTAGTTATTTTTAATGTGGTTTTATATTTAAGCAATTTAGTTCCTTTTAACAATTTGGAGATGGCCAACAATCTTGAAAATTAAGGTGCAGGTTTGTGTCTCTAGTTCCTTCTTCCTTCATCCATTCTTTACATCCTCACCTGAATAATTTTTTTAATGTTCACTCTTTGAATTTAAGAACTCAGAATCATTGGTTTTTTTTACTGAATGAAACGTAAATTTCTTAATAGATATTCAGGTCTACCTTTAGTCTGACCCATACTGACTTCATTCCTGCCCTACCTCCCTCTAGTTAGCATATACTCTGAGAAAATGAGATTGTTTGTATGCTTCCAGCACAAAATATACTGTTTCATCATCATGTCTAAGGGTCTCCTATGACTTCTATCTGGAATGTTCAGACAAGCATCACATTACAAATGGTCAGTCCAGCTCATATAGTTTTTAAAAGGCTAAAATATGAGACAGAGAGTGGCAGAATGGATACAAAAACACAATCCATCTATATGCTGCCTACAAGAGACACACCTTAGACTTAAAGACACAAACAAACTAAAACTCAAAGGATGGGAAAAAATATATCAAGCAAACAACACTCAAAAAAGAGCAGGAGTGGCAATATTAGTCTCTGACAAAATAGACTTTAAAGTAAAATCCACCACAAAGGATAAAGAAGGACACTATATAATGATTAAAGGGTCAGTACACCAGGAGAACATAACCATAATAAATATTTACTCATCCAACAACAGGGCTCCAAAATACATAAAACAAACTCTAACAGCATTGAAAAGAGAGATAGACAGCTCCACAGTAATAGTAGGAGACTTCAACTCACCACTTTCAGTGAAGAACAGAACATCCAGCAAGAAGCTCAATAAAGACACATAAGATCTAAATGCCACAGTTAACCAACTTGATCTGATAGACATATACAGAACACTCCACCCAACAGCAGCCAAGTATACTTTCTTTCCCAATGCACATGGAACATTCTCCAGAATAGACCGCATATTAGGCCATAAAGCAAGCCTTAACAGAATCCAAAGCATCGAAATGTTACAAAGCATCTTTTCTGACCATAAAGCCATAATAGTAAAAATCAGTGACAGAAAAAGCAAGAAAAAAAAAAGAATCAAACACATGGAAACTGAACAACACCTTGCTCAAAAACTACTGGGTTATAAAAAAAATTAAGGATGGAATAAAGAAATTCACAGAATCAAGTGAGAATGAAAACACATCCTACCAGAACCTTTGGGACACAGCAAAAGCAGTGCTCAGAGGTCAATTTATAGCAATAAATGCACACATCCAAAAAGAAGAAAGGGCCAAAATCAAAACATTAACTCTACAACTCGAACAAAAGGGAACAGAAAAGCAAAAAAAGCCCTCAGGCACCAGAAAAAAGTAAATAATAAAAATTAGAGCAGAATTAAGTGAAATAGAAAACAGAAAAACAATTGAAAGAGTGAACAAGACCAAAAGCTGGTTCTTTGAAAAGATCAACAATATTGCTAAATCATTGGCTAAACTGACAAAAGAAAAACAGGAGAGGAAGCAAATAACCCAAATAAGAAATGAGATGGGTGATACCACAACAGACCCAACTGAATTTAAAGGAATCATAACAGAATACTATCAAAAATTATACTCTAACAAATTTGAAACCCCAGAGGAAATGGACAAATTTCTAGAAACACACTACCTACCTAAACTAACACAAATAGAGGTAGAACAACTAAATAAACCTATTAAAAAAAAGAGATTTAAAAGGTAATTTAAAAACTCCCAACAAGAAAAGCCCTGGCCTGGGTGGTTTCACTGGAAAATTCTATGAAACTTTCAGAGAACAGTTAACACCACTACTACTAAAGGTATTTCAGAGCATAGAAAAGGATGGAATACTCCCAAACTCATTCTATGAAGTCAGCATAACCCTGATACCAAAAACCTGATATGAAAACCAAAACACTACAAAAAAAGAAAATTACAGAGCAGTATCCCTCAGAACATAGATACAACAATTCTCAACAAATTTCTAGCCAATAGAACTCAATAACATATCAAAAAATAATTCACCATGACCAAGTGGGATTCATACCAGGTATGCAGGGATGGTTCAACATTAGAAAAACAATCAATGTAATCCATCACATAAATAAAACAAAAGACATGAACCACATGATCTTATCAATTGATGCAAAAAACGCATTTGACAAAGCCCAACACACATTCATGATAAAAACTCTCAACAAAATAGGAATAGAAGGGAAATTCCTCAACATAATTAAGAGCATTTATACAAAGCCAACAGCCAACATCATCCTAAATGGAGAGAGTCTGAAGGCATCCCACCTGAGAATGGGAACCAGACAAGGATGCCTTTTATCACCACTCTTATTCAACATGGTGCTGGAGGGCCTAGTCAGAGCAATTAGACTAGAAAAAGAAATAAACGGTACCCAAATAGGTAAGGAAGAAGTAAAAGTACCTCTATTTGCAGATGATATGATCTTAAACACAGAAAACCCCAAAGAATCCACAAGAAAACTACTGGAACTAATAGAAGATTTCAGCAAAGTTTCAGAATACAAGATAAACATACAAAAATCAGTTGGATTCCTTTACACCAACAAAGAGAACCTCGAAGAGGAAATCACCAAATCAATACCATTTACAATAGCCCCCCAAAAGATAAAATACTTAGGAATAAATTTAACCAGAGATGTAAAAGACCTGTACGATGAAAACTACAAGACACTACTGCAAGAAACCAAAAGAGACCTACATAAGTGGAAAAACATACCTTGCTCATGGATAGGAAGACTCAACATTGTGAAAATGTCTATTCTACCCAAAGCGACCTACAGATACAATGCAATCCAGATCCAAATTCCAACAACATTTTTTAATGAGATGGAGAAACAAATCACCAACTTCATATGGAAAGGAAAGAGGCTGTGGATACGTAAAGCATTACTGAAGAAGAAGAACAAAGTGAGAGGCCTCACACTACCTAATTTTAGAACTTACTATACTGCCACAGTAGTCAAAACAGCCTGGTACCGGTACAACAACAGATACATAGACCAATGGAACAGAATTGAGAATCCAGACATAAATTCATCCACCTATGAGCAGCTGATATTTGGCAAAGTCCCAAAGTCTGTTAATTGGGGAAAAGACAGTCTCTTTAACAAATGGTGCTGGCATAACTGGATACTCATCTGCAAAAAACTGAAACAAGACCCATACCTTACACCATGCACAAAAACTAACTCAAAATGGATCAAAGTCCTAAATATAAAATCTAAAATGATAAAGATCATGGAAGAAAAAATAGGGACAACTCTAGGAGCCCTAATACATAGCATAAACAGAATACAAAACATTACAAACAATGCACAAACACCAGAAAAGAAACTAGCTAACTGGGAGCTCCTAAAAATCAAACACTTATGCTCATCAGAAGACCTCACCAAAAGAGGAAAAAGACAAGCTACAGACTGGGAATAAATTTTTGGCTAGGACAAATCCAATCAGCCATCTAATCTCTAAAATCTACAAGATGCTGCAAAACCTCAACAACAAAAAGACAAACGACCAAATTTAAAAATGGGCAAAGGTAAGAAGTTTCCTGAATACAATCAAACACTTTGAGGGACAGGGTAGCAGGGATAGGCATCTGGGGACCATGCTTTCAGGGGACATCTAAGTCAATTGATTAAGATAATGTTCTGTATCCTATTTTGGTGAGTGGCATCTGGTGTCTTAAAAGCTAGAGAGTGGCCATCTGAGATACATCAGTTGATCCCAACCCACCTGGAGCAAAGGAGAATGAAAAACACCAAAGACACAAGGAAAATATTAGGCCAAGAGACAGAAAGGGCCACATAAACCAGAAACTCCATCAGCCCAAGATCAGAAGAGTTAGATGGTGCCGAGTTACCAGCAATGACCACCCTGACAGGGAATACAGCAGAGAGTCCCTGACAGAACAGGAGAAAAGTGGGGTGCAGAACTCAAATTCTAGTAGAAAGACTAGACTTAATGGTCTAACTGAGACTGGAGGGACCCCAGAAGACATGGCCCCCGGACTCTCTGTTAGCCCAGAACTGAAACCATTCCCAAAGCCATCTCTTCAGACATAGACTGGACTATAAGATGTAAAATGATACTCGTGAAGAGAGTGCTTCTTAGCTCAAGTAGATACATGAGGCTAAAGGGGCAGTTCCGGTCCAGTGGCAATATGCGAAGTCAAAAAGGGACAGGACTGGTTGAATGGACACAGGAAGTCTGGGGTGGAAAGGAGGAGTGTGCTGTTACATTATAGGGAGAGCAACTATGGTCGCATAACAATGTGTGTATAAGTTTTTGTATGAGAAACTAACTTGAACTGTAAACTTTCACTTAAAGCACAATAAAAAAAAAAAAAGCTAAAATATGGAATAGCATGTTGCCTACCAGTACCAAAAAGAAATGATCAAATATTTTTTTTTAGCACCAAACCAAAAAAAAAACCCAAGCCTTTTGCTGTTCAGTCGATTCTAACTAGTAGCAACCGTATAAGACAAAGTAGAACTGTCCCATAAGGTTTCCAAGGAGCAGCAGGTGGCTTTGAACTGCTGACCTTTTGGTTAGTAACCATAGCTCTTAACCACTGCACACAAATAAATAATATTACTTGATTTGGGATAACAAGCATATAAATGGCTTAAATCATGTATAAGCATGCTATATGCAATTTTAATTACAAATTAATTGTTAATTCTAAACTTTGGGGGCATTTTAGGTAGAGTAAAATTATTTTTGTTGTTGATTAACACATTTTACTCCTTACGCTCCTTTTTTAAAAAATCTCTTTGATGTTCGATCCAGTCTGCTGATTGAAACACAATCTGCACTGCTTCAATTACTTATTTTGAAATTAGCTACATCATTATTAAAAGTAGCCAGAAATTTTGGAATGATTATTAATGGTGGATCATGAAGCAGAAAGAGGACCAGCTGACCCTAGCAGAGTAATAAAAAAGTTAATTAATAAGCAGGAGACAGATTTCATACTTATGAGTCTACCCGGAGCAGGATGAACTCCTGTACATAAGACTTTAATTTGAAATAATCTCCAGTCAATAGCACACTTTCTGTGTTGGCAACTATGACCATCTAAATGCAAACACCGGTGGGAAAGAAGGATTTTCTAGCAGCTAGGCTGTGGAAATACAAATTGGCCTACCTTATGAGGTTATGAAGCCCCCTTATAATAAGAATTTGTGCTGACACTAGATAAGTACCTGTTCATTGTGTCATAAAGGAAAATCCTGCTTTGTTTAGGAGGTTGAGGTAGAATTTTAATGTAATGTCTAACATTGAGATTACATAACAACATATAATACTTATTGAGTACTAACTAACCTTCAAGCACTATTCCAAGTTCATTTAATGATTAACTCACTTAACAGCCTTTGAAGTGGATATTATTATTCATCTCCAGCCCAGCGTATGGATTAGAAAACTGAAGCACAAAGAAGTTTTGTAACTGACCGTGTTCCCACAGCTAGTCAGTGCTGGAACGGGGATATTATGACATTAAAAAAAAACATTGCCATCGAGTCGATTCCAACTCATAGCAAGCCTATCTGACAGAGTACCCCATAGGATTTCCAAGGAGAGGCTGGTGGATTTGAATAGCCGACCTTTCGGTTAGCAGCAGTAGCTCTTAACCACTGCACCCCCAGGGCTCCATTACGGCATTAGGACTAAGCATTCTGCCCATTCAATATTTGAACTTTTCTTATTCAGCTATGTCATTACTTTAAATTGCCTACATGATTGTTTTTTCTTCTTTTCTCCACTTCTTTACCCTCCCTTGATTAATTATATTCCTCCTCAGAGTAATTCATCTTTGCATATGAACACATATTTTCTGAAATTATCATTATTTATAAATTGCCGTGAGTCAAGTTCAGAGAGCTATGCAGTGTCTTAATGCAAATGTCTGGATGAATGCACACACGTGGTAAACCAAGTATAACACTCCAAACGGGCAAAATAATGCAAAGGAATGTGATTGACATAAACATACAGAGAGTAATGAAGAATAACTATTTGCATAGAATGTGGAGGTGCCCTTTAAGAGAGGCTACATTGACAAAAAAGACAGTTTGTTTCAGTTTTGTCTGGATCAAATAACTGTTTTAAATGATTGGAACCAGGTTATGCCCCATGAGACAGATTGAGGGCTTTAATATGAAAAATATTAAAGATCGTAACTTGGCTAAAAGGGCTGTAAAGAAAATCATTAATTCTTACCAGGTACTTAGAAGTTGTGAAATGTGCATATCAATGTGCACTGTCACAATCTGGCTCATATCTAGAAGGGAGCTAACAAACAGCAGTGGATCTATTACTTAACACAAAATACAGGGTTTTTTTAAGTCATTAACTTATAGCAACATATACTTGCGATATTAGCCATCATCTCTTGACTGAATGTTTTTGAGACCAGTAACCATTTATTTCTTATTCATTTTTGTACCTCCAATATTGTTTTGCATGCACCTGGCACATAGAAGGTATTCAGTGAATATCAAATGAATTAATGTTATCCAGTAGGTATTCAATGAACATATATCTGTTGCTGCAAAGAGATTGCATGTGTTTAATTATTCTATCTATATATTTTTTAGGCTGTTAGCTTTATTCATTTATTGTGCACTTATATTAATAACAGGGAGTATGTGGAGGGCTACGGGTGCAAAGATTAATAATATATGGTCTCTGTCTTCAGGAAGCTAACCACAAGACCACACTAGAGACTCTGAATAACAGAGTTCCTTATTTATGTCATTCTCAAAGACTAATTTTAATTTGACTTGATTTGAGATGGATATTTTTTTCTGTCAGCCATCGTATGAATTGCCTGAATTTTTTTTGTCAAGTTATTTAACTTTACAACCTTGACTCCTTCTAGAGATCCAAAATGTTCATTAGACATTTCAAAGTGCCCTAATTCAGTGAAAAATATATTTGCTGTGTAACACTTGAAGATTTAGAGCCATTCTTCAGACCATACAAATCAGCTTTATTGACTTATATTTTGATTTTTTTTTTAATGTTATATTTTATCTGTTAGAAAAATGTCAAGGTCAAAGTGAAGAAAAAATGACTCTCTTGACATAACCATATGGGCTTATCCAGAACTGCTAGTATGATTCTTAATTGTGGTTGATCCCTTATCTGCATCAATCATGATCATGTGCTAAGCTCAAGAAGGAAGTATTTTGTTGTACAGTGGTTGCATCTGGAATGGTGGTAAAGCATGGGGGAATTGCAGTCCCTGGGTGGCACAAATTGTTAATAAGTTCAGCTGCTAATGGAAAGCTTTGAGGTTTGAGTCCACCCAGAGCCCCTTGGAAGAAAAGCCTGGTGATCTACTTCTGAAAAATCAGCCGTTGAAAACCCGATGGAACACAGTTCTACTCTGATACACATGGGGGTCGCCATGAGTTGGAATTGGTTCGGTGGCACCTCATTAGCTAGCTGTAAAGTGATATATAATGATGATGATATATACTTGTGGTTCTTATAGGAAAAGGGTAGAAATAAATGATGCTGGGACAGAACTGTCCTTTGAGAAGTCCCAGACTATAAGGATGACACAGCACAGAACCTTGGTTCCTTTTATAGTTTTATTTCCCAATTGAATTCTACATACATGATAATTCATCATTTTTCATAGCTGAAAAAATTTGGAAATTGTATGAGAATACTGTCAAAATGTTCATGTTAGATTGAAAGTATTTTATGTAAAATATTTATATACCTGTATGTAAAAGAGAGCCCTGCTGGTGCAGTGGTTAAGAGTTCAGGCTGCTAACCAAAAGGTCTGCAGTTCAAATTCACCAGCTGCTCCTTGGAAACCCTGTGGGGCAGTTCTACTCTGTCCTGTAGGGTAGCTGTGAGCCAGAATTGACTCGACAGCACAGAGTTTGGTTTGGTTTTTTGATATGTCAAAGAGAAGCCCTCGTGGCACGGTAGTTAAGTGATGGCTCAGGACCGGGCAGTGTTTTTCATCCTGTTGTACACAGGGTTGCTATGAGTCAGAACCTACTAGATGGCACCTAACAACAACCATATGCCAAAACATGAAGACATACATAGCTTGAAAATTTAAAATTTGAGCAGTACTGCTGTAAGTGGGTGCATAAGGTAAATATATTTTATTTAATTTAAAAATATCTTGTGATATATATAGCTTAAAAAGTCATTTCAAATTATCTAATGCAACATCTTTTAAATGAATATGGACCCAATGGAAGGTATCTATTTTTGCTTCATCTCACTGTGAATTCACAATGCTGAGTGGACAGACATTGATTGAATAAACCTAGCCAGCTCTATGAAGGCCTGTGTGAAGAATCAAGAAGCAACTTCAATAAGAACAAAAGTATTTGTGTTACACTTTTTTTCAAGGGAAACAGTAATTCAATGAATTTAAATTGAGAGACAAAAATTGTTGGCAAAATAACCCTTTTAAAGATTTAGCTGTGTGTGCCCAAACCCTAGTATGACATGCATGAGCACATTCCTGTACTGTAAAGATGGGCAAAGTAGCAGAATACAGCCACTTTACTGCCAGATATAAAATAGTTGATTCACAATAAAACGAATTTCGTATTCTCTTATGCTTTTGGAAAACTGATCGTCCTTTCAAAAAATACTCCTGTACTTTAGTTCTTTTCTTCAAAAAAATTAAATCTTTATATTTTCTAGATATACAACCAATGAGCAGACTAAATAATTTTTTCAACAATTTCAGCATTTCTGAAAACAATAAGAATAGAATTATTATTTCCTCAAGTTGGCATACATATATATATATAAAAATACATACATACTTATATATAATACATATATTGTGCATTCATAATATTTCTATTCCCATTTTGAGATAATGAATGAAATTGGCAGTCTTTTTAACATTGTCGCATAATTTCTTATCCTTGGAAGTAAAAGAGTTTTTTTTTTCTTCTAAATTTGATATAAAGTTTGTGAAGGGTACTTGAGAGGAAGCACAAAAGCTAAAGCAAGCAGAAGAATATTTAATTGTTCAATTTATTCATTCACCCCTTTAGTCAATTAAAAAATATTAATGGATGGGCCAGTACAGTGGTAGGCACTGGGGATTCAAAACTGAAAAGGATAAACTTATTCACTACTCTCACAAAAGCTAGTGAAAGGATCAGAAAATTAAACAATATTACAATATAGGGTGATGGTGAGGTTTAATGTGGTTCAAGGAGAAATACCCAAACAAGCTTGTGTCAAGGAAAGCTTCCCAAAAGAAGCGAAGTCTTAAAGGGGACTTTAAGGTTAAGTAAAACTGTTACCGCAATAATGCAGATTGGAGCCACCTGCCACAATAGCCAATTCTGAGACAGGGGTGAGGTGAACAGCAAGAGTTTATTATATATTGATATATAGGAGATAGAGGGGAATAGATTTCTCAAAAAAACCTGTCTCCCCCTCTGGAGATCAGCTGAAGGCTTTTATAAGGACAGGATTATGGGTCTTAGAAGTTTGTGTTAGTTCCCCCTTGAGTTGGTCATGTCTCAGATGAGTTAATCTACTGGTCTTCTTGGGGGTGATTTGGCGACATTCTTGGGGATTATCTGGCAACATCCTGGTTTTTCTTGTCACAAGATGGGTGCTTTATTTGGTTTTTCATCCCTAGATCATTATCACTTTTTTCCCACCTTCCAAGGAGGAACGTCGGTTAATCTTAAACCTTTTGTAGAGACTGGAACTGGAGGGAAGGACAAGATAATGAGACAAAGTGGTGGTTAGCAATGGGGAGTAAATAATAGTGAGCTGAGCCTACGCAGCCTCTTCCAAAACTTGGCCATGAGATTGACAGGGGTCAGCTTTGAGGGTGCTGGGGAGCCTCCGTTCTCTTCTGGACAGAGTGAATAGCATGGTTACAGGCCTAGAGATGAGTGAGACCATAGATCTCTGTAGTAACTGAAAGAATTTTAGTATGCCTAGAACTATGGTTCTCAAAATGTGGGCCCTGGACCAGATGCATCAGCATCACTTGGGAACACATGAGAAATGCAGATTTTCAGCCCCTACTCTAGACCTACTGAATCTGAAACTCTGGGGCTGGAACTCAGCGTTCTAGTTTAACAAGCTTTCCAGGTGATTCTGATGGTCACTCAAGTTTCAGAACCACTGGCTTGATCAGAGATTACAAGGGTAGGAGTTAGGAGCGGTGGTGGCGATAGTAGTGGGACAAAAATAAGACACTGGGTTGGAGAGGTAGGTGGGAGCCAGATTATGCAAGGCCATCCTTTATCTTGCTGTTGTTGCTGTTGTGTTACACCGAGTCGATTCCCACTGATGGTGACTCCATGTATTACAGAGTAGAACTGCCCCATTGGGTTTCCTAGGCTGTGAGTCTTATGGGAGCAAATCACCAAGTCTTTTCTCTCTTGGAGCTGCTAGTGGATTCAAACCTCCCACCTTTTGGTTAGCAGCTGAATGCTTAACTATTGCATCACCAGAGCTCCCTATCTTGCTACTGAAGCTAAAATCTTCCTGGCTTTTTATTTTGCTCCCAGTTATCTGTAGTTTTGGAGACAGGCAAGCTAGTCAGCGCCAACTTCCCTATATTAACTTCTCTAGAGCCATTGCTCACACATCTAATTATTTCCTCGCTTTCATTTTATCCACTCTAAAAATAAAACCTTCCAAATATCTTTTTCATTGTCACTCCTATAACTGTCATAACTTCCAAATTCCCTAGAGATATTTTAGCCTCAAGGATTCACCTACATAAAGTACTGGAACCTTGGGAATTACTAATTTAAATTCTAACACATGCTTGCTCTCTGCCAGCATGTAAGCCTGCATATCTCTCCTTGACAGTTCATATTTGGTCTCTGGACCTTCAAGACACAGTGAATTTATGACCTACTCACCAGAGCCTCCTGAGAAAACTGGAGCCGAGCCATCCCATCCCAAGCCTTCAATGGAAATGGGTCAGTTTCAGAAGTCCTGCAAATTACGTTATCTGGGCAACTTCATGAGCATAGATGCCCTAAGGCTAAAAGTGAGGTTAGCGAAGCAAAGATAGACGCCAACACTAGTAGGTCACACAAAGGCAGATTTATCCTTTTCCTGGAGTCATTGGCTCATCTTGAGCTGAGGTTACATGGTTGTATGTTCTAACTGGTGAAGACAGGATGATAACGTAGCATTGCATCTCTTGGCTCATAAGGGTCCCCCTCTCTGGACTTTAATTCCTCAATAGTAAAATAAAGGGAATGTGCTAGTTTATTTTCTCTTACTTAAAAATGGGAAGCTTCCTAGTGAAGTGATTAAGGACATAGGCCAGATCATCCTGAGTTTGCATCCAAGTTCTGCCACTTGCCAGGTATTAGAACCGAAGGAAGATATTTAACCTATTTAAGCTTCATTTGTTCAATCTGTAAACTATACATTTATCCATTCATTTATACCATGGTTTGTTCAACAACTATATGTGGTGTACCACTCTGTACCAAGTGCTGTTCTACCTGCTAGGGATATAGCAGAGAGAGACAAAAATCCCTGCTCTCCTAGAGCTTATAGTCTAGAGAGAGGAGACAGACAATAAACAAAAAATAAGCAAAATATTTAGTATGTCAGGTGGTACAGAGCTGTGGTATGTCACCCATACCCCCTTCAGCACCCAGGTGCTCATTCTCTCAGCTAGTGGGAGTTCTGACTGCTAAAGGCTCATAGCGAAATTCCTCTTTACACATTGCACCTGGCCAAAAGAAGCTGCATCCCCTAAGTCATGCCCCATTCCCAGGGAGAGTCAGAATCTAAGACTGGTCAATGTGTGGTATGAAGACCCAGCCCCCTTGCTTCGATTCTGAAGGCCCATTGCATTTCCAGAACTCCCTGGGAAGAGCTGAGGTCTTTGTAACTACCATCACAGTTCAACTGTTTCTTCCCATTTCTGCTTTCCTCACTCCTCTGTATTTATGCTGAGGGCACGCTCAAAAAATCTATTGCATACAAAGCACCAGTACAGAATCTGTGTCCCAGGAAACCCTATAAAGGAGAATGATGAGTGGTTCTCTGGAGAAAAGTAAAACCAAGAAGGAAGATAGAGACTATCTGCCTCTTAATGTGGGAGAAGTGTTAGCCCATTGTCTGACACATAACACATGATCATTATTGTTAACTATCACTATAATCCTAGTAATTACTGTGATCTGGAAAGCTGGCAAAAACTTCATGGAGAGGACCTTAACCTTGGCTTTGAAGAAAAAGAAAGATAGGATAAATAAATAAACAAATAAAACTGTTCCATAGGAGTTCCAAGGAGAGGCTGGTAGATTCAAACTGCTGATCTTGTGGTTAGTAGCCAAGCTGTTAACCACCACACCACCAGGGCTCCTATATATATGTATGCATATACATACATACATATATATATATACGCACAGAAAGAAGAAAAAATTTCATGATAGCAATTGATTCATGCAATTAAATTTGGCAAATATTTCACAGATAGCTAAAGAGAACTAATGAAGAGCAATTTTTGGATAAAAGCACAAGTTTGGACTTAACCCTGAATTTAAATATTGACTCTATCACTAGATATTAGACTTTGGGTGAGTCAGTTAAACTCTCTCCTCAGTTGCCACATCTGGAAAATGGGGATAAGAATACCACATACCACATACTTTCTACGGTTCTTGTGAGGATGCAATAACTCAATGCGTGTAAAGGACTTATCAGAGTATCCAGTTCTCATGTGGCTAGAGCTCAGTAAATGTTGGCTATTAATACTGATGTTATTGCTATTAATTTCCAAACTTAAAATTCCATTTTAACACCTCAAAACTTTCTTTAAAAAACAAAACAATGTTTTTTATCATACCAATGTTCTTTTACTTTCTTCTTGAACATAGACACCCTACTATAGTTATCAAGTCATGCTTTTGTTTTTCTCCTTGACATTTATTTTTCATAACTATTAGCTTACTTTGGGCACATCATCAGGAAAGACCAATAGCTAGAAAAGGACATCATGTTTGGTAAAGTACAAGGCCAATGAAAATGAAGGAAAATCTCAGTGACGTAGGTTAAACAATAGCCACAACAATGGCCTCAGACATACCGATGATCATGAAGATGGAACAGGACTGGGTAACATTTCGTTCTGTTATGCATAAGGTTGCCATGAGCTGGAGCCAACTCGATGGAAACTAACAACAAAGCTTACCATTGAGATTAGTTTGCAAGCCTTGGTGTTAGCTTTTGTTTAATTTTTATGGGTAATGTATAAGTATGAATGGAATTCCCAAGATGTGTTGACCTCCCTGGGCTTAAGCACGGGAGAACTGGACTCACCCACAGAGCCTCAGCACTTGAACTGCCAACATAGGAGAGTTACGCAGCACAGTAGGGAAGTAGGGGGCCTCCATCAAGCCAATTTCAGTAACATCACCTTGTGGACTCAGAACCACTATCCCTCATGTTTCTGTGGTAATCAAATTCTTTAACAGTTGGACCACTTTTTAAATAGTACTTAAAACAAACGGTCAGTGCAAACAGAAAAGGTAGTATAGTGGTTAGTAGCCGAAACTCCTTAACTAGACTATCTGTGCTTATATTCTGACTCCGCCACTGCTAGTTGTGTGATCTTGGGCAAGTTAATTAACTTCTCTGTGCCTCAGTTTCTCCACCTATAAAATGGAGATCTTAATACTACTGTATTGTATGATTGTTTCAAGGATTAAATAGGTTAATACATATGAAATATTTAGAACTATGTCTGGCACACTTAAGCATGCTAGGAGTGTTTCTTATTATAATAACAGTAATTACTACTCTTCTTTTGAGGGAGGCTCCTTCATTGAGTCTCCCATATGATTTTTAAAACTAGCCTGTTCTGTGAAGCAGCTTCTACTTATCACCATAAAGAAGAAGAAAGAAAAAAAAGGAAGAAGAATGTAAATTCTGGCAAAAAACCCAACTCCCTTAGGGCACCCTCAGTGGAACCCTTTTCAGTGTTCAGTGGAAATGAATAGACTTATGTACACATAGCCAGCTACCCCACTATACATTTTTAAAAATTAAATAATCATCTAACTAATTTCCTTTCCAGAAATAAGTTATCCAAAGAAAAGTAAATTTAGCTGTATATTTAAGGCTATATTTTGACTTACAGTAAATATTAGTTATGCTATTATTTAATGAATATAAATACACAGAATATCTTATTTGGGAAAGAATTTTACTTTTCTCAATTACTGGGTAGATACAGGCTTGAGGATGTTTGGACTTTTATAAAATCACATTTTTACCTTGAATAGCAATTGAAAAGAGAGCTGCTCCTTTCTTTCCCAAATTAATCCAAGTTGTCTCACAGAACAATAGCGTGCCAAGTGGGGACACACCAAGGAAACTTAGGGTTATCTAATTATCCCTTTAGCACATTTTCCTTTTTTCTGTCATATTCTGTACTTCAGCCTTTTGAATCCTTATAAATCTTTGACAGCTAATTCCTGTCCATTAGAGACCCACTTCTTACCGTTGTATTTATACATCTGAGAAACTACTCTTTTTTATATCTAGCTAGCTGTCTTTCTGTCATTTTCTCTCTTTCATCCTGGTTAAGTGTCCACTGGAATGATAGATTTCAAACTGTATTAAACACAAGAATGCAGTTAAGATATTGAATTCAACACCCATGGTGATTAATAAAAGAAAGTTATGTACCTTTATAATTGCTTCCAACTTGAATTCAGCAATATCTTTAAGGGTTATAAAAGTGTATCATTCATGATCGCACTCTACCCTGCCCTTAGAATTATTAATAAAACCAGCTAAGATAAATGTAGTGATTTTTTGTAAGAAAAAAACACTTTTCTGCCCATGAAGTTGTGCCCATGTCACCCTTTTTCCCAAAGCCTCTACTGTTCAACATGAAGGGAGAAATACTTTACTGAAAAGAAAGGCAACACGTGAGTAAATAAGAAGTTGATGAGATTATTCTACCTTTGCATTAATCAGTGATGCCTAGAAGTCTCTAAAGATAAGGCATAGCCCATGAATGCAAAGGTAGTTGAGGGAGTCTCATCTACACCCTCAGCCTAAGACTTCCTATAGCTTATACTGTGGGAATTGGGAAACTAGGGCAGGTAAAGAATGGAAAAGCAGGTGAAGAATGGCAAAGATTGATTTCCTCAGTCTTCAAAAGGCAAGCAGTATAGAAAAACTCACTTGAAGCTAGATATATGCACCTCCATTGCCAAAAGAAAAAAAAACTTAATACTTGCAAATTATTTTCATATGTTTTAAAAGAGGATGTTGCTGTTATTTGCCGTCTAGTTGATTCTGTCTGACTCATGGCAACCCCATGGGTGCAGAGTAGAACGGCTCCATAGACTTTTCAAGTCTGTGATCTTTTGGAAGGATAGCAATGACCTTTTTACACCTTTTGTTAATCATCCAAAATCATTTTTTCAAGAATTTTGTTCAACAGAACACTCCCAATCACACACACACACACACCCACTAAAATCTAAGTCATTAATATCACTCACTGGAGATAAGAGAGAATTGCAAGGGTAGTCAAATCTCATGTTCCAGGAAGAAAGCTAAGTGCTTTGAAGCACTAAGTAGCGTAATGTTTCCCATATATATGCTAACATATCTAAATCGTCCTTAATTTTTAAAGGAGTGCGTTCTTAGCAAGCTTGATTAAGTAAACAGAGGAATGTTGATTTTTATTTGCATTTCTCTTCTCCCAAGAATATTTGAGACAGTTGAAAAACACTACAAAATGATTAATAAACTAGAATAAGAAATAGAAAATTAGATCCCTAAAACCAAGAGGGAACAAAATATCATTTTGATAATTATTACTACAGATGAACCACATATGTACCTTCTCTGTCTCTGAGATTTCTGGCAGCCAGAGAATAGAGAAGTTATCAAGCTTTCATGATATGAAGCGCAAATGCTGCAGGAAAGATATATAGGGGGCACTGAGGATAATGGCCTCAAAAAGAGTTTTTTCAACAAATGCTTAAGTTTTTGGGGGGAGATTCTTTTTCCCCCAATATGGTGTTTTCTAACAAGAACTTTTGATAGAAGCACATCCAACATAAGTGGCACCGAGTGACAGTGATTTTTTCCATGGTGGGAGTGAGGAAAGGAAGGTTACTTAATACATTCCTTGTATTTGGCCTTCAGGGGAGAAAACATAACTAGGAAGTAAGTGAAAAGAATCACTCTTTCACTTTCTTTTCTAAATATGTCTTCTTTTACTCAGGAACTGAAAATTAGAATGTCGTATGGCCCTTTCATAGTAGATATCAAAAAACCATGATCACAGAAAGCAATGTTCTTTGGTGGTTACCAGGGATGGAAGAGAGAAGGAGGGGGAATCACCTTCTAGATAATAGACGCTTGTTATTTTTGGTGATGGTAAAGGTAATATCAAATATGGGTGAAGTCTGCACAATTTGACCAAGGTAAATGAAGACCCTAAGAAGTACATAAGAATAAGGGATGATTTTGGTAAATGCTATAACATACAATTTTGCATAAACAGTAATAACAACAAAAAAATACATGTGTGGTTACATAGGTAGATATGTATGCATATAGGTGTATAGGAAGGCTCCTGTAAGTGTATGGGTGTGCATGTATACATGTATTTGTATGCATATGTATATACATATTTGTGTGTGGTGCATGTCTATCCATATACATAATAAAGCACATAGGAGGCACAGTTACGGACACGTCCTAGACATAACCAAACACTTTGTGGGATGGGTGTACTGGGATTGTAGGCTTAGGACAATAGTCTCATAGGACAACTCAGTCAATTGCATAACAGATCATAAAGATAATGTTCTACATCCAAGTTTAGTGAGTAGCATCTGTGGTCTTAAAAACTTGGGAGCAACCATCTAAGATACAACTACTGGTCTCTAATAAGAGAGCAAAAGATAAAGAAGGAAACCAAAGACTCAAAGAAGAAACTAGTCTATGGGACTAATAGCTCGCAAAAAAACACAGCCTCGTCTATCCTGAGACCAGAAGAACTAGATGGTGCCTAGCTGCTACCACCACTGACCGTTCTGACCAGGGACACAATAGATGGTCCTGGATAGAATAGGAGAAAATGGAGAATGAAACTCAAATTCCTAAAAAAGGCCAGATTTACTGGACCGGTAAAGACTAGAGGAACCCTGAGACTATTGCCCTGAGATACCCTTTAAACTTGGAACTGAAGCCACTCCCAGAGGTCACCTTTCAGCCAAATAACAGATTGGCAATAAACAATATCATCCATGAGTACCATGCTCCTTTAAGTCATCATCGATATTTATCCTAAACCAAAGATGAGAAGGTAAGGGGGGGTGGGCAGGGAAGCTAGATCAATGGAAACAGAACAACTAGAATGGAAATGATGAGAATGCTGACACATTGAGAAAAACGTAACCAATGTCACTGAACAATATGTATAGAAATTGTTAAATGGGGACCTAATTTGCTGTGTAAACTTTCACCAAAACACAATAAAATATTACAATAAAAGAATTAAATCTGAAAAAAGTTTTTGCAATAAAAGGTCATGAAAGGGTCTCAAAAATAGATACACATAAATATATTGGAAATTCTCCAGATATTCTAGCAAATAAACTTCACTATTCTAAGGGGGGAAAAAAAAGCGAAAAATAAAAATAAAAAATAAACACCATGATCTAGGTTATGCAAAAGAAAACACAGGAATGTTCTAGACACCACCACAGTAGAAAAGTGGGAGTAAACCTAGACTTCCAAAAGGATTGAAATAAGAAACTGGAAAACTCTCAGAAACAAAGGCAGCCAATCTTTTTTTCTTGGTCCACACTGTCACTCGTCTTTCTCTAAAGACTAGTTTTATCTGCATCTATATTCCTTTAGGAAAAACTATTCATCTGCCTTGTGGCTTGCAAATTAACATTTCCTTTGTTTTCAACCATACACCAAAATATTCAAAATGCCTATAGATTATAATTTCAAATTCCTGGAAGAGAGAATCTGGTTGGCATAGTTTACATCAAGTTTCCATCCATAAACCAGTTCAAAGACCAAGAGAACAAACTTCCAAGGCTCCACTCCACAGAGGAAGGCAATTTTCAGACACAGGGATGAATAGATACCCCAGAAGATTCCTACCAGGAATGTTGAAGTTAGTCTTTAATAAGGTCATAGAATGTAGATTTTCTATTTTCATATTGACAGATGATTCAAAATGCTATAAAAATCAAGAGACACAGAAACCCTTTTACTATAAAAGCCCAGAAGCCAAACGAATATGTTTGCCCAGGTAAAAATAAATCCTCCCCACATTTACACTGAAATGGGCTGCAGGCAAAGCAAAGATTATCCTTAGGAAGCAGATTTGAATCTGCTCCCACAGTTAGACATACTCTAGATTGAAAGCCCAGAGTTCCACACCACAGGATACCGTGAAAAAGATGATTCTGGCCTGGAAATTTTTCAAAGCAGGTGTTCCAAGTCATCAAAAACAAACAAACAAGCAAACAAACAAAAAAAAAAAACCAAGGAGTGATGCTCTCATGGAAAAAGTTATGTTGAGCAGTATAGCTCTGCAGCACGCTTTCTAGGATAAACTATGGAGAAAGTCTGCATGTACAAAATGGAATATGCTGTCTTGTGTGGAGTTTTGATCAATTGCCTTTGTCTGCCTAAGAAAATGATTTTAGTTTTGATAAAGTTGATGACACATAGTTTTTTATGGCAGCTGTAGGAGAGCAGAATTATTTGTATCCTGAAATCAATTCTAGTTGTTGAAAATTAAATCCATACTATCAGCATATAGGAAGAGACTTATCTTTCTACCTACCAAGATGGCAGATACCCAGTTTGCTTACAATCAGCATCATATTATGAAAATATTAGTTTAAAAGAAACAACTAAAGCACAAATTTTTTTTACATTACATGAAATCGTGAATGGATATGTAAGGAAACTTGCCCCAATTGTTAATTTTTTCAGTGATATTCAATCTCATATTTGCAAAATCATTAATACTAAGGCTCACTTTTGAGTTAACGCCACTTGGCTCCCAGGTAATGAAGTCAAATTTAATGAAAAGATCAATATATGCCCCACTCTTATTTTCTTGAAAATGATAGTAGTGAGCAGTGGGGAAATATTGTACCTAAAACTCTCTTACTTCTAATGCAAAATATTTAACTTGGAGACCTCCCACGTGGTTTAAGGAGACGCATGACATAAATAATGGAGGAGACATGAGAAAATTGATGGAGCCATAGTTTTGTGATAACCATAAGGTTGGCTCTGTTTAAAATAGAGTGGAACCTCTTTGAATCTCTCCAGAAATGATCATAGTGATTGTATAGACGTTATTTGAGATAGTTTGGTGTTTTTCAGAATGGGCTTCAAACAATTTCAAGCAATGATCCAAAAACTTCCTTTAGAACTTTTTCACTTTGATGATATCCAATGAGTTTTGACAGAAGCAGTAGCAGATCGCTGTTAAATGCCTAGGATCTAAACTACTTGAGGCAATATGTTTGGGTCCACAAGCCAAGATAAATTGGCTCCCACCATTGATGAGTATCTCTTGCTTCCAGAAATACTTCTACTGAAGCCATTTAACGGGCAACTGTAAATTCACATCTTCTTCATTACTAACTGTAAAAATTAAGTAAAGGCCTTCCATAGGAATTTATTTAGTGCTAGTATTTTAGTGGTAATGAGTTTATGATTAGATGGGTTTAAATTAGGAGATTCTTCCACATTCTCATTTTAACACGTTGCCTGGCTAAACTTGTCAGAAATGTTGTCAGTTCATTTGTTTTTATTTTTGGTTTGTTTGTTTGTATGTTTTTGCATCCATGCAGTTTTTATTAAATCAATATGTGAGCTCCATTAAATAATAGGATAGACAGGACTGCTTTCCTTCTGAATCTATCAGGCTATGAAAGCAAAAATAACA
The DNA here is from genome assembly GCA_030035585.1 of Dugong dugon. Classification (NCBI taxonomy): domain Eukaryota; kingdom Metazoa; phylum Chordata; class Mammalia; order Sirenia; family Dugongidae; genus Dugong; species Dugong dugon. The sequence continues at coordinate 42,842,222 of CM057473.1, forward strand.
ACAACAACAAAAAAAATTGGAATCTCTCCTAACAGAGCATTTGATATTCCTTATATAACAGAAGTTTGTTTGATAAAAGTAAATGGCACCTCACTCCATTTCACCTTATCCATCCTGTTATGGAGCAAACAGGCTCAGGAGGCTGAGCACAGCATCAAAATGAAAATAATAAATTTAGATAGAAAATATCCAGCTCAAGCAAAATAGTAAACAATAAGAAGTTACTAGTACCTAGTTGATGAATGTAAAGACCTGTTTACCCTCCTTCCCCTGCTATTAGAATATACATATGTATAAATACAGTTAATTCTTTCATGTTTGATTCATTATATTAAATAGAACTCTCAATTTCAAGTGACAACAACCCAACTAACTTAATGAAAAGAGGTATTTTACTGGCTCATGTAACAGAAAAGTGATGGGATAGTGTGAGATTCAGGCAAAAATCCAGGCTCTCCAACAGTGTCCTCAGGAATTTCTTAGTCCAGTTCTGCTTTATTCTCTGTTGGCTTCATCTTCAGGCAGGATCTTCACACATTTGCAAGAGTTTGTGTATCCAGTAAAAATGCCAATTCTGGGTTAATTCAACTCTCCATCTCCTACACTTCTTCACCTGAGTATTTATTGTAACTTGAGGAAACCACAAGCATCCTGGCTAGTTTCTTAGTGCAGAAATACCACAAGTGAGTGGCTTTAACAAACAGAATTTTTTTTCTCTCACAGTTTAGGAGCTAGAAGTCCCAGTTCAGGATACTGGATCTAGGGGAAGGCTTTCTCTCTCTGTCGGCTGTTGGGGAAGGTTTGTCTCTTTTCAGCGTCTGTTTCCTGGTTCCTTGGAGATCTCATGTGGCATAGGGTCTATCTTCCCCCATCTGTGCATTCTTTCTTCTGTACCTGATCAGCTCTATTATTTGTCAAAAGTGATTGGCTTAAGACACACCTTACACTGATATGACATAAACATGACACTGATTAACATAACAAAGAAAACCCTATTTTCAAATGAGATTACATCCACAGGTATACCTGTTGAAAAAACCCATTGCCATCAAGCCTATTCCAACTCATAGCAACCCTGTAGGACAGAACTGAGCTGCCCCACAAAAAAAACCTGTTGCTTGACAGAGTAGAACTTCCCCGTAGGGTTTCCAAAGGTTTCTTTACAGAAGCAGACTACCACGTCTTTCTCCAGTGGAGCAACTGGTGGGTTCAAACTGCCGACAGTTTGGTTAGCAGCTGAGTACTTAACCACTGCACCACCAGGCTCCTTATCCACAGGTATAAAAAGCCAAACCAAACCCGTTTCTGTCGAGTCGATTCCGACTCATAATGTAGGACATAGTAGACCTGCCCCATAGAGTTTCCAAGGAGCAGCTGGTGGATTTGAACTGCCTACCTTTTGGTTAGCAGCAGTAGCTCTAAACCACTATGCCACCAGGGTTTCCAACCACAAGTATAGGGAATAGTATTTACAACACATATTTTGGGGGGATGCAATTCAATCAATAACACATCTTGACTGATCTAATTAAATTTTCATGTTCTATCCCTTGCATATCTCTCCAATATCCTATTCTGCCTCTTGACCTATATGTCTCAGCCATCTCAAATTATCTATAAACAATTTCTGAGGAGGCTGTACTGTTCTGTTTCTCCATTCTATTTGTGATGTTATTTCTTCAAACTAGAATGCCCCAATATCTACTCATTACTTCAGTGATGTGCAAATTTCTTCTAATCATTCCAGACTGAGCTTAAGAATCACAACTTTCATATACCTTCCTTCACTTCTTCCTACACGCTTCACTTTAACTCTCACACATACCTCTTTTTTATCAACAATTTTACTATATTACAATTAAGGTTCTCATATATATCTCTCTCCCACTAAAGAGAAGCTTCTATGAGGACAGGAAACCGTGCTTATTTTTGTCTTCCCAAGCCCTCACACAAAATGGTGAATATTTGTGTTGTTTTAGAATGAATAAATGAGCTGATGAATAAGAATTTCCTTAATAAATTTTCTAGAACTTTTTAAAAATAATTAATGTGTGTTTTTAAATCAGGATTATGTTCTTTAAACCTTGTTTCTATGAAAAATAGATTATTTACAAATAAATCTTTGTGTTTATAAGCTTCATGCAATTTCTAATCTCTAATGGCTCTTCATTTACTCACAAAGCTATTTACTTCAAACTGCAATAAATGTTACATTAAGAAACTATAAATCCAAGTACATAGATATGCCTACCAATATGCAAGTACCCAATATTAATAGTATGCCATATGTTCATTAGTATTTGAAATTGAGCATTATTGGCTCCAGGGCAGTGATTTCATGACACTTACGAAATTTTTAAGAAAATTCTATTCTGCACTGAATCTTTAAAGAAAAAAAAAGAACAAAAAGCAATGAAACATGTATGTATGAATACATATGTGTTTCAGTTGCAAAAAAAAAGTTCCCAAAGACCTATCTCAACTACCAATAACAATATATAACATAGACAATTACAAATTAAATCCTTGACCTTTAGAATGTTGACAATCGTTCCAGGTGTTTGAATGCTTCAGTGACTTTTCTCTATTTTTGATATTTGCCACATGAAGCCTACCTGCGGCAAGGTATCCTGACTGTTCATTAATGCACACAAGAATCTCTTAAAAAATAAAAAATACAGAAAGTGGTTCATTACACTGCACCAACTGCCTCTGCTTCTGCCTCTGCATCAGGTTGTACCAACCGCACGTTTTCCAACTATGCCTATGTCACTCGGCATTTTTCTCTGACAATTAAACTAAGGTCATCAAGAGTGAATTTTGGAATCTTCTGCGTGGCAATGTAGCCACAATTTGATGCACTAAATTGCATTGTTTCTGGAGAAGTGACAGAGCAGTGGAAGAAGGCACAGCTGTGAAATCTCTGAAGAAGTATAATCCCATCTAAGGGTCTCTCCTTCAACAAAAATGATCCATGAGGTTTGTTTCTATGCAGCTGAGAATTGAGTAACTGGCTTACTTGAGAGGAACAGAGAATCCATTGCCATTCTCCTTTTGTTTTCAGTCTTAATGGTTTTTTTCTTGTTGGTAGATGGCATCAAATATTGAATGAGTGTAAAAGAAAAGATGTTAATACAATACCATACTGATGTCTCTTTCTCTAAATACATACTTTATTCATAGCCTCGGCAGGGATATTTGAAAAAGATTTTTAGTTCACACATTTTCCCATTAATTTGTCTCTGAAAATAGTAAATTCCAAAATACAAATGTGTAAGGGATCATTTATGAAAACAGAACATTTTTGAGCATTAACATTGCCACATAAATCCAATGAGAAAACTTTGTTCTTTGACCATGGACATTTTATTCTTATATCTAGAATGTGTTTTAACTTGATGGCAATGGGTATACTGTTTTATAAGGAGCCCTGGTGACGTGGTGGTTAAAGCTCTTGACTGCTAACCTAAAGGTTGGAAGTTCAAACCCACCAGCCACTCCCTGGGAGAAAGATGTGGCTGTCTGCTTCAGTAAAGGTTTACAGCTTTGGAAACCCTGTGGGGCAGTTCTACTCTGTCCTGTAGGGTCGCTATGAGTCAGAATCCACTCGACAGTAATGAGGTTTTTTCTACTGTTTTATGGAGTCCCTGGAAGGTGTAATCAGTTAATGTGCTCAGAAGAAAATCCTGGCAAGCTACTTCCAAAAACTCAGCAATGAAAACTCTATGGAGAACAGGTCTACTCTGACACACATAGGGTCGCCATGAGTCAGAGTCAACTGGATGGCAACTGGCATACTGGTACACTCTTCTGAGGAGTTGGAAATCAATAGACATGTCTGAAATAAGATTGTAAGGCACAGAAGCTCTTACGTAGAGTAAACAACGTGTTCTTTATTAAGTGAATATCTGTCAAATGTCTCTTCTGAGGATTTTTTTTCTGTCTTGCTTGCCATTCCTCATCTGTATTCCACGTAATTCAGGTTGCCATCTAGCTGAATTTAAATAAATGTGATGAGTACCTAAATTAAGAAAATAGTGAGGGGTTTGGAGATAATGGGGATATCTAAGAAATACTTAAAAGGTAGAAATGACAGGATTGATGGTCAACTGGAAGACAAAGGAGAGAATTGTGTGAGGGCTGAGTCCCAGTTTCATGCTTGGACATCTCTGAGAATGGTGTGCCCACTGAGATGGAATGATTTTACTCTCTAAGCAATAGGGAAGACTCTTGAGTGTTTTTGAATATTACTTTGAAGAATAATTATCTGGCCACATAATATGGGATGGATTGGGAAGAGACACTGAAAAGGCAACCTAATAGAAAATGATAAAACTAATCTAGTCACGTGGGGCTGAAGCCTAAAACGAGGCTGTACAGTGGTAATAAAGACAAGATCATCTAAGACGTGATGAAATAATTGACTCTGGATGTGAAGTAGGAGGGAAAGGTAAAATCAAAGGTGACCCCATACTTTCAAATCCAGGTAGCCAAGAGAAAAACAACATCATCTACGAAGCCACAAGATAATGTTTGTCTAGTAGAAATGTTGGCTCAGCTTTTATGTGTATCTGACATTCTTATATCTGCATGAACAGATTAATTAGTCTCCATTATATATTGCTAGATCTTTATATTTTTGCCTCACTTTCATAAGGTTAAGCCAATCTTGAATACTGTATCTAATCTGAGAGGAGATTTTTTTTCCTGAAAAAAAAAAATGCTAAGGATTTCCTGTATTGATTGTGAAAAACTGTAAGATTAATTTACTGGATACTGTCAATCCACATCCTTACTGAGATTTGTGCTGTGCAAATTCTATTCAAATTTATGTATAACTGACTTTCGTATTAAAAAAAATTATTTTGGCGACACGATAAGACAATATTATTTGAAATTTTTCCATTCCGTTCAGAATTGGGAGTCATAAATAAAGCATATGAATAAATGCATGCCACCATTTATGTCACTGGGGAGCATTTTGAGAAATATTTTACTCCCCAAAAAGCATGTAACGGCTGTCTTTAGTAACTTTAAAAAGATGTTCATAACAGAAAAGAGTTAACTTTAAAAAGCTATTTCCCAGAAAATGACACAGAATACAAATAACAGATTTTACTTTGAAATGTAAATATAAACTAGAATAATCTTGATTACGAAGACACAAAATCATATGCCTGTACAGAATAAAACTGTTTGGTTAAAAATAGCTAAATTGCTTTTCTCTCCCTTTCCTAAAGACATGAAATCTGTTTTTATAACCTTTTTTTTACTTGTTTGGACTTCAAGTAGAGAACTTCACTTTTTTCTCTTTAAATAGAAAGAGCTACAGCAAACATCACTTAATAATGTCATCCCAACTGTATCAATCACTGGCTAGGTGCTAAGTCCTTGCTCAGTAACAATCTTGCAACTCTTTTTGGATAATTGCTTCCTCTTAAGGAAGTGTTCTTCTTTCCAAACCATGAAATGAAATATATCATTTTAATAGACTTACCTTTTCTAAGAATACAACCTCATTCCATTAAGCAAAGCAACACTTTCCGATCAGCTAGTCACAAGTAAATTTTATTTCCTACTGAAGATTTTATGGTGTTTCTTTTAAGGAAAGGTTTGCTCTCTATGATATCACGAATATGAATAAATTATACATACATTTTCTCCTACCAAACTAATTAGAAAAAGCTTTTTCTCAGGATTTAAGAATGAATAGGTAGTACTAAAGACAAGTTCTCATAGTAGAGGAATCGGTTGCTATACAGGCAGTCCCTAGATTACAAACAAATTACGTTTCCTGAACATGTCTTTAAATCGAATTTGTACATAAGTTGGAATGGTTAGGTATGCTTTATATCTAACTTTAGTTAGTCAAATGTTTGTCTTAGTATATAGTATACCTTTCTGAGCATAAAAAAAAATTAAAGAAACACTTCCAGATACACTAAAACATCTTTAACATAATAATACAATAACAATAATGTTTTGACGAGTATTGCAAAGTAGCACGCATTTGTTATTACAAACTATTGTATGCACCTCAAATTCTTAATATAATATAATCAACTATACATATTTGTTCATAACTATGGGTTGTATGTAAGTCAGAAGTTCATAACCAGTGGACTGCCTGTACAGTAGTTATTATGAAATCTATTTGGTAGATGATTTTTGGTTTGCTTGTTCATTTGTTTGTCTAAGTGTCTGTTTAAATAAATCTAGTCAGTAAGGCCTCTAGCCAAGGAGTACCTCCTCCTCCTCCTCCATGTCTTATTCCTCCCCCTCTCCTCCTCCTCCACCTTCTCCTACTTCATCTTCAGCACAATTTATTTTACAAACACCTCTGTCTACTGACTCACTGTCAGAAACTACTTATTCTCATCCAGAGCACCCTGCAGTTTCCTTTAGGTAACAATCCTTACACTTGTAATTATTTATTCAGTATTTGTCTCCCCCACTGAACTGTAAACTCATGAGGACAGGAACTGTGTCTTTTATGTTCGTCGTTATATGCTTGGTGTCTCCTGCAGTGCCTGGCATGGAATAAGTGCTCAATAAATACTCCTTGAATGAACGAATAAATTCTTAACCTGAGATTCACATTGCTAAACTTAATCTACTAAATCTGATTAAATGTAGAATTCTGTACTTTCTAAGTAGCTCCTGCCTTCTCAGAAGACTTATCTCCAAACACACAGGATAATTGGATTCTCCTAATTAAATTAATGTTGAGTAGACTTGTTTCACATACATAGTATAGCTACACTAAGGGTAGATTTTCCTTACATACAAAGGGGAGAACAGAGATATGGATTACCCCTAGATTAATCCAACCTTTTCTTACCAGAATCTTCCAGTGCAAATTATTGTTCAATCCAATCACTGAACAAATATTTATTGAGCTACTATTATGTATTAGGGGGCCTGGTTGGCACAGTGGTTACATATCTGGCTTCAAACCAAAAGGTTGGCAGTTCAAATCCACCAGCCACTCCTTGGAAACCCTATGTGGCAGTTCTACTCTGTCCTACGGAATCGCTACAAGTCAGAACTGATGGCAACAGGTTTGGTTTTTTTTTTTTTTTTTTTTTTTTGTATCATGTATTAGGCTTTGTAGGTTGGATACCATAGTGAATAAAGTCCCCTGCCCTCATGGAATTTGTGGTCTAATGGAAAAGACAGATTAGAAAAAAGGAATGTCAATAAAACATGATAAATGCCATGGTAAGAGTAGTATAATGATCCATGGAAACATGTATCTGGGTACCTAATCAAATCTACAGCCAGAAAAAGCTTTCTAAATGATGTAATGTTCATGAAAGATGAGCGAATAGGAATTGACCAGGTGAGAGAAAGTGTGGCTCATTCAAGGAACTGGGCAAAACTCAACATGGTTAGAAAATGATAAGGGATGAATATATAGACATTCTATAGACGTATGCTAGAGCCATTTGTAGAGAGCCTTGTTAACAAAGGGTCTTTGACTTTATCGTGAGATTAAGTCAGAGATCTGTGATTGACTGATACAAATATGATAAGGAGGCAGAAATCATCCCTGTCCAAGACGAAGAGCTGCAGCACAGGTCATGACTGTTCATCTTATTTCCGTATAGGAAATCTTGTTCTTTCCAATGTTTTATTGAAGTCTTAATGAATAACACAATAACTTCGTGTAATTTCTCTGAAAGGTTGTGACAAGAATATTTAGTTCAACATTCTCATTTTACAGATGTGAAACCAAGGTCAAGCAAGGTTATGATTGTTCTAGGACTCACAGAAGAGCTAGGTCTAGTCAGTTCTCTTGTTGTGAAATACTATGTGAAAATGGTATTTTAGAATACTGGAAATAGTATGGGCTTTGAAACTAAGCAAACCAGAGTTGGACGTCAACTTTCCTATGTACAATCTGTGTGGCCTTAGGGCAAGTAATATAACCACTTAAACTAGAGATAATAATAGTACCTACTTCTGAAGACTATGAAGATAAATTTGATAATTAATTTGAAGCACATAGCATAGTGCTAGGCATATAGTTTACTACTAAATAAATAGTGGCTTTTATTGATGATGATGATATTAATATTTCTATACTCATCCCAGCTCCATCATTCACGTCGTTTTATTCCCTATATATTGGTGCATAACGTTATGCACTCTTACTTTCAAATGACTTCTGTACAGGCATACCTCAGAGACATTATGGGTTCAGTTCCAGACCACCGCAATAAAGTGAATATTGCAATAAAGCAAATCAGAAAAATTTTTTGATTTCCCAGTGCATATAAAAGTTATGTTTACACTATACTGTAGTCTATTAAGTGCGCAATAGCATTATGTCAAAATAAAAATGTACATACGTTAATTAAAAAATACTTTATTGCTAAAAACTGCTAACCATCACCTGAGCCTTCAATAAGTAGTAATCTTTTTACTGGTGGTGGGCCTTGCCTCAATGTCTGTGGCTGCTGACTGATCAGGGTGGTGGTTGATGAAGCTTGGAGTGACTGTGGTAATTTCTTAAAATAAGACAAGAATAAAGTTTGCTGCATTAATTAACTCTTCTTTCATGAAAGATTTCTCTGTAGCATATGAAGCTGTTTGATAGTATTTTATCCACAGTAGAACTTCTTTCAAAATTGGAGTCAGTCCTCTCAAACCCTGTCACTGCTTCATCAACTAAGTTGATGTAATATTCTAAATCCTTTTGTTGTGATTTCAACAACGTTCACAGCCTCTTCACCAGGGGTAGATTCCATCTCAAGAACCATTTTCTATGCTCATCCATAAGAAGCAATTCCTCATCTGTTAAAGTTTTATCATGAGATTGCAGCAATTCAGTCACATCTTCAGGCTCCCTTTCTAATTTTAGTTCTCTTGCTATTTCCACCACATCTGCAGTTACTTCCTCTACTGAAGTCTTGAACCCCTCAAAGTCATCTGTGATGGTTGGAATCACCATCTTCCAAACTCCTGTTAATGTTGATATTTTGATCTCCTCCCATAAATCACAGATGTTCTTAATGGCATCTAGAATGGTGAATCCTTTCCAGAAGGTTTTCAATTTACTTTACCCAGATGCATCAGAGGAATCACCATCTATGGCAGCTACAGCCTTACAAAACATATTTCTTAAATAATAGGACTTGAAAGTCAAAGGTACTCTTTGATCCGTGGGCTGCAGAATGGACGTTGTGTAGCAGGTATGCAAACATTAATCTCCTTGTACATCTCCATTAGAGCTCTTGGTGAATTGTCAATGAGCAGTAGTATTTTGAAAGGAATCTTCTTTTTCCTGAGCAGTAGGTCTTAACAATGGGCTTAAAATATTCAGTAAACCATGTTGTAAACAGATGTGCTGTCATCCAGGCTTTGTTGTTCTATTTAGCATAATTCTTAAAGGCCCTAGGATTTTCAGAATGGTAAATAAGCATTGGCTTCAACTTAAAGTCACCAGCTGCATTAGTCCCTAACAAAAGAGTCAGCCTGTCCTTTGAAGCTTTGAAGCCAGGCATTGACTTCTCCTCTCTAGCTATGAAAATCCTAGATGACATCTTCTTTCAGTATAAGGCTGTTTCATCTACATTGGAAATCTGTTGTTTAGTGTAGCCACCTTCATCAGTTATCTTAGCTAGATCTTCTGGGTGACTTGCTGCAGCTTCTACAACAGTATTTGCTGCTTCACCTTGTACTTTTATGTTATGGAGATGGCTTTTTTCATTAACCCTCATGAACCAACCTCTGCTCACTTCAAACTTTTCTTCTGCAGCTTCCTCACCTCTCTCAGCCTTCATAGAATTGAAGAGAGTTGGGGCCTTCCTCTGGATTAGACTTCGGCTTAAAGGTGTGTTGTGGCTGGTTTGATCTTTCCAGACCACTAAAACTTTCTCCATTTCAGCAATAAGGCTGTTTCGCTTTCTTGTCATTCGTGTGTTCACTGGAGTAGCACTTTTAATTTTCTTCAAGAACTTTTCCTTTGCAGTCACAACTTGGCTAACTATTTGGTGCAAGAGGCCTAGCTTTAGGCTTGTCTCAGCATTTGACATGCCTTCCTCACTAAGCTTAATCATTTCTAGCTTTTGATTTAAAGTGAGAGATGTGTGACTCTTCTTTCACTTGAATGCTTAAAAGCCATTGTAGGGCTATTAACTGGCCTGATTTCAATATTGTCATGTCTTAGGGAGTAGGGAAGACCAAGGAGAGGAAGAGAGACAGGAGAACAGCTGGTTGGTGGAGCAGTCAGAACACCTACAACATTTATTGATTACATTTGCCATCCTATGGGCACAGCTCATGGCACCCCAAAACAATTACAATCGTAACTGATCATAGATCACCATAACAGATATAAAAATAATGAAAAAGCTTGAAAATTGAGAGAATTACCAAAATGTGACACAGAGACACAAAGTGAGCGCATGCTGTTGGAAAAATAGTGCCAATAGAATTGCTCGACACAAGGCTGCCACAAACCTTCAATTTGTAAAAAGCACAATATCTGTGAAGTGCAATAAAGCAAAGCCCAATACAAGGAGGTATGCTTGTACTTATATATTGTCTTCTCCACAAAGGAGTCTTTAGGATTCCTAGTACAGAGGTTTAAAAAACAATTCTACAAGAATATACATTTTTCCAAGTGCCACAAACTTAAAATTCTGTTATCAATTAAAATTTTAATTCAAGTAAAGCTCATAAATATGTAGTCACAAGTATGCAAAAGGAGATATAGTATTCAAACTAAAAGTTTACTAAATAATTATTTTAGTCAAACAACACAATTTTCTATAAATAATCTGATTTTCAAAAAGTACCTAATTGTGTAACCTGCTCTGTCTGAACTTTGGATATATTGTCTTGATAAATTACCAGCTACCTGACTACTGTGAAAATGTATGTCCCAGGTTCAAAACTCTTGTACTATATTATATAATTTACAAATAGAATAGTTGCTAAGTATATAATTTCTTCTTTTTAAATGACATCTTCTTTATCTTCAAAAAACTAATGTCATTTTCTGTAACAGCTTGTCATGGATTGAATTGTGTCCCCCAAAAATATCTGTCAACTTGGCTAGGTCATGACTCCCAGTATTGTATGATTGTGTAATCTGATGTGATTTCCTTATGTGTTGTAAACTCTATCACTATGATGAGTTATACTTATGAGGTATACAAGATTGGATTGTGTCTTAATCCAATCTCGTTTGAGATATAAAAGAGCGAGGCGAATAGAGACACATGGGAACCTCATACCACCAAGGAAGCAGTGCCGGAAGCAGAGCACATCCCTTGGACCTGAGGTTCCTGCACAGAGAAGCTCCCAGACCAAAGGAAGATTGATGACATGGACGGACCTTCCTCCAGAGCAGATGGAGAAAGCGTTCCCCTGGAGCTGATGCCCTGAATTTGGACCTGTAGCCTGCTGGACTGTGAGAGAATAAACTTCTCTTTGCTAAAGCCATCCATTTGTGGTATTTCTATTATAGCAGCACTAGATGACTAAGACACAGCTATTGCTTGTAATTGTTATCCAATAGTTTTCAATGAAAAAAATGTGACATTTTAGAGCACAACATTAATTCCCAAGATAACAGAGCTATTTTGAAGATTAGGAAATCCAGTGAGGACGTAATAAAAAACTTCCGTACATTATTTACTGGATAAGATGCAACCATTTAACTTGTCTCTGCACAGATTATGAGCTAAACTCAATATTGTAATAGATTGCTTAAAAATATCTCGATTAAATCATAGCATCTAAAATTTAATTCCAAGGTTTAATAAATTTCTTTTACTGAAAATTGAACATAAGTGACTTTTGTTTCTGTTTACATTTAGATTTCTTAAAAAGCCTCCTAAATGTTGTAACTGGTTTCTTACTGACTCAACAGCAGCATTTAAAGTTCAGATATTCTGTAGTAGATCTGCCATTTTTATGAGGATGCTGTTACTCTGGATATGAATTTTCATATAGTATACTGCATACTTGATTCCCAGAAAAACATCCATTCTGTGGAAGCCTTAAAGTAGTCAGGTTTAATAAATTATTATTGTAGAGAATTAAGTGGTTTTCTTTTTGTTTGTATACATTCTTTGAATTCAGTTTGCTTCCTATAACCAATGAGATTAATAGGTATGATTTATGTATAGTAATCACAATAAAAGTGAATCAAGCTTTATTCAAGTTAAAGGATATTAAAAGGACTGATTGGTTTAATATTTTAAAATACTGATAATTGAATGAATTATTACAGTGGGGTATAATATAGAAAGAAAAATGAAACGGAAACCTGTATGCCAGAATTCTGGTTATAACCCCGTGAGAGCCTGAGCAGTTCTTTAACTTCTCTGGAATTCAGTTTCCTTACCTCTGTTATTAAGTAATTGCCCATTCCATCCAATTAAAAAAAAATTCTGATTAAAATTTCAGAACTGTATAAAATGTGAAGCATTAATAAATTAATTGAACTGATATGTATTAAAAGATTCCTGGAAGATTAGTAAAACCTGCAGTCCATGCAATTGTAAGGTACAATTTTGTCATTAAAAAAGTATTATGTTGTTAACGTATGTTATCTAGTCTTTTCTTCAAAGGAAGGAAGCTTTTAAATAACATTTATTTAATTACTTCCAGCCAAAACATCTAAGCACCTACTATATATACCCTCATATGGTGGGGATTTATAACCTTAAGGTGTGAGTTCAGCTCTGTGTGATATAAAGGTCATTCTTAAAATGAAATATACAATAATCCTTCCACAAAAACTATGGGTAAAGCCTGGTCTGATGGCCAGAGTGTTTAAGAGGATTAAAATAAGCAATTACATAAAACAAAATCCTTTGGTCCAGCTGCTGATTTAATTTTGCAATGCATAATTAATCTTAAAATGTGGGGTACTAAGCGTTCATCTATTTTATTGATGTTTTTGTAACAAAGAAGAAAGGATTATGCTGTGTTCTATGATCTCAACTCTTCAACCCTTTGGTTAAGCTCATTTATTTTCAGTTTGCATCCTATATACCAAATACTGAAATAAAGGTTAAATATGGTGTTTTTTGGTATCCATTACTGTATTTTCAAGCATGTAGTAAGTTGTCATACAACTTGGGTAGTGTGACCTGTTATCCACAGAAATCTTAACATGGCATCTGTGTTTCAGCTTCTGACATGGCGGCAGAACAGGGGCAGATTCTTGTGATAGCCACCGCGGCTGTTGGAGGATTCACTCTCCTGGTCATCCTCACTTTGTTCTTCTTAATCACCGGGAGGTAACTGAAGCATACTCGATTATTTCCAAGATTTGTTAATAATCACTATTTTATACACTGTGTGTTTTACCAATTGGTCAGCATTTTGAACGCACCAGCCGCTCCGCAGGAAAAGAATGCGGCAGTCTGCTTCTATAAAGATTTATAGACTTGGAAACCTAATGGATCAGCTCTACTCTGTCCTATAGTGTCACTGAGTCAGAATCGACTTGATGGCAATGAGTGTGTGTATTTAAATGTTTTTAAATGCAGCAAAGCACACCTGAGAAAAAGAGGAGAGAAACTTTCCTCCAACAGTGAACTTTATATGGGAGCATAACCACCATGGCTAGTTATCTGTATCAATATGTCCCTGAATATGGAAGCATTCAAAGACTTGATAAGAGCAGTTTGAAAGCTGTAATGATAAATGTATACTCAATAAGTTACTTCTGAGCTTTTTCTTTATTATAACCAAATTGCATCATAAAAAGGATTTTTTTTGGAAAAAGGATTTTTCTTGGAAAAATAATGTAGCAACGCCCCCCCCCCCCCCAATAAAAAACCTGTTGCCGTGGAGTCAATTCCTACTCATAGCAACCCTATAAGACAGGGTAGAACTGCCCTATAGTGTTTCCAAGGAGCAGCTGGTATATTCAAACTGCTGACCTTTTGGTTACCAGCTGTAGCTCTTAACCACCGAGGACTGAACAATTCATATCAAAGCTCTTTATAAACTTTTTGTTTTTATTGTTTGTGCCATAAAGTTGATTTTGACTCATAGTGACCCTATGTGACAGAGTAGAATTGTCCCATACGTTTTCAAGGCTGTGATCTTTTACGGGAACAGATTGCCAGGTCTTTCTCTTGTAGAGCCAGTAGGTGGGTTGGAACTGCCAACCTTTCTGTTAGCAGCCAAGCACTTAACCATTGTGCCACCAGGGCTCCTTAGAGTTACATAAATGTGATGTTATTATCAATTAGATATTGAAAGTATATTAGTAAAATTATAACTCATTTTATAAGTCAGATGTTTTTACACTTTAGAATAATACTGAAGAACAATTTAAAGTAACAGTAAATTTAACATAGCAAAAGACCTAGATTTGAATCCTGGCTATCTGTGTGAGCTTGTCTGAAGTGCTTAACTGTCTGAACCTTCCTTAGTTTCTTGCTTTTATTACACAGGATTGGTATGACAATATATTAAAATTATTTATTCATTTTTTTAAATATATTGAATGATTTTCATGAACCAGGTACTAGTAATATCTGAATATGAGTGAAAATAGTATGTATGAAATTATTTAAAAGAATAAGTGTTATTTTTTATTTAACCCTTGATATATAGTACAGACTTGTCAGGAATAGCTAATATCTTTACATCATAGTTTTATTCCTACAAAGGGAAAACTGTTTGTCTAAATATCAATATGGGCACAGAAGAATACCTCAGTATTTTTTTTTTATTGATCTGAAACACACACATACTGTAAAATGCCAATGTCATGATTTAAAACTGCAACAGAAATGCCAGCTAAACAATACCCATCCATGCAGACTCCAGGTAAAGTGCACCAACTCTACTGGAAAACCCTGATAGCTGATAGAGCAGAAATGATAAATAGCTACCTTCAGAGGCAGTAGTTCAGTGAACAATAAACTCCATTTGTTATATTCATTTTTTAAACCCTATTAATGTACAAATATATTATTAAAATTTATTTAAAATTACAGAGAATATACATATATGAAAAATTGTTCTTTCACAGCCTACTAAATTGTATGAATCAATAAATTGACAAGTGCTTAAACAAAGTGTAACTGCTACATGTTAAGAGGATATCAGATTTATTCGTAACAAACCCACTGTTTTAGAAGTTATTAAGGAACAAAGAGACAATTTCAACTGCATAACCATAGTTTCAAGTGACTTTGTCAAGAAATTAATTTAAAAGGGACACATTTACCCCTATATTTACTTAAAATGTCCATATATATAAACAGCCGTAACATTGCTCTTGAAATTAATAGAGTGTCAGGATCTCTTTTTGTATTGGGAGGGTGATTAGCTGATAGAATAATGCTAGCTATAATCACTGGCAAAAAATTTACATGAAAGACTGTAGAAAGTAATCATAAATTTATTCTAACTAACGTACCAACGTAGACCTATCATGTTGCCACCATAGGACACTGTTGCCCCGCAATGTTCCTGTTATTCTCTCCCTTTTCTTCTAGAGCTTACCTCTAACAACTCTGCCATCATCATAGCTTTGATATACCTGCCTTTATAGAGGACGGAGCACAGATTTTTGAGTCTTTAAACCAAGTAATCATTAAGTTAGAAAGAAAATATTAAATCCTACAAATATCAGGCGTGACCTTATTCACTGGCAGGGGTCAACAGGTTACACACTAACAAAAACCCTACACATCCTGGTATAGATCTAAACTTCTTTACTAAGCAGAGTTAAAATTCGTCTAATCTTACCGAGGACTCTTTAGCAAAAAAGAGGCATTAGAAAACAGTAGTGGCTAGGAAAACAACAACAACAATAGCAGAATATTACAGTGAGAGGGAAGAGGTGCAAACTTTAAAAAGGAAGGAAAGGTGAGGACAAAAGCATCTGGTTGCATATAAAGTCAGAATGGCATTTGGTTAGATAAGAAATAAGTCAAATTGCCAGCACGTTATGGGTTGCCATATGCTAAGAAATCCATATTAGAAAAATAGTGATAAGTAGAAGAATATACCCTACTGCATTTTCATTGCCCTCTGAAACGTAAGTGCTGCCCATGCATTGTGAATTTGGAAGCATTAATATCTTGATAATACTTATTATGCAGTTCCACACAATTTAAAGATGATCAGATTTACAGCCCAGAAAGATTATTCAGTTATTAAGTATGATGGGGTCCCATAAGGAGGTTTCAACTACTAAGACATAATTGTATCATTTTAACTAGACTAGGATAATTTAGATTTGATGGTTAATTTTGACTCAGAAAGATTCTTATTTTCCTTTTTGGAAGCGCCTTTGAAAAAAATCTGGTGTATTTTAAGTATGATTTTATTTAAACAGCAATGTCATATTTATCCCTAGTTGGAAAAAATAAAACCTCTAATGTCATAAAGGAAGTTGATTTTGAATACCTTTTTAATAGTGATTCAATATACAGTGAAATTGAACGGAATTTTTAAGTGCCTATATCTTGTAGAACATGAGCTAAGGTCTGATTTTCTCAAAGAGTGTTTCAGCAAACTATGATTAAACAGCACATACATGTGTGGGAAATCATTTCATTAAGATATCAGAAAATATTACCTTAACACATAAATATGACAAATCAGCTATGGTACAATTAAAAGAAAACATTAGTCTTTGTAGGACAAACAAGTTTGGCCTAATAAACTTAAGGAAAAAAACAAAAAACCAAACTCATTTCTGTCAAGTCTATTCCAACTCATAGTGACCCTATAGGACAGAGTAGAACTGTCCCATAGGGTTTCTAAGGAGTGGCTGGTAGATTCAAACTGCCAACCTTTTGGTTAGCAGCCGAGCTCTTAACCACTGAGCCACCATGGCTCCCAATAAACTTAAGAGATGAGTGCAAATGTTATCTTTACTTGGGGTTCCTGGAGCATAATTTGAATACCACTTGAAAAAAAGAATTTAATGATGAAGAAAAATTTGTACTAAATTACTTTCAGCTTTCAATTTCTAAACTGTCCAATTTATATGACATCAAAAACTGCTTTAACTTTACATACTGGAGAGAATAATTTCAATTACATAAGATTTTTTAAAAATTCATGTTGAAGTATCTCAACCACGTTCGTAAAGGAGCTTTCCTTGGAAATTATTCTTTGAAGACTGTAAGACATTTCTGAATAAATACTCAATTTGCTATAGGACTTGAGGCGTATTTCACATTAGCAATTGAATTGTGTAGCACAGATGTATTCTGTTTAACCAGTTTGAATCAGCAATTTGATGAGCTGTCAAATCATAAGGATGTTGATGAACATAGTACGTTGAGGAAGCGCTGTGAGATCAGTACCTGCTTCTGTACTTTGGAGCATAATTGTCCACTGACAGAGAACAAACAGAAAATGCTTCTACCAAATTCCCCTGAAAATGAAAGACTATTGTCTAAATTTCTGGGATTCTAATCAAAAACATTTTTTCGTTTTGACTTTTGATGCTTTTCCACCAACTGTAGCTGTTAGAAGTCATACAGAAGTAAATGATGGTTATTGCTGATTATAAAATGTTTTCTAAGGCCCCTACTATTTGGATCAATCAATTCACTTGACAATATTTTATTTTTATCTGGGGCTAATTTTGATATATGACAAAACCCTTCTGTGGAGAGTGTAAAGAGGTTTTTGTATGTCCACATAGTATTAGTATAAAGATGTTTTTAAAAGTGGTCTTTGTGACAAGAACTTTGTCCATGAGTAATATGTATCTTGATGCTACTCATATTTTAATTGGTTTTGGTTGTTATCTAGCATAATTTTTAAAATGGGATTCTGTTTGCATTTTCAAAAGGTGCCAGTGGTACATAAAGGCCAAAATGAAGTCTGAAGAGAAGAGAAGAAACCATTTACACAATGGGCACTGTAAGTAGTGCAGTGACTCTTGCTGCTGCTCTCAATCACCCCAGCACATCAAGAGTTCATTTTAACTTGCATCCATTGAGCTGAGAAAGCCAAAAAAAAAAAAAATCACTTTCAACCATTCAGCATTAACACTTTTTGTCGTAGAAATCACACCTGCTTCTCATTAAATGATATTACCTTTTCTCAATTCTGCTTGCTGGAAACATGACAGACTGACTTTGCTAAAAATACAAATTGACTGATTATTTCCAGTTATTTTCCACTCACAATGGCTACAGAAGGTGAGCTGATTTTATTTAGTGGAGCATTCCAAACCCAAACCTACTACCATCAAGTTGGCTCCAAGTCATATCAACCATATAGAACGCAGTAGAGCCTCCCCATAGGGTTTCCAAGGCTGTAAAAATATTTTTTTAAGGTTTACAGAGCAAATCAGTTTCTCATTAAACAATTAATATACATATTGTTTTGTGACATTGGGTGCCAACCTCCATAAATCTTTATGGGAGCAGACTACCACATCTTTCTCCTGCAGCACAGCTGGTGGGTTTGAACCACCTACCTTTTGGTTAACAGCCAAGGGCTTAACCAGTGTGCCACCAGGGCTCCACAGAAATATTAAGGAGTCAATCCTTCTTGCAAGAACTGTCATTTAAATATAAAACAAATCAATTTACAATTCATTAACACTAAAAAAGAAAATCAGCTCCTTAACTCTGAGAATATGTATGAAATCCTTGAGCTGACTTCAAGGTTATATTCATTTGAAGGATCTCTTCCCAAGCAAGCTGTAATTACCACTACTGTAGGTTTGATAACTGCCACCCTCTCCTCCCCAACACCCACCCCCACCTCCACCTCCACATTGCAAACTACTTTGTCAAAACTGTTCCTCAGTCATGAGACACTGAATTAACAAAAAAGTAATGTTCCCTAATTTAACTTCAGTCTAGAGATAATATGTGAAGCAGCTAATTTAACCCATATTTTGTTTCATGGAGCCCTGGTGGCGCAGTGATTAAGCATTTGGCTTAATCCACCAGTCACTCCTTAGAAACCCTATGGGCCTGTCCTATAAGGTCACTATGAGTCGGAATTGACTCGATGGCAACAGGTTTTTTTTATTTCATATTAAATGAAAGGAATAAGGGGCTTTTCAATCTGTATCATGTTCCAGGGGAAATAAAGGATTTAAGTGGAGAAATTATAAACCTGTAGTATGGTTTAGGACTAATTCTAAGGATCACATGGTTTCTCAAAAAGTGGTCTGAGAACCAGGAGTGTTAAATGTTTGACCCTCACTCTCCAGGGTGGGGAGTAGGTCCAGGATAGGGCCAAGATATATGCATTTTTAGTAAGTTCTAGCAAATTTTTTTTGGACAATAAATTTGAGCCTCACTGCTCGGGAAAGGGAGGAAGAGACAGAGCTGAGAGAGCTGATGTCAGACATGGGAGACCTGGAGATGCTGCAAACAGATTGAGAAACTTGGATCAAGACACCTGAACAGATGACTTATGCCGGGAAAACTCAAGATTCACTACGGGGCATTTTTTACTGAGATGCTAAGGAAGAAGGTGCTCCTGAAGTACTTACTGTTTTCCAACTAGCGGTTTAGCATAAACGAAACCAGATGGGCCCAGCAAGAAGCAATGTAAATAACCCAAGGGAGGAAAGGAGGTAGAAGAAAAAATAAAGAACAAACAGAAGCTTAAGAAGACAGTGATGAGTTAAATTAATAACACAGGTATTCAAAATTAGAACTAAGTTTGAGTTTGGTTTTTTTTTTTTCCAATATGACATAGTTTGTGTTTACAAGAAAAAAGTGATATTAACTAATCAATCTATGCTGTTGAAATATGTATTACCTTAAATAATGGAATGGTTTAATTGTTAAAACTGTAATAAATAATATCTATTATCTGTACCTAAGTAATGTTATCAGCTTGATCCTATATGCAATTAAACCAAACCAAACCCATTGCCATCTAGTTAATTCTGACTCATAGCGATACTATAGGACAGAAAAGAACTGCCCCATAGGGTTACCAAGGAGCAGCTGGTTGATTTCAACTGCTGACATTTTGGTTAGCGCTGAGCTCTTAATCACTGTGCCACCAGGATTCCATATATCCAGTTAGATACAACAGACGACTTACCATATATCCATACACACAACAAATGACTTACTGGGAAATCATCTAGTAAAAAAGCTTGGGTGACACAACCGGTTTACGATTGGCTGCTAACCTAAAGTTTGGTGGTGTGAACACACCCAAAAGCTCCATGGAAGAAAGTCCTGGAGAACAACTTCCATGAAGATTGTTTTTGTTGTTGTTAGGTGCCCTTGAGTTGGTTCTGACTCATAGTGACGCTATATACATCAGAACAAAATACTGCCCAGTCCCGTGCCATCCTCACAATTGTTATGCTTGAGCTCATTGTTGCAGCCACTGAGTCAATCTGTCTTGTTGAAGGTCTTCCTCTTTTTCACTGATCTCTCGTTTACTAAGTATAATGTCCTTCTCCAGGGATAACATGTATCATCCTGATAACATGTCCAAAGTACATGAGACAAGGTCTTGCCATCCTTAATTCTAAGGAGCTTTCTGGCCGTACTTCTTCCTAGACAAATTTGTTCATTTTCCTGGAAGTCCATGGTATATTCAGTATTCTTCGCCAACACCTTAATTCAGAGGCATTGGTTCTTCTGAGATCTTCCTTGTTCATTGTTCAGCTTTTGCATGCACATGAGGCAATTGAAAATATCATGGCTTAGGTCAGGCACACCTTAGTCCTCAAAGTGATGTCTTTGCTTTTTAACATCTTTGCTTTAAAGAGGTCTTTTGCAGCAGATTTGCTCAATGCAATGAGTCATTTGATTTCTTGACTACTGCTTCCAGGGACGCTGATTTTGGGTCCAAGGAAAATGAAATCCTTGACTGCATCAATCTTTTTTCCATTTATCATGATGTTGCTTTTTGGTCCAATTGTGAGGATTTTTATTTTCTTTATGTTGCGGTGTAATCCATACTGAAAGCTGTAGATCTTCATGAATAAGTACTTCAAGTCCTCTTCACATTTCAGCAAACAAGGTTGTGTTATCTGCATATTGCAAGTTGTTAATGAGTATTCCTGCAATCCTGATGTCACGTTTTTCTTCATATAGTCCAGCTTCTTGGATTATTTGCTCAGCATACAGGTTGAATAAGTATGGTGAAAGGATACAACCCTGATGCACACCTTTCCTGATTTTAAACTTCACGGTATCACCTTGTTCTGTTTGAACGACTGCCTCTTGGTCTGTGTACAGGTTTCGCATGAGCACAATTAAGTGTTCTGGAATTCCTATTCTTCGTAATATTATCCATAATTTGTTATGATTTACACAGTCGAATGTCTTTGCATAGTCAATAAAACACAGGTAAACATTTTTCTGCTTTCTCTGCTTTCAGCCAAGATCCATCTGACATCATCAATGATATCCCTCGTCCCATGTCCTCTTCTGAATAAGACTTGAATTTCTGGCAGTTCCTTGTCAATGTACTGCTGCAACTGCTTTGAATGATCTTTAGCAAAATTTTACCTGTGTGTGATATTGATATTTTTTGATAATTTACACATTCTGTTGGATCACCTTTCTTTGCAATGGACACAAATATGGATCTCTTCCAGTCTGTTGGCCAGGAGGTAGCTGTCTTCCAAATTTCTTGGCATAGATGAGTGAGTGCTTCCAGCGCTACAACTGTTGATACATCTCAATTGGTATTCCGTGAATTCCTGGAGCCTTGTTTTTCGCCAGTGCCTTCAGTATATCTTGGACTTCTTCCTTCGTTGAACTTCATATGCCACCTCCTAAAATGGTTTTGCGTCAATCAATTCTTTTTGGTACAGTAGCTCTGTGTATTCCTTCAGTCTTCTTTTGATGCTTTCTGCATTGTTTAATATTTTCCCCTTAGAATCCTTCAGTATTGCAACTTGAGGCTTTTATTTTCTCCTCAGTTCTTACAGCTTCAGAAATGCTGAGTGTGTTCTTCCCTTTTGGTTTTCTAGCTTTAGGTCTTTAAACATTACATTATAATATTTTACTTAGTCTTCTTGAGCCACCCTTTGAAATCTTCAGTTCAGCTCCTTTACTTCATCATTTCTTCCTCTCACTTTCTTTTTATTTATCTATTTATTTTTATTGTTATGCTTTAACTGAAAGTTTACAATTCAAGTTAGTCTCTCATACAAAAATTTATACATACATTGTTATGTGACCCTAACTGCTCTCTGCACACTCCTCCTTTCTGCCTCGGATTTCCTGTGTCCATTCAACCAGCTCCTGACCCTCTCTGCCTTCTCATCTCACCTCTAGACAGGAGCTGCCCATTTCGTCTCATGTATTTATTTGAGCTAAGAAGCACACTCTTCACAAGTATCATTTTATGTCCCATAGTCTAGTCTAATCTTTGAAGAGTTGTCCTTGGGAATGGTTTTAGTTTTGGACAAACAGAGAGTCTGGGGGCCATGTCTTCTGGGGTCTCTCTGGTCTCAATCAAACCATTAAGTCTGGTCTTTTTACTCGAATTTGAGTTCTGCATCCCACTTTTCTCCTGCTCCATCAGGGACTCTCTGTTGTGTTCCCTGTCAGGGCAGTGATTGTGATAGCCAGCCACCATCTAGGTTTTCTGGTCTTAGGTTGATGAAGTCTCTGGTATATGTGGCCCTTTCTGCCTCTTGGGCTAACGCTTTCCTTGTGTCTATAGTGTTCTTCATTTTCCTGTATTCCAAGTGGGTTAGGACCAATTGATGCATCTTAGATGGCCGCTGGCTAGCTGTTAAGACCCCAGACGCCACTCACCAAAGTGGGATGCAGAACATTATCTTAATAAACTTTGTTGTGCCAGTTGACCTAGATGTCCCCCAAAACCATGGTCCGCAGACTTCTGCCCCTACTACTCTGTCCCTCGAAGTGTTTGGTTGTATTCAGGAAACTTCTTAGCTTTGGTTTAGTCCAGTTATGCTGATTTCTCCTGTAGTGTGTGCTGTCCTTCCCTTCACCTAAGATAATTCTTGTCTACTATCTAGTTAGTGAATAACCCTCTCCCTAACTCCTCATCCTTGTAACCATCAAAGAATGTTTTCTTCTGCGATTAAACCTTTTCTTGAGTTCTTATAACAGTGGTCTTACACAATATTTGTCCTTTTGCAACTGATTAAATTCACTCAGCATAATGGCTTCCAGATTCCTCCATGTTATAAGATGTTTCGCAGATTCATCATTGTTCTTCATCACTGCGTAGTATTCCATTGTGTGAATATACCATAATTTGTTTATCCATTGGTCCATTGATGGGCACCTAGGTTGTTTCCATCTTTTTGCTATTGTGAACAGTGCGGCAGTGAACATGGGTGTGCATATCTCTGTTTGTGTGACGAGTCTTATTTCTCTAGAATATACGAGGAGCAGGATTGCTAGATTGTATGGTACTTCTATTTCTAGCTTTATAAGGAAGAAACAAATCGGTTTCCAAAGTGGTTGTAGCATTTTACATTCCCACCAACAGTGTATAAGTATTCCAGTCTCCCCACAACCTCTACCTCTCCAATATTTATTGTTTTGTGTTTTTTGGATTAATGCTAGCCTTATTGGGGTGAGATGGTATCTCACTGTAGTTTTGACTTGCATTTCTCTAATGGCTAATGATTGTGAGCATTTCCTCATGTATCTGTTAGCCACCTGAATATCTTCTTTGGTGAAGTGCCTGTTCATATCCTTTGCCCATTTTTTAATTGGGTTGCTTGCCTTTTTGTTGTTGAGGTTTTGCAGTATCTTATAGATTTTAGAGATTAGACACAGATCAGAATTGTTGTAGACAAATTTTTTTTCCCAGTCTGTAGGTTGTCTTTTTGCTCTTTTGGTGAAGTCTTTTGATGAGCATAAGTGTTTGATTCTTAGGAGCTCCCAGTTTTCTAGTCTCTCTTCTGGTGCTTGTGTATTGTTATATATGGTTCATATTGTGTTTATTGTTTATACCATGTATTAGGGATCCTAGCATTGTCCCTATTTTTTCTTCCATGATCTTTATCATTTTTTATTTTATATTTAAGTCTTTGATCCATTTTGAGTTAGTTTTTGTGCATGGTGTGAGGTATGGGTCTTGTTTTGGTTTTTTGCAGATGAGTATCTAGTTATGCCAGCACCGTTTGTTAAAGAGACTGTCTTTTCCCCAGTTAACGGACTTTGAGCCTTTGTCAAATATCAGCTGCTCATAGGTGGATGAATTTACATCTAGATTCTCAATTCTGTTTCATTTGTCTACGTATCTGTTGTTGTACCGCTACCAGGCTGTTTTGACTAGGTATAATCGGTTCTAAAATCAGGTAGTGTGAGGCCTCTCATTTTATTCTTCTTCTTCAGTAACGCTTTATTTATACAGGTCTCTTCCCTTTCCGTATGAAATTGGTGATTTGTTTCTCCATCTCATTAAAAAATGCCACTGGAATTTGGATCTGGATTGCATTGTATCTGCAGATAGCTTTGGTTAGAATTGACATTTTCACAATGTTGAATCTGCCTATCCATGAGCAAGGTATATTTTTCCACTTATGCAGGTCTCTTTTGGTTTCTTGTAGTATCTTGTAGTTTTCATTGTATAGGTCTTTTACATCTCTGGTTAGATTTATTCCTAAGTATTTTATCTTCTTGGGCGCTATTGTAAGTGGTGCTGATTTGGTGATTTCCTCTTCAAAGTTCTCTTTGTTAGTGTAGAGGAATCCAACTGATTTTTGTATGTTTATCTTGTATCCTGAAACTTTGCTGAAATCTTCTATTAGTTCCAGTAGTTTTCTTGTGGATTCTTTGGGGTTTTCTGTGTATAAGATCATATCATCTGCAAATAGAGATTCTTTTACTACTTCCTTACCAATTTGGATGCCCTTTATTTCTTTTTCTAGCCTAATTACTCTGGCTAGGGCCTCCAGCACAATGTTGAATAAAAGTGGTGGTAAAGGACATCCTTGTCTGGTTCCCGTGTTCAAGGGGAGTGCTTTCATACTCTCTCCATTTAGGATGATGTTGGCTGTTGGCTTTGTATAAATGCCCTTAATTGTGTTGATGAATTTCCCTTCTATTCCTATTTTGCCACGAGTTTTTATCATGAATGGTGTTGGACTTTGTCAAATGCCTTTTCTACATTGATTGATAAGATTCTGTGGTTCTTGTCTTTTGTTTTATTAATGTGATGGATTACATTGATTGTTTTTCTAGTGTTGAACCATCCCTGCATAGCTGGTATAAATCCCAGTTGATCATGGTGAATTATTTTTTTGATATGTTGTTGAATTCTATTGACTAGAATTTTGTTGAGGTTTTTTGTGTCTATGTTCATGAGGAATATTGGTCTATAATTTTCTTTTCCTGTGGTGTCTTTACCTGGTTTTGGTATCAGGGTTATTCTGGCTTCATAGAGTGAGTTTGGGAGTATTCCATCCTTTTCTATGCTCTGAAATACCTTTAGTAGTAGTTCTTCCTTTTCACTTTAGTTATTCTACTTTCAAGAGAAAGTTTGAGAGTCTTTTCTGACATACATTTTTGTCTTTTCTTTCCTTCCTGTCTTTTTAATGACCTCTTGCTTTCTTTGTGTATGATGTCCTTGATGTCATTCCACAACTCATCTGGCCTTTGGTCATTAGTGTTTAATGAGTTAAATCTTTTCTTGAAATGGTCTCTAAATTCAGGTGGAATATATTCAAGGTTATATTTTGGCTCTCATGGACTTATTCTAATTTTCTTCAGCTTCAGCTTGAACTTGTATATGAGCAATTGATCATTTGTTCCCCAGTCAGCCCTTTGCCTTGTTCTAACTGATGATGTTGAGCTTTTCCATTGTCTCTTTCCAAAGATGTAGTCGATTTGATTCCTGTGTATTCCATCTGGTGAGGTCGATGTGTATAGTGGCCATTTATGTTGTTGAAAAAGGCATTTGCAATGAAGAAGTCATTGGTTTTGCAAAATTCTATCATGTGATCTCCGGCATTGTTTCTATCACCAAGACCATATTTTCCAATTACTATCCTTCTTCTTTGTTTCTAACTTTCACATTCCAATCACCAGTAATTATCAATGCACCTTGATTGCATGTGTGATCAATTTCAGCCTGCATAAGCTGCTAAAATCTTCAATTTCTTCATCTTTGGCCTTAGTGATTGGTGCATAAATTTCAACAAAGATATGCTATGTGCTAATTATCTGTAAAGCAATACTGAAGGCATTTGGAAAGATACAGCGATGTAGAAGAAATGATCCCCTGAACTCCAAGAGCTAGCAAGCTAAAGTTGAAAACAGAGACCAACAAGCAAACAGAAGAATATTCCTCAAGCAGCCAGTGAATGGCTTCAGAGACGCACAAATGAACGTGCAAGCATACACACTCACATTTCCGAGGCAGCCCTATTCATCAACCTAACAGCTTAATGGGCAGTGAGCACTGCACTGCCACCAGAAAGTAGCAGCTGCTGCACAACCAAGTGAATTTAGATGTGAGCCTTTGATGCCCATCGTTTACTCCAGGTTAGACAGGGAGTTGTTCCTGGACCCTGTGCAATCTGGCATGGAAGCAACTGCAAGAACACAGGAAAGGGGCAGTGTCCTTAGCATCCCTCTCTGGAATGTGTTCTTAACTCCTTGAGAGTTTCTGAAAGTCTCCACAACTGGGCTGTGAGTTTAAGAAAACGAAGTGCCTAGAGTACAGAGTCCAGGAGAATCTCTAAGGAGTTTGCTTGTTTTGAGGGGAGACTTATGCCTCATTTTTCTATCAAACTTACATCTGAGTTAGGTCAGATATGAAGTGTGTGAGTGTTGGGAGATGGAGTAGTTGATTAAACGTTTTGCAGAAATATATAAATGCAATTTCTATAACCTATCAGCTCACTCTGTATGAAACCACCAGATCATGTTATATTAATAATTAGGTAAAACAATTTTTGATCCCAAGTACTCAAAGTTTTAATATGGGGTGGGGTGGGGGTAGACTGTTAGGAAGAGAAGAGAGAAGAGTTTGAGTAATTTAACAATAATGGCTACTTCATTATGTCACTCCACATTTTAAATATTTGCAAGATGTATAGTTACTACAGTCTTTTGTTCAATCTTTTATTTTGTTGCAGTACGCTTCCCAGGAATAAAAACCTATATTGATCCTGATGCATATGAGGACCCATCCATAGCAGTCCATGAATTTGCAAAGGAGATTGATCCGTCAAGGATTCGCATCGAAAGAGTCATTGGGGCAGGTAAACTTAAAATCCACACTTTTGAAGGCATGACTCTGATGGCTTTGTAACTGGTCTATCCACATTATATTTTAAGTCTTAGTTTTAGTCACTGAAAAAATGTAAGACACAGGAGTGTAAGTAAAATCAATTATCTTGTATTTCTTATGTCATTGAAAAAACTATAGTAAGCTCCATATTCAATTTCCAAACAATGAGAAAATTCATAAAGGTTATTTTTGACATCCTATAGACTTCTTTCATTATGGAGATACATCACAGCGAAACTAGCATGTTTCAGGGATTTATTTTGAAAATGAGACTTCAGAAGTTTGTCACAAGGTTATTATAGGTTTCCTCAAGTCCTGGCATCTATAGACATATGCTATAATTAATATTCATCATGATGACCTTGAGGTGCTGCAAGATCCAGCTATGTTAGGAGAATCTTTGAAGATAAAATTAAGTTCAGCGTAGTTTTATATCATTTTATTGAAAATTAGTAAAACCAAACCCATTGCCGTCAAGTCGATTCCAACTCCTAGCAACCCTATAGGACAGAATAGAACAGCCCTATAGAGTTTCCAAGAAGCAGCTGGTGAATTTGAACTGCCAACCTTTTGCTTAGCAGCCATAGCTCTTAACCACTGGACCACCAGAGCTCCAGATTTTTAAATACTCAGAATACTGTGTTATCTAACCATTACGGGTAAGTACAAATTTACAATGAATCAGCCCCCAAGAATTTATGCTGTAGGTTAGTTAAGAGCAGAGGCTAAGCTGTTGTAACAAAGAGACCCCAGAACAAAGATTTATTCTTCTTCCAAGTACTTGACCCAAAAGTGAGTAGTCCATGCTGGTAAAAGTCTTTCAAGGAACTGGTTCCTCCTCCTTTCTGCTCTGCCTTCACCTAGAATGTCATCCTTCTTTGCATAGTCAACGCTGGTCAGCAGCACATCTGCCTTCCAGTCTGTGGGAAGGAGGGAAAAAAAAAAGTTCAGTCTATTTGGCTTTATCTTTGGGGCAACAACATGGACATTGCAAACACATGTACTCATATCTCATTGGCCAAAAACAATCATGTGATCACACTTAGATGCAAGAGAGTTTGAAAATATAATCTCTATCAGGGCAGTCATGTATACAATTAAAAGGGAGAAATGTATTACTAAAATTTAGAATGGAGATTGGATACCTAGGGGAGGATTAGCCTCCTGTAGATACTGGATATCTGTGTAGTTCTTTAGAGAGAGCATAAGACACCAGGATTGACCATTCCAGCCCTGCATCATGTCTTTGCAAAGGCAAAAAGAAAGCAGCTGGTTATCTTTTGTCCCTTTTAAAGGCCTTCTTTTCTAGAAGCATGGACTACATAATTTTCAGGGCCCACTACAAAATGAAAATGTGGGATCCCATGTTAAAAATTTAATGAGAATCTCAAGGTGATGACAACAGAACATTAAACCAAGTGTAGTGTCCTTCTAAGCTCAAGGCTCTGTGTTACTGCACAGGTCACACGCCCATGAAGCTGTTAAGGCAGATGCTTCGTGAATTAGTGCTATTGCAAGAATTAGTGCTACCTCAAGAATTATAGGGACTTTTGGAGAAAGTTGTTCCTATCATTCCATTCTATGCGCTAAGGACAACCTCATATCCTACACAACCCAGTGTCTCCTGGAAAGCAGATGCATGGATCCTATGCAGTTAATCCTAATCCTCTCAGCCAACAAGGCTGCTTCATCAGAAAGATTCAGAACCTGGAAAAGAACCAGATTCTCTAACCTCTGCTGCTGAACAAAAACACACCAACAAGCATTAAAGGCAAAATTGAATAAAGTGAGTGTGTTTATTTATCTAGTTTTGGGGTTCATTTTCTTAAGATAGCAAAGGAATGGAGGAGACAGGACCTCAAATAATTTCCACTGCACACTGTCTTTGAAGTTCTTCCTCTGGCCCTGGATAAAAATTGATGTGTCTTTAGATAATGCATTGTTCAATGGTCATATTGTAGAAACATATTCTGTTGTAGTCCTTTATGGATAAATTAAACTACAATGTCTGAAATTACAACGTTGAGAGATAACATCAAGTATCTGTAAACAATATAAAGAAATTAAACTTTGCTTTAGTTTTTATTTTTCAACCAAAGAATAAATTTTGCCCTAAAAAGAAAAAAAAAAAGTATAACAGATACTACCAGAAAGAAATAACTATTAAAGAAACTATTTTAATATCATATTACACCTGCTCTATCTGAACTCTAATAAGTCATAATGGGCTTTCTGTCATTTGGCAAAGAGAGAAGATCTAAACCACGTAGTCAATCCTTTACATCAGTGTCTCTTTTTTTTTATCTTTATTCCTCTTTGATTATGTCAACTTTCAAACAATATGTTCAGGGTCCTTTTGTGGTCAATCTTCAGAACAGTCATAAAAATAAAACTACTATGTGACACAAAGCTGCTGTAACATAACTTCCCTCTTTGTGCCCCCACCTAGTACTGCTCTATTAATAAGCTCTGTTAGGCCACATTCCTGAAACTCTATTTATGCGTGGGAAAACACAGTGAATATCTTTTTCCAGGGCTCTGTTGGGAGACACAATATATAATCATTAACTACGTCTTAAATAAGTTATAAGAAAGGAACCTAAAAATCACCACATTAATATTTTCAGGAAGAAAAAGCATGAGAAAAATATCACACCTGACCCATCACATTTCTTAGCATATTCCCTGAACAAATGTTTATTAGATGGTTAGTATTTGTTTATAAACGTACTGTGCTAATTAGATGTTTCGTATTGTCTTTATGGTCATCATATATATATGCGTATACATATATATATTCAACCTGCTTTCTACAGCCTTTGTTCTGGGAATTTCAACTTTATAACAATCCAAATACTGTGCTTGACAAAACCTTAGAAAGTTTAATAAATCAGATTGTCTAAGTTATATATATATTTTTTAAATCCCCCATCTTTCACTGTAAATTCTACTGGTTTTTTCAATGAGTTTTCTAGGACAGACGCACACACACCCACACACACACAAACACACACACATATATCATTATTCTATTTAATAGTGGCAGCTTGTCTTTGTTCATCAATACAGGCTTGAATTTCCATGAAAATGCACATTTCCATTTAAATGAAGTGAGCAGCTCTGTTGCATAGGAGACTATCAAGATCATCTATCTTCTCTGAATTTTTGCATCATAAAATGAAATACTGTGGCCAGAGGACTGTAAAACAAAAGTTCCCAGGCTAAAAGAGCCAAGCCAGATTAGGATAAAATCATTATTTTACACATCTCTTGAGAGAAAATGAGAAAACTGGTAAACTGAATTTTAATCGTGGGCTGGAAAAGGTCACTGAAAGGCTATCCTTTTATCAGGACAGTACTGAACCTAAACCATTATAAGAAAAACTTGCCCAGCAGAGTATCTATAATTTTGAAGCAATATTCCATTGAAAAAATCATTCTTGTGTTTCTAAACCCATAGGGCACCCTTCTTATATTTCACCTTCCCTCTTTCCCTAGTCTCAATGGAAATGCATAATATCTGCCTGTCATTCATATTCTATCCCTTTATCTATACAAAACTCATGATTGCCTCCACTATCGGCCTTCTCTTCCCCTGGCTTAGTGTCACCGTATTTTTTCTCTTCCTAGAATAGTCCAAGAAGTTTTAACTATTGGTGGTTTCTCTGCAATCATCTGCAGGTAAAAGAATGTCAAAAGGACAAAAAATAATAATAATAACATAAAGAGGTGATTGTTAAACAAGTGATTTCTTCAGATTAATATTTTGGTTCTGTTAACCTGAACCAAATTTTCAGAAGGTTTTTTGGGAGGTCATATATGCCCTTCATGATGTCTACAGCTAATGTTTGCCTTATATGCTTCTCCCAATTCCCTTGCCAACCCCATAACTTGGCCAGCCAGTCTCTTCTTTCTAGTCTAGAATGTAATTTTTAGTTATGTTTAAAAAAAAAAAACTCTCTCATCTTCTTTATTATTTTTGTTCCTCTTCTACAGCTGTATTATACTTTCTTGCTGCATGACAACCAGGAATGTAGGCAGTATTCCAGATGTGGCTTCACAATTTGGTTTTACAAGAAGAAACTTACATTTATGGCCTATTTCCTCTAAATTTAAGTTAGATGATCTATCAGATGTAGGTTTTGTTCTTGTCCATCAACTTAAAAGATTTTAGGTAAAAGATTGATTTTCTTTTGTATTCTTAGAAATACCTTTGCACAACCAATAGACTGAGAATGGGATCAACAACAGATAATAGCAAGACCTTTGTGCCTTTCACTCAAGAATTTTATAGCTTTCTAAGTCAGCTGAGTAATGAAAGATGGATTTTATCTACTCTCCCTAAATATTATGAAATAAATAGAAAAGACACAGACTGAAACCATACAGACCCAGCCTTGAGTCACAGCTTTGCTATTAACTCACTCTTCAGCAATTTAGCAGTCTTTCAGAAATTTGGTTTGCTTATTTATAGAATAGACTCATTTTATAATGACACACATTGAGGATCTGCCATACAACAGGCACTGAATAAGTGGGTAGGAGCATGATTATTAGGTTAAAAAGAATACAGTTTTTATATTCAGTTGAGATGGCTGGAAACAATGATACTCCATGCCCAATTCTCACAATACTTCACAACATAAATATCTACCCATGAAAAATTTGATAATCTATGCCTTAGGTAAGTGGAATGAGATCTCTGATTTTCACAGTTAGTTGAAAATTAGTAATGAAAAATAAAGATTCATTTTCTAGTATGTTAATAGCTATACCTATATCAATGTTTTTTTCCTTCTCTTTTTAATTTTCTTCATTAATGAAACTCAAAACTTTGTTTTCCTTATACCTTGTGGGGTTGTATTTATTATATGCAAACATTTATAACAAGTTTTGCGATGAAATGAGTTTAACAAAATTTAATAGGCTTTAGTTTTTTTAATCTATCTACACCTCTATACTCTATATCTTATTTTGGGTACCATTTAGTGTACATTTGAAGTCTCACATATACATTTCCCAATCTTGCAAGTTGTCTCATCAGAGTAGATAGCTGATAAATACTTGTTGAACATTTATGTGTAAATGAGTAAATGGCTATTTCTATCTGATTGTCAACAAAAATCCTAATGTGGGGTGCAAATTAATGTATGACACAACTAATGTAAAATCAGACATGTAATGTATTCAAATAAAAAGAGAACAAATTTACAAAAAAACCTTCATTAATTTAAGTTTAGGTATCACTTTATATTAGTAATTTACCTGATAAATTAGACCAAAATCTTAGAATTTATTATACGCTTTTGTATTTACATAGTGAAATAGAGAATCTAACAGAGAATATTACATTGAGATTTTGTTTCATATTGAGATAGTATAACAAGGGAGGTAACTTATTAGTTTATTACTTTTTTTTTCTAATTCTGATTTGTGTATTGCTAAAATATTTGGTGAAATGAAGAAATCTTGGCAACTATTTTCAAAAGAGTACTCCAGGGAGATAAGAGAAGACGGGGTAAATCTCTGGAATGAAAAAAAATTCTGTTAAGGCTAAGAACAGAAGAAGACCCACACATCAACAGAAGACCTACCCATTAACCGCATATATTACTAAAGTGTGTTAGTTATCCTTGCTGCATAACAAATTAGCCCAAAACCTAAAACAATATTTATTACCTCATAGTTTCTGTAGATCAGGAATTCAGGCATGACTTAGCTGATGCAAGGTCTCTCACAAGGTTGCAATCAAGGTGTCAGCCAGGGCTGTGGTCTCATCTGAAGGCTCAACTGGGCAAGAATCCACTTTTCAGCTCATTCACAAAGCTGATGACAGGATACAGTCCTTTGAGGGTTGTTGGACTGAGGGGCTTAGTTCTTCACTAGATGTTGGCTGCAGGACACTCAATTTCTTTCGATATGGGCCTCTCCAACATGGCTTCTTGCTTCATCAAATCAGCAAGAGAGAGAGTGTGCTAGCAAAACAGAAATCATAATGTTTTATAACCTAATCATGGAAATTTTATCACCTTAGCCATATTCTGTGGGTTAGAAGTACAATACTAGGTCCAGCCCACACTCAAGGGGAGAAGATTCCACAAAGATGTGAATACCAGGAGATGGGAATCATTTCAGATCATCTCAGAAGTCTGCCTACCCTTTCTACTAATGTTTCTGAAACTTGAAGATCATTTGGAGTTTTAAGTTTAATATGAATATATTCAAGATGGCAAGGTCTTTCATTCAGAACATAATTTGAGGAATAAGTTTAGATAAAAATTGGACGTAGTCCTGAAAGTCACTTTTGTAAAGAAGTGAAAGGTTGTTTGTGCTTCAAAATAATTTAATAATGGCATACACTCAATATTGCTGCCTAAGAGACCGTGTGTGTCTATACTGGTGAATAGAAAGATGTGAATTTGCTTATGCTATACTATAGTTTATCTACCATGTGGTAATTAGTTGATTGTTCCCATAGTGATACTTGTTTTCTCAATCTAATTGTCTGTGTATTTCACTAATGGCTTTTGTCTTCATATGCCGTCCAAGTTAACCATTGCTATGTAACAAACCATCCCAATACTCAGTGGCTTCAAATAACAATCACTTTATTTGCTCATAATTCTGTGGGCCAACAATTTGGGCTTGACTCAGCTAGGAAGTTTTTCTGCTGGTCTCACCTGAAGTCAATTCTGTGACTGCAGTCATCTGAGGCCTGACTGGATAGCCTCATGTACAGTGGTTGGTGATGGCTGTCAGCTGATTGGTCTAAGGGTCTCAGCTGGGATGGCTTAGCTCTGCTCCATATGGCTTCTTGTTCCCCAGCAGGCTAGATATAGCCATGTCAGGGCAGTGTTCCAAGCAGATGAGAGCAAGAGTTGTAATGCCTCTTGAGACCTTGGCTCTGAACTCCCTCAACATAACTCTGACACATTATGTTTGTCAAAGCAAGTCACAAGGCCAGCCAAGATTTTATGAGGTAGAAAAATAGATTCCCCGTCTTGATGAAAGAAGCAGCAAGGTCATATTGCAAAGGGGTATGAATACAGGCTTCAGAAGAGTTAGTGACCATTTTCACAATCTACGACGTAGCTGATAGTTTAAAAAAGACAGAGACAAGTATTATTTTCAAGCCTGGTATAGATAACAGATTTTTAATTTATTTTGTCTCTAAGACCATTTTTCCTTTGGACCTCAACATTTTCCTTATTTAGCAACTTCTAGATAACTGGCCTTCGATTAGATATTACGAGGCTTAAGTATGAATAATAAAAGAGTTCAGGGTCTAGGAGGGAAACCAAAGAATATATAACATATAAGGTAGAAAGGATAACTACAAAGAAGTATCATAAGTGAACAAAACACATAAATATAAACCACTATTCAAATTCAAAGAATCTAGATATTACTGTAGTCTGAGATCAGATTACATTAGAGAGATGGCATTTGAACACACACTTGAAAAATCGGGAATGTCTAGATGAGAAAAAGGTAGTTTAGAAAGATGAAAGATGTTAGAAGTGGTAGAAGACGTGTGGAGACTGCCAAGAGAATGTGGGGCATTTTGAAGAGATTTTAGAGTTTGATGACACTGGGTCTGTATTATGTCTAATTTATCTTCGAAATCCTAGCTTTCCTTATTCATGGTGCAAATGTAACTCTAGCCCTGCTGCTTTGCTATTAGTAATGACTGGTAACTTTTTAGTTTATAATGAAATGAAATTGTTAAAGTGATTAAAGCGATAAATATGTTTTGCTTTTATTGGGCAAAAGAAAGAAAATTATTGATCTGTATGTATGTGTGTGTGTGTTGGGTTGCATGTGTGTATGTATGTATATATATATACAAATACGTGTGTGTGTGTGTGTGTGTGTAGAGAGAGAGAGAGATGGAGAGAGAGAGGGAGAAATTACCTGATGTGAAATTTATTCAGCGTTATGCAAGTATTGCAGTGATAAATTTTGAACAAAAGAAGGAAAACTGGAAATTCGTAGATGTTATGCCTGTCAGGTTTGTCTTACTGGGAGATCTCTGAACTTAGATCTCGGTTTGGGCCAAGTGCTAAAGCCAAAGATGTTATAGTTGCCAGTGTGTTCAGTACAATCTACAAAGATGACACGTTTTCAGTTACTTTTTAGGTAATATGCTGATGTGATTGCCATTAAGACTATGATAAACATATTATAAAATACATAGAAAAGCTAGGATCAAGCTGTTTAATGTGCAGTTGAGGGCTTGGTGCTTATACCATGAGGCACCTATAAAAGATTGTCTTTTTTGTGGGTGTTTCCACCAGATGTTAGAACCTTTTCTTAAAAGCACGTATTTTCCATTTTATTACAACCCTTATTAATGTCAGTGCATATTGATTTTTGACTAATCCTTGATTATAATGGATAAAGGCTTTAATCTCATCAGTAAACCATATGTAAGTCATAGATAGTGAGGGTTTCTTCCCAAAAGTTTTTCCCCTTATAACCAGCTAATCCATCAATGGTTTGAAATCATATAACCTTATCATATCCCTTAACCGCGAGTGGCACTTTCTGACCTCAGTCTTTTCTTTTTCCTGATCTTATTCTTAGAACTTAGAGTTCATTTTATATTTGTCCTTCAAACCCTTTGTCCACCAAGAAGAAAGTACAGTCCAAATTATGAGAACAGGCCCTAGCCATTTTACCTCTCTGAGCCTTGATTTCTTTATCTGTGAAATAAAAATAAAATGCCTTCACTACTTCAGAATTGTTGTGAGAATCAAATGAGTTAAAATAGATCCGATGTGACCATCCAGTCTTTATCAGAACACCACCAGTGAAAGTGTTCACTATCTTACCTTATCTCTTGGGAACTGTTCCAATAATTCAGAAAACTTTATGAGAAAAAAATCTGCTTCCTTTTAACACTAGATGTAATTTTGTCACACTGCCCACTGGTCCTTGTTCTGCACATTGAACTTATACAAAGTAAACCTAATTCTTCTTCTGCAACATACCATGGCCCTTCAAATATTTGCAGACAGCATTTATGAACCTCATAAATCTTTTTTCAGACTAAATTGTCTAAATCTTTGAAGCCATTTCTGTCTGACATTGTTTCTGGATGCCTTGTCATTCTGGTCACCTTATGCTGGAGAACTGGAGTTTTGCTGGGTTTTTTCCACAAGTCTTTCCAGATCTGAAGCCAATACTCCAAATATTTTCTAATCAATGCAGAAACACAGAGCTAGCACCTTTCTTACTGTGCCTTTATTAATGCAGCCAGAGTTTGCATTCTCTTTTGAACAGCTGCCACACATTGTTGGCATAAGGAGAGCCTACTACCAGCTTAAGCCATCTAGACTTTCTCAGATGAATTGCCATTAATGCAGACTTGTTTCTGTACTCGTCCAATTGACTCTATTATGCTGAGTGCAAGAGTATATTTTATTTTTATACCCGCACTATATATCTGCCTGAAAAAACAAACCCTTGTCAAGTTGATTCCAGCTCACAGTGACTACATGTGTTACCGGGTAGAAATGCTCCATAGGGGCTTCCTGGCTATAATTGTTATGGAAGGAGATCACTAGGCCTTTCTTCTGTGGCACTGCTGAAAGGATTTGAACAATCAACCTTTCAGTTAGCAGCCCAGCGCCACTCAGCAACCACAAAGCTATATAAACAATATATATTCTCTATCTGTCCATCTGTAAACCAAAAACGCATTGCTGTTGAGTCAATTCTGACTCATAGCGACCCTATAGGACAGAGTAGAACTGCCCCATTTTCCAAGGAGCGACTGGTGGATTCATACTGCTGACCTTTTGGTTAGCAGTCGAGCTCTTAACCACTGCACCACCAGGGCTCCATCTGCCTATACAAGTATATTATATGTATCTGTGGTGTAGGGTTTTATCTTAGAAAATTATTAGAGTGATACTGAGGTTTGGCATGTGTGAACCTGTTTAGTTTATTGTAAGTTAGACACGGCAAGGCACACAAGTAAGACCTCAAAACATTCATATAAAACCGGAAAAATCAGAATTAAAAATTACAGTGATAGTTCAATGATTAAAGTCTAAATCTTTAGACTTAGGCTTTTACGTTTAACAAGAGGTCTCGGGAGGAAGGCTTAACCACAGCTCAAACTCGGTGGAGGTCTGTCATAGCTAGTGTCAGAGGTTGGCGGTGGCAGGCAAAATTTCAGTTCCATCTCTGCCTTCTCTCAGTGAGTGAGCAAAAATTTAGGCTTTATATGTGAATTTGTCACTTTGGCTCCACAGGACAAGGGCCAATGTGACATCAAAGACTAGTAAGTTATGTCTTCTCTCCAGAGTTAGAGACTAGCTGAATAATTCATCTTTTCTTTAAGGTTAGAGATTAGGAACGTTGTTTAGAGATTAACTATGTTATGTTTTCTTGTGTCACAGCATGCTGGGTCAAAGTGAACGTACAGGTTGTTTACATTCTTTAGACTTCACATGCTTTAAGGTTTAAGTTAAAAAATTCTAAAATAACTTGCTAGTGACTTATTGGTTTCTAATGTTTTGTAGATAATGTTAGAGACCCTCAAATGTAGGCATATTTCTATTTCTAAGTTTATATTATGAATGCTTATACATTTTGAAAGCATAGTAGTGTCTTTCTACCTCATGGAATAGACCATCAGTTGTACATATATATGCAAGTTCAAGCTGAAGCTGAAGATAATTAAAACAAGTCCACAGGAGCCAAAATACGATCCTGAGTATATCCCACATGAATTTGGAAACCATCTCAAGAATAGATTTGACACATTGATGAACACTAATGACCAAAAACCAGATGAGGTGTGGGATGACATCAAGGACATCATACATGAAGAAAGCAAGAGATCATTAAAAAGACAGGCAAGAAAGAAAAAACCACTATGGATGTCAGAAGAGACTATGAAACTTGCTCTTGAACATAGAGTAGCTAAAGCAAATGGAAGAAATGATGAAGTAAAAGAGATGAACAGAAGATTTCCAAGGGCAGATCGAGAAGACAAAGTAAAGTAATGAAATGTGCAAAGACCTGGAATTAGAAAACCCAAAGGGAAGAACACGCTTGGCATTTCTCAAGCTGAAAGAACTGAAGAAAAAAATCAAACCTAATGTTGCAATATTGAAGGATTCTATGGGGAAAATATTGAACAACACAGGAAACATCAAAAGAAGATGGAAGGAATACACAGGGTCACTGTATTAAAAAGAATTGGTCAAAATTCAACCATTTCTGGAGATAGTATATGATCAAGAACTGATGGTATTGAAGGAAGAAGTCCAAGCTGCACTGAAGGCAATGGCGAAAAACAAGGCTCCAAGAATTGATGTAATATCAGCTGAGATACTTCAACAAATGGATGCAGTGCTGGAGGTACTCACTGTTCTCTGCCAAGAAATTTGGATGACAGCTACCTGGCCAACCTGCTGGAAGAGATCCATATTTATGCCCATTCCAAAGACAGGTGATCCAAAAGAATGCAGAAATTATCAAACAATATCATTAATATCATATGCAAGTAAAATTTTGCTGAAAATAATTCAAAAACTGTTGTAGCAGTATTTTGACAGGGAACTGCCAGAAATAAAAGCCGTATTTAGAAGAGGACATGGAACGAGAGATATCATTGCTGATGTCAGATGGATCTTCGCTGAAAGCAGAGAATACCAGAACGATGTTTACCTGTGTTTTCTTGACTATGCAAGGGCATTCAGCTGTGTGGATCATAACAAATTATGGATAACATTGCAAAGAATGGGAATTCCAGAACTCTTACTTGTATTCATGTGGAAGCTTTACATAGACCAAGAAGCATTTGTTCAAACAGAACAAGGGAATACTCCTGTTAAAAAAAAAAACCATTGCCGTCAAGTTAATTCCGACTCATAGTGACCCCATAGGACAGAGTAGAACTGCCCCATAGGGTTTCCAAGGAGCGGCTGGTGAATTCGAACTGCAAACTTTTTTGTTGGCAGCCCAGCTTTAACCACTGTGCTACCAGGGCTCCAAGGGATGAGGGATACTTTGTGGTTTAAAATCAGGAAAGGTGTATATCAGGGTTGTATCTTTTCACCATACTTATTCAGTCTGTATGCTGAGCAAATAATCCAAGAAGCTGAACTATATGAAGAAGAACATGGCATCAGGATTGGAGAAAGACTCATTAACAGTAGTTGATATGTAGATGACACAACCTTGTTTGCTGAAAGTTAAGAGAACTTGAAGCACTTACTGATGAAGATAAAAGACCACAGCCTTCAGTATGGATTAAACTTCAACATAAAGAAAACAAAAATCCTCATAACTGGACCGATAAGCAACATCATGATAAACAGAGAAAAGATTGAAGTTGTCAAGGACTTCATTTTGCTAGTATCCACAATCAACGTCCATGGAAACAGCCGTCAAGAAATCAAATGACATATTGCATTGGGCAAATCTGCTGCAAAAAAAAAAAAACAAAAAAACAAAAACCTCTTTAAAGTGTTTAAAAGCAAAGATGTCACTTTGAGGACTAAGGTACACCTGCTCCAAGCCATGGTGTTTTCAGTCGCCTCATATGCATGCAAAAGCTAGACAACGAATAAGAAAGACCAAAGAAGAACTGATACATTTGAATTATGATGTTGGCAAAGAATATTGAATACACCATGGACTGCCAGAAGAGCAAACAAGTCTGTCTTGGAAGATGTAAAGCCAAAGTGCTCCTTGGAAGCAAGGATGGTGAGATTTTGTCTCACACACTTTGAACATGTTATTAAGAGCGACTAGTCCCTGGAGAAGGACATCATGCTTGGTAAAGTAGAGGGTCCATGGAAAACAAGACCCTCGATGAGATGGATTGACACAGTGGTTGCAACAATGGGCTCAAACATAGCAACAATTGTGAGGATGGGGGACCATACAGTGTTTTGTTCTGTTGTGCACAGTGTCACTGTGGTTCAGAACCAACTCGATGGCACTTAACAACATTCCTATGGGATCTGAGATCATTATAGAAACATACAGAACAATATCTTTTCGTTTACCATTTCATAAATATGTCTGCTAAATTTCATCATATTTTTCTGGGTAAATTTTCCCAACTTGTCCATATCCTGTTCCATCTCTATTTTATCAGTGAGTACAATTTTCATCCTTCCCTCTATCATCCTTCATTTGTTCCGCTTTGCAAGTTAGCTTTGTGTCTTTACCATAACTGAGGGGCGAACTCCCTGTGCAGCAGTTGTTTAATACACCCTCCAGTTATCTTCCTTATTGGTCTACTTATGTTTGCGTTGTTGGAATTCCGTATTTTACAGACTCCTGTCACTCACCCTTCACAGAATCTCTAATTTTGAAATTGTCTGCAATCCATGTACATCTTTTAACTGCTACTCTGAAGTTTAACATTTACAATTATGACCAGTGTTCTGCTGTGTTATTTTTGTTTTTCCTTCTCTCAGGCTGTTAGGTATCTTAAAATGAAAACAGTCAACATTTTACCAAATTCCCCACCCTTCCATTTCCCAGTCTTTTTTTCAGAACTAATTCCAAATAACAGCTTCTGTTGACTTTTTGAAAAATGAAAACAGCAACAAGGCAGGTATTTATGATCTTTTATAACCTCTCATTTATTGCTTTACAAGATGGAGTCAATAAGCTCACAAGACGGGAAAGTGTTTTCTGTGAGGATTTTTTGGGCTTGAAGTAGTACATGGGCTTTCCTTGTGGTCTAATGCAGTTCCTTGTTTAAACAGAAAACACTGACATTCTGTTCCTGTCAGAATTTTTCCCTTTTGCTTCATCCTATCAAGGAAGGTAGTCTCTCTTTGATGTTAATAGTAGAAAAGATTTATTAAATGTTCACATGCTTGAGGAAAACTCTACATGGACTACCATCACTTTTAGTCTGCACAGCCCTAAGAATACATGCTATTGTTATGTTCATTTTACAAATGAGAAAACTGAGGCTTATAGAGATTAAATGACTTGGTCAAACAAAGTGAACCAGCTTGTAAATGGTAGAGCCAAAATCAACCCTGGAGTGGTAGTCTGACTTCAGAACCCAAGCTCTTATTAACCCCTACTTTATTACAAATGGGATTTTGTATTTCTGAATCTACATTTCTTCTATAAGAATATTTTTCTTGGCACTTGTGCAATTGCTGTTTCTTAAACCATCATTCATGACTACAGTCTCCTTTTATCTTAGATGAATTTGGTTGTGTTATTTGATTTCATTGCAGCCACCTGGAAGTCACTTCCCAGCTCCACATCATGGAGGCTGCACTCTAGTTGCTGGGCTATGTTTCTGTGATTTGTATTGCATTGCATTGCATTGACCATTGAAAAGCCAGTTGCCTTAGCAGGACCAAAGTTATTGTGGAAAATGACTACTGTCGTGAAGTCATTCTTTATGGTGAGATCACAAGTTTCCCTCATTAAAGGTATGGTTCGTATGTTTTTATGTGCTACATCAATCTATCAGCAAATCCTGTCACCTCAGCCTTCAATACATATTCCAGAATTGATCCTTTTTACCAATTCACAGCTAGCATAGCTATCTGACCTGATCTGTCAGCATTTCTCCTGGCCTCCCTGCTTTCACCTCCACCCCTCTACAGTATGTTTTCCACACACAGCACCCAGGGGACCTCTTTGAAATGTAAACCAGGTTGTGTCACTCCTCTGCTCAAAACGCTCCAATCAGTCCCTGACTCATTCAGAGTAAAAGCCTGGTCATCTATGTAGCTATCTCTTCAACTTCCTCTCCCACAGCCTCTCCTCGCTCACTATTTGCTCTTCTTCAGACATGTCAGCATGCACACTCCCATCTCAAAACCTTTGCACTTGATGTTCCCTCTAACTGGAAAGCTCCTCGCTGCAGTAACACCATGGCTTCTTTCCTCACTCCCTCACTTGCTCCAACCTCTGTTATAATATTACTTTATCTGAGAGACCGTTTTGTTGTTGTTGATGTTGTTGTTAGGTGCCCTCCAGTCAGCTCCAACTTATAACAACCCTATATATAACAGAACTAACCATTGCCCATCCTGTGCCATCCTCAGAATCGTTGCCAAGTACGAGCCCATTCTTGCAGCCATTGTGTCCAGCCATCTCACTTAGGGTCTTCATCTTTTTCGTTGACCCTCTACTTTACCACGCATGATTTCCCTTCTCCATGGACTGGCAACAGGTCCAAAGTAAGTGAAACAAAGTCTTACCATCCGTGCTTCTAAGGAGCATTCTGACTGTACTTCCTCCAAGACAAACCTGTTCATTCCTCTGGCAGTCTGTACTATATTCAATATTCTTCACTAACACCACAATTTGAATGCTTCAGTTCTTCTTCGGTCTTCCTTTTTCATTGTCCAGTGTTCACATGCATACAAAGCAACTGAAAATACCATGGCTTGGGTCAGGTGCACCTTAATCCTTTAAGTGGCAAAGAGACAATGTAAGACCTAGGTAATTAAAATAGCAACCTCCCCCGGCACTCTCTTCCACTGTCACCTAGTTTTTTCTCCACAGCAATTATTACTAACTGGCATTTATTTGTTTGGTTTGGTTTTGCCTATTGTCTGACTTCCGCTTTGTCTCTCTTATTCACTGCTGTACTCTCAGCCCTTTAAACAATGCTTGGCATGTGATAGGTACTACATAAATTATAATGAAGATATAGAACTCACAATTTACAAAATTGATAAAAAGTATGTATTCATCCATTAAATGACCTTTATCCTCAAAAGGTTTATAGCCTAGTGTAGGTTTGAGGGGAGGGGAACAAGATATTAAGTCACCTTCTACAGTCCCATGGGTTAAGTACTGTGATGCAGGCAGGATAAGGGTGCAAATGCAACTTGGAGAAAGGAAACATAAGTCAAATTGGGGGTTCAAGAAAGGCCTACCAAAAGAGATGACTATATTCTGGAGAGATTGGAGAGCAACTGAAAAATTTTAGAATTACATAGTCTGATTCACAATTAAAATGACCACTCTGATGTCAGTGTGGGGAAGGGATTGAGATAAGAAGTGGTGACTGGCAGTAGAGAAACCAGTAAGAATGCACAGACCCATGAGGGCAAGGCACGCAGGACAACACTCAGGTTTCTAACCAGAATGACTGAGGCAAAGAACAGGAAGAAAACCATATTTGGGAGAAGATCGGACGTGCTGAGTTTCATGTGAAAGAATCTAGTAGCTTTCAAGCCAAGAATCAAAGTCTAGGCTATTTTGTTCTTGTTTTGTTTATTTGTTGTTTCTTCATGAATAAAAATGAATCCTCCATTTTAAAGAGTTTTCAGTTTTAAGTACGTATATTATGCTTAGATATTAAGACAATGACTTCTACCAAAAGATGAAAATCACTGTGATCTTGGTACATTAAATAATGCTTCTTTACTCCACTAGCTGTATAATCCATATGAAGACAAGAAATAAACTGAGATTGTGAAAATTTTCTTTGCAATGTAGAGCCCTGCCCCATAGGAAGCAAATCTATAAGACACAATGTCCAATGTGTATGACAAGGGCAGTAAGAGAAAAGTGAAATATTAATTCTGCTCAGGAAGGAGCAGGGATGCCTTGTTTGACAAAGTTGTGAATAAAGTCCAGAGGCTTTGTTGATTTAGCAATGTGTTGGAGCATGGACCAAGTTATTGTATAAGCCATAACAGGATGACAGATAGAAAACTTGAGGGGTAGGAAGAGAGTTAAATTTCACTTTTTAAAAAGTAAATTTGAAAACAAAAATATGTGGATTGTTGTCTCACATTTGATGTATTAGCTTTTTAAGTTTCACTTCTGGATTGATGGATCAAATGTCGATAGTACTGGAAAACAGTGGAATACTTTTTCTTTTACTGCATGAAGCTTAACAGCCCTCTCCACAAAAACTGTAGTCAAATGAATTGGAGGATGCCAAATTTCTATTAGTAAATTTCATTTACAAAGACTTTATTTTTTCCATCTTTTTAAAAGCATTAATTTTTAAAATCAAAGTGACTTGCACGTATCTTAAAAAAAGTTTAAAAACAGAAGGGTTTATAATGAAAAGCACAGGATACCATTCTTCCCCTGTCTCCTTATTCCACCCAAGTCTTACTCATCATGGCAAAAAATTTTTTAACTGATTCTATTTTCAGTTCTGGTGGTTACTTCCATATCCATTTTAACTTAGACATTATCTATTGACTTCCTGTTACCACAGACAAAGATTTATCTTCCTTAGACCACACAACATCTTCTCTCAATATAGTTGTTACCTTTATAACTAACTGATGTTACATTTGTAACTTTAAATATTATATTTAAGTCTCTATATCTTGGCTCAGTAAATATGTAAACACCATTTTTATACTTAGGATAGTTTCTTACTTATCATCAAAATAGAAATGTAAGAACAACTTATTTATCAAATTATTGATGCTGACAAAATGT
Source organism: Dugong dugon (assembly GCA_030035585.1). NCBI lineage: Eukaryota > Metazoa > Chordata > Mammalia > Sirenia > Dugongidae > Dugong > Dugong dugon. The sequence goes on from CM057473.1 coordinate 42,886,823, forward strand.
TTTGTCCCTTTCTGGTAAGATTTATAATATGGGAGCTCCTGGCAGTCAGATGTCATCTTCTGCTAAACTGGAAAGAAAGGCTTAGCACTTCTAAGCATAACTGAAGAATTATGTAGATCCTTTTTAATGGCACCACCTTCTCTGGAGTAGGTTTACTCTTCTGATGACTTCTAGTAATGCTGCTGGAAACTCATGACTGAGCTTCTCTACAGCAGGGTTCAGCAAACTATAACCTACAGGCCAAATCACCTATTTCTGAAAGTAAAGTCCTATTGGAACACAGCCACACGCATGTGTTTACTTACTGTCTATGACTGCTTTTATGCTACTACAACAATTGGATAGTTGCAACAGAGGCTAAGTGGCCCATGTTCTAAAATATATACTCTCCAGCCCTTGACAGAAAAAGTTAACTGATACCTGCTGTAGACAACTCTAGAATATCATACAGTGTGTCCAAAATCTTCACTCTGGCCACCTTAACTATTGCATTTCTAAATCCAGCTTTCTTCCTGCTTCCATTTGGAATGATATGTGGGTCTCATCCTTTGCTCCTGGTCACTTAACTAAGTTGGAGCCATTATTTCCTGTATCCCATGGTCTTCCTTTCTCTTGATGGGCTATCTCCATTTCTCTGGAACAAATCATTTACTGGCTTCCTAACTAAGAGTGAACACTTTGCAGAGGAATTACATTAGCTGGATTCTTTTATATCAGAAAATGCCTGTATAAGAAAATACAATAAATAACTATTCTGCACGTAGAATTCTAGTTTAAAAATGTTTTCCATTTGAATTTTTAAGGCATTCTTCCACTATCCTCTAGAAGCCAGGACTTGGTGGCAAATTGTGTGTCATGAGGATTTTACCTTGAAATTAGAAACAAATATGCTAAACAAATAGAGGCGCTTTTAATCAGGAGGTTTTAGTTCTTTAAAAATATTTAGTATTATTTCTTTGCTATTTTCTTCTTCTGGGTTTTCTTTATTCTCTCTAGAACTCCTATTGGTCGTCTGTTGACTCTGTATGAGCCTTTAACTTCTCAATCATTAAGCTCGCATGTTTGGTGTTTGGGTTCTTTTTAGGTGTATATTTGTCCCATTTTTCTGTAAAACTTCTTCAACTATATTTATGATGTCTTCCAAGACATCCATTGAGTTTTTTTTTTCCTGCTATCATAGTTTTAATTTGCAGATACCCTATAATTTTTTTGATTATTCCTTTCTGTCAACATCTATGTCTTTCTGTTAAAGGAAATATGTTATAACATATCATTATTTCTTCCCATTTCCCTTTTTCTGTTTGATTGTTTTGGCCTCTTCCTTACATATTGAAGACTCTTTCTTTCATATTGGAAGCTCATCTACATGTTCTGAGAGTCTGGCTTTCCATTCATATTCATGAGTGAGGCACAGATTGGAGGCTCTGTGTGAGAATGCCAGGCATATCTACTGGTGAGATTCACTTTGGGTGATTAGGGGGCCAATTATCGGAGATGCTCAAATGTCAATTTATGTTTTGTCTTTTCAATCCAAATTGAAATTTTGCATATTCAATTATTCTAGAATCCGCTGATATTTTTGTAGGAATTAGTAGTCATCTATTTCTTGTAACACCTTCAAATTATAATCTTGTCCTATTTTGGGTCTTACTCCTGTCCTTTGCCATGATGGGTATATCTAAGCCCAGAGTCCACCATGGTTCTGCCATTGTTTTCCTCTCAAAACAGCAACCTCTTTTCTCCCTTCTTATGCCCTGCTACACCTACCACTAATTTTCCACAATTACTTTCCATCTTTAAAAAATTGTTAAGCTCTCATCTGCTGGAGTCCCACCTCTTGTCCTCTCTGTCCTTAAGGGTTTTTTGTTCTTGTTACGTGCCATTGAGTTGATTCTGCCTCATAGAGATCCTATAGGACCCAGCAGAACTGTCCCATAAGGTTTCCTAGGCTGTAATCTTTACGGGAGCAGATCACCATATCATTTCCCATGATGAGCCACTGGTGGGTTCAAACCCCTGACCTTTAGGATAGCAGCCAAGCTCTTAACCACTGTATCACCAGGGCTCCTTCTTACAGGTTTTTACCTAGCTTTTGTTTGTTTGTTTTCATTTTTGTTTTTTTCTTATTCTATTACTAGAGGGGCCTCAGAGAGGGAGAGGAGATAAACACATTTTTAAGCCATAATCTTTAACTGGAATCCAGGCCAAGTAGGTTTTCAATGGCCATAAAATGAGGCAAGCACTGGAGATAACCTAAAATAATAAATAAACCTTTCTAATATAGGACATTGATTTCTGACTTAATCCCTTACGTTTAACCCCAACTTCTTTCCATGTCATTTTTTACAACATGAAATAAGACTACTATAATTGTTTCAAATGCACCTTCCTAATAAACATTAAAAATCAATTAGTAATCCATATTATTCAAAATAATTTCAAGAGCATGTTATGTTTATTTTTGATTAAATGAAACATGGAAGCAAATGATGGATAGAGAAATAGGCAGATTTATTTTTATCAAAAGATAGCAGATAGTGTGTGGAAAAACCAATTTTATAATATCTCAAATAATAACTTCTCTATGATACAGAATAAATGCAATATACTTCATTCTCTAGTTGTAGAAAAAAGTTTTTGGTTGTTGTTCTTTTCTAATAAAAAAAAAAAGCGCCCCTGACAAATGACACTCAGCTTTCATTTATTCCACTAGCACGAACATGAATACTTCCAGCTTTTCTGTATTCATCATTTTTCTGTGCAGTGAAATCCAAAGCAATCCAGTCGCCTGCCGTTATTAAAGAGAAAAGAAAAAGAAAACAACAACAAAAAACATTTAGCATATTTCTCCATCCTGTTTGCACTCTTATATGTCTGCAAAAACAGCTTTTAAAAGCGTATGAAAATTCTGTGGCTTATTAATTTCTATTTCAAATAGTTATATGATAAATATTCACATAATTACAAATGTATTTTTTTCTTCTGTCTTCCCTTGGTTTGTTGATTTTTTTTAGACCCTTTGCCTTTGCTTTTTTCCTTAACTCTTTTGACTTCAAAATACAACAAAACATGATGAATGTAATTAATGTCAGAGAATTATACATAAAAAAACAGTTGAAATGGCAAATTTTTTTATATGTATATTTACCACAATAAAAAAATGCCGTATAGCTAACCTTAGAAGAATGTTGTAAACTTACGATAATTTTACTACTGTCAGTTATTTCTTGGACTTTTAATCTAATAAAGGTGTTCATTTATGTGGTTTTAGCAGATACTCTTGCAAAACTCAAGTAGCAGAGTTGGCCCCATAATGTTCCCTTTCAGACATGATTAATGACAGCATCTAATTTTGGTGGCTACTGCTGTTCATGTCTAAGATTGGATACAGGAAATAAAATGATCTTGAATTTGGAGTCTTAGGAGCCATTCAAAATTATAGATTTTGAATTGGATGAAAACTTTAAGGATCCACTTTGGAAACATGGTCCTAGGATGCCAGATTAATATGACTTTCCAAGATCTATATTCCATATGAGTACCTTGGTGGTGCAAATGGTTAATGCACTCAGCTACTAACCAAAAGACTAGAATATTGAGTCCAGCCAGAGGCACCTCAGAAGAAAGGCCTGGAAATCTACTTCTGAAAAGTCAGCTACTGAAATCCCTATGCAGCACAGTTCTACCCTGACACACATGGGGTCTCCAGGAGTTGGAATCTGGCTTTTCCCACCAAATGCTATTTCATACCCTTAAGGTCAACAGAATTATCATAATGGATCAAAGCAGTACTCTACCCCAGCAACGAGAGTGGTCCTAGTAAACATTATGTAGAAGAGTGTTATTTGTCACCCATTAAGTTTCCAAGATGTATGACGATCTTCTGTATATCTATGATTTAGTTAATTCTAGTATTATTAGCGGCCCATTTATACTGAAGTTCCTAGTATTTTTTTATTTTCATAATTAGTTAAATCAACAGTGCTTTAAGTGAATTAATATGTAAAGCACCTAAAATGATTCCTAGAAATCACCTAGTTATTATTTTTCTTATCATTATTATCATTGCTATTATTTTCACATAATAGGCAATAAGTAGAAGTATTAAGAAATAGCCATTTTGTTCTAGTTTTAGAACGGCCGTACTCAGTCTTGGAGGGTTACCTATTCTAATGCTTTGTGAGCAATATTTTCATAAATTCTAAGGCAACATTGGAGCCCTGGTGGCACAGTGGTTAAGCACTTGGCTGCTAACCAAAAGGTCAGCAGTTCAAATCCACCATCTGCTCCTTAGAAACGTTATGGGGCAGTTCAACTCTGTCTTGTAGGGTCGCTATGAGTCGGAATCGACTCAATAGCAACAGGTTTTAAAGCAACATTTAGTATTAGGGATGATAGCGCTGGATTCTAGCTTCTCACACATCCAACAATGAGGTTTAGAAAAAAATCTTCAAAAATTATAAAGCAAAAATGAAACAGTAGTACTATCAGAAATTGCCAAATTTATCACTATCATAGGAGGCTTTGATATACTTTCTTTAATTGTTGCTAGACTGAGTAGAAAAAAAATCAGTAAGGCGAGAGGATATGAAAAGTACAGTTAACAAATTCTATCTAATGAATATATAGAGACAATAATAATCCCAACAATTGCAGAATTAAATTGCCTTTAAACAGTCCAAAAATATTTATGAAATTGTACTGTGTGCTAGGCCATAAAGCAATTTACAACAAATTTTAAATACTTGGCATTTTATAGAATACCTTTCTAACCAAGATGCAATGAAGTTAGAAATAAATGATAGAAAGATAATTCAAAAAGTTAAAAAATGTAGAAACACATTTTTAAATATCGATTGGGTTATTGTAATGTAATTAAATAAATCATTTAAATACACCACCATGTCATTTGGTATATGCCCTTCTAATCTATTTCCTAAGCATAAAGTTTTTAATTTCTTTTTAGAAAGTTGTGATCACACAATGTAATATTTTGCAGTATATACTTAATACCTTTTTATATTCACTTTATATTATAGTACATACATTTTCATATTATTACATGTAACAATTTATTTTAACAAATTTCTTGTTAAAGAACATTTATATTTGTCCCATTTTTTCTATTATTTTCTAAAAATCTGCTTTTTTTTGTATGAGTTATTATTATAAGAGCTAGAGAGGAACATTTTTGCAATTTAAAATTTGTTATAATTTCACTCCATTACACTAAATGAAAAATAAACATTTACAATATTCTTGCTGAAACAAAGACAAAAGAAGTGATGAAATAATTTTTTTGTTCAATGATATATCAACCTAAAAAAAAAGCCCAGCACATATTTCATTGATCATAAGATACATTTTTTTTAATCACCTTGACATCACTGAATTTAGGTTGTTTCTTATAACTGATGGCACTCATAGTTTAAGTGGCAGTATGATTTTATTTCTAACAATACATACAATAATGATATGTATTATAATTTAGGACTCAGTGTAAAACAATTTTTTTGAATAAACAAAATTATGAAGCATAAAATTTTAAGAAAAGATAAAGTGTGATGGGTGTCTTCTGAAAGACAAAACTGATTAAATAAAATTTTACCTAAAATAAAAAGTCTTACATTAGCGAAAATAGCGCTTTAACATGAAAGCAAACTTTATAATGTTTATTATCCTATTAGAACATTTGCCAATTATTATCCCTTGAGAGTAAACAAAGTCACATTAAAATGTCTGCTATTCTGAATCATGGTTTAATTTACAGAGGTGTTAGTGATTATCTGCACACATTTTCTTTAGTTTACAATAAATGATGTAATACTGTATTTTAATTTATAAACCATTAGTTTATTAAAGCAATGCAAAGACTTCATTGCAATTAAAGACTCTTAGCCTACTATTTTTAATAGTAATTCAGGACACTCAGTGGCTCTTTTGATCAAAATAATTGTCTACGTATTCCTGGAATGATGCTTTTCACCATTTTTAAAAGAGTTTTAGATGACACTCCATTAGCTTCTCTTAGTCATGCCAGTCTAAACTACAAGCCCTCCACTGTGAATACTGATCATTTTTGCTGCCTGACTGAATTCCAGAATGTCTTATTTGTGCTAGTGCTGGAATTCACAAGTGCTAGGGTAAGTGACGGGGCCCTGGTAGCATAGTGATTAAGCACTCGGCTGCTAAGCAAAAGGTTGGCATTTCAGACCCACCAGCCCCTCAGCAAGAGAAAGATGTGGCAGTCTGTTTCCATAAAAATTACAGCCTTGGAAACTCTATGGGGCAGTTCTACTCTGTCCTATAGGGTTGCTATGAGTCGGAATTAGCTTGACGGCAGTGAGTTTTTGGTTTTCAGTGAATAATTTCACAGAGAGGGTTAAATACTGATGAAGATGTCTATCATGAGGATATCTGTCCAATCAAGCATTCAGTAAGTGCTGGTTACCCAGTTTGTTCACTATGATAGATAATGTTGCTGTTGTTGTTGTATGCTGTTGAGTCCATTTAAAAAGGAGAACATTTAAAAATGGTGCTTAAGAGGGGAATATTATCCAGCCTAAAATGGAAACTAATATTTGAGAACTCACAGTGTGCCAAACCCTGCACTATGTGCCATCCATGCATTATCTCCTTGTTATGGGTTGAATTGTGTCCCCCAAAAAGTCATGTTACAATCCTAAAACCCAATATTTGCAAATCTGACCTTATTTGGAAAGAGGATAGCTGCAGATGTAATTAGTTAAGGTGAAGTCATTAGGGTGGGTCCTACTATCTTTATGACTGGTGTTCTTACAAAAAAAAACACCAAACCTGTTGTCTTCAAGCTGATTCTGACTCATGGTCATCCCGTGGGTTACAGAATGGAACTACTCCATAGGGTTTTCTTGCCTGTAATCTTTAAGGAAGCAGATCACCAGACCTTTCTTCTGTGGTGCCTCTGGGTGGGTTCGAACTACCAACCTTTAGGTTAGAAGTTGAACACAAGCTGTTTCTGCCACTCCAGAAGAGGAAAAGAGACACAGAGGGAAGATGGCCATGTGAAGAAGGAGGCAGAGACTGGAGTTCTTCTGTCAGAGCCAAGAAATGTCTGAGGATACCAGAAGTTGGGAGAGACAAGAGAAGATCTTCCCCTAGAGCCTGAGGAGAGAGTATGGCCCTGCCAACACTCTGAAATCAGACTTCTAGCCTCAAGAACTATGACATAATAAATTTCTGTTGTTTTAAGACACATAGTTTGTAGTAATTTGTTATGGTTGCCCTAGGAAACTAGTACCAAAACAAACAAACAAACCTGTTGCCATTGAGTTGATTCCAACTCATAGCGACCCTATAGGACAGAGTAGAATGGCCCCATAGGGTTTCCAAAGAGTGGCTTGTGGATTCGAACTGCCAACATTTCATTAGCAGCCAAACTCTTAACTACTGTGTCGTGAAAAAAACTCACTGCAATATATACTATTACTAACCCACCTTCAAAATTAGGCCTAAAAGGAGTAACAGTCTTACATAAGAACTCACAGCTAGTAAGTGGCAGCCTGAGTACTTGAACTCTTGTCTGATTAGAGTGTTCACATTCTTGAGCACCATGTTGTATAGCCTTTTGCTACATGGAAGGATGCCCTTATTAGCCATGATAAGGATCTTGAATTTCATCTCCTAAATTATAAGAACTTGAAAGCTTTTAAGCAAAGCAGCCATATGATTATGTTTTATTTCTAAAATGGTTCTTCTGGTTGCAGGATGAAGCATAATGTGAGGCAAGACACTCAATCAATAGCGTCTGATAATAGTCTGGGCAAAGAACAGATAAAGACCTGAACTGAAGCACTAGTGGGGAGATGGAGAGACGAGGCAGATGTGGGTAGGTGAAGAGAGAAAGGAAAGTTATGCTACTATATCAGATTCCTATTGTTGTTGTAACAGATTACCACAAAGTTAGTGCCTTAAAAAAAGCGCAAAGGTATTTCTTACATTTTGGTAAGTCATAAGTCCAAAATCAGTCTCACTGGGTGAAAGCGAAAGTGTTGACAGGGTTCGTTCCTTCTGGGGGCTCCAGGGAAGAATCCATTCCCTTTCCTTTTTCCAGCTTCTAGGGGCCACCTCCATTCCTTGGCCCATGGTCCTTTCCTCCATCTTCAAAGCCATTAGCATAGCATTTCTGTCTGTGTTAGAGTGACATCTGTTACCCCCTCCAGGGGAGAAGTCCCACCACATGGAAGATAACAAAGAACATAAGGATGCCTCCAACCAGGAGCAGCAGCACTAAGATATCAACTCTGTGGCTTACCAGTGTCAGGGTCACCAACAAAAATGCAACTTACACAGGGATTGGATATAACAGTGTTTACTCACAGGAAGGAGAAGCAAAGTAAGGTCAGCTTCAATAGTGTGTCAGTCCCTCATGGCCAGTGGTCACTCTCTGCAGCCAGTGCCTGATGGTGGACTGTCTGCACCCCTCTTGTGCTGCAGGCGAAGGACCTTGTTCTCCCTCACGCAAAAGACCAGATACAGCAGTGAGGTTGTCCAGGTGCCATGAAATGCACACACATAAGCAGAACAAAGAAGTGCACATTGAGCCAGAAACAAGACGATGTCACCAAACAAAGCATTACACCCAGTGTGAACTGTGCTATCTCCTTGTAAGATGTTCCAGGACTGAAGCCCTGATTGCGCAGTTCAGAGGAGCAGAGACTCGCAAGAGGGCTGCTTTCCTAACAGACTAACCTGTGCTTCCATCATCCCATCTCTTTCTGTGACTATCCTTCTTGCCTGGATCTTATAAGTATCCTTGTGATTACATCAGGCCCACCTGGATAATCCTATCTCAAGATCCTGAACTTAATTACGTTGACAAAGTCCCTGTTGCCATGTGAGATAACATATTCACAGATTCCAGGAATTAGAATGTGGACATCTTTGGGAGGCCATTCATCCTACAGCTACTAAATGAGTTAAGGGACAAAGAAGAGGAAATGGGTTTTAGGAGATGATAAGATGGCCCTAGGAGAGTTCCTGATGGTAATGCATGTCTGGAGTTCAAGAGAGAAGTCTGAGCTAGAAATATAGATCAGTCTTTATGAGCCTAAAGATAGTCATTGTTGGTTGTGAAAGACAGTACCCTGGGATAATATGTCTACTGAAAAGAGGAGAGAGCTGAAAACAGAACCACATTTATAGTAACAATACTACTCCAAGGGTTCTCAGTAGCCTGATTATGGGAGCAGAGACTGGCTGATGGTTGAGTTGGTCCTAGGTTTCAAGTGAAGGAGGAGTATAGCAGAAAGGCAAATGAAAAAAGCGGGGTGGCAACAATCATAGAAGCTGCCAAAGACAGCGTTAGATGTTTTATGTACCTTTACTGCCTATAACTCTGCAAAATTAATAATAATCACATATTATAGATAAGGAAACTGAAACTCAAAGACATTGAGTAACTTTCCTTGGGTCACAGAGACTTTTTCTATTAGATTAGGTTTCTCAAATGATTCTTCTGATGGCAGAAAGGAACATCAATTTTGACAGAGCTTCAAGAAGAGCTAGTTTTGCAATGCAAATGTTTTTGAGTTTAAAGAGGAGCTCTTCCAATGTACCTTGAGGCAAGAAACAGGTGGTATGAGAGGCCATCTGGTAAAGGCTGATGAACTGGGTAAAAAGGTATTCTAGGGGTGGAGGTACCAGTGAGTTTGAAATGTCAAAATATTATGTTGTTGTTGTTAGGTACCATCAAGTCGCTTCTCATTCATAGTAACCCTGTATACAATAGAACAAAACGCTGCCTGATCCTGCGCCATCCTCACAATCTTTGCTATGTTTGAGCCCATTGTTGCAGCCACTTTGTGAATCCATCTTGTTGAGGGTCTTCCTCTTTTTCACTGACTCTCTGCTTTACGAAGTATGATGTCTTTCTCCAGAGACTGGTCCCTCCTGATAACATGTCCAAAGGACGTAAGACTAAGTCTCACATCCTCCCTTCTAAGGAGCATTCTGGCTGCTTATTATTAATGTACTTATTATTATTAATGACAGTGCTCAATAAGTAAGTAATATTTACTTATGATTTCAGAGGTAAAGAAAATTTAAATCTCCTTAAGAATAATGCCATATTCAGGGCATTGTTTTGCAGAAAAGAATAAAAACTTTCCCCAAAGTAAAAGACTGTCTAATATTTGGAGGAGTCCCTGTGTGGTGCAGATGGTTAATGGACTCAGGAGCTAACCAAAAGATTGGAGGTTCAAGTCCACCCAGAGTTGCCTTGGAAGAAGAGCCTATTTCCGAAAAATAAGCCATTGAAAACCCTGTGGAGCACAGTTCTATTCTGACACACATGGGGTTGCTATGAGTCGGAGTCAACTGGCAATTGGATTTTGTTTTATTAATGTTTGCACTGAGGGGAAAAATTGATAGTATGCTATTTAATTCACTCACTAAAGAAATCCTTACTCAGTGTTTGGTAAGGAAGTTAAAGAACTCATTATTCGGTCCTGAAGAAACACTGCTTCTTGACCCAAACTTTAAGAACCTGGCAATGAAGGATATTCAGAGTGGCGTATTTAACATATACTCCATGGTATCAGTATGATTACAAAAAGCTTGGTGGTTACATGTAACTTTTCTTTTGTCAGACAGTAAAAGCTTTGCAAATATTTACACACTAATCTTTATCTTTCTAGAGGTAGATAGGTGATGGGTATGTAATCTACAATGATACTAAAGCGGAAAAAGGAAAGTGACTTCCTCTAATGCCACAAAACAAATTAGTGGTGAAGCCAGAAATAGAAGTCCTAACTTCTAAGACCCTGTCCTGTCATGTGTCTTAGTCAGCTCCTCCTGCTGAGAAGCCTTCTAAAGCGTAAGAAACCTACATACTTGGATCGTGGTGACCCAGTTCGTGAAGTTCAATCAGAAGCGTCTAAATATCAGTTCACCTACTGTGAGAAGATTATGTTTTCCAAGTAATGTTGTTCTCTTTCATATATGGAGGGTATGCTATGTATGAGGAGGATATCAGAATTAGTCATAAGGATTCTAGTATTTCATCCTTGAATGAAAGACAGTGAGTACAATTGGGTAGGTGATACTCCTGATAACATTAAGAATAATGGAATTTACCTTAAGACTTCAAGAGACTGGTATATCCCTCTAGAACTGAATTCAAAAATAGAATGTTATATATTTTTTCCACTAGGCTTCTTCTTTTTAACTACTTTTTTTTATTATGGCACTTCAAAATATTTTTTCCTGTGGTGTTCACATTCAGGAAGGAAAGTAAATCATGTGCAGTTAAGCTAAAACACACAACTGAATACAGAAGGTATCAAGGCATCTTCTAACTGCACACAACGAAAAGAAAGCAAAAGAGACTGTATCAATAAAAAAAGTAACATATCAGAAAATTCCCTAACCTCTACCTCTACTGTAAGATATCCCAAGTGTGGATTTAGATTATAATTGGTGGGATGGAGGGTAGGGGGCTAGGAGATATTGTAATTGGGAAGACAGTTAATAAACAAGTAAACAAATTAAAAATTATTTTAAAAATAATATCAGATAGTGAAAAGCACTAGGAAGTAAATATATTATGTCAATACCCTTAAGCCAAAGACAATCAGGAACATGCTATTGTTGAACAAGTTGGGTTTATTAGTCATTTCATGGGGGGAAAACACACACCATGGGAAGCTATAGGGTGTTTCATAAGAAGGTGTTAAAAAAAAAAAAAAGAACCTATTGCCATCAAATTAATTCCAACTCATGGAGACCCATGGGTTACAGAGTAGAACTGCTCCATAGGGTTTTCTTGGATATAATCTTATGGCAGCAGATTGCTAGGCCTTTCTTCCATGGTGCTGCTGGGTAGCTTCAAACCACCAACCTTCAGGTTAGTGGATGAGCACAAACCATTTGCACCACCCAGGGACCTAAGAAAGTATTAGAAAGAACCTATTATAGAATTTGGTTTTTGGTGGGGTTATTGGGGAGTGTCTAAGGAATCAGGAACTTGCTCTAGATTGGATACTATCAGAAAGCAAGGGCAATTCAATGATTTGGTACCTTAATGAATCTTATCTATAGAGAAGGGAGAATAGAAAGAGAGTAAAGCTTAATTAGTAAAAAGAAAAAAAATTAGTTATTGCTTGTTTTTGCCAAGAGAGGGGGATGTTTGTTATATTTTAGATGACACAACCAGCTTTTGTCTGTGCTTAGACAAAATTATGAAGTGGCCTTGCTTTGTTTCATTTTATCTTGGCCTCAGAGTAACCTTGTCTGAGATCGGTACTATGTCCAATAAGAGAATAACACAGCCTAGCTCTGGGAGCCAGACTAGCTTCCAAATGTCAGAGGCTGCTCCTTTTTCTTCCTCAGTTAGAAGGACCCGTTTCATAGGGAGAATCTAAATTAGATGCATTGGTCAGGGAAATCTTCTTGAAGGAGTGACTAAGCTTTACTGCTGATAGAGAGCCATCTATATAGAGAAGGACTGATGAGGGTGGAGAACAGGGAGGAAGGGGGAGCTTGTAGAGAGCATCCCCGTCCAAGGGAAACAGCAAGTGTGAAGAAACACCTTACGGCACCTGAGATCTATGATAAAAATCCATCAGGAGCCATAGCTTTTTGCACCAGTGACTCCCAAGGGGTTGGTGGTAGGGGTTTACCAGAATCTCAGGATGTGGGGAATATAATTTCAAAAAGCTCCAGGTGATCATTATATGCCAGTCCTCCAGGACAGGACTGTCCTTTGCTACCTCTAATCTCCCCTCATAGTTTTATATCAATTATATAGGATATATGTGGAAAATCCAATACAAATAAACATTTTTTATATGACCTTGTATATCATATAACAAAATTATTTGTCCAGATATGTTTTACCCAACATGCAGGGAGGTAGATGGCATTGTTACCAGTGAAAGAAGTGTCAGTGACAGAAGATCAATTATCCTAGGTATAATTTCCTTTGCTCTCTTGAAACTAGATAGACTCCAGTGATTTCTCCAGATGATACAGCATACAACATATTTGGCCAAGGTCTCCATTTCCACTTTATTGTGAAGAATTGCTTGGATATTGATATTATCATCCAGTTCACCTGTCAATATACAGATAGCATGCTTGAATACCATACAATAGTTGGGTTGAAGACACGATTGTTAACAATTGAGAATTTAGCATAGTAACACAAGAAAATATTAACAATGATAAATAGTCCAGGCAACAGAGAATAGTGGTTATGAGCATGGACTCTGGAGCCAAAATGCCTGGTTTCAAATTCCAGCTCTACCACTTTCTAGTTGTGTCACCTTGGACACATTACTTACCGTGTGTGTCTCAGTTAGTTTCCTCATTGCAAAAAGGAGATAGTACCTGCCTGAAACGTTTGTTGTGAAGATTAAAATATATATTAAGTGTTTAGAACAGCACTGGACACACAATAAGCAGTCTATAAGTACTACCTTTGTAATCATGATGGCAAGAGTGCATTGGAAAAGGGAAAAAGAAGTAGTAAACACAACATTCCTGTGGTCAATGAGTTAATGATGGACTAACCAATATGTATAAACTTTCTTAGGAATTTCTTAGGAACAATTTCTCTTACTTATGGTTATGTGCAGGGCCTCTACTCTTGCTACAAGGGCAATCACATAGTGGATTAGTCTTTGGCACTGTCTGAAATTATGCATTTAATTTAAAATATATTTTCCTGTCTGCCTGGTATGTCTGATACATCCAGGCCTACCATGGATACGGGTTTTAATACGTTCTGAACTTTCTGGACTTTGCTTAAAGAATGTACTAGGAGTCTCAGATCTTTAATTGAAGCAACCATATTTAGTGTCACTGAAATAAGTGTGATAACAGCTCAATCATGCAAAGCTTGACATGAGGAAAACACCTGCCTGGTGTTAATAAGATACATGAATTTCAAACAACAGGAAACCGAAGAAAATTACCACTTTGTCTATCTTGATAAAATACCAACAAAGTTCTGTATTCATTTCATTATATTCAGAAGTTCATTTGACTTACTATGAAATGTGAACAAAAAATCACATGGATTATTGGCTTATGGTAGGTGAGAGGTTTTAAGACATTGCTGAGTCTTTATAGGTAATAGCAGATCTACTAAAGCAAAGTAAAAGAAAAAAATATCTATTTTGTTCTAGTTATTCATTGTATCACTAACATGAGCTGAAGATAAATTTCAAGTGTCTTGGTAGGCCTGAATGTGTCCAACATTAATTTAAACACATACATACACCTTGTCTCTCAAGATTCACATCCTCAGTAGAAAAATGTTGAATGTTTCTATCAATTTCCATTCTTTTTATCTCTAAGAGAAACTCTTTAAAAAATCAAAAGCAGTATTACAAAGAGAACTAAAACCCTGTGGCTTCTTTTTCCAGTGAATTAAGAACATCCATCCCCCAACAGGTTGACAGCATGATTTTGTAAAATAATCAAGAATATCTTTGATGTCAAACTTATGCAAGTTTGAAAAACCCCAGTATTATATGCACTGAATTTTCTTGGGACCACAGTCTAGTCTGTGTTTTCTGTTTGCTTATTTCTTGGTTTGTTTGTTTAACATACGTGGAACAAACTCTCTTGTTAGATTCTTCCCTATTTCTAGTGGACGTAAACACATCATTTTTAGAATACAAATTTTGTCTTATTTCCTTCATAGTTTTTTTTTTTTAACTTCTTTAAAATATCTTAGAATCCACATCAAAAGGATAGTTAATATTCATGTATAGTCAGCATTTAGTTGACTGTGACAAACAGGTCCAGAAAAATGAGGATAGCTGAAATCTATGGTATGGCAAAAACTTGACTTGATCCTCTACACTTAAACTTATATTGCATTCAACTATTGACCAGAACTGCTAGCAGACCAACTAAAGAGATTTTAATTTTCATCCTTCTAAAAGCTTAAGTTAAAGCACATGAATAGCACTCTACAGTTCATAAGCACTTACACATATATCATCACTTTTGATCTTCCCAATATCTATATGGGGCAAGAAGAGGTAATATAATTACAGAAGGTTTTATTCTTATCCTCACTTTATAGATGAATAAACAGGGATTCAAACCTCATGCTATTAAGTACGTGCAGGTAATCAGCCCTAGAAAAATTAAGAGTCTGGAATTTCATGCTTTGTTGAGTTTATGACATTACACTAAGAAAGCCTCCTACTTTTGTCCCAAGATGACCCTGTAGTCAGGCTTGTCTCCTTACTGTCCCAGGCCCACATCAACTCTTTGCTGTTTCTGACCTTTGGATCTTTGTCTTCGCCTCCCTCACACCCTCCTTACTCCCCTATCTTGAATATCTCTGCTTCTCTTGCATATACAAATCATACCCGACTCTCAAAGGAATTCTTCCAGTCCCCACTGCTCTTTGAATCACGCTCCTTTCTTAACTTAATACAGCAGTTACAGGTGCTTGGTTCTCAAGTTCTTAAGTGCTTCACTTCTCCTCATCTAAATTCCTAAACTGTAAGTTCCTGAGGCCGAAGACCAAGTCATCTACTCTTTTGAAATTCACAGCACTCCTAGATGGGATGTATACGTAGTGAACACTTGGTAAATATTTGTTAATTATTTAATTTATCCTGGGAGCCAGTGCTAAACATAGTTCATCTTACTGCACTTGTATTTCCAACCATGTGACTTGTAATTTAGTCTGGATAATCACTTATTATATTATAATAATTTTTATTATAGTTGAGTTTGGTGTGGTCTTTTCAATATGTTCATACAGCAAATGACCCTAGTATTGATTTCTAATGGTCAGTGAAGCCCAGCTATATGGCCTAGGGGATCAAATCAACTACACATGCCTGATGGATTCCCTGAATAGAGCAGGCATTTGGGTCATTTATCAGTATTGAGAACAGGAAGAAGAGACTTCACGCAGTGATTGCTTTTCTATAGAACTGCATTAGCATCACCCATTCTGCTAGTCATAATTTCTCAGTAGATCAGGAATATCTATCAATGGTAGTTCCTATGGTACAGCATATGAAAATGCATTCCATAATTCATTATGAATGCTGCTGATCGAGCATATTGTCATTACAAACTTAATTTTTAAGAAAGAAATCTTAAGCAAAAAATAGCACACTTGAGAGTCATTAGATTGAGAAGAAAAGATGGTACTGTGTAACAACTTGAATCTTCTGGAATATAAGTATTCTGTTTAAACAAATAACAGCTTAATTTTTTTATATGTATTTAAAGGTGAATTTGGAGAAGTCTGTAGTGGGCGTTTGAAGACACCAGGGAAAAGAGAGATCCCAGTTGCCATCAAAACTTTGAAAGGTGGCCACATGGATCACCAAAGAAGAGATTTTCTAAGAGAAGCTAGTATCATGGGTCAGTTTGACCACCCAAACATCATTCGCCTTGAAGGTGTTGTCACAAAAAGTAAGTTACTGTTTATCTTCACTACTTGTTTATATATTTATCTCAGTGCTTCAAAAGAAAAAAGAGAGAGAAAGAAAGAAAGAGCTTAATAACAATACCACAGTCATTAAGGAAATAACTTAGTTCAAATATCATCTTTTGATATCACGTCTCAGGATCTTGACATTAGACTATGACATTATCAGAGTTTGCATTGGTAACCAAACAGCTTTGAAATCATTGCTAATTTAACTTGAAATAATGAATCAAGAGTAAAGGGTTATGTATCTTTTTTCTAATTTCTATAAGCTGTTCACTTCTACTAAAGCTGCCTAAATGTCAGTATTCATAGAAGAAAGAATTTAAATATTTGGGATCATTAAGGTAAAATACTTCTGTTTGGAAATAAATTTTATATACAAATACACAATATTTTATCTTCTGTAAAACTTTTAAACAGAGAGTCCTATGGAACCTATTTACACAAATGCCATTAGAGATAAATTATTATAATTTATATAAAATAAAGCAAAGAATTACAATTTTGTAGTAAAAATTCTGTTTTTACAGAAATAGTGAGATCAAGGCCACTCCACTGAAAGAAAAATTTTTAAATATCCAAAATTAGTCATATACTCTAAGAAATGGATTGCTATATATTCACCTTTATTTGAATAATGATAGGGCATACAACTTAACAATATTTATTTTCATTTAATTTGCTAATGAATAATAACACATAAAACCCGATACAGAATGACATAAAAATAATTTTAATCTTTGAAAGAGGCATTTTTCATAAAACTGAAATTTCTTTTAAAACTATTTAAATGAAATTGAAATATTATGTCATATTTGGAAGCCAACATATAAATAAATAAAACCCGTTGCCATCAAGTTGATTCCAACTAATAGCAACCCTATAGGACAGAGCAGAGTTTCCTGAAAGGGTTTCCAAGAAGTGACTGGTGGATTCAAACTGCAGACCTTTTGGTTAACAGCAGAGCTCTTGACCCCTGTGCCACCAGGGCTCCATATTTGGAAACAGGAATATAAAATCATACTAAAAACAGATAACTGACTATGTAATCTGAAACTCCTAAGTACTTTTCATGAGGCTTTGACCAACATGTTGCCTAAAGAGAAGCAATCATGCTAGTTTGGGGGACAGAAGAGTGCTTTTGTGATTATTCCTTTAGTGGCTTAATGAGGCCTTCAAGTAGTCACACACTTGTGTAGCTATCTCCCACAATAACACTGGACTTGTCCACGTGACTAACTTGGCCAGTGGCACTTGAGGAAGCTCCACTGATGCAAGCGAAGGCTTGTCCTTTTGGAACATTCCTTCCTGGTGTCCAGCCTCCATACTGAGAGAAGTCAATCCATACGGCCAGGCCATATGAACAACTGCAAAGAGGAGGAGAACAGAACTGGTCCAGGGGACAGGCCCATCTGAGCTCCCCACACACTCTCAGCACTGAATATCAGCCTTGTAAGTGAGCCATCTTAGATGTTACAGCCCAGCCCCAGATGACTGCAGCTGCAGTTAACATCGTGTGGAGCAGAGGAACCTCCCAAGTCAGCCAAATCAGCTCATAAAGTTGTAAAAGATAATAAGGTGGTCGTTATTTTAAGCCATTAAGTTTTTGGGTGGTATGTTACACAGCAATAGGTAACCAAACAGGTGGACCCCAGTTAGAATTCTGCTCCTGCCACTTAAGACTTGTACAACTTTGGGCAAATTATTTAACATATCTATCCTTCACTTCCATATTTATAAAATGAGGTAAAAATAATCCTTACTTTATAGGAATGCTGTAAGGATTAAATTCGTAAATGTATAAAACATTTAACAATATGTCACTCATAGTAAGCCACATTAATGGTAGCTATTATTGTTACAATATGAGGCACTTTACATATATATTTTACCATTTCATCCTCACAGAAATTTTCATAAGTATCATTATCCATATTTTAAATATGAGAAACAGAGGCTTAACAGATTAATTAACTCACATCAGGACCCTGAATCCATGGTAAGTGACACAGGTGATGTTCAAACTGACATCTGTCTGACTCCAAAGCTTATACCTTTTTTTTTTTTTTGCATTTGTTATATTGCAGTAAGTCAGAACTTAGTACTTTAATTATCTTACCTTAATTAAATAACAACAATAATACTTTTTAAAATAACAAAAATACTTAGGTGAATGAAATAAATTGCCCTTAAAAATGTAAAATTTGGAAAGAGCCAGCCATGCCACAACACCTAGTTAAAATTATAGTCTAAGAGAAAGAGAAAGAAAATAACATGTTATTTCCTTTTTATTTTCTGACTTTCATGTTAATTTAGCAGGAACATTTCAAGTTATTCCTTCTGTTTTGTATCTCTTTGGCAAGCAAGAGACAATTTTAAAGTTGGGTTATAAACCTTTGCAAAACATTTAAAACAATAATTTAAGTATGATGTTGAAGTTCTGTTAGTGTATTGGTGCATGAAATTTCTAAAAGTTTCCAAAACTAAAATCAAGTCTTTATTTTCTCCGTTTGATAAATTCAAATGATATAGATTTTTCTTGTATTCCTCTGTGTTTCATTCACCTATTATCATATATACTTATAAATTATTCCAAAAAGAAAAAGATTTATACCCCTATGAAGTAATAGGAATTATTTATCCTACCTCAACTGAAGAGGTTTAGTAAGATAAGCTGTGACACGTGTCTTCCAGTTGAAATACTCAGCTTATTTCACATAAACGTCTAAACCATCAACAAAGTGATTGCTTTTCATCTCTAACAATCTCATCTAAAAATAAGACCATTGATCTCTGCTTAGTTACGTGTGTATGACCACCAAGTCAAAGTCCGTTATCCGTTTCTTAAAAAGAAAGAAAAAAGAAAAGAAAAGAAGTCGCATTTCTGTTCTAAGAGAGCTGGGAAAGGATAGACTAAGTATGCTCTTGAGTGACAATAATCATTATAATTTTAACTTGTAATAGTGAGCCCCATACAGGGGTGGTGTGATGCTGTTTAGGTGGGTGGTGGGTATGGAGAAGTGAGTAATTCCTGCAATAATAAATGGCTATATTTATACTGTTAACTTCTTGACTCAAGTACTATGGGATCATTAGGAGAAATGCAATAAATAAATGAATGCCTCATTCCCATAAATACATGGTAATTGTTCCAGGATTGCCCTTAAGTAGCTAACAGATAGCTAGCAATTAATGCTCCCTAAGGAATACCCTATTACATAAAAGATAATGCTGATGAAGATAAAGATGCAGTTTAGCTTTATACAGGCAAGTTTGTAGAGTATCCTGGGGTTCTGAGAAATAAATGTGTAGACTCTCGGTTGAAAGTAATATAAAATTATAGATGAAAATCTTTATCAGATCCTTTTATAAATTTTTAATGTGCATACTTTTGTATCTTGTGTAGGTTTTATCTCTGAGAGATAATTATGCTAAAGTTCCTGGGAATGCTTTTGCTCTCTTTCATATTTGGGCATATAACTACTTTTGTTTTAAACGTGAAAGTAAAATGACTAAAAGCTGTATTATATAAAAAGTATATCTGATAAAAGTTGAACATATTTATTTGATACACATCACAATTTTATTAACCTGTTAAGATACAGCAGATATAAAAAAGAGATTAATAGAGCTATAACAATATGCTTAACACATACTTTTTCTCCAAGAGAAAATAGAAGCCATTGGTTAGAGAACAGATTCGTAGGCATTAGTAGCATTGTTACTCATAATTTGTAACAGATAATGTATACAACAGTGTCGTTAACTACATGGCCAAAAGAGAAAAAGTTCAGCTCTTCTATAAAAGGATAAGAATTGTGATTAAATGACGAATAAATATAGTACAGTGACCATATTCCGGAATACTGGGCACTGCAGTTTGAGCTTATGATGGTGGAAGAACCAAAAGGAGAAATAATGAAGTATCTGTCTCCCGGATGAGTGGGTAACAACTAAATTTACATATATTAATCATACCACAGATAACTCATAAATCTAGTAAGGACTTATAGGAGCCAATCAAGATAGCAAACAGATCCCCAAACATAACCTCATTTCACCATAGAACATTCCTAAGGACTCTGTGGGACAGTGTAGAAGCTATTACAAAAAGTGCTGGGTCTGCTCAAATCCTTCAGAATATTGTAGATTCGTTTCAGAGTTTTGGTGGCTCCACATGAAATCTAAGTAAGAGAGTGGATTCAAGTCTGTCAAATACATTGTACAGTAAATGTGTAAGAACTGCCTTTCTGGTCTTAAAATTACATTCTCTTTGTCAGTTGACACATCCCCAAGATTTCAACTATTCCTATTGCCATCATTATGATATCTACCCACCTGGTTGTATGTCCTGCTAATAGCCACAGGGCTTGGGAAAGTCACTTAACCTCTTTAGGCTTCAATGTTTTCCTCTGCACAAAAGATTGTTCAATTCAGGTTGGACTAGAAAACGATGAAGGTCACATTTAGCTCTGATATTTTGTGATTCCATTCCTTTGCCAAAAGAAGAGAAAGAATCACCAATATGATGTTTGGGAGGAAAATTTGTGCTATTGATAACATATCACTCCACCTCCCATTTTATTATAACCTTAGGTTCATGTGGAAAATCTGAGAAGATGGAGAAGTTCAGGAAAAAAAAAATGCCTCCAATAAAGTTTATATTTTACAACCTGCAAAGAAGAAGTGTAGATAAATTTTTCCAGTAAACAAAATCAAAGGATTTTTGGATATATGGAATGTATACCATAGGAAGTAGAAAGTTCTGTAAAACTGATTGTAATGATAGAAATCTGATGGTTAGTTGTTTTGCTTTGTTTTCTGGACTTCAGCTACTCTTCTAGCTAAGTTAGGTTAAGAGTATTCCCCCCTCCCCAAGAAACATTTACTGAGCACTACCAGCTGTCAGGCACCATTGCTGATTAAAAACTAGAGATACAGAAAGGGAGGGTTCGATACTCAGGAGAAGCCCATTCACTGCTGGTGATGGCGCTCTGGGAGCTACAAACAAGTGAAACAATACAGTGTGACATGTGCTTTCCTTGTTACAAATATTCATTTATGTTCTCATTCATTCCTTCCAAAAATATTTATTAAGTACCTACTGGTCACTGTAATACAGCAGGGAAAAACACAGAGTTTTTACCAACTGGTAAGACAAAAAGGATAATAAATAGAAATGTAATTTTAGGTAAAGAGCAAAAACCTGAGTGAGATGAGGGAGTCAGTCATGCCAAGGTTTGGTAGGAGAGTATTCTAGGCAGAGGAAACAAGTTCACAATTCCTGTACTAAGAAAGAATTTGGCGTGTTTGGGGAGCACTAAAAAGGCTGGAGCAGAGTAACAGCAGTACAGATTACATATTGAAAAGAAAAACCAGAGGCAGGTAAAACAGGAAGGAGGCTAGTGTACTTATCTAAGTGAAAAGTAATGAGAAAATTGATTAAATAAGTAAAAATAAAAAGAATGGAGTATGTTCAAGAGCTATTTCCAAGGTAAAATAAAGAGGCTGTAATGACTCCTTGGTTGAATGTGGGGAGTGAGGAGGAGCAGGCAGTTGCAGGTGGCTTTCAGGTTTCTGGTTTTTATAATTAGGAAGATGAAGGGGAAATTCTGGAGAAATAACTTCTTTGGAGGGAAAATAATGCATTCTGGCTTGAAGTGGTGAGGATGTTTAGTTAAGGACTTCGAGGAGGCCTCTGGAGCCTGGATGGGAATCAGAGCTGCATGTGCAGATAAAGGAGTACTCAACAGATGGAAGGTAGTTGGTTGTTGAAGCCATAAGGAGGATGAGATTGCCCAGAAGACAGACTGAGGAAGAAAAGCTCATGAAACGCACAGAAATAACAACTTGAAGGATAAAGGACAGATTTCTAAGAATGAGGAAGAGGCCAGTGGAATAAAATGAGCTAGGAAGCCAACCAAGTCAAATAAGGATTGTGAAGCATCCATTAGACAGAGCAATTAGGAGAGCACAATCCTCTACAGGGCACTGTGAGGGTGGAGGCCAGATTGTAATGGACTATAGAGTGAGACATGTGCATGCTGCAGCCAGACTGATAGTTCTTAAAATGCAAATTAGACTGTGTTGATCTCTTATTAAAATTCCAAATGCTTAGTGTTCTCTGAGTTATTCATTCATTCAAGTAACATTTCTTAAGTGCTTAGCTACTATGTGCCAAGCATTCCTCTAAGCATTAGGTATTCAGCCATGAATAAGACAGCCAAAGTTCCTGCCCTCCTGAGTCGGGTCCCTGTCCACCTCCTCTGGTTTCATCCTTCACCATTCCTCTTGAATCCTAGATTGTGTTCATGCCAAAGGACAAAAGCATATCCAAACATGCTCGGGTTTCTCCCTTATTTAACTGCCTTTTCAAGATCTCCAAGGAGCTGGAAGAAAACATGCCACCCTGACTTTAAATGGATAGAGAGGCGTAAAAGTATGGTATGGAAAAGGTGGTGGTGTTTAGAAGCCTCAGCTTCCTCTGGAATTACCAGTCTTTTTTTCCTCAATATGTAAGAGGCAAGATGGTGGCTGAGGTGGTAGATGCAAGGCTCGAGGAGTTGACACAGGTTTGAAGTAACTCCTAAGAAAAATGGGGAAAAAAGCCGACCCAGAGTGATTAAAAAGATTGTGTGAGTCACAAGGACACAAGAGAGCTGGAGATCATGACAGAAGCTGCTGGACCAAAGAGCACTATTGATAAATGAGGGAAGGAGTGATAGCATGAAAACAGGAAGAGAGGCAACGAAAAAGAAAAGATGAGACACACAAAAAAGAGAAGACATAGTGATTTTCTGTATTTTCTCTCTTCTCCTGCCATCCTTAATATTTACTATTTGCTGTTGCTGAAAATAATGATGAATTACTCCTGTGGAATTTTTCAAGTCTCAGTGGATTTTCAGAACATTTACTGGAAAGTATTTACCATTTGGAATTATAATGTATACATACTGATAAATAGAAAATGACTCAAGTATGACTGTAACAAACAGTAACAAGATGACATAGCCTAGTGGCCCTGTGTATCACACTCTGTTCATGACAGCGCTGGGGCTAATTGCCATCACCATCTTATTTTCTCTATGCCAGACTATACTTCCCTACTTATAGGAGAGAATAAACTTCTTCTGTGTTCAGGAGGAATTTATTCTTGTCCTAACAGTGTTTATGTATCTGGGTTTCCTCAAGGGCATTCAAAATAACCATTTCCCTAGTTCTGTGTCTAATTTCTCTCCTCCTTGTGGTTCTCTCTAGTCCCTAAACCATCCTGCTAATTATTGGGTAGAAACCCTGGTTGGTGCTCGGCTGCCAACCAAAAGGTCGGCAGTTCGAACCCACCAGCTGCTCTGTGGGAGAAAGATGTGGCAGTCTGCTTCTGTAAAGATCACAGCCTTGGAAACCCTAAGGGGCAGTTGTACTCTGTCCTATAGGGTCACTATGAGTCGGAGTGGACCAGACAGCAGTAATTTGGGGGCTTTTTTTGAATTATTGGGTAGACTGTAACAAGGAGTAACAACCTAAGAAATTCTGGTAACAGTTTGCTCAGTGTCAAAGTAGAACTGCAAACTGTAAGCACTAAGAGAGAAAAGGGACTATAAATATGACTTTTTGCATACATGATGTTTCCTTGTTACACCTCTAAATACAATTGAATAAAACCATCTAGAGAGTGAAACCTTACTAGTTTTCAAAAATGAAGAGTCCTTCCAAATTATTCATGATGCAGTGTATTCTGGATGAAGAGTTTGATGGCACTGAATTTGGAAGAAACTAGTTGTAAATAGGAGCCCTGGTGGCACAGTGGTTAAGAGCTCAGCTGCTAACCAATAAGTCAGCACTTCAAATCCACAGCTGCTCCTTGGAAACTCTATGGAGCAGTTTTACTGTCTTATAAGGTCGCTATGAGTTGGAATCGACTCGACAGCAACATTGTATAGTTGTAGATAAACCCATATTATAAGCATAAATTGGCATTCATGACCTCAGCACAATAAGAACCACCCTGCCTGACTATGTTGTCATGGACTGAATTGCATCCCCCAAAAATATCTGTCAACTTGGCTAGGTCATGATTCCCAGTATTGTATGACTGTCTACCATTTTATCATCTGATGTGATTTCCCTATGTGTTGTAAATTCTATCACTGTGATGTAATAAAATAGATTAGCAGCAGTTATATTGATGAGGTCTACAAGATTAGATAGTGTCTTAAGCCAATCTCTTTTGAGGTATAAAAGAGAGAAGTGAGCAGAGAGACAGGGGGACCTCATACCACCAAGAAAGCAGCACCGGGAGCAGAGTGCATCCTTTAGACCTGAGTTTCCTTCACTGAGATGCTCCCAGACCAAGGGAAAACTGATAACAAGGACCTTCCTCCAGTGCCACAGAGAGAGAAAGCCTTCCCCTGGAGCTGGCACCCTGAATTCAGACTGCTAGCTTACTGGACTATGAGAGAATAGACTTCTGTTTGTTAAACCCATCCACTTCTGGTATTTCTGTTATAGCAGCACCAGATGACTAAGACGACAATGTAAGGCAATCAGTCATTACTGGTTAACCTTCCACAAGTTCTTGATGGTCTTATGTAGGGCTGGATAAAGACTAGTAGAGGCCTTAATCATGGAAAATGATTATGGGCCCCCTCTAGTTTTGATTTCTAATTAAAAAAAAAAAACATGAAACTAATGAAAAGTAATCTAGTAAGGTCCTTATTTAATTCTATAATGAATATTTCAATGTTTATTTTGTTATTGATGCTGTTGTTGTTGTTGTGATTGTTGTAGTTGTTGGAATATGTTATTGTGAATTTTCTTAAATTTTCATTTTAAAATAATTTCAGCTTTACAGAAAGCTGTAAAAATAATATAGTTTCCATATAGTCTTCACTCAGTTGCCTCTAATGTAAGCATTTTACATAACAAAAAGTCTTTTAAAACCAAGTAATTAACACCGGTACAGTACAATTTGAGTGGACAGTTGTGGTTGAGTGGTAGAATTCTCACCTTCCATGTGGGACACCTGAGTTCAATTCCAGCCAATGCACCTCAAGCACAGCCAGCACCCATCTGTCAATGGAGTTTATCAGTGGAGGCTTGTGTGTTGCCATGATGCTGAACAGGTTTCAGGGAGCTTCCAAACTAAGACAGAGTAGGAAGAAAGCTCTGGTGATCTACTTCCAAAAATCAGCCAATGAAAACCTGATGAATCACAATGGCCCAATCCTATTGTGCATAGGATCCCCATAAGTTGGGTGCTGACTTGAAGGCAGCTACCAATGACAGTACTATTTACTAAACTGCAGACTTCTATTCAGATTTCACCAGTTTTTCCACTAATGCCCTTTTTCTGTTCTAGGATCCAATCCAGGTTCTCACATGAATTTAGTTGTTCTGTCTCCTTAATGCCTTCCAATCTGTGACAGTTCTTCAGTTTTTTTCTTGTCTTTCCTGACTTTGATACATTCAAGGAGTATTGGTCAATTATTTTGTAGAATGTCCCTCAATTTGGGTGTGTCTATTGTTTTCTCATGATTTTAGTTTACAGCTATGCATTTTTTGCAAGAACATCATAGAAGCGATATACCCTCCTCAGTGATTCATATCAGAGGGTATATCATGTCCACGTGTTTATTCCTGGGGATGTTAACGTGGATAACTTGGTAAAGGTAGTTCCTGCTGGATTTTTCCATTATAAAGCTATTTTTTCCCATTCATAATTAATAAATATTTGGGGGGATATATCCTTTTAGACTGGAGCCCTGGTTGCACCATGGTTAACCTCTCAGCTACTAACCAAAAAATGCGTTTGAACCCACCCAGTAGTTCCATGGAAGAAAGACCTAGAGATCTGCTCCTGTGAAGAGTAGAGCCTAGAAAAACTTATGGGCAGTTCTAGTGTTACATGGGGTCACTATGAGTTGAATCGACTCTACAGCACCTAACAACACTTTTAGACTATTAAAATGTCTTGTTTCTCTTCAATCTGTTGCAGACTAATTTTATCATCCATAAATGAATCGTGCCTGCAGCAATTATTATTGTGGTATTCTAATGGTGATTTTCTCTTTCCTTCTGTATTTACTAAACAGGAATCTTCTTTAAAGATACCCCTTATCCTCCATTTATTTTTTTTTTTCTTCTATCATTTGCTTATGTCAGTATGAGCTCATGGATATTTATTTTATTTGACAAATTATGTACCAATACATTGAAATTAATTTAGTTGCTCAGATTTTCAGATTTTTCCAACATGGCCATTGGGGGTTCTTTCAGCTTGGTTACTGTGCCCTCTGAACATGCCTAATCTTTTTTTTTTTTTTTTTTTTTGGCTTTACTTTCTGATACCACAAAATGCAAAATGATCAAAGCTCATCTTATGTTTTCTTTGAAATGAACTACTCCTTCATGGGGTCCCCCTTTCTTTTATTGAAGAAAGGTGTTTGAAACCAAGATCATGGCACTAGTTATGCTCATTACTACTGGATTGTCATTGCTTCTAGGCCCTCTCAGCGACAGAGCTCAGAAGTACACATATGCATACTTACCCATAAATCAAACCAAACCACACCTGTTGCCATTGTAGTGATCCTATATGACAGAGTAGAACTGCCCCAAAGGGTTTCCAAGGAGTGGCTGGTGGATTCAAACTGCTGACCTTTTGGTATGCAGCCAAGCTCTTAGCCATTGAGCCACCAAGGCTCCTTACGTATTTCACAAATCTCTACTTATTTCTATATCTATCTGTATGAGTTCATACCAATACCTCTGACTTCAATTCAGCATCACAGAGTTCATTCTATCTAATATTTCTCCTTTCATTATTTGTAAATTCGTTTGCCAACAGTGAGGACCTTGACTCTCGTTATCTGCAATGTATTTAGATAATGTATTTAGATTACATTGTATTTAGATTCATATGTTACTTTTTCAACACTAGTATATGTATAATTTCATAATTCCTAACCAAAACTCTGTGGAAATAACTTTGATGTATGATTCTTTTGGTCTTTAGAGCTCAGTATCCAGTTAAGATACTTTTTTTTTTCCTAAACTCACTTAGGTTAGTTCCTTTATTCCCAATCCCCTTTAGTGTGGATATGTTATTCATTCACAGTACAGTGAGGTTCATTTGTTACAGTTTTTATCCCGTTTGTGTTCCCTCTGCATCCTAGTTGATTTTTTTTTAATTTATATATAGTAAAATTAATTAATTGTTGTGTACAGTTTTATGGATTTTGAGAAGTTCATAGACACATGTATCCGCCACCACAGTTACAATACAGAATAGTTCCATCACCTTAAAAAATTGCCACTTGCTGCCCTTCGTAGTCAAGCACCCCAAACCATGATCACTCTGCCCTATTTTTCATCCCCATTGTTTTGCCTTTTTCAGAATATTTTACTAATGGAACTATACAATAGGTAGCCTTTTGGGTCTGACTTCTTTCACTTAACAGAATGCACTTGAGATTCATCCACATTTGTTGTTGTTGTTAATTAACATTGCATTGTATGAATGTACCAGATTTGATTTATATATTCAGTGGTTGAAGGACATCTGGGTTTTTTCCAGTTTTGGGAGATTATTAATAAAACTGCTGTAAACATTTATGTACGAATTTTTTGTGTAAATATATATTTACATTTCTCTTAGGTAAATACTCTTGGGATAACCTGTTGCTGTTGAGTCGATTCTGATTCATGGTGACCCTACAGGACAGAGTAGAACTTCCCCATAGGGTTTCCAAGGAATGGCTAGTGGATTCAAACTGCCAACTTTTGTTTAGGAGCCAAACTCTTAACCAAATAGTAAATGTATGTTTAACTTTGTAAGAAATTGCCAGGCTATTTTCCAAACTGATGTATTATTTTACATTCCCACCAGTAGTTAATAAGAGTTCCAGTTGCTCTGCGTTATCAACACTTTGTATTGCTTTTTTTTTTTTTAGTCATTCTAGTAAGTGTATAAAACCGAAAACCAAACCCGTTGCAGTAAGTGTATAGTGATATCTTACTATCATTGTAGTTTGCATTTCCCTAATTACTAATGATTTTGAGCATCTTTTCATATGTATATTTGTTACCCATATATCTTCTTTGGTAAAGTGTGTCTTAAGGTTTTTGCTCATTTTTAATTGCATTGTTTGTTTCCTTAATGTTGAGTTTTGAAAAGTTTTTATATTTTCTAGATACATTCATTAGAAATGTGATTTGTAGGAATTCTTCCAGTTTGTAGCTTGTCATTTCATTCTTTGAACAGTGTCTTTTGCAAAGTAAACATTTTTAATTTTTATAAAATCCCATTTATTATTATTTTCTTCTATGGATTGTGCTTGTGTGGTATCTAAAACTCTTTATCTAACTCAAGGTCACAAGTATTTTTATTGCCTTCTAGAAGTTTTATAATTTTCATTTTACATATAGATCTATAATCCACTTGGAGTTAATTTTCGTATGAGGAGTAAGGCATAGATTGAGGTGTTTTTTTTTTTTTTTTTTTTTGCATATAGACCATTTCAGTACCATTTATTGAATCACTGTTTTTTTTTTTTTTTAATATTAAGTTATTTTTCCTCATTTTTAAGTTTCCTCCTTTGCTTAAATACTTTCATGAGTTTCCTTCATTCACAAGACAAAATTCAAGCTTGAATATAGAAATTCAAGATTCTGTATGATTGGCCCCTGGTCACAAAATATCGTTAGCCTAATCTCCATTCTGTACCTTTTAGATTAGATTCTATTAACAGTGAATCAGTGAAAGAAACAACACACCATGCCGTTTCTTACTCCAAATATTTGATCAAACTTAGCCCTCTTCCTGGAAAACCCTCCCCCTCGCCAACCCCAGGCCCCATCACCTTTAACTGAGTGGATTCTATTTATGATGGATGACTCAGCTTGTATAAAATATCATTTCTTAATCTCTGTACTGGGTTTATGTACTCCTGTCTCCACATTGCATTCAACATGCTGTGCTATAATTTCCCATTTATGTGTATGATCCAAAACTCTACTGTTGTCTTAGCCTTCACCCCATTATATTAGAACCTCAGTACCCCTTATAGATGTCCCTTATTTTTTTCTGAAACAGTCTCTCCAGTCTAATAGCTGTAGTAATGCAACATCTGCATGTCTTCCTCCCCTCTTGTGGCTGCTTCTCACCTGCTTCACTGTCTGCTATCAGCAGAACAAAGTTACCCTTGCCGTTTATGCATTTGAATGGGGTCTTTAGAACTTCACAGTTTTGCTGGGCTCTTTGTTGAGTGAAGCAAGGAGATAGGCTTCCCCATTTACTTTGTGCCTCAATTTGTCAGTTGTATAGCCAAGTTACTCTCTTGTGCTCAGAGCATCTAAAATCTCTCTAGAACAGTTTCAGCTCATTTATAATGACCCTGATGATACTCAGGAAACTCAGTGTATTGGCTACTTCATTTGCTGCGTTTGACCTTATTTTTTCTATTCCAACTCTACCTCACTATCCTCACAAATCTCCCCGAAAACTTCAATATACATTCCATAATATTTTAAAATTTATTTGCATTTGAACAGAGGGGAAGCTCCTTTGTTATACTGCAACAGGAGTTTGAGGAGGACATGATCTGTGAGGAAAGACTTTATTTTATCCACTGTGGTGCCTTGCATAGTGCTAAGCACACAGCAGACATTCAATATATAGATGAGGAAGGATGGGAAGAAAAGAGGAAAAGGAACTAAAACAGAGGGAAAGAGGAAAAGCAAAGAAAATAAGAAACTGAAGGAAACAAAGCACCTAAACTCAACTCTAAATTTTAATATGCTCTAATGTCAGTCACATTTACATGAACTTGGCAGCTTTTCTCATAATTGTACTTTCAAATTTCTCTTTCCTCTGAACATCAATCATATGTTATTTCTCCTCTGAAATCTTAGTTACCTTTCAATTATTTAGGCACATGTCTTTTTCTATTACAGACCAGAATCAGCTTGAGAGCTAGACCATGCCTAATTCATGCTTGTATTCCTCCACATTACCTAGTCTAAATCTTGTATGTTATAGCACTCAATCCCAAATTTGGAACAGATACAGAAATAAACTAGTGGGTTTCATAGGCCTGAGAAATAAAGGTACGCAGACCTTAGTCCACTCATGATTGAGATAGCAACAGTATGATGTGAATTTATTGACATTTTTGTTAGGTTACATCAATCACTGAAAGTGTATTTATTCATTTTCCACTCATCACAGATGTCAACCAGAGACATCAGTGATTTTTTTTCTTCTTTTCTTTCAGATGCAATGGCTGTTTCAGGATTCTTAGCCCTGAAAATAATGCATTGACCTTTCTTCCAAACATTAATGGGATGATTCTCTTGATATAAGTTCAGTTTTCATTTTGGCATGGCTATATATTATATGAGAAATGCTATTGTTTTTGGTACAGCAATCCGTAAATACAACAAACTATAGCACCTCTGTGACTTTGTCACTATTTCATATACCCAGTTACTGAAGTATTTCATTACACCTAAAATAAATGTATACAAAAATACCTTCCATTAGCTACAGTTTCTGCAATTATTTATTTAATATAGATTATATCTCATTGCAAGAAATTCCAGGATATCCCCTGGGCAAGATGGGCCTGGATAGGAAGTACCAGGATACTGGAGGGATTTAAGCAGAGAGGCTACTTAAACAGAGAAAGAGTCAAGGGTGAGCTTACTGAGATTTCTTTCTAGTTTGTTTCCAAAAGTGAAGAAATGAATTATTTCACTAAAAGAGGATTTATAATTGATATTAATTTTCACATTTTTAAGTAATTTTGCTTAAAGTTTGCTTTAAAAAAAACAAAATACAAAACTGCTCCTATGTCACCTCTAATATTACAAATTTACTCTGCGTGAATTAAACAATGTTCATAGATCATAGAGTTAATTAGTAACAGACTCAGAAAATATTTTACACAAACTACCTCCAGGTGGAAAATCTAGAAGATTGTGTATGTCAAATGATGAAAGTTTTACTTATACAACATTCAGAGTGTACAATCACTATTTGAGTAACATGGAACAAATGCATCAGTTCCTATAACTAAAATAATACTACCAGTTCTTGGGTACCTTCTTCAGATTTCAGATGCATCAAGATTCTTAATTGCTAAGGAGGCCCACCCTTCAGTCTAATTACAGGGACCCACTCTTCTTGCTAATTAAGAAACTAAAAACAGGCCAGGAAAGCAGGAGGAAGGAACAAGTTGGTGGGGAAACTGATATGAGTGGAACAGACCCCTTTTTAAATCAAATTTGAATCCCTTCCATAAGTTACAAAGAACCTGGTTATAAATTTAATGGAATAGGGGGTATATTTTTGTTTGTGTTAAAGATTTCTCCTCTACAATTAAAAAAAAAAAACTCTTTAAAAATAATGCATTACTCAGAGAAATTATGAGAATATCTGCTTTCTACAGTTCAGAAGCTTAGTAAGTTAATCACGGAAAGATAAATAAACCAACTTCAAATGCTAACGTGTGTGAGCAGGCATTAGAGGTAGGTAGTTCAATAAATACTAATTATGTAGTTTTTAAATTTTTGCCAAAAAGCAACTGTGCACCGATGCAGAAATAATAAAATAATTATAATCTAGTTATACTATTAAAAAAAACTCTGTAACATTAAAAAAAATGTGTCAGAACCTTTATTTTCATCCCTGAATTAAACCTAGTCCTATAAAGGGTTGTGGTCAGGCTGAGTACAGTTAAATGAACAGATTAGAGAATCTACTGATGCCGACATTGTGAGCCTCTAGTACCTTGAATTAAATCTTTTGTAGGCTAATGCAAATCACCTCATAACTGTTCTTCCTACTTTCGCTCTTATCTCCACCATAGCTCATTCTTCATACTCAGCCAACGTAATCTTTGTAAAAAAAAAAAAAATTTCCAGGGGCTTCAAACTGACCTTAGAGGAAAAAAAGTTTCAATTCTTTACAATGGCCTACAAGATCTTGAATGATCCGGACCCTGCTTACTTCTCAGATGTTATCTTGTACCTCTCACCCCTCCTAATTCACCAGGCTCCTGACCAGCTGTGTGCCTTGAACACAGGGCATCCATTCACCACTGTCTCAGGGCCCTGCAAGTGTTCTCATAGACTGCCGTGACCTTCCTACATATCCTCCCAAGACTGGCTTCTGCAAACCCTATCTAAAGCTAAAGTAGCTCTCCTCTTCACTCCTAGACACTCTTTATCCTCTAACCTTGTTTAAATTCTTCCTTGTATATATAATTCTGTGAAGTCATGTAGGCTTCATTCCTATGTACTTAGACTATCCTATGTGCACAGAATATCCTGCATCCAGGAAAGTTCTAGCTTATAGAGCAGTAGGCACTCAACAGAGAGTTGCTTTATAAATGAAAGAAACAATTTAAACAACATCATTAAAATGATACTGTATTAGAATTTCTGGAATTTCCTGTTTTGCATATGCTTTTATTTTTGCACGTTGCCAAATACAAAGTATTTGACCAGATAAGTTATTCAATTTAAATTTAGAAGTAAACTGTAGATCAAAACTGATATATATATAATACATATTATTTTATGAAAAGAACTGAAATAGTACCATACCAATTAGTTGCAAGTTGTTTTTTGAATTTAACCTTTATAGGATTAGATTTGACTATGAGCAACAGAACAACTAGAATCATGATGACTTAAAACAAGATAGAAATTTGTTTTTCCTCACATGTAAATCCCATTAGGCAGGACAGGAATATTTGATGGTTCCATGTCATTACAGAGATAGGTTCCTTCTATCTCATTTTTCCACTTTCCTCAACATGGAACTTCAACTTCATAGTCCAAGATGGTACCCTAGTTCTAGCTCTTCTGTCCATTCTACAGCCAACAAGAAGGGGAATGTGGCCTGCTGGTCACATTAAGAACACTTCCTAAAAGTTGTGCAGAGAATGGATGCAAGGGAGGCTGGGAAATGTAGTCTTTATTCATGTGACCATGTAGTGGTGATGGTTGCACAACTTTACGAATATGCTAAAAACCATTGTATTATAAAGGGTGAATTTTATGGTATGTGAATTATATCTTAGTAAAAATTTTTTAAATAAAAAAATTGTTACAGTAGAAAAATGAAATAATGTTGGGGGATGATAGCCTTTGATACAACAATATCATGTTTCAGACTAATACATACAAATATTCCCCCCTTTTTATGTTTGTCTATGTATATAGGGTCACTATGATTCGGCATCACCTCAACGGCAAAGGGTTTGGTTTTTTGGTTATATTATGTGGGTGTATCATAGTTTATTTAACCATTCACTTAATGACAGACATTTACATTATCCTTTTTCCTATTATAAACTGTACTGTAACGTCTAGATCATGCTTTCATTATTGTAGGATAGATTCCTAGAAGCGGAATTCTTGAATCAAAGTGTGTTTGATTTTCTTTTAAAATGGTTACTGCAAATCATTTCCCAAAAGGCTGTACCAATTTCAAATCCTCCTAAAAGAATAAGAATCCTCGTTGATTTTACTTATCTCTACTAGCTACACATCTTTTTACCACTCTGATTGGCTGTTATAATGCCTCATTGTTGTTTAAATTTGCGTATATTTGACT
Source organism: Dugong dugon (assembly GCA_030035585.1). Classification (NCBI taxonomy): domain Eukaryota; kingdom Metazoa; phylum Chordata; class Mammalia; order Sirenia; family Dugongidae; genus Dugong; species Dugong dugon. The sequence continues at coordinate 42,920,899 of CM057473.1, forward strand.
ATGTGTGATATTTGGCATTATTTTATACATTTATGGGCCATTTTTATCTCTTCTGATAATTTCCAGTTCATGTCCCTAACTCTGTTAAACTAACTCCTTATTACATGTCTGGAAATGTATAAAGTATAATCTTTATCTTATATATCCCTAGTATATGTCTAAGAATCTGTCTTTCTAACATTGATCCTATCTCTCAGTGTGCTTTTGAGACTGAAAACTCATTTTTTCCTCCCCTTCAGAGTAGTTTTCTTCAGTTATGTCTTTGAAAATTGCCTCACCTCAATTTTTTTCTCTCCTGTTGGAACTCACAGAATACACGTACTAGATATCCTGAATCTATCGCCCTCTATCTTTCTAATCTTCACTCAAGATTTTCCATTCTCAATGTTTTAAGGTAGTTTTTCCATATTTTTCAAAAAGAACATTGAGTTTTCAGTAGTGTCTTATTCTTTTTCAATTTCTTTAACCAATTTTCCTTTTTCCTTCATAATATCTTATTGTATCCCTTAAGATTTCTCATCACACATTTTTAATGATTCTTCTATTTCATCAACTATATCTGCCTTAGAGGAGCCATTTGCTCTGTCTCCTTTGTTCAACTCCACTTAACTATTCTTTGCTGATTTGTGTCAGAGGCTTCCCTCAGCACAGGTGCAGGACAGGTAGTGGTACGTTTGGCAAGCTATAAAAGATTAATCCGATTTTCTTCTCTAGTGTAGAGCTTATCTAATGAAGCACAGGAAGGGGTGGAGGGTGAGAGGCCACTTGATTCCCAAGGTTCTGCACATGTGAGCCTGGATGGGGGTCCTTTTCCAGCTGATTGAAGGCATATTCATCTCGAACAGGAATGGCAGGCCTTTCCATAGCCACAGGCAGTGAACTGCAGCAGAACTTACTCTTGTGGTAAGATCATCCACACTCAACTATGGGGCTACCAAAGACAGTATCAATATTGGCAGAGAGGGTCTGCCAGAGAGGTTAACCTTTTACCAGGCCAATGGCTCCCTTCTATTACAGAACTGCAAGGTTATATAAATTTAAAAGCAGTTATAGAACTGACAATCTAGAAAGTGGAAGCTTGTGTAGGGACTTAAATTGTTTTTCATCTCACACAGAGAAATGTTAATGGAACAATAAATGAAAGTTTTAGAGATATTACTTAAAAGCATTGAGTTAATCAGTAGTGGGGAAAAAAACTAAAGCTAACTAACAAAACTCAGGAAGTAGTCGCTATCATAGTGGGGAGTCACTTGATACTACCAAAATCAGATAGATCAAGAAATATCAGTAGAAACCTATTATTTTTAATATGATTCCTAAAAGAACAAATCAGAAATGTGTAAAAAATGGTTACCTCTGAGAAGCAGGATGATTACATGGGCCGATAGGCTTTTTTGTTATTGTTGTTTAATACCATTCTGAAGCATTTGAATTTTTAACTATGTGCTTATCATGTTTTTAAAGTAATAACGATAATTTAGTTATATAAGAATTGCAAATATAAAACATTATATTACTGATATTTTATTACAAAATATTATACTTAGCTTTTATCATAATAAAGCTTAAATTGATTGACATTACACATTTTAGATGTTGTCTGACTGAAAGGTTCAACTTTTAAAGAAATAACAAATAGACAAAAATTGCAAATCACACTTATCAAATATTAACACTCGTGATACACAGGTCATGAAAAAATTGCCATCCAACATTTTATTTTCCCCAAAAGTAAGCAATACGTGCATAATGGATCAGCTATAAGAAGAAGAATAAAAGGAAAAGACTAGTAACATTTTGTGGAGCTGATCAATATAGAGATTTACTTAAACTCTCAAAGGTTTCTGAAGCTAATGTTAAATATGAAAAAGTTGTCAGCAGCTACTCTACCCTGTAAGGCTAATGGCTGCATGATCAGAGGTCAATAAGAGAACAAAAGCTTAGGCATGTTCCAAGTAAATGTCTGGCACATACAGCACCTCGGAGGCAGCAAAACCTTGAAAAATACCATTGCCAATGTCAGAAAAGAGAGTAAAACATGAAGAATAGAGGTGACTTCCATCAGCATGGTGATGATGTCCATGGTGATGCCGTCCATTTATTGAGGGAAAAGGGGTATACAGAGAAGTAATAAAACCAGAAATGAGTTAAAAGAGTCTCCTGCCAAAAATTCATAAAAAGGAAACAACAATCAATTGAATAAACACCAAAAGAAATCTGAGCAGTCAATGACAGCTCCTTGAAGCCCCCTACATTAAACAGATGTCATTATTTATAAAGCACATGCTATAAATAGTCAAGGAAAACTATCCTGAAAGGAAAAAAAAAAGAGTGTATTTGTGCATTTATTACATTATTATTATTGTGTGTTATTACAGATGATAATTATAATCTCTGATTACAGCTTTTAAGGAGAGAAGAATCTGTGTTGGAATAACTGTATGTATGATGTACCAGTTCTAAAGAGAAAGTTTTTAAATGCTTCTTTCTAAATAAATCTAACTTTGACAAGTCAATAAACACTGATGGTAACTAAATATCAGAATGTAAATGAATGGACAAGATAGTGGCATAATAAAATACCAGAATTTACAAATTATGAATAGAAATATATATTACCATGTATTTATTAACATTTTAAAATTTTCAAGCACTTGCCACTGTAAGTGCCCATAAAGAAAGAGTATTAGAATTTGCCAAGTAAATATTGGAATAGAATTTTGGTACTGAACTACCAAACCTCCTCAATCTTAATGAGAAATCTGAGGCTCTAAAGAATAAATCTGCTAAAAAGCATATACTTAATTATTAGTAGAGTTAGGATGGGAGTCCCTAGGTGGTGCTGGACTACTAACTGAAAAGTTGGAAATTAAAACCCACCCAGAAGCATCTCGGAAGTAAGGCTTGGCAATCTGCTTCTGAAAGATTACAACCTTCAAAACCCTTTGAAGCGGTTCTACTATATACACATGGAGTGTTCATGAGTCAGAACTGACTTGACAATGACGAACAACAACCGAAACAGAGCTGGGATTATATAAATAGCACTGATTTGAAATCCAGTCTTGGACAATGACATCTTAAAGTCAGTTGTATGTATTAATTAACCAAGTTTATTTACAAAATGTATTTGTCAGTGTTCTCTTGGTGAGAAGCAACAAAAATCCTAATCGCACTGGCTTAATCCAAACAGAGTATACTGGCATTTGTAACTAGAAATCTAGAGTCATTTAGCTACAGATATGGCTGGATCTAGGATGAAAAAAAGGGGGGCTCAGTTGCTTTCAGTCTCTTGATTCTGTTTTCTTCTGTAATGGCTTCACTCACTATTGAGCTGTTGCTATACAACAACAGCCTTTTATATCTCTAGGCTAACCCCTTACCTGCTTCAATTCCAATGAATAGTAGCCTTTATTCCTAACAGGTGTAATAAAAGTGCCAAAATTGAGTCTCATTGGCCTGACATGTCATATGCCCACCTCTGGAGTGTAACAGAGATGGAAAGATAGATTGAAACTGTGTGTACTAAAAGCAAGGAAAGGGTGGATTTTAAGGAAAGTCAATGTACTGTCCCAAGACCAAAGGAAGTGGATGACAGACAGCAAAAGCAGGAGATGGCCACTATATACAATTGGGTTCATTTTTTATTCTTAAGATGACATCACATCTGGCATACTTAACATAGTTTGTAGAAAGAACATTGGGAATGGAGTCAAGAAGATCTAATTTTATTGCCTTGAGTAAGTTACCAAGCCTTTCTGAGTTACTCTGTTCATATGTAAATAATTTTAAAAGTACATTCATCATGGCAAGCCTATGAATTACTTAATAAAGAAAAAAGAGCTTGGTAAATAAAGGTTCATGTACCAAAAATAAATCGAGGACTGCCATATTGCACAACTTCAGGTGACATCATTCACAGAGTACAATAGAAGAAATCCAGCAATGCTTTCTATAAAATGCTATCTATCAAACTCCTTAGAGAGTCTCAGAAGACTTAATATGATAACATATTTAAGTGCCCAGCAGTGTCAGCCACATTAAAATCAGTCACAGTCATTTATATTTGAAAGTGTTGTATCATGTTTCCAAAATACAGTATTACTCCTATATTTTAAGTCTATTGACATTTTTAAAAATAAGAATATTCAACAGCCATTGGACTATTCTTGGTCATTTCACTGTACCCCTTTAGAATACATGCTACTATATGCTATTCCCTTCTAGAAAGCCTTTCCTGTCTTCCATGAAACCCTGCTTACCCAGGTCTCTCCCTATTCCTCTGACTAGCTATTTTCTATCTTCATCATGTTTTCCTCTTCCTCTGCCCTTCATTGTTGTCCAATGGTCTGCCCTCAGCTCTCTTCTCTTTTTTGCTGTGGGCACCAATTACTGTTCATGGATTACCAAATCCATAGTCACAGCCAACATTTCTCTGTTAAGCTCTTACAAGCAATGGCCAATTGTACTTCTCCATCTTGATATCAAATGTACAGCTCAAACCAAGTATGTACAAAGCAGAAGTCATGATCTTATCCCCAAGTTTCCTTCTCCCCCATCATAAACCCAGCAGTTATCACAGGTTGCCTTTTCCCTTACTCTTCACATCTAATCCAGAACCAAGCTCTCTTTCTTCTACCTTCTGTACATTCATATCTATCCACTCCTTTTCATCTTCATTACTACCTTAGTTACATCTCTCATGATTTCTTTCCTGAATTATAGACTCACATAACTTGTATCCCTGCCTCCATTTTTACTTCCCTCCAATCTGTCCTACTCTCTGCGGCAGGAACAAATCTGAACAAATAAAACAGATAACACTACTTTCTTGCTTAAAAACCTTCAAGGATCCCCACAGATTGATGGAGAGAGTCCAAATTCTTTGTCAGAGTATTCCAGGCCCCCGTTGATCTGACAGTTGTTCCTCTCTATGATCATTTTTGCTGATTGCCTCCTTATTTGCTGTGCATTCTCCAGCATTATTCAACCACTTAAAGCTCTCTTAGAGCACCGTGCTCTTCAGAGCAGCTCCTTCTGCCTAGAATGCCCCTCTCCTCCTTGTCCAGTGGCAAACACCTGCCCTTTTTAGATTCAAGTTAAGCCTTCCCTCCTGCATGTAGAATTGTGACTTTCTTTTTTCCCCACTGTACCCTACTCAAACACCCACCATAACAGCTAAAACACTGTGTTGCCCTTATTATTTCATACGCATTTGCTTCCCCAAGCACTTCATAAAGGCAGGGATTCTCCATGATATATCTCAACATACTGTCACATAGTAAGTGCTCAGTAAACGTCTGCTAAATTAATGAACAAATAATGAATAAAGTAACATATAAATGAACAAATCTAAGAGTAAGTTTTGAATTACAGCCCCCTACTGAAGTATTTCACTTGAGAGTAAATGTTTGATTCTGCATACATTGGCAGTGGTTAATAACATAGATTTTAGAGTCAAGTTGCTTGTATTCCCTGCTCTGTCACTTATTTGGGTGTACCCACTGGAGTCAAGGTGAATCCGATTCATAGCAACCCTATAGGACAGAGTAGAACTGCCCCATAAGGCTTCCAAGGAGCACCTGGTGGATTCCAACTGCAGACCGTTTTGGTTAGCAGCCTTAGCTCACCATAACTCTTAATCATTGCACCACCAGGGCTCCTAGGTGTCTTTGGACAAGTTAATTTACTTCTCTGAAAAACTGGAATGTAATAGTTCTTTCTTCACTGGGTTGTTACAAAGACTGTTTGTATTATGAAGACTGTACTGGCTCAGCTGCTAACCAAAAGGTCAGCAGTTCAAATCCACCAGCCACTCCTTGGAAACCCTATGGGGCAGTTCTACTTTGTCTTATAGGGTCGCTATGAGTTGGAATCGACTTGCCAACAATGTTTTTTGTTTTGCTTTTTGCTTTTCTTAGTACTGTGAATATTAAATAAGAATATAGTAATTGCTACATACAGTTGTTAAAAATGCTTTTAATGACAAAAGACTAAAGGCAAGGCTTTTGTTTTTATTGCAGAGAATTATTTTCTTTATGTCTGAAAAGATTGAAAACTCAAATTATTATGGACAGTATTGTTATAGCCCCTTGCACTGCCATTTCCAACATACACCTAAAAATACACCCATCTGTTGAAACTAACAGAGTTTGTTCTTTACTGTGCATGTTGGGCAAATGTTTGCTGCAATCAATTTTTGTCCATAGCAAATTTTCTCTCTCTCTCTCTTTACTGGGATGCAGGACCAGGGAGAGATTATGTAAGTCACCATTACTTTTATTGAATTCTATCTGAAAGAAAAAAACCCTCTAATGTGCAGAACCCATTGACACTGTTACTAGGTTGCACTACTAATTTTTATTTTGCTCCACCCAGCTGCCAACAGAGATTTTATGATTTAACTAAATAAATCCACAATAAGTAGAATTAAAATAAGTTCGTGACAGAAATATAAATGTGAGGGATTCATAGACAGGAGTGGAAGGGAAAACTTTATGGAGAAGATAAGACATGAATGGGATGTTAAAGGATGCCCGGAACTGGAAAATGTGAGAAGATAGTATGGAAGGAATTCCAGGCAGGGAAAGCACTGGGAGCAGAGGTTCAAGGGAATGAGTGTTCCTCTGTTTTAGAGATGGGGAACATCTGCCTTAAGCATTAGGTTTATATGGACAGGAATTTGGATATAAATTGGAAAATAAGTGTTAGCCCATATTATGGACAGCCTTAAATGCAAAACCATGATATCTCTATCCAAAATGTAATAGAAAGTTTTGAATATTCTTAAGCAAACAATTCTCCCTGGAGGAGGTGGTGTGCAAAATTTCTTGCACAGACTAGAGCTTGAATTCATACCAGACTCCAGGGACATAATGTCTTTCCACCAGCAATTTATTATAGCCAAAAATGTGACAATAGTGAAGTCATCTTCAGATCCTGTTAAAGAGAGAAAGGATCAGCAAGAGAAAGGTCAGAATAAAATCATCCACATCTAGGGACATGGACAAAGGGAGTTTGAAACTGGAAGCTTAAATTCAGGGGTGGAGTCTGGTTTGGACAGAATTGGGAATATGGAGGCCAGAGCCCAGATCAAGCTATGGTCTCGAGTCAGTGTCTGTCCAGCAAGGACCAGCATGAATTCAATCCCCAAAACGTGGAAATTGATCCAGTCCTCACATTCCCACTTCTCCATCCTCGTTGATATCTGCCCCTATAGCACTCTCGCTATCTGATCCTCGCCACCTAGAGGTAGGTCAGAGCTCAAGTTAAAAGGACACCGTCCTTCAGACTGCCAAATAGGCCTGAGATGCAAATTTAGGGAGTCCACATGGCACCCAACCTTCTGCCCTGCTGGCCACCAGTTCAGGCTGGTTTCCCACTACCTCTTCAGGATCCCAGCCACAAGTCAGGAGTCCACACAACACCTTTACTTTCTGATGTGCTGGCTCCCACTGCCCCTTTGGGCTCAATAATTTGCTGAAACAACTCACATAATTCACAGCGAACATACCATACTTACGACTACAGATTTATCGTAGCCAAAAAGGACACAAATGAAGAGATTCATAGGGAGAGGTCTGGGAGGGTTCTTAATGTGAAGCTTCTGTTTCTCAAAGGACACACTGCCCTCCTGAGAGCAGATGTTCTCATCAAACAGGAAACTCCTCAAGCCTTCATGTTCAGGGTTTGATTTGCCATTGCCAGTCCTGCATGATAGGCTAAATCATGCCTCCTGAGGCTGGTTGATATCGCCCTCCCAACCTGTTGCCATCAAGTCGACTCCAACTCATAGCAACCCTATAAGACAGAATAGACCACCCTGTAGGGTTTTCAAGGCTGTAATTTTCTCAGAAGCAGACTGCCACATCTATCTACTGCATAGCCGCTGGTGGGTTTGAACCACCAACTTTTCTGTTAGAAGCTGAGCACTTAACCACTTGGCCACCAGGGCTCCTTATCAACCTCCCAGGTGAGTCTTTTCTAGCCTAGCCAATGCCCACTCACCAGTAAAAATTCTCAGATGTGCCCTTGAAGTCCCAAACTAAGGTACCCTAATTTCTCCAAGGGCAAAGGCCACCTTACTTAGGGCAAAACCTGATCCTTTACCCCATAGTGTCGTAGTAGAGAGTGGTCGTTTGGGGCAGCTGTCTAACCTGTTATAAAACATTGCTGGCAGGGTGCCCAGGAACTCCATAAACTCTAACAGGGAAAGAGTGGAAGCAGAGGGACCAATTAACAGACTATTGCTGTAGTTAAAACGAAGGATCTTAAGGGCCAGACGTGGTATGGTAGAAATGGGATTACAGGGGCTGACACAAATAATTAAGAGAAAAAGTTCTTTTTTTAAAAGTTCTAAAGTTAAAAACCCTTTCTTTTGAAAAATTGCATATGTCAGGTAATTTCTTGAAAATTTAAGTGCTAATTGATCGATTCTGAAGCTGACTACTTCCAAACTAAATCCTTTAGAAAAGTCACGTCTCAGTGACCTGGCTACTGCGTTGTCATCTCAAATGCCATTTTTCTTATTATTTCATTGTGATGTAGCCTTCAAAGGACAAAATTACATGTAAACCATAAAACTCATTTTTCTAAGACCCAAAGAAGATCTACCTTGAAACCCTTTCTATTTCACACCACACAACAGAAACAAAATAGACCCCAATTTTTCTATTGTTACTCTGACTCACCATGAATTTGCTGTTAAATAGCTTTTAACTGAGATTGAACATTAAGAACCTATAAGGAAATGAATTCTCAGTTCACAAAAGACTAACTGCCAAGCCCTGAAGCATTTGTAGGCATCAAGGTCAATGTAAAATGGATTAGGTCAATGAAACTTGCTTGCAAAGGAGCTCTGGACTCAGACCCATCATTGCAATGTAAAGCACACTAGCAGCTTTTCCACATATCTCTATCGGCATTTTCTGTTCATAGACCCATAAGGTTATTTTGATCCAGTTTTACTTTTTTTGCTTCAGTAAGCATTTTTAGAATATATGCAAGCTATCCTTTTTATTTTGGCAATTTATCTAAAGTAGAAGCTTTCTTGGGCCAAAAATCTAAGCTGCCCTGATTAATGCCTGTGCCACCTTAAACACTAATCTCTTAGATGCTCCCTTTTCCTATATTCTGATTTATTTTATGCTGATATTTTAACATGCTTATTGGGTTATAGGGTACTGACGGTTATATGAGTCTTTAGCCTGGTACCAGTGTGTGAGCATAGTAAATGATACCCTACCTGGTTCTGTGCTTTCTGGTTCCCAGATTTTAAGGTTTAGCAAAGAATGAATGTGTGAGGTAGCTTTATTTTAGATAATCCTCTGTATTATTGTATAGCTGGCTCCTGAGAGACAGACTTTTCTGATATGATTTCTTCTTTGCCTGTTGCTATGTGCCTACTATGTGCCAGGTACTATGCTGTGCATTTTTCATGCGTAATTTTTATTGTCAAAAAACTACAGTGCCAATGATCTTTAATTATGTTAGGTGAATCTTCTTTCTGCCCACATCCTTATAATGAAATCCATATAGATTATACTGTATCCCTGTATGCAAGACACTGTTGATTTAAGCATAAGGCAAGAAAACAGTCCACTTTTATTTTGTTTTTTTCTTTTTTGTAAAGAATAATACCAAACTTTTACCACAGCTTTTTGTAACAACTGTGCCTAGCTTGAACAACTGTACCTCCCGATGACTTGGTTTGGTAATTGTTGGATTCTTTAAAGGGTGGAGAGTGCTAATGAGATTTTCAATCTGCTTCTTACTGTATACAAGGATTTCAGTATGCCAGACTAGGGCCAAGACAAGCAAGAAGAATTTAAAAAAAGAATAAATGTAAAACATTATGCCTTTAGATTGTAAGGTTTTAGTGCAGGTTAACTAAAAAACACCAGTAGGTTAAGTTTTCAAGTTCAGTAGTAGATTTCAATGTGAATGACTATAAAAACGCTAACAACATGTTAGGTTCCATTGATATAAGAAGAGGACTCCTTTTAAGGAATCAAAGATTGCTTCTGTAGTCCACTCTAGGCAGTTCACAGCTGGTATACTGTGATCAGTTCCAGATGACACATATTAAGGGTAACATTGACAAAGTGTAGATTGTCCAAAAGTAGGGTAACTAGGAGGGTGAGAATTTTAAAATAAGTGACTAAAAGATCAAGATACGTTTAGCCTGCAGTCAAAAATTTATGAAGAAAATGGAAGGGAAAAATACAGGTATCTTCAAATATCATTTGTATTGTCACATGTAGCTTCAAAGGGCAAAATTAAAACCAGTGGAAAAAAGTTGCACGAAGATGAGTTTTGTATTGATTTTATATTAATTAGAAAAGCCCAAAAATGAAGCGGATTGGCACAGAATATAATCCCAGAAATGCAAATCGAATTGATTTAGAATGTTCAGGATGTCCTGGCTCATTCCCTTTCTAAGATGTCTTGCTTGAACAATAGGCATGATATTTGTCTTTCATTTTATCTACTAAGCTATCATGTAGTGTGTATTTACTTAAGCAAGTCAGGAGAAAGTATTTATTTAATTACTTTGAGAAAATTTGTAGGGTTGTTGTTGGATAAATTCAAATTGCTTTATCAAAAAGAGAAATAGTATTAACAATCTATCCTAAAGGCTGAACTTACAGTTGTTCACTCAACAAACAGATATTGATCAGCTAATATGTTACTAATCTAAGTAATACTCAGTCTCTATTCTCAAGGAGCATATAAAATCTAGTGGAAGTGACGGAAAAGTAAAGTACAATAATACGTATAGATGAATCAATGAGCGCCGGGTGAGCGCGTTGGGTCTATCTAAAGAAGAATGAAAAACAAAAAAGTTTCCTAAAGGAAGTAACACACAGTCTTGAAGAATGAGTAAGAGTTAGCTTGGTTAGAAAAGTGAGGAAAGCCCATATTATAGCAGAAGAAGCATGTGGAAGGAAGCTACAGAGATGTGAAATAGGTTAATAGGTTTACAGAACTACAAAGATTTTCTTATAGTGGGAACAATGGGCATATTAAGCCAGTTTGGGGAGATGTGGCAAGAGAGATGGACAAGTTGAAAAGAAAGTGATAGAGAAAAAAAATTGCAACATTAATTAAACAAAGGATTAATGTACAAATTATATGATGATCTTACCAATCATGTTTTTAAAGGACCCCACTATATAAAAGAGGGCAAACACATGAATAGGCAATTTGCCCAAAAACAAATAAAATGACCAATAAAAATTTTTTAAAAATTCAATTCCACTAGTAGTTAGTAATATACAAATTAAAAGCAAAATAAAATCATTTTTTACCTATCTAGCAAAAATTGAAGAGAATGGTAATATCAGTGGTAGTGAGGGCGTGAAGAAATGAGAATGTGTTTTTCATTCACTAAGGTAGAAGTATAAATTAACAGACTTTTGGAAGTATTTATCATATTTTAAAATGCACATATTGTTCAACCCAGAAACTCCATGTCTATGTAACTATGCTAGGTATACCTGATACAGTTAGAAAGAATGAGGTAGATCTGTATCACGAAGGATGCCCCAAACATATAATACAATTTAAACATAAAAAATGTACAAAATATATTGTATAATCTCACTGATTTTAAAAATGTCCAAAGCAAAACTATTTATTTTTATATCTATGTATATAAACTTACTTGGCATACAGAAACAACTGGGAGAATACACATCAAAATAGTATCAGTAGAGGGCTGGGATTAAATGAATGACAAAAGGAAATTTTCGTTATTCTAGATTGTTTTAAATTTTAATAAGAATATGTTTATGCATTACAATGTAATTTAAATTGTAAGCATTATTCTTAAATCTATGGGGAGCCTTTGAAAGATTTTAAGTAGGGAAATCACATAAGCATATTTGCATTTTAGGAAAATCTTTCTGCCAGCTGAATGTAAGAGGGGGTTTGGAGGGCAGTTGAACTGGACACAGGGAAGTCCATTAAAAAGCAATGTTGATAATCCAGAGTAAGAAAATAATGGCAGACTTAAAGAAGGCTGTACAATTTGTGTAATTACAGTGAAGACAGAGAGGACGAGATGACTAAGAAAGGTATTTACTAAGTAGAATTCACAGGACCCTACTCTTGGGATAGGAAAGTGGTTGTAAAGAAGGTGTATAAAATAACCACCAAGTTTCTGACTTAGCAATTGACTGAATGATCAAGTCTATTCACTGAGATAAGTAATACAAAAGGTATACGAGTGAGAAGGGTGAATTATAAGAAATGTCATTCTTAGACTCTCGAAGAAGTTGGGGTTTGGAATAGCAGGGTTATCTCAAAAGATTTTCTGTCAATTCTTTTTATAAGAAAAATTGCACATTCTCAATAAAAGGGATAAGCAGCAAATGAGTTTTATCTAAACATACTAGATCTGTATTAGTTTCCTTGGCCTGCTGTAACAAAATACCACAAAGTGGATGGCTTTTAAAGAACAGAACTTTTTTTTCCCCACAGTTTTGGAGGCTAGAAATCAGGGTATTGACAGTGTCAATTCCTTCTGAGGGCTTTGAGAGAGGAATTGATCCATGCTTCTCTCCAAGTTCTGATGGCTGCCAACAATCCTTATTATTCCTTTGCTGCTTAGAGGTGCATTTTTCTCCATCATCACATGGCATCTTCCCCCTGTGTGACTCCCTTTTTATAAGACACAACTCAGAAGAAATTAAGACTCACCTTACTCCTGTATGATGTTGGTAACTTAACTGAAAACATGTACAAAGAAGCCCCTATTTTTCCAAACAAGGTCACATTTACAGGCACAGGGGTTAGGATTTCAACACATCTTTTGAGGGGGTGCACAATTCAATCCATAACATACGTAAAACTTCAAAAAACTAGATTCCATAAAAAGTTGTTCAGTTGATTTTTCCCTTGAGTAATCCAGGGAGCAGCTACATCTACCTGTGGTAAGTATATCATTGTGGGAGAAATGTATCAATCTCATCCTCAAAAGAGTTGTTCTCCTCTCTACCATCCCTCCACCCCACTCACTAAGCAGCCTAACCGGATATCATTCAGGTGGAAGCCCAAACTTTGGGAAATATCTTCTGTCAGAATGATCTAGGTATAAACTAACACATAAAGCTTGTCAAACTTGTATTCTTTAAGCAAGTAAATTTTTTTGCCCTCAACTTGATTTCAAAGTTGTAGAATTTTGTGGAAGATTGATTCAATTCAGGCATACTACTGATTTTTCTAAGTCCAAAGCATATGACCTTTATTTAATCTATACATTTTGTTTACTGTTAAAAGGTGAACATAAAAATTCATCCAAGGGTAAAAGTGAGACATTAAAATTGGATTAGAAAGCACCCATGATATGTTTGCATTTATTAATCATAATTCATGCTTGTCAAAGGTAAAAGGTTTATATTTAAATAATGGTAGAAAATGTAAGATAATAAAGATTCATTCAGTTATTCACCAGTTTGTCAGTGTTGGGATACAATAAACAAGATCAGATGATATTTGCTCTCATGGAAATTACAGTCTAATGATGGTGTGATAGCAGAACAGGTTAATGTGGGGGAACATTTCAAGGGCACCCAAGTTGGCAGAAAGGATGGCAGGAGGGAGGGGACTAGTATCTGTTATTTTTTTTTTCCCTTTTTATCTTTGTTTTTGATGTTAGTTGCCATCAAGTTTGCTCCAACTCAGGGCAACCTTATGTATAATTGAATGAAATGTTGCCTGGTCAAGTGCCATCATCATGATTATAGGTATTTTTGAGTCCATTGTCGTGGATATTGTGTCAATCCATCTCCTTAAGGGTTTCCTTCATTTTCATTTACCCATCTACTTTACCAAACATGATATCCATCTCTACTGATTGCTCTTTCCTAATGACGTGTCCAAAGTAAGCAAGTCCAAGTTTTGTCTTCCGTGCCTCCATGGAGCATTCAGATTGTATTTCTTCTAAGACTGATTTGCTTGTTCTTTTGTATCTTTAAAATTTAAAATTTCAAACAGAATCAGTCAAAGAGATTTTGAGCAAGACAAATATAGAGAGAGTGAGAGAATAACGTAGACCCAGAGATGTTTTCTATAGTAAAAGAGTATTCACAATTAACGATGGTATTTTCTTTTAATACTGAAGAAACATAAACCATTGATTTGTGAGACTTCCTTTCCCCTCTTTCTCTTTCATTTGTTGAACATCTAAGCATCAGGCACTATGCTAAGCTTTAGGTACACATTAATGAATAAAACACTTTCCCTGCTTTGATAGAATTGACAAAAAAATGGTTCCAACTTCTTTCCTGTTCTCTTTAGGAACACAGAGCACTACCCATTAGACAATGGTTCTTAACTGAGGTGTCACAGCACCTCATGACATGGCCAGATGTGAATTGTATCCAACTATTCATTTCCAATAATAAAGCAAAACATTCAATTTTTTCTCTAAAAAAGTAAAGTAAACATTTATTTCTAAAGATGACTCTTAATCTTGTTTTTTCTTTATATTTTCTTTAGTGGAAGAGAAAGAGGTAGAGTAAATCTAAGGCTTTGGAAATATGTTACACTGTGACTGCGTGTCTCATGAATTCTGTGATGTAATGAAAGACTGAGAGCAATCCAAGCAGATGGTTGGTGTCTGGACTGGTGGATAAACCCTGAAATAATTTGGATAGAGGCAGAATAGTAGCCAAAATGATAACCATGAAGATACTTCAAATTGAAAATATAAGATAAAATATGAAATAAAGAATATCCATGCATTTAATTTAGGGACCAGGAATATAAAGAGAGAGTCAAACCCAGCTGTGAGTACATGGTTTGGGATTAGATTCTGTTGTGAATGACAGAAAATAACAAATAACAGTGGCTTAAAAAAATTTGAGATAATTTCTCTTACACGAATGCAGCATCCAGAGGTAAGCAATCTACAGTTGGTAGAATGGCTCCGTGATCCTCAAAGACCCAGGCCCCTTCTACATAGTGAACACACTTCTCAGAATGATTGCTTGGGCCTAATTCTTCAAGAGGGAGGAAGGCCTCCCTGGGACTGTGCTGCTGTCACCGGTTGGCTGCTTCGGCACCATTTTTTGTTGTTTTTGTTGGTTTGTTTGTTTCATTGGTGGTAGTGGTGCTTTTTCTCTCAATCTCCCTACCTTCCTTTCCTTTGTCCCACCCACCTGGCCTCATGCATTGCCCCACCCTGCTTCTTGACAGGCCGTGCTGAACCGCTCAGCTATTGAGCCGCTGGCACACAGCCTCCCTGGATCTGAGCTGCCCACAGAGGCTGGCTCTGTCAGCACCATATTTTTTATTTTTCTTTGTCTTTCCTGTTCTACCTTTTCCCTCCCACCTAGGTCCTGCACTGCCTCTGCCCCTTTCTGAAGGTCCAAGCCATGCCACCTAATGAGGTAGACACCAGCTTGCTGCCACCCCAATTCTGCCCTACCCCCAAAAGCTGGCTCCCTCAGCACCGTATTTATTTTTCTGTTGTTTTTGTTTCTTTTATTTGTTTCTTCTCTCTCTTTTCCTCCTTTCTTTTCCTTTCTCCCACCCACCTTTGCACTGCCCATGCCCCTTCTAGACAGGCCAAGCCACATCACTCAGCTAGAGAAACACTGGCACATGGCCTACCCAGGTCAGCCCAGCCGCTACCTGCTGAATCCCAGCACGCTGACATTTTAGTTACATTTTTTTCTTTTACTTCATTTTTTTGCTTTTGTTTGCTTCTATTTCTCTCTCTTCTTTCTCTCAGCCACTTAGCTCCACACATGACATCCTCTACCTTTCCTCCTGCCTATCTGCACAATGCGCTGAACGTCATGCTCCAAAGCAGCACTGGCACAGACTCCTGGTTCCTGCCCTGCACTGCCCCCAGCCCTGCCCTTCTGGCCCCAGTTTATGCTGCAAATTACCATTCCTGTCCCTTCCTTCCTGATGGACCTGCCCTGCTGCACCATAGCTGAGCGACTGGCCCTGCCCAGCTGGAAAAGGTGGTGAGAAGTATTGTGCCCACAGACGAGCAAGCAACAAAACACGACCGACCAGGCTACCCAGACATATCCAAATAAAACCAAAAAGCAGGACAAAACAAACAAATCTACTATCAATAAATGAAGAAAATAATTCTTGAATGTCCCAGAAACAGCAGACAATATCAAAACATATTAAAAAAGTAGACTGGATGGGCTCCAGCAAGTGACCAAAATAAAACACCAGATGACTTTCTGATAGACAAAAATGCACTGGAACTACCTGATAGGGAATTCAAAAGTCTAATATTCATTGCTCTCCAAGAGATTAGGAAAGAGATGAAAGAAAACATAGACAAAAATAAGGAAAAAAGAGACAAAATCATGGAAAATACAGACAAAATCAGGGAAAACACAGACAAAGCAATGGAAAAATTCAGGAAAATAATACAGAAAAAAAATATCAAAATAAATAAGCAACTAGAAATCATACAAAAACAGCAATTAGAAATCCAAAAGATAGTTTTAGGAGCAAATTTGTAACAGAATCAGCAATACTGAAGATAAATCCTTAAATACAATTTTTGAGAAAGAATCAGAGAAGAGAATGAAGAAAAATAAGAAGAAAAAAGCTGAAAATGAATGGGAAACAATCAAGAGCAAAAATATGCACGTGATCAGAGTTCAGGAACAGGGGCAGAAAACGGAAAACACAGAGAGGATCACTGAAGATTTGTGGACAAAAAACTTCCCTAATATCATGAAAGATGAAAATCTGACCATTCAAGAACCCCATATAGGATAGACTCCAAAAAATCACCAAGACATATCATAATCACACTTGCCAAAACCAAAGACAAAGAAAGAATCCTGAGAACAGCTCAAGAAAAATGAAAAGTCACATACAAAGGGGAAACAATAAGACTAAGCTCTTATTACTCGGCAGAAACCATGTAGGCAAGAAGGCAATGCAATGACATATGTAAAATCCTGAAAGAAAAAAACTGCCAACCAAGAATAGTATATCTTGCAAACTCTCATTCAAATATGATGGCAAAATTAAGACATTTCCACATAAACAGAAAGTAAGGGAATATGTAAAAAGCAAACCAAACTTACAAGAATTATTAAAGGGAGTCCTTTGGTTAAAGAACAAACAACATTAAACAACAACCTGAATGTAGAACACAGGACAGCATCAGCCAGATACCAACCTAGATAATGAACTCTTAAGGATAAAACCAACTAAAAGATTTACAACAGGGAACCAAAGAGGTCAATATGTAAATCACAACAATGTCAGAACAATAAAAGAGGGAATAAGCAGTGTATGTATAGAACTTCAATTGGAGAGGAAGTCAAGGCAATATCAAGTAATAAAAGAATGGTTTAAACTTAGGAAGATAGGGATAAATTTCAAGGTAACTACAAAGAAAGTTAACAGATCTATTCATCAAAATAAAGAAGAAAAACATAAGGTCTCAGTAAACACAAAATCTACTAAAATGAAAGAAATGAAAAAAAATCCACAAAAAAAAAAAAAAAAAAAAGCAATTCAGCACAGGAGAGTAAGAGGAACAAAGGAAACATCAGCACCACAAATAAAAAGCACTACAAAATGATAGCAATAAACTCACACCTATTGCTAATCATACTAAATGTAAATGTCTTAAATGCACCCATAAAGAGACAGAGAGTAACAGAATGGATTAAAAAACAGGACCCATCAGTATGCTGTCTTCAAGAGACACACCTTGGAAATAGAGACATAAATATTTTAAATATCAAAAGATGGAAAAAAATATATCAAGTAAACAGCTACCAAAAAAGAGCAGGAGTGGCAATACTAATCTCAGATAAAACAGACTTAAAAAAAAAAAAAATCCACCATAAAAGAAAGGAAGAATATTATATAATGATTAAAGGGACAGTCTACTGTGAGGGCATAACCATACTACGTATCAACATACCCAATGACAGGGCTCCAAAATATATCATAAACTCTAACAGCACTGGAAAGAGAAATCGACATTTCCACAATAATAGTAGGAGACTTCAACACACCACTCTCAGTAAAGGACAGAACATCTAGAAAGAAACTCAACAAAGATACAGAAGATCTAAAGGCCACAATCAACCAACTTTACCTCATAGACATATGTAGAACAATCCACCCAACAGCAGCAAATTATTCATTCTTTTCCAACATACATAGAACATTTCCTACAATAGACCACATCTTAGGCCACAAAGCAACCCTCAACAAAATCCAAAACATTAAGATAATACAAAGAATTTTCTCAGATCACAATACCATAAAAGTAGAAATTGATACCAGGAAGAGCAAGGAAAAAAATCAAATACATGGAGGCTGAATAACACGTTGCTTAAAAACCACTGTAATAGAAGAAATCAAAGATGGAATCAAAAAAATTCATAGAATCAAACGAGAATGAAAACACTTTGTACCAAAACCTTTGGGACACAGCAAAGGCAGTGATCAGAGGCCAATTTATAGCAGTAAATGTACACATCAAAAAAGAAGAAAGGGACAAAATCAAAACATTAGCTATACAACTAGAACAAATAGAAAGAGAACAGCAAAAGAAGCCTACAGCCACCAGAAGAAAGGAAATAATAAAGATCAGAGCAGAAATAAATAAAATAGAGACTAGAAAAAATTAACAAAATCAAAAATTGGTTCTTTGAAAGAATCAACAAAATAGACCTTTGGCCAAATTGACGAAAGAAAAACTGGAAAGGATGCAAATAACCCAGTTGAGAAATGAAATGAGGGACATTACATTAGCTCCAACTGAAATAAAAAGGATCAAAAAATAGTACTATGAAAAACTATACTCCAACAAATTTGAAAAGCTAGAGGAAATGGACAAATTTGTAGAAACACACTACCTACCTAAATTAAATTGCCAAAATTGCCCTGGTGACACAGTGGTTAAGAACTCAGCAACTAACCAAAAGGTCAGCAGCTCAAATCCATCAGTTGCTCCTTGGAAATCCTAGGGGCAGTTCTACTGTGTCCTACAGGGTTGCTATGAGTCAAAATTGATTCAACTGCAGACAACAGCCTAAACTAACACAAACTGAAGTTGAAAATCTGAACAGAACCATAACAAGAGAAGAGATTGAAAAGGTAATTAAAAAAATGTTCCAACAACAACAACAACAACAAAAAACCCTGGCCCAGATGGCTTCAGTGGAGAATTCTATCAAACATTCAGAAAAGAGCTCACACCAGTACTACTCAAGCTATTTCAGAACACAGAAAAGAAAGGGATACTTCCAAGTTCATTCTATGAAGCCAGCATAACCCTGATACCAAAATCAGTCAAAGACACCACAAAAAAAGAAAATTACAGACCAATATCTCTCACGAATATAGACTCAAAAATTATCAACAAAATTCTAGCCAATAGAAATCAGCATCGTATTTAAAAAAAAAAAAAAAAAAAACACGCCCCGACCAAGTGGGATTAATATCAGGTATGCAAGGATAGTTCAAAATTAGCAAATCAGTCAACGTAATCCTCCACATAAATAAAGAAAAGAATCTCATGATTATCTCAATTAACGCAAAGTCCAACACCCATTTCTGATAAAAAACTATGAATAAAATAGGGGTAAAAGGGAAATTCCTCAACATAATAAAGAGCATCTATATACAAAACCAACAGCCAACATCATTCTCAATGGAGAGAGGATGAAAACATTTCCCTCTAGAACAGGAAAAAGACAAGGATGCCCTTTATCACCACTCCTATTTAACATTGTGCTATAAGTCCTAGCTAGTGCAATAAGGCAAGAAAAAGAAAAAAAAGGGCATCCAAATTGGTAAGGAAGACATAAAACTATCCCTATTTGTGGATGATGTGATACTATACATAGAGAACCCAAAAGACTCCACAAGAAAACTATTGGAACTAATAGAAAGATTCAGCAGCGTAGCAGGATACGAGATAAACATACAAAAATCAGTTGGATTCCTATACACTAATAAAGAATACTATGGAAAGGAAATCAGGAAAGTCATGCCATTTATAATAGCCCCTAAAAAATAGAATACTTAGGAATAAATCTAGCCAGGGATATAAAAGACCTATACAAAGAAAGCTACAAAACACTACTGCAAGAAACCAAAGGAGAACTACATAAATACAAAAACATACCATACTAATGGATAGATAGACTCAACATTGTGAAAATGACAATTCTACCCAAAGCAATCTACAAATACAATGCAATCTTGATCCAAATACCAACAACATTCTTTAATGAGACAGAAAAACTAATCATTAACTTAATACGGAAGGGAAAGAGGCTCCGGATAAGTAAAGCACTATTGAGGAAGAAGAATAAAGAGGAGGCCTCACAGTACCTGACCTCAGAACCTACAATACAGTTACTGTAGTCAGAACAGCCTGGTACTGTCACAATGACAGACACATTGACCAATGGAACAGGACTGAGAACACAGATGTAAATTCATCCACCTACAATCACCTGATCTTCAACAAAGCCCCAAAGTCTATTAAATTGGGAAAAGTCATCTTTTTAACAAACAGTGCTGGCAAAACTGGATGTCCATCTATAAAAAAATCAAACAGGACCCATACCTCACACCATACACAAAAACAAATTCAAATTGGAT
The DNA here is from genome assembly GCA_030035585.1 of Dugong dugon. Lineage (NCBI taxonomy): Eukaryota > Metazoa > Chordata > Mammalia > Sirenia > Dugongidae > Dugong > Dugong dugon. The sequence goes on from CM057473.1 coordinate 42,941,524, forward strand.
CAAAGTGAAAGATCACAGAAGAAAAAATGGGGTCAACATTAGAGGCCCTAATGCACAGCATGAATAGGATACAAACGATAACTAACAATATACAAGCATCACAAGATAAGCTAGATAGCTGGGATCTTCTAAAAATTAAACACTTACGCTCATTAAAAGTCTTCAGGAAAAGAGTGAAAAGAGAACCCACAGACTGGGAAAAAAAATTGGCTATGGCCTATCCGACAAAGGTCTAATCTCTAAAATCTACAGGAAAATCAAAAACCTTTACAACAAAAAGATAAATAATCCAATTCAAAATGGGCAAAGGATATGAACAAACACTTCACCAAAGAAGATATTCAGGTGGCTAACAGACAAATGAGGAAATGCTTTCAATCACTAGCCATTAGAGAAATGCAAATCAAAACTACAATGAGATACCATCTCACCCCAACATTATTGGCATGAATCAAAAAAAAAACCAGAAAATAACAAATATTGGAGAGGCTGTGGGGAGATTGGAATGCATATGTGCTGCTGATGGGAATGCAAAATGACACAACCATTTTAGAAAATGATATGGCACTTCCTTAAAAAGCTAGAAATAGAAATATTATGTGATTCAGCAATCCCACTCCTGGGAATATATCCTAGAGAAATAAGAGCAGTTACATGAAAAGATGTATGCACATCCGTATTCATTGCAGCATTATTCACAATAGCAAGAAGATGGAAACAACCTAAGTGCCCATGAACAGATGAATAGATAAACAAATTATGGTACATATACACAATGGAATACTATGTAACGATAAAGAACAATGATGAATCTCTGAAGCATCTCACAACATGCATGAATTGGAGGGCATTATGCTGAGAGAAGTAAGTCAATCACGAAAGGACAAATATTGCATGAGACCACTATTATAAACCCCCATGTGTCAGTCAGTTTGTCACACTGTGGAGGCTTTCATGTTGCTGTGATGCTGGAAGCTATGCCACAGGTATTCAAATACCAGCAGGGTCACCCATGGTGGACAGGTTTTAGCTGAGCTTCCAGACTAAGACAGACTGGGAAGAAGGACCCAGAAGTCTACTTCTGAAATGAATGAACTAGTGAAAACATTATGAATAGCAGCAGAACTTTGTCTGATGTAGTGCTGGAAGATGAGCCCCCCAGGTTGGAAGGCACTCAAAAGACAACTGGGGAAGAGCTGCCTCCTCAAAGTAGAGTTGACCTTAATGACGTGTATGGAGTCAAGTTTTCGGGACCTTCATTTGCTGATGTGGCACGACTCAAAATGAGAAGGAACAGCCACAAACATCCATTAATAATCAGAATACGGAATGTACGAAGTATGAATCTAGGAAAATTGGAAATCTTCAAAAATGAAGTGAAATGCTTAAACATTAATATCCTAGGCATTAATGAGTTGAAGTCAACTGGTATTGGCCATTTTGAATCAATCATATGGTCTACTCAACTGGGAATGACAACTTGAAGAGGAATGGCATTGCATTCATCTTCATAAAGAACATTTCAAGATCTATCCCGAAGTACAACGCTGTCAGTGATAGGATAATAGCTATATGCCCACAAGGAAGATCAGTTAATATGACTTTTATTCTAATTTACGCACCAACCACTAAGTCCAAAGATGAAGAAATTGAAGGTTTTTACCAACTTCTGCAGTCTGAAATTGATCGATCATGCAATCAGGATGCACTGATAATTTCTGGTGATTGGAATGCAAAAGATAGAAACAAAGAAGAAAGATTGATAGTTGGAAAACATGGCCTTGGTAATAGAAACGATGCCAGAGATCGCATGATAGAATTTTGCAAGACCAATGGCTTCTTCATTACAAATATCTTTTTTCACCAACATAAACGGAACTATACACGTGGACCTTACCAGATGGAATACACAGATATCAAATCGACTACGTCTGTGGAAAGAGACCATTGAAAAGCTCAATATCATCAGTTAGAACAAGGCCGGGGTGGACTGTGGAAGAGACCATCAATTGCTCATATGCAAGTTCAAACTGAAACTGAAGAAAACTAGAACAAGTCCGCTAGAGCCAAAGTACAACCTTGAGTATATCCCACCTGAATTTAGAGACCATCTCAAGAATAGATTTGACATGCTGAACACTAGTGACTGAAGACCAGATGAGTTGTGGAAGGACATCATGCATGAAGAAAGCAAGAGGTCATTAAAAAGACAGGAAAGAAAGAAAAGACCAAAATGGATGTCAGAAGAGACTCTGAAACTTGCTCTTGAACATCGAGTAGCTAAGGCAAAAGGAAGAAATAATGAAGTTAAAGAACTGAACAGAAGGTTTCAAAGGGCAGCTTGAGAAGACAAAGTGAAGTATTGTAATGACATGTGCAAAGATCAGGAGATAGAAAACCAAAAGGGAACAACAGTTTTGACATTTCTCAAGCTGAAAGAACTGAAGAAAAAATTCAAGCCTCAAGTTGTAATAGTGAAGGATTCTACAGGGAAAATATTAAACGAAGCAGGAAGCATCAAAAGAAGATGGAAGGAATACACAGAGTCACTATACCAAAAAGAATTGGTCAACGTTCAGCCATTTCAAGAGGTAGCATATGATCAGGAACTGATGGTACTGAAGGAAGAAGTCAAGCAGCACTGAAGGCATTGGCGAAAAACAAGTCTCCAGGAATTGATGGAATATCAATTGAGATGTTTCAACAAACATAAGCAGTGCTGGAAGTGCTCACTCGTCTCTTTGCTAAGAAATTTGGAAGACAGCTACCTGGCCAACCAACTGGAAGAGATCCATATTTCTGCCTATTCCCAAGAAAGGTGATCTAACTGAATGCGGAAATTATCGAACAATATCAATATCACACGCAAGTAAAATTTTGCTGAAGATCAAAAGTGACTGCAGCAGTATATTGACAGGGAACTGACAGAAATTCAAGCCAGATTCAGAAGAGGGCATGGAACCAGAGATATCATTGCTAATGTCAGATGGATCCTGGCTGAAAGCAGAGAATACCAGAAAGATGTTTACCTGTGTTTTATTGACTATGAAAAGGCATTCAACTGTGTTATCATGACAAATTATGGATAATATTGCGAAGAATAGGAATTCCAGAACAGTTAATTGTGCTTGTGAAGAACCTATACACAGAGCAAGAGGCAATTGTTCGAACAGAACAAGGGGATACTGTGTGGTTTAAATCAGGAAAGGTGTGTGTCAGGGCTGTATCTTTTCACCATACCTATTCAATCTGTATGCTGAGCAAATAATCTGAGAAACTGGATTATATGAAGAATCAAGATTGGAGGAAGACTCATTAACAACCTTCGTTATGCAGATGACACAGCCTTGCTTGCTGAAAGTGAAGAGACCTTGAAGCACTTACTGATGAAGATCAAAGACCACAGCCTTTAGTATGGATTACACCTCAACATAAAGAAAACAGAAATCTTCACAACTGGACCAATAAGCAGCATCATGATAAACAGAGAAAAGATTGAAGTTGTCAAGGATTTCATTTTACATGGATCCACAATCAGCACTCATGGAAGCAGCAGTCAAGAAATCAAAAGATGCATTGCATTGGTCAAATCTGCTGCAAAAGACCTCTTTAAAGTGTTGAAAAGCAAAGATGTCACCTTGGAGACTAAGTTGCACCTGACTCAAACCATGGTGTTTTCAGTTGTCCCAGATGCATGCGAAAGCCGAATGATGAATAAGGAAAACCAAAGAATTGACACCCTTGAATTGTGGTGTTGGCAAAGAATATTGAATATTCCATGAATTCCCAGAAGAACCAACAAGTCTGTCGTGGAGGAATTACAACCAGGATGCTCCTTAGAAGCAAGGATGGCGAGACTACATTTCATATACTTTGGACATGTTATCAGGATGGATCAATCCCTAGAGAAGGACATCATGCTTGGTAAAGTAGAGGGTCAGTGAAAAAGAGGGTCAATCCTTCAATGAGATGGATTGACACAGTGACTGCAACAGTGGGCTCAAGAATAACGATTGTGAAGATGGCACAGGACCAGGCAGTGTTTCATTCTGTTGTACATAGGGTCACTGTGAGTCGAAACTGACTCGACGGCACCTAATAACAACAACAACAACTATTATAAAAATTCATGAATAGGTTTTCACACAGAAAGAAACAATCTTTGATGGTTACGAGGGAGGCGAGGTGTGGGGAGGGAAAAACACTAACTAGACAGTAGATAAGTGGTAACTTTGGTGAAGGGTAAACCAGTACACAGTACTGGGAAAGTCAGCACTACTTGACCAAGGCAAAGTCATGGAAGCTTCACAGACACATCCCAACTCCCTGAAGGACCAAATTACTGGGCCGAGGGCTGAGGACTATGGTCTCAGGGTACAGCTAGCTCAACTGGCATAACATAGTTTATAAGGAAAATGCTCTACATCCTACTTTGATGAGTAGCACCTGGGGTCTTAAAAGCTTGTGAGCAGCTATCTAAGATACTCCACTGTTCCCACCCTGTCTGGAGCAAAGGAGAATGAAGAAAACTAGAGACACAAGGGAAAGATTAGTCCAAAGGACTAATGGACCACAACTACCACGACCTCCCCCAGACTGACCCCAGAATAACTGGATGGTGCCAGGCTACCACCACCACTGCTCTGACAGGGATCACAATAGAGGGTCCTGGACAGAGCTGGAGAAAAATGTAGAACAAAATTCTAACTGACAAAAAAAGACCGGACTTACTGGTCTGACAGAGGCTGGAGAATCCCCGAGTATGGCCCCAGACACCCTTTTAACTCAGTACCGAAGTCACTCCTGAGGTTCACCCTTCAGCCAAAGATTAGACAGGCACATAAAACAATCACACGTGTAGTTCAACCATGTATATGAGACTAAATGGACACACCGGCCCAGGGGCAAGGATGAGAAGGGAGGAGAGGACAGGAAAGCTGGACAAATGGAAATGGGGGACTCAAGGCTGAGAAGGGGAGAGTGTTGACACATCGTGGGGTTGGCAACCAATGTCACAAAACAATTTGTGTATTAATTGTTTAATGAGAAACTAATTTGCTCTGTAAACCTTCATCTGAAATACAATTAAAAAAATAAAAAGAGGGAAGAAGGGATAAATAAGGTCACATTTCCTCCTTTTAGGGACACGCCCTGTAAATTACAATCACTACTTCTACTTACACTCATCGATCAGAACTTAATCACATCTTGATGCCTAAGGAGGCTGGGAAAATATGGTCTTTATTCTGGCCAGCCATATGCCAGCTCAAAATCAGGAGTTCTAAAACAAAGAAAAAGAAGACAACAGGTATTAATGGATGTCTTTGTTTCCTAGTGCTACTGTAACACAAATACCACAAGTGAATGTCTTTAAAGAACATAAAATTACTTTCTCACAGTTCTGGAGACTAAACGTCCAAATCAAGGTCTCAGCTGTGTTGATTCCTTTCTCGTCTATAGCCCCGGGTATTTTCTGATTTCTTGTAGGTCCTCCCAATGCATATGTCATCTCCCAAATGTGTGTGCCTCTGTGTCTAATCTGCTCTCTTTATATTTCAGAAATGATTAGATTTAGAACCCACCCTACTTGGGTATGATCTAGTTAATATAACAAAGAAAACCCTGTATACAAAGAGCATTACAGCCACAGGTATAGTGGTTAGGATTTCAGCATGTATTTCATAGGGACACAATAATGGGCAAATGTCCGTCTCTGCCACCATGAGGTTAGATCAGGACTAGAAGTACAGGGCTTTCCTTGGTCATCAAGTACAAACTGAGGCTGTTCCTTTCTCGGGATGCCCAGCATGTGCTGAAAAGTTGTTTCAGATGGAATATTTTCATATAGTGGAAATTATTCTTAAATTGTATCGTAAAATATGCTTTATAAAGCAAAGAATAAAATCTCAGGGAAATAAATTTTTTAGTTACATTCTACACTGAAGTTTTGAAAAAGAAGTCTTATACATTTGTTCATTGTGTGAGAGTATGCTAAAAGTTTGGTAAAACAATACAAACACACTCACACATAAACACACATACACACAAAAACACAAGTTTATCTATATGCAACTATTTTTCTTTGATCTGTATGTCATTTACCCAAAAATATTATCTCTTCTTCATTGTTTATTTCTTGACAAGCCTATTCCACTATCCAGTATTTATCTTTGCCAGTACTCTTTTTCTATAAATACAGTTTGCTAGATTATAACTAAATCTATACTTAAATACAAACTCTCTGGGACTCTCTTCAAGCTCAGAGTTGGTGATTACAGTTAAGTAATGATATTGTTGCTTGCTTTTTCCTTTCCTGAAAATATCTCATCTTCTTGGGTCACTGCCATTCAATACTGTGAAATGTGATTTGAAATGCAAGTTTAAATGGGACTTCTAATTAGGCCTCACGCATTTGTATTTTCTCAGCCCTGTACCTAGGTTACCCTGGAGTTATATGCACTCAATTAAAGAGCATTCAATTTAGGATCTATATAGCTTTGAGTATGAATGGGTAAGCCTCAATGATTGCATTTGCTCCAACTGCTCATTCAGCTGAGGTGAATTAAGTCTTCTAGTGCACCAGGGTACCATTTAGTAAATTACCTCAGCTAGCACACTAAATTTGCCTCACATGGGTGAACAGCTTCCTTCCCGGGAGTACTTTCAATACCCCAGTTCACCAGTGGCTCAACCTCATTGATGCTAACGGGTGATTCATATGACACAGTATTTACCACAGCCTCAGACAATAGGGCTACACAAGGAGCTACTCTGCTTTACAGAACATGTGCCAGTTCTTAAAGGGCAAGTGAGAGAGCTGGTTTGTATGGAATTTTTGTAAATCTATTAAAAACGAAAGTGCATCATTGCTATCATGTTCTCTAAACCTGAAACAGTAAAATTTATTGATAAATTCTCCATTGTATAGTAAAATTATTTGGCCCCTTAAAAGTATAATAAACGAACATCTTTTTTTTAACTATTAACAACATCCACATAAGATGAGCCTATTTAAATAGCAATAAAATTGAATGTAATACTTTGAAAGCAGTCGTTTTTTTCTTTTTTCTTGCAAATATAAATGTTCTTTTAATTTTCACTCAGTTCTATTCTTAGATATTAAAATTCCAACCATTTATTGGTTTCTCTTTTGCAAACTAACATCCAGAGCATAAAATAGTTTTTGTGGTGCCATAATTTATTAAATAATTCTTTGAAAATGGCTAGGTGCACAGAGTCCATGCAGAAATAAAATGAGTTCAGACTGCTTCTGAATGTTTTCCTCTCCACATATACCATGTCAGAAGCTGCTGTTTCTCCCACTATGTCACTATATCCAAGAAGCTATAATTATTCACCACTCCTAGCAGAACATTTTAGCAAACTACCCAAATTTACATCCAAGCCAATATTTTAAATGCAGCAAAAAGCATGTATGTTAAGTGAACCAGTAATCTAATGATCCAAGAGTCTGAAATTGTCTTGAAAGTAGGCCTGAAGAATACATTTATGGGGGCATTTTCAACAATGAACAACACCTGCTAGCTCCCTTTTTCTCACTTTTTTCTTTATAAAATCCATGAATCTCCTTCAACAATATTCTCCTGCAACAAGATGTACTTGGATCCTCATTCTGAACCCAATCTAATGGCCTGTCAAGGATGGCCTAACGGTAAACAGAGTTGAAAATGGTGGCACAGCAAGGGGCTGGGAAGATGGTGAATGGAGATACTATTTCAGGCAGTCTTAACATGCCCAGTGCATGTGGCTTAAGAGTAATAAAATCAGGCTTGTTTGATCCTGTTTTCCATTTTTTCCCCTATTATTAGGAATGAATGTTACCTCAGATCAGACCTGAAAGTTAAATTAATACAGGCCTCACAAGTACCAAGCTTAAGAAAAGGAAGAGCCTCAATAAATTTTAAAAGATACATTAAATTATTCAATTCTATGATTCCTGACTGGTTTCAAGCCCATTTGATCTTATGGGCTTGAAAACATAGGCCATGTGTTATGACCTTTTTGATCACAAGACAAATAACGTCTTATTTGAATCTTAGCATCTGTCTCAGTCATCTGGTGCTGCTCTAACAGAAGTACCACAAGTGGATGGTTTTAATAGAGAGAAGTTTATTTCTTCACAGTCCAGTAGGCTACAAGGCCAAATTCAGGGCATCACCTCCAGGGGAACGCTTTCTCCAGCGGCTCTGGAGGAGGGTCCATGTCATCAGTGTTCCTTTGGTTTGGGAGCTTCTCTGCACAGGAACCTCTGCTCCCGGCACTGCTTTCTTGGTGGTATGAGGTTCCCATGTGTCTCTGCTCACTTCTCTCTTATATATCTCAAGAGAGATTGCATCAAGACACTAATCTTGTCAACCTCATCAGTATAATCTCATCGCAGTGATAGAATTTTACAACACATAGAGAGATCACATGTAATCTCATCATGTGATAGAGTTTACAACACATAAGGAAATCACATCAGATAACACAATCATACAATACTGGGAATCATGACCCAGCCAAGCTGACAGATACTTTTTGGGGACACAACTCAATCCATGACACCATCTTATCTGAAAGTAGAACCCAACAGACTGTTATTACTTCTCTTTAGGTTGGAGTTGACATGCAATTTGCTGGCTCGTAATGTATCTAGGAAAGTTAGACCCACAGAGAATGAGTGCTGAGTCACCTCCCCAACAGAATATTGTCTCTAGTTCTGTGCCTAACTTTTCTCTCATGCTTAGTCAAATTGCTGTGCCCTCAAGATCTCTCTCTCTGTCCCTGAAATACATAAATGAGAGCGTACATATGCAAAGCTGCAAGAAATAGAGGAGAATATATGTGTGGAAAGGTGATAGTAGTGGTTCAGTGGTAAATTTCTCACCTTCCATGTGGGAGACCAAGGTTCAATTCCTGGCCAAGGCATCACCAGCACAGCCACTACCTGTCTGTCAGTGGAGACTTACATGTTGCTATGATGCTGAACAGGTTTCAGTGGAGCTTCCAGACTAAGACAGAGTAGGAAGAAAGGCCTGGTGATCTACTTCCAAAAATCAGCCAATGAAAATCCTATGGATCACAATGGTTTGATCCTCAACCAATCATGGGGATGGTGCAAGACCAGGCAGTGTTTCATTCCATTATGAGCAGGGTTACCATGACTCAGGGCCAACTTGTTGGCAGCAAACAACAACAACATATGTGTGAAAGCCCCATGTCCGACTGTTTGTGTCATTCAATGTCCACCTATCTGCCTGCAAATGAAAGAACATGTGATTGAGTAAGGATGGCTCTATACAGCATACATTTTTATGATTCTAATGACATTTTGGGTAACTTCCTAAACCAAATGCATAAATTTTGTAGCCTCACCCTTAATAAGTTGCTATCAGAGTAATCAATAACATCATCATTGAATAAGGAAGACATGAATATGCTTTATAATTCCTGTTTATAAAACTTACCTTTGCAACTGGCCCAAATATGCAACATTCTGTGACAAATTCTACTGGAAGTATAAAAATGAGACACTTCTGCAAGGAACTTATGGTAAGATATGTCACAAACAGAAGTAATTACAAGGTAAAATGTAACACACGTAATATAGGAGAGAGGGAAAGAGCAAGGAAAGGTGGGTAGTGATGCTTTATGTGAGTGACTACTTTGCGCTAGGCATTTTAGAAGCATTATCTGATACAACTGTGCTCAGAGCACACTATTTTCCACACATTACAGAAATGGGAACTGAGGTCAGGGCGGTGATGTGACTTGCATATGGTTGTTCAGCAAGAAAAAGAGCAAAGTTTTGAAATTGGATCCCTCTGACTCCAGCATGTGTGGTTGTCCCATGCAGCATTGCTGCCTACTGAGGGAGCACAGATGAGGGCAAGGTAATAGCAGCAGAGGCAAGGTGAAACTTCTGGTAGAAGAGGTGACATTTGAGTGGGGTATTTTGAATAGATCAGCAAAGGTGGGCATTCTAACTTTGTAGGAGGAGGGAGCAACACATTCAAAACATAATATACACTCTAGTATGTTTGAAGTAAAAAGTAAAGAATGGATTGGTCTGAATTGTGAAAGAGTTTTGAAGCCACTCCTATGCCTTGGGTTTGTACTCAGCAGTAGGGGGCTTTTGAAATTTTTTAACTTAAAAGTGGCATGATCCAAATGGAAAAATTCAGGGAAGTGTCCACCTAAGTGTTTCCACTATGCATGCTTGCAAATAGGGCATACAGGAAGATGTCCAAATTCTCACCTCAAGCAAACAAGTTATTGTTGTTAGTTGCCATCAAGTGGGCTGTGACTCACAGTGACCCAATAGAATGAAATACTGCGCTGTCCTGAACCATTTTTGGGATCACTGGTATGCTCAAGTCCATTGCTTCAAGCACTGTGTATTCATTGCTGCCACTTCCTACCCAGGATGCTCATTTTCGAGCACTGTATCTGCCAATATTCTGTTGTGAGCCACAAGGTTTTCACTGGCTAATTTTAAGAAGTAGATCGCCAGGCCTTTCTTCCTAGTCTGTCTTAGTCTGGAAGCTCCATTGAAACCTGTCCACCATGGATGATCGTGCTGGTATTTGAAATACTGGTGGCAGAGCTTTCAGAATCATAACAACACACAAGCCACCACAGTACAACAAACTGCCAGAGTGGGGCGTGGAGCAAATAAGCAGCTACCTGGAAAAATGGAAGTCTATTTGCCACCACCATGGCAACCACTACCATCACTGCCAGTATTGTGTCAACCGCAGTCACACATTTTATCTTACCAGGATCGAGTATAAAGTCATTAAGGCCATGATAGTTTGTTCTCTGTTGGCTGTTCCCACTTATTTTCAAGACCAAATGTGTTCCCTGATTATTTTCAAAACCAATCAAAATTTTTAAATAGTAATTACTAAACCAGATTATCCCGCCATCCAGCCTACACCATACAGATGCCAAATGAGTACCATTCTGACCTGAAAAGCTAACAGAACTTTGAAAGGACTTTAAATATTTTGGCCTACTGCATTTGGTATACACTGACACATTCGTTTGTAGATGACACTGCCAAGGGGTCATAATTAATATCCATGAGTGTAAACTAAACCCAGAACATTCTCCTTCATACTTTGCATATGAGAGACCAATAATGGGATGCACACAACAGCAGGATACATGCTAGCAAACTAATGGCCAGTCTGGTCTGTAGGCAGCTTTGGAAAATTACAGATGCAGCTTATCCACTGGAAACTCAGTACTGCCTCATGACCTCTTTATCAAGTGTGCTAAAGGTGCAAACCCCACTTTAATAATGTGGCAGATATACCCACAGTTCATAAATATTAAACACATAGCACATTTTGGCTACAAAGCTAAATAGATCTAGCTCCCATACATGCTGATAAATGCTGCTTAACAGCTCCTTAGCTGACTCCCTGGCTCCTAAGGTGTAAAAGCACTTTTCAAAGGACATATATAGTTTAAAAGTCTGACCCCAGAAAGAAAACCTGGGTAGAAATTAGCCAACCAAGGCAGCCTGTGTTGTGGCTCAGTTGGGAGGACATGTTTTTCAAATTCAATTCACTCCCTCGTCACTTCTTCAGTAAAAGAATTCTTTAAAAATGAATTTAATCTTTCTCCGGTTCCTAAACTAGACTCAGAGGAACACGTGCTCTTCATAAGTGTTTAAAATGGAAAGTCATAAATATCATTGAACTTTAATAATTATAACAAGAATCTTTGAGAATATTTATATTATTACAGAATACACACGCCTTTGAAAGCTCTGACATTGAGAAGACTGGGTCTATTATTTATCCAGAAAAAAAGGAGCTGTTTTTGAGCTATTCATACAAAGATGATTTTAATTCAATGCAACAAGTAGTACATTGAGCTCCTCTCACACACAAGCTTCTAGACCTGGGACTGACCATGTAAAATTGAGTAAAATGTGCATGACTTATTCCTGGTCTTAAGGGCTCACAGCCTAGTGGAGAAAATGAACATGTAAACCAAAAGTCACCAGCTGCAACCCATAGGCTAGAGTCAGCCAAGAGATGTGTTTTATTTGATTTCTACAGTAAAACATTTTAATTCATTGTCTTTAGCCAGAGCTTTCACCCTTCAGTTCAACTCAATATCTTTGTCACTAGCCCGATGTGCTTATTTATTGTGCCAAATGGGCTCTTAAAGGCATTTGAGTTTGATACCACTTAATTGAAAACAAATAAATACCATATCTCTATGATAGTGTCCTACCTCCGTTAAAGTATGTAACATTGTACAGGGGTCACAGATGAGGGAATAGTGAGTTCTCCTCAGGTATGTTTTGACTAAGGAGGTGATACCTTTCAAGGCTGGAAGGATCTTCCAGGCTGAGGGACTATCATGGAGGCACTGAGACGTGAAATCATACAGCAAGTTTAGGAAATAAGGAGACAGAGATTGAGGAGAAATATCTTTCCCCCATTCATTGAACACTTACTGTCAGCCATTAATAGGCACTTTCCATATAAATCAATACAGGTGATATATTTATTGTTAGTTCCATTTTTCAAATGAGGACCCTGAGTATCAGGGAAGGTAATAACTTGTCTAAGATTAATCAGCTAGTGAATGGTAGAGTTAGAATTCCAAGTCCTGGTGGCCTCAAGCCTAGGTGTTTTCATTATTAAATCAGATGGATATGTTAACAGATTGCAAGTTTATTCAGGACACATTTTTGGTATTTTACGATTCCAAGTCCAGCTTGGTATAAACATAGGTATAGCCACTGGACATAACCCCCATTTGGTGGAAAATAGAGGCTTCATTCAATTTAGCAAGTGGAATTTACAAAATGATGTAAACAGACTGTTAAGTTTAAAGGAAGCTTAAGGAAATTCCAGTCCAAATTCCTCTTTTCCAGGTGAGGAAACAGACATTTGCTGTTGAAAAGTCAGAGAATCTAGCTTTAATATAATTTAAAATATATTTTTCAATAAACATCCTTTTTTAAATCAGCTTCAAAATATTTTAATTTTCCTTGTTATGTATTTTAAGTAATTTAAAAATAATTTATAGTAATTTGCAGCAAGCAAAACTTTATTGTACATATTCTATAAATTCTACAAGTTTAAAAATAACAAAGGGGAAACTATGATTTTCTTTTTAAAAACACTGAAGAAATAACTCATAAAAATCTAACCATGAAACTGCTCTTTTTGCTTCAATATTTTTATTGTGACTTATTGAGCAACAACAGGAGGAGAAATCTATAAAATTCATATTCAGTAACCTGGAGGATTAAAAAAAAGGCAAAAGCAAAACAGTGATGGCTGCATGATCTGTAATTGTATTTGGTGCTTAAGAGTCTGGATCAATAGAGTCTGGAAAATATTAATTTAATTGTAGGAGAATGTCCAATTTTAAGAATTCAGAAAGTAGACAAAATTCTATGATTGTCTCTTTAGCTTAGCTTCAAATAATTTTCTGGAAATGATGGCATCTTATCAAAAATTATTTGATCTCCTATTTTCTTATTAGAAATATGTGTCATAGTGCCAGGTTTTAAAAAAAAGATGCCTTAATAAATATTTATTGAATAAAATAATAAGTGAATGAATGAACTAAAAGATAAATGTATGAGTTATTCATGAATAGCCTCTTTCACATTCTAAGCCAAATTGAAAATTATCAGCTCTGTTGGATGCCTTAGAAGGTTATTAGCGTAGGAAGCAGTTGAACAGGGGCGAGTCCTTCCTTAGATTCTAGCAAGATATTTGCCTAAGGAGCAATTTGTCACTTTTCATTTGCTCATTCATTTATTCACTTACTTGACTTGCATTTATTGAGACCCTATTCTGTGCATCTTCTTCTCAAGTTAGAGGAGACCTTAGTGGGCTCCCCGCTGGCCCACGTCATGCATCACAATGAAGCAGTAATCCTTGCTTTACCAAAATAGGCAGAGCAGCTTAGTCTTTCCTAGACTACATGTTATCAGTTAAGGATACTCAAAATGAAGGTCTCCATGGAGTGAAGATACATTCTTCCAATGCCTTACATGAAAATGCCCCTTTTTACTGTTGCTGGTCTTTCTCACTGGCAATGTGACTATTACTGAGTTGATAGTTCCATCTATCATCATAGAAAACTAGAAGCATTTGCTGAAACATAATGAGCTTCTGCTTTTCTTCTCTACTTCTCTTAGTGGAGGAGAGAATGTATAATACTATAAATTATTGAAACTAAGTACCTGATATTTATTTATCCAAATATTATGTATCATATTACCACTAAATTCCAACCCTACAGAAATCATTTTAGTATGTACTTTATGAAAGTGCTTCAGCAGACACATGAAACCTGCAAAATGAAAGAACACGTATATAAGATCTTCCCAAGGGACTCTCAATACCCCTAAGAAATTTACTCTAATTACCAAATGCAACTATCTCCTTTGAGGCTGATTTAAAATGTTGACATTCTCAGATTTTGTAATTCTCAGAAGTCTGAAGCACTCAATAGTCCTTTGTTTTTAAAACATTTAAAAAACTTCATTCTCTTCATAAAACTGAACTATATATTGTAATGTCTAAATTTAGATTTTAGGTAAGCCTGTAATAAACTTCTAATTTTATTCTGAATTACAGTGGCTCTTACCCTAGAACTGCTATCAAAAGTGTACCTTCAACCCCACCGTCATTTGCCCCCATCACCATTACCATGAACATCAACACCATTGCACCACTTTCACATTTAAACTGAAATATAACCAAGTTGAAAAAATAGATGATCAATAACTAAGGCTATCAGAGAGAATGACAAGAGGCCATTTATATGAAAATAGGTGACATCAGCTAAAGCTAGCTGCTACTTCCAGTCAATGGTCTTAATTCACTATCCAAACCCATCTAGGGCTGAGAACCACTGTGTCAAGAGCAACACGGTCTTTTAGGAACATTGTCCAAAATTGTCTGATCATATACCTCTATCCACTCAAATGTTTGAGCACACTCTCCAGGGGATATTATGAGTATATTTTATTTATATGAAGTACCGTGGTATTATGTGGAGCCCTGGTGGCGTAGTGGTTAAGCATTTGGCTGCTAACCAAAAGGCTGGTAGTTCAAATCTACCAACCGCTCCCTGGAAACCGTATGGATCAGTTCTACTCTGTCCTATGGAGTTGCTATGAGTCAAAATCGACTCGAAGGCAGCAGGTTTGGTTTTTTTGGTACTGTGGTATTATAGCCTATGTATTTATAAAACATGCTGCAAAATAGCAATCACAAGAGGTTGAGTTAAAGCAGAAATAGAAATCTAGTATTTCCTTCCTACTACCCAATAGATCATCTTCCACACACGTTGCTGGTGCACCTCCCATCCCCATTTTGGAGAACACTGGTATAAAATAAAGTCATCACTGAACATGGTATAGCAGAGGAGGACCAAACACAGTAACTACCTATTAATCTTCCTGCACCATCTGAAACTGGTGTGTTTATGTGCATGTGTATTTTAAGTTTCTAATTCTAAATGGTTTGTCCTTAGTTAAGCCAATGTACCTATTGCCTCCACATAGATCAAAATGGGTATTTGCAAAAGTACAACCTAATAAAAACAGTTTGAAAGAGTCATATCTCAAAAATTCATACTATAGGTCTATTGTCCTTTTTAATAAGCATTGTTGGCATCAAAATTAAATTATTAATAAATAATCTTCAAAGAATAAATTTTTTTCTGTTAGGAGTTTATGCAAGTATATGTGTGTAAGGGGGGAGGGTCTCCATATTAGGAAATTTCAGTAATCTTTACCTCAATTT
Organism: Dugong dugon; assembly: GCA_030035585.1. Classification (NCBI taxonomy): domain Eukaryota; kingdom Metazoa; phylum Chordata; class Mammalia; order Sirenia; family Dugongidae; genus Dugong; species Dugong dugon. The sequence goes on from CM057473.1 coordinate 42,957,324, forward strand.
TCTACCTAATCATATCAGCTTATATTTATGATCATTTATTCTCATTTAATACTCACAGACAGCCCCATGATGTAGGGTCAGTTATTATTTTCATTTTACAGATGAGGAAATTGAGGCACAGAGAATTTAAGGTCATAGTTATCTTTTATGCAAATTTTTAATGGTATCTAATTTCCAACGTGAAGTTATTTCAGGGAGATCTCTGCAATGTCAAATTAAAAATGTAATTTTATTTCATATAGTTTCAGTATTGAATGTATTTTGTTAGGTTATAATTATTTGAAAACTGGTTGTTCATAAACACATTGTCAAGGCCAGTTTACTTTCCGATAATGTGAGTAATCAAAAACCACCATTAATTATGCAAGCGAGATGCCAGAATGCAGGCCACGTCAACATCTGCTTTTTTCACAATTGCGATCTCATTAGATGACCTATTAACTAGCAACCATTTCTTAGAATTCTTTACTTCCATACAATGTTTCACAATGGGTACTACTAGCATTTTGAGAGAGAATTCTCCTTTGTGCAAAGACTATAGCACTTACTGCAATGTCCTCAGCATCCCTGGCCGCTACCCACTACACCACTAATGTCCCTCCCCATTCGTAATTTCTAATGCTCTCTAAGGGGGGTGTCACCTAAGTTGAGAACCATAGTGCTAATGAAAGACAGATAAGTCACTGACCCCTGCATCCAGTGGCTTATGTTTATTTGTCCTACATGAGTAGTTGTAGTGTTCCTCCTCCATCTGATACTCATCAATGTTTAAAATTAGAGTAGGGTTTACAGTAAATAAAGATACAAGACACCCAGTTATCTGGCAACCTGTATTAGACACACACACCCCCACACTATTTGCAGTTGCACTATTTGCTGTTGAGTGGATTCCAACTCATGACAACCCCACATGTGTCAGAGTAGAGAACTGTGTTCCACAGGGTTTTCAACAGCTGATTTTTCAGAAGTAGCTCCTCAAGCTTTTCTTCTGAGGTGCCTCTGTGTGGACTTGAACTGCCAGCCTTTGGGTTGGCAGCTGAGCAAGTTAACTGTTTGCAACACCAAGGTTTCTCCATATTAGACACAATATAATGCTAACATCACATCCTGGCCTTTCTTTATTCCATGAATTCAAGGTCACTAACAAATTAGAAACTGCAAATATATGAGTTTTACAAAACCATGTGTGTGTGAAGTTACACATCTTATATTTCGATCTTGCAATGGCTAGAGAAATACTTCCATCGCATGTAAAATCTAATTTATATTAACAAATCCTTAGTCTGTTGACTGTAACTTAAAAGAAATATTCATGAAATCGACATTTCTCCTACTAAAAATTTTAGGCATTGTTTATTCTTCAGTCACAATATAACTTTTTAATAAAGTCCACAATTACTTTTTTTAAAAAAAGCAGTCAAAGAGAAAGACAGTGATCTAGGCAATAGAGAAAACCAGACCAAAATTATTTCACATCAAATCCTAAAAAGTTCATGAATTTAATTTCTTGTCGATTAAGAGATAAGGAAGTTATAACAAAGAAAAATTGCCATTTTTCCTGACTGAATTGTGAAAACTCAGAGCTGTAGTGTTTCCTAAATCTATTGACATGACTGACCTTAAGGAGAAAAATGACAAGGTGTTATCATCACATAATATGCTATCCCAGCTGAATATGTATTCATGTGCACCAGCTTCTCTGTTTTTTATTTTTTGGTTTTTTTTTGTTTTTTGTAGATATAAAAAATGACAGTTCTTTAAGGAAGAGATGCCACAATAAATGAAAGACCTTTTTTATCTACAATCAAGAAACATAGCAAAGCCATTATGAATGATGCAGCGAGTTAGAAAACTGAAAGCTGCTATGAAATATGACAGGCTGTCATAACAAAAACAGTAATCAACGTAATCATAGCAATAAAATAATATTGGTATTTAGTTTCTTTCAAGAAGTTAAAATAATGGGCATCTTTTCTAAGTTAACAGTTGTGAATAGTGTTGGCAAAAATAGCAATAACTCAAATAAAAATCTCTAAATGCACAACATGGTAACATTATTTAGAGTCACGTCTGCACATGCTTTTGTTTTTCTTCAAATTTCCCTTAAGATAATTTCAGTTATAGCATTTTTGTCTTTCCTGTACATTGCAATGTTTTTATTTCTCTTGATGATTTAATATTCTTGAACCAGGCTCCCTATTATATGACTGCATTAAATCCATAATCAGCTAAAAAGGTGTTATGTCAGTTCTTCACTGCATATAGTAAAATCTGATTTTTTTGTAATTATTTTCCCCGTTGAAACATCACCATTTCTTTATAACTTTAAATAAGAATGCCACACAAATATATGATATAATTACCTCCACCTGGTATTCAGCAAAGTGCCTTCATTATGAGTGTTTTCCCAGAGATGAAACACTGCACTGTGGAAAATGCTTTGTGTGGAAAACATTGCCCACGGTTGCACATTAACCTTGTGGTCAATTATAAACATTCCATGCACAAGCAAAGGAAAAACTAGATTTGCTGTTTGTTGAAAGTTCCCTCAGAGCACTTCCCGGCCTAGCACTTGGCGCTTTTGCTACACTTCTTAACTTTTCGGGAGCTCCTACTCTGCCTTGCAGGCCATTTTTGTAGCACCCCTTAAAATCAATAACAAAACCAGACAGTTTTTCCACAATACGAAATTTTCTTTCTATGCTTTCTTTAATCCAATGCACAATGTATGGGCCTCACCCGTTAAAACATACATTGTGACTTTTCTCTTTCATTAAAAAAAATCTCCCAAGATTTAAGATACACTGGTTCTTCTTGAGCAACAACTCTCTCCAGACAAGCAAGATATACAGCATGGTATACCAACCAAAAAAAAAAAAAAAAAAAACCAAACCCACTGCGATCTTACAGAACAGGGTAGAACTGCCCACAGGGTTTTCAGGGCTATAACCTTTACGGATGCAGGCTGGCACATCTTTCTCCCGAGGAGCAGCTGGTGGGTTTGAACTGCTGACCTTTTGGTTACCAGCTAAGCAGGTCCCTAAAATTCTAGTTGAAGTTCAAAGAAGCCTCGAATTGTAACTGCTTTTAGGTGGAGAATTTATCTCAAGGAACAGATGGGACTTGCTAAATGTGAGTGTGGAAGGAGAGACCTCAGGCCTTGACACGTGAAGACTGTTGAGCCTGAGGGTAGCCTCAGAGGGCCCAAAAGAGGTGCAATCATTAGTGTAACCTGCTTTTAGGGTATTATTGTGATTTAAACTTAGATATGACATATCAATTATCCATACGTCACATGCACTGATATTGCATGTATATTAAATTTCTTTCTGAGTGATTTTAGTGTCTTTCAGATCATTGAGACACCAAATTATAATGTTACTATTCCAAAGTGCAGGGTTTGTAACTCATATTCAAAGGATAGCAAACCTCCAAATAGAAATTGCCTTATTGTTTATTTCTGTTCTGTAGTGGAGAGATTTTTTCCTGCGAGTCTCCCAGAGATGTGACATCATTTCCCCTCCCTAGACCACAGATTGCTCTTCTGTAAAATAAGGGGTTTTGACTGGATGCTCTGTCAGGTCCGTCCCAGCTCTGATATTTTTTTATTCTATGATTCATTATGTAATTTTAAGGATATATTCCCAGGTAGTTTACATTTTTTTGGCTTCATAATAGCTTTCTTAAAAATAAAAAGTATATGGTTCTACCTTTGCAAACTCTTATGTCTTGTCCCTAATAGAAAATGTAACAAATTAAGAATCACGTACATTGAATTTCTTATCACTGTTTCAAAATCACATGTAATTACTATAATGTGTAAAAGCTTTACTTATTGTAAGCACTAACAATGATATTCCTATAGGAAAGTACTGCTCTTTTTGGTGCAGAGTAGATCTCAGAGTCCTCTTGTGGCTTTCTGCATACCTACAACCAATGTGGATGCAAATTCTGCAAACAGACATCAATGGTTGATGTTTATATCCACTGTGTCATTCTGCATCGGGACTTTATGTTGTATATGTAGGTGTAGAAATTTTATCTTAGCCTTCTGCTGCTTCTAAACCCTTTTTAATTGTAACTATTTAGGAGTAGCTTTCTTTTCAAGAAGTTACATTGATTTAAAAAATTTATGAATAAAAAGCATTCCATTCATTTTCATTTCATAGTTTCCTTGTGAGATCTGATGTCTATTGATCTTAGGTTTTGTTCTAATTAAATGATCAGCAACTTTTCAAATCAAGAAAACTTTGATTAATGTCAATTTTTATCTCTTAAAAGGATCCTTCCCGACCATTGGGGTAGAGGTGTTCTGCCCCAGCTTCCTGAGGGCAGGGTTTTTAAATAGCATCCAGGCCCCGCATCCAGTGCCAAGGGGAGGATCCTTGCCCCCCAGGATTCCTGCTGGTAGGTATTCCAGGTGAAGTTTCCTGCCATTGTCGCCGAGAACTCTGGGTTCTGCTCTGCGTGATTCCATCAGGACCAAAAAGACAAGAGACCAAGTTGGGGAGAACAAAGGCAACTCTAACAGGTTGGCCAAGCAAGGAGACAGTCGGGGCTGTGTGCCATCCAAGACTGCCTCACAGGCAGCTTGTTGAGCAGCTAGTTTACATAGGCAGGATCAGTTTCAAAATACAAAATGGTGCACGTGCAGGTGTGGATCGTTTTAGAATAAGTAAGCATTTTCTAAGGCCTGGGTTTGATTCCCTGAGCAGGAGGAAGTTAGCCATTTTTGTTCATTAGCATGTTAGCTCTCAACCCGGGGGTGGAGAATTTACCATGCATGAAACAATTAATGAGCTAAAGGTTATCTGGAGCGCCAAGATAGGGGGAAGGGCCAGTTTTAGTTGGTTTGGGCCAGCCGGTGGCTGTTTCTCTTCAAGAAGGTTCTGAGGAGGACAAGAAAGAACTCTAGGAAATGGGTAAGGTGAGGGGCTATCCTGAGGCTAAGAAAAATGGCTGTATGGCTCTAGCCCTATCTTACCACTATGTATAGCTGTAGGACTATGCTCACAGGTGATAGTCCTACAATACAAAAATGAATATTTCTAAAATACATTGCTGAAAAGAAATGCAAGTGACTTCTTTTTGAATGCAGGAACCACATTTATGATACTTAATACTATGACAGCAGCATAAAGGAAGGGGAATACCTTGAGCATAACCCGATCACTCAATTAGCATAATGCTGCCTTGTCTTCTGAGAAAGTTTTTACATAAGCAAGAATAAAGATTCAGATCCCTAATTTGTAATTCAAGAATAAAACAAGGATGGATTTGAGCTCCTTTGCCATTTGGAATTTTCCTGAAACAGGAGAAAAAAAAAAAAAAAAACTATTTAGTGTTGTTGACAGAAAGAGTAATTCCATATCTGGATAAGTTTATAGAGATTTAATTAAAGTTCCATTTCACTAAATAAAAATACTTTGAAGAAAAGTCAGAAAGTAGCAAATCTCGCAGAAATTTTTAAGAAAGAAAATTAATGGTCCATTCTCCCTAAAAATACCAGTCTGACCAAAGCCATATTTATCAATGAAAGAAACAAAGTAAAGGATTTTGAACATCTTAAAATGTACTTCCGAAGTTTAGTAAATCACTTTGTGGGTTATCCATGATATTATTTTAATCACAAATTGTTTCTTCCCCTGACATGTAGCATAATGTCCAGCTGCTTTGCTCCATTGTACTGAAGGATGCAAACCCACTTTATATTTTATATTTGTTTTAGCAAAACAGAACTAAGAAATTGACTCTTGGAGAATAGTGGAGAGTAAAGAGGAATATAATGCTCAGCAAAGGACAGCATAATTGATTACTGGCTTTTATATTATCTGCAAAGATAATATGCAGATAATCCAGGAGACATTGTGTTTTTTTTTCATAATTAATAATAATGCTGCTAAAAAAAAAAAAAAAACCTTTGCCATCGAGTCGATTCCAACTCACAGTGACCCTATACGACAGAGTAGAACTGCCCCATAGGGTTTCCAAGGAGCAGCTGGTGGATTCCACCAGCCGACCTTTTGGTTAGCAGCTCAGCTCTTAACCACTTAGCCCCAAGGGCCCCAATAATGCCATAACTTATGGTAATGATACCAATGTACTCAGGCGGGCTTGTCCAGCCATCGATTTAATAGTAACATTTGAAAAGACTGGAAAATCAAAAAAAAAAAAAAAAATCCAAACATGTACATTTCTTGCTTTTCTTAGCAAAATTATAGCAACAAAGCCTAAGATTATTACACGGACATTTTTTTTTTGCTTTTCAATCATCGTGTCTACTTAATTTAAAAAAAAAACAAACAAAACAAAAATGCCTTGAAGTCATTTATTTTATCATTGGATACTTACTGATGTGAGTGGAGGCCTGATGACCAACAAGGCTGCTGATGAAGTAGGAGCCGAAATTAAGTGAATTAAAAGATTTGCAGTTTTCACTCTAATGAGTGTTATGACACCTTTTCTTTTTTTTTTTTCACTAGAAGCAGACCTGGTATTAAATTGCATGGGAATGTTGTTGTTGTTGTTGTTGTCATTGTTGCATAGGACTAGGAAGAAAAAGCTCTATAAACCAAGCCCTCAGAGTTAACCACAAATACAAAAAACGTACCTTTCACATATGTGATTAATAGCTCAGCGATTGTCACTGAGAAGGAGATAAACAGATGATTTGTAGTTTAATAGCGTAACCCTTAACACTTAATGGCAAATCTTGGTGGATTTTTTGGTAGAAATGACATTATAAGGTTTAGTAGTGACTTGAATTATTCAACTTCCCTGGTAAAAAATAACCCTTGTCATTTAGCCACTGAGAATGATAGAAGCAAGATGATCACTCTACAACAGAAACACAGAATCAACTTTCCAGAGAGGGATTTAAAAGAACACTCTAGCACTCCATTCTTATAGGCATTTAGCCAAATTTGCCTCCAGATTTTATAGGAGAGAAAACGCAATTCAATTTTCATGACTTACATACAAATCAGGTGTAGAAAATGGCTTCATAAAAAATGTATAGATCTAAAGTTGTTCTATTGTCTCAAACTGCAGTTAGCTCACTTCCTGACTCATATCACTCTAATAAGTGATCCTTTGTCACTGTCTCTGCTACTTTTCAGTAATGACTGCTAACATTTCAAACGTAATTTCTATAGTCTCTCTCTCAACTATAGCTTATTTCCCAAGAATTTCCTTCATAATGTTGTGTAAAGAGGAATGAAGCAGTAATCACGAGAAGCTTTTATTACGTTTCATATGTTTAAAAAGGAAGTATTTCTTTACCATCTAATAGCTGAACTGATGACCCTTCAGGTTTAGGACATCACTTTGAGGGCTGGAAGCAATTCCTCCCCTGGTTTGTACCATGGTGCTTTAAACATTTGGGGGAAGGTTGATGTCCACTGGGCAACACTTAATTTGCTTTCCAGAAATTGGTTATACGTCACAATATTTTGACAGTCCCATAAGACAATTGCTGTATCATTCAAGGAGTTGCACAATCTTTCTTAATGATCATGCTAATTTAGTTCCCAGTTATTTATCTTAATAAAATTCAAATGAGATACGACTGTGTCTTGTATAAAGTAGTTTCTTTACAATCATGTCACACTGTGCTATAAAAGAACAATATTTTTTCAGTACTTGAATTTATACAAGAAGATAATGCACGTTTTAAAATCAGGAAAGTTATGTGTCAGGGTTGTATCCTTTCAACATACTTATTCAATCTGTATGATGAACAAATAATGCGAGAAGCTGGTCTATATGAAGAAGAACAGGGCATCAGGATTCGAAGAAGAAGACTCATTAGCAACCTCTGATAGGCAGATGACACATCCTTGCTTGCTGACAGTGAAGAGGCTTGACGCACTTACTAGTGAAGATCAAAGACTACAATCTTCAGTATGGATTACACCTCAACATAAAGAAAACAAAAATCTTCACAAATGGACAAATAAGAAACATCATGATAAATGAAAAAAGTTTTGAAGTTGTGAAGGATTTCACTTGGATCCACAAACAACGTCCACGGAAGCAACAGTCACAAAATCAGAAAACATATTACATTGGTCAAACCTGCTGCAAAAGACCTCTTTAAAGTGTTAAAAGGCAAAGATGTCACTTTGAGGAGTACGGTGCACCTACCCCAGGACATGGTATTTTTAATCACCTCACATTCGTGTGAAAGCTGGACAATGAATAAGGAAGACCGAAGAAAAATTCATGCCTTTGAATTATGGCGTTGGCGAAGAATATTAAATATACCGTGAACTGCCAGAAGAATGAACAAATTTGTCTTGGAAGAAGTAAGGCCAGAATGCTCCTTAGAAGCTAGGATGGCAAGAATTTGTCTTAGGTACTTCAGACATGTTATCAGGAGGGACCAGTCCCTGGAGAAAGACATCATGCTGGTAAAGTAGAGGGTCAGGGAAAAAGAGGAAGACCATCAATGAGACAGATGCATGGACACAGTGGCTGCAACAATGGGCTCAAACACAGCAGCGATTGTGAGGATGGCACAGAGCCAAGCACTGTTTCATTCTGTTGTACATTGGGTCACTAAGAGTGGGAACTGACTTGACAGCATCTAACAACAACAATTTTACACCAACTGCAGTAATAAGAGAGTCATTGAATCATGAGATCCAGAAAACCGACACGCCTGCAACCAGTATTTATGTAACAATTCTCAATTGTTTATAAGTGTCTCATTTCTAGAAAGGTCATAATAATAGGGTTGTTATTCTTAATTCCAGACAGATAGAAACACCAAGAATGAATTGGCTGAAAGTTGAATAGCAAATGTATCAAGATATTTAATGCAGTGCCTTTCATATAGTGGTTACCCACTGAAGTCAGAAAATCAGAGGAGAGTAGAAGAGCGGTGGGGAGAAGAAAGGAAAGAAGAGAGGAAAAGGGGAGAAGAGAAGAGGATAGGAAAGGAGAGAAGAAATTATGACATAACTGAAATTATGTTTTTAAACCAAAGTCTCCCCACTGTATTCCTCCCTATTAAAACCAAATTCTACCTCCTTGATAATAAGTATGCGCTCTTTGCCCCATCCAGTTTTTTTTTTTTTTAATTTAATCCTGTGGTCAGACGTTATTTGAAAGTGAAATAGACCATTGTTTTATTCCATAGAGTATTGATTATAGAGCCAGTCTAAGACTGGTGGCTTATCTTATGAAAGACTCTACCTGTAGCCAAGTTCTTTATATTTTTGGTAGTTTCATATGCTTACCACACACAAACAAAGTCAGGCAGCTAAAGTAATGAAAAGAAATGAAATCATGAAATAATAATGATGGAGTAGATATGAAAGTTTCATTGATTCAGCTTTTGCTGTCACTTCACAGCAATAACTGACATCATGTGCTATCTCAAATTTAGATAAGAATCAAATATTACAACATGTCTTTAAAATTAGACTTATTTATAAAATGTAAAGGCATTTTCATTATGTGATAATTACTCAGAAAATAGTATTTTAGGATTGAGTGTGATTGGATCAACAAAATTTCAGCTTACATATTTATGTCAGTTGTGGGAGGTTTGATATTTTTATTAATAAAGGAGCTAACATATATATAATTACAGCATATATACACGCACATATATATATTCAATCAGAAGATTCTAGTCCAAACTCAAATGTGTGCCTTGAACTAACAAACTTTTTTAATTATAAATGAAATCTATGAAAGAGAGAACATAGGAAACAGGTAACCAAAACCAAACCCGTTGCGGATGAGTTGATTCCAACTCACAGCGACCCTATAGGACAGAGTAGAACTGCCCCATAAGGTTTCCAAGGAATGGCTGGTGGATTTGAACTGCTGACCTTTTGGTTAGCAGCTGAGCTCTTAACCACTGCACCACCAGGGCTCCAGGATATAAGTAGCACTTGGGATTGAGAAATAGGTTCTGATAAAAATCAAGGTTGAAAATCTCCCTAGTATATCCTTTGTGGTTAATCGCTGCAGCTCTTTAGTTGTTGAGGGGCCCTTCTGAAACATCATCTCAGTTTCCCTGTTTGTGCTTTAAATACAGTGCTATAAATATATCTCATTTCGCATTTTTACCATCTCTTTTTTGCTTGACTTGTGTTAGGTTCAAAGGAAATGGTAAAGATGGAGTAAATCTCTGTCTTTAACTTATTGCTTCAGCAATTTCATGAGACTCCCTCATTGCTTACTCTGAATCAAATTGCAGAAGAAATATGGATGCATAAGGACTGAAAAAGCAGACTTGCAATTGCTAAGTATATAATTGAAAATAATGTTTAATATTCTTATTTCTTTACCCTTTGGAAAGCCTTCTACTCAAACACCCAAACCTTTCCATATCCTTGTTACTGTCTCCTGACTACCCATGTTAGCAATGAATTCATAATCATTTTCTGTAAACCAATATTTCTATAAACCAAAATTTCACAATTTTCTATAAACCAATAACATATCCAGTTACATTATTTCTATAGCAAAGTACCTACATTTCTGAGCCAATATTAAAATATCTTTGTAGTTTATTAACAATGATTATCAATATTTCCCTTTCCATATTTCATGTGAAATCCTATCAGATATGGAGTCAGGGCAAATATTCCATGCACTATTATCCAGTCTATAAACCAAAAAAACAAACAAACCCCAAACCCATTGCCTTTGAGTCAATTGCAACTCATAGCAATCCTATGGTACAGAGTAGATCTGCCCCATAGGGTTTCCATGGAGCAGCTGGTGGATTCAAACTGCTGACCTTTTGGTTAGCTGCCAAACTCTTAACCACTGCACCACCAGGGCCCCATATATATATACATATATATATATAATTCAGAAGACATATGGCTTAAAAGTTAGAACTGAGCTAGGAATGATAAATAAGGTTGAAGTTGCAGAAAATCTAGAATCTAGTGAATATAGGTCTTGATGCATATTGAGGACTGCAGAAAAGCAGTAATGTAAATATATAAGACTAGGTGGAAAACCTTAAAGGAATATACAATGAGTTAAGGAAAATTGACTAGAACTCAATATGCCAAAGGAAATCAACAGTGGAAAAGTATATAACTTTTAAATACAATCAAACTACAATTCAGAAAAATCAAAGGAGACCATTTCGTATCTTCATATTTTCAGGTGCCCTAAATAAGTCAGTAACTTTGTTTTAGATCTACAATTTGATGTTTCAAAATTAATCACTTATGACAAAACAGTTTCTATTGACTATACTTCTTCCAAAGATGATTGTTGTCTGCATATTTTTCTGTACTATATATGACAATTTGCCTTATTTTATATTTAGTAAAATATTGTTATAATAAATATACATAACAGATAAGATACAGTGGGTTACTTTTTAAATAAGATGTCTTCAGGGAGAAAAAACTCTTCTTTAAATGAAGGGTGCATGTTTTATACCTTTCTGCAGTTGAGAATGTTGCCAATTCCCTTGGTGAAGGGGTGTGGGTGGGTGGGTGTGTGTGTGTGTGTGTGTGTGTGTGTGTGTGTCTGTGGGTACCAATTTGAACCAACAGCTGATTATAAAGTGAATAGGGAAAACTGCATTAAATGGTGCAAAGTAAAAAAATACAAACCATTCAAAGTGTAAACTACAGTGAAAAGAAAAACCTTTCCCTGGATGCTAACTCATGGTTGCCTTATTTCTTGTCATTTATTTGATTTCTAGCCCCAATAGGCCTTACTCAATACCCATCTGCACCGTTCTCCCTGGAGCACTCTCTTCTCTGAAGCTTGTGCAGCTGCAGGCTTCAGGAGGAAACCCTGCAGAACTGCAACTATTAAATAACTAGGATGGAGACTCTGAGGCAGGTCTGGGCAGAAGACCAAGATTATCGCTATTTCAGGACCAGGAGAGGCCTGGAGAAGAGAAGGTCACTGAGAGAATGATGAACACAACACGCCTAGCTCAAGGAAGCACCAGGAGGGTGATTGCATTTCTAGTCATACAACTATAAACAGCCCAAAGGCCCCTATAATCTTTTAAAGTATTTGCAACACTGTTAGTGCTAGGTTAGAGGATTGTTTTAAAAAACTGGTTTAGGATATACCGATAGCTTCTAAGCCACCATGAGAGGGGCTAACCTCATAACTGCAAGGTTGGGTTACGTCTGCTTAGTCTATTGTTAAAAGTCAGTGGGTTCCAAAGAGCATGGGCATCATCCTAGTGGACCCTTGGCTTACTTGAGGAGAAATACACAAAAGGTTAGAAAACGATTTAAAACTCAAGGAAGACAACCTTGACAATACCAATTGAATAAGAAGAGTCAGGATGAGAACTTATATAAATTGAAGGTACAATTCAAACCTTCAAATATCACTCAGTTTATAAAAACTTTAATCTATTATAGAGTTTTCGAGTTTAAGAACTATAGATAGATGAAGGAGCCCAGGTGGCACAGTGGTTAAGCACTAGGCTGCTAACCGAAAGGTCAGCAGTTCGAACCTGTCAGCTGCTCCGCATGAGAAAGATGTGGCAGCCTGCTTCCATAAAGATTACAGCCTTGGAAACACTATGGGACAGTTCATGGGGTCTCTGTGTGTCGGAATCAACTTGACAGCAATGAGTTTTTTATGGATAAATGGTTCCAATGTGGTAGCACATGTCATGAATTCAGGTTCCTAAGGATTACACTTTGTTGGCCAAAAATAAGACTCCTATTGTCTGACGGACCAGGTGAAAACTCAGTGATTCTTAACCTCCCTGCCCTACTTTGAAAATCAAGTGAGGACTACAGACACTCTCCCCAAGAAAATGGACATGTGCTCATATAGGGAAATGTGTGCATACAATTTCAAGAGGTCTGTGGACTCCCTGAAGCCCATAAAGGTAGGATCCTAGGTTCTTAGGAACTCAGTGTTCTATATATATATAAACATAACTGACATAAGTGAGTATTATCATTTTTATGTAAGACTGACAGTGCATTAAAAAAAAAGAAGAGCTGCAGGATGCATTTGATATCAAGCTCTTGAACATTTACAAAGAGAGATTCTAATTTTTTTCCTGCCAAGAAGACATGAAAAATCTTAAAAGAGGTTTTATGTAAGTAATCTCCAGATTTCATTTCTAATCCTTTTTACTTCCCTATTTTCAGAGTCTTTAAATGGTTTTAGCCTTTGACCTTAGCTATGCCTTCTTATTAGCATAAGTGCTTGCTTTATGTAATATCATTTGAATAAGTTTGGATATTTAAAATCTAGTTTTCATATTTTATGGCTGTTTAAATTCCCAGTTAAGAATATAACTAATGCCTAGGGATTTTTATGTTTTATTGTTACAAATTGTGCCATTTATTTGAAACTATCACCACTTTCAAAAGAGTCACCCAAAAATCATATCGTTCTGGCAAAGAAAAAATTCTGAAAAATTGGGCACACCTTGGTAAATTAGCTGAGTCTCTAGGTGAATATAATCTTTGTGTTGAGGTTGTTTTGTTGGTGTGGCTTAACCTTCATTGAAAATATGATGATAAACTGCGCTGCAGAAAAGCCCCTTCCTCTTAAGAGAACCACCTTGATACCCACAGAGCAGCATGAGTGCTATCAGGAGCCACTGGGCCACTGAAGAACATAAGAAACGTGGAGACAAACCAGTACTGTTGTAAAACATGCCTCAGTGTTCATTCCTTTGCATCGTAGCACAAAGCACAGTGGAAGCTGTCCTGTGGAACAGTGTTGGCTTTTCATAGTTCTATGCACAGAGGTCTTACCGAGAATATATATAGCAAAATTGAACATTTAAAACAAAAGGCACAGTAGTTAAGAGCTACAGCTGCTTACCAAAAGGTCAGCAGTTTGAATCCACCAGGCGCTCCTTGGAAACTCCACGGGGCAGTTCTAGCCTGTCCTATAGGGTCACTATGAGTCGGAATCAACTCGATGGCAACAGGTTAATGGGTTAAATATCTTGTAAGGGTTGCAGAAGAGATTCAGAAATAAGTAGTAACATGCCTGGGGATTAAAAAAAAAAAAGAAAAGTAGTCAGTTGTTTAATTCAGTATCTCATGTATGATTCATTGAACAAATGTTTTTCTCCATTAAAACCTCACCATAACTAATCACTGTAGTTTAGGATACAGTAAATATATCTTGTCTAGCAGTTTGCTATATTTTAAAAAATCCTGTTAATTTTCACTTGATAGTGAATAATACAGAAGACCAAAAAGCTTAATATTTCATCACTTATGTAATGATAAGATACTTCTGAAGCCAGAGGTAAAGCATAGCATTTGAAACACTATTGAAAAATATGATGCTTTCTACCAAAAGCTTGGGAACCTTCTCTCAAAACATTCAGGATGTGTTCACGGTTTCCCCAGTGTTTTCTCCAGAGATTTTGCAAAAGCTTTTAACATTCCTGCTCTTAAATGTTGTCAGGCATGCTCTTACAACTTAAATTTCAACTGCTAAAGCCTTGTCTTTTTAATTCTTATATGAGAAGGTTAGAATTATTTGAAATACATGGATTTCCAGATAAGATTATTTCCATAAATTAATGTTTGGGAGGTGGAGAAAAAACAAAATCTGAAAGTTTTTCCAGTAAGTTTCCTTAGCAGGTACTTCCTGTTTATATGGAATATTACAGGACTTTATGGGGGCTTTAAAATCTTCTCAAGGACAAAATAGCTCTGGGAACAACACAGTGCCCGATCCATAATGCCTTTCCAGAATATGTTCCTAAGATAAGACACAGAGATTTAGAGAGATCCTTTATTTTTTTCCAGATTACTAATGGAGACCCAGCTATTATTTTGGGATATAACAGAATGGTTAAGAACTCAGACTCTGGAGCCAGATTGCTGAGCTTCAAACCCTAGCTCTGCCAATTACTCGTTGTGTGTCTTTTGGCAAGCTGCTTAAACTTTGTGCTTCATATTTTCTGTTATATTGAGCCCATAATCGTCCTCACCACAAGAGTTGTGAGAATTAAATGAGTTAACACATGTAAAGCACATAAAACAGTGCCTGGTAAAAAGTTGATAACTATTACAAGTGTGATGATTTAGATGTACTATCTATTTAAAAATTATCTACACAAGAGGTTTTTTACATGAAGAAACCAAGAACAAAAGAAGCATATAATTATATGTTAGATATTCAGTTTAACTTGGTTTTGAACTTAGACATTGCACAGTATTTCAAGGCATGAGAACTCTCTGCTGTGTTTTGTTCAATGGTACCTAATAGTTATTAAGCTATTGATTATTGCATAATCAGTTATTTCTTTTGTAACAGTTGAGAAGTTAATAGTCATAAATCAAATTATTTCAAAACCTACACTTTTAGTTTGATTATTATCATTATATTACTTTTCTAAATTTGGATGAATACAAAATCAAGAAAGCCATTCTTAAAAACTCATACGTTATTAAAAAATTTACACTATGGTTAGTGTCTTGAAGTGAAAACAAGCCTAACATCAGGCATCTTTGGCAGTAACTTTCATTTTCAATATGACATTTCGAGTTAAGGAGAAGTCTCTTTGCGCATATGGTAACTTCCAGTAGAAAAAAGGGCATTGCTGAATATTACAGAAGCTAATTGATGCAGATGGTATACTACTGCTCCCTGGAATTGGTAGGAAAATGTTTCATTTCTTTAGCCTCACACATTGCTTCTCCTCTATAGCAAATCTAGATTAAGAAATGCTACTGTTTTTATAAACGCTGATCATATACACACACATACTTATATTTTGTGTTACCTACTCTCATCTATTAGTCTAATTTCTGCTCATTGGTTTTATCAGTAGATAAAATATTTTATTTTTCGTCATTTCTCCAAGAGTGTTTTGATTATCTCTAAATTAAAAAAAGAAAGGAAGTGAAAACTGGAAACCAAAACAACGTAACTATGTAGACTCAGGAGTTTTAAATAGCTCTAAGGTTGGAATCAACAATTCCAGCTTAATCATAAGACATGTTGTTTGTTACAGGTACAACTTGTAAACAGAACATAGAGACACAACATAGCTAGATGGACGGAAATAAGAATTTAATTCTTACAGAAGCTTTTCCTAAGAAATTATAATTACAATATGTTATTTAAAGTAAGAAAATACCCATTTGGATTATTTTGCTCCACTCTAGAAGGAACCAGCTTTTTCCTTAGAGTAACTTCAAACATGTCAATTTCATGTATATAAGGTTTAAGTGGACCTTTGAGACCATCAAGAGAGCTTCTAAATATACTGACCTTAGTCCTTTTCAGTAATGAATTCTCTTAACTCTGCAAACCCCTCCTTAGTTTAGGGCTTAACCTCTAGTCAATTAGGTAAAATGCAATATTCAGCATTAATCCATTCACTCATTAAACTGTTATTGGATGGTTCAGTATTTAATATTAGGTACTATTCTATGTTTTAAACACAGTATCTCATTTAATCTTAGAACTACCTAATGAAGGAGGCATTATTGTTCTCCTCAATATTCAAATGAGGACATGAGACAATGAAATGATAAGCGAGTTATAAAAGTTCACTTGTCCAAAGTGAAAAAAGTCTTCAATATCAGTCTTTGTGACTCTAATGCCACAGCTCCTAATTACACTGTGCTGGCCACATGAGGCATAGAGTGACCAACTATCATAGTCTGCCTGGGACATGAGAATTTCAGTGCTAAAACAGAGAATTTACTATCTCATTTACTTTACCATAAGAGATAAAACAATTTTCATGTCAATACCCAACTACAATAAAATACAGAAATGATGCATTTTTATAGAAGTATTTTTGCTACATAGTGGGCAAACCTAATAACAATGGGAAAGTAGAGTATTTTGCCCAAAAGGGAAGGAAAGTAGATGTACACAGAACATTTTGTGTGTTAACTATTGTCAGACACTGAAAATTATATATTTCTTACCCAATCCTCTCAAAATTTTATGGAATAAGTTATGTTATCCTCATGTTACAGATGCAAAAACTGAGAGAGCTAAAGTAACTTGCCCAAGGTTATGAAGCTAACAAGTAGCATAGCTGAAATTTGAATTCTGTTCTTTCTTCAAAAACCTTGTCTTTTATAATGCAAGTAATTTCAGATTAAAAGATTACTGGTTTTCCATTCTGTCATCTAAGTAACTCCTCCTAGGTTGAGAATTATTCTTAGAGAACATTTTTATCTATGTGTCCCATCTGGCATTGCATTCAGAAAATAAAAATTAAGTATTTACTCTGTGCCTGGCTCTGTGCTTGATAGAAGACTTACAAAGATGAATTTAGCTCAAGTTCTGACCAAAATACATGAAATAAAATCTGATAGAAATGAAAGGGTAGAAAATTCAACAATAATAGTTGGAGACTTCAATACTCCACTTTTAATAGGTAGAACAACTAGGCAGAAGATCAACTAATATATTCGAGCAATGCTATAAATCAACTAGGCCTAACGGACATCTATAGAGCACTCCACCCAATAATAATAGAATATGCATTCTTCTTGAGAATATATGGAAATTGTCCAGAATAGACCACATGCTAGGTCATAAAACAAACCTTAATAAATTTAAAGAATAGAAATAATACAAAGTATGCTCTGCGACCATAATGAAATGAAACTAGAAATCAATAACGGGAAAATTTAGGAAACTCACAAAAAACCCATTGCCATCAAATCAATTCCAACTTGTATGGACCCTGTAGAAAACTATAGGAAACTCACAAGTATGTGAAAATTAAATAATACACTCCTTAAAAAATCAGTGGGTCAAAGAAGAAATCAAAAGGAAAATCAGAAAATACTTTGAGATGAATAAAAAGTAAGACACAACATATTAAAATTTTATGGAACACAGCTAAAGTAGTGCTTAGGTGAAAATTTATAGCCATAAACACCTATTATTTTAAAAAGAAGCTCTCAAATCAATAACCTAACCTTCCACCTTAAGACACTGAAAAAAGAACAAAGTAAACCTAAATCAAACAGAAAGAAGGAAATAATAAAGAGCATAAAATAAAGAAATAAAAAAAAAATGGAGAAAATCAATGAAACCAAAAAGTGGTTCTTAGAAAAGATCAACAAAATTGACAAACCCTTATTTAGTTTGATAAAGAAAAAAAGAGAATAGTCTCAAATTACTGCAGAAATAAAGAGGATTATAAAGGAATACTATGCACAATTGTTCTCCAAAAAATTAGATAACTTTGGTGAAATGGAAAAATTCCTAGAAAGTTGCAAACATCTGAAACTGACTCAAAAAAGAAACAGAAAATCTGAATAAATCTGTAACGAGTGACAAAATTGAATCAATAATCAAAAAACTACCCATGACAAAAAGCCCAGGCCCAGATGGCTTCACTACTGAATTCTACCAAATATTTAAAGAAAATTATACCAATTTTTCACAAACTCTTCAAAAAAACTAGAGAGAACAGTTCTAAACTCATTATATGAGGCCAGTATTATCCTGATGCCAAAAACAGACAAATATATCACAAGAAAAGAAAACTGTAGACCAATATCCTTTACGTACATGGATGCAAAACACTAGCAAACTAAATCCAGCAACATGCAAAAAGAATTACATACCATGACTGCATGGATTGAATTGTTTCCCCAAAAAAGATATATTGAAGTCCTAATACCTTGTTTTAACATGCGACCC
The DNA here is from genome assembly GCA_030035585.1 of Dugong dugon. Taxonomy (NCBI): domain Eukaryota; kingdom Metazoa; phylum Chordata; class Mammalia; order Sirenia; family Dugongidae; genus Dugong; species Dugong dugon. The sequence continues at coordinate 42,975,948 of CM057473.1, forward strand.
TGTTTAAAAATAAGGTCTTTCTCTGAAGATATTGTCAGTTAAGTTAATGAGATCGTGCTGGAGTAGAGTGGGTCTTGGTCCCATCTGAGTAGTGTCTTCTAAGAGGAGAACAGACACAGAAACAGAGTCACACAGGGGGAAGAGGTACCTAAAAGCCAAGACATGACAAGAAATGCCCAAGGCTACCAGAAATTGGAAGAGACAAGGAAGGATTTTTTTCCCTAAAGCAGACAGAAAGCATGGACCTGCTGGAACTCTGAATTTAGACGTCTAGCCTCCAGAACTATGAGACAATAAATTTCTGTTCTTTTAGGCCACTAACTTTATGGTATTTTGTTACGGCAGCCATAGGAAAATAAGATAATGACTAAGTGGGATTTATCCCACAGATGAAAGTTTACTTTAACATCCAAAAATCAATTAGTGTAATACATCATATCAATAGAATAAAAAAAATTATATGATCATCTCCATAGATGCGGAAAAAGCATTTGGGAAAATCCAACACCTTTTCATGATAAAACATTCAAAAAACTAGGACTAAAGGGGAAATCTTCAAACTGATAAAGAACATCTATGAAAAGCCCACAATTAATATCAAACTTAATGGTTAATGACTAAGTTCAGAAGAATCAAGAATGTCCACTTCCATCACTTCTGTTCAACATTGTATTGGAGGTACTAGCCAGGGCAACTGGACAAGAAAAAGAAATACAGATTTTGAAAGAAGTAAAATTATCTCTATTCAAAGATGGCATGATTTGTATATAGAAAATTTAAATATATCCACGAAAAATGATTAAAAACCAGACCAATCGCCTTTGAGTGTTCAACAAGATTGCAGGATACAAGATATATGTACCAAACACAGTTGTATTTCTATAGACTTGCAAGGAACAATCCAAAAATGAAATTAAGAGAACAATTCTATTCACAATGCCATCAAAAAGAATAAAATACTTAGGAATAAATTTAACAAAAGAGGGGAGAAACTCATACTCTGAAAACCACAAAACATTGTTGAAAGAAATTAAAGAAGATCTAACTAAATGGGAAAACAGCTCATTTTAATGGATCAGGATAATTCACATGGTTAAGATGGCAATATTATCCAAGCTGATATACAGATCCAATGTAATCCCTATTAGAATCCCAGCTGACTTCTGTGTACAAATTGAAAAGCTAATTCTAAAGTTCACATGGAATTGCAAGGAACTCAGAATAGCCAGAACAATCCTGAAAAAGAACAATAAAGGAGAACTCACACTTCCCAATTTCAAATCCTATAACAGTAATCAAGACAGTGTGAAAGTGGCACAAAGATAGACACGTAGATCAATGGAATAGAATTTAGAGTTCAGAAATAAATCTGTACATCTATTGTCAACTGATTTTCTATAATGGTACCAAGACCACCCAGTAAGGAAAGAACTGTCTTTCAACAAATGGTGCTGGGACAACTGGATAGCCACGTGCAAAAGAATGAAGTTAGACCCTTACTTCACACCATATACAAAATTTAACTCAAAATGGGTCAAAGGCCTAAATGTAAGAGCAAAAACTATAAAACTCTTGGAAGGAAATAGGGGCCAATCTTTATGACCTTGGATTTGGTGAAGGATTCTTAGCTATGATGCCAAAAGCATGAGCAACAAAAGAAAGACTGAATAAACTGGGCTTCATCATATCAAAAACTTTTGTGCTTCAAAGGACACCATCAAGAAAGTGAAAAAAACTACCTATAAAGTGGGATAAAATATTTTAAAATCATGTATCTGCTAAAGGCTTGCAAGGAAATCTTACAACTCAATAATAAAAAGACAAATGTCCCAATTAAGAAATGAGCAAAAGATCTGAATAAACATTTTCCCCAAGAAGACACACAAATGATCAACAAGCACATGAGAGACGTTCAACATCATTAATCATTAGGAAAATGCAAATCAAAACCAATATAAGCTACCTCTTTACACCCACTAGTATGGCTAGGATCAAAAAGTCGCACAAAAAGTGTTAGTGAGGATATGGAGAAATCAGAATCCTCATGCACTGCTGATGGGAATGTACAATAGTCCAACTCCTTTAGAAAAGAAACCGGTAGTTTTTCAAACAATCAAACGTAGAGTTATATGGTCCAGAAATTCTACTCCCAGGTGTAAATCCAGAGAAATTAAAGTATATGTCCACCAGAAGCTTGTACAAGAATGTTTAAAGCCCATTATAGCAGCATTATTCATAATAGCAAAAAGGTGAAAACAACTCAAATGGCCATCAATGGACAAATGAGTAAACAAAATATGGTAGATCATACAATGAAATATTATTTGACTATAAGAAGGAATGAAATACTGATACATGGGTTAACCTTGAAAATATTATGCTAAGTGAAAGAAGCCAATCACCGAAGAGCACATTATACATGACTCCACTCATACGAAAGTCCAGAATAGGAAAATCTACAGAAACAGAAATTAGATTAGTGGTTATTCAGGGCTGTAGGAGGGGTTAAAGTGTTAGGGGTTAAGGTGTTAGCCAAAGGGATTTCTTCTTGAGGTGATTAATATGTTCCCAAATTGACTGATGATGGTTGCATATATCTGTGAATATACTAAAACCCATTGAATTGTACACTTCAAATGGGCAAACTGTATAGCATGTGAATTATATCTCAATAATGCTATTTTAAACAAGGGGAAAAAAGATATAAGGAGAGAAGAAAGTAAACAATCAACAAAAAGGACAGTGATTCAGGAGAGAGTTTACAGTACAGATGGTATACTGTTTGGTTTTGTTTATTTGTGCTTTAAGTATATCATTTTACCAAGTGGAGGTAGTAAAAAAGGACAGTCTTCCAAAGAAGGAGAAAGCGACAAAATCATACGCAGGAAATTATGAGTCACCTAGAGAATTTGAAAAACAGGAGACACGGGGATGGGGGAGGTAAAGATGACGCTGGAAAGAAAGATAGAGGAGACTGTGAAGGAACTTAATTGCCAAGCAGTTTAGACATTAATCCTGCAGCAAACAATGCAATAAGTAACGCAATCGTTAAACACATTGGGCATTAGGGAGGATGAGGCATTAACCTTTTACAGTAATCGCCTGATAACTTATCTGTATTCCCCTTTCCACTATACACCCCATGAAAGCAGGGATCTTGTATCAATTGAGGATGTATCTCCCGAACCCAGAAGAGTACTTGATACATGTTGTTTCTTTGGGTGCCATGGAGTCGGTTCTGAGTAGAACTGCCCCATAGAGTTTCCTAGGCTGTAATCTTTATGGAAGAAGATCGCCAGGTTTTCTCCTGCATAGCCATTTTACTGGTAAAATATTTTTCCCATGATTCTTCCGGAATATTTAAAGAATGCTTGTTTTGTTTTAACAACAAGACCAGAAAAGTATAGTTTTGTGATCATATGGTTTCTCCAGACCACCTACATCACAATCACCATAAATATTGGGAAGCTACAAATGTAAGAAAGATTCATTCATCAATAGTACATAAAATTCCCAATTAAAGAAAATAGTCATTCTTCTCTCTAACGGAAAAAGAGGATATGGGATGTTGTAATTCATTGTGTCCATAATATAAAGAAATAATTTCTTAGAGGATATTGATTCCAAAGCTGTTAAAAATATCCATAACCATTTCTGGGCTATTTATGAAGGAAAACCTGAGAAATTCTCTTTGTGAATCTTTTAGGATCTCTTACACTCAAATTGATGAGACTTCTAAAAAGGATCTGCGGATTTTGAGAATTGACTAGCATTCAAGAACCCTGGGATTTAACCGTTGACTTGAGTATAGTGCAAATATTAAGCTGATTATGTGAGAGGAGACACTTGGGGTAACTGGCTGAAATATTTTAAAATTTAAAAAGAGAATTAAGGAGGTCAGGTAACTCAATGGTTAAGTGCTTGGCTGGAAATTGAAAGGTTGGCAATTTGAACCCATCAGTCACTCTGCAGGAGAAAGACCCGGTGATCTGCTCCCATAAGAATTACAGCCTAGGAAACCATGTGGGGAAGTTTTACTCCGTCACAAAGGGTGCTATGAGTCAGAATCGTCTCGTCGGCAAACAATAACAACAAAAAGAGAATTAACGACTTTCAAATATATTTTCTAAAAGCAATACCTCAATATAAAATTTTTAAATATGAAAAAAAGATGGAAGAAGTGTTACCAATATGTAACCACTTATTAAACAATATAATCTTGTCATAATTTCCCTTATAATTATTTCTTGATTATAAAATATAATTGTGGACAGTAACGTTGCCTATAATCTTCACAGGGTTACTTCTCTATCGAAAACCACTAGGAAACAAGTTGCAGGTTAGACGCCAGCAGCATTCTAAAACAGCAATGCCTTTGTTTAATAACAGCTGCTCTCATTTGCAAAAAAGACAAAAGATGAAGAACTAAGGTGTGAAATTTCTAATAACACACCAGGGAGTCTTCATTTGATTCTGTATGATCCTTAATGAGAAGAAACTTGTCACTGATGAATTTTCGGACTGAATAAAGTATCTCCCAAGGAGTTGTAGAGAGAACGACTAATTTCAAAGTACTTAATATTCATATAGATCAGAATCATGCTGAAATACTTCAGTGCTACGTTCTCATCATTGTTGTTATTAGGTGCTCTCCAGTCGATTTCGACTGGTAGCTACCCTACGTACAACAGAACGAAACACGGCCCAGTCCTGCGCCATCCTCACGATCATTGGTATGTTTGAGTCCATTGTTGCAGCCACTATATCAGTCCATCTCATTGAGGGTCTTCCTCTTTTTCAATGACCCTCTGCTTTACCAAGCATGATGTCCTTCTCCAGGGACTGGGCCCTCCTGATAACATGTCCAAAGTATGTGAGACGAAGTCTTGCTATCCTTGCTCCTAAGGAGCGTTCTGGCTGTACTTCCTCCAACACAGATTTAGTCATTCTTCTGGCAGTCCATGTTATTTTCAATATTTTTCATCAGCACCATAATTCAAATGCATCAATTCTTTGGTTTTCCTTACTCATTGTCCAGCTTTCACATGCAACTGAAGATACTATGGCTTAGGTCAGGTGCACTTTGGTCCTCAAAGTGACAATTTTGCACTTTAAAGAGGTCTTTTGCAGCAGATTTGCCCAATGCAATACATCGCTTGATTTCATGACTGCTGCTTCCATGGGCATTGATTGTGGAGCCAGGTAAAATGAAATCCTTGACAATATCAGTCTTTTCTCCATTTATCGTGATGTTGCTTATTGGTTCAGTTGTGAGGATTTTTGTTTTCTTTATGTTGAGGTGTAATCCATACTGAAGGCTGTGGTATTTGATCTTCATCACTTAAGTTCTTCAAGTCCTCTTCAGTTTCAGCCAGCCAAGGTTGTGTCATCTGCATATCACAGGTTGTTAATGACGCTTCCTCCTATTCTAATGCCACATTGTTCTTCATATAGTCCAGATTCTTAGATTATTTGCTCAGCATACAGACTGAATACGTCCTGTGAAAGAATGCAACTCTGACGCACAAGCTTTTTTTTCTTTTTTCTCTTCCCCTGTACATACTAAAGTTTTTTTTTTTTAATTGTGCTTTAAGTGAAAGTTTATAGTTCAAGTTAGTTTCTCATACAAAAATGTATACACACATTGTTATGTGACCCTAGTTGCTCTCCCTGTAAAGTGACAGCACACTCCTTCTTTCCACCCTGGATTTCCGGTGTCCATTCAACCAGCTCCTGTCCCTTTTTGCCTTCTCATCTCGCCTCCGGACAGGAGCTGCCCATTTAGTCTCATGTTTCTACTTGAGCTAAGAAGCACTCTCTTCACAAGTATCATTTTATGTCCTATAGACCAGTCTAATCATTGTCTGAAGAGTTGGCTTCAGGAATGGTTTCAGTTCTGGGCTAACAGAGAGACTGTGGACTGCAGACCATTAAGTCTGGTCCTTTTATTAGAATTTGAGTTCTGCCCCCCACTTTTCTCCTGTTCTGTCAAGGACTCTCTGTTGTGTTCCCTGTCAGGGTGGTCATTGGCGACACACACATTTTATGGCTTTAAATGATGCAGCATCCCTTTGTTCTGTTTGAACAATTACCTCTTGGTCTAAATACAGGTTCCACACAAACGCAATTAAGTGCTCTGGGATTCCCATTCTTCAAAATGTTATCCATAATTTGTATGATCCACGCAGCCGAATGTCTTTGCATTGTCAATAAAACACAGGTAAACATTTTCTGATATTCTCTGCTTTCAGCCAAGATCCATTTGACATTGGAAATGATATTCCTTGTTTCACGTCTTCTTCTGAATCCGCCTTGAATTTCTGGCAGTTCCCTGTCAAGGTAGTGCTGCAATGGTTTTTGAATTATCTTCAGCAAAAATTTACTTGTGTGTGATATTAATGATATTGTTTGATAATTTCTGCATTCTGTTGGATCATTTTTCTTTGGAATGGGCACAAATATTTATCTCTTTCAGTCAGTTGGCCAGGTAGCCGTCTTGCAAATTTCTTGGCATAAATGAGTGGGCATTTTCAGCATTGCAACCGTTTGTTCAAACACCTTAATTGGTATTCCATCAATTCCTGGAGCCTTGTTTTTCACCAGTGCCTTCAGTGCAGCTTGGACTTCTCCCATCAGTACTGTCGATTCTTGATTATATGCTACCTCCTGAAATAGTTGAATGTCGACTAATTCTTCTTGGTACAGTAAATCTGTGTGTTCCTTCCATCTTCTTTTGATGCTTCCTGTGTCCATCAAAATTTTGCCCACAAAATCCTTCAATATTGTAACTCAGGGCTTGAATTTTTTCTTCAGTTCTTTCAGCTTGAGAAATGCTGAGCATATTCTTCCCTTTGGGTTTTCTAACTCCAGATCTTTACACAGTTCATTATAATACTTATATTTTGTCTTCTCGAGCTGCCCTTTGAAATCTTCTGTTCATCTCTGTTACTTCGTCATTTTTTCTATTCGCTTTAGCTACTCTGTGTTCAAGAGGAAGTTTCAGAGTCTCTTCTAACATCCATTTTAGTCTTGTCTTTCTTTCCTGTCTTCTTAATGACCTTTTGCTGTCTTCCTGTGTGTTGTCCTTGATGTCGTCCTACAGCTTGTCTGGTCTTTGGTCATTAGTGTTCAATGCATCAAATCATTTCTTGCGATGGTCTCTAAATTCAGGTAGGATATATTCAAGGTCATACTTTGGCTGTCATGAACTTCTTTTAATTTTATTCAGCTTCAACTTGAACTTGCATATGAGCAGTTGATGTTCTGTTCCCTGGTCTGCTCCTGGCCTTGTTCTGACTGTTGATATTGAGCTTCTCCGTTGTCTCTTTGATTCCAGATGTAGTCAGTTTGATTCCTGTGCATTCCATCTGACGAGGTCCACATGTATAGTCATCGTTTATGTTATTGAAAAACATATTTCCAATAAGTAAGTCACTGGTCTTATAAAATTCTATCATGCAATCTCTAACGTTGTTTCTTTCATCAAGACCATATTTTCCAACTATAGATCCTTCTTTTTTGTTTGCAACTTTCATGTTCCAATCACCAGTAATTATCAATGCATCTTTATTACATGTTTGATAAATTTCAGACCACAGAAGTTGGCAAAAATCTTCAATTTCTTCATCTTTGGCCTTCTTGTTTGGTGTGTATATTTGAATAATACTGATATTAACTGGTCTTCCTTGTAGGCGCATAGATATTGTCCTATCACTGACAGCGTTGTACTTTAGTGAAGTGCTTATACATAGTATGTGCTCAATAAATGTTAGTGCTTTTTTATTCTATTAAGACTTATGTTCTTAAGAAGAGAATAAGTGTTAAGGAAACAAAACAAAAACTTAATTTAACTTACCTTGACCATTGGCAGCAATGGTCAAGATAGGTTGGAAAAGTGTGAGACTACTGGGAGAAGTCCGGGAGTCATTGCAATAACACGGCTTTTTTCTTTTAATATCCATAACTCATTATCATTTAAGCTGGAATAATGGTCTCAGAACTTTTATATTTACGAACGTAAGTGACCTTTTGTTTTCCCTGCCTTGCTAACCCTCAATGAGATACATTGACACAGTGGCTGCAGCAAAGGGCTCAAGCATAATAACGACTGTAAGGATGGCACAGGACCGGGCAGTGTTTCATTCTATTATACATGGGGTCGCTATGAGTCGGAACTGACTCCACGGCACTGAACAACAACAACAATGCTAACCAAGTGTTTGCATCAGTCTCAGATCCGCAAGCTATCTGAAATCAGTGGCCAAAAAAGATTTCATGAGAAACTTTTATGATTTAAAACATGAATCTTCTAGAACCCTGTCCAAAACAGTGCTGACAGTTCATTGGACTTCAATATTTTTTGATAAGGTTTTTTATTCATATTTGGGTAAAATTAATGACTTTGAGGGTCATTACAGAGTATAAGTTAATATCCACTACAAGTGGAAAACTTGTTTGGGCTCCAATTCTATGCATGATGAATTGGGAGCTTTATTACTACACTTAACCTTTGGCACATCTTTCTTTAAAACAGAGGTAAAATCTAAATGTAAAATCTAGCATTTTCAGACATTGTACTAATTTGTTTTGGTCACCCTTTCTAACCCGCAAGGCTTTGAGTTCATAAAAGAGACATGAATTGCAATATGAGATCTAATATTTCCATTGGTACACATAAATTCTTTCCAGATCTTCTTTGGGTTCATGAGGAAAAATTCTGCATATAGTGTAGATTGAATTGCTAAAAATTCCAATGAGAAGCAAGAAATATGGAGGTAAAAAGTAAATATGTCAAGCATGTTTATTTCAGATAAATATCATTTTTTCCTTCATTTGAAATGAGTTATTCTTTTAAACTTGGGCAATTGGGCAGAACAAATGTATTCTCTTTTTTGAAGCAAATCAAAGTTACTTATGTCAAATATTCCACCTAATAGAGGTGTATTGGGAATTGTAACAATTGCAAATAGATACGATAAACACAGAAATAAATGATTCTCAGTTTCTGAATTTAGCTTCTGCACTAGACTACAAAATCAGAGTGACTTATTTTTCATGTACTGCTATCATTGCTCTGTTGATCTAATATATGTCCAATAAAGAAATCATCAGGAACTATTAAAATCCCACCAACTTTGTAGCACTCATCAATCTACTGAAAGTTTTCTGTTTAAAACTCCTTAAAAGCACACTATAACCAATGGTTTATTATTTCTTAAAGACAATTTATGAATGTCTCCTTTCTGATTTGCCTTATGAGATCTCAGAAATGCCCAGTCGAATGTAATTCAGCCATAATTACAACACTGCTATAGGAGAAATTGTACCAGAACTGCCAAAGCAGCTACAGTGACCGTGTAAACCCTAACTTTAGCTTGTTGATTTTCTTTTAAGGAAAATCTAGCGGACAAAAAGAACATCATCTGAACAAGTGATTACAGGACTTAGAAAAGGAAATGCTGAATTCCTCTATAATTCATATTGTAACGCATGTCCCTTTTATGAACTCAGAGGAAATAATGCTGTAAAAAAATGGAGAAATGCCTGTGCATAACATGAGTAGTTTCATAGAAGCAGATGGGAAAATGAAGTCCCTATTAATAAAATACAAATAATTTAGCTGCCACAGCTGTAAATCTCTAACGGCAGCACGTGTTTCTGTAATTGCTTTAATCCTTGTATGTTTTCTTGCTCTTTTTACAGGCAGACCAGTAATGATTGTGGTGGAATACATGGAAAATGGATCCCTAGACTCCTTTTTGCGGGTGAGGTGTTCTTTTCTCATGGCATTCTGAGTTCTAGATTTAAACCATTTATCATAAATTAATTTTTGCATAATTTTATTCACGGATTTTTTATGAAGAATAGCAGCATTTTCTCTAGGGTGCATTTCTCCGATTCTGTGATACATTAGATTGTTACTAAGTGGGGGAGGGATGTATGCTTAACAATATAATTGATTTCTTCTATAAATTCACTTGCTATATTAAATAGATATATTTCAAATGACGTTATCATGAAGAAATTAAATGAAATTTAGTCGCTTGATAAAGCTATTCATTTTGCTCTATCACTTTTAACTGTTTAGTGGGATATTTTATGAAATTTTGTATAATGCCGCACCCCTTAAATTGACGTATAGTCACCAAGATGACTCAAGTTTGTATTAAAAAAAATGCTGTCCATCCACTTTGTCCCACTTAAATTCATTTGGCTGACTATTCAGAAAACGAAAGGAGAAAGAATGAAAGCTTTCAGCAGAGACTTGTTTTAGAGCAAAAATTTTAAAGCTATTCTTGTTAAGATTGTCTTATCCTTAAAAGTATGATGTATAAAAAAATCATTTGTTTTATACAATAGTACAAAATAGCAGAGCTGAGAAGGAAGCAGGAAATTATATTTCAAAGTGTGTATGTAAAACCTTTAACATTTAAAAAGCCATCATATGCTGCAAAAATATTTATTGACAGTGAGGGAAAACTAAAATACAAAAGATAATAACTAGAATCAGTATTTTTCATCCTCAGCAGAGGTCACATATTTAAATTTCATTGTGTTCTTTAATATATGTGTATCTAAGCCATTTTCCTTGCTTACAAAAGTGTTTGGACTTTTGTCATTCGGAATGTGTTATTTTATTTTTCTTCTTCATTTTCATTTGAATAAATAGTCTCAAGCATTCTTTCTTCCCTTCAGATTTTGCTCCATGTTATTTGCACAAGTTCTGCATGCATCTCACCTTCATTTCTTGATCTTATTTTCATGATTCCATGCCCTCTTCTTCCAACTGCTCTCAATGTTAGCAGTGATGATATATTTACACTGTGACAGGATTTGACGTCCAGATTCAGTGCCAGAAGCTGCATTCAGCAAAATCGTCTGGTTATTACAGAGCAATACTACTCACACAAGGTATACTCTCAACCAAGTATGCTCTTCAAGGCAAAATGAAATTCATAGGTGTTTAGGGACATGAACTGTTTCTTTTCTGTGGCTATTCTCAGAATGTATTATTTTATAGCTTGTATTCATTTTCCTGTAAATGTGCTAAATTATTTTAGAATAATTCATCAGGACCACCTATGGTACTTGAAATGCGTGTACACTTATGCCCTTCTATTATGTTTACTCATAAAAATAATTTTTATCAGATATGTATCAAAATGACTCATTATCTAGTGATGCCTGGGATAGGTTTCTTTGTATCAGCTATATCCTAAAGCAGACTATAATGGCAAATAATAGAGCAGATACTGAATCTAAATTGCTGCTGAAAATTAGATCAAATGACTGCCAAAAGCAAATTGAGAGAAAAATGTTAGCTTCAGATATACTTCTTTCCTGCTGAATCATGAATCAGTTAAAACAGGTTATAAAGAAAATATTGTGCTATAAATAAGAGACTTACTTATAAATATCTTACAACATGTATATATGTGACATATCTCATGATGTAAATAATAAAAGCTAATATTCTCAGTTCTTATTATGTGCCATGTGGATAGATACCATAGAGAATAGGAAAGAGGAAATACTTGATGGTAGCTACCATTATTACTACTATTGAAACCTTTACATATGTTACCCCAACTAATCTTGACTCTGACACTTACTAGCTATGTGACATTGGGCAAGTTACTAACCTTTCTGTGCCTCTGTTTACTCATTTGTAAAATGGGAATATTAACAGTACCTACCTCATACAATCGTTAAAAGGATTAATTGAATTAATTGTTGTAAAGCTTATAGAATAGTGCCTGACATGTTGCAAGTGTTATGTAAGTGTACGTGAAGTTAAGTGAAAATACTTAACTCTACTATGAAATTACCATAATTCTCATTTTACAGGTGAGGAAACTGAGGGTCAGCAAGATTGAATAATTTTCCCAAAGCCGTAAAGCTAATAAGTGGCAAAGCAAAGATTCAAACTCAAATCTACATGAGTCAAGAAGCCACTCTCTAACCCACTATGAATGCTATCTTTTTATTAAATTATTTACTGCTTCTCCTTGTAGGTCCACTGCCATATCCCAATGTGGTCTTATGTCACCTCTACACATAAAGAGTTTCTAGTAAAATAGAAATCATACGAATGGAAAAAAATTATAGGGCCAATACTACCCTTCTTTCCCTCCGTTAATATTGTTACCCTTCTTTGTAATCATATCCCTTCTATCCCAGAAGCTCAAACTGCCTTATAAACTTTATGTTAATAGCAGACATTCAATTCCCCATGGCAAGCAGAAATAAAATATATAAATATATATATTCCATAAATTCTCAAAAGCGAAGTCATTTTTCAAACTGCTGCTTTAGAATTTGATAATCACAGCTTCTGTGAGCACAGAAAGGAGGAAGTGGCTAAGTGCACTGCGTAGTAGGGGAGCCACCCACGGCTCATTAATAGCATTCTGTGCTTACTGGAGGCAGAAAAGATTTCCCTTGGTCTCCACACTACTTGAAAATCACTTCAATTTGCTATTTTATTATAAAAGACTGGTAGCACAACTAAGTACAACATTACAATCTAGTGCCAGTGCTGGTGGCTGGCTGACTGTGATATTGCACTGGATTCATAAATCTCATGCTGTTTGGGATCCTTGCGGACATTCTTCCAGATATTGGCAGGGAGGAGGTGCCATTAAGTGTGTATGTGTATGTGTGTGCACACACATACACGTGTGTGTAGAGGAGGAGTGTGTACGTGTAACTTTGTGTATGTTTATAATTTTAAAATAAAATGCATTCTGACTTAGCAAGCTAAGCATTAATCTGGCTACTCAGAAGGTATAACATCACTGACATATCCAGATTCTCCTGATTTTTCCAAGGAAATACACTAGTATGAAATAAGTATAATTTTGACCACCATTCCTGTAAGGTCTCTCCCCAACTACACACACAGATTTCATAAACACTTTTTGTGGCACTTACTTAGCAACTGATTGGCACTAAATCTTTGATGCTTCATTTTAATAACAATATTAACTAGCAAGACCAAAAAAAATGGTTATGAAATACTTTCAAATCTTGAAATGTAATATGTCAACCACAAAAAATTTTATCCCTTTATTTTATTATGTTCATTGAATATGAATTTGTTTAACATATTACAGATCTAATTACACAAGGATATATTACCACCAGTTTCAGTTCAAAATGGTGTACTGCAACCTTCTGCTCCCACCTCAAATCCTTTGACATAGAGGAAAGATAAATATATGTATTTACAAACTACAATCGTGTGATCAAGCAAGAAGGCGTGTCACCTATAAACCAAAGGCTGGGAGAAATCACTGAAAAACAAAAAAGCAAACAAGATTGGATTGAATAAGGAAACCATATTCCAAAACATGCTCAGGGAAGAATGGCTGGAAGTAGGAAGGGACACCTGGGCAACCAATGCAGATATTATTAGAGGTTTGTCTGGAAGTAAATGCAGACAGACACAACCATTCATGTTGTTGTTGTTGTTAATTGCCGTCAAATCAGCTTAGACTCATGGTGACCTTATATATAACAGAAAGAAACATTGCCCAGTCCTGCGCCATCTTCATAATCATTGATATGTTTGAGTCTATTATTGCGGCTGTTGTGTCAATCCATCTCATTGAGGGTTTCCCTCATTTTCATTGGCCCTCTACTTTACCACACATGATATCCTTTTCTAACGCTTGGTCTTTTTTAATGATGTGTCCAAAGTAAGTGACTGGGAGTCTTGCTATCTTTTCTTCTAAGGAACATTCTGGTTGTTATTTCTTCTAACACTGGCTTGTTCTTCTGGCAGTCCATTGTATATTTAATATTTTTTATCAGCACCATAGTCCAAATTCATCAAAATCCTATGAATCACAATAAAAAACCCTTTATGGGCCCTCACTATTCTTTTATTATCAAACTGTAAATAACAGAGTTTGGTCTTGGCCACTAACCTATTCTTCTCTTATTAGGACAAGTAAGGGAGTTTAGAATGGAAATAAGATCAATATAGAAAAACCTATAGCATTTCTATACATCAGCAATAACCAGTTATAAAATATAATAGATTCTAGTCACAAACCCAAACCCACTGACTTCCAGTTGATTTCGATTCATAGTGACCCTGTAGGGTTTCCAAGGCCATAAATCTCTACAGAAGCAGATTGCCACATCTTTCTCCCTCAGAGCCACTCGTGGTTTCAAACCACCAACATTTTGGTTAGCAGTCAATCACTTTAACCACTGTGCCACCAGGAGAGGGGTATAAATTCTGATACAGATGTTCCTCGTGTTTCAGTTTTTTCCCAATAGATTAATTTTAATGCATCTTAAAAATAATTAGGAATTATTTTTAAATTAGAAATCATCAGAGCCCTGGTGGCACAGTGGTTAAGAGCTATAGCTGCTAACCAAAAGGTCAGCAGTTTGAATCCACCAGCCACTCCTTGAAAACTCTATAGGGCAGTTCTATTCTATCCAATAGGGTCACTATGAGTCGAAATCGACTTGACAGCAGTGAGTTTGGTTTCGGTTTGGTTTAGGAATCATCCAGCTTCATGTTTCTGTAGCTGGACAACTCTTAGATATTTTTCATCAGCAGATTGAACTATGCCTTTTTCGGACATAGATACCATCCAAACATTTTCTGATGTCCTTGCTTTTAACTGTTGTGGCTTTCTGAAGTAAAGCAGATGAATTTGTTGCCAATTCAATGCTGTTTTCTTAAAGAATTAACTCATCCTTCTGATTGTGATATACTCAAAAAGCAGCACATGACCCTCATCTGAACCCTATAGATGTATTTTTCAGCCAAGAAATTTCAGATGTCAACAAGAGACCCTCTCTCCTGAAGAATGGCGTTAATGGGGAAGTGAGCGTACACAGATCTCATCTTGCAATGGAAGCCCATGTAACCACCTTATGCCCATGTTTTGTGCATGACTACAAATAGTGCTAACTGTAGGTAGTTCCTTTCTATTTCCCCACCAGTTGTCTACCTGAAGCGTCTTCTGTTTCTTTCCAAGGAGACTGTGTTCTACATTGATGTGATTGAAGTCCTTCCGCAGTGTTCCTCTGCGGCCTTTCACAATAACTGTGCATCTCTTTAGAGAGATGTCAACATATTCAGAAATATGGATAGTCTGTTTGCTGAGAATAGTCTTTCTACTAGGAGATGTGACAAAGTTCATATTTTCTTTTTATTTCAGCCATCGTTATTGAGCATCTACCATGCTTTGTGTACTGCATTAAGCATTAACCGCATTGCCGTTGAGTTGATTCCAACTCCTAGCAACACTGTACAATGGAGTAAAACTGCTCCATAGAGTTTCCAAGGAATGGCTGGTGGATTTGAACTGATGACCTTTTGGTTAACAGTTGTGCTCTTGAACACTGCACCACCAGGGCTCTGCATTAAACATTCGGTACATAAAGTATTAGGGACATAAAAATTGGTAAGACAGAGTACTTACCCTCACATGTGGACATATAAGAAATGAGGGAGTTTTGTACAGGAAATGAAGGGATCACAGACGAGAAATCCTTATGCTGCCTGAATGGGTCAGTGAGGGTTTCCTGGAGGAAGAACATTTTGAGTTTTAGGTTAAAAGATTATTAGTATTTAAAATGACAACAGCAACTCAAAAGATTAGATAGGAACGTTAGGGGCAGTGAATTTATGTTAATGGGGTAAGAACAACTCAGAAAAGGAGGGTGAGAATGGCTGCACAACTGGAAGAAAGTAATCAATGTCACTGAATTATAGAAACTTTTAAATCGGTGTATGTTTTGCTGTGTATATTCTCAACAACTAAATTAAAATTTTGAAAAAGATTATTGGTATTTAGCCAAGTAAATTGAATGAAATCATTCTAGGCATAATAAAATATATGAGTTAAACAATAGGGATATAAAGTTTTGGTGTATTGGTAAGTGTGACTATACTATTTCCTAGGGCTTCTGTAGCAAATTATCACAAACTCTGTGGCTTGAAACAACAGAAATTTATTATATAACAGTTGTGGAGGCTGTTATTATTGTTGTTAGGTGCCACTGAGTCAGTTTCAACTCTTAGAAAACCCCATGTGCAACAGAACAAAATGCTGCCCGGTCCTGCACCCAGGACTTCAAACTGGTTCTTCCCTGTTCAGTCATGGCCAAGGAAGCAAAACTGGAACAGACTTGAAGTTTTAAAATTTGGGTGAACCAGAACAATAACCAGAACAGGAAAAATTACACTTCGAAGCCCTCCTAGAAACCTAATCTCCCTCTCAGAAAACAAGGACAGTGTACACATTGCTTAGCAACCAAACTCATGCCTGTTGGATTTTGAGCAGAGTTGGAAACAGCAGTGCCCCACTCAAAGATGGTAGTCAATTACACCACTTTGAATGTGTGTCACTCTCCACAGTCCTGCTAAGAATCCAGTCTCATGCATCAGGCCTCTGAAGGGGCTCACTACACCTCTTCTGAGTCTCCCATTCAGGGCTTCGACCCACAATTTTTTGCGATCCAGTTATCATTCCAGATCACCCAAATTGTAGAAATTCAGGTCTGTTCTGGTTTTGCTTTGTCAGCCATGACTGAGCTGGATTGAACCAGTTCAAAGCCCTGCTTGCACCATCCTCATAGTCATTCCTATGTTTGAGTTCATTGTTGCAGCCACTGTCAATTCATCTCATTGAGTGTTTCCTCCTTTTTGCTGACCCTCTACTTTACCGAGCATGATGTCCTTCACCAGGGACTGGTCCCTGTTGATAACATGTCCAAAGTATGCGAGATGAAGCATCTCCATCCTAGCTTCTAAGGAACATTCTGGCTGTACTTCTTCCAAGACAGATTTGTTTGTTCTTCTGCCAGTCCATGGTATATTCAATATTCTTTGTCAACACCATAATTCAAATGCATCAATGCACATTCAATCAATCTGGAGGCTAGGAGGTGGAGCCAACATGGTGCTATAAACAGAAGCACCCTACCGTACCTCCACAGTGAAGACCCAAAAAGCTAATAAAACAGAGACAGACATCAATCCTGGAACCCTAAGCATCAAATGAAGAGATAAAGAATTCAGCCAAGCCCCAAATAGAATAAGAAACTAACAGAGAACACAGAGCGAGGAGAGATATGTGTGGGGGTCCTCTATCAGCTAACACAGCACAGATTCACCATCTTGGACTTCTGTCAAAGATCAGCAGACAGGGAGTACAGGAAAGCAGCCTCACGGACCTCACAGCAGGAGACAGAGCACCTGGTAACCAGAAATATATGCTTCCCAGCTCCTACCCTTCTTGACCCCCACTCGGCCTCCACCGCTTCATGCTGGCTGCAGTCTCTTGGGCAGGAGGCACCGGCTCTGTCTCTGTGATGCTTGGATTCACCCCACCCACACTGGCCGGCTTCCTCAGTGCCATTCCTTCGTTGCTAGTGTTGCTTTATTCCACTTCTTTTGGTTTCTCCCTGCCTCTCACTTCCTCCCCCTTCTTTCTCTTGAACACCTGGCTCTGTGTGCCATCTATGCTTCTTCTTGAATGGCTGTGAAGTGTCACTTGGCTGGGGAACTGCTCCCTGATCTGCGTTGCCACACTGGTGGAATCCCCAGGCCCTTTTTTTTTGCTTTGTTTTGTTCAATTCTGTTTTGTTTGTTTGTTTTCTTTTTCTTTTTGCAGCTTGGGAGCCCCTTCTGGACAGGCTGTACTGTGCAGCTTGGGAGCCACTTCCCCGGTCTGTGCAGCTGCACCATTGGGATCCCTAGAGACATTTCTTTCTTTTTTTTTTTTCCCCCCTCTCTTTTTTCCTTTTTGTCTTTCTTCACTTCTCAGTTTTTTGTCTCTATATACTTACCTTCTTTTCCTGTTTCCTGAATACCTGGCACTGTATGACATCTCTGCCCCTTCTAGCCAGGCTGTACTGTGAGGCCTGGGAGCCACTTCCTCAGTCTTTGCAGCTGCACCAGTGGGATCCCTGAGAGGCAGATTTGCTTTTCTTTCTTTTTTTCTTCCTAATTTTTATTTTATTTTTTTATCTTTTTCTTTTTTTCCTCCATTTCTTGGTTTCTTGTCTCTCTACTTCAATGGCAAGCTCCCTTAACAGTTTTTTATTTTTATTTTTTTTTTGGCTTGTATTTCTCTCTCCTCACTTTCTTCTTTCCCATACCCATCTTAGCTCCACACACACAACTTGCCCTCTCCTTCCTGCCTACCTGTACTGTGCAATGAACATCACACCCCCAAGCAGCACAGGCACAGCCTACTGGAACCTTCCCTGTGATGGCTCCTGACTCGCCCTGTCAGCCCTAGTACATGCCACAAAAACAGCCCATCTCAGCCCCTTCTGTTCAGCTGGACCTGCCCTGCTGCACCATAGCTGAGTGACTGGCCCTGTCCATTGGACAAGGAGGTGAAAAGTATTGTGTCCACAGACAAGCACACAGCAAAGAATGCACAGCCCGCCTGTTCAGACATTACCAAATAAAACAAAAAAGCAGGATGAAACAAACAAATCTACCATCAATAAATGAGGAAAATAACTACTGAATGCCCCGAAGACAGCAGATAATATCAAAACATATAAAAAAACAAGGCAGGATGGTTCCAGTAGGCATCCAAAATAAAACACCAGATGACTTTCTAGTAGAAGTAAAAGCACAAGAGCTGCCTGATAGGGAATTTAAACCTGTAATATTCAGAACTATCCAAGAGTTGAATCAAAAAGCAGACAAAAATGAGGAAAAAAAGACAAATTCATGGAAAATAGAGAACAAAAAATGGAATAATTCAGGAAAATAATACAGGAACAAAATGCCAAAATATATTCACAACTAGAAATCATACAAAAATGGCAATAAGAAATCCAAAAGATAAACAAGATTTCAGAAATGCACCGTGTCATAGAAGGGTTGAGGAGCACGTTTGAAATGATGGAAGACAGGCTCATCAAAATTAAAGACAAACACTTGGATACAACTTTGAGGAAAAATCAGAAAAAAGAATGAAGAAAAATGAATAAACCCTGAAAATTATGTGGAATACAATCTAAAGCAAAAATTTTCGAGTGATAAGAGTTCCGGAATGAGGGGAGAAAAGAGAAAACAGAGAGGATCATTGAAGAATTGCTGAAAGAAAACTTCCTAATGTCATGAAAGATGGAAAGCTGATCATCCAAGAAGCTCAATGAGCCCCATATAAGGTAGACCCTGAAGGAAAATCACTAAGGCAGATTATAATCACACTCGCTAAAACCAAAGACAAATAAAGAATCCTGAGAACAGCTCAAGAAAATCGATAAGTCACATACATAGAGGGAAACAATAAGACTAAGCTCTGATTATTCAGCAGAAACCATGAAGGCAAGAAGGCAATGGGATGACATATATAAAACCTTGAAAGAAAAAAAATTGCCAATCAAGAATAATATATCCTGCAAAACTCTCATTCGAATATGATGGTGAAATTAGGACATTTCCAGATAAACAGAAATTAAGGGAATATGTAAAAACCAAATCAAAATTACAAGAATTATTAAAGGGAGTCCTTCGGTTTGAGAATAAACAACATCAGACCACAGCCTGAATCCAGGATGCAAGATCATAACAGCCAGATACCAACCTAGGAAATGAACTCTCAAGGACTATCCAAAACCAAATGAATTACAACAGGGAACCATAGAGGTTAATCTGTAAATGACAACAACATCAGAACAATAAAAGAGGGAATAAATGGTGTAGGTATAGAACTTTCTAATGGAGAGGAAGGCAAGGCAATGCCAAGTAATAATAGACTGGTTTAAACCTAGGAAGATAAGGGTAATTTCAAGGTAACCATAAAGGAAGTTAACATACTTACTCATTAAAATAAAGAATAAAAACATAAAGTGTCAGTAAAAACAAAATCTACAAAAACAAAAGAAATGAAAAAAAAAAAATCCACGGACAAAAGGAATTCAGCACGGGAGAGTAAGAGGAACAAAGAAAATGTCAGCACCACAAAAAAACACCACTACAAAATGACAGCAATAAACTTGTACCTATCAATAATTACACTGAATGTAAATGGCCTAAATGCACCCATAAAGAGACAGAGAGTGACAGAATGGATAAAAAAACAGGATCCATCAATATGCTGTCTACAAGAGACACACCTTAGAAACAAAGACGTAAATGTATTAAAAATCAAAGGATGGAAAAATATATATCAAGCAAACAGCAAGGAAAAAAGAGCAGGAGTGGCAATACTAATCTCAGATAAAATAGACTTTAAAACAACCAGTCTGGAGGCTAGATGTCTGTTTTAGTTATCTAGTGCTGCTGTAACAGAAATACCACAAGTGGATGGCTTTAACAAAGAGAAGTTTATTCTCTCACAGTCTAATAGGCGACAAGTCCAAATTCAGGGCGTTTCAGCTCCAGGGGAAGGCTTTCTCTCTCTGTTGGCTCTGGAGGAAGGTCCTTGTCATCAATCTTCCACTGGACTAGGAGCTTCTCAGTGCAGGGACCCTGGATACAATGACACGCTGTTCTCCTAGCTCTTGTTTCTTGGTTGTATGAGGCCCCTCAACTCTCTGCTCGCTTCTCTCTCCTTTTATCTCTTGTAAGATAAAAGATGATGCAGGCCACACCCCAGGGAAACTCCTTTTACATTGGATCGGGGATGTGACCTGAGTAAGGATGTTACATCTCACACTAATCCCCTTTAACATAACCTAATCTTATTAACAGCAGGCAGAGATTAGGATTTACAACACACAGGTAAATTATATCAAATGACAAAATGGTGGGCAATCACACAATACTGGGAATCATGGCCTAGTCAAATTGATACACGTATATTTGGGGGACACAATTCAGTGTCCAAATTCAGGGTGTCAGCTGGGCCATGCTGTCTTAATGCCTAGGGGAAAATCCTTTCTTACATATTCCAGCTTCTGGTAGCTTCAAGTGTTCCTTGTCCTGTGGCAGCATAGCTCTAATCTCTGCCTCCATCTTCATATGACCATCTCCCTTTGTGTCTGCTCTCCCTTCTTATAATGACATTTGTCATAAAGAGATTAGGGTCTATGTTAATTCCCTCATTTTACCTAATTACATCTACAGGAACCCTGTTTCCAAATAAGGTTACATAGGAGTTAGGACTTCAACATATCTTTTTGGGGTACACAATTAATCCCGTCACAATCCATCTTCTGGCCTCCTAAAATCCATGTCCTTCCCACATGCAAAATACATTCACCCCATCCCAACATCCTTAGAAGTCTTAACCTACTCCAGCATTAACTCTAAGTCCAAAATCTCATCAGTATATAATCAACTCAAAAAGTACCAAGTCTCATTTTATAAATCACCTAAATCAGATAAGGGTGAGAGTCTGGACATGATCTACCCTGGGGGAAATTACTCTTCATCTATGGGCCTGTTAAACCTAGAAAATAAGTTATCTGCTTCCAAAATACAGTGGTGGGACAGGCATAGGATATGCGTTCCCTTTCCAAAATGAGAAATTGGAAGAAAAAGAAGTCATGTGTCCCAAGCAAGTCCAATACCCAGCAGGGCAAATTTAATTCGATTTCAAAGCTTAGGAATTGCTCCTCCTTGACTCAGTCCACCCTCTGGGACTTAAGAGGCCTCACCAGTCATGGGCTCTGGGCCTGTGGAGGCCCTGTTGGCCTCTGGGCACCCATGGGCCAAGGTGGTCCCAACCAACTACCAAGAAAGGATCTGTATTAGTCTTCTAGGGCTGCTGTAACGAACTGCCACAACTGGGTGGCTTAAAACAACAGAAACTCATTATCTAATCATTCTGGAGGCTAGAAGTCCATATTTAAGATATAGGTCTGGCCATGCTCTCTCTGAAGATTCTAGAGGAAGATCCTTTTGTTGTCTCTCCCATCTTTGGTAGCCTAAGACATTCCTTGGTTTGTGGTGGAATTACTCTGATCTCTACCTCTGTCTTCACATGGTCCTCTTCCCTCTGTGTCTCTTTTCTTCTAAGGACACTAATCATAAAGAGATTAGAGCCTACCCTAGCCTCATCTTAACTAATTACGTCTGCAATGACTCTATTTCCAAATAAGATTACATCTACAGGTACCCTGGGCTTGAAGAAATCTTTTTGAGGGACACATATCTTTTTGAGCTGGTAGTTGGGAGGAGATGATGAGTTTAGTTTGGGTTATGTTACTTTTGAAATCCCTATGGAACATCCAAGGAAAATATCCATTCTATTTTATTGAAATATAAATCTGAAGCTCAGCAGAGAAATCTGGACTAAAGTTAAAGATCTGGGAGGCAATAGCATAAAGACGGCTATTAACCAAAACCATAGTTGGAAGAACTTTTAGAGAAAGAAAGAGTTGAGCAAAGTTGGAACTCTGTGCCACACCAACCTGAAGAGGCACCATAAATGTAGTCCCCAAAAGTAACTAAGACTGAGTGATCAAAGAGGAACAAGAAGAGAGAGGAGAATGTGGAGTCCCAAAACCTAAGGGGGTGGAGCATTTCAGGAAGGAGAAAATAAGCAACAACATTAGGTGCAGCAGAGAAATTCTGAAAGACAGGGGCAGAAGAGTGTCCATGGGATTTAGTACTTAAGAGGTCCTCAATGATCTCAACAAGAAAATTTTAATAAGTTGGTCTCATACAGAAATCAGATGTATATGGCTAAAATAAGAATGAAAGATAAATAGGAATTGGTAGGTAGAGATCATTCTTTTTGCAAAAATCTGTGAGACAGCAAATCAAGGGATCAATCAGATACTGGTAGAAACACACACCAAAAAAAAAAAACAAAAAAACAGAGGTACTTTTTAAGATAGAAGAAAATTTAGACAATTTTATACACCAAAGGATAGAAAAAGAGAGGGAAAGAAAATAAAATAAATTGGCAAGGCAACATAACTCAGGAGATAAAGGATGTAAAATCAAGGACCCTGGTAGAGAATTGATCTTGAATAGCAGAAGCCTCAAGATCTTCTGAGACTGGAAAGATTGTGCATGGCGCATTTAGAAAGGTTTGTGAAAAGCAAGCAGTGATAGAAATTTCAGGGGCTGGGAGTCTTTATCACTTAGAAGAAGAAGTATAGTTGTATATAAGGGTTTGAGAGAATTAAAGGAATAGAAGAATGTGGCCAGGATGTAGGATATTAGCCATGGGCGCTAGAGCCAGCTCATAACACCTTATGAGGGACAAGTACGAAATATTCAGGAATTTTGTGAGCTAGTTGTTAAACTGTTAATAGTTTGAATTTGGCCACGATAGGAGTATTTATACAACAGAAATTGTTTATTTTGTTCTGTTTTGTTTTATTTTTCTCCAGAGAGCTAGTTTACCAGCACACCACTAGATTGGTGTTTAAGACTGCTGATGTAGGCAGTTTCAGAGTTTACAATTTCTAGCTATGGACCTGGGAGTAAGTGGCTAAAGTGAAAATACATACAATATCTCTAACTGATTAACTAATGTAGCTAGCATTAATGTGTGCTTTCTATGAGTTAGACTCTGTTCCAATCCTACACATTAACTCTCTAATGCTTAAAACAACACTATGAGATAGGTTATTATTATTGTTGTTGTTATTGTTATTGTCATTCCCATTTAACAATGAAGGAGCTGAGGCATAGACAAGTTAGATAACTTGTCCATGTCAAATAGCCAGTTAAGTTATTTATCTTTTGCCCAAACGTGTTGAGAGACTGCAGTGGGCCAGGTACTATTCTGAAACTGGGAATACAGAAGTGATCTAAACAGAAAAAAAAAAAAGAAATCTAGTGGGAGGAGAAATAAATAAAGAATTCAGAAAATATATGGTATGTCAGATGGTGGAGAAAAATAAAGCAGGGAAAATCGGAATGGAGGGTGAGAGTGGGTTTCAGTGTTAAATTGAGTAGACAAGGAAAGTCTCACTGAAAAGTGGCATTTGTGTAAAGACTGAAAGAAGGTAAGATAATACTTCTGTTGCTAGTTCCCGGGGGAAATATTCCAGGTACTAGCAATCGCAAGAGTCAATGCCCTTGCATTGGGTGGGAGGTGGGACATTCTATATCTGTAGAACTGCAAATAACTCTTTATGCCCAATAGCTACATGCCTGCTTTTACTAGGATGATGTCAATAAAAGATAAGGTCAGAGAGGTCATGGAGGCAAAGAGTGGCATGGATCTTTGAGGGCAATAGTTCTCAACCTTGGGTGCACAATATAATCATCTGGAGAGCTTTAACAATCCCAAGTTACTTGTTAAAAGCTTCTCAGGTGAGTCAAATTCACAGCCAAGTTGGAAAATCATTGAAGTGATGCCTTGTAGACCTTTGTAGTGATTTGGGCTTTTCTCTGGGCAAGATGGAAAACTATTGCAGGGTTGGGAGTAGAGGCATGATGTGATCTGACTAAATTTTAAAGGAATCATTCTGGTTGCTATATTGAGAGGAGACTAAATTGAGGCACAGATGGATGCAGGGAAATTAGGAGGCTTTTGCAGTAATCCAGGGAAGACATGATGGTGGTTTTAGTCAAGGATAGTTGCAGCGGAGGTGATAGGAAATGATCAGATTCTATGATGTATTTTGTAAGTAGAGCCAATAGTATTTGCTGGTGGATTGGATAAAGGGTATAAAAGAAAGAGAAGATTCAAGGATAACTCTCATCCACAAAATGGGGTCAAACATAGGTAGTAACTGCTTCCTAGGATTATTGTAGTACATGGCTAATAGACATAGAACTCCCAAAAAACTGCCTGTAACAAAGTAAGAACTCCACAATGTTATCTACTATTCCCAACCAAAAACAAAACTCATTGCCATCGAGTAGATTCCGACTCTTAGAGACCCTATAGAATAGAGTAAAACTACCCCAAAGAGTTTCCAAGGAGCAGCTGGTGGATTTGAACTGCCGACCTTTTGGTTAGCAGCCAAGCTCTTAACCACAGCACCATCAGGGCGCCTATCTACTATTACTATAGTACATTTCAAAAAATGTCACAAAAGTTTTAAAATTATCATTCTGTTATTTCCTGGTCTGTTTTAACAATGTCTAAGAATAGGTTTAATTTTCACCATTTAACAAGAATTCTTATTAGATATACCTCAGAAATACAAGTATTTAAATAATACACACAAGTGCATATCAGCATTTCAAAAGCAATGTGAGTCATTTGAAGTTTCCTTGAACAAATGCAAAGCAAATATTAATTTAAAAAATTAAAGGGATCTTTTAAATATTTATGTACTCAAATTATAAATCTAGTAAAGATGGCATTTTACCTTATGCTAGTTATATATTAATAATGAGAGCTGTGTTTTTTTAGGCATGCTTTTCTTGTAAATTGTATGTGCGTGGAGTTATATTTGTGTTGCGGTATAAGAACAAACTTAATCTACATCACATTCAGTTTGTATTTGACAGTGGAAAAAGAGTGAAGATGTATTCAACCACCAATAACTGTTTTTAAACCATGAAAGTTATAGTTGAATACCATCCTCTTAATTACAGTTTTTTTCAGAAAAAAAGTTTGTGAAACTTCATACAGAAGAATGTTATTATTTACCACACCTGTTACAGCTTACTGCCAAATACTATTCTATAAATAATGTGACACTAAACATCCAGATATATTAAAGCATGGTGTTCTGGAAACCAAGCATATAGATTGCTGAACCTTTTATTTTTAAATTAGGAGTTAGAGCGTCAACATCCAATAGCCTGAATTTATCTCTTTAATCATTTTAATATTGTAAATATGTAGTGTGATTTGTTTTACCTTATACCATGAAGTTGTATTTTATAACTTTCTTTGTTAATTTTTCTTTTGCAGAAAATACTTTACATTAACTTCTGTTGGTGTATAATTTATAATTATATGGTTATATACAGAAATTTCATGCATTTTTCTGAATCCCTCTGTGGTCATTCTTATCCCAATGTTTGGACCATACAGGGCATTTTGGATCTATAGAACTAAATATTAGACTCAAAACTTGTTCTCCACCAGCCCTGCAAATCATAAATCACCATCCTAAAGAGATTTTACGAAATACATATGCAGACACAAGCAGGTATATTTTGCAAACATTTCTGCCAGTAATTCTAATAACTTGTACTGATACTTCATCAGATGACATTCTATGATAGGCTGCCCCAGAAGCCAGCCAAAAAAAAAAGCTAAAATTTTCTTGGCTTTATTTAAATGTAACATATGCTAGCTAGGGTAGGTTACTTTCACAGAAACCTAAGCAAAAAAAAAAAAAGCAAATTCAGTAGTAAGCTTTCCAAGCTAAAGCTATATTATATTCAGATTCAATTTAAGCTCTTAAAATGTATTTCTGAAATCCAACTGTCATGTTTCAAAATCTGTATCTATCTCTTTTCTTCCTAGATTTTTTTTTAGGTACATGAGGGATAACATTTTAGTTTCCTTATGATTGAAATTTCCGATTCCACTCTTGGTGGCCTTTCTCTTCTATAACTAAAAATGTAACTTAGCCTAGCATAAATCTAAAATCCATGATGACTAAAAAGAAAAAGGCTTGAAGGATTTAGTAAATATTCTACAGGAAATGATAATAAAGACTTTCAACTGGGGAGACCACAAGAACTAAGATGATTTTCAGTAAAAGGAGATATTGACTCCTATTTATTCAGTGGTTATTTTAAAACAAGAGTGATTTGGTTCTTTCAATCCTATAAATAACCCTAGCCAAATCTTTTACAAATACAGAGGGATTTTAAAAAGTCCTAGCACGGTCAGCTTTCTGATTTAAAAACACATAAAACTGAATCTTTAAACGTAAGTTGTAGAAGTAATCTTCCAAGGACGGTTTTCTTCAAAGTCACTTATAAATCAATTGTTCAGAACTTAGAAAGCGTTTTCCCTTATTTCTTTTGAAGATATTGCTCAAGTACCTAGGCAAACTCAGAAAAGCCCCTTTAACACAGACTACATCTAAAGGATGTAACTTTTAATAGGGAAGAGTTCCCAGTTGCCTTCAGAAAAAGAAGTGTATGTCTTCCTCCCCTCTACATCAGTTGCCCCAGGCAAATTTTTTTAAGGGCTTTTTTTTTTTTTTGTCATCCACCTTTTTCATCATGTTGTCTTAATAAGACCTCGAATATCCAACTTTTGCTGTTCTGAATCTCATGTGGTGGCAGTATCTCCCCATCCCCTCCTACCCTACACTGGTTGCCGTCCAGTCGATTCCAACTTACAGCAACCCTGTAGGACAAAGTAGAACTGCCTCACAGGGTTCCAAGGCCGTAATCTTTACTGAAGCAGACTACACATCCTTCTGTTGCAGAGCGGCTAGTGGGTTTGAATCACCGACTTTTCAGTTAGCAGCCCAGCACTTAACCTCTGTGCTACCAGGGCTCCTTCCTCCTACCCTAAACTAGGCCTTTTTACACTTCATAAAATCACTTCTAAGGTGGGAGCTCTCTCCACCCTAATCTAAGCTCCTGTTCTCTAAGTGCCATGGATCTTTGCTGAAAATTAACTAATTCATACTAAAATGTGACTCACCATTGCTCTCTTAACCCCTCCAGTTGATTTTGTAAACCCAAATGATGATTTCATAAACCCAAATTAAATTTTAATAGTGGAATTTCAGCTAGCAAAACAACAAGAAGTGGCAATATGCAGACAGTGTGGGTGAGGATATTTTTGGACCAAGGGACAATCATGAATGAAGAGGTCAACTTCTCTCTTTCATTGTGGCTCTTCCTAGATTCTTGTCTTTTGTCCCTTATGAACCCATTGCATTTCTGACAACATCTAGTTTGTCTTAGAATGGCTTCTATCAGCATAGATGTGGGAGAAGAGAGGATTACGATGTTCCACTGTTTGTGAACCTCCATCTTTTGTAAACCACTTAGCTGGGTGCATTTCCTGTAGAGCCATTTTATAGCTCAAGTCAGAGTTTTGGAAGTAATAATTTCACAAGACTTCAGCTAAGCCTTCTAATTTTGTCATTCTGGTTTGAAAGAACAGCGCCACTGCTTATAACTCATGGTTAGTGAACGAAGAAGCCTTTTCGCCACACATATGAACCAAACACTCTACACTTCATTTTAGAGCTTAAACTGTCATTATTTAATAGTGTTTATTGCTCCAGATTTGTGAGGAATCTTTGGAAGTTGCTTTATTTATTATAGGGAACCCAGGCACCAAATTGTGAATTGATCCTCTGCTGATGTTTCTTCGAGTGACATGCAATTTTTATTAATTCTACTCAAGAATAGCAGCTTATCATCTACTGGGGTGTAGTATTGTTTATCACTCACATTTAACGTTTTCAGGACATTAAATCACCATAATTATCTGCTTTATACAAAGGAGTATTGTATATTTTTTCTCTGAGAGAGAAAGCTTGAGGACAGTAGTCTATACTGTGGCCCACAGACCTCTGACAGTCTGTAAGACTATTAGGTTGGTGGGCTAGACATTGCTATGATTCTCCATTGAGGCCCTAGAAGGAAATATAACAGAAATCTGTATATGATATTTGGCCCACTTTGCTTCATTCTGCAGCAAAACTGGTAGTCAAAAAGTCTCGTCCTCCAAAGTGGAGATGGCTGCAAGTGTGGTCAGAATTTCTGGTTCACTTATGATTTTTTATGATTTTTACGGTATATCTAACCTTCTATGATAAATGCTTCAAGGAAATATTTCAGTACTTAAGTAAAAGTTTGAAGCACTTCACTCCTTTAAGAAAAAATAAATAAATTCAGTTCAGTGAAATCCACTGAATATCTATTGAAAGTCTACTGCGTGCCAGACATGGTGCAAGGCCCTGGGTCTACAAGGATGAACAAAACAAAGTATGCTCATTTCCCTAGGAGAGATTATGTTCAAATCAGTAGGAGAGACAGATACACACATGTATGGTTCTAACCAATGTTAGTGTGGATGGGGTGTTTGAGAGCAATAAAGAGATAAAGTTGGCCCAGACTGATTCTTCCATTTACCTGTCCAGCCCTCCCCTCCTTCACACCTATCTCAGGTCCTGCTGGCTATGACTCTAAAGTGTGTTTCCTCATTTCACTTCTGCCTACTTCTTCAGTTTCCCTGTTACTCTCTCTCTCACTGAACAAACTCCAGCCACAAGCACGTCAAACTCAAATTCTGATGTAAACCATTTGTACAGACTGGAAACTATTTACAGGCTCCAGCATGTCACTCTCTATCATATCACTCAGTTTTATTTATTTCATAGTTTATCATTATTCAAATTATCTCATTTATTTTTACTTGTTTATTTTCTGTCTCCTTGCCCCCCATTAAATGTAGGTACAACTGAATCAGGCCCCTGTCTTTTCTTGCTTGGCACTTTGACACCAGCAACTAGAGCAATGACTGGTCCCTAGTAGATGTTCAGTGAGAGTTGTTTGAAGGAATGAACTTGGGGCCTCAGCAAGGGCCTCTTCCTTTTATGATACTTATCATTAAAAACATCCTAGTGACAAAATGCTAGCAGGGTATTCCTGGCATATGATAAAGCATAAGCCAAGCACATTGGACATGAAGTAACATGTTGAACACAAGTAGTTTGATGTTGCAAGAATCTAAAAATTTGAAGTCAAATAAAGATATGACACTGGAGATATAAGCAAGGGTCAGGTATTTATGTTCATTCTGAGGACCCTGTACTTTATTCTGTCACTAAAGGTCATTGAAGAGTTTTAAGCAAGTGAGTGACAGAATGGGATTTGTGTTTTCATTGGGTTTGAATACAGTTATTAAAAAAAAAAAAAAAAAAAGCCTGTACACTTATGTGCTGGTTCAAAGTGGCCTGGCACTCAAATCTCACATTTGTCCTAAGGTCAGGCAAAGTATTTGAGCTCAGTCTAAAACGAATGGACACTGAAAAGCTTGAAGTATCTGCAGGGCACAATCCACTGGTCAGAGCTTGAAAACCATTGTCAGTAGCTTGTGTTACGGCAAAGACAATGTGACATGCTTGGCGACTGCTCAGATCTGTGCTCTCTGGATGTTATGCTTGAGGGTCTGAAAAAGTGGTCTGCAGGAGCTCTGCAGCTTTGGAAATAGCAGTCATTAGTATGTATAGCTTTCAGAAATCACCTTCCCATCAGGTTGACCCTTCCTGTCAGAGGTTAAGCTCCATGTTTCTCAACAGTCAGGTTTATAGAGCAACGAAAGAAAAGAATGAAGACAAACTGAATTCTAGCTACTAAACTCTGATAGGCAGTGTGTAAATGTGCCACATTCATTCTCTTTCACTTGAATCTGCCTTGCTGGGAAGAAACCATATGTCAAAAAAAAAAAAAATTCAGTTTCTTTTTGATTAATCTCCAGTTGGAAGCCCAAAGTTATTAAATCTCATTGCTCTCACATTTTTTTCCTCCCCTCATACACAATTCAATTCAATTTGAACTATTATTTATTGAGCATTGATACAACTCGTGACAGCATAGTGGATGCTGTGATAGAATTGCTGCATAAAAGGGAAAAAATTGTGTTGTCTTGAGAAAAGCAAGCAGTATAGTTTATGCAAGAAATAGGAACAATAGTAATAGCAACCAGTGCACTAAAGATAGTATCAAAGGTTACTTAATCCAGTCACCACTTACTAACCATCCACCATATTCAAGGAAACCAATGTGTCCTGAACCAAACTGGAGGAGGCTATTTTGACAAGGGCTAGAAAAAGGAATATAGATTTTGTTTGAAAAAGATAGTTGCATCACTTGTAGAGAAATATATTTGTGCCATACCTCATGTATGAATAAATGGGGCCATTCCTCCAGCCAGACGTAGATAAATGGATCCTCATTTGTTTGTTTATACGGAGTATTCTGTTTGTTTGTTTTTGGTCTAATGGTGTCAGAAAAATTTAAACCTTGCTTTCATTAAACCAAATTATGCTACCCAAACTAATCCAGACCAGGCCATTGTGGCAAAATTTGAGCCAACTCTTTTTCAGACAACTCCAATAAAAATACGCTCTTGAGTTAGTCTGATTGGGTACAAATCATGATTCCATCACTTACTAAGTCTTACTTTCTAAATCTCTTTGTCCTTCAGTTTGACCATCTGTAAATCTGAGATAATAATATACTTACATCAAAAAGTTTGCAAGAATCAAATGAGATAATACTTCTAAAGACCTTAGAACACTGCGTGATTTGTAGTAACTGTTTGATGAATATCGGCTATTTTTTCCTTTAGAATAATATGGCAGCAATTAAGGTATGAGCTCCCAAAGAATACAGAGCTGTTTTCAGAGCTTCTTCTGCATCAAAACCACATTTTATAAATAGTAGGTAGATAGACAGATAGATGGATGGATGAATAGATAGGATAGGATAGACCAGTAGATACAGATATTATCACAGCACGTTGGATTCACTGGAAAACTGACTCTGAGAAAGATTTGCATGCAGGTACTTTATTGGGAAGACCTGTCAAGATCAACCCCCCTTATTCTTATAGCTTCTGGATTTTTTGAAGGCTCGTAGTTCTTAGCTGAGTCCTCTGGGAATTACCCTTGGCTAGCGAAAGCCTTTTGCCCAGGGTCATGATCCCTTTACTAGCGTAGCCTGCATCCAGTGATTGGTTGATATGGAAGTACAAGGGCCCAGCCCCCTTCCTTCAATTTGAGCCAACTTTGGAGGGTCATCCCAGATATAGAACTCCACATGGAATGGACAAAGACCTTTGTTGTGAATGCATTGGACTTTACCTTCTGTTGTCCAATCCTGCTTCCTCTCTTCCTCACAGGGGTTGATCCTGAGAGCATGTCATCAAGGATCAAGATTTAATGAAGTTAATAATTTTTACTACTTTAACAATGATATTCTTAAATGAAACTACCTCCCTACC
This sequence comes from Dugong dugon, assembly GCA_030035585.1. NCBI lineage: Eukaryota > Metazoa > Chordata > Mammalia > Sirenia > Dugongidae > Dugong > Dugong dugon. The sequence continues at coordinate 43,007,744 of CM057473.1, forward strand.
CAACCCCTTTGTTTTTACTGAGTAGCAGAGAAGAATATAAGAATACTAATACAGTTTGATGCCTCTTCCTTGACTTGTGTTAAGTCTTCTGCAATTTTATCTATCAGTACCTGTTGTACTATCAGTGCAAATATCAACATAGTGTTAAAGGCACACACATGTTACTGCTATTATGAAAGTAGTTTTGACCTTGTGGAACCCTGAAAGAGTCCTGGCCCAGTGGCTTAGAAATTAATATACTACGTTGTATATCTGTCTTGGAAGAAGAACAGCAAAAATGCTCCTTAAGAAGCAAGGATGGCAAGACACCATCTAACGTACTTTTGACAGGTTATCAGGAGAGACCAGCCTCTGTAGAAGGACATCATTCTTTGTAAAGTTGTGGATCAGCAAAAAAGAGGAAGACCCTCAAGGAGATGGACTGACACAGTGGCTGCAACAGTGGGCTCCAGCATAACAACAATTGTGAGGATGACACAGGACTGGGCATTATTTCGTTCTATTGTTCATAGGGTTGCTATGAGTTGGAACTGATTCGATGGCACCAAACCACAACAACAGCATAGTCCCATGACTGAACATGGATAAAGTAGTTTAGAGTCTTTTCACACACCAAAACCTCATTTTTTAATGATGCTATTTCTCATTATTAGACCTTGATTGCTATGTTGCTGATATGAAAACAACTTACCAAGTCTCTTCAAATGCTGGTGACAAGAATATTAAAATAATTTTAAAATATAACTTGCATAATAGCCCAAAAGTGGAAGTAATCAAAATGTGCATCAACTAATGAAAGGATAAACAAAATGAATAGAATATTATTTGGCAACAAACTAACAAAGTACTAATACATAATAAGACATAGATGAAACCTGAAAGCATTACACTTCGTGAAAAAAGACAGTCATAAAAGATCACATATTGTATGATTCCATTTATACGAAATGAGGCAAATCTATAGATATAGAAAGTAGATTAGTGGTTGCCTAGGGCTGGTGGGAAGAAGTGGGGGGAAAATTAGAAGTGACTGCTAATGAGTATGGGGTTTCTTTTTGAAAAAGTTCTTAAATTGATTGTAGTGATGGTTGCACAACTATGTGAATTCACTAAAAACCATTGAATTGTGCACTTTAAAAGGGTGAATTGTATGGTATGTGAACTACACTCAATAAAACTATTAAAAAATAACTTGGTACTTTGTGTGACCCTCAGAATAGACAGGAAATTAAATTTCATCCTGTTCTAAAGTAACTATTTCTCTTTCTGTATGTGAGAGCTTATGTTGTCAATTAATTTTTCAGGAAAGTGAGAAGAGAATTTCCTCACTGAATTAAATTACAAAAACAACATTCAATGATATTAATAAGAATAATAACAAGGTTTTATTAAATAATAACTATTATTAAAATAAGTCAAGGGCTGTGCTGTTTTATATGTGATTCTCACTATAACACTGAGTTAGATGATTCTATTCCTATTGTATAAATAAGGAAACTGAGGCATTCCTTACATTTCAGTTGGACCATTATCTTTTCCTACTATTAGAAATTCCTCATTGATGTGAACTGTGATACGAGGCAACTTCATTTTTTAATAGGTAGAAGAACTACCTCTTTAAATTTAGTGTAATCTGTTCTAGGTCAGAATAATTCATGGTTTCAATTCTACTCAAAGGTTTTGAGATTCTTAACAGAAGAGAGGTAGGTAGGGTACATGATATAAGAGGTGGATTTCATCTAATAGTGCTCTGTCTCAGAAGATGGATTAGAAACATAAAGAGCTAATAACACCAAAGATTTTCTTTGCTAGGTTATCTTTTATACATTAATTATACAGAAGAGCCTACTTAAATGGATACCCTTGCTGTAGAGTGTTTTTTGTTGTTGTTGTTTTTGTTTTTTAAGATAGGGTTATTTTCCTTACTCTGCACTTCAGTTGGGAGATATTATCAGAGAGGTAGCAGAGAGATAAGTTGATATAGTAAGATAAAGTTTATTTTATTTGTAGTATAAACTTACTCATTTAACTGGCCAATGCATCATCATTGTATAGAAGATTATGTCACTATGACAGAAATGGAGCCAGATCATCCCTGTGCCTAAGTACTCTATGGTTTTTAATCAGATACCCATGAAAACTCCTTTAACTTGCCAAATTTTTAAGGTACTATTATTTGTGTTTCTACTACACTGAATAAGATAATATAATCCTTTCTTACTAGATATTCATTTTTATTGTCAATTTTAATAGACTTTACTGTAGGAGCTCTGGTGGAACAGTGGTTAAGTGCTTGACTGCTAACCAAAGGTTGGTCGTTGGAACCCACCTCGGGAGCAAAACATGGCAGTCTGCTTCCATAAAAATTTACAATCTTGGAAACCCTATGGGGCAGTTCTACTCTGTTCTACAGGGTCACTGTGAGTCAGAATCGACTTGACAGCACCCGTTTGGTTTTTTTGTTTTTATCGTTTAGAGCAATTTTAGGTTTATAGAAAAATTGTGCAGAAAGTATAAACAGTTCCCATATGTCCCCTCCCCCTATGCATTGTTTCTCCTATTAACATCTTGCATTCCTGTGGTACGTTTGTTACAACTGATGAACCATTATTGTTACATTATTATTAACTCGAAACACTTACTGATGAAGATAAAAGACTACATCTTTCAATATGTATTACATCTTAATATAAAGAAAATAAGCATCCTTACAACTGGACCAATAAACAATATCATGATAAAGAAATTGAAGTTGTCCAGGATTTCATTCTTCCTAGATCCACAATCAACACCCATGGAAGCAGCAGCCAAGAAATCAAACAACATTGCATTCGGCAAATCTGTGGCAAAAGACCTCTTTAAAGTGTTAAAAAGCAAAGATGACACATTGATGACTAATGTGCGCCTGACTCAAACCATGATCTTTTCCATCACCTCATATGTGTGTTAACAATAAAACAACAATAAAAACGAAACACCAAAGAAGAATGGATGCATTTGAATTGTGGTGTTGGAAAAGAATATTGAATATACCATGGACTGCCAGAAGAAGGAAACCTGTCTTGGAGGAAGTACAGCCAAAATACTCCTTAGAAGCAAGGATGGTGAGACCTTATTTCTCTTTCTTTGGACATGTTATTAGGAGGGACCCTGGAGAAGGATATCATGCTTGGTAAAGTGGAGGGTCATCAAAAGAGAGGAAGATTCTCAACCAAATCAACCAACAGTGGCTGCAACAATGGGCTCAAACATAGCAATGATTGTGAGTTTGGTGCAGGACTGGGCAGTGTTTTATTCTATTATACATGAGATTGCTATGAGTCAGAGCAGACTGGACAGCACCTAACAATAATATTTATTAACTGAAGTCCATAGTTATGATAGAGTTCATTCTTTGTGTTGTACAGTCCTATGTGTTTTCAGATATTCAATTTTAATATCATTCATAAATAAATGTTACCTGGTGTGTAAAAAGGGGTCCTGGTGGCACAGTGGTTAAGTGTTTGGCTGCTAACTAAAAGATCAGCAGTTCAAATCCACCAGACACTCCTTAGAAACCATATGGGGCAGTTCTACTCTGTTCTATAGGGTTGTTATGAGTCGGAATCGACTCGACGGCAATGGGTTTGTTTTTTGTTTGTTTGTTTTGGTTTGATGTGTAAAAACAACTTGAGAATTTTTCATGTTTTTCTATGACTCCATTAAAGACAATGTTGAAATAACTAAGTAGTACAGTATGCATTATTTTTCCAATTTAAAATTTTTTTTCCTCTAATTTCAAGAATGCCATTTGTATCTGGTCTTGTTGATGCATACTTCTTTAATAGATGATAATTGGATTTTTTTCTTTAAGAAAAAAACACATTATTTTTAAATCAAAGTAGAGGGAATAGGATGGACATGGCTCCTACAGGTCAGTCACTGTGCTGGGCTCCTTATTCATCTTGTTTCATTTAATCCTCCCAACTAAGAGCTGAAATAGTCTAACGGTCTCATCCCTTTATCAGTCAACTGTCAACAGCTTCCTTACTATTTGCTCTACATAATGTGAGAATGAGAGAATCTAGTTATTTTCTGTTTGCTTATATTTGGTTTTGATTTTGCTTTTTTTTCTTTGCCCTTCAGCTTCCCTCAACTTGCTTTTTGTCCATGCAGTCACTTTTTCCTTTCCCTGAGTTACCTGGACTGACGACCGTTTTTCACTGTATTTCTAGTGAAATACTACACAGGCCTTCATCCAATCCAGTGCTGCCCTTCTGCTTACTTGTCTGGCTGATTCAATGCTCACAGCTATGGAAAGTGGATTCTATTTTCTTAGTAGTCTTTGCTCTTGCCTTATTTGACTTTAGTTCCTTTCTAATTGTTACCTAAATTGTTCAAAGTATTTTTTTCTTAAACTTTATTTAGTTGGTTTCTTTGAATGCTTTGTTCTATGCTTTATGCTCCCTGATCACTCCCAGCTAGATTTTGTCTTTTTTTTTTAAGGTCAAAGTAAATCTTACATTTCTTTATAAGCAAAGTCAATGGTCAGCAAATCAGTGCTTCCCTGCATTGGATACAGTAAAATAGACTCAAGGGTTTTATTTAATACCACAGACACAGACACACACACGCACATACACACACACACACACCAGTAAAAAACCAGTTGCTATCAAGTTGATTCCGACTCATGGCGACCCCACGTGTGTCAGGATAGAACTGAGCTGAGCAGGATTTTCAATAGCTAATTTTTTGTTCTGTTATACATGAGGTACCTACGAGTCGGGGCCAACTCAAGAGCAGAAGTAGACTGGAGAAGCATATCTCTAGGCCTTTCTTCCAAGGCACTTTTGGGTGGACTCAAACTGCCAACCTTTTGTTTAGTAGCTGAGTGTGTTAACCGTTTATACCACCCAGGGGTTCCACACACACAAATACATTAAAATCAATTAATTTAAACACCTGTAATTCTCTTACAGAAACACGATGGCCATTTCACAGTCATCCAGTTGGTTGGTATGCTCCGAGGCATTGCGTCTGGTATGAAGTATCTTTCTGATATGGGTTATGTTCATCGGGATCTAGCCGCTCGGAATATATTGGTCAACAGCAATTTAGTGTGCAAAGTTTCGGATTTTGGTCTCTCTCGGGTGCTAGAAGATGATCCAGAAGCTGCTTACACAACAACGGTAAGTTTACATGTTCTTTTCTGATACAGTTTGTTTACTCTTATTATTTCTAATATTGTTATAGTAATTCTATTTTTGTTTTCTTAATTTTCTATTTTCATTCCTGTAATTTAACATTATTATTTAATTGAGATGTATTTGCCTTCTTTAAGTGCCTACTTTAAAAAAAATTTTTTTTCCTAAATATAAGTTGTTTTTTTTTTTGAAATTGGGCTTTAGGTGAAAGTTTATAGAGAAAATTATTTTCTCATTAAACAATTAATACACAAATTGTTTTATGACATTACTTGCCAACCCCTCAATGTGTCAACACTCTCCCGTTCTCCACCTTGGGTTCCCTGTTTCCATTCGCCCAGTTTTCCTGATCCTTCCTGCCTTCTTGTCTTTGCTTATGGGCTGGTGTGCCCATTTAATCTTGTTTACATGGTTGAACTACAAAGTATGTTCCTCATGTGTTATGATCTGCCCTATAAACCTTTCTAATCTTTAACTGAAGGGTGAACCTCAGGAGTGACTTCAGTACTGAGTTAAAAATGTGTCCAGGGGCCATACTTTTGGGGTTTCTCCAGTCTCCGTCAGACCAACATGTCTGGTCTTTTTCCCCGCACACCACCCCCCCAAATTTGAATTTTGTTCCACATTTTTCTCCTACTCTGTTCAGGATCCTCTATCATGATCCCTGTCAGGGCAGTCAGTGGTGGTAGCCAGTCACCATCTAGTTGTTCTGGGCTCACTCTGGTGGAGGTTGTGGTAGTTGTAGTCCATTAGTCCTTTGGACCAATCTTTTTTTCTGGTGTTCTTCAATCTCCCTTGCTCCAGCCGGGATGGGACCAGTAGATGTATCTTAGATGGCCACTCGCAGGCTCTTAAGACCCCAGATGCTACTCACCACAGTCGGATGTAGAACATTCTCTCTATAAACTGTGTTATGCCAATTGAACTAAGTGTCTCCTGAGACCATGGTCTCCAACCCTTAGCCCAGTAACTCAGTCTCTCAGGGAGTTTGGATGTGTCTTTGAAGCTTCTGTGACTTAGCCTTGGTCAAGTTGTGCTGACTTCTCCAGTATTGTATACTGTCTTACCCTTCACCAAAGTTACCACTTATCTATAGTCTACTTAGTGTTTTTCCCTCCCCATCCCTCCCCTCCCTCATAACCATAAAAGATTGTTTCTTTCTGTGTGTAAACCTTTTCATGAGTTTTTATAATAGTGGTCTCATATAGTATTTATCCTTCTGTGATTGACTTATTTCACTCAGCATAATGCTTTCTAGATTCATCCATGTTGTGAGATGTTTCACAGACTCATCATTGTTCTTTATAATTGCATAGTATTCCGTTGTGTGTATGTACCATAGTTTATTTATCCATTCATCTGTTGATGGGCACTTAAGTTGTTTCCATCTTTTTTGCTATTGTCAATAATGCTGCAATGAACATGGGTGTGCATATGTCTGTTCGTGTAAGGGCTCTTATTTCTCTAGGATATATTCCTTGGAGTGGGATTGCTGGATCATATGGTATTTCTATTTCTAGATTTTTAAGGAAGCGCCATATCTTTTTCCAAAATGATTGTACCATTTTGCATTCCCACCAGCAGTGCATAAGAGTTCCAATCTCCTGGCAGTCTCTCCAACATTTGTTGTTTTTGTGATTTTTTTTTTTTTTTTTTTTTTTTTAGTGCCAGTAATGTTGAGGTGAGATGATATCTCATTGTAGTTTCCATTTGCATTTCTCTAACGGCTAGTGATTGCAAGCATTTCCTCATGTGTCTGTTAGCCATCTGAATGTCTTCTTTGGTGAAGTGTCTGTTCATATCCTTTGCCCATTTTTTAATTGGATTATTTGTTTTTTTGTTAAAGAGGTGTTGTATTTTCCTATAGATCTTAGAGATTAGGACTTTGTTGGATATGTAATAGCCAAAAATATTTTCCCAGTCTGTACTCTTTTGGTGAAGTCTTTTGATGAGCCATAAGTGTTTAATTTTTAGAAGATCCCAGTTATCTAGCTTATCTTCTGGTGTTTGTATATTGTTAGTTATGATTTGTATCCTATTTATGCCATATATTAAGGCCATTAGCATTGACCCTATTTTTTCTTCTATGATCTTTATAGTTTTTGGTTTTATATTTAGGTCTTTGAACCATTTTGAATTAGTTTTTGTGTATGGTGTGAGTTATGGATCCTGTTTCATTTTTTTACAAATGGACATCCAGTTTTGCCAGCACCATTTGTTAAAAGACTGTCTTTTCCCCCGTTTAATGGACTTTAGGCCTTTGTCAAAAAATCAGGTGACCGTAGGTGGATGAATTTACATCTGGGTTCTCGATTCTGTTCAATTGATCAGTGTGTCTGTCATGGTACCAGTATCAGGCTGGTTATGAAATGACTTTTTTTTCCCTCACAACAAATGTTATGAAATGATCTGAATATCCGTACTTAAAAATGAACAAGATGAATTTTTCTGAAGATATATTAGTACACTGTAAACCTTTTTTCCAAATAATATTTGGCAAAAATGTGAAGCAGGAATAATAGACTAAATTTTTAGAACCAAACTATTGTATGAGATGATCTCAGCTTCACCCATGAATAGTGTAAATATTTCTGAATGACCTGCAAATGAATTCATTCCACTGATGTCTTTGCTTATTGTTTTGAGAAATTCAGTCCAAAAATCTCTATTAAGTGATCAGAAAGCTACTAATTTGTAAAACTATACTATATTCTGATATTTGTTAACAAAATCTTCACAAGTGATTAATTTGACAGCTGCAACAAAAAATAAGTCAGTAAAACTATTCAAGATATTTTTATTCTGTTCTTCTTTAACCTTACACATTATTTTAAAAGAGGCAAAACCATTATTTAGTTTCCTTTTATTTCATTTTTTTCTGAGATTTTTTTTGAAACTTCAGTGTGTTCATTTACCCTGTGATGAATGAAAGTTTAATATTTTGAATGAAATACTTTATGCCCTTACTATGTTTGCTTTATAGAAATGCTTTATATTAGTTTATCAATTATATTTTCACTAATTTCTCCAACAAAGAATCACAGTTCTAAGGAAAATAAGTTAATTTTCAGAGCCTGATGTATAAGGTAGCAGTACCTATTGATCTTTTAATTTGACCAGAGGAGTTTATAAAAATAAGTCTATCACATTTTAAAATAAATCATTCATTATCGAGAAAGCATTATTTTCGACTCCATTTTCTAATTGAAAAAACATCATAATTATTTTCACATTTTTCAAGACCTTTATTTTATTCTCTTTTATTTTTGCAAATATATAACTTGAAATAACTTTTGAAGCTATAGAACACTGCATTTAAGAGTTTTCTATTAAGCTAATTATTTCAAATTCTGGAAAATGGGGTTTAAAATTATTTTTTATAACAATTGTAAAATATAATGTTTATAAAATTTTAAAAAATACAATCTATTGAAAAATAAAATAAAATAGGAAATAACTACTAGACTCTGACTGTATGCCTATACAGATAATGTGAAATCCTTTATTAAAATAATATTATTAACTTTCTAAAATAGAAACCTCATGACTAAAGATAATAGTGAAATGGGCAAGGTAACCTAAATATCAATGCAGATATTGGGTTTGTTGGATTAAATTTGACACCCAGACTCCAGGAACATTCTGTCTTATGTGGCCATAGAGACAAAGAGGTCTAAAACAGTGCTGTTTTCAACTTATATCTGCCTACAGAATTAAACAGCAATTAGGTAACCAGAACATTAACACTCAAAAAAAATACCGCTGAAAAGCTATAGAGTACACCTTGATTAAGAAATAAATCCCTAAACTGAAGAGGTATCAATTAAAAGGCAAATAATGTAATCAAGTAATTGTTTTCTTGTTTTTTAATATCTCAGAACTACCAAACTATTTAGAGGATCTTGAGGTACAAAATATCATTCACTGATTGCTTGACTTTATAATGAACATGGACATTCAGTACTTAAAAGAGCAGAGTCCTTGCCCTCCAAGAGCTTATCCTTTGACAAGGTAGACAGATTCACACCAAAACCAAAACCAAACCTGTTGCCAACAAGTAAAGAAGATTCCAACTCATGATGACGCTATGTGTTACAGAATAGAACTGTTCTATGGGATTTTTTGGCTATAATCTTTATGGAAGCAGTTTGTCAGGCCTTTCTTCTGCTCAGTGGCTGGGAGGGTTCAAACTGCCAACCTTTAGCTTACCAGCCACTCACAAACTGCTTGTGCCACCTAGGCTCCTAGGAGACTCATTCTTTCTTGCAATTAAATGCACTAAGTGTTGTCATGTTGTTGTTGTTAGCTGCCATCACGTGGGCACCCAACTCGTAATAATCTCTTGCATAACAGAATGAAACACTACCTGGTTCCGAGGCATTCCCATGATAGATTGTGGATTGGACCACTGTAATCCATAGGGTTTTCACTGGCTGATTTTTGGAAGTATATCACCAGACCTTTCTTCCTACTCCATCTTAGTCTGGAAGCTTCACTGAAACCTGTTCAGCATCATAGCAACGTGCAAGCCTTCACTGACCAATGAGTGGTGGCCGCACATGAGGTGCATTGGGCAGAAATCAAACCTAAGTCTCCCACATGGAAGGCAAGAACTCAAGCAGAGGTCAGGAGAAGGGTTCACAAAAAGATAAAATCTGAGCCATGCCTGAAAAGATTTCATTAGGCAGACAGTTGGAGGAAAGGTGATCTAGACACAGGAAACAGAAACGACATGGAAATGCAGGGAAGTGAATGGCATGTTGATGGGTAGGTGAATAGTTTGGAATGGAGATGTGGGAACATGGAGGGTCCAAGTTCCTGAGAAATAATTTTGAGAGTATTTAAGTGACACTTCAAGACATTTGAAGGTTTTTCTATAGCAATTACAAGACAGAATTGACTGATTTAAATAGAGGGTAACAAAAGCAGACCCATGTCTTAGAAGATATTATTGACAAGAGCATGGAAGAAAGACTGAAGGACAGAAGGACTGATAGTAGGGAAACCAGCTAGGGTATTATTACTATAGACTAGGAAGTCCATATGACTTTAATTTGGGCAATGACAGTGGGAATGAAGAAGAGGGGCAAGAATTGAAAATCATCGTGAATGCATAATTTATAAGACTTGGTAACTAATTAGATATGATTTATAAGGAAGAAGGAGGATTTAGAGATGATGCCAGTATTTCTAGATTAAACAACTAGCTGGCTGGAGATGCTATTAATCAAGACAGAGAACCCCTGCTAGAGATGGCCTAGCTAAGGGCATTAGATTACAAAGCAAAATTATAACAAAAGGTCATGGATGCTGTGTCTCAATGTCATCAAGATAATGCCAAAGTGAGCGTTAGCATTCTGCAAAAATTTTGTATAAAACTTTTAGAGCTTTATATGAATGTACTTACCACCCAAATACCTTTCATATTTCCTTCGAAAAGGAATTAGGTGGCTAGAAAATTTTACTGCCTAGTGAAGATATACCTCAAATCAAGAAAACCTATTATAATAAAATATAATTAACGGGAAGAGTCATGTACATGAAAAGAATTCTCTGTTTTATAAAAACTTTACCTGCAAATAACTTTAAAGAGCAAGTTTCCTTGCTCTTGGAAACTTAATATTCCTTGATATTAAAAAAAAAAAAAAGTATGATTCAACTTTTCAAAGTTTTATCTATAACTTTCTTGGAACATATCTTTTACCTTAAATAATTTTGATTTTTTCCCCTGCTGTGTAAGTATAGTTGGTATTTACTTAATATTTATACATGTTTTTAGAATATGTATCAGGAAGAATTTGGAGGAAATAGAGTCTGTAAAGGGTTTTAAAATAGGAAGATATCATGTTTCTTTGTTTGCTTTGTAATATCCATGAAGATGATCCTTAGAACAGTGTGCCACATGGGAGCTATCCCTTCCTAATTAACATATACCAAAAAAATAAAAGCAAGTAAACCCACTGCCATCAAGTCAATTTCAACTCATAGCTACCCCATGTGTTACAGAGAAGAACTGCTCCATAGGGTTTTCTTGGCTGTAATCTTTACAGAAGGAGCCCTGGTGGTTAAAGCAGTAGGCTGCTAACCGAAAGGTCAGCAGTTTGAATCCACCAGCTGCTCCACGGGAGAAAGATATGGCAGTGTGCTTCCGTAAAGATTACAGCCTTGGAAACCCTATGGGGCTGTTCTACTCTGTCCGATAGGGTTGCTATGAGTTGGAATTGACTCAATGGCAACAGATCTGGGGGTTTTTGTTTGTTTGTTTGTTTTGTTTAATCTTTACAGAAACAGATCACCAGGGCTTTCTTCCAAGCACCACTGGATGGGTTCAAACCACCAACTTTTAGGTTAGCAGTCGATTGCAAACCGTTTGCACCACCCAGGGACCATAATCAACATAGGGCAAGAATAAATAGACACTTGCCATTAAGATGACTTGGCCAATTTAGAGACAAACATATCACAGCAAAGAGCAGTCAAAACTGGTTAAAGAAGATAGGCTGGAAAGATAGAGAGACCAGTGCGAGCCCAGTACTGATTATGGTACTAGACTGGTCAGTGTGTGGCCAATGAGCAAAATGACCACTGGAGCCAGAGCGGCCAGACTCTGAAAGAGAGATTACCCTGCCAACAATGAGCACATCCCTTAGAGTTCTATTTATAAACCATATGCATGTAGTACATAGGAATGTACTATCTATATTATAAACTACCCTAAAGTAAGTAAATGGATGAGATTTACAACCAAATATAAGTGAAAATTCTAGTATTTTCTTCCTACAACTTAAGACTGTTTTTCACACCCTGCTTTAGGTCTAAGACTATTCATTCAGTATGTACTTCACACAGTTTATTATGGAGCTACCATATTTCAGACCCTATTTCTTTCAAGGCCAATAACCAAAAATAAAGGGATTCTTGAGAACAGATAAATGACTACTCAAAGACAGGGCCAAGAGAAACTATATATGGCACAGAATAATAAAACCCACAAATGGGCAGAAACCAGGAATGGGTGATACTACAGGAAAGGCAACATCAGTAGCAGAGGATTTTTCTGATAAGGCATTGAGGCCCTGTACTGAATACTATCATGCCATGGCAAAGAGGCCTTAAGAACTGATAACGGCAAGAAAACCAAGAAATGTGCATTGTGGAACAAAGATAGAAGGGTATAAAATGCACAAAAATACTATCTAGACAAGGACCAAGGACTTGCTTTTATAAGCCAATTCCATGAAGAGCTTACCAGGCATTTAGTGTGGGGGATTGGCGACTGATCATGAACTGCACTTAACTACACATATATAATTAGTAGTATGAGGCTAAATTAATCTCCATAAAATTTTCTGACAGTTTGGGTTGTTTTCGTTGATTGCATGCTTTCCTGCCAGGTTATAATTTGTTGTTGTTGTTAGGTGCCTATGAGTCAGTTCCGACTCATAGTGACCCTGTGCACCAGAGAACAAAACACTGCCCTGTCCTGCACCATGCTCACAATCGTTGTTATGCTTGAGCCCATTGTTGCAGCCACTGTGTCAATCCTTCTCATTGAGGGTCTTCCTCTTTTTCTCTGACTCTGTACTTTACCAAGCATGATGTCCTTCTCTAGGGACAGATCCCTCCTGAAAACAGGTCGAAAGTATGTAAGACATAGTCTCACCGTCCTTGCTTCTAAGAGCATTCTGGTTGTACTTCTTCCAAGACAGATTTGTTTGTTCTTTTGGCAGTCCATGGTATATGATTAGGTGTTAAGAAATCACTTCTTTTTCTGAATCTGACACACATTCACATGGACAACTGTTTTACAACTGGTTCCAGAGTGGGGACTCTCTCTTATTGGAATATCACTAAGCAACTCAGTCTTATACTTACAATGAAAATGTTAAGCCTCTTGCTCTCAATTATGGAAATAAGGTCCTATTGAACTAAAAAGAATATTAAAAGATATAACATGGTTCACATTCATGTGTTTTAAGAGATAAGTTTTATTTAAAATACAAGGACAGTAATGTCCAGATTTTTTAAAAATTATGAGTAACTTTGTTTCTTACATTTTAAAGATCAAAGCAAAATGGAAGAATCATGTATCACAACACCTGCTAAAAATCCTATGATTCATTGATTCTAACTTTATGTTCATTTGTGTTATCCATAATAAATCTTGATTGTTTTCTTTAACAATCGGAAGCAATTCCATATAAGTGTGTTCTTTGTTGAAATCCTAGAGCCAAATTGTTGAGAATATTATTTACATAATCACTGTTCTGTTAACATCTTAATTCTATTTATTTTGCATTCGCAGAACCCCTTCCAAGCTCAAACTCTTAACCTCCCCTATTCTATGTAAGATATGACAAAAGTCAAATCTAATATCAGTATAAGAAGGAATGGTCTATACACAACATGGAGATAATTATAGCAAATGTTGGAGCAGCAGGAGGGGGCATATTTACATGCGTATTTCGAAGTTGGGGAAAGATCTGAGCAATCTTCCTCCTTCACCTAATTCAGAGCTTTATAAATTGGCTTATTTTTTGAAGTGAATTTCTAAATCTTGACACATGTCCAATTTCAAGTGTAAATATTTTTAATAAATACTTTTTAATAAACGTGAAATAAAAATTATTTTAGATCATTCACTATTCTGCCTTTAATTACTTTAATCTAACATGAGTAATTGAGATTTGCCTGGAGATCTTCCGTAACCTTCTAGTAAAATTTTCAGAATTTTACTCATTTTGTCTCTTTTAAATAAAAGAGTTGCTGTAAAAAGCTACTCGGTGAGAACATCTTTTAAAAGGCTTTAGCTAAAATTGTGTAACATCCAATGCACCAAACGAGAGACTTTGTACTAAGAAATATTTCTGATTTCTTGGATTTGGAAGAATAAAACTTTATCCTTTGAAATCCTACCATAGGATTCTCTGTTCTAGTCCCTAATGGCAGGGGTGACACCATGCTTAAATACAATATGTGGTGAAATCATCTTACACTGTCTACCCTAGCTGAACCAGGGCCAAGCTGAAGAAATTAATCTTACTTCAGTTGTTCCTTCAGGTTTAGCTAAGCTAAAAATGGAGGGGGTATGACAGACTTGAACACAAAGGCAGACTCTCAGATAAATCCGTTGCCATGGAGTCGATTCCAACTCATAGCGACCTTATAGGACAGAATAGAACTGCCCCATAGAGTTTCCAAAGCTGTAATCTTTACAGAGGCAGACTGCCACATCTTTCTCCAGAGGAGCACTTAACCACTGCACCACCAGGGCTCCTAGATCCTTAGATAGAAGGCTGAAACCTACTACCTCAACGCCCCCCCCAAAAAACTATACATCCCAGCATAAGTAAAATATAAGTACAGACTCCTACACAGAATTCACGTAAAAGAAATGACAGATTGTTTTAGGCAAACCTCAAATCAGCAGCCTGAGTACCAAGAAAAGAAAAGGAAAAAAAAGTAAGAAAAATAGCAATGTTATCAGAACGCTGCAGTGTGAAGATTTAAATAACTTTTCGTTCAATAAAAGGGTGGCGAGCAAATGAACCTTGGAAAAGTGAAAACCAATAATATCTAGGCTGCATGAGCCAAATTCATCATGAAGAAAAGAGTTCTATCATCCGGGAAAAATAACAAAAGGACTCTTCACTAAAAAAATAAAATAAAAACCAGTTCTACTCATCAGATACTATGACAGCAGTTAATCAAAATCAGGCAAATGAATTGACCATTACAATCAACTGAAGAGGAAGAAATAGATGGGTCAGTATCAAGTTGCAAAGGGAAAAAGTGCCCTTGAATCATCAAGTATTTGATAGATTAATTCATGAGAAGTAAATCTGGTAGTTTTTATTTACCTTTTTCAATATAAGTTTTTTGTAAAGAATAATCTAATGACCTAACATATGAAAGCTATAGTCTCAGAAATTAGTGGTCTACACATCTTGACTCCAAATACGAGGAAGCAAATTCACAACAATGGAGAGTAAAGGACAACAAAGCTTTATACTGAACCAGAGAGAGGATTTCCTAAAAGCAAAGCAAGAATCTTCCCTGATAACTGCTTAAGAGGTGAATGTTATATACACAAGCTTGGACCACAGACTCAGAGACCCAAAATCATAAAGGCTATTGTCTGGGATGGTGTATCAGAAGGGCACAAAAGTTAATAGTCAGGTATCATTTCAATGAAATGTACCACTTGGGTGAACTGACAATGGCAGCTGTTGATCGTGAGAGGAAAATGGGAATCAATAACAATACCAGATGAAGCTAATACCTACAGAACCATTCCCTGAAAAGTGCTCATCTCTGAAAGCTTAGGAAAGCCTGGTGATAATTACAGATGACCTCTTTGTAGTAAAACAAAGGAAAAGGATTTGATAATTATCATACACGGAGTACAAAATAGCTGAACAAATAGATGGCTTTATCAGTAATCTTGAAGATAGGGAGGACCATCTATCTCAAAGTCATATGTACCATTGAGAAGCCCAGCCATGCTCTGAGAAAGCCTCCATCTTCCATTCATGCAAAGGGTGTGCAAAACCACCTTCTTCAGGTGTAAGCCCTGTGTCTTTTTGGTAGATCATAAAGAAAATGAACCTAAAGCCTTGGACCTGGGAAGGCATTATTAAAAACTAGAGACTTGTAAGAATTCCTATTTTCTTGTTAAGCATTCAAGGTTTTGTGTATGACAAGTAGTTGTTCTTTTTTGTTTTGTTTTTTTGTCTGTCTTGTTTTGTTTCCTAATGTAATCTATCCCCTTAGGTTTGTATAAAATCCTAGAGAACAAGAAACTTATCTTTTAAATTTTGAAAGTGTCCCAGCACCTAGAATAATACACTAATTAGTGGCTGCTTAATTAATTGTTGATAATAAAACCAATAAGAAAAAGGAGGTAGAGAGGTGTGGCCAACATGGCGGACTAGTTAGACGCTTCCTATATCCCTCTTACAACAAAGACCTGGGAAAACAAGTGATTTGATTCTATGTGAACATCTGGTGGCCCTGAACAAGGCGAGGTTAAGAAATACATCTGAGTCATACCTGAGAGGAAGACCGTTTGGAGAGATGAGGAGCACTACAGCTGCGGCAACACAGCAGAGACACAGCCACACTGGGCCGCGGTGAAGCAGGCAAACAGCTGTGCTGTGCGTGCACTCAAGAAGCAGTTTTCACATCAAGAGAGACCCGACAGCAGAGATTCTTCTTGGACCCTCGGAACCAGTGAAGAGCGGCTCCCAAGAGGCTACAATAAGTACATGCGCACACCCTTTCTCAGCGAGTTAAAAAAAAAAAAAAAACCCCATTTGGGAAAAACCTCTCTCCCTTTTACCTCCTACCTCTGCACTCTGCAATGAATTTGGGAAAAACCTCTCTTCCTTTTACCACTTCCCCCCGCTCTGCACTGGGAGTCTACTGGGCCAGAAATAGATCCCAAAAGGTGCCCTGACCCATTCTCCTGGCCTTGGTGAGGGAACAAATAAGTTGCTGGCTCCACTAGGCCAGGAACACAGGGTCGGCACAACTCCTTTGCTGGCCATAGAAATCAGGGGTCCACAGACTGAGTGCCATACACCCCTGTATAGACTCGTGGGGACCCATCTCAACGGCGTTAGCCCTCACTACCACAGTACAACAGGGCAAACAGCTGAAGTTTAACTTCAACTGCTTCAGCTTTGAACAGACAGATATGTAATCCTCAAAACAGCCCTGCCCCTCAAGTAGGCACTTTTATCGATCTGCAGCAGGGTCTTGAGGACTGGTGATAGTTTCTAAAGTGCCTAGCCACCTGCTTCAGGAGTTCAAGAAAAAGTGGTGCCCTCGCGTCTTTGCAGCCAACATAGTGCGGCACTCTTAGCCCGGCTGCAAAACTCACGTACCTATTCACCCTAGGGAATAGGGACACACTTTTCTTTCAGACTCTCAGGGGCAGCGGTCAGCCCCCTGCCTGGCTCAGCGCGTGATCCCCTACCACAGCCAGAGTCCAGTGCCTGCACCAATCACCCATGGCTCTCTAGGACTGGGGGTGAGAGCCTCCATCACACACTTGAAGATCGACTACCTGCACACCCGAGCTGATCCCATATAGGAAATTTTAACAAACTCCGGCATGCACATACTTAGTTACAGAACCATCTACCTGGTGACAGGACATTAGAGATCAAAAGGTGTCAAAAATTGAACTAGTGCACACGAGCAGCCTATTCAGGCATATCAAAACAAAACAAAATAAGAAGCTAGGTCTCACTAAGCAAAGACAAAATAAAATTATAATAAATTATTGATGGCTCGGAGACAACAGTCAATATCAAGTCACATAAAGAAGCAGTCCATGATGGCTTCAGCAAGCTCCCAAAATAAAGAATCAATAAATTCTCTGAAAGAAGAGAACTTGGAATTACCAGAGACAGAATACAAAAGATTAACATACAGAACTCTTCTAGAAATAAGAAAGGAAATTCGACAGAGCACAGAAATATCCAGGCAACATACAGATACAGTAGAAGCGGAACTTAAAAAAGTTATTCAAGAACATAATGGCAAATTTAATAGGCTACAAGAACCCATAGAGAGACAGCAATCAGAAATCCAGAAGATTAACAATAAAATTTCAGAATTAGACAACTCAATAGAAAGTCATAGGAGCAGAAATGAAGCGGTAGAAGTTAGAATTAGTGACATTGAAGATAAAGCTCTTGATGCCAACTTATTTGAGGAAAAATCAGATAAAAGAATTAAAAAGAATGAAGAAACTCTAAGAGTCATGTGGGACTCTATCAAGAGAAATAACCTACTAGTGATTGGAGTACCAGAACAGGGGGGGATAACAGAAAATACAGAGAAAATTGTTGAAGATTTGTTGATAGAAAACTTCCCTGATATCATGAAAGATGAGAAGATATTTATCCAAGATGCTCATCAAACCCCACATAAGGTAGATCCCAAAAGAAAGTCACCAAGACATATTATAGTCAAACTTACCAAAACCAAAAATAAAGAGAGAATTTTAAGAGCGGCTAGGGATAAAAAGAAAAGTCATCTGCAAAGGAGAGTCAATTAGAATAAGCTCAGACTACTCAGCAGAAACCATGCAGGCTAGAAGGAAATGGGATGACATATTTAAAGCCTTGAAGGAAAATAACTGTCAGCCAAGAGTTATATATCCAGCAAAACTGTCTCTCAAATATGATGGCAAAATTAGGGCATTTCCAGATAAACAGAAGTTCAGGGAATTTGCAAAAACCAAACAAAATTACAAGAAATACTAAAGGGAGCCCTACGGTTAGAAAATCAGTAACACCAGATAACAATGCAAGACTAGAACACAGGACAGAGCAACCAGATATTGACTTAGATACGGAGATCAAAAATACATGAAAGGTAAAACATTGAAAATAGGGAAACAGATATCAATATGTAAAAAAGGATAATATTAAAACAAAAAAAGAGGGACTTAAAAAATGGAGACATTGATTTTCTATATGGAGGGGAAGTTAAGGTGCTATAATGTAATAAAAGACTGGTATAAACTTAGAAAATTAGGGGTAAATAGTAAGGTAACCACAAAGGAATCTAACAATCCTATTAATCAAAATAAAAAGTAGAAAAACATAAAGACCCAGCAAACACAAAATCTACAACAAAGAGAAAGATGAAAAAAAAATACATAAGGAAAAACGACTCAGCACAGAAAATTGAGGAGAACAAAGAACCTGTGAACAACACACAAAAAGAGATATCAGGATGACAGCACTAAACACATACCTATCAATAATTATACTGAATGTAAATGGACTTAATGCACCAATAAAGAGACGGAGAGTGGCAGATTGGATAAAAAAGCATGATCCATCTATATGCTGCTTACAAGAGATGCACCTTAGACTTAAAGACAGAAACAGGCTAAAACTCAAAGGATAGAAAAAAACATATCAAGCAAACAACACTCAAAAAAGAGCAGGAGTGGCAATACTGATCTCTGACAAAATAGACTTTAAAGTAAAATCCACCACGAAAGATTAGGAAGGACACTATATAATGATTAAAGGGTCAATACACCAGGAAGACATAACTATAATAAATATTTACACACCCAACAACAGGGCTCCAAAATACATAAAACAAACTCCAACAGCTCTGAGAAGAGAGATAGACAGCTCCACAATAGCAGTAGGAGACTTCAACACGCCACTTTTGGTGAAGAGAATATCCAGAAAGAAGCTCAACAAAGACACAGAAGAGCTAAATGCTACAATCAACCAACTTGATCTCATAGACATATACCGAACTCTGCACCCAACAGCAGCCAAGTATACTTTCTTTTCCAACACACATGGAACATTCTCCAGAATAGACCACATAATAGGCCATAAAGCAAGCCTTAACAAAATCCAAAACATCGAAATACTACAAAGCATCTTTTCTGACCATAAAGCCATAAGAGTGGAAATCAGCAACACAAAAAGCAAGGAAAAAAAATGAAACACATGGAAACTGAACAACACCTTGCTCAAAAACTACTGGGTTATAGAAGAAATTAAGGATGGGATAAAGAAATTCATAGAATCAAACGAGAATGAAAACACATCCTACCAGAACCTTTGGGACACAGCAAAAGCAGGGCTCAGAGGTCAGTTTATAGCAAAAAATGCACACATCCAAAAACAAGAAAGGCTCATAATCAAAGCACTAACCCTACAACTGGAACAAGTAGAAAGAGAGCAGCAAAGGAAGCCTACAGTTGCCAGAAGGAAGGAAATAATAAGAATTAGAGCAGAATTAAATGAAATAGAGAGCAGAAAAGCAATTGAAAGAGTTAACAAGTCCAAAAGCTGGTTCTTTGAAAAAATCAACAAAATTGATAAACCATTGGCCAAACTGACAAAATAAAAACTGGAGAGCAAGCAGATAACCCATATAAGAAATGAGATGGGTGATATCACAGTAGACCCAACTGAAATTAAAAGAATCATAACAGAATACTATGAAAAATTGTACTCTGACAAATTTGAAGACCTAGAGGAAATGGACAAATTTATAGAAACTCACTACCTACCTAAATTAACACAAACAAAGGTAGGACAACTAAATAAACCCATAACAAGAGAAGAGATTGAAAAGGTTATTAAAAAACAGCCAACAAAAAAAAAAGCCTTAGCCCGGATGGCTTCACTGGAGAATTCTACCAAACTTTCAGAGAAGAGATAACACCACTTCTACTAAAGGTATTTCAGAGCATAGAAATGGATGGAATACTTCCAAACTCATTCTATGAAGCCAGCATAACCCTGATACCAAAACCAGGTAAAGACACCACAAAAATAGAAAATTACAGACCAATATCCCTTATGAACATTGACGCAAAAATCCTCAACAAAATTTTAGCCGATAGAATGCAGCAACATATCAAAAAAATAATTCACCACGACCAAATGGGATTTATACCAGGTATGCAGGGATGGTTCAACATTAGAAAAACAATCAATGTAATCCATCACATTAATAAAACAAAAGACAAGAACCACATGATCTTATCAATCAATGTAGAAAAGGCATTTGACAAAGTCCAACACCCATTCATGATAAAAACTCTCAAAAAAAATAGAAATAGAAGAGAAATTCCTCAGTATAATTAAGGGCATTTATACAAAACCAATAGCCAACATCATCCTGAATGGAGAGACATTGAAAGCATTCTCCTTGAGAAAAGGAACCAGACAAGAATGCCCTTTATCACCACTATTATTCAACATTGTGCTCAAGATCCTAGCCAGAGCAGTTAGGCTAGAAAAAGAAATAAAGGGCATCCAAATAGGTAGGGAAGAAGTCAAAGTATCTCTGTTCGCAGATGATATGATCTTATATATGGAAAACCCCAAGGAATCCACAAAAAAACTACTGGAACTAATAGAAGATTTCAGCAAAGTTTCAGGATACAAGATAAACATGCAAAAATTAATTGGATTCCTTTACACCAACAAAGAGAACCTTGAAGAGGAAATCACCAAATCAGTACCATTTACAATAGCCCCCAAGGAGATAAAATACTTAGGAATACATCTAACCAGAGATGTAAAAGATCTTTACAGAGAAAACTACAAGACACTACTGCAAGAAACTAAAAGAGACCTGCATAAGTGGAAAAATATACCTTGCTCATGGATAGGTAGACTCAACAGAGTGAAAATGTCAGTTCTACCCAAAGCAATCTGCAGATACAATGCAATCCCGATCCAAATTCCAGCAACGTTTTTTAATGAGATGGAGAAAAAAAATCACCAACTTCATATGGAAAGGGAAGAGGCCACAGATAAATAAAGCACTACACAGGAAGAAGAACAAAGTGGGGGGCCTTACACTACCTGATTTTAGAACCTATTATACTGCCACGATAGTCAAAACAGCCTGGTACTGGTACAATAACAGATACATAGACCAATGCAACAGAGTTGAGAATCCACATATAAGCTCATCCACCTGTGAGCAGCTAATATTTGACAAAGGCCAAAAGTCCATTAATTGGGGAAAAGACAGTCTCTTCAACAAATGGTGCTGGCATAATTGGATATCTATATGCAAAAAACTGAAACAAGACCCGTATCTCACACCATGTACAAAAACTAACTCAAAATGGATCAAAGACTTAAATATAAAATCGAAAAAGATAAGGATCATGGAAGAAAAACTAGGGACAACGCTAGGAGTCCTAATACATGGCGTAAACACAATACAAACCGTAAGTAATGACGCACAAGCACCAGAAGAGAGACTAGATAAATGGGAGCTCCTAAAAGTCAAACACTTATGCTCATCCAAAGACTTCACCAAAAGAGTGAAAAGACAACCTACGGAAATAAATTTTTTCCTATGGGAAAAAAATTTTGGCTATGACAAATCCGATCAGTGTTTAATCTCTAAAATCTACAAGATACTGCAAAACCTCAACAGCAAAAATACAAATAACCCAATTAAAAAATGGACAAAGGATATGAACAGGGACTTCACCAAAGAAGATATTCAGGCAGCTAACAGACACACGAAGAAATGCTCACGATCATTAGCCATCAGAGAAATGCAGATCAAAACTACAATGAGATACCATCTCACCCCAACAAGGCTAGCATTAATCCAGAAAACACAAAATAACAAATGCTTACACACTGTTGGTGGGAATGTAAAATGGTACAACCACTTTGGAAATCGATTTGGCGCTTCCTTAAAAAGCTAGAAATTGAAGTACCATACGATCCAGCTATCCCACTCCTTGGAATATATCCTAGAGAAACAAGAGCCGTCACACGAATAGATATATGCACACCCGTGTACATCGCAGCACTGTTCACAATAGCCAAAGGATGGAAGAAACCTAAATGCCTATCTGTGGATGAATGGATAAACAAACTATGGTATATCCACACAATGGAATATTACACAACGATAAAGAACAATGACAAAGCTGTGAAACATTGTATAACTTGGTGGAAGCTAGAATTTATTATGCTGAGTGAATTTAGTCAGGCACAGAAGAACACCGTATAAGACCACTATTATAAGAACTCCAGAAAAGGTCTAAACACAGAAGAAAACATTCTTTGATGGTTACGGGGGTGGGGAGGGAGGGTGAGGGTTATTCACTAACTAGATAGTGGATAAGAATCATCTTAAGTGAGGGGAAGAACAGCACACACTGCAGGGGAAGCCAGCACAACTGGACTAAACCAAAACTAATAAGTTTCCTCAATACAATCAAATACTTTGAGAGACAGAGTAGCAGGGATCGGGGGTCTGGGGAACATGCTTTCAGGGGACATCTATGTCAACTGGCATAACAAACCTTATTAAGAAAATGTTCTGTATCCTACTATGGTGAGTGGCGTCTGGGGTCTTGAAAGCTTGCAAGCGGCCATCTAAATGCATCAATTGGTCCCAACCACTTGGAGTAAAGGAGAACGAAGAACACCAAAGACACAAGGAAAGTATTGGCCCAAGAGACAGAATGGGCCACATAAACCAGAGACTTCATCAGCCTGAGACCGGAAGAACTAGATGGTGCCTGGCTACCACCAATGAACGTCCTGACAGGGAACACGACAGAGAGCCCCTGATGGAGCAGTAGAACAATGGGATGCAGAACTCAAATACTGGTAAGAAGACCAGACTTAATGGTCTGACTAAGACTGGAGGCGCCCCGGAAAGCATGGGCCCTGGTCTCTCCATCACCCCAGAACTAAAACAATTTCCGAGGCCAACTCTTCAGACAGGGATTGGATGGGACTGTAGGACATAAAGTGATACTTATGAAGAATATGCCTCTTAGACAAGTAGATATAAGAGACCAAAGGGGCGGCTTCTGTCCAGAGGTTAGAGGGGAAAGCAGAGAGTAAGCTGATTGAATGTTCATGGGGAATCAGGGATGGAGGGGAGGAGTGTGCTGTCGCAGAATGGGGTGAGAGGTTGGGGTCTCGTAACAATGTATGTAAAAAAAAATTCTGTATGGGAGACTAACTTGAAATGTAAACTTCATTTAATTACATCAATTAAAAAAAAGAGGAAAAAAAAGGAGGTAGAAAGTGATTGAAATTATAAGATCATTATCTTTGGTAATACTACATTCATCTCTTCTCTTTTATCACTGGTACTCACAGCCCACCAAATGAGTAAGCCTAAAATAATCCTTAATATATTGTAAAGTGATGAAAAAATTTTCAAAAGGAAGCAGTTAATGTAATAAATGTTGAAGGCACTTGTAAGGATGGGTCAGAATATTCATAAGCAGAGGGGAAAATACAGTTTGAAGCCTCTCAAAACATCCTACCAAATGCTTTGAACACAAAAAGATGCCAACAGCATGGGTAAGATCCAAGTCAAATGGTTCATAAAATCACATAAGGCATAATATTTTAATACCTAAAAACATCTGAAATGCATCCAGGCCTTTAACCTAAATGCTAATCAATGAGAAATAATCAAATACCAGTCACTAGTCTCAGGATGTTCAACTACACCTTGATGATGAACCAAAAACCACAGGAAATATCAAGTACTGCTTGTTTTTGGCTAATATTCAACACTGTCTAATTCAGAGTTACTCATCCTGCTCCGAATGATTTTAGAACAAACCCAGACTAAACTGATTTACTGGAAAGATCAATCAACAAATTCCCTGCAAATAGAGAGTACAGCGCTCATTGATTGTTCCCTCTTGTGCAGAAAAAAGACAAAGGAATAGAATGTACACAAAGCTGCTGACTTTAGACCTAGAGTTTCAAAGGTACCTCCTGAGGAAATTAAGTCATTACTAATGCTTAATTGCTACTTTAATTTTTAATGTCAAAGGAATGCTTTCTTCCTGTGACAGTAAAAAACTGGAAAGAAAAGCATAATAAATACAGGATAAATCACATAAAAGCTGTGGAAAATCTTACTGCTTTTCAGAGTAAAGAGCCTTACATCACTGGCAAATAAATTGAAAAAAATTATCAGTTATATATACTGCTTGTGGCAAACCCTGTTAGATGCCCCTGGACTTTCCTGTCACTCCTTCTTTGCTAATAAAATCTTGAAATTTATATGTTTGCCATAAGTCCACGTCCAGAAAATAAATTATGATTCTTATAAGCCAAACCAACCAATTGCCTTCTAGTGGATTCCAGCTAGAATTGCATACTGAATGCTGTAGTGTTTGATCTTCATGGCAACCCCATGTGGATCAGAGTATAACTGTGCTCCATAGGATATTCAATGGCAGATTTTTGGCACTTCTGAAGCTGAAAGAACTGAAGAAAAAATTCTAGCCTCGAGTTGCAATTTTGAAGGATTCTACGGGCAAAAAATTGAATGATGCAAGAAGCATAAAAAAAAGTTGGGAAGAATACACAGAGTCTCTGTACCAGAAAGAATCGGTCGACTTTCAACCATTTCAGGAGGTAGCATATGATCAAGAACCCATGGTATTGAAGGAAGAAGTCCAAGCTACACTGAAAGCAATGGCAAAAAACAAGGCTCCAGGAATTGATGGCATACCAGTTGAGAAGTTTCAACAAACCGATGCAACACCGGTAGCAATCACTAGTCTATACCAAGAAATTTGGAAGACAACTACCTAGCCAAATCACTGGAAGAGATCCATATCTGTGTCCGTTCCAAAAGAAGGTGATCCAACAGAATGCAGAAATTATCTAACAATACCATTAATATCACACACAAGTAAAATGTCGCTGAAGATGACTCATAAACAGTTGCAGCAGTACATCGACAAGGAACTGCCAGAAATTCAAGCTGTATTCAGAAGAGGACGTGAAAAGAGGGATATCATTCCTGATGTCAAATGGATCTTGGCTGAAAGCAGAGAATAGCAGAAAGATGTTTACCTGTGTTTTCTTGACCATACAAAGGCATTCAACTGTGTGGATGGTAAAAAATTATGGATAACATTGTGAAGAAAGGAAATTCCAGAACACTTAATTGTGCTCATGCAGAAACTTTACATAGACCAAGAGGCAGCCATTCAAACAGACCAAGGGGATAAATGAATGGTTTAAAATCAAAAAAGGTGTGCATCAGGGTTGTATCCTTTCACTATACTTATTCAATATGTCTGCTGAGAAAATAATCCAAGAAGCTGAACTATATGAAGAAGAACATGGCATCAGGATTGAAGAAAAAAACTCGTTAACAACCTGCGATATGCAGATGACATAATCTTGCTTGCTGGGAGTGAAGAGGACTTGAAGCACTTACTGATAAAGATCAAACACTAAAGCATTCAGTATGAATTACACCTGAACATAAAGAAAACAAAAATCCTCACAACTGGACCAATAAGCAACATCATGATAAACAGAGCAAAGATTGAGGTTGTCAAGGATTTCATTTTACTTGGATCCACAGTCAACGCCCATAGTAGCAGCAGTCAAGAAATCAAGCAAGGTATTGCATTGGGCAAATCTGCTATAAAAGACCTCTTTAACGTGTTAAAAAATAAAAATGTCACTATGAAGACTAAGGTGAACCTGATCCAAGCCATGGTATTTTCAATTGCCTCATGTATGACTAAGGAAGATAGAAGAAGAATTGACGCCTTTTAATTGTGGTGTTGGCAAAGAATATTGAATATGCCATGGACTTCCAGAAGAACAAACAAGTCTGTCTTAGAAGAAATACAGTCAGAATGCTCCTTAGAAGCGAGGATGGTGAGACTGTCTCACCTACTTTGGACATGTTATCAGGAGGGACCAGTCCCTGGAGAAGGATGTCATACTTCCTAAACTAGAGGGTCAGTGAAAAAGAGGAACACTCTTAACAAGATGGATTGACACAGTGGCTGCAACAATGGGCTCGCTCAAACAGCAAGCATCATGAGGATGGCACAGGACTGGGCAGCATTTTGTTCTGTTGCACATAGGGTCGCTGTGAGTCATATAGCAGCCAACATGCTAACCATTTGCACCACTCATGGACTCATCATATAAACAAGGTACATTTATATCATTCTCCTTTGACACTTAACTTTTATAGTTTAATCACTTAAATATAAAGGGAAGTGAGATGAGGGACTTCTGGGAAAATTTTTAGCTAAGCCATACTAGAAATAGGTTTGAACGGAAAGCTTTCTAGTACTGACTCTTTTCCCTTTTTTATTGCCTTGAGTATGGTTTTGGGAGGACATGATGTTTGGAGCTGTGATAGCCATCTTTCAATCATGAAGCAATAACCCAAGGAGATAAACCCAAAATGCTGAGGATGACCAAGAGGAAAAATCAACAGAACCTGGGGCTATGATGAAATTGCTGAGCTTCTATACCAATCCAGAAACGATTTACCCTAGTTTTTTGTTTGTGTTTATTTAAATGTTTTATTTGCCTAAGTCCCTGAGATTTGGATATTCTATGATTCTATGAATTGTAACTAAAGGCATTCTAATTACTGCAATAATCAACAAATAAGAAAACCTCCATCTCAATGGATAATATAAACAGAAAAATAACAAAATGATTATTTGAAATAAAATATCACCACAGTCATACAAACTGACTAAATTATCAAAAGAAACTATAAATAGAGTTAATTTGAAGATGCAATAATCGTAATTTATTCCTTTAATATGTATCTTAATATTACGAGGTACTAAAGTGGACAATAGAAATAAAAGTGCTTAGAGTCTAGGGATAAGACAGATATTAAATAGTCATGCTATTGAATGTTTAATCAAACTCATAGATTTCATACAACAAATATTTATTGAGTGCTTACTATATGCCAGACACTCTTGTGGGCATTGAAGATATTCCAGTAAATATGCCTCTCTAATGGAGCTTCCCATTTTGGTGGGAATAAAGATAATAAAGTAAATAAGTAAAACAAAATAATCTCTGAGAGTGATAAACACAGTAATAATAAAAAATAAGAATAAAAATGGGAAGCTACCATTGGAAGCAGTGTCCAGGAAATGCCTCTCTAACAAGGTGACATTTGAAATGAGACCTGCAAATTGCAAGGGCACTAGCCAAGAATATATCTGAAGCCAGGAAGTTTTAGGTAAGTGAAAACAAATATAAAGGTCCTAAATTTGGAACAATCTTGATATATTTTAGGATTAGGAATAAGGACAGGATAGTTGACACACTGAAAAATAGGGGAGAGGAGTAGAAAATGAGGGCAGAGAGCAGAGCACAGAGGAACACAAAGGTCATGAAAAGGAGTAGACGTTTTATTCTCACTGCCAAGGGAAGCCATTGGAGGATTTTAAGCAGAGGATGACGTAAGAGGATATGTGTTTTTAAAAGATGATTCTGGCTGATATGTTGAAAATGAATAGAGGGGCAAAGAGAGACTCATTCGGGCACTCAAGATTTGAAATGATGTTAACTTGGCATAAACTGGTGGTAGAAGAAATGGAGAGGAGAGGACAGACTGGAGTTATCTTGTGGCAGTATCCCTGCCTGGATATGAGGGAGTAGGGGAGACAGAACAGCCAAAAAGAAGTCTTAGAGTTTTGGATTGAACAACTAGGTAACTGGTGGTGCCACTAACGGGAATGGTGATAGGTGCAGGATATTGAATCTCTTTCCTCTGAAGAGATCTATATTCTTTAAGGCTTATGTTTGTATAATCCGTTAGCCTTAAAAAAAAAAAAAAAAAAAAAAAACTTTCATTTTATCTCACTTGAACCTCACAGCAGTCCTGCAAAGAAGGCAGGGTCGTTGTATGTATCTATCTTTTACAACTAAGGAAACTGAGGCACAAAGAAGCTAAGTGATGTGTACAAGTCACATAGCTATTACATGGGAAACCATGTCAATTAGCCATTGAAGTGATGGTGGATGAGAAATTGCTTATCCCACAGTTGAATCGCCCTCTTCCTCCAATACTTCCTGCTGCAAATTCTCTGCTATCACATACAAGCTCTCTTCTCTCTCTCACTTCTGAGACCCATACAAAGATGATGGACAGCAGTAGTTGAAAAAGTCTTTGAAATTCAGGAAATAATGAGAATTTCTTTGTTGATATATATTACAAATTCAATATATTTCAAAATAATCTCTGGAAAATGGGATATATGTGTGGTTTTCTTTTGCTTATCCAACTTTTTAAAATTTTCTATAATGAATATGTTACCTTTATTATAAGGGGGAAACACAATATATGTTACAAAAATAAGAGAAATAACTCCTGGCAAAGTTCCAAGATATCTTTCTGACCAGTAGATTTAAAATTTCTCCTTCCTGGTATTAGTCAGTGACTAAACCACATGTTTATTTGATTGTTTTAATGTGACTTCTCTAATCAAAAATATGGCTGGAGGTCATTTCACTGGGCGACGTTTGTTTTTAAATGAAATATAAGAAGATTAGGAAAATAAAAATTAACTTTACTGATTTTTTTTAAATGGAATTCTGGGCAATATTCCGCAACACCTCAGATTCTTCCACAGAGTTTCAAATTCAATACCAATTCTCATTGTTCTCACCTCAGGGCCTACCAGTAAGCCCCACAATCATGAACTTTCCCAGGCCTATAAACTATCATTAGTAGATCCAAAACTAGGGAAAGCACTAAAAATTTTGAAATGTGCTTTTAAAAGATAAAAAACTGAGTGGCAAACATTATTAAAATGTATCAGCACCCTTGTTAAAAAGTAAATTGTTTTTTTTTTCTTCTTCATTTATTTATTGACTATCCCTGGGTTTGTTTATGCTAGCTACGTACTGATCAGATTTTCACAGGCCAACCTTTAACAGCCATGGTTCATTGCACGAAAGCAAAAGAAGGTCACTGAAAAGATGACTGCGAAGAGCTTTTCCCAAAGTCTACCTTGGGCGTCTCTCTCTGCACAGAACAGCTGTGAATGCATCCATGATCCATTAATATTTTCATATAGTCAGATCATGCCGTTTGAATTCACATAAACACGCAAAGTTTCACTGTACCTAGTTTTACTTCTTTAAGCTTGCAATAAGAACAATGTATTATTATATGAAGCATGCACATTATTCAGTTGTTTAACCATGCTCTTAATCAGTGTATAATATGTGTCACAAATAGGCAGCTGCTAAATCAATTATACATAAAGATAATCTTTTCTAGATTACTATTGCCTATATATATTGCATAATTTAGGTCCTAACACATTCTCCTCCTTAATCCTCTTCTTTTTATAGAAACTAAATCATTACCTTGTTCTTTTTAATGGTTCAAAAAGTTTGTTTTTCCTATATGCTATAAAAGTAAAATCACTTCAATGGAAGACAACATTTTTAACTTAAGTATTTATAGCACATATTTTTCTAAAAGCTTAGACTTTTTTTTTTTCCATGAAAGTTTTCCAGCTGGGGTTCTTAAGTTGAAAATACATTTTCTTTTAAAAATACCAGTACCAGGACTTCTGGCAAAATGGTGCTCTAGGCAGAAGCCCCACGCCATCCCTCCATAGCAAGGATCCAAAAACTAAGCCGAACAGAGAAAACAACAATCCTGAAACCCTAAAACATCAAATGAAGGAATAAAGAACTCAGCCAAGCACCAAATGGAGTGAGAAAACTGAAAGAGAACGGACAGCAAGGAGAGATTCATCCAGAGGTCTACTACCAGCTAACGCAGTGCAGATCCACCATCTTGGATTCCTATCAGAGACCAGCAAACAGGGGGTACAAGAAAGCAGCTTCACGGAGATTCCAGTGGGAGAAAAAGCAACTGGTAATTTGCAATATATGCTTTCCCACCCCCTACCCTTCTTCACCCCCACTTGGCCTCCTCTGCTTCCCACAGCCACAATCTCTTGTCCAGGAAGCACCGGCTGCTTGGATTCCACTAACCGGAAGGGGCCAGCTCTCTGAGTGCCGTTTGTAGGCTGCCAGTGTTGCTTTTTTCCACTTCTTTTTATTTCTTCCTTACCTCTCACCACCTCCCCCTCCTTTCGCCCAAATACCTGGCTCCGTGCACCATCATTGCTTCTTCCTGAGGGGCTGCAGAGCTCCAGTAGTTTGTAATATAAGCTTTCCCACCACCTACCCTTCTTCACCCACACTCGGCCCCCTCTGCTTCCTGCAGACACAGTCTCTTGTCTGGGAAGCACCGGCTGCTTGGATTCCACTAGCCCATACTAGCTGGCTCTCTGAATGCCATTTGTTGGCTGCTGGTCTTGCTTTTTTTATTCTCTAAGAGCTGAAGCAAAATGCAGACAAAAATGAGGAAAAAATAAATTCATGGAAAATACGACAAAAAAATGAAAGAATTCAGGAAAATAATGCAGGAACGAAATGCAAAAATAAATTCACAACTAGAGATTATACAAAGACAACAATTAGAAATCCAAGAGATAAACAATAAGATTTCAGAAATAGAGAGTGTCATAGAAGGGCTAAGGAACAGATCTGAAACAGCAGAAGACAGGATCAGTGGATCTGAAGACAAACACTTGGATACAGCTCTGTTTGAGGAAAACTCAGAAAAAAGAACAAAGAAAAATGAAGAGACCCTGAGAGTTACATGGGATACAATCAAAAGCAAAAATTTCGAGTGATTGGAGTTCCAGAACAGGGGGAGAAAACAGAAAACAGAGAGGATCATTGAGGAACTGCTGAGAGAAAAATTCCCCAATATCATGAACGACGAAAAGCTGGCCATCCAAGAAGCTCAACAAATCCCATATAGGATAGACCCCAAAAGAAAATCACCAAGGCATATCATAATCACACGCACCAAAACCAAAGACAAACAAAGAATCCTGAGAGCAGATCCTGAAAAACAAGAAGTCAGATACAGAGGAGAAACAATAAAACTAAGCTCAGATTATTCAGCAGAAACCATGCAGGCAAGAAGGCAAAGGGATGACATA
Organism: Dugong dugon; assembly: GCA_030035585.1. NCBI lineage: Eukaryota > Metazoa > Chordata > Mammalia > Sirenia > Dugongidae > Dugong > Dugong dugon. The sequence goes on from CM057473.1 coordinate 43,039,274, forward strand.
TATAAAATCTTGAAAGAAAAAAATTGCCAGCCAACAATAATATATCCTGCAAAACTCTCATTCAAATATGATGGTGAAATTAGGACATTTCCAGATAAACAGAAATTAAGGGAATATGGAAAAGCCAAACCAAACTAACAAGAATTATTAAAGGGAGTTCTTCGAGCGGAGAACAAACAACTTCAGCTCACAGGTAGAATCTAGGATGCAGGATCGTAACAGCCAGATACCAATCTAGGAAATGAACTCTCAAGGACTATCCAAAACCAAAAGAAATACAACAGGGAATCAGAGCAGTTAATCAGTAAATGACAACAACATCAAAACAATAAAAGAGGAAATAAACGGCATAGGTATAGAACCTTCTAATGGAGAGGAAGGCAAGGCGATACCAAGTAATGGTAGACTGCTTCAAATTGAGAAAATAAGGGTAAAATTCAGGGTAAACACAAAGACAGTTAACAAACACACTCATTAAAAAAAGACGAAAAACATAATATCTCAGCAAAAACAAAACCTACAAAAACAAAAGAAATGAAAAAACATCCACAAACAAAAGAAACTCAGCACAAGAGAGTAAGAAGACCAAAGAAAACTTCAGCACCACAAAAAAAAGCACTACAAAATGACAGCAACAAACTCACAGCTATCAATAATTACACTGAATGTAAATGGACTCAATGCACCCATAAAGAGATGGAGAGTGACAGAATGGATAAGAAAACAGGATCCATCAATATACTGTCTACAAGAGACACACCTTAGAAACAAAGATGCGAGTTTATTAAAAGTCAAAGGTTGGAAAAAAATATATCAAGCTAACAACTACCAAAAAAGAGCAGGAGTGGCAATTCTAATCTCAGATAAAATAGACTTTAAAACGAAATCTACCATAAAAGACAAAGAAGGACACCATATAATGATTAAGGGGTTGATCCATCATGAAGACATAACCATAATAAACATCTACGCACCCAATGACAGGGCTCCAAAATACATAAAACATACTCTAACAGCCCTGAAAAGAGAAACTGACAGTTCCACAATAATAGTAGGAGACTTCAACACACCACTTTCAGTAAAGGACAGAACAACTAAGAAGAAACTCAGCAAAGATACACAAGACCTAAAGGGCACAATCAGCCAACTTGACCTCATAGACATATATAGAACACTCCATCCAACCACTGCAAAGTAAACATTCTTTTCCAATGCACATAGAACGTTCTCCAGACTAGACCATATCTTAGGCCACAGAGAAATCCTCAACAAGATCCAAAACGTTGAGATAATTCAAAGTATATTTTCTGACCACAATGCCATCAAGGTAGAAATTAACAATAGACAGAGCAAGGAAAAAAAATCAATTACATGGAAACTGAATAATACCATGCTTACACATCACTGGGTAACAGAAGAAATCAGAGATGGAATCAAAAAATTCCTAGAATCAAATGAGAATGAAAACACATCATACCAAAACCTTTGGGACACAGCAAAGGCAGTCCTCAGAGGACAATTTATAGCAATAGATGTACGTATCAAAAAAGAAGAAAGGGACAAAATCAAAACATTAACTACAGAGCTCAAACAAATAGAAAGAGAACAGCAATAAAAGCCCACAGCCACTGGAAGAAAGGAAATAGTAAAGATCAGAGCAGAAATAAATGAAATAGAGAACAGAAAAACAATAGAAAGAATCAACAAAAGCAAAAGTTCATTCTTTGAAACAATCAACAAAATTGACAAACCACTGGCCAGACTGACAAAAGAAAAACAGGAGAGGACCCAAATAACCCCAATAAGAAATGAAATGGGGGGACATTACAACAGACCCAACTGAAATAAAAAGGACTATAACAGAATATTGTGAAAAACTATACTCCAACAAATTTGAAAACTTAGAAGAAATGGATAAATTTCTAGAAACACACTACCTACCCAAACTACAACAAAGTGATGTTGAAAATCTGAACAGACCCATAACAAGAGAAGACATTGAAAAGGTAATAAAAACACTCCCAACCAAAAAAAGCCCTGGCCCAGATGGCTTCACTGGAGAATTCTACAAAACATTTACAGAAGAGCTTCTACCAGTACTACTCAAGCTATTTCAGAGCATAGAAAAGGAAGCAACACTTCCAAATTCATTCTATGAAGCCAGCATGATGCTGTTACCAAAACCAGACAAAGACGGCACAAAAAATGAAAATCACAGAACAATATCTCTCATGAATATAGATGCAAAAATTCTTACCAAAATTCTAGCCAATATAATTCAGCATCATATCAAAAAAATAATACACCACGACCAAGTAGGATTCATACCAGCTATGCAAGGATGGTTCAACATTAGAAAATCAATCAACGTAATCCACCACATAAATAAAAGGAAAGAAAAGAATCACATGATCATCTCAACTGCTGCAGAAAAGGCATTTGACAAAGTCCAACACCCATTTCTGATAAAAACTCTCAATAAAACAGGTATAGAAGAAAAATTTCTCAACATAATAAAGGGCATCTATGCAAAACAAATGGCCAACATCTTTCTTACCGGAGAGAGGCTGAAAACATTCCCCCTGAAAACAGGAATAAGACAAGGATGCCCTTTATCACCACTCCTATTTAACATTGTGCTGGAAGTTCTAGCTAGAGCAATAAGGCAAGAAAAAGAAATAAAGGGCATCCAAACTGGTAATGAAGAAGTTAAACTCTCCCTGTTTGCAGATGATATGATACTATACACAGAAAACCCTAAAGACTCCACAAAAAACCTACTGGAACTAATAGAAAGATTCAGCAGAGTAGCAAGATACAGGACAAACATACAAAAAATCAGTTGGATTCCTATACACCAGTAAGGAGAATGATGAAAAGGAAGTCAGGAAAACAATACCATTTATAATAGCCCCTAAAAAGACAAAATACTTAGGAATAAATCTGACCAGGGATGTAAAAGACCTATACAAAGAAAACTACAAAACACTACTGCAAGAAACCCAAAGGGATCTACATAAATGGAAAAACACACCATGCTCATGGATAGGTAGACTCAACATTGTGAAAATGACAATTCTACCCAAAGCAATTTACAAATACAACACAATCCCGATCCAAATACCAGCCACATTCTTCAAAGAGATGGAAAAACAAATCATTAACTTTATATGGAAAGGGAAGAAGCCCCGAATAAGTGAAGCACTACTGAAGAAGAAGAATAAAGTTGGAGGACTCACACTACCTGACATCAGAACCTACTATACTGCTACAGTAGTCAAAACAGCCTGGTACTGGTACCACAACAGATACATTGACCAATGGAACAGAATTGAGAACCCAGTTGTAAATCCATCCACCTACAGTCACCTGATCTTCAACAAGGGCCCAAAGTCCATCAAATGGGGAAAAGACAGTCTTTTTAACAAATGGTGCTGGCAAAACTGGATATCCATCTGCAAAAAAATGACACAGGACCCATAACTCACACCATATTCAAAAACTACTTCAAAATGGATCAAAGACCTGAATATAAAGCCTAAAACTATAAAGTTCATAGAAGAAAAAATAGGACCAACACTTCAGGCCTTAATACATGGCATTAACAGGATACAAACCATATCCATTGATTCACAAACCCCAACAGACAAGCTAGATAACTGGGATCTCCTAAAAATCAAACACCTATGCTCTTCAAAAGACTTCACCAAAAGAGTGAAAAGAGAACCTACAGACTGGGAAACAATTTTTGGACAGTACAAGTCAGACAAAGGTCTAATCTCCATAATCTACAAGAAAATCCAACACCTCTACAACAAAAACACAAATAATCCTATTAAAAAATGGGCAAAGGAAATGAACAGACATTTCACCAAAGAAGACATTCAAATGGCAAATAGACACATGAGGAAATGCTCGCGATCACTAGCCATTAGAGAAATGCAAATTAAAACCACAGTGAGATACCATCTCACCCCGGCATTACTGGCACAAATCAAAAACACTGGAAATAACAAATGTTGGAGGGGCTGCAGGAAGATTGGAACTCTTATGAACTGCTGGTGGGAATGCAAAATGATACAACCATTTTGGAAAATGATATGGCGCTTCCTCAGAAAGCTAGAAATAGACATACCATTTGATCCAGCAATCCCACTCCTAGGAATATATCCTAGAGAAATAAGAGTCGTCACTCGAATAGACATATGTACACCAATGTTCATGGCAGCATTGTTCACAATAGCAAAACGATGGAAACAACGTAGGTGCCCATCAACAGATGAATGGATAAACAAACTGTGGTACATACACACAATGGAGTACTATGCAACAAGAAAGAACAATGATGAATCTGTGAAGCATCTCATAACATGGATGAAACTGGAGGACATTATGCTGAGTGAAATAAGTCAATCACAAAAGGACAAATACTGTATGAGACCTCTATCATAAAAACCCATGAAAAAGTTCACACACAAAATGTAACAATCTTTGTTGGTTACCAGGGATGGAAGGGGTGGGGAGGAAATACTAAATAGGCAATAGATAAGTGGTACCTTGGGTGAAGGGTGAGACAGTACACAATACAGGGGAAACTAGCACAACTTGTACAAGGAAAGGTCATGGAGCTCCACAGACACATCGAAACTCCCTAAGGGACTGAATTGCTAGGTGCAGGGCTGTGGGGACCACGGTCTCTGGAAACATCTAGCTCAATTGGCGTAACACAGCTTATAAAGACGATGTTCTACTTTCTACCATGGTGAGTAGCGTCTGGTGTCTTCAAAGCCTGTGAGCAGCCATCTAAGATACTCCACTGGTCTCATCCCTTCGGGAACAAGGGAGAATGAAGAGAACAGGATACAAGGAAAAGATTAGTCCGAATGACTAATTTCCACAGCTACCAAGGCCTCCACCGGACTGAGTCCAATATAGCTAGATGGTGCCTGGCTACCACCACTGACTGCTCTGACAGGATCACAACAGAGGGTTCTGGACAGAGCTGGAGAAGGATGTAGAACATAATTCTAACTCACAAAAAAAAAGACCAGATTTATTGGTCTAAAGGAGAGGGGAGAAACCCCGAGAGTATGGCTCCCAGACACCCTTCTAGCTCAGTGATGAAGTCATCTCCGAGGTTCACCATTCATTCTGGAAGTGGACAGTCCCATTAAACAAAATGGGACTAATGAGGTACAGAAGTCCAGGGACAAGGGCCAGAAGGTAGAAGGAGACAGGGAAGCTGGTGATAGGGAACCCAAGGTTGAGTAAGGTTAGTGTTGATGTATTGTGAGGTTGTTAACCATTGTCATAGGGCAACATGTGTAGTAACTGTTAAATGAGAAACTATTTTGTTCTGTAAGCCTTCATCTTAAGTGAGAATAGCAGTACAATTGGAAGAGTGTAGTCGATGTCTCTGAACTGTGCATGTAGAAATTTTTGAAGTGGTGTATCTTTGGCTATGTATATTTTCACCAAAAAAAAAAAAAGGTCAAGAAGGGAGAGGGTTGACATGTTGTGGGGTTGTTAACCAATGTCATAAAACAATATGTGTACTACTGTTTCATGAGAAACTATTTGTTCTGTAAGCCTTCACCTGAAGTACAATAAAAAAATTAAAAAAAAAAATACCAGTACCAGTTGCTGTCGAGTCGACTATGACTCGCGGTGACCCATGTGTGTCAGAGTAGAACTGTGCTCCATAGGGTCTTCAGTGGCTGAATTTTTGGAAGTAGATGTCTAGGCCTTCCTTCCAAGGTGCCTCTGGGTGAACTCGAACTTCCAACCTTTCATTTAGCAGCCAAGCACGTTAATCATTTGCACCATTCTGGGACTTTTAAAAATAGTTGCTACTAAAAGAAAAATATCAATTCAATAGAACCAAATTGTACTTCCATGAAAAGTAACAATTAACAAAAAAGCCAAGGGGTAAGCCATTATACCCTTATCTCCACCTCCATAGGGTTTCATAACCAAGACATTTCGATAGCCCAAATATGGATATGGAGTCATTAAAGTAACGGAGATAACACTGCAGAAAATAAAATAGTTGAAAAAATAGTAAGTTGTAAACTTGGAGCTCTGGTTTTAATGTCAGTGGCGCTCTGGTGGTGCAGTCATTAAGCATTCGGCTGCTAACCAAAAGATTGGCAGTTGGAAACCACCAGCTGCTCCTTGGAAACCCTACGAAGCAGTTCTACTCTGTCCTATAAGGACGCTATGAGTCGGAATCGACTCGATGGCAACGGGTTCGGTTTTGGTTTGGTTTGGTTTTGGCCATAATTCAGTGAGCAAACAGTGGTCATTAATTTAAAATTCTTGTGCCTTGGTTTCTACATCTGTGAATAGAATTAATAAACTGTCCACTCTCTGCTGTATAGAAATGTTTTCAGAACCAACAAGATAACAAATAAGCTAAAGTACGAATTATAGCCACTATTGAGACTGACAACATAAGAATTATCTGAGATATTTATTTAAAATGCAGATTCCCAGTTTCCAGCCCCAGAGATTCATTTTTGTGGGAGGAGTAGCAAGATGTGACCTGGAAATCCAGGTTTTTAATAAACACCAGGTGATGGTGTAACAGGTTATCTAAAGGCCCCATCTTAATTAACTGCTCTGATGCAACCTAGACACACATCCAGTTATTTCCTCCCCCAGCCTTACACATTATTAAATAAGACAGAAGTCACAACTGGGTAAAAGATGTGCCTGTACAGTGGGAAAGGGTATGGGAGAGGACAGGAGGGGAACGACGGCAAGTTAGAGCTGTTCTGGTTACACCAATAATAGAACAGGCTGCAAAACAAAAATCAATAGCTTCTCTGACATTATTCTTAGCATGTCATTCCATCTAGTCCCATGCATTTTGTTTGTTTTTAACAGAAGACAGGTTTTAGTGTAAAACATGTTTCATAATAGACTATAAAATTGTTTGCCCGATGTTAACTTTTTTGCTTTTGTTACATTTGCTTTCATGAATTTAAATTCTATACTTTGCCATCTTCTTCTTGCAGTTTCTTTTTTAAATATCTGTAAGGATCATTTTTTTCTCCAGTATTGACTGATGAAAAATGTATGCCCCTCCCCTGGACTTATGAATACCTGTAAAATTTTGTGAAAAAAAAAATTAACTATAATATAACTATAACCTGAGGCCAAAACATGACTAACTTTTCTCAGATAACAAAGTCATTCAGTTGTCCCAAGATTCTGAACTTTATCTCAGAGTCTTGACCAGGGTTCTTAAAACAATTACCTGTGTTTCAAATTATTCCATTAAATGTTTAATATCTCTAAGGTAGATGGGGTTTCAGGGTCCTTGGGAATGATTAGGTTTTGCCTTGAACTCAAATACACAATATGGGAAATAGAAGAAATTGCTAGAATTGCAGTTTCCAGAGCCCTTCTGGCTCTAAAGTACAATTCATTCTCCACATTTAACCCTCGGAAGTACAATTGTCTTAGGATCACTTTGTAAAAACTACACATGCTAAGGAAAAAAGACATAAAAGCTTGTGGGGAGGCAGGGGGGGTGGGCAGGGAATTTTGTGAAATTAGCACCAAACTCTGCTGCCAAAGGGTCATTATGTGTTTATATAGATACGCCTTCTTGTGGTGAATGAATGGGACATAGGACATTCAAAAAGTTTTATGGAAATTAAGGAAGAGCAATTTTGTTTTTCTTAGTTTAGTATTGTCTGAGATAGAACAAGTACATTTTAATGAGACCTGATCTACAAGAATTTTACTTGTGTGTATATTGAAGCTTAGTAACCCTGAACTATTTACCCAAAAGAAGGGAGGAAAGGGCAGAGAAAACTGACTGACTCCTGCTATTTAATTGAGAAGGGATTTCAACACTGGACTTTCAATTGATTTATACAATGCTATTTCATCTATAAAATTTAAGGTATAACTGAGAAACATAATCCCAGTGAAAAGAAGAGCAAATATAAAACCAGAAAAGGAATTGTTAAAGTAAGTGAAAGCAGGGTGTATTTAAAACAAACCAGGTGGAAGCCAGAAAGGAGTGGAGAGAAAGTTACACAGAAAAGAAAGTAAAACATGTAGACTTTTCACTGACATTGTTAAATGCCAGTGCTAAGTTTTCTTGCATATAGATGAAACTCTTAGTTTTGAGAACATTTAAGAATCCATGAAGATGTCCCAAAGGGCAAAAGGGCAACCATGATTTTAGGAAGAGGAAGTTGGAATTCTATAGACTTGGGCTCAGTTTATATCAACTGTCCTATGCTTTATAATCTTGGTGACACATACAGGGAAAAAAAGGGGGGAAGGGGGGGAGGGATATATGAAAACCCAACAATCTAAGGAAGCCTTAACTAATGAAATGAGAAACGGCCAAGCGTTAAACCTGAAAATAACATTAAAACATAATCTACACCAGTGGATTTTCTGCTGTATTATCAGAAATAATAATAACAATGGCAAGCACTACTTTGAAGATTAAGTGATACATATTTTATGGATATATTTCTTCCAAATTTGTTTCAGACATGAGAATAAAAACAAAAAAACCCACCGCCATCAGTCGATTTGACTCAGTGACCCTATAGTACAGACTGGAACTGCTGTGTAGGGTTTCCCAGGCAGTAAATTTTTATGGAAAGAGACTGCTACATCTTTCTCCTGCAGAGCAGCTGGTAGATTCAAACTGCAGGCCTTTCGGTTATCATCCAAGAGCTTTAACCACTGCGCCACCAGGGCTCCATAGACATGAGAATAGTAATATATAAACTGATTTGGAATGAAACAATTCTAAAGTATTTTCTTGCATTACCACAGATTATACTTCAGGTTATATAATCACAGAATTTAGATGACATTTGTCCAAGTAAGAGCTCCCCATCCTACCACCACCTTTACAATTTATTTAAGTATTGGGAGTAGCCCAGACAAAATATATAAGCTATTTTAACACCTAGTAAGATCATATGGGAAACTATTTGAAGATGGTCATTTTTCTTACCCTGAAACAGAGGAATATAAAGAAGTCTCAAGAACAAAGTAGTACACTTTTGGTGATATTTTAAATTGTGTTCTGGCTAAATATTCCTATTTTTTTTAGTTTCAACTCTTAAAAATTTGTAAGAAATTGAAAGGAAGAGGGTTACAAAAACAATTATATATATAATACCATTCATTACAGCCCCTTTGATATTTTGTACTGTTCTCTTGTTTTGTTTTCAATATCACTGCTCATTTGTACTAGTTTTTAGCTTTCAATTTGGAAAGTTAATCTAGGCCCCATTTCCAATATACTTCTAACAAAAGTTTTTTTTAAACAACTCAACATTTCTCACTACTCCCTAAATTGTAGTCATCCTGCCATTCACATTAACAGGAAATACAGTGCAGATGAATCTGAACTTTGTAATTTGACACGTGTTGAGACCAAATTGTAACTTCCCTTCTCCTTCATTATGTGTAGCTTGAATTTAACTTGCTTGGAACAATGCAAAGTAGAAGAGAGGATAAGTGAAGTAGGCCACAATTTACAAGAGACAGACAAACAAGACTGAGAAAAACAGAAACAAAATATGAATGTGGTATACTCTGACATAAATATGTCCCATTAAAACAGCATTCTACAAGGTGTACTCCTTGCCTGATTTTGCCTGTACTGGGCTCAGAATCTTAGCTGTCATAGTCTAAGGGTCTACTAGTAAAGGTATTGATAGATAACAGTATCTGGAGGGTATTCTTCAATTCTGGATTCTTGTGGGTGACAAAATGATTACTTAAAAATAGCCTGAACATATATTATGAAAATAGAACAAAATACATTTTGCCACATATTAAATTAACCAGAAATCTACTCAACATATAATAAAAATGGCATTCTAATATTGAATCTCAATTTAATCAGTAAAAATTGACCAAAAAAAAAAAGTTGTGTAAGGCGATTGTTCTATTCAGTTCTAGTCTGAATTCTTCAAGTTTTCAATGACTCTTTTCTGTATATTGTCATTTTCTTAAATGCATCTGCTCACAGTTCACTTTAGGTCTAGTCTTTTTCATTGTATTTCTAAGGAAAGTTACTTCCTACAATCAAGTGGAAAATACTAGCTCCCTGTTATCTTTGTAAATCCAGAGACAACATCTATTTATGTGGTGCAATAGCACTGCCAGTCATTATCTGAGTCTTCATACTATGCACTGCGTCTTTTTATATTAGTGGGAGATATTGACAAGGATTTTTTGGAACAATATTATCAAAAGAAGTTCAGAGTGAAAAGAATTGTAGTTAAGACTGGGCTTCCTAATGTTGGTCAGCTTACTCTGAGATGTCTGAAGCCATGTTCATCTTAAAAAAGATAACATAGTTCAAGAGCTCCTCTCCTAGCTTCCAGCACTCAAGAAACTTTATAGAAATTACTGGAGTTTATGATGGGTGGGGCACTATTACTAAGACACTTTCTAGTTCATAAAGCATTGGTTTTCAAGCTGCACAGTCTACAATTTTAAGCAGTATAATCTGGTTTTGTGGCTATCCAGGCTAAAAGAAATTCTTCAAAATTATCTTAACCTAACCAACTCCTTAAAAATTGAAAACTAAGAGATTGTAAAATTCTGTCTTGAAAGGAGATTGATATGTGTTTTCTGTGCTTGTCGTATGTTGGATGGTTATGCTTAAGCCAGGCCATTTAAAGAGAAATTCTAATACTTGAGTAAAAGAATTCTAAAATGAAAATTTTTCAGAAGTTTACTTTCAGGGGTCTTCCTTAATCATTACCTCCCAATCATATCTGTCTTAGCTTCTTAGTGCTGCTATAACAGAAATACCACAGTGGGTAGCTTTAACAAACAGAAATTTATTTTCTCATAGTTAGGAGACTAGAAGTCCAAATTCAGGGCACTGGCTCTAGGGGAAGGCTTTCTCTGTCGGCTCTGAGGGAAGGTTGTTGTCTCTTTTCAGCTTCTGTTCCTTGATTCCTTGGTGGTCTCCAGGTGGCATCAATCGTCCCTAGTTTGTCCTTACTTGCATCTGTGCCTAAACTGCTCCTTTTATATCTCAAAAGTGATTGTCTTAAAACACACCCTACACTGATAATAGCCTCATTAACATAACAAAGAAGGTCCTATTCCCAGGTGAGATCATATACACATGTATAGGTGTTAGGGTTTACAACATATATTTTGGGGGACACAATTCAATTCATAACAACATCATTCTGAATTTCTCTTATGGACACATGAGTCTGCAAATACAAAATCAGCACTACTCTGAGGCTTCTCCTTAGCAAATTTGTGAAAAGCACTTTGCTTTTTTGGTGAAAAACTATACCTCTCCCTCTAGTATATGCCAAGATGGTAGTAGATCGCCAGGCCTTTCTTCCGAGTCTGTCTTACTATGGTAGTTCTTCTGAAACCTGTTGAGCATCATAGCAACATGCAAGCCTGCACTGACAGACAGGTGGTGGCTTCCCATGAAATGCATTGGCCGGGAATGGAACCCAGATCTGTGGCATGGAAGGCAAGAATTCTACCACTAAACTACCAATGCCCCTTGAGTCAAAAGTGTAGAACTCCTTAAAACAAAATTCCATAGCCACTTATTTTTCCCCTTCTCCCACTGACCTTGCTTTATCTATTTTTGATCTAGTTCATCAACACATACACTTTCCACATCGTTTTCCTTCACTTGTCTTCTCAGCCTGGATAACATGGTCAACCATTTCAAAACTGTGCATTAATGCCTAGAATCATCCATCTCCTTCATCGTCCAGCTTGTCAGAATTCACCCCTGGATAACACACGTTTTCCCTTTTATTTGTTTCTGTTTCCAGGCTCCTGAACGTTGCTGTGAAAGTGGCAAAACTCTGTCAATAGGATGCTCTACAAACGTGTACAGTAGAACTGTTTGTAAGCACTTTGAGGATAGAGATTGTGTCTTTTTGTTGTTGTTATTTTTATCCCCTATGGCTGAGATCAGACGCAATGGAAGGTTGTCTTTCCTTGACCTAAAAGCATTCCTCTGGAGAAGAGACTTTAGTTTATTACCCAGTAAATGCTCATTGAACTCAGCTTTAAAGAATTGAAGACATTGTCATTTCTCTTTCAATTTGAGCCCTTTACTCAAGTCGGTGTCCTGTTTTCATATGCCGTAGTCCAAGAAGTTTGTCTTTAAATATTCTGTCACCTACTTCCCTCCATTAAACTGGAGAGAACTGTTTTCCGCACCATGTAGCCTTGGAACACTACCATAGTAGTTCCCCTAATGGGCTCTTCTGACTTAGAAATGCCGGGTTTATTACGGCTTGCATATGAAGTTTGATTACATGCATTCATAATTGAGTTTCCCCTTTGCTTTATTAATCAGAACCATCATTTCTCAAAATGATAATTAGATGGCAAGTTGTGGCAAACGTATATTTATATACGTATATTTATTTATAACATATATTTGTAACGTATATTTATTTATAGATTATCTCCCACTTTCTCTCTGCATGTTAACATTGTCTAATAAATCATATAATTGTAAAAATGACATAATACCCAAACTACATCTCTTATTTTTATTGAAAGAGTGACATTCTAGAGTAACATTCTTAAACATTCACATTGTCTACTGTTTAATTAATCTACTTCTCCGTGATGTGACTCCTTAATATTTTGGTGTGACCTTACAGATATTTTTACCATTTAACACAGAAGGGTGTTGGGTTACATGTTTTGCATTGATTTTAAACAATGTCATCTCAGAAAAGATGTTGCTATAGATTTGCAGCTATAGATACAGCATTTCCAGTTTTCCATTTACAGTTTCATTTATACTGTAGAAAAACAAATTATCATGCAACACATTTGAACCTTTTCATATCTAAGTGCCTGTATATAAATAAATGTGAAAAATATTAACTGATGTAACCTCTTTTCCAGGCAGACTTGCTGAAAGCAGCTGGTGACTTCAAAATATTTAAGCAGGGAAAACCGGGGAACATACAATTAGAGCTTCCTGTTAGCTTTTAATTCTTCTTTCTTTTTTAACTGAATCATCAGTTACTGGGGGAAAATCAAAACAAACAAAATAAGAAGAAAAAAAAAAGTATCTTTTGTAGAAAGTACCCTCAGAAATATCTTAACATGAAAAGCCTGACCCATTGGAGAGCGTGATGAACCGGTATCTGAAAGGTCAAGATTCTACCCCAGTGCTCAAAGTATTCACTCCATGTCATGGAGCAACTTAGATAAGCAAGTGGCCCAGCAGAAGGTGTGTGGTTTTGGAAGCTACTTCTATACAAGCTTCTGTTGACCCTTTCATGTCTTCCTGGGAACAGAAGAGCAGAAGAGTGAATATGGTTGCATTACAGAGAAAGCACTAAATAAACTGGAGGTTGCTTTATCAGTTTTTCTCACAAGAGAAAGATCACCAAGAGGACATCACCAAATTTCTCTCCCAACTGAGGTCTTTTTTTGTTTTTTTTACGCTTGTGTTGAGAACGGTTCTATACCAGCTAGGTCATGACAACGTATAAGTAATTTTGGGTAGAGCTATAGCCACCAAAACACTCAAGGTGACTAAGAATTAGCAACAGCCCTCACAATCTTGCTTCAAGTTAAAATAAGAGCATGTCTCAGACCAATTTTGCTTTATATATTGACATTTACTGAACAAATATTTATTTTAAAAATTCACAAAAAAATTCATACAATCTGTTCTGTAAATTCAATGAAGTCCCAGCTCTGCGTACTTGCAGGGGATCTCCAAACATCTTGCTTTAAAAAGTCACTCAAAGAAGCCTAAACAAGATCCCAGGGCCAAGATTCTGAAGCCTTATGATTGGCATTAGTCAATCAGAAATCCTCAGGTTCAATGGCTGAACAATTTAGGGATCCTTTAGGGATTAGGGAGCCCTGGTGGCACAGTGATTAAGCTCTTGGCTGCTAACCGAAAGGTTGCCAGTTTGAATCCATCAGCCACTCCTTGGAAACTCTCTGGGGCAGTTCTACTCTGTTCTATAGGGTCCCTATGAGTCGGCAAAGGGGTTTTTTGTTTGTTTGTTTGTTTTAGGGATTAGGATCCATCCCTCAGATTACAGGCCAGCTCCAAGTTTTTCTACATTTCTGTACCCTAATTATACAAGAAGAGGGAATATCTCTTAGATATTTTAGCCCATCCGTATCTCTTGAAGGCCACTAATTCTACCAATGAGGACCCACTTCTAATACTGTTATGTTCATTAACAATCCACTAATTTCTCCCATGAAATCCCTTTTCTGACATTCATTTTGTTGATTATTAAAGCCTCTGGTATTGATCTAGTTGCAAATAGCTGAATCAGTCGTATTTGCCCCCCATGGATTCTGGGCTTCTTTTTACAATGCTAGTGAACCATCAACTGTGAGTTCCACATCTGAGCAACTGACCACACCTCAAATGCTACTTAAACTAACACATACATAACATCAGACTGTTGAGCCTGAAGTAACTTAACAGTAAATTACAGAAATCAGAAAACTATAGCAAATCTCTAAGATACAGTGAAACTCATGAGAGTCGGAACTCGACAGCACAGCCTTGTTTTTCTGGGTCTCACAAGTTTTCTGCCTTTGACAGGGTGCAGCCTTACCACTTTTCTGTCATTCGTTTTAGTGGAAAGTAATTGAGTTTTCCTTCTCTGACAAGTTTCCACCTTACACAGGTTCAGGCTTTCATAGGTTTTACTGTGCTAAGATCTTTTATGACTTCCAGCGTTCTATTATTTATTCTTCTCTTTTTATGTTTGTTTCCTTATGCCCATGTTCTTCTTTAAGCTAATAAGCATTCTCTCTTGACTTCTCCTTTCTTCAATTTGTAGGTCATTATTCTTATTACTTACCTTTCTTCTCCCAGGAAATAAGCTATTACTGTCACTATCTAGATTGGTACGGAGCCCTGGTGGTGCAGTGGTTAAAACACTTGGCTGCTAACTGAAAGGTCGACGGTTCGAACCCACAAGCAGCTCCGCAGGAGAAAGATGTGGCAGTCTGCTTCCGTAAGGAGTAACAGCCTTGGAAACCCTATGGGACAGTTCTACTCTGTACTATAGGGTTGCTTTGAGGCGGAATTGACTTGATGGCAAGGGTTTGGGATCTAGATTGGTATTTTCTCCAGGAGTGATCTCTAGTCCACCTCCTTCCTCATCTGGGGTAATTGTTAATAATGCCGCTTCCTGAGGTGCACCTCTGAGGTTGATCTAGAAATCTACAGTTCTAACAGACGTCCCTCTCTCCGTGATTCCCATGCACACGGAAGTCTAACAATAAATTCTATTTTGTGTCTTGCAGTCAAGTAGTAGTTGTTGTTAGGGGCTGTCGATTTCTACTCATAGCGACCCCATGTGACAGAGTAGAAATGCCGGGTAGGGTTTTCTGGGTTGTAATCTTTATGGAAGCAGATCACCAGGTCTTCCTCCAAAGGAGTCGCTGGGTGGGCTCAAACCACCCACCTTTCAGTTCGCAGCTAAGCGCTTAACTATGTGTGCCACCAGTTCTCCTCAGTGACGTAGTAAGACTCCTGTTAAACATCAACTGTGGACATGTTGGTTTTATCTGTTATTTTTACTTGGTGCATCTACTTTTCAGCACGTTGTGGAACCTTCATAAATATTCAATAACTGTAAAGCAAACTCTCAATTATTCAGGTATGAATTAACTAGCTGATGGATTACCCAAGCCCTCAGCTTCTTTAGCCTTCTCCTTAATGCTTTTTGACTATTTCTCTGGAGGACAAATCACTCATCTTTTGCAACTTGTTAACAAGTTTGAGGAAAGGCCTAATTTCTAGGCATATTGAAATGTGATTGGGAGATTTTTTATGCAATAAATATCCTAGATAAAAAGACCATCCCTTCTATAGATAATGAAGAGTTAGTTGTAATACCTACCGATCAAACAAGGGCAGAAAAGACCAATCTTACTAGTTCGCTTAGAAATAAAATAACTCATAATTATCTTTACAAGTTACAATACATGCTGCTATATTAAAAACAAAACACACATTGCTGCTGAGTACATTCTGACTCCTGGCGACTGCACGTGTTACAGAGTAGAAGTGCTCTATAGGGTTTTCTTGGCTATAATCTTTACAGAAGCAGATCACCAGGCCTTTCTTTGATAGCACTGCTAGGTGGGTTCAACCTTTAGGTTAGCAGTTGAGTACAAACCATTTGTGCCACATTGCTATGCACCCACCCACACACACACACACACACACACACACAAAAAAAAAAAAAAAAAAAAAAAGCACCATGGATACAGATAGCTCCTTGGGTAAGTAAATACGAGTTGAAACTACCATTGACCACAAGGGTTTGAAAATACCATTGACCTCAAAAAATTAAAGTCTGCTGATAATAATAAAGTACACACACACACTAATTGTGGCAGCTGCTCCCGGGGTATATTAGCATCAAAGATGCCACATGATCAAATTAAAGATTATAGTTTTGCTGGGATTGTGTCCTCTTCACCACCTGTTTGTGGACTATAATTTGGAGTTGCTTCTAAGCATCCACCTTGGCCATGGCAGGAGCCCTGAGCTCCCGCCCCCAGATGACAGGACTGCCCACCAAAGTGTGCAGGGAAGCCCAGCACAGCAGGAAGAAAGGAGGCTCAGTGTTTATAGTGCCCAGTCCCCAGGTTAAAGATCTTCGGCTTTTTCTTACCATGATCCTGTAAGCAGTTAGAGATCCAATTAGCATAGAATTCACTCTTCCAGTTGTGGGCATCCTGACCAACAAGGAATAAGAAGGTGCTTTAGACTTTTCTACAGACATTGAAAAAAAAATACCATTGACTAGTATAAAAAAACCAAAACCAATCTCACTGCCGTTGAGTCGATTCCAACTCATAGTGACCCTATAGGACTAAGTACAACTGCCCCATAGGTTTCCAAGGCTGTAATCTTTATGGAAGCAGACTGCCACATCTTTCTCCTGCAGAGTGGCTAGTGGGTTCATCAAACCACTAACCTTTCAGTTAGCAGCCAAATGCTTTAACCACTGTGCCACCAGGGCTCCTGAGCCAAAATGGGAAGAAATTAAACATAAGAGACACAAAGGCAACCCTTCTTCTCAGATATATTCACACAAATGCAGATGCAGAAAACAGAATATTTGGCTATTTTTCTAATCCAATGCAAAAAAGATTTAGCTACTTCACCTTTTTTCCATCTTGATGTCATTTTTCTTTCCATAGAATTTTCTTTGGCCCCCTAGGATATTATTGCCAAACCCAGGCTGACCTGTTGATTACATGAATATCAAGGTCTAGGATCTTTTTTTAACCAATGGCAGAGTGACTTCTTTGCCCCTACATCTTCTATAACTGCAACTGTCTGGTCATGCAACATACAGGGCCAGAATCACTCCACTTTGAAGTAACTTATGGACAAGTCAGTATGAGGATTTATAATGCCTTATAACAGGAAAAAAAAAAAAAACTCTATTGATGTGAATAATGCCTAATATCTTAATGAATTTTTAGCATGTAGCATACCCACTCCACCCTATCCACAGAGATCTGTTGTAATTTTTCACCACCACCACACACATCTATTTCTTTCTTCCAAATAGATACTGTGGAGGCTTCTTTAATTGTTCACCTAGATTGCTGCTATTTATCAGCTCAGGATTCCTAGGCCTTCTGCAAACAAGGACTTCATGCTTCAGATCAGGGGCTGAAGACCTTTAAGGACATTGAAGTTCAAA
This sequence comes from Dugong dugon, assembly GCA_030035585.1. Taxonomy (NCBI): domain Eukaryota; kingdom Metazoa; phylum Chordata; class Mammalia; order Sirenia; family Dugongidae; genus Dugong; species Dugong dugon. Next base: position 43,056,997 of record CM057473.1, read on the forward strand.
TTATCACAGGAGATCTTCTAGAGGGTCTGTATTAGTATCTTTCAGGATCCCTGGTGGCCCCTATGTGATGTCAACTCAGTCACTGTCCATGCACTTGTTAGTACATCACCCATAGTCTCAGTCTTCCCATTTGTAAAAATGTAAACAATACCCTTCCTCTCACTTATATGGTTCCTTCTAACTTGAACTCTCTATACTACAAATAGCTTCCAGTGAGGAGAAAGCCTGCTGAGAACAGATTTGGGGGTTGAGAACAAGTTCACAAATAACCACTATATTCACTGATCTCCTGCCCCCTCCCTAATTCTGTCATTGCAGAATGGCTGGGACAGGTAGAACAGAGCAGGAGAAAGGAGAAAAGTAAATGACAAAAGAAAAGACATGTGGACTTCTATAACATGTCTGCAAGGAAATAGCGGATAAGATAAATTCTTGTCCAGTCACTGTAGTACTTTCTAATCAAGCCTGCTTTGGTCTTTTGCTTAATTGCAGTGTAGCATATGAGAGCTATGTGTTGAAAAGCATAGCTTTGGGAAAGCATATTCAACTGGATTATGTAAAAGGCATAGTCCTTGATAGAAGTCAAACATAATATGCTTAAGTCACACATCACCTTATTATTCTTTAATATCCAGTCTCCTTGCTCTATCTTGGTATTGTTTTCATGGAAGATAGTACTTCAAAATACCTTTGACTTGGATAGACTCAGGCCAAAATAATTTAATACTTTAAAAAAAAAAAATGCCTATGCAAGCAAGAATTGTTAAGAAACTGCTTCAGGAAACTTGGGTTCAAAGTTGAAATCCCAGCATAGATTTTCAATGTCAAAAAGAAAAAAAAGTAGAAGTAGAAGCTATGATTCTAATCATTTTCTATCGAAAACATTTTAATTCCTTCCGTATGCACACTGCAAAGTTTAGATTCTCATTTCAGTTTGATGCCTTTGACTGCCCCACTGTGGCTGCTAAGAACTTGATTTAGGATACACTATGCACTATTGGACTATGCAGTCCATCACTGTTCCTGAAAGGATGAGCACTTTGTGCTTTCCAGATGAAAAATGGAAAAGTTTCAAAGAATCTGGTTAAATCCCAATTAAATTTAGATCCAAAATTGTATTGTTCCTTTCCTGGCCAAAGGCACTAAATTATATAATAAGTCTTTTTCAATTCCAATTTGAAGTTCTGGTTCTTACCTATTAAATCACCCAAAGTGCTTTTACAGGTCTACCAAATAATACTCCACTTCCATCTCTAAAGAATGCTACTTTCTGTTTCATCCTTCTTGCCTTTATAGTGATCAACCCATACTTTCTCCCTTTCATCTCCTTGCTGAACAGTGTTTTGCTATGACCTGTCCTTTTTCCAAACTATTCTTATTTCTGCAAATTAGGAAGTTTTTTTGGTTTTCAAAATCAGGGGGTTATTTACTGTAATTCATTTTGCTTGTTAGGAGGGGTGAGGGGAACTCTAGGTGGAAAAGAAGGATTGCATTATTGATGAAAACAATGGTGAAGGTCACATGGAGGCAAAATAGCCAAATGCACAGCGGTGAGTGGCCATATACTGCTGCAGTCCTGGCCTGTTGTTCTTTAGTTTAGGAAAGAAACAACAAACAATGAAAGAAACAAAGCGAGAAAGAGGAAACAATACCTTTGAAAATATTGGAATGAGTCCTCCTTCAATCCTGCTGAGATTGGCTTTCTTGTTGCCAGTTTGCATAAGCAACTACTCTGTGGGGTCATGTGAGAGCAGAAACTTATTCCTTACTCTAGAAAACTAAACTGTGTATGTTTTCCTTGAAGCTGATTTTACTGAAATGGTTTGTCATATTGAAACCTCAGCTCTGATGCATTCGCCTTCCAAAATGAAAATGATCTGGGTAGTGGGAAGGAAATGGAAACTTCGACAGGTAAAGCCTCCTTGTACCTCATAGCAGAATCATGCAGGCTTAAGTCTGTGTAAATCAAAGTTCTGTGCATTTGACCATAAATAAATTCCACAATCCTGTGGAAAATTCTATTTTTAATTAGAAAAACCTCTTTTAATAATAGTTGCACTCATACCACTTCCTCATCACCGGTTTCTGTTCCTTTCCCTTACAGTCAGAATTGCATACATTTGACTTGCAAAACTCATTTCTGAGATATCATTCCAGTAACCTAAATGTGAAAAAAAAAAATTAGGGAGGAAGGGAGACACAGAGGCAGGAAGAGGGAGAAAGAGAAGGAAGAGGAAGATGCAATTGGTGTTAGCCAGGAAGGGAAGTGGCATGAATATCCCAGCAAATTTCAGACATAGGATGGGAAAAGAGCAGAGATAAAATAATTGCTTTAAATGGACCATATACCCATCCACTTTTCATCAATGGAAGATGAGCTGAATTAGCAGTTATGGGAACATGAACCTCCTCTGTGATTATCCAGCCTAGTCTTGGGATGTCTTGACAGCAGCCCAGCCTAATCTTACTAAAGAAGCTCAGAAGGATCAGGTTCAAGCCGTTCACTCCACCTGGGGTCATATGTAAAGAGAGATTTACTCCAGTTTGAGATTCTCAAAACAAGCCTTCCCAAAAACAGGCCCTTGAATCAGAGTGAACCTTTTTCCATGGGCCTCTACAAACCTGTCTGTTGATCAAGCCCGCCTTTGTCAAAACCTCTGTGCTCAGGACTTGATGCATGTCTAAGGGCCTTGAGGTGCAGAGGGCTCATGCCCCAGCATGGCAGGCTGGGCCAGTTTAGCTGGCTTTAGCCTGACATATATCTGAACAGTCTAACATAAGCTGCGTTTTACTCCCTACAATATTTTTTAAACTGTAATGGTGTCTTCTATTAACAAGACTGTACTTGGTACTTAATTTAAATAACATAACTCATGTAGTAGTGTTCTGTAAAAGCTCTTCCAGAAAAATCATTTTAAAACACTCCAAATGAAAAAGATGCATTTTGTAAGCAAGAGCTATAGTTTAAATGATGAGTATGCAGAACAACAGAAAGAAACCTAAAAGCTAAGTGCAACACTATACTAAAAAAAAAAAAAAAAAGAAAAGAAAAATCGAGATGATTAAGTAGTGATTTATTGCCCTAGAAATATGGTCTATGTGAATGGTAAGGAAGCATACTAACAAAGTCATGTTTCTTTCCTAAGTACCTGGAACTGCTTTCCAACCAAGTGCACATATTGTCTCCATTCCACTACCCACCTCAGGATTTTAAGAAGGCTACCATGATTTACACCTGATCACTTACTAATGCTTCATAACACACGCAGCCAGGAACAGTTACAATGTACTTCCCCTTTTCAGCAATTCGATTTTATCCATTTGAGCATATAGTTTTTAAGAATATTTGAGTACTTCTTGATATACAATATAACTTTCTATTTTGGCAATAAAACAATTTACTTGATAATTTTAATAATTAATTAGATCCATAATCTACATTTTCAGTCCAAAGAAGATGAAAACAAATTCTCTTTAGACAGGACTAGCTCCTGCTGGTTTCTGTTAGTGTGGTAGCCCTTGTAACTTAAGAGGTATCAGGAAAATTCAATTACTGAGTTTAAATCAGGTCTTTGAAAAGTACAGTACAATGGCTTCTGCTTATTGCAACCACTTTAGGAAATGGTTATTTGAGCTTAATAACTGACTGATTCAATTAAAAGGAGACAGGAAAACCATTTGCTGAAGCAGGCACTGCATTTGTTTTCACTGCTATCGTCTAAATCACATCTTGGAAACCACAACCTTGTAAGCCAGTGGTTCTCTATCTTTTCCCGTCTCGGTCTGTTTTGAAGGCTGTGACACAACCCATACTTGACTCACTGCATCAAGAATGAGCCAGGAGGTGGGGTGCGAATGGGAATTTGGGGTAAGGTTACATAAGCAGTTTGAAAAGAGCCTCGCAAGATTCTGACATATCAATAACACATCCATATAGGGATTCTTGCTCCTGATAAGATGAAAATTACATGTGATCTATGCTTTGCAGGAGACGAACTAAGAAATAGCAGTACAATGTTATTCTTTTAATTCCCAACAAGAAGAATAGCAGAAAGCAATCAGAAACCTGCTTCAATTCTTGTTTTATAGTTAAGCAAAACCCACAGAACTTGCATGGGAAGTTTAAAGAGTATCAAAGACCAAACAGAAATGGCATCCCAAAAAATCCACATAGCGTAACTCTAGTTTTGGAACCTCGATGGCCTAACTTCATCAGCATAACTTGGGAATTCCTATAATGACATGTGGAGTAACAACCTCCTTTCTGAAGCATTTGTTCTCTATAATCTCTGAATATGTAATTAGTTATATACCTTATGAGAACAAAAACTAATTTATTCCATCAGGTTTTTTAATCGAAATTGAGGAATGCTTACATCGATAAAATGAGTCTTATATCAAAAATAAACTATTGTTGTAGTGGATGTCTATAGTCTTTTAACTTAAAAAGTAAAACAATGCTTACCGTCTTAGTTATCTAGTGCTGCTATAACAGAAATACCACAAGTGAATGGCTTTAACAAACAGAAGGTTATTGTCTCACAGTCTAAAAGACTAGAAGTCCGAATTCAGGGCACCAATTCCTGGAGAAGGCTTTTTCTCTCTGTCGGTTCTGGGGGAAGGTCCTTATCATCAATCTTCCCCTGGTCTAGGAGCTTCTCAGTGCAGGGACCCTGAGTTTAAAGGACCTGCTTCACTTCTGGCACTTCTTTCTTGGTGATATGACCCCCCTCCTCTCTGCTTGCTTCTCTCTTTTATATCTCAAAACAGAATGACTCAAGATACAGCCTAATCCTATAGATTAAGTACTACCTCATTAACATAACTACCTCTAATCCTGCCTCACTAACATCATAGAGGTTACGATTTACAACACATAGGATAATCACATCATATCACAAAATGGTGGACTACCACACAATACTGAAAATCATAGCCTAGCCAAGCTGAAACACATTTTAGGGGGACCCAATTCAATCCATCATAGTTACCTTGTTCAAATTCTAAAATATATGCAGAAATGAAAAAATTGAAGGTGATTAAAAATTGTCTGAGTCTTGTTGTATTCTTAAGGTAGAATCAACAGCATTCCTAATGCACTGGATGTGAGAAAATAATAGAGGAATGAGGGAAAATTCCAAGTGCAATCGAAAAGGGAAAGATGCATGGAGAAACAGTCACAGATGGAAAAATAAATTGCTTAATTTTGAATATGTTAAGTTTGAGGTAGCAGTTAGATCTTCAAGTGGATATTCCTGATATATAAATGTTTATAACTATTAATTTCATTCTTTTTTTTATATGAATAGTACAAAAGCTGATTTTACTTTTGTTTTGATCTCCCTGGATTATTTTTATACATTCCTTTTATATTTAACCTTAGTGGGGTCATTTTGTTTTAGATATATGTCTTACAAATAACATATAGTTAAGTGAATGTGTATATATGTGTGTGTGTCAGACTCAATCTGAAATTCTCTATCTTTTAATAAAGAGTTTAACCCATCTCCATTTATTGTTGTAACTAATAGGCATAGTGTTATTTCTGCCATCTTAGTTTTCCAATTTATCTTTTTTATTGTTCTAGTTTTGCTACATTGATCAAAATTACTCGCTTATTCATTATTTATTATTAATTTAGAAGTTATACATTGCAATTTTTTCTACTAGTGATTACTTTTAATTGCTTTAAAAGCATATTTGGTATCCCTACTAACTCTGAGAATGGAATTTACCTAACTTTTACTTCTCTTTCCCCATCGTTTTCAAGATTTGAGCAAATAATCTGGTATCTATTCAATCCCTTTCCTCATTACAATGGGAATTTGGAACCTGGAGGGCTTAGTTACACCTGCAATCAGGTAGTTTCCCTGAACCAGAAGATAATCACGGAAGTCTCTGTGCAATCTTATACAAAATGCATTGGTTCTCCAAAGTGCCCAAACCAACAAATCACAATTCTAATCTGTTAAATGCATTCCGTGGTACTGGTGGGCATGATAAACAAGGTTGCAGGAAGCTATTTAAAAGTAACTTTAAGTATCTCATGCTTGATTAATGTGCTGTAATATGGCACATTGCGTAATGAAAGATCGTTAACTGGAATATAATCAGATGTTTAATTCAGCCTCTCGTCAATCATTTGCTTTTAAATACACCTAAGAGTAAATAACCTCAGCTATTTTGGTGTTTACCTTTGTCTCGTCCTGAAGGTGAATGGAGGGGAGTCTGTGGCATGTATGTAGGTACCAGTGCCCTCAGTATGCCGAAACATCTTTCCCTGAGAAACGCTTCCCTGGCACCCCCTAAAAAGGGTTCTATATTTAAGTAAATTTGCATTCTGTATTTCTCTCTTGGTGATTCACAAAACTCATTCACTTATTAAAGACCCTCAGAAGTCCCAACATCATGCCTGTTTGACCCTGTAACCCAAAGTCATTTAACCATGCAAATTTTTGCTTACCTAACACTGAGTACCCTGTTTCATTGGAACATATTTGGAGAAATGCTGCTGCATGGTACTCTGTTGTGAGGTGGTTAGAAGAGTCACTTTTGCTTCTTATTAAGTTACACTTGCTTCTTATTAAGTTACACTTGATTACAGGGCTCACAAAGCACTTCTTGTGTCTTTGATGTCTTATAGAGTTTTTTGTTGTTGTTGTTATTGTTGTTGTTAAGAATATACACCGAAAAACATACACCAATTCAACCATTTCTACACGTACAATTCAGTGACATTGATTACATTCTTTGCGTTGTGCAGCCGTTCTCACCCTCCTTTTCTGAGCTGTTCCTTCCTTATTAACATAAACTCACTAACCCCTAAGGTCCACATCTAATCTTTTAAGTTGCTTTTGTCACTTTGATCCCATATGGATCATTCTTAAAAGAGCATAGTACTCAAGGCAGGTGTTTTTTGCTAGTTAAGCTAGACTGTTGCTTGGTTTTAGGAAGACTTCAGGGGATATTTCTGGTTTAAGTTTTAAAGATTATCTCAAGGCAGTAGTTTCAGAGGTTCATCCAGCCTCCATGGCTCCAGAAAGTCTGGAGTCCATGTGAATTTTAAATTCTCTTCTGCATTTTCCCCCTTTTAATCAAGATTCTTCTATAGAATCTTTGATCAAAATGCTCAGTAATGGTAGCCAGGCACCATCTAGTTCTTCTGATCTCATGGCAAAGAAGGCAGTTGTTCCTGGAGGTAATTAGCCACACATTCCATATCCTCCTCCTATTTCTGACTCTCCTTCTTCCTCTGTTGCTCCAGGTGAATAGAGACCAATTGTCATGCCTTAAGACCTCAGGCACTTCTCAGTAATGTCACATTTAGGCATTTGACCTGAAAACTCTAATGACTTTTACTATATTGTCAAGGTTTGCTTACATGATAGTAACCCTTTGTCTGTGAACAAACTGATGGCAGGGACCATATCTCCATGCCAAGCCTAGCTTGTGGCACAAATATTTTTAAGTAGATGAATGAATCTTGGACTTGGAAAAACTCTCTTTACCAAGCAAGTATTTGGCACACTGAGGTGTTTTACATGAAAGGAGACATCAGATCAAAATTACTCTTTACAAAAGTAAAAAAAGGAAAAATCAAAGGATTTTATTTTGTAGTGGACACCTACTAAGCACTTTTTAAAGCTGCTCTCCTGCACACAAGCATATACAGAATTAGCATCAGGATTAGCAAAGGGCAAAATGTAAGTAGGTAAAGAAAAATTATAAAACATGAAGTACATGGATCAATAAACTAGCAAACAGCCAAATAGAAAAATGGGGAAAGAAAGAGCTATCTATTCACAGAAGAAGAAACACAAATGACAATAAAAATGTGCAAAACTGTTCAACCTTGTAAGTGACCAGAAAAATGCAAGCTAAAACAAGATTGTATTCCCAAGCAACAAAGTGGCAAAAAAAAATTAAAACGTTTGTAATTTCCACAGCTGGCAAAGATAAAGAGGGAAATAGGAACTTCTGTACAGTGTTGGTGGGAGTATAAATTGGTAAACTTATTCTGAAGAGCATTTGGCAGTATCTCAAACTTTCAATTTGCACATGTTTAATCTGACTCTCTTCTAGAGAAATACTTTCATATGAGAACAAACACTATGTACAAAGTACTGATAGCAGGATTGTTCATGATAAAAAAAAACTGGAAGCAAATTAAATATCCACTAATTCAGGAATTTTAAATAATGTTTATACATTCAAACTCTGGAATTCTATGTAGCCATTATAAAGAATGAAGCAGACTTTTATAGATTGATGTGGAAAGATCTCCAAACCATATTGTTAAATGAAAAACTTAAAAGCATATTAAAAACCCATAACCCATTGCCATCGAGTTAAATTTGACTCATAGCAACCGTATAGGACAGAGTAGGATTGCCTCATAGGGTTTCCAAGGCTGTAATCTTTGCGGAAGCAGACCGCCGTGTCTTTCTCCTGTGGAGCAGCTGGTGGGTTGGAACTGCTGCCATTTCAGTTAGCAGCCAAGCACTTAACCACTGAGCCATCAAGGCTCCCTATAAAAGCATATTGGGAAACAAAAATTTGAGCATACATCCATTTATGTAGGTTTTTTGTTTATTGAATGAATTAATTGATCAATCTCTGACTTGGAAAGACTCTGTAAGCCACAGTGGAATTACTAGGGTTGGTGTCACCTAGTGCAGTAACTCATGATGTCACCCCACCCCCACCCCACGGACCTCCTCCCATACCAGACCATACAGAGCCCTTAGGAATGTTTTTTGTACTAATGTTACTTATAAATCGTAATTGCCATGTATCATTAAATGTACTGGCAATAGTACTGACATAAACAACTGTCAAAATTAAAATTACACCTTTAAACTACAATTTCATACGCACAGCCTAAATGTATTTATGTTTACATAGTTTCATGTGTTTAAAGTGAAAATTCGATGACAAAACAATAGAATTTGAAGTAAAAACATTTAAGAACTATATAAAAATTATGTTCATTTTAACATTAAGCTTTACCGTTACATGAAATACATTAATGGATTAGGTTTGCATAATCAATAACAGCCCAAATAATGTAGAAGCTGTAGACAAATGCATATGAAAATATATTCATAAATGAAATAATATCATAAAATCAACAGGAACAAATACATATGCATTTCAGCACTAGCGAACATCTTGACTAAATCAGAACTTTCCTTTCCTGACCTTCAAAGCTATGAACTTGTGAATGACTTCATAGAAATCAAAGCCTTTCACCAATTCACTTTTTAATGTGCCACTATTTTTTTTAAGCCATAATTCAAACTTAAACCCTGAAAATTTCATTAAAGTCAGATATTTATTTGCAAGGCAGTGATGTTCTTAAAGAAAATTTTAAAAAGACTAATATTTTTAAAAGCTGTATTTAATACTTAAGATCTATTTCTAAACATGTATCAAGATACATAGCATTTCCCCCACTTCATGTTTTAAACTGACAATTTCTTTCTCTAGTTACCATAGACTTATATAATCAACAATTGTTATACATGTAACTGAACATAAACCTTTATTTTTCTCCTTCTTTTCATTTAATTACTATTTCATTCTCAAAAGTTATTGATATAGGTTCACAAATACTAATTACCACAATATTGAAGCAAAAACACCAGAAAATATGAGAAAATCAGCGACTGTAAAACCACCAGCAGCAGCGAAAACAAAAGGGCATGCTTGTAGAGCGGTGCAGACAAAACCACATGATTCAAAGCATCATCATAACTGGGAAATAATGACACTGGGTCACATTTAAAAAAACCAAACCTGTTGCTGGAGTGGATTCCAACTCATAGCGACCCTATAGGACAGAGCAGAACTACCCCATAGAATTTCCAAGGTGCAGCTGGTGGATTTGAACTTCTAACTTTTGGTTAGCAGCCATAGCACTTAACCACTATTCCACCAGGGTTTAGAAGGTTCAAAAAATAAATTAGCAGAGTTTTAACCTTGTAGGTATATCGATACATACAAACCGGGCTTACAAAAAAAAATTTTTGTTGTTATAACTAACTGCAGAGACATTTTTATAAAAACTAATAAATTTCTGCTGAAACACTGCACAAAATTTTATAGTCAGTTTGGTGTCATCCCCTCTGACAGTGTCACACAGTATGATCCAGACGCCCCCCCACCCCTCTAGTGATGCCACCTCTAAGCCACCCAAATAGCTGGCTCACTGATCTGTTTCGAATGAAATGCTGCATTACAAATGAAGAAGAAAAATGTGCTGAAGCAGTGTGGATATGATACTCACCAAGCTCAACAGTCATTACTTATTGGAAGAAGGATGAAGGGAAGCTTACACGTTTTACACTGTATAACTAAAAACTAAACCCAATGCCTTCGAATCAATTCTGACTCATGACAAACAACGTGTGCAGACTAGAACTGCTCCAAGAAGATTGATAGGCCTTTCTTCTGCAGTACAGCTGGGTGGCTTCAAACCGCCAACATTTTGGTTAGTAGAGGAGTGCATACCATTTGTACCACCCAGGAATCTCTTTTACTCTATATAGTTCTGTGTAATTTGAATCCTTTGTAACAAATATGCATTACATATGTAATTGAAATATATATGTGTGTATCTATCTGTGTATCTGTCTGTGTATCTGTCTTATACCAAAAGGTTGTTATAGGCATTAAAGTCTGCCCAGCTTAATACAGGTATCTCCCACTTTTCAAAAGTTCACTTTACGTTGCTTCACTTTTACAAAAGACCTACATGAGTACCTGTTTTCGCAAACTGAAAGAAATCATAAGAGGTTTTTCACTTTTACCAAAAAAGACAAAAATCAGAAATAGCATTCAGCATTTGTTTTTCAGCAAGCCGTTCAAGAGGCAGTGCGCACCTCGAACAGCGAGAGTGGTGTCGCCAAGCTCCTTCCCTGGAAACTATCCTCAGCATCTCAGCATCAAGCCACTATAGCTTTGAACTGTGTTTGTGAGCATCTGTGCTTTATCTCGATTTATTTTGTGCATTCATTAGCAACATGTGTCCTAAGGTATCAGAAAATCCTAGGAGAGCTGGTAAGGGTTTTATGTGTTATTGGTATAATTTGGTAGGTTATTTTTTGGGTCCGGGAATGTTCAAAATTTTTTCCATGTAAATTAATGGTCATTGCTTCTTCGATATACACCATTTTGGCTTGGGAAATGTTTCATAGGAACACTCTACTTTTAGATAGTGAGGGAATCTTGTACTTATATGCCAAGTGTTGAAATGTTATTAATAACTAATCACAGATATACGAGCAGCATCAAACACTGACTCTTGGGAGCTAAAGTCAGCCATATTAGTTCTTAACAATGCATAGCCCTTCTCATTCAATAATTAAAATTGATTAAAGCTAATCCTTTCCTTCTTACCTAGACTAGTGCTCAGATCACCAAGTTAGGCTCTAACAAGTAGCCAACCTTCATGTACACCTCTGATTTATCAGTAAAAGGTGAATGATGTGATGAAAACCATCATGTCTTTCGACAGGTCAAAGAAGAATGGAGATGATGGTGCAATGTCTCAACCCTGATCCCTCAATAGATTACTTTGCAGAGCACCCTTGGAGCTAAATAGAAGATGATTTAAGGAAAGTAAATAATCCCCAGGGATTAGTAGGGATAACTAGAAGGGCTAGTATTGACAAGCCACATGTAGCATGCCCATTTTTTATTGACCCTTCTACTTACTGACATAAAGAACAGACAATATCTATCTATACTACCATACAATTTTGCAATGCTGAGGGAGTAACGTCTCAATTTCCTCCAGTCTATGACTCCTCTCTGCTCATCTTGAAAATCCTTTCGCAGAAGTAATGATCTCCCTATTAAATTTTGGTTGAATCATTTGTGTTCAACAGAGGGTGTATTTAGTTCAAGCAGTACATTTTCCAGCCGTGTGAACACTAACACAGACACCCAGGGCACACGTGCACGTATGGCATGGCTATTTTCCCAGGGAAGGACACTGAAAAACTATCTAAGAGCTCATTTTCCTCTTGATCTGTCATCTGTATACTCTATGGACAGCTTGTCGGTCACTACTCAATTGTTCAAAGCAAAATGCTTTCTCCCATATTGGACTGTAAGAATTTATAGACACAGAGATGACACACCTACTTACAGCTGAAATGTAATACGTCGGCAGCTGCTGTAACAGCTTAATAACCAAAAAAAAAAAAAAAAAAAGCTTCCTTCCCACTTTGAATGCATTGTTATAAGATTTATAGAAACTTTTTCAAATGCATTCTCCAAATGTCATTTTTATTGAATGTGTCTGCATTTTTCAGTCAGAAAACTTTAGAAAATGTATTTCCCCTTTAAGGAAAAAAAAAAAAAAAAGGTCTTAGAACACTTTTGAATTATAATTTTTAATTAAGCTATCTCCTTAATTTCAGATAACTCAGGCTTTATTAGCACCATATTCTGGTGAATATGTACAACTTTAATCGCACTGAGTTGATTATTTTGGGTGCCTGACCACTGTGTAAGAAAACAGGCCTTTTCCGTGGTTGCCTGCCTTACATCACCACACATTCTCTGATGTATGCAGCAACATGCATTTAACAAAGATAGCTCCTGGTAATAACTGTTAATTAGGGAAAATTATAGAAAATAAACAGCATAATGCCCCCAATACATTAGTGCAGATGTAGTAACTATAAAAAGGATAATCAAATCACCCTCTCAGGTATTCAGTTGCTTTTCATATTTGCACCAGAATTAAAGCAATGACAAATGAAACTTTACTATTTCACAGAGAGGAGACTGGCTGGCAAAAATAATCTTGTCACTGTTTAATTTGAAGTTTTCTGGCTTATTAAAAATTTTCTTTTTGAATTCTAAATTCCCGGGAAGTATTGTCAGTCCAGAGGCAGGGTAACTAGAGGGTTGATTAATTCAACTGCTCACCAACCCCATAAAAGGCCTTATATACTTCTTTCCGTATTTATACTCTGCCCTCTGTGTTGAGCTTAACTCTATCTCTCAGGTTGCAAGATGGCTGCTGCAGTTCTAGACATTCCACCAGCCTTAACATTTCCAGAAGAAGAGGAATGGTTCACTAAACTTTCCCAGAAGTCTGTCAGCAGATTACCTCTCATGTCTCATTGGCCAATGGCCATTCCCAAATCAATCACAGGCAAAGAGAATAAGATTGCCACAGTTCACTTAGTAAAATGCATAGCTGTGTAGAATAGGGTGGAATACGCAAACCCAACCCTGGTTCTGCTTGAAAAGAAGAAATGGATTTGGTGAAATTTTATTGGATAAACATTAAACAGTATCTGCTACTGCCTTGATATACTGCTTGTTATATACATGTCCACCTCCCCACTAGAATATAAGCTCACTGAAAATGGGCACTAGTTTATATTCATATTTGTATACGTTTATTCTTATTCACCCACAGTGCATCTGTCAGTTTGTCCTGCTGTGGAGGCTTGCGTGTTGCTGTGATGCTGCAAGCTACGCCACCGGTATTTCAAATATCAACAAGGTCACCCATGGTGGATAGGTTTCAGCTGAGCTTACAGACTAAGACAGATTGAGAAGAAGGACCTGGTGATCTAATTCTGAAAAAATCGGACAGTGAAAAACCTTACGGATATCAGCGGAACATTGTCTGATATAGCGACAGAAGAGAAGCCCCTCAGGTTGGAAGGCACTCAGAATACTACTGGAAAGAGCTGCCTCTTCAAAGTAGAGTTGACCTTTAATGATGTGGATGGAGTAAAACTTTTAGGACCTTCATTTGCTAATGTGGCACGACTCAAATGAGAAGAAACAGCTGCAAATATCCATTAACAATAGGAATGTGGAATGTATGAAGTATGAATCAAAGAAAATCGGAAGTTGTCAAAAATGAAATGGAACGTCTAAATTTAGAGACCATTTCAAGAATAGATTTGATGCATTGAACACAAATGACTGAAGACCAGACCAGATGTGGGATGACATCAAGGATATCATACATGAAGAAAGCAAAAGATCATTAAAAAGACAGAAAAGAAAAAAAAGACAAAAATGGATGTAAGAAGAGACTATGAAACTTGCTGTTGAACATAGACTAGCTAAAGGGAAAGGAAGAAATGATGAAGAAAAGAGCTGCACAGAAGATTCCAAAGGGCAGCTCAGCTCGAGAGGACAAAGTAAAGTAGTATAATGAAATATGCAAAGCCCTGGAGTTAGAAAATCAAAGGGAAAGAACATGCTTGGCATTCTCAAGCTGAAAGAGCTGAAGAAAAAATGCAGGCCTTGAATTGCAATATTGAAGGATTCTATGGTCAAAAAATTGAACAACTCAGGAAGCATCAAAAGAAGATGGGAGGAATACACAGAGTTACTGAACCAAAAAGAATTGGTCAAAATTCAACCATTTCAGGAAGTAGCATATGATCAAGAATCCATAGTATTGAAGGAAGAAGTCCAAGCTGCACTAAAGGCATTGGGGTAAAACAAGACTCCAGAAACTGATGGAATACCAGTTGAGATGTTTCAACAAGTGGATGCAACACTGGAAGCGTTCAGTCATCCATGCCAATAAATTTGGAAGACAGCTATCTGGCTAACCAACTGGAGGAGATCTATATTTGTGCCCATTCCAAAGAAAGGTGATCTGACAGAAGGCAGAAGTTGTCGGACAATGTCATTAATATCACACACAAGTAAAATTTTGCTGAAGATCATTCAAAAGCGGTTGTAGTAGCCCATCCACAGGGAATTGCCAGAAATTCAAGCTGGATTCAGAAGAAGATGTGGAAGAAGGGATATCATTGCTTTTGTCAAGTGGATCTTGGCTGAGAGCAGAGAATACCAGAAAGATGTTTACCTATGTTTTATTGACTATGCAAAGGCATTCGACTGTGTGGATCACAATAAATTATGGATAACATTGCAAAGGGAGATTCCAGAACACTTAATTGTGCTCATGGAGAACCTGTCCATAGACCAAGAGACATTCATTTGAACAGAACAAGAGGATACTACATGGTTTAAAATCAGGAAAGGTGTGCAGCGGAGTTTTATCCTTTCACCATACTTATTCAATCTGTATGCTGAGCAAATAATCTGAGAAGATGGACTACGTGAAGAATAGTGGCATCAGGATTGGAGTAAAACTCGTTAACAACCTGTGATATACAGATGACATAACCTTGGTTGCTGAAAGTGAAGAGGACTTGAAGCACTTACTGATGAAGATCAAAGACCACAGCCTTCAGTATGGATTACACCTCAGCACAAAGAAAACAAAAATCTTCACAACTGGACCAATAAGCATCATCATGATAAACAGAGAAAATATTGGAGTTGTCAAGGATTTTTTTTCACGTGGATCCACAATCAATGCCCATGGAAGCAGCAGTCAAGAAATCAAATGGCTTATTGCATTGGGCAAATCTGCTGCAAAAGACCTCTTTGAAGATATCACTCTGAGGACTGAGGTGTACCTGACCCAAGCTGCAGTATTTTCAATTGCCTCATATGCACGTGAAAGAAGGTTTGATGCATTTGAATTATGATGTTGGTGAAGAATATGGAATATACCATGGAATGCCAGAAGACAAACAAATATGCCTCGGTAGAAGTACTGCCACAATGCCCCTTAGAAGCAAGGTTAGAGAGGCTTCGTCTCACGTACTTTGGACATGTTATCAGGAGGGACCAGTCCCTGGCGAAGGACATCAAGCATGGTAAACGAGAGGGTCATCGAAACAGAGGAAGACCCTCAATGAGATGGATTGACACAGTGGCTACAACAATGGGCTCAGACATAGCAATGATTGTGAAGATGGCACAGGGCTGGGCAGTATTTCGTTCTGTCGTACAATGAGTGCTATGAGTCAACTTGACAGCCTAACAACAACAACAATATTCTTATTCATGCGCTGTACAGAAGCCGTGATGTTGCAGCAGTTAAGCTCTCAGCTGCTAACCAAAAGGTTGGTGGCTGGAACTCACCCAGCTGCTCTGTGGGAGAAAGACCTAGTGGTCTGCTTCTGTAAAGACTACAGCCTAGATAACCCTATGGGGCAGTTTTACTCTGTCACATGGGGTCACTATGAGTCAAAATCAACTCTACTGTATCTAACAACAGCAACAACATGCTCAGTACAGATTATACACTTGGTAAATATTTTTCAATGAATGAATATAAAAATAAATACTTAATCCAAAAGAATAGAAGCGAATTTACTGTGAAGTTAACAAAGCTTAAGTTTTAGAGCCTCGTAATTACAGGAGCTTCCATGTATACTTCTACATATAGTAGTGTTATTGGTAATTACCTGATATAGGAATGGTTTCCAGAAATACCCCTCTGCCCACCTTGCCAAATCACTGCAAGATGAAACAAAGGTGCAGGCCCAGAAGTGTTATCTTGATTGACTGTGCCCAGCACTGAAAGAATGTTAATAGTGAAGAAGAAGCAAGGATTGAAAGGTCAAAGGCCAGAAGTTAGTCTGTACAAAATTCTTTCAGTCACCAGATAAGTAATATTATAAGCAGAAGATTCAGTTCTTATCAATGTCCAGTCAAAACAGAAGCTCTCTCCTGTCAGAAATATATTTGATAAAGCAGTGTATACACTGGTAAAAGCACCATGCCTTTTTTCAGCATTAGTGGGTATTGCACAAAATAGGATTTCTCAGAATCCCGTGTTTGTAGGGCATAAACTCGCAGTAGTACTGCAAACAGCAAATTGGCCTTTAACAGTTAATACATTAAAGAAACTTGGATAGGTTTTCCCAAATTTGGCAACAGTCATAGAAATTTACATGCATCACCCATAAAAAGTTATGAATATGGAAGAAATGTGTCTGAGCTATTCATAATAAAGGCAAATTTTGATCAACTATATTAGAGGAAAAGCTGAATTCCCTTTCTATTATCTTTAGAGAAAATGATATTATAAAACTATTGTCAAATAAACAGGGGAGCAAAAAATATGCACCCAAAAATGTAGTAAACAATGATATTATGGAAAGGTGCCAGGCAGTTAATATAATAAAAGGTGTATAAGTTTTCTATATTTGTTATGTTTGTGATATTTGTCAACTTTTTAAATTTGGTACTTTGATGTGATTTCTTTTCTCATTCTAAATGAATTTTTATAAGCTTTAAGCACAATAAATCTGGATTTATCCCCTTCAAAAGATTAAGTCCTAGAGTTAGAATGTAAGTATTTTGATAGCAGGAGGGCCTATTCTGTCTCCCTCAAACCACCATGCAGTGACAATTCTTTCCTCTGACCTTTGGTTGGGCCAGCCCTGACCTTCAAGGATGTTTCCATTCATGATCCTCTCCATATTCAACAAAATAAACATATATTGAGTACCTGCTCTTGGCATGTACTGGGATGAGCACTAGACTAGGAACTGAGAAAGTGTCTATGCTCCAATGTACAACACTCTAAGAGTAGTAGCTAATGCCTATTGAGTACCTAGCAAGGACTTTGCATATAGTTACTTCTTTAAATGTATTTATAACTGATTGAAGAAGTTACCATACCAGACACACCATAAAAAATGTAACCAATGTCACTGAACAATTATGTACTAATGGTTAAATGGAAATCTAATTGCTATGTATACTTTCATCAAAAACACAATAAAATATTATTAAAAAAAAAAGTTACCATATCAGCAGAATGGGCTAGGTTATGCTAATGTAACATATAACTCCCAAGCCTCAGTGGCTTACTAAAGTAAAGGTTTATTTCTTTCTCATGCTTCATATTCTCTAGGGGTTGGCTGGGAACTGTGCTGTACATGTTTGTCATATAAAGACTTAGTATGACAGGGCCTATACCATCTAGAATATCACTAGTCACCATGACAAGGAGAAAGGAAATACCATACTGAATCATAAATGCTTTGACTGGAAGTGACACTCACCATTTCTACTTATATTTTGTTAACCAAAGGAAGTCACATGGCCATGCCTAACTTCAAAGCAGTCAGCAACAATGCTGTTGTTGTTGTTAGGTGCCTTCAAGTTGACCCTATGTACAACAGAACTAAACGCTGCCCAGTCCTGTGCCGTTCTCACAATAATTGCTGTGTTTGAGCCCATTGTTGCAGCCACTGTGTCAATCCATCTTGTTGAGGGTCTTCTTTTTTACTAATTTTCTACTTTACCAAGCATGATGTTCTTCTCCAAGGACTGGTCCCTCCTGGTAATGTGTCCAAAGTATGTGAGACGAAGTCTTACCATCCTTGCTACTAAGGAGCATTCTGACTATACTTCTTCCAAGATAGATTTGTTCATTCTTCTGGCAGTCCATGGTATATTCAATACTCTTCACCAACACCATATGAAATGTATCAGTTCTTCCTACTCTTCCTTATTCATTGTCCAGGTTTCACATGCATAGAAGGCGATTGAAAATACCATGAGTCGAGTCAGGCGCACCTTAGTATTCAAGGTGACATCTTTGCTTTTTAACAATTTAAAGAGGTCTTTTCCAGCAGGTTTGCCCAATGCAATGCGTATTCTGATGTCTTGGCTGCTGCTTCCATGGGTGTTGATTATGGATGCAAGTAAAATGAAATTCTTTACAACTTCAATATTTTCTTCTCTTCAATATTTTCTTCAGTATTTTCTCATGATGTTGCTTATTGGCTCAGTTGTGAGGATTTTTGTTTTCTTTATGTTGAGATGTAATCCATACTGAAGGCTGCCACCTTTAATCTTCATCAGTAAGTGTTTCAAGTCCTCTTCACTTTCAGCAAGAAAGGTTATGTCGTCTGCATATCGAAGGCTGTTAATGAGTCTTCCTCCAATCCTGATGCCGCGTTCTTCTTCATATAGTCCAGTTTCTCGGAATATTTGCTCAGCATAGAGATTGAAAAAATATAGTGAAACAATACAACCCTGATGCACACCTTTCCTGATTTTAAGCCACACAGTATCCCTTTGTTCTGTTCAAACGACTGCCTCTTGGTTTATGTACAGATTTGGCATGAGCACAATTAAGTGTTCTGGAATTCCCGTACTTTGCAACATTATACATAATTTGTTACGATCCACGCAGTTGAATGCCTTTGCATAGTCAATAAAACATAGGTAAACATCTTTCTGGTATTCTCTGCTTTTAGCCAAGACCCACCTGACATCAGCAATGATATCCCTTTTTCCACGTCTTCTTCTGAATCCAGCTTGAATTTCTGGCAGTTCCCTGTGGATGTGCTACTACAACCACTTTTGAATGATCTTCAGCAAAATTTTACTTGTGTGATATTAATGACATCGTTCGATAATTTCTGCATTCTATTGGATCACCTTTCTTTAGAATGGACACAAATATGGATCTCTTCCAGTCAGTTGGCCAGGTAGCTGTCCTCCAAATTCCTTGGCATAGATAAGTAAGTGCTTCCAGAGCTACATTCCTTTGTTGAAACATCTCAATTGGTATTCCATCAATTCCTGGAGCCTTGTTTTTAGATATTGCCTTTAGTGCAGCTTCTTCCTTCGATACCATTGATTCTTGATCATATGCTACCTCCTGAAATGGTTAAATTTTGACCAATTCTTTTTGGTACAGTAACTCTGTGTATTCCTTCCATCTTCCTTTGATGCTTCCTGAGTCGTTCAATATTTTGCCCATAGAATCCTTCAGCATTGCAACTCAAGACTTGAGTTTTTTCTTCAGTTCTTTCTGCTTGAAAAATGCTGCTCATGCTCTTCCCTTTGGGTTTTCTAACTCTAGGTCTTTGCACATTTCATTATAGTACTTTACTTTGACTTCTCCAGCCACCCTTTGAAATCTTCTCTTCACCTCTTTTACTTCATCATTTCTTCCATTCTCTTTGGCTACTCCATGTTAAACAGCAAATTTCAGAGTCTCTTCTGACATTAATTTTGGTCTTTTCCTTCTTTCCTGTCTTTTTAATGACCTTTTGCTTTCTTCATGTTTGATGTCCTTGATGCCATCACACAACTCATCTGATCTTTGGTCATTAGTGTTCAGTGCATCAAATCTATTCTTGAGATGGTCTCTGAATTCAGGAGGTCTTACTTTGGCTTTTGTGGACTTGTTCTAATTTTCTTCAGCTTCAACTTGAACTTGCATACGAGTGATTGACAGTCTATTCCGTAGTCAGCCTTTGTTCTGACTGATGATATTGAGCTTTTCCATTGTCTCTTTCCACAGATGTAGTCGATTTTATTCCTGTGTATTCCATCTGGTGAGGTCCACATGAGTAGTGGCCTTTTGTGTTGTTGAAAAAAGGTATTTCCAAGGAATAAGCTGTTGGTTGTGCAAAATTCCATCATGCGATCTCCAGCGTCGTTTCTGTCACTGAGGCCATATTTTCCAACTACTGTTCCTTCTTTGTTTCCAACTTTTACATTCAAATCAGCAGGAATTATCAATGCATCTTGATTGCATGTTTGATCAATTTCAGACTGCAGAAGTTTGTAAAAATCTTCAATTTCTTCATCTTTGGCACTACTGGTTGGTGCATGAATTTGCATAGTAATCATATTAACTGGTCTTCCTTGTAGGTGTATGGATATTATTCTATCACTGACAGCACTGTACTTCAGGATAGGTCTTGAAATGCTCTTTTCGGCAATGAATACCATGCTGTTCTTCTTCAACTTATCATTCCTGGCATAGTAGACCATATGACTGTCTGATTCAAAATGGCCAATACCAGTCCATTTCAACTCACTAATGCCTAGGGTTTTGATCTTCAAGCATTCCATTTCATTTTTGACAACTTCCAATTTTCCTTGATTCGTACTGCATTCAATCCACGTTCTAATTATTAATGGATGTTTGCAGATGTTTCTTCTCATTTTCAGTCATGCCACATCAGCAAATGAAGGTCCCGAAAGCTTTACTCCTTCCATGTCATTAAGTTCGACTTTGTTTTGAGAAGGCAGCTCTTCCTCAGATGTATTTTGATCGCCTTCCAGCCTGAGATCGTCTTCTGGCACTATATCAGACAATGTCCCACTGCTATCCATAAAGTTTTCACTGGCCAATTTTTTTAGAAGTAGATCACCAAGCCCTTCTTCCCAGTCTGTCTTAGTCTGGAAGCTTTGCTGAAAACTGTCCACCATCGGTGACCCTGTTGGTATTTGAAATACTGGTAGCATAATTTCCAGCATCACCACAACATGCAAACCACCCAGTATGACAAACTGACAGACAAGTGGTGGGTCAATAATAATCCTTCTATTTACCTAGAAGGAGGAGAACATATATTTGTAAACAGCCAGTAGTAATTACTACAGGTACTTTTGTCACCAGTTTACATGAGAAAACTAAAGCATGGAGAAAATTAAATAACTAAAGATTACACAAATAATAAATGCAAACCTAAAATCAAATCCAGACTTCAGAGTCCACTTACTGAACAGCTATGCTGCTACCTCCTTTAATGTGAATTTTTTGATAATGTGAATTTTTTGATAAATACCTAAGCCCTGGAACAGCAAATGGCATTACCCTAAGCATTATATTCTTGCTAAGAAACTGTAATGAAGTGGCACAGGCAAGATCCATACATTCTCTAGTTTAATGATCAATGTAGTGTAAGCTCTCATTCATTATACTTCTTCAACAAACATTTCTAAGGCAGATTCAGAACTTATAAATGAATATAGCTATGCATTTAATAACGTGTTTGTCACATCAATTTCATGGAGAAAGATAAAATGGGGATACTCCCCTAACATAGATGGAGGAAGAAATTATCTGGAGATTAAAAGGCCATGTATTGGACATTAACTGACAGAATGACTCAATAGGCTGCCTTTCCTTCTTTTCCTTCCTTCCTTCTTTCCTTCCCCCATCCCTTCCTTTCTTCCTCCCTTCCTTCTGTCCTTTCTTCCTTCTCTGTCTTTCCATACTTCTTTCCATCTTCCCTTTCAAAAATATTTATTGCATTCCTAGCAGATGGCAGATATTAGGAATTGGATAGATAAACAGGAGTAAGATCTATATCCCCTGTCCCCAAGGAACTCACAATCACAGCCATGAATAAGATGCATAAATGCATTATAAAATTTCAATGAGACACAATGAAAGTCTCTGAAATTCAAACTCTACATATATGCCTGGTTTTCTAGGGACAGGACCAGACTGTAATTTGCCAGGATATGTTTATTACAGCTCTCAGCCTGTGAATTTATTTACATCCTCTCTAACGCATAAGACCTTTTGGTTTCATTCACTGCTACATTTATAGCTGACATGCATTATCTTTCCTAGCTTTTGTGCCCACATTTGTTTACTACTGACACATAGTGCTATCACTCTATGCCTAGATAAGGTTTCAAGTGTTTTCTCTGAAATCTTTCAGAATTATAGTTAAGAAATGCATTTGTAACCATCGGGGAAGCTTTTGTATTCTATGTGCTTTGGCATCTGTTAGTAAATATCTTACTACCTTCACTGGCCTTAGGGTATACATTGTTTACCTGTGGCACAGCAAAAAATATCTCCCATATTTCATGAGGAAAACTCTATGTCTGGCTCTCATGCTTCTGTGAGTTGTTTACAGCCATCTGGCGGAAAGTCTTACTTGCACTTCACCTGGCAATGATTTGTGTGTCAGGCTCTGTGTCTCTTATGGTGCGTGAAGGGGACAAATGAAAGTCCTTTGCCCTGCAATATCTCTCCTGCTCATAAAAGTAACTTTTCCAAACTTTAATTACTGGCATGATATCCTATCTCCATTCTTAGTGTCAGAGGTCTTATCTTGCTTTCTTTTCCAAGTACATCTTTTTCAAGTGCTTTATGTATTTGCGTCTGCCATAGTTCCTTCACCATAGAAAACAACAAAAGATAACGTGTTCTATGTTAGAGCAACTGACTAGTGTCCATTTTATCTCAGTCTGTGTTTTCAATGTTCTCTATAGGAGCACAGGTATTTGTACCTTTGAAGAAATGTTACTGGACATGTGGCTAAAATGTTGTATTCAAAAAGTTCTAGCATTTTGTAAGAAGTTCGAACTGAAAGCATTTTGTTTTAAGTCGTCAGAGATTTTGATATACCGAAACATAATAATATAATAAGCATATTCCCTACTTCATGCTCTGAAGAATTGTGAGGAGGGCTCCTGACTTATTTTGTATTGTATTTTCCTTTCTCGTCATGAGGTACATATTTCTGTATAGTCTCTTTTACAGCAGATGCTCAATAAAACATAAATTTGTTGGAAGCATTAATGATTGTAGTATTATCGAAAGTTCGGGAAGAAAAACAAACAACAAAAAAGAAACACCTATTTCTGTAATAATGCTGTGTAACCAGTAATTCCTCCAAAAAAGAAAATGTTTATTTCAAACAACAACAAACATTTATTTCTCATTGGTGAGTCTTCGGGTCAGCTGTGGCAGCTCTGCTTAAATTATCCATTGCATTCAGGTTTACTCAACATTTCTCATCCTGTGACCCAGGCTGAAGGACCAACAGCTCTCTGGGGTCTTCTATTCTCACAGTATGGGGCTGGAATGCCAGAGTGACAGCAAAATAATGCAAGCACAATAAAGCGTTTGGGTGGTATGGCATATATTTCTTCCACTCAAATTTCACTGGCCAAGCAAGTCGTGCCAAGCTGAAAGCTGTGCTCCCCTCACAGTGAACAATGGCAAGGGGGGACAGTAGAGGGACAGGGGAGGGCAGGGGAAGACATGTGAGCAAATAATAATATCCTCCATTAGTATTGATTATTACTGTCTTCCTCATATGGTATGTGAAAATTGTCAATTGCAATTTCAACGTACTTCAAGAAAAAACCACCTTTATTTCTTGGAGTATCATTCTTCTCTTACTTGATATGTAATTTTATTGGTCTTTCTATTGGTCTTTCATGCCTTCTATTTAGGTCAAAGAATAATATGTTGTTGTACCATGGTTTATTACAATTGATATGAAGCCACCTAGTAATATCGTTCTTTTCTAAATGAGAGTGTCACCTTTTCTTTCAGTAATATGATAATTTAAAAAAAAAAAAGAAACAACTTGTGCTTCTTCCCACTTCTTAATATAAAAAAGGAATAATTATTTTATTAAAAAAGTAAAGCCTTTTTCGTCCATAATAGACCCATAATCCCTATCCTAAAGGAAGATTTTTAAATATTTTCTATATATTTAAATTTATCATTATTCATTAAGTAAACCAAATATATAATTAGACCAATGTTTTAAATGCTCCAAAATAGCTTTACCTTTAATTCTTCTGTGTTATCTTTCTCTGTGACCCTTGCTATGTCTCTTATATTTGCTATAATATTTAATAACTTGAAATAATCAAAAAAATTAAAAATCTTTGGTTTAGTTTTACACACATTAAACTCACAACAACAGATATTATGTGAAGTAAATGGATTTTGCCAAATAGTAACATCTGCAGAGAATGGGAACTTATGAAGTCATATGAGAGTTCACAGAGTAATAAGTAAATGTTGATGTTTGTATTAAAGATCCGCCAAATGGTTTGTATTCATTCAAACATCTGTGATATTTCGCTTATTCACAAGTCTTAGAAATCATGGTACAGCCAATAATTTGTCTTTCTAGTGTAATAGTAAAATTTTATGTTCAACTACTTTAAAAGCAATGATGGGCTAAAAGGAATTTTTTTTTATTTTGGACAGATATAAGAAAAATAATTTAATTCTGAAGACTAATTTTCAGCTTGTTTTTTGTTTTTTTAGTTTTTCATAGCCTTGCCAGCTCTGATAAGCTGGGTCCTCAAGGGTATGAGGCTGGGGGAGAGGGGTGTCTTGGCAAGGCGATGGATCCCAGTAAAGGTGAAGCCCAGTTGGTCCCTCCTGCCAGCCTGCTCAGCAGTTGGGAACCAGGAGCCACATGGGACTGAATGAACCCACCTTCCTCCTTGCTGTGCTTTGTTTTCTTAAACTGTTTTATTGAGCTATAACTCAAATCACAAAGATTTACTCTTGTGTTTTCTTCTAAGATGTTTGAAGTTTTGGTTTTACATTTAGATCTATGACCTATGTTGAGTTAATTTTTGTGTATTGTAGAGGTAGGAGTCCAACTTTATTCTTCTATACGTGGATATCCAGTTGCACTATCACCATCTGTTGAAAAGACTATTCCTTCCCTACTAAATTGTCTTGCCCCCTTTGTCTAAAATCAGTTGGCCATAAATATATTAGGGTTTATTTCTGGACTCTCAGTTCTATTCCATTCACCTATATGTCTATTCTCCTATCAGTACCACTCTGTATTGCTTTCTATAGCTTTGTAGTAAGTTTTGAAATCCAGAAGTGTGAGTTAATCAACTTTGTTCTTCTTTTTCAAGATAGTTTTTGGCTCTTCTGGATCCCTTACATTTCAGCTTGATTTTTAAAGTCAAAATGAAAAGTTCTTTTTAGCACATTTCCCCTTTATGTTGGTTTGTTTGTTTTGTGTCTGAATTATAAATAGGAAGCCTAGTAAATGGTCTCATAAAATGAATAATATGGATGTGGTTGAGGGAGATAGATGATTTCTGTAAATATAAATATATTCACAAACTAAACATCTCCAGCTTTACTTATATATGATCCTAAAATTCTTCATTAAGGGAAAGTATATATTTGAATTTCATACTCTAATAACCCTAACACCCATTAGCAGTTTATTTATCTCATTACACTAAGATATTCACTGAAGCAATGGTTGTAAACCAGTGTTGATGTGAACATGATTAGGTTTGGAAGAGTCGAGTCCCATGACATCCTGTGATGGTTAATGTTATGTGTCAATTTGTCTAGGCTGTGATTCTCAGTGGTTAGGCAGACATTGAACTGATTTCTCTTCCATAATGCAAATAATCTAATTATCTCATGATGTGATCTGAAACAATGTAATCAACTCCATGATGAGATCTGCTATGAGTAGTCAATAAGTTGAAAAGGGGGTTTCTTTGGGGACGTGGCCTGCCACTAGTATATAAATGGATGTTCCAGCAAGGCTCACTCTTGCTCTGGATCCTGCATCCAGCTCATTATCATCTGACCTCCCGTTCTGCCACCCGACCTGTAGATTTGAGGATTAGCTAGCTTCTGCAGCCCCAAGAGCCAGCAGCCTGCCATTTGATCTGCCAGTTTAGGGTTCATCAGCCCCTGCAACCATGTGAGTCAGGAGAAGCCTCTAGCCTGGCACCTCACCCACAGATTTTGTGACTTACCAACCTCCAAAATCGCATGAGCCATTGTGCGTACTCTTAATTTTGCTCATGTGGAATCTGTACATAGACCAAGAGGCAGTTGTTTGAACAGAAATAGGGAATACTGTATGGTTTAAGATCAGGAAAGGTGTGCATCAGGGTTATATCCTTTCACCATACTTATTCAATCTGTATGCTGAGCAAATAATCCAAAAACCTGGACTATATGAAGAAAAATGCAGCATCTGGATTGGAGTCACCTTGAGGACTAAAGTGTGCCTGACCCAAGCCATTTCAATTGCCTCATATGCATGCAAAAGCTGGACAATGAAATAAGGAAGACCTAAGAAGAACTGATGCACTTGAATTTTGGTGTAGGTAAAGAATATTGAATATACCATGGACTGCCAGAAAAACGAATAAATCTGTCTTGGAAGAAGTACAGCCAGAATGCTCCTTAGAAGCAAGGATGGTGAGACTTTGTTTCACATACTTTGGACATTTATCAGGAGGGACCAGTCCCTGGAGAAGGACATTGTGCTTGATAAAGTAGAGGGTTGGCGAAAGAGAGGAAGAACCTTGAGGAATTAACACAGTGGCTGCAACAAAAGGCTCAAACATAGCAATGATTGTGAGGCTGGCGCAGGACCGGGCAGTGTTTCGTTCTGTTGTACTTAGGGTTGCTATGAGTTGGAACCACTATGAGTCGAGGGCACCTAGCAACGTGTACGTATATATGTGGGTTTCACTGGTTTTGCTTCACTAGAGAACCCAGCCTAAGACACATCCCAAGCAGTAAAAGAAGAAAATCCTCTCCTAGGACCCTCCAATATTCTTTCTTCGAACTTTTAAGTATAAAACTCGTTTTGTAAACAGAAGTGGCCCCTCCCTTAACACAAAAAAAGAGCAATCACAGAAAGGAATCACAGAACTCAGAAAAGGGTTGCTAGTTTTATGTTTTGTCCAACAACTATGGTCTTTCCCTTGGATCTGAGTTTATTTTGGCATAGAAGTACTATGGAGAAGCCTCTCCACAGTAGGCATGGCCCTAAGAAATTAATAGGCTCACCTCTCCATCCCCACAGTTACAGAATTTGCACCATAAAACCTGGAATCCCTTGTCATCACCTCTATTGTTGCACCTCTATTGTTTCTTTTCCACTTAGATTGTTTTCCGCTGCCAAAATTTTTGAAACAGTTTATTTTCATCTTTCTTTCCTGTTCCTGTTCCTAATACTTATGCAAAATGTGTCTAGTTGAATATAACTAACTCTTATTATTTTTGTAACTCTGTTTTAATAATAGATTGTTAGGAGGTGCTTCTGACATATGTAGTGAATCTTTTGTAAATAATCAGCATTTAATGACAATTTTAAAGAAATTCTTGGAGGACATTTCAAATACCAAGTTTTGTTTTTATTTTTTCTGACTCAGGGCTTTTTATAGTACAGTTGTCAGAAATGCCAGAAATCTCAATAAGTCCAATTCTTATCCTAAACCGACTGACCCTCCAGTGCTGAATCCTCAGTTAGTTAAGGCATTCTACAGCACCTCACTGCCATTTTCTGACTAATTGATGTGATTTACCATGCCTTGTAAAAACACTGAAACATCTCTATCTGTGACTTGTTTGCTTTTGATTTACAGTGACATCTTTTCATAGTAGTGGAAAGTTGCTGAAAAAACTTTTCTAGAACATTATGTTTTTCCATGCTTACTCAGATGACTGTGGCTCAGTTATCAGTGACCTTAGTTTTCTGCCCTGTTGTTTTTCAAATTAAACAATAGATATAGGCAGTCTGTTCACAAAGTCGCACACTGAATAGCATTACCCAACAAATCACTATCCCATGCATGCTCTGCCATTACCAATGGTTACCTGACCTTTAGAATTAAGGAAAGATTATGAGCATCTATTGAGATATTAAGAGCTGTAGTATTAGCAATGTGTCTTGTGGTCAGCTGGAATGTTTACATTGCAGCTATGATGGTGACTCAGAGAGTGACATGTGTGGTTGGTAAGTGGCCCCTGTCAAGGCTTCATGATGGCCTAATAATAAAAAAGAAGGTAAATGAGGAAAATGCTGTCTGCTTCAGTGAGATAGGTGTTTGTAAAGAAGATTGAGCATGTATGAAGTGCTCTGCCCTACATAGAACATAAGGAGGAGCAGAGGGCCTGCCAACGTGGTTGTCTTATCATTTAAATTAGGCAGCCAGGGAAAATGCTGAAGAGCGTCAACACCACAGGGAGACGCTAATAAATTGCTGGCAGAGAAATTTAGATGTCTGGGATCAGCAGCACCGGTATACATTTAAATAAAACTGTCTTCTTATCAGAAGCCTGGAATAAATAAAATCATGTCTAGTTTTCTGAAAGACAACTGTTTCAACTGTTTGGAGAATATATTTAGGATGATTCCACAGGCATAATTGTCAGCAGAAGTGATTATATCAAGGTCACATGAACCTTGTGTGTTTCACTTTTGAATAAGCATTATGGACAGAAGAAGAACTGATGTTGATAAGATTGTCTATGATGACTTAAGACCATTGTTTTCTGGAAGCCATGTCTCAGAGAAAGTCTTTAGGCAACTTGAAAAGGCAAAATAACATTTGCAAAATGTCCAATAAGCACTTAATAAATATTAGCTGTTACCATTATTGTTTTCTTCTAGCAGATGGTTATAATTGTGCTCAATCAAGTAGACACTGATTTGCATGAAGCCCATCATCAAAGGTAACAGAAATAAAGAACACTTTTGTACCCAGTATATTATTCCCATTGTTGTTGCTGTTGGGTGCCATTGAGTCAATTCTGACTCATAGCAATCCTATATAACAAAGTAGAACTGCCCCATCGGGTTTCCCGGGCCACAGTCTTTACAGAGCAGATCAGCAGGTCTTTTCTCCTAAGGAGCAGCTGGTGGATTCAAACCACTGACCTTTTGATTAGCAGCCAAACCCTTAACCACTGTGCCACAAAGTCTCCTTATACTTGTACCCTATTTTAGTGATTTAAAATAAAAATGATCCAAAATTAACTTTGATTATTTTGTATCAAGAACTGGAGTGGTTGTCAGAAAACCTAGTTTCCAGTCCTACTCCACCACTCACTATCGTGTGACCTAGAGTTAGCCTAATTCTCTCTAGGCCACAGTTAGAGTAGATGACATCTATGAGTCACTTTCATATCTAATATTCTATGAGGTAGCTCAAGGGGCAAAGTTGCAGGAAAAGAATTATAGTATATTACAGTCACTTTTAATCTGTCCTTGGAAGTCAGCTCACTACTGCCCCAAGCAAGCTCCACATCTTGTTTAAGAGCGTCATTGCATTGAGTTGTACCGCAGGCTGCAAAAACTCTCATTGCATAGTGTTAGTACTGTGGCTGTTAAGTATTTACTAGACATAAAAACCTGCTTGGAACTAACAATTGCACGTTTAGAAACTATCTGTAACAGGGAGATACCTGTTGTCTTTGTACTATCTTTTACTATTTCTAGTGCCTTTGACTTTCATGCAAATTCTACAGCAAATGAAGTCAAACTTCTTTCAAGTGTTTGTCCCTGGCAGTACCATCTGATATGAATAGTGTTCCATCAAAATGCATTTTTTTCCTGAGGAAGTTTTGCTGTAATACATCATCAGAGCAACAGCCAGTGTATTATACATTACAATAAAACATCCCCAGAGCAAAGGTACATATGATGATGAATTATGCTAATATGTTATTGTCATTATGTTATCAGCACTCCGACAGTGATTTAGTGAGATACATCATCAGTGAGAGATTAGCTGATTTCATGTTAGTCAAAAAATGACACCACCATGGAAAACCACAAGCAGATTCAGTTGATTAATAGGGTTGGTGATATTCTAGCGCTAGAATTCATGTATAGTGGTATATTAAAATGTCCTTTGAAACTGAAAACAAGTTAAAGAAAGATGAGTCCATGAGGTGAGGTTACAAAAGCACTGTCAATTTAAATACTGTTACTGTAGACAGAGTGGATAGTTAAATATAAACCAAAAGTCATCCTTTGTCCTTTGTTCACACATTTGACAGAGATTTAGTTCTACCTAATTACCTTTAAAAAACCTGAGAACTTTTTACAAGAAGCTGTCTATCATAATATCACTGGGTATTTGTCTTATAAATCTGCAGTCTACAGGTGACACTGGGTAAGGATATATGCATTATATCCCAAATCATTATGTCCCAAACCAACCAGACATGTCACTGGGTGACAATGAATTTATTCAGGATGTAAGCTAATCACTTTGGTTACAGCACCTTTCGCACAGAACCATGCATACATTATACACTCAAAAGATACTTGCTGAATTGAATTAATGCTTTACTTATAATTTTCCTTATTCAAAACCACAGAAATAACAATTCTGATACCAAACTTTTAGATTAAGAGAGCCAGACTCCATAGATTGCAAACAGAATACAACTTTATTCTTCCTGACACTGCTTGTTCAGTCACAATCTCTCAAACTAGTACCTATGCTTCTTCCCCACAGTTGTCCAGCTAAAGTCCATGACGCATTAAGAGTCCGAGGGGGTCTGAAGAGGGACAGTAGGTAAGCGGTAGGATGGATCTCACTTGATTAGTATTCTCTTGATCTGGCATTCTTATTCTCTGAGCTCACTGGGTAATTAAAACTCTTTCCCTCATGGAATATTTTCACAGGTTCTTTGGATCCCCCTCCTAGTTACTACACACCTTTTTCCTGAAGATTTCTTAAAGTCTGTGCCCTTTCGGGCTTATGTATTATGATTATCTTGTTAATCTCGGTTTTCCATCTCTTCGTCTCTCTGTTGGCAACACCTTACCCTGTTAGCACTTTACACTCTTGAACAAAGTCCCTTTGAAGAAAAACCCCAGCTGGCCCCATTCCACAAGACCACAGGGGATACATTCCTCTGCCTTGTTGTCAGTGAAAGTACAGCTGAATGCTAACACAATAGTAATTACAAAAACTTTCACTGAAGACTTACTATGGTCCAGGCAATATTACATATATTAACTTATTAAAATGTCCTGAAAAGCCTAAGGAGGTTAGTATTATTATCCTCATTTTACAAATGAAGAAACTGAGGCCTAGAAAGATTAATTTGCCCAATGTTACAAGAACCAGAAATACGAGAGTCCAGACTCAAACCCACACAGCTTTGGTGTGCATTATTCTTAATTATGTTACAAATTTGTGAGTTCAATATTAGCACAAAATACAAAATTTAGTTTGAGAACTAAATACTATTGTTCTCCCATTAGAACAGGCACCAGCCAACCAGTGTCTCACCTCTAGACTTTTCCAGGCATGGGTTCAAAACCAGTGCCTTACATTCCCCCAAACTCCAGTGCCAAATTCTCCCAGGATTCCTCTCAAGGCCCCTCAGTAGGCTTGAGATGCAGGTTGCAACAGCATTCCAACTACTTTCTCCCCCAAAGTGATTTCCCTCTCATCTTCTACCTCAGTGGTCTGGGTATTGAGCAGCAGGTTGCAAAACCAGTGTATTTGTTCTTGTATTTCTAAATCTCCTTTTCAAGCCTCGGTATAATGTAGGACACATTTGAAGTATAAGATACTTGCTACCAGTTATTTTTTTCGCCTTGGCCCTTTGGGTCCTCAGCCAAAATTGAGACAGAAAGACTCCTATTTTAATATCCTTTTACAAAAATAAAGGCCATTTTTTGTAACCTCAAAGGCAAGGATATGAGAGCATATGGCTTCTAGGAGCAGGTGAGTACATGTCATCGTCGGTAGTAAAAACCTTAAAAGATGAACGTATCCTAGACCTCAAGAAATGTTTCAGGGTCGTGAAAGGAGTTTTTACTTCAGCTGATTTATGTGTGCAATTTCAATGGGGCAGCCTGTTCTAGAGTGCTTCCAGGGATCCACTGGTTAGATGGTGATGAAGTTGGTATCAACCTGTCAGTGTTCAGTTTGGCTTGGAGGTGTGTTATCAATTTCCAGAGCATCTAATATACTCAGCTGAACCGACAGGATGTGGGACACTCTGCATCCCAGCAATTATTTTATGTCAGTCTGTCCCAGGTGTTAGGGGGCTGCCAGCCCTCTTCTGCAAACTGCCTCCGTTTAAAATTTCACAAGAACACCCCCCCTCCCCGATATTGTTCAGATGAGTATTCTCAACTCTTTTATGTGCTGCTTCAGTTTTGATTTTACTGGCATATTAAGGGAAATAAAATATGAATGAATTTTTTAAGATAAAAGCAAAGCATTAAAAATAATCAGTGTATATTTGTTTTATTCATCTATTTACTAATGTAGAAATAGTAATGGTCTAAGCAGAGAAAATATTTGTTGACAAGAAGCCTACTTCACAATCTAATTCTTGGCGTAAAGGTTTTTTAAAAAACCATTTGCCACCTGTACTGCCTCTACCTTGTGAGAAATTTACCTTAACCTACCTTTTCCCTCTAAAATTTGAAAGAGGAAATTCTAGTTCCTAAAAAAGTGAAACAATGAATTTCAAGATTAGAACATAATAAAGTTTATGTTTAAAGTTCTTCACATTTACAAACTGTTTTACTCAAAATACTTTATCGGATTTTGACAAAAAGAGGGAAGTATTATATATTTGAAAGAGCACTTGTTTGAAAGCAGAAGGCCTGCTTCTAAGTCCTAGACCTGGGACTTGCAGGCTGCGTTACCTTGGAAATTTTTTTCCACCCTTTCTGACTTTCAATTTCTTTGTCTGAAAGTGGTAATAACCATGTGGTGGTAACCATATCTTTCTATCCATGGGTCCTAGCCCATTGCACGGCAGTAAATGCTTCATGATGAGTAAATAAGTCTGTGAGGAATTATTATCCCCCAATTTACAGTATTTTCAGTCACCTCATACGCATGCGAAAGCTGGACAATGAATAAGGAAGACCAAAGAATTGACCGATATGAATTACGGTGTTGATGAAGAATACTGAACATACCATGGACTGCCAGAAAAACAAACAAATACGTACGAAGAAGTACAGCCAGAATGTTCCTTAGAAGCAAGGACGGTAAGACTTCGTCTCACATACTTTGGACATGTTATCAGGAGGGACCAGTCACTGGAGAAGGACATCATGCTTGGTAAAGTAGAAGATTAGTAAAAAAGAAGATCCTCAACAAGATGGATTGACACAGTGGCTGCAACAATGGGCTCAAACATAGCAACGATTGTGAGAAAGGTGCAGGACTGGGCAGTGTTTCATTCTGTTTTACATAAGGTTGCTAGGAGTCAGAAGCAACTCAGCAACACCTAACAACAACAGTTACAATTTGCACTCAACTACTAACCTAAAGATTATTGATTTGAAACCACCCAGCAGTGCCAAGGAAGAAAGCCCTGGCGATCTACTTCTGTTAAGTTTACAGCCAAGAAGATCCTATGGAGCAGTTCTACTCTGTAACACACGGAGTCACCATGAGTCAGAATCGATGCAACAGCAACAGGTTTGGTTTTGATTATTTACAGATAAGCAAACTGAGGCTTGAAAAGTTTAAGTGATCTAGTGTTACACAGCTGTGAGAAAAATACCACAGTAGACTGTGAGAACAAGATCAAATTCTGAAAATCCTGACATATGCGGCTAAAACAGGAGTCCACAAGGGAAACGATCATTATAGAAGCAAGTCCCCTGGTATATACAGACAAATAGATTGCAGAAGTATATACTTCAGGGTGTTCCACTGGAGCCCTGGTGGCCCAGTGATTAAGAGCTCAGGCTGCTAACCAAAAGGTTGGTAGTTTGAATCCACCAGCTGCTCCTTGGAAATGCTATAGGGCAGTTCTATTCTGTCCTATAGGGTCACTGTGAGTCAGAATTGACTCAATGGCAATGGGTTTGGTTGGTTTGTTTGTTTTTTTATTGTGAGAATTAGTTTACCTCCCCCTCACTACTTGAAGATACTCTTGGTGGAGGTAAGGGATATATAATAGGCATAGCACATTGTTTCCCTTTTTGAAAGGACAGGATTTTTTCTCATGAGTATATTCTACACAATGTTTAGCACAGAGACAAACTATGAAAAAATACTAATAGTTACTCTTACTATGGACTATGAACTGTTGAAAGTGTTTTAGATGTTTTATCTTCTTTAATTGACACAGCAATGTTATGAGGTGCTATAACCATTTTTATTTTACAAATGAGAAAATCAAAGGCACAGACCTCATAAGTGATGGAGCCAGAGTTCAGATCTAAGCAGTGTGGTCAAGAGCCTGTGTCTTAACTTCCACACTTCACTGCATGGTATAGTAAATAGATCAACATACGACACAAAACAGGAGCC
The DNA here is from genome assembly GCA_030035585.1 of Dugong dugon. Lineage (NCBI taxonomy): Eukaryota > Metazoa > Chordata > Mammalia > Sirenia > Dugongidae > Dugong > Dugong dugon. The sequence goes on from CM057473.1 coordinate 43,091,476, forward strand.
CTGATATGCAATTCCCAAATTCAACACAGGAGTTAAAACTGAGCAAGAAAACAAAGTCTGGAAGAAGAAGCTGTGCTTCACAGAATGGCCAAGAAATGTTTAGAATACATATGAAAATTAATTATTTTTGCTACTATTTCCTTATGCCACAATTTTCCATAAGATGTTTTCAGATAAGCATCTAAGTAAATATATTTTGTCTGAACTTACTTATGATTAGCATAAATACCCTTATTTTTCAATGGATGTCAGGAATATTTTCTGTCAGAATGTCAGGAATAATTCTGTAACAACTATCTTAGACCAGGTTGCCTAGAAAAGTGTGATGTTTTATTTTGAAGGTACCAAACCAGGGCCGCTAGAGTAGAGAAAATGGAAGCGAGGCAAGGAAAGATGCGATGCAGTAACAATGTATTTCTGTGCTTGGTACTTATTCACAAAGAATCACCAAAAAAAAAAAAAAAACAAAAAACAAAAAAAACCAACAATTGAGAAATATATCCACTAGCCATATAGAACTTCTCCAAATGGGCTACAAAGAGAAACCATGATTTGAAATCTATATCTGTCAGGGTTCTCCAGAGAAGCAAGTCCAAAATTTGTAAGGCAGGGTAGCTGGCTGGAAACTGAGGCAAGAGTTGATAATGCAACCTTGAATCTGACGTCTCTAGGGCAGGCAGCCAACCGGAAACTCAAGTAGGATTTCTAAGTTACAGGCTTAAGGAAGAATTCCTTCTTCTCCGGGACTTTACTAGATGAAGTCCGCCCACCTTATCAACAATAACTTCCTTTACTTAAAAGTCAAATAATTATAAGTATTAATCACTTCTACAAAGTATCTTCACAGCAACATCTAGACTAGTGTTTGACCAAACTATTGGGCACCATAGCCTAGCCAAGCCCAGACATAAAGGTAACCATCACAAAATCATTCACGGAAAAGAAGAAAAAGGTACATCTCTCTGTGCAGCCCCTTCTTGCCTTCTGTTTCCTATTGGCTAAAGTTCACGTTCACCGGATTATGAATTACAACGTGCCTCCAAGTTGAGTCATCTGATACTTTCAGTGACCAGAGGGGTTTCAGGTTTCATATTCTTCAGTGTATGTATCGTTGAAGTGCAGAGGGGTTGGAAGCCACAATTCTGCACCTATAACTTACTGATCTGACTGGGTGGTGGTAGATCTGGCATTCCCAAGGCAAGCGACTGGTCAGCCCTCAGCGTGGCAATATGGTCCAAGAAGCAGATGAAACTGAGAGGAGCTGATAAGTTCCCTTCGATTTGTGCAACTTTAGAAAATCAACTTCTTCACCTCAGCTGAAATATCTGCCAGAATGCCTAAATCTAAGCCCACTAAGAAAGAAAGGATCAAAGAGCCCTGGTGATACAATAGTTAAGCACTAGGCTGCTAACCAAAAGGTCAGCAGTTCAAACCCATCAGCCACTCTGAGACAGAAAGATGTGGCAGTCTGCTTCCGTAAAGATTACAGCCTTGGAAACCCTATGGGGTAGTTCTACTCTGTCCTACAGGGTTGCTGTGAGTTAGAATTGACTCAGTGGAAATGGGTTTGGTTTGGTTTAAGAAAGGATCATCTCCTTTAAGGTATGACAGCATCTAGGGCATAGAATGAGGAAGAGAAAGAAATACACACAAACACACACACGTAACCCAAAAATCCATTGCCGCCGAATCAATTCCAGCATCAAAAATTTCTTCCAATGTCAAAAATTTTTCAGCCCTGCATATTATAATCCAATCACAACCAATTAATTTTTTGAAAAAATGTGGTTTTTTTAGAGCCAGCATTCCCAAACAAGTATAGACAGGAAGTAGACCAGGACAGATCAGCCAGCCCTGAAACAGCAGAATGAAGGGTGGCAGACCTTCCAGCAGGAGGCCCTAGGAAGAAGTAATACACTAGGCAACGTCACACAGGCCACATCCAAACACTAGGAGACAGCTGGGTTGTGTAAGAGGGTGAAAAGAAGAGCTTCCCTGTTGGTAGGCAGAGCTTAGTGTCCAGAGCATCTGACAGCAGGTAATTAGTGGCAGTCCAAGAAGGCAAACAATGTTTGTGCTAGACATAGTCTATGGATTTCTAGGGTGAAGGATTCCAGTATCTTTTTTTTTTTTTTTTTCCTCATGAGATCTTGGCAAGACAAGTATCCAGACGTGAGAACTGGTCTGGAATTGATCTCCAAGAACCTAGGAGAAGCTAAAGAACAAAGAGAACACCCACAAAGCTGATTTTCATGTTGAGTTTTACCACCTTAGGGGCTTCCTCTCTAGGGGTAGTAGGGGTCCCAGAGCCTAAGAAAGAGCTTAGTGTGATGGTGATGGCTGAGTATTCCTTCTTAAGAAGATCAGAGGGCCATAGGGCAGACAGCCAGGTTACAGGGCCAGACAAATCATTTAAGTACTAACTCTCCTGAATCAGACTATATTGATTGTATCTTGTCAGCAAAAATTTTATTAAGCACTTACTATATCTGATATTTAATACATATTTCAGATTAGCAGCAAATATAAAAATTGCATAATTTGCTCTGTATTTTGGTAGTCTAACATTTTCTCTTAATCGTAGAATATATGTGTGTGTATGAGAGAGATTTTATTTTAAATACTAAAATTTAATATTCCTGTCTAATGTGACTGATAGTGATATGCATATCTTCTTGACTGTTGTACAATGTAATTCCTGTGTATTGTTTGACATTCACATTCACCTAGAATTCCTTCCTTCTTCCTTTCCATCCCCCATCAAGTGTAATGCAATCAAGTCTTTAAATCATAGGTGGTAGAAAATAATGTACCGAGACACCCAGCCATTTCCCCACATTCACAGATTGAGTGCTAAATTGAAAATAATGTCAGGTATCTACATCCCTAATTCAGTGTTCTCAAAGGTAGCCCTTCCTGACAACTGGTAAGAATATCCTGCTTAGTCTGACCCTTATACTGCAATTAAGTCTAAAAACAGATCTGAATCCTTTGCACCCAGTGGTGCTGTCAAGACGAGCATAACTTGACTGTCATATAAAGCTCTTTAAATCAGCCTGCGAAGAAAATATGATTGCAGTACAAGTTTTAGCATTCAGAAAGACTCCCCTTTCATTTACATGGATTTTGAGGGGCAAAGCAATGCATTTTTATCAGATAGTCTGTTATCTTTCAACTTTTATGAAGATCAATGTATTAGAATAGGGGAAGAATTTTCTTCTTCTTCTTCTTTAATGCAGAAGTGATTTGGTACAAGGGAAATACTAATGAGGATTTTTATTATTTATTGGAAGTTCCTATCGGACAAACTGAGAAGCTTTTAGAAAATATAAAAGAGGGATGCGATGTTTAAATTCCACAACACTTTTGGAGACGAAGCAGCTAGTCAAAACAGACGAGCACTGAAAAGGGATGAAAGTGTAGCGTTGTGCATTTTCTTAGGAACACGATGCTTCCAAGAAGAGCTGCAACATGTCTCAGCAAGAATTTAAACCCAGAGAACCCAACAAGCAAAACTTGGAGGGAGATTGTTTTCTGTTCGTTTTAAATGTCATAGAATCTTTGTTACAATGCCTGATGATGTCTTTTAGCATTTGTCTGTCATAAAATGGTACAGCAAGCTAATAATTATTTCTCTCATCACTGTCACCCCAGTGGTCCTATTTTTAGGAAGTTACATACAGAACGGAACTCAGCTGCTAACCAAAAAGTCGGCAGTTCAAGTCCACCAGCCCCTCACTGGAAACTCCATGAGGCAGTTCTACTCTGTCCTATCTTCTGGTTTCTGCTCCTTTGACTTGATTGAATCACATTTATATTCTTTTACAGGTTAGATCTTAAACTCCATTGTTTAACAGAATGAACTAATAAAATGTCTTGGGCTTTTTCTTCAAACAAAAGATTCCCAAATGAAGAAATGAAGTTTAATACAGTTAGGCAACCAACCTTCTGTATCATTAACAAAATGAGCACCCAGTGTACTAAGCGTAAGATGTCTCTTTCTCCTTAAATTAAAAAAAAAGTTAAACTTTTCTTTTTAAGAGATAGTTGGGAGGGCGTCATTTTGGGAATGATGAGAGTGAGAGGTTGACAGCCCTGGCTGGAGTAAGGTAGAAAGAAGTCAGCCCTCGGGAGGCCTAGCTGACAGCCACGCTAACACACTACAATGCTGACACGAAGCTTCCTCCAGATTCCAGAAAGAAATCCTTTGGGGAGAGCCTGTCGGTAATGTAAAACTGGGCCAAACGGTGCTGGTTGTGGACTGCTAGCAAATGTCTAGCCAAGACTACCTGGAGATGACCAAGCTCATGTTTCAAATGAATAATATGAGCATAATCATCCTCAAATGAAAGGAGCTCTACTGCAAATGAAGACATATTTGTTCAAGTAGTGTATTGGGTTTAACATTTTAGGTATTTCTCTACGAACGGGTATTTCTTCTTCCTGAATTCTCAGGGGTCTGCTTTAAGTTCAGTTTTGTTTACCAGAAAGATATGAGAACAAGTTTAATGCTGTAAAAGATGTTTACTTGGAGCAATAATATGACAAGAAGACCTGAATATATAGCAACTTGCACATCACATAAAGCTATCCAGCTAACACTGGCTTTGAAATCACCAGTGAACTAAAAAACAAAACAAAATATAAAAATCAGAGTGAAGTATATAGATGAAAACTGCCATGTCAAAAACACAATCAAATAAATTACCTTCTTTTGAGCTTAAATAATGGATGAAGCCAATAGCTACCATAACTGCTGTTTTTGATTCCTTGACTTGCTTCAACAACTTGACCTTGGGTACATTTCTGTGGAGCATAACACTGAGCCCATGTGAAGTCCTTTATTCTGAGCAAATTTGTTGTTGGGGGAGAAAAAGCTGAAAATTGGTCCTGTAGAATTTCATAAGTGATAACACTAAAATAACATTTATGAGTGAATTTTCTTTCTTCTACCCAGTACACACATATACGTGAGAAAGCAAAATAAAGTACAAAAGTTGGATGCCTGTTCTTGTTCCCTTTCAGATAAACTACTTAAACTATAAATTTGTTGTTGTTAGTTGCTATCAAGTTGATGCCGACTCATGGTGACCCCAAGTGTTACAGAGTAGAACTGTCCACAGGGTTTTCTTACTATAATCTTAACAGAGGCAGATTGCCAGGCTTTTTCTTCTGTGGTACTGTTGAGTGGCTTCAAACTGCCAAACTTTAGGTTAGCAATCAAGCACAAACTGTTTGTGCTGCCTATTTAATATAGACTAAATATTCCAAAAACCGTAATGAATTAAATGGAAAGGGTAGATTATTTTTAAATATGATGTTGTTAATTTTAAATATCTATAGTAAATCTTTCTAGTTTAATAAGCAGGTCCTTTACAATATTTGCTCTAATACATGAATTTAAAGTGTATCTAAATAATGCACCTATAGTGTGCATGATGGACTTTGAAAAGGGAATTTTCCACTTAGTTTTTTTTAAATATTCTCCCCTCAACTTTGTTTACAAGATTGATTTGGACAACCATTTAGATTATGTTAAGCAGAGTAAATGTCATCCTATTCTTCTCTGTAATACGGCAAATATCAAATTAGAGGAGTCAAATCAATGTTTTTAATGTTTAAAAATTGGGTGTCATATGTGACTATCATAGACAATGAAATATGTTACTAACGCCTAAGACATGGTAAGATTTCTAATCTTCCCTCTATTTGCACTGTTTCCCCATCAGCAATCCAATAGCACAGCCAATGTGATCTTTCTTAAAAAAAAAAATAACAAAACAAGACAAAAATTCTGATTTTCTCATGCCCTTGCTTGAAGACTTTCAATGGCTTTCCATCACCATAAGATAGAGCCCAAATTCTTTAAATACCTTAGGAAGCCCTTCATAATCTCTACCCTCTTACTTCTCCAGCCTCATCTCTCCCCACTTCCCTATCTCACCTTCTACTCTCCAGTTACACTCAACTTCTCTTGGTACCTCTAAATTTATTATTTTCTTTCTTTTGTACCTGCTCGTCTCTCTGCCTGGACCAGTCTTCCCTCTCCCCAAACGTGAACTCTCCCTCTCCCACACCTTTTGTTCCTCTAACACCAATCTTTCATAAGCTACCAACCTAGTCTTCATTTTCTCTCAGAAGCCTTCCCTGACTCTCCCCTATCATGGCACCTATTATATTTCATGGCATCATTTATTATGTGTCTTTATTACCCATTAGATGGTAAGCTCTGTCTTAACGTTATGCTACATCCCTAGCATTCATGTAGCTAATGTTAACTGAGCACCTATTTTGCTCTGGCTCAGCTGCAAGCACTAAGTAAACATCAAAGAACTAAGCTAACAAAGTCCCAGCCTCATGGAACTTAATATATATATAATGACTATTTGTTGGCTGTTGTTGTTGTTGTTAGGTGCCCTGGAATCGGTTCCAACTCATAGCAACCCCTATGTACAACCGAAAGATCCTGAGCAATCCTCACAATCATTGTCATGTTTGAGCCCATTGTTGCAGCCACTGTATCAATCCACCTCATCGAAGGTCTTCCTCTTTTTCACTGACCTCTACTTTACCAAGCATGATGTCCTCCTCCAGGGACTGGTCCTTTCTGATAACATGTTTAAAGTACATGAGACGAAGTCTCACCATCCTAATTTCCAAGGAGCACTCTGGCTGTATTTCTTCCAAGACAGACTTGTTTGTTCTTCTGGCAGCCCATGGTATATTCAATATTCTTCACCAACACCATAATTCAAAGGTATCAATTCTTTGGTCCTCCTTATTCATTGTCCGGCTTTCACATGCATATGAGGCGATCGAAAATATCATAGCTTGAGTCTGGTGCACCTTGGTCCTCAAAGTGATATCTTTGCTTTTTAGCACTTTAAAGAGGTCTTTTGCAACAGATTTGCCCAATGCAATATGTCATTTGATTTCCTGGATGCTGCTTCCATGGGCATTGATTTGGATCCAAGTAAAATGAAATCCTTGACAATGTCAATCTTTTTTCCATTAATCATCATATTGCTTATTGGTCCAGTTGTGAGGATTTTTGTTTTCTTTATGCTGAGGTGTAATCCATACCGAAGGCTGTAGTCTTTGATCTTCATTAGTAAGTGCTTCAAGTTGGCTACAATGGAGTAAAAGAAAACGAAACAGAAAACAAAAGAAAAAGAGCAGATCAAGAAAAAGTGTACACAGTGAAGTGAGAAAGAGCGGTAGACAGCCAGTGGAAAAATGGAAAAGGCTCTCAGAAATCCAGGTTGATCTTTTAAAAGTCCCCATCCCGTGACTGGATAAACCCTCTTTTATTTAAAACCATCCTTTGCACTTGCTTGTGATATCATTAGAAGATGGTAGAGATCGTTTCTTGCTTCATTCTACCTACAGCCAATTACATTCGGATTCTGGTGTGTTCTGCCAGTCAGCACTCCAACGATATCCTCCAGAGCCATCTGCTGTCCACAAAGAATAAAGCTTCAGAGCCCAAATGGTATACTTAAACCTGAGCAATACAAACTGGAGGCTTATTATTTTAAAGCACTGCTTTTCCAAAATGTATTCACTGGGAAAATCTGCTATAAAACAGTGAATATATTATGCAAGTTAAATTAGACCTTTCAACCTGCTTGGTATGATGCATGATTGCACACACTTATTGCAGGTGATTCTGCCAGAATTAAAAGTGATTTTATTTTATAAGTAGGCATTTTAGTGCAAAAGGTCACAAAAGAGGCTTAGAATCCCTGTCATTCTCTCATACTTCAGGACTTATTTACACCATTTTTTACCACATGAATGCAGATCTTTAAGCCATAAAAAATTAACATGAAAACAAACAAACAAAAGAAATCAAACCAAATGTTGTATGATTTTGCAGTTATCAATAGTGACAGCTGCATCCCAGACTGTAAAATTTAGATTTTCTAGAAACACATTTCAAGTTATGGTGGCATTGTGAATTCCCATCACCTATGAGTCAGAATTGACTCGACGGCAAAGGGTTTTTGGTTTTACCATTCTAAATGTCTAACCCAGCCATCTATGACATGGCTACTATGGACGTCTGCAACATCATGGCCACCAGTTTTCTCCTTGAACTCTAAGCACCAAAAATTTCAGGCAACTTGAAATTCCTCTAACACATAATGCTGTTTCATCCTTCTGTCCCTTTGAACTCTGTTTTCTCCGAAGGGATGCCCTTACCCCTTTTTTTCTTACTAGTCAAACTCCTAACTTTTCCTTTACGCTGTAGCTAAAACATCACCTCTAATGTGAAGGCTTCCAGTCTTTCCCCACAGCCATCCTAAAGAGCTGATCCTCCTTTCTTTATTGTCCCCAAAAGAATCTTGCACAGGCTTCTGTTAGAGCCCTCACCCTCTATGCTGCCACTAGTTGTTTACATGGGTATCTCTCCTACTGTTACATTATCTCCTTGAGGACAAGAAGCATGTCTTCTTTGTGACTCTGGTACCTGGCGTGTGAGATATGTTCAAAAAAATGTTTGGTCAAATGACAAATAAGAGAATGAATGACTAAATTAATGAATTCCACCAGTGACCTTCAGTGCCTCTCTGGTGATGCCCTTTATAAACTGAAAATTCAGATTGGGAAATTTCCCTTTCTTTTTTCCTTATCATTAACCAAGCTCCTAATGATGAATAAGAAGGAACTGAAAAGCAAAATTTGAATTCCACTTATACAGTATGGTTCTAAAACTGTGCTTTTCATCTTATATCATTTGCCTAATTTATCCCATCCAGTCATCCCCTCAGCAAATAGTCATTAAATTCCTATTATACTTACTCATAGCACCGTGCTTAACAGTGTAAAGTAGATTACAAAGAAGAATAAACGACCCTCCAAAACTTTTATAATCTTTCTGGGGAAATAGTACATCCACATTTTAAAAAAACCAAATGGCAGTACATAGAAGGTGTATGATGCTAAGTGCCAAATGAGTGAGGCTTAACCATGGCTCCAACTCAGCAAAGATGCCTCGTAACTAGGGTCCAAGGTCAGCGACACAGTCACCAGTCTCTCAGTGTTTGCCTTTGCTTTCTCTCAGTGAGTGGGCAGAAATTTAGGGCTTATGTGTGAATTTGTCACCTTGGCTCCACACTATAAGGGCCAGTGTGACATCAGAGACTAGTCTGTTATGTCTTTTCTCCAGCGTTAGAGATTAGCTGAGTGACACATCTTTTCTTCAAGCTTAGAGATTAGAGAGGTTGTTTAGATTTATGTCTCATGGCTAGTTTACAAAGATTAACTATGTTACATCTTCTTTTATCACAGCATGTCAGGTCAAAGTCAGCTTAAAGGTTGTTTACCACATTCTTCACATACTTCTATGTTTCTGTGTCTAAATACAGAAATTTTCTAAATAACTTTCTTATGACTTACAGGTTTCTAATGACTTATACTTAATGTTAGAGGGCCTCACAAAGATAGACATATTTCTAAGTTCATATTATGAGTGCTTATACTTATGTATTTTGAAAGCATGATAGTGATTTATACCTTATGTAATTTGAGATCATTATAGAGACATTTAAGGAGCCCTGCTGGCGTAGTGGTTAAGCGCTGCGCTGCCAACCAAAAGGTAGGCAGTTTGAACCCACCAGCCACTCCACAGGAGAAAAATGTGGCAGACTGCTTCTGTAAAGATTGTTGTTGTTAGGTACCATTGAGTTAGTTCTGACTCATAGCGACCCTATGTACAACAGAACGAAACACTGCCTGGTCTTGTGCCATAGCCTTGGAAACCCTATAGGGCAGTTCTACTCTTTCCTATAAGGTCGCTATGAGTCAGAATCAACTCTACGGCAACAGATTTGGTTGGTTTTTTTGTTTGTTTGGTTTTTGGTTTTTTTATGTTTTTTTGTTTTTTTTTAATAAAAGAGGCATTTAGAGCACTTATCCAGTGTGTTATGACCCTACCAAGAGAAGAAAAACACTCAAGCAGATCAAGCTGTAGGCAGAAGTCTGGCCTGCCAACATTCAACAACATTCAATCATAGATAATATTTTCTAGTGATAAAAATCTACCAATGAAAGATTAAGAGGAGTGAGATATGTTTTCAGTCTTGGAAAGGCGCTGGTGGGGCAATGGCAGGAATTTCTGGGCATGGGACTGAACTTACTGAACAAAGAGACATGGATTTCCTGGAACCAGGAAAAACAAAGTCTAAATTATGAGAACTGTGTCAAAGCTAGTCCATCAGAAGAATTGACTCGGTGCTTCTGGCTCCTAAGAGCCCTTGATTGACAGTGAGATCACCCTGAAGTTGGACACTACAGGGGTAGGCTCAATGACTCCAGATGAGGGAATTGAATTGCTGGCTGGAAGTCAAGCAGGTCCAAAGAAAAAGCTAAATTTTAAATCCATAAACTAAGAAAAGGAATATGATTTACTGAGTGCCTACCATGTGCTGGCAGCTAAGAGGTGTTTTATTCCATTTAATAAATATTATCTGGAAGCCAAAATATGAGAAGCTTTCTTCTTAGTGACTACAAATGAATTCATTCCATCATTAGTCCTTGGTCTTTTTTTAAATGAAGACAGATGTTATCCCCATATTTCAGAAAAGGATAAAGCTTCCCCAAAGCTTTATACCAAAGTTACCCTAGACCTGTAAACCTCAATGAAAGAGGAGAGAGCATGCTCCTCTGAGAGGGGGTGAGGATGTAACACTAAGCAGCTTATATAATAGAGTTTTGTGCTATAATATTATAACTTGTTGATTTGGGAATACAAACTAGAGGGAAATGCTCAGGAGATGGACTTGTTATTCAAGAGCAGCAATTCTTGAGAAAAAGGGAAATAGTACCCTAGTGAGGGTTGTCTGTATAATTAGGGTATGTGGTATCTTTCTGTGATTTCTAGTATCATGCTATAACTTCTCTGGGACACCACAGTGAATGAAGGCAGAAGGCCCCAGAATGCTGATCCTTCCACCTATGCTCCTGTAACCAGACCACCTCTGCTACAGATAATACTACCAGCAAGAAATTATAATTTAAGGTGATCTGTCATTAGAGACATTAATGCCTCTTTCATCTGACACATCAGCAAGGCTTCAGTAATGAGTTTTCCAAATAATGAATGGTTGCCCATTGTGGGTTTAAAAACAAAAGGGGGAAAATGTCAATGTCTTGGTCTCACACCTTTCTAAAATGTGTTGTTCATGTTGTTGTCTTCTTAAACAAAAGGTACTTAGGTTACTTTACCTTTTCCTTACCTCTCAGGGTCATAGTTGTGACTATTAATTATCGAACTAGGATGTAACGTAAGAGTATACTTGTCTCCTTTTCTGTCTATCATCAGGCTATCTGCTCACATAGTCTAGGTGCCAACTCATAGGCTTACCTCCTTACAGTTTAATGAGAGTTAAAATACTCTATGAAAATATCAAAATTCACTATAGTTTTATCATTACATGATAATTGTATTAGTTTCCTAGGGCTTCCAAAACAAAATACCACAAACTGAACAGAAATTTATTGTCTTACAGCACTGGAGCCTAGAAGTCCAAATCAATGCATCGGCCGGGCCATGCTTTTCTGTAGGCTGTAGGGGAAGATCATTTCTTGTCTCTCCCAGTTTCTGGTAGCCCCAGCCGTACCTTGGCTTCCTTCACATGGCTGTTCTTCTTCTATCTTTCCATGTCTCTTTTCTAAGAACAACACTCAGATTGGATTAGGACCCATCCTACTCCAATATGACCTCATGTTAACTTAACCAATAACATCTTCAAATACCCTGTTTCCAAACCAGGTCACTTCATTTTATCTTTCTGTGGGACACAATTCAATCCATAACAGCCATTAATTTGAATCCCCTCAATTTATAGTTCTGAAATCTAAGCCTCAAAGAGGTTAAGATTTGCCCAAAGTCACACAATGAATTATACATTATTCCTCCTCACTTAGAATTTGCAGTTCATAAAGAAAAGTGTTACTTAGTCAAAATTGCCCTTGAAAATTCCTTAAGTTATCCTTTAAGCATAATATATATGTTTTCGGTACTGTAACTCTTATATTAGCGAAGTCTGAGAACTATAGAGATAGGTTGAGAAAAGGAAAGTCTGCAAGCAGATTGTTGGTTATTCAAACCACCTTCCCTTAAGATAACCATGTAATCCAGTGAATGAGAAATGGAGAGAGACCTTTTATGTGTTCTTGCTTCTCTATAGGGTTTTTGCTTTTGGTTTGAGTATTAAGCCTCTGTAACCTTACTACATCTCAATTGATTTGGTCACTGCTCTAAAGATTAAAGGGTTAAGTTATAAAACCTATATGTTAGTTAAATATAGCTATAATGCAACTCCACGCCAAAGTACAAAGAAAAATATACAGGGCTCTTTGTTCCTCTTCAGCACTTTGTTTGCTACCACCCACTACTTACTTATACAACGAGCTCTGAATATGACTTGAAAAACAGAAAAAAGTTTTCTAACAACCATTTCAGTAGCAAGCGAGTTTGCTTACTTCCTGTTTCAGCTTTGTGTCCTTAAGTGATTAAGTTTGCTGGATAGGGGAGGTATTAGTAAATGAGAAGGCTTTTGAGTTACATTCAGTCATTTTGATTAGCATCTTTAGTAATTTTTTTTTCCCTGATAAGCATACGGTAAAGCAGGATGTAATGTTCCAATGACTGTGATTTCAAATCTAAAGTACTAGTTGTTCATTCCTGAAACTTGAAGCAGACATCTGGTTGTCGACACCCTGAGAGAAAAAGTACGTTAGTGTGTTACCTCTGTCTATGATTCAAGATCATGGGCAATAGGAACATGGAGATGAGAGTAAGCCTTGGGAGCTTAAGTTAGTCCATTCGACTGAAAGAAGATTAGGCTCCTATGTTTCCCCTCAGGGAGGAAACAGGATAGAAGCCATGTGATGGTATTAAGGGCCTCTTCCTTTCTGTCTCATTCTGCCCTTGGATACAATGTCATCCAGTATATATCCAGGAGTGCTGAGGTAAACTGAAGAGGAGTTGTAACAAAGCTTAGAAAATTCTTTCTCACATTAGAAAAAATATTTGAATGCTTCCTTTGCTCCATCCCATATATACTCAGAATTATTCTAGTTTGTGCGTACTGTCAGGCTCATGATACCATACATTGTTGTTAATTAGAACTGTATTTCCTACATTAAAACTTCTGTCTACAGAGACTGGAGAAACCCCAAGAGTATGGCCCCCAGACACCCTTTTAACTCAGTAATGAAGTCACTCCCGAGGTTCACCGTTCAGCCAAAGATTAGACAGCCCAGAAAACAAAATGAGACTAATGGGGCACAACAGTCCAGGGACAAGGACTAGAAGGCAGGAGGGACAGGAAAGCTGGTAATAGGGAACCCAAGGTTGAGAAGGGACAGTATTGACATGTCGTGGGGTTGTTAGTCATTGTCATAAAACAATATGTATACTGTTTAATAAGAAACTATCTGTTCTGTAAACCTGCATCTAAAGTACAACAAAAAATTAAAAGTTAAAAAAAACTTCCACCTCATTTTTCATATTTTATTATAAGATTTATTCTAGCTCACAGTTTCCATTATAAGATGATACTTGGAATAGAATTTGAAATAAATATATACTGTCCTTTTTGCAATATTATTCATTTTAGAAAATCATATTTTCATATTTTTATTGGCATAACAATCCCATTAATCAAACAGTCATTCCTTTGAGGAGAAAAATTAAATATTAGAGAGGTAAGTGATGAAGTTATCATTTATATGTGATATCAAGTTATATGAAATATAAATTTATATGTGAATCACTTATATGAGATATCATTTATAAGTGAATGCATATTAAATAGCCTTTAACTCTGCTTTTTAACCTATCTTAATAGAACTCAACAAAGATTTAGCAAAGGTAAAGCCAGTAGCCTAGTAATTCACGCTTTCTCATACTTTTGCCAAAACAGTCAAAAAAAGATCGAGTCAAAAATCCCGGATGAGACTCCTGCTCTTGCATCTATTCCAAGGTCAAATCTACAGATTTAGTGTTTATTTTCTGGAAGTGTGGCTTCCATATTTGAAACAAGCCTGAGTCGACTTAGGTAGCTTAGATATGCAGAGTCAGGAGGCTGAGGCACTTTAGCCACAAACATGCAATAAAACAAAGAACATTGTAGTCCATGGGGACATTAGCAGAGTTGCACACTTACCTGGAGGAGTGGCTGTGCCCCTCATGACAGTATAGACCACATAAGATTTCTTCAGATTTCAGAACACTAGTACCACGTTTGGGTAGATTATTAACATGTCTAAAGATTTTTAATGCCTTCAGTTAGGATTGCCAGGTTTAGCAAATAAATATATGTAGGCTGCCCAGTTAAATTTGACTTTCAGATAAACAAAGAATATGTTTGTTTGTTTTTTAATACAAGTATTTTCCATGTGATATTTGGGACACCCTGTTGGTGTAGTGCTTAAGAGCTCAGCTGCTAACCACCAGCTCCTTGGAAACCCTATAGGACAGTTCTACTCTGTCCTGTAGGGTAGGTCACTATGAATCGGACTCCATGGCAATGGGTTTGTTTTGTTTTGTGTTTTATTTGTTTTTTGGTTTTTATACAAAAGAAAAGTATTCCTTCATGAGACATACTTCTACTAAAAAATAATCAGTTATCTGAAATTTAAATTCAACTGTGGGTTTTATATTTTATCTGCAACCACTTTGAAGAATGAATCCTCCCCTTACAACTCCCTCTTCCCGTCCTTTTAAGCTACTGTCACTAAATTTGTAAGTTAAATTTTACAGTTTTAATTTCACACTGTCTTGAACCTCTGCTCCCAGTAGTGAAAACCACAGACTTCAGGCTGCCTTCCCTTATATTGCTGTGATACATGCTTATGCATACTCTGGTAAAATATTGCAGATAGTTTTGCTTAGTTTCGCCCAAATTTTCCCTCTTTGTATCAACATCTCGTAATATTATTGTAACAGCTTTAGTAGACATGAGTTACCTAATAATGTGGTAAAGAATCTCTAAATCTTTCTGGGCTCAGTTTGCTAGCCTTTAAAATGAGGGGATTGGATTCCAGGTGTTTTTCCCCCAAAGCGACTTCTAACTCTTCCATTGCTACAAGTCTTTGAAACAAGACTTCCATTAATGTTCTCATTTACCTTGTAAAACATAATTGTTCCTTTTTCGGATGAATCTTTTTTCCTCTCCAAGTAAATACTGTTTAGATTACCAAGTAAGTAGCGTTTAAATTACTCGCTTAACGGCTTCAGCCTTAAAAATGTTTAACTTTCTTAAGGGCCAAAGAACGCACCTTTTATTTCTTCCCACCCCATTCGCCCTAACGCCAGACTTTGCTCACAATGGATAATCAAATGATGTAACCATGAAACTGCTGATAATGATAAAATAAGCCCATCGTTTTAATCCAGCTCTGTGGTGGGTTCTAAAAAACTGTCGAAAACAATCTGCTGTGAACGGAAGCCATCCTCGTGGTTTGAGAGACAGCAGGCTGGGGCAGCTCGTTGTTCTCTTCCGCCATCTAGTGGAACCAGGGATGCGCTCCTCCACTCAATTTAAGTGTGCAGAGCTGCAGAGATTCCAGATTATAAATCAAATGGATGAATTGTTTTATTCTTGTCATTACAGTAAAAAGGGATTGATAGAGTGTTTCAGTAGATGAAATGTAATAAAAGTTAATAAAAAATTACGTATCACACAATGGCAGAATTTAATACCTGAACAGTATAAATTCGTGCAATGTAATTTCTTTAATGTGTTCAAATGTTAACTTGAACAGTGAAAAACAAAAATATCGACTAGCCTAAAGTGTTCTAAAGGAAGACTATCCATCTCAGGTGCTCCAGTATGGCATTAAAGTGTTTTTTTTTTAAGATAAATGTAATCATAACAGATGAAAGGAAAAGAAAATTCTGAGAAGCATTGAATTTGTAGAGAATCTCTCAGTTGTCTATTTAACCACTTGTCTTCTGTTAAGTTAGAGTTTATGATTGTTATTTATGAATGCAATCCGAGGTTTAATGAATGTTAAGTGATATTCAGTTTTAATGTCCCATAATCTGGACATTTCTTCACATGGCATAATATTGGATTTAATTGTGTGAATCTAAATTGAAAATAAATTTATCTAATGAATGAAATAAAATATTTCTGAAGTGTGACTTATTTCCCAATAAAGCTGTTCTCACTGAATAAATATTATAGGAAAAATGTTTCTGACATTTTAACATTATTCTGGTTTCCTTTTGATTTTCACTTAAAATGCCAACACTGTTTAGATCTTTCTAACAAAAGATATTTTAAAACAACATCACTTTGTTTTTTAACACACTTGGGAGTCAGCTGAGAAATCTCCATTTGTTTTCCAGGGTGGGAAAATCCCCATAAGGTGGACAGCCCCAGAAGCTATTGCCTACAGAAAATTCTCCTCGGCAAGTGATGCGTGGAGCTACGGCATTGTCATGTGGGAGGTCATGTCCTATGGAGAGAGACCTTACTGGGAAATGTCTAACCAAGATGTAAGTATCATCAATAGTTAAGCTGTCATTTTGTGAATGTAAACACGTTAGTGTAGAGGGGGAGGTATACCTTTTGCCCTCACCCAGATTAGCCCTTATCCTTGCCCAAAAATTACTCAGGTCTATGGGCAAGTTTGAGAAGCTGGATAACCTTTCACTCTGAGTTTTATTTGGTGTCCTAGGGGGCCAGCTGACAGGCTGTGCCACGTGCTTGAGTACCTGAATCCATCTCTTAGATCTGAGACTTGCATGTTTTGTAATGCAGCTCGACTGTTATTACACAACAGCCTTGACCTACAAGTAAAACAGGAGAAAGAGTAATGCTTACCTTTCATTTCTTCCGATGGGCAATTTAGTGCACCACTCTAACAAACATATTAATTTAGACTAGATGCCACTTAGAAGAAAAAGAGTGAATGCTTCCAGGCAATGTATTCTCTATCAATATAAGTCATATACGTTGGTTATTTTGAGATGGAAGACCCTTTGTGAAATCTTTTTTGTTTCTATTTCACCTATAAAAATTGTCTTAGTGGTTGATATTATAAAACAAGACAGTTAACACACATTTGACCTCTATAACCTGTCCAAAGTGATAGAGACAGTAGTCAGAAAATGTAGATGCTCTGAGCATCCAAGTAAGTGTGCTGCCAGAACTGAGAATACACTTTAATTTTCCACTTCTTCATCTCAGAATTCTGTTTTTTTCAACTCACCTGACTTGCTTAAAGCATCTAATAGTTTCTGAGACTAGGATAATGAGAAATCACCTCTGATATGATTTTGAATGTGAAAACAAAGTTATAGAAGCCCTGGGTTAAGTTATCATAGGCCCTGTTCTACTCTAAACCCAACCTAGTGGTTGCCTACCTACCCTACTTTGACAGAACTAAAATAGGCCATTCAAGCAAATCTCTAGAATAAAAAGCTCTTCTCCAGATGAGTTATAGTCTTCCTTACAGAGGAGAGGCTGCATTTCAAGTACTCTCCTTAATTGGTACCCCAATTTTGTTCTTGTCTTAACCAGTCCCCCGACAGACCTAAAATAAGAAATTGTCTAACTGTGAGAGCTGCGCACTTTATTAATGATACAACCTTATCAGTAAAAAGTACTTGAGCAGCCATTGCTGATGAGTGCATATTTGCTTACACATTATACACAATACTACTGTACTAATATACTTATTTAAAAATATTTATTGGGTACCTGCTGTATTCCAGGAACTAGGAATACAGCAGAGAAACACATTTTATACCCGGAAGGGACCATAAAGATGATCTAGTCCAATCCCTTTGTTGCGTTGGTCATGAAATTGAGGCATAGAGAAGTTACATGACTTCCCTAGGATCATATAGCAAGTGGTTTGTCAATACTTTTTCAACAGAATTGTAATAAACTTTTAGGGTAAGTCATGGGCAAGGAAAAGAGAAGAGGGAATAGCTGCTTCTTTTATAGTGGTTAAGTTTGTAGTCCATGTAGCTCCCCATGCAGGGCCAATGGTCTCTTGCCCTCATGGAGCTCATATTTTGTTGGGAGGAAGACACACTGTAGGCAAAGTAAATAAGTAAAAGATGCATCATGTGACATAGTCACTGCTATGAAAAAAAAAGCAAGAAAAGAGGATAAGAGGTGCTAGGGGTTCAATTTTAAATATATAATATATATTGCAAAATATATTCACAAAATTCAATCTTATAATGTTGCTGTTGTGTGCCATTGAGTCAATTCCAACTCATAGCAACCCTATAGAACAGAGTAGAACTGCCCCACAGGCTTTCCTAAACTGAAATCTTTACGGGAGCAATTTTACAATAGAATGAGGCAATTAAAGAGAAGCTCCATTGTTTTTCCTGCCCCCTGGATTATTGTTTTACCACTTGGGATACGTGGACCACCAATTTAGTAACTATGACCATGGTTATTTGCACTATAATCTATCCATGAAAGCCACTTAACTTTTCAAAGTGACTCAATTTCATGACCAATAAATGCAATAAAGGGGCTGGCCTAGATGATTTTTAAGGTCCCCTCGGAGCCCTGATGGCACAGTGGTTAAGAGATTGGCTGCTAACCAAAAAGTCAGCAGTTCAAATCCGCTAGCTGCTCCTTGGAAACCCTGTGGGGGAAGTTCTACTCTGTCCTATAGGGCCGC
Organism: Dugong dugon; assembly: GCA_030035585.1. NCBI lineage: Eukaryota > Metazoa > Chordata > Mammalia > Sirenia > Dugongidae > Dugong > Dugong dugon. The sequence continues at coordinate 43,110,145 of CM057473.1, forward strand.
TATGAGTTGGAATTAACTTCAAGGCAATGGGTTTTTATGAGTCTAGCAGTAACATGCTATAATTTTATAATCTCTGAAGAAATAGTTATCACACTTTTCTCGAATTGTTCTCAAATGATTCAAATTGTTCTTTTCTAAATTTAGGACATTCGTCAATTTCTCTGGAGGTGCCAAGAATTAGTTAGGACTTCCACGGAGCAGAGCAGATACAAATGAAGATGCCAGACCACAAGACAGATTTTTTAGAAGAGCAGTTTCTGCAGGAAGAAGCCCAAATGTGTAGTTTTCAACATAAAGCACCATGTAAATTGTTCCTGATTATCGTCTAGAGTAGTTCAAACTCTGTTGTCATCCCCTCCTTTCCTGGATCTTGCCCAACAGTTCACCCAGCCATTCTGGCCATGCATATTGATGATCTGTGTCCAAGCTGACCATTTAGGGACCGATTTTGTCCATTAAACCTCATTTGGCCACGGAGACTATATCCAGGACCAGTAAAAGCTGCCACAGACAGAAATAGACTCCCAACATGAAACCCATTCTCATTCTCTCAGTATTGCCAACATCCACACACAAGGCTGAACTCTTCCTCTACCCAGGGCTTCGTTGTTTTCTGAGGCTCAGGTAGGGCCTAACCTGGCATATTTTCATGGCTTTTGTGTAGGTTACCAAGGAATATTCAAGAAAGTATCTTAAATTTTTTTTTTTTTTTAAGTTGTCGGAGAAAAAAATTGTCTAAACTTTGAGGTCCTCAGATCAACACAAGACTCCAGGAAAGTAGTAAGAGCTAAAATCTTTTATGTATCTTGTGAATATTTTCTTGCTGCTGCAGTAAATGGAGTCAAAATTCTGTTTAGCTTAACATATTGGAACTCAGCATATCTGTGACAGATCCTGTAACCAGAACTTCTGTTTGGAAGCAGAAATAGCTTAATCAGAAATTTCCTGGCTGGTCTTTCAAAATACTGGTTATTCCCTATTTGTCCTGCATTTCTCATTTGTTTGGTCAAAGTATCGTCTTATGTTGGATTTTTTTGTAGCCAAGGTCTATTTTAAATAAGGAAAGTAATCCTTTAGGCAATAAAAATTCAACTATGTTCTGTTTGAATATTTTATGTATTTACTACATTTTGGTGAGTTTAACAAAGCCATGGGCACAGATGAAATGAAATGCTTTATGATTTTAAATAAGTTTAGAACATTTTAGATAGTTTATGTGAAATAGTCTCTCTGTTCTATAGACTGTGGCATATTTTATTACAAAGAACAATTCTGAGTTTGCAGAATCTGTTTTAGTGAATAATATAATGAGTTTTCCAAAGGTCAGTGGTACTGTACATAGGGAAAGGAAAAGAGAGAAAAAAAAAAACTGAGTGCACAGAACTAGTCCATAAAAGATCTAACAAAAATAACCATCCGCCTAGCCACTCCACAATTATTTATTAAACATATACTGGTCACTGGATTAGGTGTAAATGTGGGGTGGAGGTGGGGGATTAAAAAACCCAGTTCTCACTCTCAAGGAACCTACTATTTAGTGAGGAAATGAAGGTCTGGTGTTTTAAATTTTATCTCCCCAACTAGATTGTGCTTTCCTCTAGGGTAGATACCACGACTTCTATCTTTTTTCTTTTTTTAATGGAAACAATGTTGTGTGGACACAGCATAGTTACTTTTTTTTTTTTTTTTATTGTACTTCAGGTGAAGTCTTACAGAACAAATAGTTTCTCATGAAACAGTAGTACACATGTTGTTTTATGACATTGGTTAACAACCCCACAACATATCAACCCTCTAATTTCTCAACCTTTTTTTTTTTTTTTTTTTTTTGGTGAAAATACACATAGCCAAAGACACACCATTTCAAAAATGTCTACATGCACAGTTCAGTGACATTGACTACGCTCTTCCAATTGTGCTGTTATTCTCACTTAAAATGAAGGCTTCCAGAACAAAATAGTTTCTCATTTAACAGTCACTACAAATGTTGCCCTATGACAATGGTTAACAATCTCACAACACAACAACAATATCCTTACTCAGCCTTGGGTTCCCTATCACCAGCTTCCTTGTCCCCTTCTGCCTTCTGGCCCTTGTCACTGGACTCCTGTACCTCGTTAGTCTCATTTGGTTTTATGGGGCTGTCCACTCCCAGGCTGAATGGCGAACCTCAGAGATAACTTCACCACTGAGCTAAAAGGGTGTCTGGGGGCCATAATTCTCAGGGTTTCTCCAGTCTCCTTTAGGCAAGTAAATCTGGTCTTTTTTTTGTGAGTTAGAATTAGGTTCTACATCCTTCTCCAGCTCTGTCCAGAACCCTCTGTTGTGATCCTGGTCAGAGCAGTCAGTGGTGGTAGCCTGGCACCGTCTAGCTGTACTGGACTCAGTCCGGTGGAGGCTTGGTAGCTGTGGACAATTAGTCCTTCAGACTAATCTTTTCCTTGTATCTTGTTCTCTTCATTCTCCCTTGCTCCCAAAGGGATGAGACCAGTGGAGTATCTTAGATGGCCACTCACAAGCTTTTAAGACTCCAGATACTACTCACCAAGGTTGAATGTAGAGCATTGTCTTTAAAAGCTGTGTCATGCCAATTGAGCTAGATGTTCCCCGAGACCATGGTCCCCACAGCCCTCTGCCCAGCAATTCAGTCCCTCAGGGAGTCTGGATGTGTCTATAGAGCTTCCATGACCTTTCCTTGTACAAGTTGTGCTAGTTTCCCCTGTATTGTGTACTGTCTCACCCTTCACCCAAGATACCACTTATCTATTGCCTATTTAGTATTTTCCCCCCACCCCTCCCATCCCTGTTAACCAACAAAGATTGTTACATTTTGTGTGTGAGCTTTTTCATGGGTTTTTACAATAGAGGTCTCATACAATATTTGTCCTTTTGTGATTGACTTATTTCACTCAGCATAATGACCTCCAGTTTCATCCATGTTATGAGATAGTTCACAGATTCATTGTTGTTCTTTCTCGTTGCATAGTACTCCATTGTGTGTATGTACCATAGTTTGTTTATCCATTCATCTGTTGATGGGCATCTAGGTTGTTTCCATCGTTTTGCTATTGTGAACAATGCTGCCATGAACATAGGTGTGCATATGTCTATCCGAGTGACGACTCTTATTTCTCTAGGATTGTTTGTTTTGAATTGTTTGTTTGTTTTCTTTTCCTTTTCTTGAGTTGGGAGCCCTTTCTGGCCAGGCGGTGCTGTGTGGCAATAAGACCTCCCCCTCGGCTTGCACAGACGTGCATAGGGATCCCTGAGGACATTTCTTTCTTTGTTGGTTTTTTTCTTTCTGTTTTTTTGGGGGCCTTTCTTGTTCTTTTTCTTTTTTTAATTTGTTTTGTTTTCTTTTCCCTCTTTTTCCCTTTTTGTCTTTCTTCATTGCTCAGTTTCTTGTCTCTCTATATCTTCCTTCTCTTTCTGTTCCCTGAATACCTGGCGTTGTGTACCTTTACACCTTCTAGCCAGGCTGTACTGCAACACCTGAGAGGGACTTCCCCAGACCTCATAGCTGCACCGGTGGGATCCCTGGGAACTTTGTGGTTCTTTAACCTTTCCGATTTTTATTCATTCTTTTCTTTTCTTCTTCTTCCCCTTTCTGTTTTTCTCCATTTCATAGTATCTCATCTCTCCACTCCAACGGCAAGCTCCCCTAGCATTCTTTTTTGTTTGTTTGTATGTTTTTGGCTCCTGTTCCTCTCTCCTCTCTCCCATATCCATCTTAGCTCCACACATAACAATCTCCCTGCTGCATCCTGCCTACCTGCATCGTGCGCTTGACATCACACCACCAAGCAGCACAGGCACGGCCTACTGGAACCTGCCCTGCACTGATTACCAACCCGCTCTGGTGGCTGTAGTAAGTGCCACAAACAACCCGTCCCAGTAACTCCTCTTCAGCTAGACCTGCCCTGCCATACTTTTTTTTTTTTTAAACAAATATCCAAAAATAAAAAAGCATTTAGACTCTATTATTCTGGGTTATTTTGATTCTAAATGACAGAAAACCAACCTGAACTAACTTAGGCAAAAATAAGGAAATGTATTTATCCCTGAAACTAAGAAGGTAGTTTGGCATTGATGGATCCAGAAGATCATGCAGGATTTTCAGTTCTTCCCTAAACACATTGGCCTCATTCTTTTCTACAGGAAATGTCTTCTTATTCACACTGTAGGGTTCCACATTCCAGTTTAGCTACCCCAGCAAGATGAGCCCTTTTCTCAGTGAAAATTCATATACCAATCCCAGAGAAGACTCTCGTTGGTTCTGTTAAACACTGCCCAACTCTAAACCAAAACCATGTCAGTGACATGGATACTATGTTTATTTGTCAGCCCATGCATCCCGAGACAGGTGGAGCACTGTAATTGGCAATTTCCCCATAATCACATGGAGTGAGGGAGGAATTCCCCAAAGGAAAGCAGTTGTGTTGCTGGAAGATATATTTTCCTTTTTTTTATGTACAACATTTTATACAGGAAATATATATTTATTGCAATATCTGATGGCACCAAAATATTAACAGTATTCATCAATGAAGTCTAATAAGGCAGCACGTGTGTTGGAAAAACCATCAGGGCACTAACGAAGGGTTTCTCAATCTCAACACTATTGATATTTTGGGCCAGATAATTTTTTGTTGTTGAAGGTCGTCCTATTCATTATATGACGTTTAGCAGCATTCCTGGCCTTTACCCACTAGATGCCAGTAGCACTGCCCCCCGCCCCAGTTGTGGCAACCAAAAATATGCCTAGACGTCGCCTAGTTGAGATAAGGGACAAACTTGCCTCCAGTTAAGAACAACTGGTTTAGAGCTGAAAAGATCTGGATTCAAATCCCAGCTCCACTATTTACTGGCCATGCACTCTTAGTCAAGTGATTTAAGCTTTATGAAATACTATCTATAATGGGGTTCAAAAATTGCAGAATTTGAAATAATTAAGAGATAACGTATGCAAACCACCTGGTACATGTTGTTAGCTGCAGTAGGGTTGGACCTGATTCATGGCGACCCCACACACAACAGGATCAGACCATTGTGATCCATAGCATTTTCACTGGCTGATTTGCAGAAGATCACCAGGCCTTTCTTCCTAGTCTGTCTTAGTCTAGAAGCTTCACTGAAACCTATTCAGCATCATAGCAACATACAAGCCTCCACTGACAGACAAGTGGTGGCTGTGCTTGAGGTGCACTGGCCAGGACTCAAACTCAGGTCTCCCAGATGAAAGACGAGAATGCTACCACTGAACCACCATTGCCCTCACCTGATACATAGAAGGTGTTGAATTAATCAATGATAATAATCATAGCTTGCATTTACTGAGCTTATTATAAGCCAAGTATTTTAGATTATTGGCTCATTTAATCTTCAAAACCATTTTCGGAGGTGGATACTATTATTACTCCCATTTCTAGATAAAAAAAACTGAGGCTTAGAAAATTTAAGTGACTCACCCAAGGTTACACAACTGTAGTAGTGGAACTGATATTCAAACTCTCTTTTACTCTAAAGTACATACTTTTACCCACTGTGCTATACCGTAGGAGTCTAACTTTCAAAGGAGGCTCCAGAACAAAAGTGCTATGTAATGAGATCAACGTATCTGTAATTACATGTACCAGTATTAGCAAAAGAATGTTTGGAAATGTAAATCTTTCTTGCAGTATTTTGTGTCTTGATGTTAAAAATTCATGCAGTGCGCCATATTGTTATATTTCTTAAAAATACTTGAAAGCAGTAGCTTAAAACTGAATTTCAGTGAGCAACGTATTTAGCCTATTCTCAGCAACTTTTCACGAGCTCATGAAGGGGAACAGCCTCTTGCTGCCTTCTAGCATGTGAAGTTTGGTTTGTTTGTTTGTTTTAAGGTATTTTAGGGTAATTTTTTATGTTATTTTCATCCAAGTTCAAAATAATTTTTATTTACTAGATAATGGGAGTCGATTTTAATGCTCGGAGTACAACAAGCTCCAAAGATGACACCAAGGGCACCGCAGTTCTTCCCGCTAATACTCACACCTCAGAATGTGCTTAACAGAAGAAAATGGAAGCAAAAGGCAACATCAAATAACCAAACCCCTACAGAGCTAATATGTAGGGGAAAAACTAGCACCATTTAAATGAGAGGTGACTTAGCTAATGATCTGAATGCAAGACTGGTGTCTTGGGTTTAGTTTTGTTTCCCTGACATTATGTTGTGAAAAAAAAAAAAAAAAAGATTTGCCTTGAAGCAGTTTGAAACCCAAATGCCTCCTGGGTATGTATGGCATCATTTAGGCATATGCTACTAAACTACTTCAGTTGCCCAGAAAGAGAATTACTATCAGGAAGCATCTCATTTGAGGTTTACTAGGAAACATAATGCTGCCTCAGTGTTTTTGTTTTGTTTTTCTCCTTACTTTTCAAAAGCGTTTATATAATAATGAGCTTGGGTTTAGATTGCTTTCTGAAGCTTACCTGAGGAAAAAGATTGGAGTTTGTCTTTAGGGTTTTCTTTTCATAAGTTATTTGGTTGGAAACAACCTTTTGACCTTATCTGAATTGATTCCCTTTTCAAAATTTCAGAAAGGAAGAAAATAACCTTGTACCATATTTCTTGCTTGTCTTCTTATTTCTATAACCTTTCCCAATTATGGGTCAGTACTTCAGCTGAGAATGGTGGGTGAGTAGAATCCACTTACCTAGAAATGTAGAAAGATTTTATGACTCAGAGTACATTCATTTCCAATTTTTGTCTTTGATTAGATTTTCCAAACTCTACCTTATTATGTAATGGTCTTTGTGTAATGATCTGTGTAAGATACAGTAAACTGCTAAAGGCCCATTCCCATTATTTCAACCTTCCATATAACAGAAAGAATTTTTGCATTTATTTGAATATGTATTCTACCAAAGCAATTTTCAAAATGGCCTCAATTTTTCAGTAATTCCTACTATTGGCACATAGGCAGTAGCAGCACTTTAATTAAATACATGCTAATTACACTAGCGTGATGTAGATCTTCTACGAGGCAAGAGTAATAAGGACTATTATAAGATGCAATCAATCACCATTGTAAATAATTCAAATAGAAATGTTCTAAATAGAGGAAACCAGTAACCAATATGCTACTTCTACAGTGTAATTTTCAAAGGAATTTTTAAAAATTATATAACCATAAAACTAGAAAATATATGCATACCAACGTTTTGGGGTAAAAATTAACTGTATCTTCAATTTTCTATTTGGAAGAAATATATTTACTATTTTTAGCTCTTTTAATTTGTATTCATTCTTTTTTTTCCTCTTCGGGGCATTTATAAAGAGGGCATTTTAAATCTCTTTTCTCTTTGTAGTCATAAACTATTTTTCTAAATATTTTTAGTAGACCTAAAGAATGTATTATTTGATGTTGCCTTATATCTTTCTAAAATGAAAAGGATGCACCAGTGAAGAAATGTCTGTTTTATTCCCAGAGAGTACTTGGGAAAATGGTCTTGAGTTTTAAGAACATTGGCTTCTTAAAGAAAAATGGTATCAGAAAAGTAGATGTAAACTGTATCTTTTTATATTTCCAAAAAGTATAATTTTATATTTCCAAAAAGGGAAAACTGGATGAAAATAACATAAAAAATTACCCTAAAATACCTTAAAACAAACAAACAAACCAAACTTCACATGCTAGAAGGCAGCAAGAGGCTGTTCCCCTTCATGTGCCCATGAAAAGTTGCTGGGAATAGGCTAAATACGTTGCTCACTGAAATTCAATTTTAAGCTACTGCTTTCAAGTATTTTTAAGAAATATAACAATATGGCGCACTGCATGAATTTTTAACATCAAGACACAAAATACTGCAAGAAAGATTTATATTTCCAAACATTCTTTTGCTAATACTGGTACATGTAATCACAGATACGTTGATCTCATTACATAGCACTTTTGTTCTGGAGCCTCCTTTGAAAGTTAGACTCCTACGGTATAGCACAGTGGGTAAAAGTATGTACTTTAGAGTAAAGGAGAGTTACACACTACAGTTGTGTAACCTTGGGTGAGTCACTTAAACTTTCTAAGCCTCAGTTTTTTATCTAGAAATGGGAGTAATAATAGTATCCACTTCAGAAAATGAGAAATTTATTCTCTCACAGTCTAGTAGGCTAGAAGTCCGAATTCAAGGTGCCAGCTCCAGGGGAAAGCTCTGGAGGAGGGTCCTTGTCATTAGTCTTCCCTTGGTCTGGGAGCATCTCTGTGCAGGAACCTCAGGTCCAAATGATGCGCTCTGCTCCCGGCATTGCTTTCTTGGTGGTATGAGGTCCCCAACTCTCTGCTTGCTTCCCTTTCCTTTTATCTCTAGTAAGATAAAAGGTGGTGCAGGCCACACCCCAGGGAAACTCCCTTTACATTGGATCAGGGATGTGACTTTAGTAAGGGTGTTTTAATCCCACCCTAATCCTCCTTAACATAAAATTACAATCACAAAATGGAGAGCAACCACACAATACTAGGAATCATGGCCCAGCCAAATTGATACCCACATTTTTGGGGGGACATAATTCAATCCATGACAACCACAAAGCTCCATGTGGTCAGATGGGCTTCTGCTGGGAAACAGATATTCAGATAGGGCCAGAGTGTATCCTGATAAACTAAGATTAGAAAGATTTTGGAAACCGTGATATTCTTTACTGATATACCAGGAAAATACATTATCAGTGTTTTCAGAGTTCTCACATTATAAGTCTAAATATTTTAATCTATATAAGTGATCATTATCACACAAAGTAAGTATACACTGGGACCCTCTGAATATTTTATTTTAAAAGAAACTGTCTCAAAAATTTAGCAAGGACTGAAATATACACTAGTAAATGGAACGTGATGAGATTTTTTTATATTGCCTCTAAATATTAATCATGGCTTTATGGAAAACCTGTAATTTCAGGAAGAACAGGGATAGTGAAGCAAAAGATTCCCATTATATATGTGATGGTAAAAGAATAAGATACAGACAGAAAACCTTTTTCAGAGGCTAATTTGTTGTGCTCCTCGTAGCAGTCTTCTAAAAATGTAATACCCTGCACAGCTCAAGCGGGCCTTGTTCAGTGGTATTGTTCAGGAATATCTCCGTGTCTTCAGACTGTCTAATCCTTGTTTGCCTTGCTTAATAGAAGGTGCACATTGCTGCCTTGATTCAGAAACCGTCAACACAATTGGAAAACTCATCAGACTCAGCAAGAGCAGAGCAGTCAGCTACGTGCCCCAGCTGAGCCTCGTGTTGATTCTAGGCTGTTAAAAATTGCAGTGTCGATGACAAGAAACCAGTGCAGTCTATTTAGAAGAACCAGCCACGTTAGATAATAATTTCTGACAGAATCTAATCCCTTCCACCTCAGTATGGAAATTATTGTTGCAGTCATTTTCATATTTTTCACTCTATTTTAATTTTTTTCTTACATGTCTCCCAGAGGATGACAGCTAACGACTATCATAAAACCAAACTGTTACAAAATTCTCTCTCGTTAATTATCACCCCTTCATATCCTAAAAATAATAAACCTCAATTAGTCTTGTAGAAAAAGCACCCCATATGCTGCTGGCTCCTTGTCAGTCCTTAATTAAGGAATCAGAAAATACTCATAAAGCAAAACTTCTCACAAAAGAAATGTTTACAAAGATAAAACTTAATATAGGTTTTCTTAAGGTGCCCCTAAAATACAACTTTCATAGATCACATATTTGTCAATTGGAGCTCCATTCTTTGACTTAAGGCATTGTGCTAGGTGCTGGGAACATATGGAAAAAAGAAACAGTCACTGCTCTGCAAGAGCTCAGATCACCCAGCTGCAAGACTACAAGGGTTTTAGAGTGGTTGGAGCAAAGGGTACAACAGCAGGGGGTCAGAGGTGAGGACCAAGAGCCAGGCAAGACCTTGAGGAGCCTGTATGCCATGGCATGGAGAGCCACTGCAGAATTTCAAATGTGAGAGGAACACGATCATAGTTCTACTTCAGTGGGATTGCTCTGGGCTCACTGTGGAGGATGATTGGAGGAGGGAAAAGGGAGACAGGGAGACCAGTTAGCAGGCTGGTGCAGCAATCAAAATGAGAAATAAATCATTTGGCTAAAGAATCTAAAAAATGGAACAGATTAAAAATACATGAAAGTGATAGGATCAGCATGACTTAAGTTCAATTTGGGCAAGAGGGAAGAGAGAGGCCAAAATGATTCCCTGATATCAGACCTAAGTCACTAGTAGAACAGTAACTTTCTTTATCCTTTGCAATGGACAGAAATCCCAAAGAAGAAGCAGGTTTAGTTTTGTATAAAGTAAGTCTACGGCACGTGTATAATATATGAAGTCATATGCCCTGTTGGTGACAGATATAGAATTCTGCAATACTGCAGAAAGGTCTGAGCTAGAGCTACAGGTACAGAAGTCAAAAGCATAGTTAAAGCCTGGAGAGTATGAGATCACATAAAAGAACTCAAGATCTAATTCTGGGGAAACAAGTCATGGATGTGTCTCAAGACTCAGGAGAGATTTTCTGTACCACTACAGAGGCTATCATGATGATTAACCTGTTCTTCAGGGAGCTACTGACCCAATCTGTTCATCACTTAGAGCTTTGGTTTTCTCATCTATACTATGTATATAACCATAGGCACATAATAAGCTTTCTGATACCTAAACAAGGTATTAAAAAAAAAAAAAAAAAAACCATTGCCATGAAGTCAATTCTGACTCATAGCAACACTATAGGACAGAGTAAAACTGCCCCATAGCGTTTCCAAGGAGTGGCTAGTGGATTTGAACTGCCAACTTTTTAATTAGCAGCTGTAGCTCTTAACCACTGTGCCACCAAGGCATAAGCTATAGAGAAACACTTTGCCAAGAACTTGACACATAGTAAGCTTTCAAAGTCACATATGTTACTAGAATCTGAAACCAGAAAGATGACACTCATGGAAAATTGAATTCACCATCACCCTGTAGCCCTAAAACCCCTCTTCCTCCTTGTCCTCTATCTTTGCCAGTTGAGCAAACCAAAAACCTCAAAGTCATTCTAGTCTCCTCCCTCTACTGCCACATGTAATCTCACCTCCGTCCTATAGATCCCTGTCAAATAGTCCACTTCTGTTTGTATTTTGGACACGTCATCATGAAAGACCAATTACTAGAAAAGGACATTGTGTTTGGTAAAGTAGAGGGTCAGAGAAAATGAGGGAAACCCTCAATGAGATGGACTGACACAGCAACCACAGCAATGGGTTCAAACATACCAACTGTCGTGACGATGATACATGACTGTACACACATGTTCACAATGAGTCAGAACCAACTTCACGGCAACTACCAACAACAACAACATTGTCCAACATGGTTATTACCTCCACTAAGGTCATCCTGATCTCTTACCTGGATCACTACAAGCCTCTTTCCTGGACTCCTTGCCTGTCTCCAGTGCACTCCCCCCACTGCTGCTGGAGTGATCTTTCTAAAAAGTAAATCTAATATGCTGTTTACTTGCTAAAACCTTCTCCCTTTTGTACAAAGTCTAAGTTTTCAGCACGCAAAGTCCTTCATGACCTCAATAAATACAGTTTTTACTTAGCCTTCCAGCCTCAAATCTGACCGTTCCTCTCTTGGAAGACTATTCTGAAAACCACATGAATCTACCTTTATTCTCTGATCAGATCGCGTCTCCTCTCTCCTGACACTGTTACCTTCCATGTGTCATTTAAGATTCAGCTCACCTCCTCTGAGAAGCCTTCCCAGACACCCCAAGGCTGAGTTAAGTGTCTCTCCCACGTGCTTCCATAGCACCTTGTACTACTCTTATATGGCATGGTCTCCTTCACTAAATTATATGCTTCCTAAAGACAGAGATGGAGAGCAGTGGTAGTTTAGTGGAAGAATTCTCACCTTCCCTGTGGGAGACCCAGGTCCACGCATAACCACCACCCGTCTGTCAGTGGAGGCTTGCGTGTTACAATGATGCTGAACACGTTTCAGTGGAGCTAACCGACTAGGAAAAAGGTCCTGATGATCTACTTCTAAAAATCAGCCAATGGAAACCCTATGAATCACAACAGGGCAATCCACAGCCAATCATGGGAGTGGCACAGCTTTTTGTTCAGTTGTGAATGGAGCCACATGAGTCTAGTGTCAACTCCACAGCAGCTAACAATACAGATGGAGATATGCCTTACTCATTATGTTATCTGTTATACATAGAATGGTTGATAGTAAATTTTAAGTGATATAATAGATATCTGTTTGGATGAAAAATGAAAAAGATCCATTAGAAACATGTTGTATCTTTTAACTAATTTTGTGAATCAAGTTGCCCAAATCTCTTCTCTGGCTACCCTTGAAGCCAGAATTTTAAGTTGTATGACCTTGGGCAAGTTGACTCTCTCTATGATTCAGTATCTCATCTGATGGAGATAACAATAGTATCTACCTCAAAGGGTTATTGTAAGGATTGAGAGAGTTAATACATGTAAATCACTTAGAATTACACTTAAAATCACCTAAAAGCTCTCAATATTTGTTAGCTGTTATTATTATTGTCACTATTGTTATTGTTGTTATTTCCATTGTCCTATAAGCTGGGTTTTTCGTTTTTGGCACCAGGGCTCAGGACAAATTTCATGAGGCTATAAGTATGGGTTAAAAAATTGAGAAAACTTAAAAGCTAGAGGTCAGTAAGAAAAAAAACATGAGTCTCCTGCTCCTCACAATGTCCCCAAGAGTCACGCTGAGGACCAGGCACTCTGGTGGACACACTGTGGGTAAAAATTCCAGGCGAGGGACACCACTCTCTTGCCACTCCCTCCTTTTATAGAGCGAGCACAAGGCTAACTTTGTCATGAGGGAATAAACAGCCTCTTGGAACCAAGCAGTCTGGATTTGAGTGCCAACTATTCACGAGAGTTGCCTGGGAAAACCAACTTCCCAGCAACCAAGGATCTTGTAGGAAGGGCCCTATAGGAAATAGTAACCCCTCTGAGCAGAAGGAAGAAGCCACCAGCCTTATGGCAAGCTGAGTTTGGGTGAAATCCCTCCGTCTTTAGAGAAGGGCAAGCCCCCAGTCTTACCTGGCTTATTGTTCAGGCAAACCAGAAGGAGATCACGGGATCATTCCTGGGCAATTCTGCTTGGTGCACCAAATTTTTTTATTTTATAAAAATTTAAAGTTTTATATTTCCTTTAGTGGGGGCTTCAAATGCTGTCATCATTGTGCTTTGAAGACATTTTTAGATAGTTTGAGACACCAAGTTTTCTAAGAAACTGCTCCTCTATCAAAAGAAATCCTTAAATTTCTTCTAATACCTTTTGTCTGGGGTCAATAACGTTCATTAATGTCTCAGGCACCTCACTAAATGATGAGAATGTAAAACCTAGAGGCATAATTCCTGCCTTCAAGTATGTATAGCCTTAGAGGAAATGCAGATGAAAATATTACAATACAATGGAATAGCTACTATAGTAGAAATGTGTACAAGACTCAGAAGCATTCAGAAATGCCTGTGTTCAATCAAAAATTACATTTTGCAAACCATGAAGTAAACATGTTTTTGATTTACCAACAATATTAAACTTAGGATCCAAATAAAAACATTGAAGTCCAATTAGAAGATGCTATGACAAAATACAGCACAGTGAAAAAAGAAAAAACCTGTTGTCATCAAGTCAATTCTGACTCACAGTGACCCTACAGGACAGAACTGAACTGCCCCATAGGGTTTCCAAGGCTGTAATCTTTACAGAAGCCGACTGTAACATCTTTCTCCTGTGGAGCAGCTAGTGGGTTCAAACCATGGACCTTTAGGTTAGCAGCCAAGCACTTAATCACTGCGCCACCAGGGCATTGATTGATTATAAAATTGAAGAAGATTATATATAATCTGAAGATTATATCATGAGAACTGAAAAGCATTTCTGGGGAATGACCAGAGGAAAAGTTTGGGAACTGATAAGTTCAAATGCCAGCTCTGCCACCTAGTAAACTATGTGAGTTTAAGTAATTTTTTAACTGCTCTGAGTCTAAATTTTCTCACTGAAGAAATAGGGATAATAATAACTACCATATTGGGTTATTTTAAACAGTAAATGTAAAAAATTCACAAAGCACCTAGCACATGCTAGCATGATAGTTACTCGGTAAAGGCAGCTTTCTTTTTTTTTTTTTTTCCCCCTCTGATTATAGCCTTACTTGCCACCTATTTTATTCATGCACTTATAGTTAGGTAACTGTGGCCAATTGGCTAAGGGACTCTCCTAAGGTAGGATTTTAAAGTTGTTCTGCAATGGAATTCTATCTTATTTTTCTTAGTTACTTTTCAAAACTACTCACAGTGATTGTGATGCATTACAAGCATTTTATACACATCCTGTTTTACTAAAATGTGTACCAAAACGTCTTAAAATCCCTGCCTATGTGGTAGCAAAGGTAGTCAGAAAACAGATGAGGAAAAAATCGTGTTCAATAATGGAATATAAAATGAATAGAAAAATGCTGGTGGCCTGACAGGTTGAAGTGTTCTGGTCACAAGGCACTGATGGGATTGTGAGAAATCCCCTATTACTAAAAAAGCTAAAGCAGTTAAGAGATTCTTGAAGGCATATTATTACTCCTTCTTACAAACTGCCTCTAGCATAAATTTTGGACATTTAAGACTCATTTCAAATAATGTCATTTAAATATTACATTAAAATAAGGACATCAATGATTTTTTTTAAATGAATTAGAAACCAAAGTCACTGGTTTATACATGTAAAAAATGTTGAATTTGCAAAAGTTTTGTTATATATTTTTATCATAATTTTCAAAAAAGGAATTACAGAAAGTGTATAGATAGTGCTGCAATGAGAGAGTTCTGTTGACAGCAAGACACAGGGAGAAGAGGCAGCTGAATTATGCCTGTTTTCAATTAGTCTATTCCTCGGTTATCCACCTGCAAAAATGAGATAATAAACATTTACCATTGCCTTTCTTCCCAGATAACGTAAGAATAATAGTGCCTAAGAATAGTTTTGAACAATAAGAATAATTTTGAACTTTTCAATAATATTTTTGAAAATAAGATACAGTATTCAGAATTGATTTCATTGCATTGTTAGGAAATTCCATGTGGGTCATGCAATAAACAGATGAATGACTTGCCTTATTTTATATGTGGTTTCCTAAGAACCGAGAAAAGTATTTATTGTCATCTTGTTTTTCTTAACTTCCATTTCCTACAGAGATTCCTTTCTCTAGAGCGGCATTGCCCATAAAGTAGCAACTAGCCCATGTGGCTATTTAGAATTAAGTTTTAATTAATTAAAATAAACAAAAATTTAAAATTCCATTCCTTAGTCATACTAACCACATTTTAAGTGCTCTGTGGCCACATGTTGGCTACCATATTGGACAGAGAGAAGAGTTCTATCATCACAGAAAGTTCTATTGGAGAGTGCTGCCCCAGAGCATGCTCGGGCTGAATGCTCCCTATTGCTCTGTGGGTTTAAGCTGGCCATTGATACCATTTCAGGGACTAAACGACTTTGGAAGTTATGAGAGGACTTCATAGTCAGGTCAGTGTTAGAAATGAGACAGAAATAAACAGAAATAAGCAAAGAGAAATTAAAGGGGTGATGAAGAAAGAAAGAGTGACCAAAAAGAATATACATTGACATTATCATAGAAGGATAAAGAATTATTCAGGAAATCAGTGATTCAGCAGAAGTGCAATTTTACTAAAAACATTTTCACGTGACGTGTGGTTTTCACTGAAGGCATCCATCCTGTGCTGGGTTTCTGATATTCTAATTGGGTTTTGAGATGTTCCAGCTCAATCACACAAAACTATTTCTTGGCATCATGATGAAACGTAACCTGCCTTCTGTATACCGGTAGCACATGTTTAAAAACTTATTTTCCTCTTGTAGGATCAGCACATGCTATGGAGCTACTTGCAATTTTTATTCACAACTTTTGTATTTATCTTTGTCTGGACTTTTTGTTCTCACAGTAGTTTTCATACTTACCAATATTTCAACTTCTAGTGCATGGATAAAAAAGGAATTATAACTTAGCATATGCATTATTTATGTCAGAAAATAAAACAATAACCTGTGTATGTTTGTGTTTAGGTTATTCTGTCCATTGAAGAAGGTTACAGACTTCCAGCTCCCATGGGCTGTCCAGCATCTCTACACCAACTGATGCTACATTGCTGGCAGAAGGAGAGAAATCACAGACCAAAATTTACTGACATTGTCAGCTTCTTAGACAAACTGATCCGCAATCCCAGTGCCCTTCACACCCTGGTGGAGGACATCCTTGTGTAAGATGCAGAACGTTGATTTTTTTTTCCCCTTGACAATAATTATGTCTTTCAAGGTATAGACGAAAATACCAGGTAGAAAGGAGAAATTTCGTCTTGATAAGCATCTAGTTGTGAAGCTTTTAGAACATTTCGTGTGAAGCATACTTTCTTTATCAGCTGAAAAAGCAAATTAACACAAAAGGAAAAAGTGAATTTTTTTTTTTTCCACAAGAAAGCAGTTTCCTCTTCTCTTTTCTCCATATCTAATCTTTCTGAATTCCTTCTTTTATATTTTTTCCTGTGTGTGTCTTTGGTATTCATATATCATTTCTTTATTTACTGATCCGTCTTCATCGTTGTAAGTAAGATTTGTATGTGCTTGCATCCCCTTTAATTGTCTTGTCCACCCTATGTCCTGTCCCTCTATTTGAAACAGCAAGCAAGACAGGGACAATATGTGAGTCAGCCAGTAGTAAGGAAGTCTCCTGCTGATATTAACACACCCAGCTGTTGTTACTTTTCATGCCTAAAACCAGAAGAAGACATGAAAGACAAGAAAATGAAGGCACTCATACACCATTTTCTAAAAGTCGGTAGAGTTGAGAAGATCTACTCACCTCTCTCTGAAAAGCAATTATAATAAAAAGGGGAGAGAAGAAAAACAGACTAATATCTATCCCGAAAATATTGCATTAAAAATATCATTAAGCTGAAAATACATTTCTTTGTTTAGGCCAAATAGGACTTCGAAATAACCAAAGCATTTCCATAGCTCACTTTCCTGACCCTGGGGATGGCCAACAGCATATACAGACATTCAATTTCAGATCACAGGTTCAAGTCAGTGCAAGTTTTTAGTGAGAGTAAGGCCGGAGGCTCTTCAAGGACTTCTTGAAACAGGCTTCAGTTCACAGCAAAGCACATAAGAGTTCACCTCTAAATCACTAATTGGCAGCTTCAGTGAAGTGAAGCCAAGCATGAAATAGCTAGAGATTAAACTATTACTCTAGCCCATCTTCCCTAAAGCAGTCTAACACAGGAAGTACTAAGAGGGAAAAAAAAAAAGAAAAAAATCACAGGAAAGGCACTTGGAATTTTATCATAAAAACAATAGATAGCCATCGAAGGATTTTAAACAAGAAAATGACATGATGATATTTGCATTTCTGAAAGATCACTCTAGGGATAATTTAGACTGAGAGTGCAAAATAGGGCACAAGCCTGGAAAAAGAGCCAGATGTTTGCAGCAATCTAAGCTAGAAAAGATTAGGACCTGATTTATGAAATGGGAATAAGCTTGAGTTCAGGAGATAAAAGATTTATTATCGGGGAAGGAAAACCAGTGTGTCTTGGTAACTGACTGAATATGGAGGGAGAAGGAGAGAAAAGAACCAAGGATGTTTATCATGTTTCTTTCTTAGACCAGCTGGTTGATAGCATTGCCATTCACTGCCAGAGAAAAGAAAAGGGACATGTTTTTTGAATGGAAATGAGACCTTTGAGCATGCTGAGTTGTAGATGCCTGGGAGACATCTAAGTGAGATGTCCAGTGGGTACTTGTATTTATAGGTTGAACCTCTGGTACAAAGACCTCAGCTGGAGCTGTAGATTTGGAGATCATCAGCATATAGATTATAGATAAAGCTTTAATAGTAGCTAAGGTCACTCATGGAGAATATAAAGAATGAGAATAAGCAGAGGAAAAGAATGCAACCCTCTGGAACACCAAGATTTGAGAAATGAACTAAAGAAGAGTACCCAAAGGAGACTGAGAAAGAAGACCCAGATAAGCAATGAGGAAAACAGGGGAAGAACAGTAACATAGAAGCCAAAAGAGGAGAGATTTTCAGGGAGTACAATGTCCAAGCCTTCAGAAAGCTCCAGTAAGATAAAAAGTGAAATGTGTCCATTGGATTTAGCAAGGAGGTATTTACAGAGTGCCTTTGCAAGCACATTTTTCATTCACTTGTATAAGACCGATTGCAATGGAAGAGGAGTGAATGAGGCCAGAGAGAATGTAGTACTAATTACGTAGTACTAATTTTTTTCTTTTTTAAGAAACATTTTAAAGGGGGAAAAAAAAAAAGCAGAGGAAATGTTTCTTAGTTTTTATTTTTATTGTGGAAGAGAATTGGGCGTGTTTTAACATTGAGGGGAAAAGCTAATAGATAGGAATCATGGAACGTATCTTCATTTAAAAAAAAACCAGTTGCCAACGAGTCAATTCCAACTCATAGAGACTCATACAGAGTAGAACTGCCCCATAGGGTTTCCAAAGAGCAGCTGGTGGATTTGAACTGCTCAGCTTTTGGTTAGCAGCCAAGATCTTACCCAGTGCACCACCAGGGCTCCAAGTTTTCATTAACGGAGACATTTATAAACTGAAATCATTTAATCTGAACCTCTTGTTATGGTAACAAGATTCCACAGCCAGCACCCACCAACAAAGCTCTTTCACTATTTTTAAGGTTATAGAAGCAGGCAGGTAAGAGCCCAATGCAGACACCTAGTAGGAAACATTTTGGAAGAAAGCAGATAAAACAGAATTTTTTCCCTGCGTTTTGAAGATTATGAATGTTCATTGTATTTGGAAAATATTAATAAAGAATCTAAGTTGAGAAAATGCCAAAAAGTAAAAAGAATCCAGAGGTCAAGTTGATATTGGCGGAGGGTGGGGGGGAAAGGTAGTGTCAGAAGACCAGAGGTCTATGATTTAGTGGGGTGTGCAGTAACCCCGAGGAACAGGCCAGTAAGTGGCAGACTCTGTCACAGCACTGCCACTGGCAGGCCGGGAGTTGGGTGCTTTATATAAAGTTGGCAGCTTGATTCAATTCTACAGTCTAATGTCTGGGAGACCAAATGGAACTTTTTGTGACTGATTTGCTATCCTTGTTTCTGACAAAGACATATGTGTGACTGCTTTTGCCCTTAATATATTTTTGTTTCAAAAACCAAAAGAACCAGAGTTCTAAGGGCATCATGCCTGAACCTTTATCAGCACTCTTACTGAGTTCCCCTTTTTCACACCTGCCTCAGTCTAAGGCACATCCAACTACCCACTGGGCCATAGTTAGGGATCTTATAATATTTTAGCTCTTGGAGAACTGGAACCACCACCTTCCTTAGTACATATAAATTAATCCCTTCATCCCCAATGCCACCCACCCTCCCTGTCCCTTATCCCAGAGAACTGGGACTGTTTAGAGAGAAGAGATGTAGTGTATTAAGGTATATTCATATTAGCTAAAGAATGCCTGGTTTGTTTTATGCTTATAAATCTGTGACACTACCCTTCTACCTTCCAAATTCCAGAGACCAGTTGTCTGCCTCAGAATGATCTTGGGTTAAGGAAACATGGAAGAGTGTGAAATTTCAACCTTTCCTCTCATGTATCTCTCAGACATGTAAAGGAGTCTGTTTAATCCACAGCCACTCTTAGTAGAATCTCCTGCACTCTCCCTTTCTCTAGTATCCCCAAACACCCAGGCTTTTCTCACACTTCTATACTAACATAACTCTCTCATCCACTAAGTCCCCATGGTTTTTTTCCACTCTAATTGCTTTTATCTCAAGATTTCACCTGAGAAGTTTTTATCCTTTCTCTCATCAGAGTCATGAAAAGGGAAGAAATTAAGGAAATAAAGGGAGATGAGAAAAGCTGTGAAAGCCACAGCTTCATAATTTTATACTCATGTAATGGAAATTTCAGAAACTTTGTGCCTGTAATCTTTCCTTTTAAAAGACAGAATGACTAATAGAAAAAAAAAAGTTAGGTCAAAATGTGGACAGAGAAATCTCTCATTATTTGGAGCTGCAGTTCTCACCTTTTTCTTCTGCGGACATTCTTGTACCTGACAGACTCCCATGGGAATATTCAGAGTTCTGTGCCATTCCCAGCATGCTTGCTTTCTCTCCTAGTCGAGAAAGTATATGCATATATAAGTGAAAGTGAGTTATTATAACCTTAAATCCACCCAACTGTAAAAAATAATTTTCAAAACTACTTTATTAACATAGGTGGTCAATCTTTCATAAATGTGAATATAAAACTACCCTCATGTTCATTCATTTTATAATGATGCCTTATAACCAACTTTCAAATAATTACTTGGAACTGTCACATGGTGCACGGCCCCTGGGAGAAAAGGCTAGGCTTGAGACCAAGGCTGTGTGGAGAATACCATCTGGGGCAGTGCCTAGCAATGCCCGTTGAGACACCTCCAGCTCCCTCTCCCCTGTCAGGACCAATCTTGTAGCTGCTCACAACCACAAGTCAAGCAGGCCCCCATAGAGTCTGTTACATCAAGGGTCCTGTAGTTTAATAACACAAAGTGGCTCAATGGCCTTATGCATGAAGGGACTTCCATCCATCCTTACCTCCCCCACCCCACTCCCATTGTCCTACACATTCATTCTCCAACCTCATCAACCCCACCTTTGCTTTCCCCAAACACTGCAATCTGCGGAGTGCATTCAGTTGCAGTCATTGACTTTTGGACAGAGATGCCGTTCAATGGGAAAATAATACTTTCCTCCAACCCCTGATCCAGGTCCTCAGCATGTCTCTGGCATAGAATTTTACATATTAGGGGCTGCTTGACCATCTGCTGAAAGGTGGCATCCAGGGATGGGCACCAGATGCCCAGATGGTCCATGCCAGTCTGTGATATTGCCTGCCTCAGAAATCATGTGCCGCCTAGGCCAAGACACGTATGAACATTCTCACTACACACTGGGTCATAGTTAGGGATCTTAGACTATTCCAGCTCTGAGGCAACTGTAACTACCATCTTCCTTAGTACATATGAGTCTATTAGTGAACTTTCAATCACGACTTCCAGTACTCTGTGAATCATGAAGGCAGTGGAAAGCTCAAACCAGTACCACAATAAAGAACCTCTGGTTTCAAGAACTGTGAGTAAACGTTATAAAACTGAATAGTATTACCTCCCTTCATCTAGTTTATAAACCAGTTTGTAATGCTACCTTCTGAGAACAAATGTTCTCGATGATTTGATATAAAATTTTTCATTCATTTCAAAAAGATCTTGCTCAGAGCTGCCTAAGATATACATATCAGCACTTACAAAGTCATGGACAACTTGTTTTGTTTTGATATTTGTGACTAGCACAATGATGTATTTCATGACAAAGAAATACACGGCTGGCCAAAGCCAGTGTTGTAATTAAGTGATAAGCAAATTTTGTGGAAGTAATATAGATATTAAATATTAATCAGGAGATGTGAAACTCTACCTGTTAGGCAACCTGCAGTCAGTTCACATGAACTGCTGCCACACGGTAATACTACTAATGGTAACACCATTGTTAATACTAATACGAATTCCAGTACACACCATCAACAACAACTGTTGCTGCCATTTGTTGAGAGCCACTATGTTCCAGTCATTGTATCAGACACTTTTAAAGGTTATGCCATTTTATCCTCACTATTATTACCCCATCTCCTATAAGGAAATGAAGACTCAAAGAGATGAATTTTACTAAGGTTACACAGGAAGTAATTAGTAGATCAGGAGTTTGAACAAAGTCCACCAACTCTAAAGCCTTTATTCTTTCCACTACACAGTATAGAATCACACAAAATGTCAAGATGCTTCCCAATACAGTTCTGTTTCAGAAATATGATTATAGGAAAGGAGGGTATATTTTCACATTTCCAGATAAATAGAGTTTCTCTGGGATAATCAGATTTCATAAATGGAGTATATTAAAATCCTAAAAAGAATTTTTAGTGGGCACAGTGAATTATTTTACGTATCACTAAAAAAATACAAGGAATAGATAGCAGACACATAGTCCATGTATCACCCTAACATTCCCCTACAATGCGTAGCCATTTGAAGAACATTACTTGAAAAAAGAAAGTAGTAACTACAACAAAATGGAGAAATAAAGAAAATACGGCAGCAGCGGAGTGCCAGAACTACATCCTCAGGCAATTCTGCAGATTGAATTTTTCCAGTGTTACCAAATATATGCTTTGTTTTCTTCCTTGCCATGGCAGACATTTCTAATCATCACAGCACTCTTTCCCAGTGAGCCCAGATGCTGCCTTGGTATCCTTTTCAAGACCACATTTTGATAACCGTTGCCAATGAATTGCAGTTGGCATGTGATGTGAAATTTATTTTCTGTCCCTGCATTATTCTCACAAAATAGGCTTTCCTTAAGATTCAGTGATCTAGTACTCTGGCTATAGGGGCCATGCACTGGGTATTGTTCTCAGAATGACGTCCAAGAAATTTTAAGAAGTATCATTCCTGCTCTCCATCTATTCCTCCTAATGCTTGAACACATCACAATTTTAAAATTTATGCTGAATTTCATTCCTTTATATCTTCCACAAGTTATCAACCTTTATTATGAGAATCGAATAATCATAACATTAAAAAAAAAAAAAAAAAAAAAAAAAACCTGGACACCTTCTAAGTAAAATGGTTGACCCCCATAAAAAAAATCCATGTTCCCAATTTAACACTGTGGAAAGTCATACTCTTTGAAACCAACAGATATTGACTGGGAATTAATTTTAAACATGGAAATATAATTTTCAACACCCAGAATATCAATCTCTTCATTATTTAGTTCTTTTTTAAAAAAGAGTTTTAAAATGTAGGAATTCATGGCCCATTATATTTAGAACAGATACTCACCCATAAGCATGAAATATCGGTAAGATATTTGGCATGGTGATGCACATTCCAGGTTTTACTCCAGCTTTTGAGTAAAATTCCACTTTAAAATTTTCAGAGAATATCAAGATTCTTTCATTAATTTAATTTGTGTTTAAATTGAATAGTTGACTTAATTTTAGGGCAAAATTTTCCTTTTTTATCTTATTAAGTAAATTTTTCCTTTAGCAGTCACATCCAGTTGATTTCGACTCATAACGACCCCGTGTGACAGAGTAGAACTGCTCCATCGGGTTTTCTAGGCCGCAGTCTTAACAGAAGCAAATTGCCAGGTCCTTCTCTCATGGAGATGCCGAGTGGGTTCAACCCGCCAACTTTCAGTTAGCAGCCAAGTGTTTAACTGGTTGCACCACTACGCCTCTTTTAGAGGTCAGGTCCAAAACCAAACCAAACCCATTGCTGATTAACCTATTCTGACTCATAATGATCCTACAGGAAAGAGTAGAACTGCCCCATAGGGTTTCCACGGTTGTAATCTTTACGGAAGCCGACTGCCATGTTTTTCTCTCACTGAGCAGCTGGTGAGTTCCAACTACCCACTTTTCAGTTAGCAGCCAAGCGCTTAACCACTGCACCACCAGGGCTCAGAGGTCAGGTAGGTAGTGTATATTCAGAGATTAATTTATGGATTAACTGAGTAGTGTGAAGGGTAGTCACTGACTCATGAGAAAGTCATGTAAAAGCAATGATATTGAGTAAGGTGAAGGCTGCTATGGTGGCTCTGACTATAATTGAATATGAAACCTTAACCTATGATATTGTTACCTCATTGCACCTTAACTGCATCATCCTCCATTTTGAAACCTATAAAGTTAGAGATAAGCAAAAATTTTCACAATGCAAGAAATAAATAAACAGCATATTCAGTAATAGATTGACCATTACATTAACAGCCATTCACTCTTCTAGGAATTAAGTGAAAATAGATCATTCATTATGAATCAGCCATCATGTCATGGAACAAACTTTTCTGCAGACGATTTCATATTCAAGTCTAAATCATCACTTACTTAATGAATTCCTCTAATGCACTCAGGATTGTGCTAAGGCCTATTAAAAAAAAAAAAGAAAGAAAGAAAGATGTGTGAGATATTGTTCCTGCCATCAGGGAGTTTTCATTTATTTTAAGGAAAATTCTTCCTTCTTACACATTTTTTCTAAAGAAGTAATTTAACTGAAGAAAAAAGATACATGTTCTAAGATTGCATGTCATCTGTAATAAAACAATGTTGTTAGCAA
The DNA here is from genome assembly GCA_030035585.1 of Dugong dugon. NCBI lineage: Eukaryota > Metazoa > Chordata > Mammalia > Sirenia > Dugongidae > Dugong > Dugong dugon. Next base: position 43,134,410 of record CM057473.1, read on the forward strand.
TCTAATACTCTAACTTCAGGGAATTAACGAATTATGAAGCATCAACTTATAAGATATTATACACTTATTTGAATAACAGTTATGAAGATTGTAGAAACATGGAAAATAGTCATAAATATGGGAAATAAAGCACAATAGAATAAAATAGAATGGACCCCATCTTTACAGCTATGCTAACTATCTATAAATATAAGAGCCAGGGGGGAAAAGTTGTATAAGGGTCATAAGGGGAGAAAGAGCCCTGGTGGTACAGTGATTAAGCACTCGGCTTCCAACCAAAAGGTCCATAGTTCAAACCCACTAGCTGCTCTGTGGGAGAAAGATGTGGCAATCTGCTTCTGTAAAAGTTTACAGCCTTGGAAACCCTGTGGGGCAGTTCTACTCTCTCCTGTCAGGTCACTATGAGTTGGAATCAACTCAGTGGCAACGAGTTTTGTTTTGGTTTTAAGGGGAGGAAAAACTCTTAAGCACATGACGGTTTCATATTAAAACAGGATCTTACTGGAAATTGTGTATTTCAAAGTATAACCTTTTTTGAATAATTCTTAATAGATCTACTACTATTATATTTATATAGTAGTAGTAGACCTATTAACATAAAGCATAGAAAACTTCGGAAGATTAAAGCCTTCATTTTCAATGACAGAGATGACACCTATTGATAACTTATTTAAGAACCTTCTAAAGTAAAAGAACAGTACTGTTGTGAGTTCAAAGGACTCATTAGAATAAAAATTTCTTGGCTGTGTCACTGCTGTTTATTTTTACATATTCAAATGTATTTTGACTGTATATTTATTACACCTTAAATGTAGCATTACCTATTATATGTATACTCCAGCCCTTTCCCTAACCTAAATTAACAGTAATTCATACCTGGAATTTTCTAAATTCTATTCCCCCCTCATTTTTCTGAGGAAAAGAGTAGACCCTTAACCCGTTTCGCAACAGTATGTACTTTTTTCAGTATGAGCTGCAGGTATTGCTGTAAAGATATTTCTCAGGTGGGCAGCAGCCACAAATCACCAACTAGCAGAAATTTCTACGTGCTCAGCAAATAGCAGGCTGACTTTATCATTGTACGTATTTGATAAGAAAGGGCATTTATTGTTTATTAGGTAATATTCCAGAGAATTCATGTGAGAGTGATGGTACCCAACCCTCGAAATCAGAAAATAGCAGCACTTTTCAACTTCATTATAAGATAAAGTGAAAGAAAAGTTATTGCACGGTGGCTGTGAACAATGAGGCGACCCTGACCTTACTAAATCAACTGCCAGTGCAGTTGTATAGAGGCCAGAGAGTAACTAGGTTACTAAAGATGTGTGGAGAGAAAGGGAATTATGGTATTGTAACATTTTGGAGCAAATGGTGTATGCTTTTCAACAGGGAAATAGGTCATTTAGTATAGAGTGTCCTTCCATGACCTTTCTATACTAAGGACATAAAATTAGCAAATTACATTTCCACTTACCAATTACATGAAATTGCGAAAGCTCAAGAGTTATTCTAGTGTTATCTCGGGAGAGAGAAGTAGAAGTCATCTGACTACATGGGTACATCAAGAATGGCATAGGCATTGGAAGGGAAGTCGTTTAAAGACATTCTTCTAATTTCATTCAACGTCAATAAACTTCTTTGACAAGTAATTAAAAGGTACGAGAGCCACACATTCTCTCAGTTTTCTAACGTGTGTGGCTTTATTTATGTTAATAAGAACAAGGGTACTCTAGTCATATTGATATTTAAACTTAGTCAATGAAGCAGCATTTCCCAAATTGTTTATTCTGTAGAAATTGGTCAAATAATTTATGAAAATAATGCGGGAGCTATTCTGAATCCTCTTAGTCATAATCATATTAGAGTAGAGAAGGCTCTGAGAAATGCTGCAACTAAAAAACCTATTTAACTCTTTGCCACAGAGATCTTTACTATTATGTATTTTATATGTGAGTTTTTCTTTATTTGTTAATACTTACTGACATGAAAACCTCTAGGAAACACTGAGAAAGTATAGCTACAATTCAAGTATTTGTTGGTAGATGCTATGATAGCTTTTCTACTAATGGATATGACTTATCTTTGTTTCAGGTCAGATCAGGAATCTTTCTGAGATTAGTTAGAATGAAACAACCCACAATCAAATAGAATTGCATTTGTAGTATAAGAGAAAAGAATGTGGCTTAACAGCCTCTAAAATAGGAAATGTGGTAACAGAATTGAGTAGTGGTAAAAACGTCATAAGTCACTGTTAAAGGTAACCAGACTCAGTATGAGGTATAGTATAGTCACAAGATTCACGCATTTAACTTATGCAAATTCCAGTTATATATAAAGAGCAAAACTTTGTATCTCTTCCTATCATCCCTCTTCAGCCCATCCCACCGTCAACTAGACCTCCGTTTAGAAAAAGGGAGGTCAGCTTGACAATCAAAGGATAACAAAAGAAATGAATTCTAGGCTTTTAGGAGGGGGTCTGTACTGAACAATTCAAAGGGCACCTTTCAGAATTTTCTGAATCGTATGGGGTCTACAGTGTACAACCTGTGTGGCCATGCACAACAGCCCTGGCTTTTGTGCTCCTAAAGATCCAGGCCCTGGTGATTTAAGGGTAATTTACAGGATTTTTAAGGTTAATTTTTACTGTTAGGAATTTTAATTCTCACCTTATGTACACATCTTTCTATTTTCTTTAGACCTTAGCACAATGCTGAGTGCATTACAGGAATTCATTAAATTAGAGATGATTTAGAGTTAAATATAAAATTGTCTACATAAAAGTTTGGTCCGGACATGATGGCTGATTCATAATGAACAGATATCGTTCCTGACATCAGGGAGTTTTACCATACTCTTTAAAAACAAATTCTTCTTTCGTATGCATTTTTCCCAAGGAAGTAATTCAACTTCACTCCCATGTATTTTTAGCAGAACCATCCCAGCGTATATAGCATGTATATGCTTTTTGCTTCATAGTGGAGGAATTTTTATTTCATAAGGTTTAATCATGTGTGTTCATATGTTATCAGTTTCTGGTATAAGGCTGAGATAGTTCAAATATGAATGGTAAAAGCATTACAAAGAAAATTTTCCAAATATGAATGTCAAAAACTATGGCACTAGTTGTCTCTATGCATTCTTTCATTCTTTAACTTTATAAAAAATGAAAAGCAAAGGAAATGACAGTTGGATTAACCCTCAATATTCTAATAAAAATAAGTCAGTGATTCATTTCTATTAGGAAAGGTTTTCATTACTTAAATAAAGCTAATTTGACTCAAACACCAAGTATTTTAAAAACAAAAAGATTGTTACTGTTTTACTAGTTGATATAAACTCTTAGATATAAGAATTTTCTAAATAATATATTTATTGCCCTAGAAGGATGGTAACATACCTGTTACCATAAAAGCACTTTAATACCAAGTACTTTTTAAAAACATACAAAATATTTTTAATATTAATTTTCATTAATTGTTAATTTCTGTAAGGAGAATAATACAGTTAATTGCCAGCATGTATTAAGTACACAATTCTGAGTTATTTTTACTATAATTCCTAAGGTTAGTACCATTTTTATTCTCCCTGCATGACTTTAGCTGTTATATTCATACATATAAATGTATGTATATGCACACACACACACACACCACACACACACACACACACACACACACATCCCCTACACTTTCCAAAATCATACTTTTATGTTATTTTTAGGTTAGAACTACAAACATCTCCCCAACTGGAGTCCCTTTGAACCAGATCTTAAACACAAAAATAAAGATCCACCAATGATAGATAAGAGTTCTGCTGGCACAAACAGTTAAGTGCTTGGCTGCTAACCGAAAGGTTGGCAGTTTGAACCCACCCAGTGGCTCCACAGTAGAAAGACCTGGAGATCAGCTTCTATGAAGATTACAGCCAAGAAAACCCTATGGGGCAATTCTACTCTGTCACATAGGTCACTTTTAGTTGAAATCGACTCCATGCCACCCAACGACAACAAATGCTGGATTCCTTTTTCTTCTTAACCTAGACTCACATTGATTTTGCTTTGTTTTGTGCCTTATTAATATCTGTGATCTGGCTACGTACTGTATATGTTTTGACATATGCAAATATTATTCATGCAACTGAACTCTATATAAGTATAAATTACTTTTTAATAGATAATAATGCATGTTGACTGTTTGAGAACAAACAAATGAAGCCTTCATCAATGAATTCACCGTAAAAAGGAAGAGGAACTATCACAGCAAATGAGGAAAAGGCAGAAGAGCGTGGATTCACTGGCATATCAGAAAGAGTGGGAGTGAGCAGCCTGTGGCTAGTGACTTTCCAAGTGGGTGTGGGAATAGGCTGTTCCTCAGGTTTGAAAACACAATTGCATACAGGAGAAAAAAAGTAGGAAGAAGTTAGCAAGATGTGAGTTTTCTCAAGATCTATCAAGTGTGTAATGACAAAGAGCAGAAAAAGACGAAAGAAATTGACAAACATTTCACAGTAAGATGGAAAATTCGAGATTGTTTTTAATGCAAGATGAAAAACGTTAGATGTAAGAATATTGTTAAAGGAAATTGAGTAATTCTTGTTTATCTGACTCAAATGGTCTGCTTTTTTTTGTTTTCCTTGTAGAATGCCAGAGTCTCCTGGTGAAGTTCCTGAATATCCTTTGTTTGTCACAGTTGGTGACTGGCTGGATTCTATAAAGATGGGGCAATATAAGAATAACTTCATGGCAGCAGGGCTTACGAATTTTGACTTGATTTCAAGAATGGGCATTGAGTAAGTGGTACTAGGGTTGTTACTGTATTTAGATGCTCTACTCGGGTGATTATGAATTCAAATGCAGTATCAGGAACACCATGGTTAATCTACCTTTCTTAAGGCTGGCATGGACGTTCCATGTATTTTCTCACTGTTTCAGACTATTGTTTTAGTGGAAGTTGGATGGATCTTCTACTTTTAACTATTATTCTTTGAAAAAATGTATTTAATTCAAACAGCCTTTTAAAATATTTTTAATTGCTTTCTGAACTTATTCTCATTCACATCATAGACTTTACATCAACATAGTTTTACCTGGACAAATTATTAACAACTCATGTATATCAACATTTCATAGTCCATTACTATTACTTCATCAAATTAATACAACATTATCATGTCATTTCAGAGGTCCTTTGCACATTATAATGGCCAGGCATTTTTCCGCTGTTTCAAAGATTCTCCTTTGTCTGAGTATAATAAAATGCTGAACATAAATTTAAAAGATCAGATACTAAAACTATTAGATTCAGCCATATGAAATTGCCATTATTTTAAGCAATAGCAATTTCATATGGTTCGACATAATACAATGGCAGTTTTTTTTTCAGGTTATTGAAAGACCATGAGGACTCAAAAGGAGTACACATCATACTTCCCACCTTACATGCTCACCATTTTGTTAACACTGTTGCAAATTTATATAATTACCTAAATTATGTAATCTTTAGGCCTATGAAATTTCTGAGCATTACATAGATACTTGAATTTGAAATTTTTCCTTATACCCTTAAAATTTGAGATTAACTTGATGTATTCTTTGGCACCTGGGAGAAGGAAAATGAACAAATGCTTGCTTTTCATTTATATCTCTGCTTAAACTCTCATTTTACCAGCTGTAATCTTTTTGGAAAATTCTTAATGCAAATCTGACATGGTGCATATTTACAAGACCTAAATGTTCATTTTTTTCTCTCTCGTACTTACCAATCTAATTTTGTAATATTTATATTCACTTTCTCTGTCTCTCACTCTCTCAGTGACATTAGAAGAATTGGAGTCATACTCATTGGACACCAGAGGCGAATAGTCAGCAGTATACAGACTTTACGTTTACACATGATGCACATACAGGAGAAAGGATTTCATGTTTGAAAATACTACAAGCACCTGTGTTTTGTGCCTCAGCATTTCTAAAATGAAAGATACCCTCTACACTATGCTCTCTTCTGACTCTCTGAACATCACTTCATAAACTACAGTCTCCTGTTCAGACTATGGGTACACACCTTAGGTTTTTCTTCCAACCTGGATTTTAAAATCATACTACATAGCTCCTCTCACAATTACCTGCAAATAAAACCGAGGCTCACTGCAGATTGTTGCTACATGGTGGTAAATAAATCAGCATGGATGTGTAACTTTGTATTTGGGAAGTGGGCGCTGATTTACCCAAAAGGAATTTGCCCAGGCGTGGCTTCCTTAATAACGTATTTAGAGTTTGATGGTAGATGAAAAAGAGGTCAATTACTTTTCTTTCATGTTCAGTGATCAAGTAGCTTCCAAACTGACATATTTATTTTTAGATAATTATATTCAACTCTATGGGTTTTATTGTTGCTTTATTTTCTAATAGTTTAACTGTTCGTACCTGATCTTGTTGGGATTATTTGCAGAAATGACCAATGATTTCATGTAGTGAACCCTTGTCATGTGTGACTATGGGGAGAAGAGGGTTATCAGGGAGGGAAAGGGACAAAAGAACTCTGCTTTTAAATCTTCTAAGGCTGGGTTTGTCTTTTTTTTTTTTTAATTAACTTGATAGTTTCCTAAATATTTCACAGTAGATGGTAGTTTAGAGGCTTTTCACCTCTAATTTCTATTAACTATACTCTATTTCTCTACTACCTTATGAAGATCACCCCTGGAAAGATTAAGAGTGAGTCCAATGCTATGATGGTTTCCAAAGAGTGAAGCATGGAATAAACCCATGACTGCTCCTTTGGTTCATCTTTATAAGTTTGCAAAAGCAATTATCAAGACACTGAGAAAATTAAGTGTTCTCAGTAGAATTACTTTGAATAAAAATCAAAGATCATAGCCTTAGATTTAATGTAAAAAGATTAATTAATTAAACAGAATTTTATGATTGTTATACAGGGGAGCAAGAAAATAAACATCTAGCTAGTTTGTCTGATATTGGTGCAATTTGCAAGTTTAAGAATTTTTATGTTTTATTAAAAATAATAATAATAAGTTGCATGAACATGCTGAGCTGTTTTCCGAACCTTCCGAGAGATAAGTATGCCATTGCATACTCCAAAGGAAGCAGATCTTACACATGAGCATATAGAAATTGTGTGTCAGCCTGGTTCCATAATACAGTAACATAAAAATGTGAATATAGCTGACATGTGTTGTTGTCATAATCTTCTGCTTTTCAGAGACTACAAAAATAAAGGAAAATTTATTTTTCAGTGAATTAAGCCGAGTCAGCTTATCAAAATACTGCTATCTTGTGGACTAATTCAATTATAAAATCCAATGCTTCCTGAAAAACTGAAAAAAAAAAAAAAAAAAAAAAGACTGCTGTGCTAGGTAGAAGAGTAGAGAGAATTTGTTAAGAGGGGAAAGAGTAGAGAGAATTTGTTAAGAGGGGAAAAAAGCACAGAGCAGGTTGTCTAAAGATGCTGACTTAATAAATTTGTTTTTATTTGATCTAAGAGATACTAGTGCACTACCCACATTCCCAAGTTCCTACCTAAATTATATATTTTGGTGATAACTGTGTTCTCATTATTAAAGGAGGCTTACTTTCTCTTTTTCCTTATTTTAGGATTTTGTTGATTTCCCTATTAGACTAGACCATTCCGATTGTTTTCATTTGCTGATTTATCTTCTGGTTTTGCCTGCCACAGATAAATTTTTCTCACTTAAAAAAAAAAAAGTATAGAGCTAGAAGGAAGAGAGTCTTTACAATTATTCATTAAAGTATACTAAAAAAGAAAAAAGTGGGAAATTCATCACTTTTTAAGCAAGTGTGTCAGAGATAGCTAGCAACATTTTCCAGCCATCATCTGCATGGCTATGCATCACTCATAGACTATCTGCTGTTTGCTTGATACATTTACACAAATCTGGATTCATTTAGAGGAAATATAGAATTTCCATATGTGTCTGTCTTCAAATGTACATTAAATAGAAACAGATGTAAAACAGATTAAATTTATTAACCATATATATTTTTATAATACAACAAAAAGAAAGGTATTTAGAAAATAAGAAATAGAATAATTATGGTCTTCCATAGGACTCTGTCAGCAACTTCTGTATACCTTAATGAAATAAATTTCTATTAAAGTATTTAAAATTCTATAGGATGGGCATTTAGTAATTGCACAATTAAAGTTCTCTGTTAAGATTTTTTTTCTTAAAAAGTTCTAATTATCTTATTCTAGAGCTTATTAATTTTTACCTCTTTTTTCCCCCTAACATCTTTCTCTAGAACTATAAAACTGCATTTCACTTTGTTTCTCACCTACATGTTCTCTTTAAAATTCCTTTAAAACTACATTTCTATTTTTCAGAACTATAAGCATGATAATTTTAAGTGTAATTTTGAACCTCATCATGGTCAAAGCAAGATTGAATTATGTGTGCAAAATTAAACAGATACATTAAAAAAATAAGGATATCTATTTCTTTCCTGCCTACCAATCACAGACCCTGTGATATTAACAGTTAAATTGCCAAACTCACTTGGAAATCTAACGTGAAACATTTTAAGAGTTATTGGTGCACATAATTCAGTAATCAAAACTGTTTAATATGCATAAGCATAGAACTTAATTATAGAAAGAAAATGAACAACCTCCATAAATCACAAGCCTTCAGAAATAATCTTTGATAACTAAAATATGCACATACATTCATGTTCCTGCTTTATTTTAAATTTCCTAATCTATACTATTGAGGATTTTCTGCATTTTGAAAATCAGACAGTTGAAGAAAACCATTTTCATTTTCTTTTCTGAATAGTCAATTTCCAGTCTATAGACAACTCATTGTCTCATCATATCAAGCACATTTGGGAAAAAAGTGTTAAAACAATGCACCATCAAGGAGAGAGATGAGGTATGCAAGTTGTTGAACTAAAAAACATGTTAAAATAGCGATGAGAAATTGCAAAACTCTTGGCTTAACAACAATCAAGAATTACCAAACTTTTGGTAAATAAATATGAATGTCATAATCAAAAAGATGTATCTTATTTCACTGTGTATTACTCTTTAAAGTCTATCCAACTAAATAGCTTGAATAAAACAGCCTCCCAGCTACAGCTTTAATGTCTGTCTCAGCCCTTGAATGGAAAACAAATCCAGATCCTATCCTTGAAAAGCAATGTCGTGAAGAGGTCGTGAAGATTACATATCACCCAAGCATGTTTCCTAAAAATCCATTTAGACTTCTTTCCCTCCCAAATTTCTGCTCTGTAAAAGGAGCCCTGGTGCCCAGTGGCTATAAGCACTTGGCTTTCTCTGTGGGAGAAAGATGTGGCAGTCTGCTTCTGTAAACATTACAGCTTTGGAAACCCTATGTGGCAGTTCTACTCTATCCTATAGGGCTGCTGTGAGTCAGAAATGACTCAGTGGCTATGGGTTTGGTTTTTTGGGTTAAGATAATCAGATAAATCTCTCATCTCAAAATTCCCACCTATATGATGTTTCTTTTTTCTATTCCTTGATTAAAATTTCTAAAACGTCCTTCCTCAGCCCCCTCTATCCTTCTCTCTTATTGCCCCATCCTACCTCTCATCCTTTCTTAGCTTCTACCACTCCACCCTTCATCCCTATCAGCACAGCAAAGGTAGCACAGTAAATCTCCTTAAAAGATCTTATATATCTCCTTAGAAGAGGCTGAAGGTGGAGGGAAGAAAGGTAGGTTGCAAAAGTTATACTTCAATATTTTGGGTCCCTTCACATAAGTGGGAACATTTATGCTTACAGAGGGTACAGGTTTTTCTTTAACTGAAAATTAAGTACTTTGGAAGTTAATTTTGAAATGGATGATGATTATCTTTTTCTTTAGCTTTAGCTGAGGAAGTTTATTATTAATTTAAAGGACATTAATATTTTAAGATTCAAAAACAGATTAGAAGCTCGCAGTTGGTGTCTGTGTCTATATATAACAAAGAGATTAGAAGCAGATGCATCACTTCTTTTAGCATGATCACCTTAACCTTACCAAGTTCAAATTCCATGAAGTAAATATAACAAACTCATAGTACTTCATGCTTAATCCAAAAATACTGTAATTCTTTCTATATGCAGACTCCATAGGTAGAGGAGTACACTGGATGAATTGATAGTATTCTTCCATCAGGACTCCAGGGACTCAAATCAACTAACTTTTCGTCTTTATGGTCAATATTTTCAATAATTTTTCAATCTTTGTAATGTTCAGTAAAGACAGTATAAGCTTAATTCAGTTCAGTTTAACAAACATCTATGGGGCACTTCCTCTACACTTAAAATTGTTTAAGGAAAAAATAAGTTTGACTTTACTTCCCTTCCTTTCATGTACCTCTCAAGCTTAAAATTTTGAGGTGAGAGCCTATTTGCAGTTTGCTGTGGTTGCCATGTCACTAGGGGTTGGCTGTTTCCAAAGAACAAAAAAATAAATAACTAGACACTTGTGCAATGCGAATTGGATTTGCAGTTCCCTACAGGGAAGAAAAAAAATCTTGTACCTCAGATTCTCATAGGTTTCTTCCCAAATACCTCATATTTCCTCTGGCAGAAGAGAACATGCTTGTTGGGTCCTCTAAGACAGTCTCTCAATCCTTCTCATGAGTCACAGACTGTCATTGTCCAGTGGCAAGCTTTTCAGTTCATTTCTGGACTCACTACCTCAAAGGTGCCTCCAAATAGAAAACAACTGCCTTTGTTTAAAAACACTTCTGGAGTCGTCTCTTGCCCAGGTCAATTCCCTGTTCCCAGTAAATAGAGTAAGTATGAACCTGCAATTGTTGCATAAAATCCTTTCAAACTCAATTCATTTAACAAGGGAAAGAGATGATTAATCATGACTCGATCTAACACATTACTAAGTGAAATACAGAAAAATATTATATTGCAAAGTTAAATGCCCTAATTTTTTTTTTTTTTTTTTTTTTTTTACTATTTTCTTAAAAAGCCAAGTATTAGGCAGGTGTTTCAAATATTTCCTAGGATAAAAACTACATTTTTTTAATGTTATAAAGGGATGTGACCTAATATGTATGTCTTCTGGGAAAAAAAAGATCCAGAAGAAGATATAGATTATCAAAATCTAGTTTTAAGTAATCGTCTTTCTTCTAAGAATTACATTTAAATAAATGATGGATTTATATAAAATGTATAAAAAGAATACAACTTAAATGAAAAGCTTGAGTTCTTTGCTCGTAAATCAAAAGAGTTTTGTTTGTTTTGAGATTTTAGGATAGATTTGAAATAGTTTACTTTTAGCTTATCAGAGTTAATTCAAAATCACTGTATTTAAAAATGAAATGAAAACTTAAAAGAAAACTTTTCTATTGCTAAAGGTAGCAAAGCACTGCTAAGTGAATAAACTTCCCCTTTAAAAAAAAAGGAATCTGGCAAATATACAGTTTTGTGTATCTCCTGATGATGCAAGGTCACCTCCATTTTATTATATTTGCACTTTCCCAGTGATAAGATTTCTTTCTAAATAAAACAAAGCAAAGGAAGGTCCTTGCTTGAATTTCTATACTGGCTAATCTTGGTAAAAATCTCTACATCATAAGAGAACTTGTATTTTGTTTCATTAACAGAGAAAATCTCCAAGAATTCCACTACCCTAGACATACCTAATTCATCCTTAACAATGACAAAGACATTAAAGAAAAATTACCTGACGGATGAGGATGAAAGATTGTCTTAAATGTAATATGAAGATGTGGTTTCTGCTTTTCTTTAGAAAATAAAGTAAAAATTAATAATATAGTTGTAGGTGGAGTTATAAATAAGAAAAGTATTAGAATTAGTGAAGATCTTTTCTCAAGTAAAACTCCATCCTTATCCATATTTCTCCATTATTTGTAACCTCTGGTTGTCTTTAATTTGTCATAATAAACTCACTTTTGTTTAAGATAATACATTATCAACTCAAATAGTAAAACAGAACAACTGAGATACGGCTTTAGACTGTATGCAAAATAATAAAAGGAAGAGAACCCTATTTCAAGATTCCTATCTAGTTAATGGAAATGCTGGTGGCATAGTGGTTAAGAGTTTGGCTGCTAACCCAGCGGTCAGCAGTTCAAATCCACCAGCTGCTCTTTGGAAACCCTATGGGGTCTGTCCTGTAGGGTCACTATGAGTCAGAATCAACTTGATGGCAACAGGTTTGGATTTTTTTGTTTATCTAGTTAACACCAGAGTCTCCATTTCATTATTCTTCATTTAAGGGAGAACTATCTTTATCTTTAAATAATATATTATCATAAAGAAAACTCCAAGGGCAAAGAATCTTCATTTTTCATGCATTTAATTCAAATTTTAAGTTATTTTTTAGAAAACAGACAGAATAAGAATTTGCTTAGCAAAAGTATCTGGAGATCTTAGCCATCAGTGACTTTGAAGATAGCTGTCTTTGTTTTCATCAGTTAAATATGAGTTTACAGGACAAGCAATATTGATGTGAGCATTTCTATACAAGTTTTTCTACATTTATCTATCATCCTTCTTAAAAAAAAGTCTTAATTTTCCTCTGTTCTAGAAAAGTTTTATATCAGTTAACTTTTTGAAATCATGATAGATGGAGTGAACAATATTAAATCACAAAGATGAGCAGACAATACACTTTCAAGATTTTTACCTAATTTAAAATGTCTTCCTTTGCTTTTATGATAAAGTCTCTGCTCTACATTTAATAATTAATTAAACGAAATGTATGCATTTACATAGAAACGGTTTTGTTAAATTTTCACTTAAACACATATTCACTCAATCATCGAGAAACCAGAATATAAATAATTCTATTAGCTCATTTTTCACACAAAGTAGTATTTTTTTCTTTTTAGAATGCTTATCTACCCGATAATATCATTATTAAAATTGTGATAGTGTTTTTTAACTGCACATGCTTTATTTATTGCCACCTATTATTTTTGTTTTAAAACAAATCTAAAAATTGTAGTCTTTAGAAGCTCTGTGACAAAATCAGTGGTGACTCATTTGCTAACAAACTTGTAACTGAACAAGCTATTTTTTTCTGTCAATGCAATTCATGTGAGCACTGTTATATCTAACTTGTTTAAAACTCATTGGTATTTTATTATTAGAGATATTATTGCAATATCCTCAGAAGTATCATTAAAATAATATGGAATTTCATGGACAATATTATAATAAATAATGATTGAGGCTTTTCAAAATTTCTGCACTACATAGAAAAGGTTTAATGTGTATAAATATTTCTCACTGGAGTTTTGAATTTGCTTTAATGTAATCTCTTTTTTTACATGTCATATATATGGAGTCAAAGAAAAGTATATAATTATATTAATATATTTAAACTATGCAAAAATATCATTTTCTTTTTACAGATATGAAGCTTGGATATAATTTTAGGCTTTTTAGACCTCCAAGAGGAAAAAAAAAGTCAAAATGTGAAATGGAATTTTTTGTTCATTTGCTTGTTTTGTTTGCTAGGGCATAAGACCTAAGCAATACCAACAACTATGACTATGAGTAACACTTGATTGTAAATATTATTATATGTGCTTGATTTCTGATACATTATCACTCATTTTGTTAATCACACTCCAACTTAGGTTGTGTCATTGAAAATTTTAATATCTGCAGGGTATAAAAGCCTTTTGGAAACTTTTCATAAACTATAGTTAGGTTTAATATTGTATGCAGTGCAAACTTTGACAGCTTGATTTTGAGTTTTGAGAAATGATTGTTAATTAACAGCCTAAAATGTTAGTTATGTTACACCTGCTCTAATAACCTCATTCTTGAAAAATCAAAGGCAGAGCATGAACGCAGAACATGGTAACAGGACAAGTTCCACTAATATTGAGGAAAAGATAAAAAGGTAATACAAACAGAAGTTTATGTTAAAACTATTACCTCATTTAAAGAAATAAAAATACTATTAGAAAAGAGTAAGTGAAGATTATATTATGTTACTCTTAACTGGTAATTTTGAAACTGAAATGCATTTTGAGAATCGGAATCTCTACTTAAGTAAGTTCACAATTATTTGTTAAAATATATGTTGGTATATAAAATTAGAAAGAAATCTAATCAAAGTATCAAAACATATTTTTACATATTTATTTTCTTCAGAATCCCCAAAATCCCTCTGAAAAAGCAAAACACTCCCTCTTTCCACCTTACAATGTTGAGTACTCTACCATTAAATACAGTAGTTAGGTATCCATAGTTTAATTAAAAACAAACAAACAAAAAACATGATTTGTCCAGTCAATGCCTCATTTATCCTCTTTACACTTTGGGAAACAAATATAACAACAACAAGGGAAGTCATGTCTGTTTGCTGGTTCAAAAATGTATAATTCCTAAACTTTAAAATCGGTATACATATACTGATTTATTTTAAATATACACTTACTCATAAGTATATTCATCCATTCAACTAATGTTTATTGATAACTACCATGTACTAGTGTCCTATTCTAAACACTGAGGATACAGGGTGATCAAGACAAGCAAAGGCCCTGTTTCATGAATTGACCTTCTAGTGGTAAAGACACACAATAAAGAAATAATGATAAGCATCATGCTGATAATTGAATTAATAATGTTACACAGCGTAACGGTGGCTTCTTTAAATTAAAGGAAATCTTCTCTGAGGACTTGACACTTAAACTGAGATCTGAAAAAAGGAGGAGGCAGACATGAGATGATCTGGAGGAAGAGATTCTGGGCATAGTGAACAGTTAACATATGGGAGTTTAGGGTATTTGAGGATAGAGAGACCAGTGTGCTGAGAATGCAGTGGGTGAGGAGAAGAGAGGCAAGACAGAGATGAGATAAGAGAACATTTGAGGCTACTGCTGTAGTTCAAATAAAATGGTGGTTTTCATTAGGGTGGAAGTTGTGAAGATGGAGAGAAGTGAATGGATTTTGGAAAATGAAGACAGGGCTTGCTAATGGATGGATATGAGGAATGAAAAGAAAAATGAAGGAAAACTTCTACATTTGGGGAATAAGCAACTGAGTTAATGGTGGAGGAGGAAAAGCAAGTTTAGAGGAAAAAGCCAGAGATTGTTTTTAGCCATGTAATGTCTGAGATGTCTGTTAGATATTCAAATGGAGATATCAAGTAGATTGCTGCATGTGAGAGTTCCAAGTAGCTATCACGGCTGGAAATCAAGATTTGGGAGTCATCTGTATGTACATTGTAATTAAAGTTTTGAAATCACCTAGAAGAAAGCTATGGAGAGAGAAGTAGGTTTAAGATTGAGCTGCAGGGCATATCCAACATTTAGAAGTTAAGGAGAACATTAGAAGCCTACAGAGGAAACTGAGGCGTGTAAGGTAGGGCAGAGAAAAAAAGAGAAGCAGTTGGTTAATTAAATGCTTATAAGAAGTCAAGGTTAGAATAAAGATATGACAATTGTATTTGGCAACGTGGAAGTTATTGACAGCCTTGAAACAGTTAGTCTTTATGAAGTAATATTTTATGAAGTCAAAGCCTGATTTAAGTGGATTAAGAAGATATGTAAGGAAAGAAGATGGAATCAGTATCTATAAACAAATCTTTGAAGACATTTTATTGTGGAGGCAGCAAGAGTAATAGGGCAGTAGCTGGAGGGAGATGTGAGGTCAAGAGGGTTTTTCTTTTTCTTGAAGATGAAGGCTACTAGTGCATATTTATAAATACTTATGAGAATGATCTGGTAGAGAAGGGAAAACTGATTATGCACAAGACAATTACAGTAGCAAAGGTCTTGAAAGGTCGGTAGAGGTGTTAGGATACAGAGCATAAGTAGAGAGGTTAATTATTGATAGAAGCAGGGACATAGAACGCCACAGAACTCCAGTAGGAAAGAAGGCAGTATGTAATATGCAGATAGGTGGGTAGATTTGCAGTAGAAACGTACAGGTGTTACTGTGTAAGTAGTTTTATTTTACCAAGAACGAGATAAAAGGCAATATGGGGGAATGGGGAGGGAATATAGATTGGAATAGAGAGACTGTAAATAGCTGGAGAGTGAGAAAGTGAATATATATATTCAATAGGTATTTGAGTATAAGTGATAGAGAAAAAAACTTGTATAAAATGTTTTAAAGGCATTGTTTCTAAATATTTTTGAGCCATATTATTTGGAAGACCTGACATTTTGAATTTTGTGCTTTCCAAGGATTGACAAAAGTCTTCTTTCCCATAATGTAGAGATTAAGTGAGGATTTCTCACTGCCACAAATATTTCTCATGTTTTCTTTTTATACTTAATTTTTGCCTGTTACAGGGGAAAAAAGGTGGAAACATTTTGTAGCTATTTTGTTATCATTTAAAGCATATGAAAATTAAAATTAGCTTAATCCTGAAAGATGTGTATTGTATATTCAAGCTGTCAGTTTTCTCAAAACACTATTTTGGAAAATTTCAAGCCCCCATCTGAGTTAAAAAAAAAGACAGGCTCTAATTGTTTAGTAAAACAATTATTTTGTTATATTTTGTTTTCATAAGAAAAACATCAATACCATCTATCATTTAGAAGGAACCTGTGGGCAATATGGTCATTTTGTTTGCTATCCTATAGAAAGAATGTGATCCTTTTAATTGTGCTTGGTGCTTTATTTCAGGATAGACTATGTAATTCAATTGTGGGGATTTAAAAATTCATATTTATTCTTTGGATTTGCTGTGAAATTAGATTGTGAATAATGGAATAAGATTGCTCTCCATTTTTCTGCTATTCTAGCATAGCCATAAAATATAAAGATATATGTGTACATATAAATATGTATGTGATTAAACACTTTAGATATTTAAATGGCCATGTCAAATTTTAAATGGTAGACGACATCTACAGTTGCAGTGTATTCAAAATAATAGTCATAAACATCTTTGTAGCACAAATCCTAAAGTTTATTGATTTAATACTAAAGAGCACATTTATATAAAAATACCTAGATAACACCTGTCTAGGTTGAGATATTTAATCCCTCATAGAGCTATATTTGACTCATGAAAAACTGCAGCTGAAAATATTTTCTTTCCTATAAATATGAATATGATTTTTAAAAAGTATCTCTTTGTAACTTGACATAAGATAGTTATCATTAATTATGGATTTGGCACTGTACCCATCTACTTTAGCAAGAGGGGGAAAGATCTCAGTTTGTGAGAATAAGGAAGTGGAGCACTGTATTATTTTTTCTCTTTGGTACTGCATCACTATTTAGAGCTTCAATATATGCCTTCCACTCAGGTTCCTTACACAGCCTAGGTTCTCTTTTCTTGTTGTAATCACAACATGGTAGAGAGATAAACACAGTAAAAGGGTGTTAACAATTGAACTGGAATCCTACCTATTACCTACTTTACTATAGCAGTGAAGCCGTCCAGATTTACTGGGAGGTAGTATTGTTTTTGTCTTACAAAAATCTACTATTATGATGTTCCATGTAAATTTTCATGTGCTGGCATGCATACAAGTTAATAGTGTTATAGAATGCTCAGCTCTCAACATGAGGGATTGTTTACGGTGAATTGCATTGCATATGTCATCTATTTGCTAAAAAAAATATGGTGTTTAGCAAAACTACCTGCTGAGCAACATAATAAGATTTTTGTACAAAGTACAAATTACTAATTATTGTATTTTATTTTTCTATGATTTCATAAGAGGCATTATCAGGGTCTTACAGATGGAGTAAGCCTGTTTATTAAAATATCTATTAGCAAATAAAAGTTAACAGTTCTGGTGGTTGTATTTGTGACTTTTTTGTATCTTTGTATTGATGCATATTCAATTTTTTTTTTTGTTTAAAATCTAGATGCATGCTCTTTAACTACGTTAGTAATTCTGAATACTGAATCATAGTTGTAATTTTTCAAGATAATTAATGTCATCAAGGTCAAGAGTTCTGCATTTCATTCCTTAGCATTCTGTATAATTTTACTTGGACTGCTAATGACACATCCACATTCTAGCCAACAGTCCACATAAATCACTATAAATAACTGGTACAGCATTATTTTTGTAGCAATTTTATATAGGCAAAATGTTTTATGAGATTCAAGTGAATTATATTGTTCATTGCAGATGCTGTACTGTACACAAAATGTAGATGACCAAAAAAGACACATACAACATCCAACTGTTCAAACACGGCTTTAGGTCATTATTCCAAAAACCTCGAGTAAATTATAAATTGGGTATTTTCTATATTATTTTAAAAGTTTCTTGTTGACCATAAGAAAATACATAAAAAGTATCCTGATTGATCTGAATAGTGCTGCATTCAACATATCTCACTCTTACTTCATTTATAACTCCACTAGGTTTCCAAAAGCCAATATGAAATTAAAACTGGTAGTACGCAAAACCCTCTTCTCTTATACAGGGATCTTAAGTAGCCTTAAGAAAATTATATACTATTTTAAAGTTTGTCATTCTCATAATAGAATGAAGAGAGCAAACTATCTTCCTAAATCACCTGGAACAAGTTTTATGCTGAGTGTACTCTTGAGAGCAGTTTCAGGAGGCAAAGCACCCAAACAGCAGACTCAAAAACTTGAAATACTTATTTGTTTTGTTTTTTCTAAATTCTATATATTTTGTTACTGTTGTTGAGAATATACACAGCAAAACATACACCAGTTCCATAGTTTCTACATGTACTATCTAGTGACACTGATTTCATTATTCTTTGAGTTGTGCAACCATTCTCACCTTCCTTTTCTGGGTTGTTCCTCCCTCATTAACATAAACTCACTGACCCTCTAAGGTCCCTATCTAATCTTTTGAGTTGCTGTTATCAATTTGGTCACATACAGATAGTTCTTAAAAGAGAATAATGCTCAAGGCAGACCTTTTTTACTAGGTAAGCTAAACTATTGTTCAGTTTAAGAAGAGTTTAGGCGATATTTTTGGTTTAAGGTTTAAAGATTACCTCAGGACAATAGTTTCAGGGGTTCATCCACCCCCCATGGTTCCAGGAAGTCTGGAGTCCATGAAAATTTTTAATTCTGTTCTACATTTTACCCCTTTTTGATCAGGATTCTTCTATGGAATCTTTGATGAAAATGTTCGGTAATGGTAGCTGGGGACTGTCCAGTTCTGGTCTTATGCCAAAGGAAGCAGTTGTTCATGGAGGCAATTAGCCACACATTTCATATCCTCCTCCTCTTCCTGACTCCTTCTTCATCTGTTACTCCAGGTGAACAGACCAACTGTTGTGCCTTGGATGGTCACTTGCAAGCTTTTAAGACCCCAGGCACTGTGCAATGAACTAGGAGATAGAACAGAAGTACTAAACACGTTATTAGGCCAGTTAACTGAGATCTCCCATGAAACCATGAACCTAAACCTCCAAACCAAGGAACCAAATCCCATGAGGTGTCTGGTTGTATATAAGCAGCCTCAGCAGCTACTGTAAGGTTGACATTTTCAAAACTGACATTTTTTAGAAAACTGAGTAGACTGTGGGTGTCATGACCACCATCGCATCTATAATAATAATGCAAATAAAAATTGTTGCATCAATTGTACTTATCTGTTTACTTAACTATTTTTGTAAAAAATACCGGTGTATCTGCCTAAGTTAACTGAAAAGTTGGATGCCTAATCTGCCCACTATAATATTTTTAGTTTTCATTTAATGTTTTGTGCTAAGCAAAAATAGGATTCAACCTAGGGACAGAAATATCAACTACCAGCAGGAATAAATTAAGTTTGTCCACAAAAGTTTTTTGGAACATAATATCTCTACTTATCTTTAGGAAAATGTCATGTTCTGGCTATAACCATATTAAATTCCATCTCTTATCAAAGTGAGTCAAAACACACAGACATATAGAAAAGTGATCAACACCTCCCTGTAGATGGCATTTGGAGTCAGAAATGATAACTACCATATTTAAGGTTGGGTCAAATCTCATTCATGTAACAAAAATTCATGACAAAGGAAGACAGGAAATTATCTGTTGAACTCTTACTATGTGCCAAACATTTATACTCCTATTTTCCATTTAATATTCAAAACCACCAGATGAGATAAATATTATTTTTGTGAAGGTGAGGAAGCTGAAGCATAGAGAAGGGTTAATTGACCCACAGCCACACAATAAGGGTGAATACAGTTCCCTACTCCATTTTCACAAGGACACTTATAAATGTACTTTTGGATATGCAACTATAGGGACTTTTTGTGTTTTGTTTTATTGACTTCCAGCAATCACTAGCCCAGAAACACATTATTTTTCCATTGTAAAAATAACATAACCACATTTATAAATTTAGAAAAGGGAGGAAAGAAAAATCACCCTATAATCTAATTGTACATGTACAACATTCCTCACCTCCCCCGTCTTTATTTTGGTGTAATTCCTTCTAGTCTCTTTTTCACTCTCCTAATCCACTTAATGGGGAAAAATAATAAATTGGCCAAATAACAGGTAGGATAGTTGTTACACATTGAATTGTCCCCCCAAAATGTGTTGTAATACTTAACCTCCATGCCTGTGGTTGTAATCCCACTTGGGAATGGATTTTTTGTTATGTTAATGGACAGTATTAGTGTCAGTGTATTTTAAATTAATCTCTTTTGAGATATAAAACAGATTAAACAAGCAAACCAGCAAGCAGAGATAGGGTAAAATAGATGCCAAAAACACCAAAACCATTGCCGTTGAGTCAATTCCGACTCATAGTGACCCCACAGGACAAAGAAGAACTGCCCCCTAGGATTTCCAAGGAGTGCCTTGTGGATTCAAACTGCCAATCTTTTGGTTAGCAGCCATAGCTCTTAACCCCTACACCACCACACATGGAAATTTCCAAGGAACCAGGAAACAAAAGCTGAAGGGACAAGGATGTTTCTCCAGAGCAGACAGACAGAAAGCCTTCCCCTAGAGGTGGCACTCTGAATTTGAACTTCTAGCCTCCTAAACAGTGAGAAAATAAATTTGTTTGTTTAAGCCACTCACATGCAGTATTCTGTTATAGCAGCACTAGATAACTAAGACAGTAGTAAATAACACTAGCTAATTGGAGGGGGTATAATCTTGCACCCATGGCTAACAAGGAAAATGAAACATAAAAATTTAAAACATTTAAATCATGAAAGTCACCCACAGGGTGGGGGAAGAGGTGAAGTTTGTGGGGCTGTTGTTGTTAGGTGCCGTGGAGTCGCTTCCCACTCATAGTGACCCTATGTACCACAAAACAAAACACTGCCCAGTCCTGCGCCATGCTCACAATCGTTGTGCTTACGCCCATTGTTGCAACCACTGTGTCAACCCATCTCGTTGAGGATCTTCCTCTTTTTCACTGACCCGGAACTTTACCAAGCATAATGTCCTTCTCCAGGGGCTGATCCCTCCTGACAACATGTCCAAAGTATGTGAGACATTGTCTCACCATCCTTACTTCTAAGGAGCATTCCAGTTGTACTACTTCCAAGACAGATTTGTTTGTTCTTTTGGCAGTCCATGGTATATTTAATATTCTTTACCAACACCACAATTCAAAGGCGTCAATTCTTCTTTGATCTTCCTTATTCACTGTCCAGCTTTCACATGCATATGATGCGATTGAAAATACCATGGCGGGGGTCAGGCACACCTTAGTCTTCAAGGTGACATCTTTGCTTTTCAACACTTTGAAGCAGTCTTTTGCAGCAAATTTGCCCAATGCAATGTGTCTTTTGATTTCTTGACTGCTGCTTCCATGAGTGTTGATTGTGGATTCAAGTAAAATGAAATCCTTGACAACTTCAATCTTTTCTCTGTTTATCATGATGTTACTTATTGGTCGAGTCGTGAGGATTTTTCTTTTCATGTTGAGGTGTAATCCATACTGAAGGCTGTGGTCTTTGATCTTCATCGGTAAGTGCTTCAAGTCCTCTTCACTTTCAGCAAGCAAGGTTGTGTCATCTTCATATGGCAGATTGTTAATGAGTCTTTCTCCAATCCTGATGCCCCATTCTTCTTCATAGAGTATAGCTTCTCAGATTATTTGCTCAGCATACACAAATAGGTACGGTGGAAGGATACAACCCTGATGCACACTGTTCCGGACTTTAAACCACACAGTATCCCCTTGTTCTCTCCAAATGACTGCCTCTTGATCTATGTACAGGTTCCTCATGAGCACAATTAAGAGTTTTGGAATTCCCATTCTTTGCAATGTTATCTTTAATTTGTTGTGATCCACACAGTCGAATATCTTTGCATAATCAATAAAACACAAGTAAACATCTTTCTGGTATTCTCTGCTTTCATCCAGGATCCATCTGGCATCAGCAATAATATCCCTGGTTCCACGCCCTCTTCTGAATCCGGCCTGAATTTCTGGAAGTTCCCTGTCGATATACTGCTGCAGCCACTTTTGCATGATCTTCAGCAAAATTTTACTTGAGTGTGATATTAATGATATTGTTTGATAATTTCTGCATTAGGTTGGATCACCTTTCTTGGGAATAGGCATAAATATGGATCTCTTCCAGTTGGTTGGCCAGGTAGCTGTCTTCCAAATTTCTTGGCACAGACAAGTGAGCACTTCCAGCGCTGCATTCACTTGTTGAAACCTCTCAATTGATATTCCATCAATTCCTGGAGCCTTGTTTTTCACCAATGCCTTCAGTGCAGCTTGGACTTCTTCCCTCAGTACCATCGGTTCCCGATCATATGCTACCTCTTGAAATGGTTGAACATCACCCTATTCTTTTTTGTATAATCACTCTGTGTATTCTTTACATCTTCTTGTGATGCTTCCTGTGTCGTTTAATATTTCCCCCAAAGAATCCTTCACTATTGCAACTCAAGGCTTGAATTTTTTCTTCAGCTCAGGTTGAGAAATGCCATGCGTGTTCTTCCCTTTTAGTTTTCTATCTCCAGCTCTTTGCACACGTCATTATAGTAATTTACTTTGTCTTCTCGAGCTGCCCTTTGAAATCTTCTATTCAGTTCTTTTACTTCATCATTTTTTCCTTTTGCTTTAGCAGCTCAAAATTCAAAAGCAAGTTTCAGATTCTCTTTTGACATCCATTTTGATCTTTCTTTCCTGTCTTTTTAATGACTTCTTGCTTTCTTTCTGTATGATGTCCTTGATGTTCCAAACTTGTCTGGCCTTCAGTCATTAGTGTTCAACGCGTAAAATCTATTCATGAGATGGTCTCTAAATTCAGGTGCGATACACTCAAGGTCATATTTTGGCTCTCATATACTTGTTCTAACCTTCTTCAGCTTCAACTTGAACTTGCATAGGAGCAATTGATGGTCTGTTCATCAGTCAGCCCTTGGTCTTGTTCTGACTGATGATATTAAGCTTTTCCATGGTCTCTTTCCACAGATGTAGTCAGTTTGGTTCCTGTGTATTCCATCCAGCGAGTTCCATGTGTATAGTCACTGTTTATGTCGGTGAAAAATGTATTTGCAATGAAGAAGTCATTGGTCTTGCAAAATCCTATCATGCGATCTCCAGCATCATTTCTATCACCAGGGCCATATTTTCCAACTACTGGTCCTTCTCCTTTGTTTCCAACTTTCACATTCCAATCACCAGTAATTATCAATGCATCCTGATTGCATGTTGGATCAATTTCAGACTGCAGAAGCTGGTAAAAATCTTCAGTTTCTTCATCTTTGGGCTTAGTGGTTGATGTATAAATTTGAATAATAGTCACATTAACTGGTCTTCCTTGTAGGCATATGGATATTATCCTATCACTGACTGCGCTGTACTTCAGGATAGATGTTGAAATGTTGTTTTTGATGATGAATGCAACACCATTCCTCTTCAAGTTGTCATTCCCCGCATAGTAGACCATAAGATTGTCCGATTCAAAATGGCCAATACCAGTCAGCTCACTAATGCCTAGAATTTCAATGTTTATGCGTTCCATTTCATTTTTTACAATTTCCAATTTTCCTAGATTCATATTTCATACATTCCACATTCCTATTATTAATGGATGTTTGCAGCTGTTCTCATTCTGAGTCATGCCACATTAGCAATGAAGGTTCTGAAAGCTTGACTCCATCCACATCATTACAGTCGACTGTACTTTGAGGAAGCAGCTCTTCCCCAGTCATCTTTTGAGTCCCTTCCAACCTGGGGGGTCTCATCTGCTGGCACATATCATACAATGTTCCGCTGCTATTCATAAGGTTTTCACAGCTAATTCTTTTCAGCAGTAGACTGCTGGGTCCCTCTTCCTAGCCTGTCTTAGTCTGCAAGCTTGAGCTGAAACCTGTCCACCATAGGTGACCCTGCTGGTATCTAAATACCGGTGGCGTAGCTTCCAGCATCATAGCAACACAAAAGCCCCCACAGTAGGATAAACTAACAAACTGACCCCCTTGCGTTTGTCAGTGGTGGGGCTAGGCAGACCGAAAGCTTGACAAAAAAATTCCTATTTTTTTTTTTTTAAGTAATTGCATCTGCAGTCTGTACACTGCACAGTACTAAAAACGTCAAGAAAAAGTGGATGTGTTCAATTAAGTATTCTCGATTTATTTTGAGGATCGTTTATTAGTATAAGATCCTAGTGCAATTTAAGAAGGTGACTAATTTTAAACATTCAGATTACTAATTCTTCTCCTTACTACCTACGAATTTGATTCTGGGGGTTGTAATCTAATTACAGGAGGTTATGCCTCACGGAAATCAGGCAGCTAAAAAGCAGTACAGGCATACTTCCACGATGCTGAGTAATGCCTTTGACTTTCCACACCAATTTATGTCTCCTCCCTACCAACATTAATAGCTTTACTTTTACAGGTCTCCACAGTCAGAGGTCTCGCAGAGCCCAGAGGAGGAGCCGTGTGACGAGCAGAGCATGAACTGAACCCACATTTTTGCCCCAGTGGGCAAAGTCATGTCCTGCAGTTGCTGCCACCACGCTGTGCTCGTGCCAGCCGCAAAGCAAAGATCCCTCAACGCTGCCGGAACTCTGGGGGCTGATCTTCGAGGATGGGAGAAAACAACGCGAAGAGAAACCCCAGCCGCTTGCCTACAGCACGACATTACACACGCAGGCGCCAAACACTTCCCAGCAGGCTATGCGCACGCCTACCACTCCCATCCTTCATCGGGGACGGCACGCCCGCTCTCAGGATTGAGGCAGTTCACTCAGCCACCCGTAACCAGACTGTCTCCTTTAATATAGTTCCTCGACACGCCTCTGGCCTCCTTTGGGAGCTCTTCAATCCCGGACGCTAGAGCAGGGAGGCTGACCTCTCCTAAGACTCGCGAGGAGGCGGAGCTTCGGGACCGGAAGAGGCTTGGGTTGCCTAGGGAACGCCGAGCGCCCGGGCGCTTGTCCCAGCCACCGATGCTCCGTCAGAGGCGAAGGCTGCTAGTTCACCGAACTACTAGAGGTAGCTCCGCTCTGGACGAGGGGTCCTTCCTATGGGGACATAGGCAGAAAGGCTGAGGGACCACACGGGCCAGATTCCTATCACAGAGACGGATACAGGTGAGTGCGTCCATTCCTGTTCCTCACCTGCTCTTGGGCCCGCTGGCCTAACTCTAGAGAGTAGGTCCCCCCTCCACCTCCAGTTCTTTGTAGTGATTGTCTCCGTCAGTTTTAGAATTGCCCTTTGCTTTTTCCCACGTTTTTCACTCCGCGTGCGTTTCTAATGTGTGCGAGATGGAAAAGGAGAAGTGGACTTAAGCGGTGAACACACAGGACTCTAGACAATTTATCAGACTGGATTGCGTGGATTTTTGTTTGTTTTTAATACTGTCCAACTTGGGAGTTTTTATTAGATGTGTGGAAAATGTAATTAAAATGTCATCATCACAAACTGAAAGCCGAATAAAAATGTTTATTCGGTGTAGTAAGGATGTGCAATAATGCACTTAACAGTCAACTCAACATTCATTTTAAAAGTTTGCAAAGTACCATTCATGGTGTTTTTTCTGCATGACCACTAGTTCTTTGTCTGCAACTTACCTTCCCACCCAAAAGCTGTGGATAACATCCTAATTCGTCCGGACTTTCTGGCAACATGTAATCCTTTATGAAGCAGTTCCTGGGGAACTATCAAGAGATTTTGATTCACTGGTGTGCGAAGAGAGGGGAACAGTAAGATATGAAACTGGAAAGGTAGCTTGGAGCCACATAGTTATGCATGGAAGTTTAGACTTTATTCTGAAAGTCAGTGGTTCTCAACAGGACTGAACATCGGAAACACTTGTGTAGTTTTTTACAGTACAGATGCCCTGATCCCATCCTCAGAAATTCTGATTCAACAGTTGATTCCAGTGTGCAGTCAGAGTCCAGAATCATGGCTGTAAGAATAGATAGCCACAGACTTCAGTTGTATCTCCCACTGTGCACTTAGGACATGGTAAATAAATGTTGGATGGCTTGAATTGTTATCTTTCCTTTATTCATGCATGCAGAAAATAAAATAGAAGGAAAATTCTAATTACTAAGAAACAGAAACATAAGACTATATATAGTTGTTTGTAGACAACTTTACTAAATATAATTACATCTTTTAGAACAACTTCTCTTTTATAAGTCCCAAAATATTTCAGTAATAAGCATCGGGTGTTTGACAACCATGGAAATGGGAATGAAAGGCACAATATGAAGTACTATGAAAAAATATTAAAACCTCAGGTGTCTGACAGTATATGCTTATGGTAGATGCCCAGAGGGGGAAGATGTGAGAAATGATCATATTTTTTTTTAAAAATCTATGCAAAATTGTATGGAAAATGGAAGACAAAAACATTTATATTGGTATGTTTTGTACAATAAATAACGAAAGGAGTAATAATTTTGAGTTAAAATGGTCTGTGTGAATTGTTTCATGATATCATAAGGTTAGTTTTAAAGAATCTGTAAATGCTGATCCTTAAACTGAGATTTAAAGGATTTAAAGGAATTGAGTGAGATTTGACTCTCCGTCAGGTGGAGAGTTGATTAAGTGGCACAAATGGAAGTACCTGAGGTCAGACCCATCCCTTGGGTAAGACAAAAACCCACTGCTGTCAAGTTGATTCTGGGTAAGACAACTAGGCTGTTATCCTAGGGTAAAGTCCTGCACTTTCTCTTTTGAACATCTTGAAATTCAGCTTTGAATTTCTGCCCATGGTGGTCTCCCAAGAGGCCTAAGCAAAATGTCGACTGTGCAACCTGCTTTCAGATGTAGCTGTTTTGGAAGCCTCTTAGAAGTTGCTGCAGCTTCACATCCTTGAAGGGGATGGCCTTGCCTGGGATGGAATGGAATAAAAATACCAAAGAAGCTATAAGATGACAGACTTACTGAACCTTGGATGGAGATACAGAGTAAATCAGTTGGATGGAAACAATTTAAAGAACTTTGAAAATGATCGTTTAGAGAGTAGTGGAAAATATTTGGAGCACTGGTGTATTGAGGTTAGTGCTCTAGCAGTCCCTGCAGTCGTTGGGGGCTGGCAAAGGGATATCTCTTTCCCACCACATAGTAAAGTTTTTTGGGGTGATGGACCCAAAGGGAGCTTCTTTGAAACGTTTGCTTTAGTGATCTGAAGTCTAAATGTAACAGTGTCTTAGAAGGATTTGAACAGCCATAAAATCACTACATAGTAAGCAATATGTCAGCAGCAATTTTGTTTGTGTTCGGAATACTTCTATCTTTGAATTGCTGATGGAATTTTTAACAGTATGCATTGGATTTTATTTTTCCCTAAGGAAGTGTTGATAAACATACAAATGAACACTTCAAGGACAAGTTAACAAAGAAACTTTACAATACTTTAGAAAACTGGATTAAAATTGAATGTCAGCATTCACTTATTCTTTGCTAGTATGACAGGTAATCAAAATTCTTTTTAAATAACAGTTAATAGGATGTTTTAGGTAAGTTATAGTTAAGAAAGCAAGTATTTAGTATGATTCAATAAAAGTGTGTGTGTGTGTGTGTGTGTGTGTGTGTGTGTGTGTGTGTGTGTGTGTGTGTGTGTGTGTGTGTGTGTGTGTGTGTGTGTGTGTGTGTGTGTGTGTGTGTGTGTGTATATAACCTTCCCAAATGGATTTTTGGTGACTTGCACGGATGTATGTAAAGCCTAAGGGACAATAGGAATAAATGTATCAGTTAGGATCTTTGTTTCTGTTGATAAAAAATCCAACCCAAACTGGATGTAAACAAGCAAACATACAAAAACAGTAAATTTATTCCTTCATATTATCGCAAAATATAAGAACATAGCTCACTTCAGGTAAAGAGTTTGCCAGTGGCTCAAATGATAAAGCCAAAATGCCACTTTTTCTATTCTGCCTGCTACTTTCTAAGCTTCATCATCCGATTTTCCATGAACTCGATTGCCTGAATATCATTCCAGATTTTCCAAAAAGGCTAGAGCCTAACTCAGATATTCTTAAGTCTCACAAATAGCAGACTTCACATGACACTGAGTCTGACCACAGTTTCTTCCAAAATAATATAAATTGCAATGAAAAACGTACACTTATTCCAAGGGCATTATTCTGTGTTGCCAGAGGTTATAAGCTGCCAGTCTGCATTTCAGTTAAAGCTCCTTTCCAGTAATCAGCTTATACTCTCTTTACTAAGTATAAATTTTCATTGCATGGTTTTCATAATATTTTATGTGTCTTTAAATTATTAAAATTTTTGATACACATGCTCATTTTTTCCATACTTAAAGTGCCTCTGGGTATTAATATCTTACTTTTTTCTTGCAGCTGGTTTATAAATATTTGAATCACATTATGGGATTGCTAGACAAACTGTCATGCTTGCTTGGCCTGAAGAAGAAGGAGGTTCATGTATTGTGCCTTGGGCTGGACAATAGTGGCAAAACAACAATCATTAACAAACTTAAACCTTCAAATGTAAGTGTCTTTGTTAGATGCTGTATGTATTTTCTGCTACTAGAGAAAGTTGATATGCAGTATTATTTTGTTTGCCGTTAAAACCACATATAATCATACGAAATCCTGTTAACCTTGTATTACCTTGAAGTAGTATCAGTCAGCCATAAGTTGTAGTTTGTTTCATGGATGTATACAGACAAGTCTTGATTATTTAGACTGTGAAGTTCTTTTCAAATGCCTTTTTTCCTCAAAAGATCTTCATAAATTTACCAAGTGTACCTTCAGGTTGTATTTTCTTCTTTTTGGTTCTCTCTTCACAGGAGGAACACAACCAGAGGGAAAGAGGGTCATCTTTATAGAGTCTGTGAATAATATAGCTCTTAGACAATTTTCCCCAGAAGTATGGTATGCTTAGTAGTAGTTAACAAGATGATTTTAAGTGATATGTATGTTAACATATTTTAATAACGGTATTTTTAAATACTTGTGTTTATTGAAAAAATAAGTTAGTACATTCAGTACATAAGTTAGAGTTAGATTCTGCTACATGACAGTGGCTTGAATAAGATAAAAGCTTATTTTTCTGTCATCTAAACCAGACCAGAGGAAACATTCCAGGGCTGTTATGGGACTTATATGATTGTGAAAGATCTAGGCATCTTCCATTTTTTCATGCTTAGCTGCCTTTAGTGCCTGGTTTTCATCCTCAGTATCCCCACATGGTCACCTTAGTTTACCATCATATCCATATTCTCAGCTGTAGGAAGGAGAAAAGAAGAGGGCTAAAGAATAGCCCTTCCTACTAAATGAGCGCTTTTTAAAGAGCTTACCCAGAAGCCCCACCTAATGACTGTTACTTACCTTAGTGGCTACCCCTATCTGCAAATAAGGCTGGAATTTTTTTTTTTAAGCAGCATATTGCTGCTTCCAAAAAATAACCAGTAATGAGTTGCTGTCGAGTTGATTTCAACTCATGGCAACCCACATGTGTCAGAGTACAACTGTGTTCCATAGGGTTTTCAATGGCTGATTTTTCAGAAGATTGCCAGGCCTTTCTTCTGAGGTACCTCTGGATGGACTCAATCCTCCAGCCTTTCGATTAGCAACAAAGCACATTAACTTCTTGCACTACCCAGGGACTCCTCCAAAAACGTAGAGGTCCGAAGCCAGCATACCGCTGATACAAAAACCAGGCAAAGAAGCCACACACACAAAAAAAAATTACAGACCAGCATTTCTCATGAATATAGATGCAGAAATTCTCAACAAAATTCTAGCCAATAGAATTCAGCAACATATCACAAAAATAATACACCATGACCAAGTAGGATTCATACCAGGTATGCAAGGAGGTTCAACATTAGAAAATCAATCAACGTAATCCACCACATAAATAAAAGGAAAGAAAAGAATCACATGATCATCTCAATTGACACAGACAAGGCATTTGACAAAGTCCAACGCCCATTCCTGATAAAAACTCTCAATAAAATAGGTATAGAAGGGAAATTTCTCAACATAATAAAGGGCATCTATGCAAAACCAACAGCCAACATCATTCTTAATGGAGACAGGCTGAAAACATTCCCCTTGAGAACAGGAACAAGACAAGGATGCCCTTTATCACCACTCCTATTTAACATTGTGCTGGAAGTTCTAGCTAGAGCAGTAGGGCAAGAAAAAGAAATAAAGGGCATCCGAATTGGTAATGAAGAAGTTAAACTCTCCCTGTTTGTGGATGGTATGATACTATACATAGAAAACCCTAAAGACTCCATGAGAAATCTGCTGGAACTAATAGAAAGATTCAGCAGAGTAGCAGGATACAAGATAAACATACAAAAATCAGTTGGATTCCTATACACCTATAAAGAGAATGATGAAAACGAAATCAGGAAAACAATACCATTTATAATAGCCCCTAAAAAAATAAAATACTTAGGAATAAATCTAACCAGGGTTATAAAAGACCTATACAAAGAAAACTACAAAACACTACTGCAAGAAACCCAAAGGGATCTACATAAACGGAAAAACATACCATGCTCATGGATAGTTAGACTCAACATTGTGAAAATGACAATTCTACTCAAAGCAATTTACAAATACAACACAATCCCAATCCAAATACCAACAACATTCTTCAAAGAGATGGAAAATCTAATTATTAACTTTATATGGAAAGGGAAGAAGCCCCAAATAAATAAAGCACTATTGAAGAAAAGTAGGAGGACTCACACTACCTGACCTCAGAACCTACTGTACAGCTATGGTAGTCAAAACAGCCTGGTACTGGTACAACGACAGATACATTGACCAGTGGATCAGAATTGAGAATCCAGATGTAAATGCATCCACCTGTGGTCACCTGATCTTCAACAAGGGCCCAAAGTCCATCAAATGGGGAAAAGACAGTCTTTTTAACATATGGTGCTGGCAAAACTGGATATCCATCTGCAAAAAAATGAAACAGGACCCATACCTCACACCATATACAAAAACTAATTCAAAATGGATCAAAAACCTAAATATAAAGCCAAAAACTATAAAGTTCATAGAAGAAAAAATAGGACAAATGCTACAGGCCCTAATACACGGCATTAAGAGAATACAAACCGTAACCATCAACGCACAAAACCCAACAGATAAGCTAGATAACTGGGATCTCCTAAAAATCAAACACCTATGCTCTTCAAAAGAGTTCACCAAAAGAGTAAAAAGAGAACCTACAGACTGGGAAAAAATTTTTGGGCAGTACAAGTCAGACAAAGGTCTAATCTCCATAATCTACAAAAAAATCCAACACCTCTACAACAAAAAGACAAATAATCCTATTAAAAAACGGGCAAAGGAAATGAACAGACACTTCACCAAAGAAGACATTCAGGTGGCCAACAGACACATGAGGAAATGCTCGCTATTACTAGCTGTTAGAGAAATGCAAATTAAAACCACAATGAGATACCATCTCACCCCGGCATTACTGGCATGAATCGAAAACCGGAAATAACAAATGTTGGAGGGGCTGAGGGGATATCGGAACTCTTATGCACTGCTGGTGGGAATGCAAAATGAGACAACCATTTTGGAAAATGATATGGCACTTCCTTAGAAAACTAGAAATAGAAATACCGTACGATCCAGCAATCCCACTTCTAGGAATATATCCTAGAGAAATAAGAGTCGTCACTTGAATAGACATATGCACACCTGTGTTCATGGTAGCATTGTTCACAATAGCAAAAAGATGGAAACAACCTAGATGCCCCTCAACAGATGAATGGATAAACAAGGTAGGGTACATACACTCAATGGAGTACTATGCAGTGAGAAGGAACAATGACAAATCTGTGAAGCATCTCATAGCATGGATGAAACTGGAGGACATTATGCTGAGTGAAATAAGTCAATTGCAAAAGGACAAATATTGTATGAGACCTTTATTTTAAAAACCCATGAAAAAGTTTATACACAAAAAGTAACAATCTTTATTGGTTACCAGGGATGGGAGGGGTGGGGGTGGGGGAAATACTAAATAGACAGTAGATAAGTGATATCTTTGGTGAAGGGTGGGACAGTACACAATACTGGGAAAACCAGTGCAACTTGTACAAAGAAAGGTCATGGAAGCTCCATGGACACATCCAGATTCCCTGAGGGACTGAATTGCTGGGCGGAGGGCTGTGGGGACCATGGTCTCTGGGAATATCTAGTTCAATTGGCATAACACAGTTTATAAAGACAATGTCCTACATTCTACCTTGGGGAGTAGCATCTGACGTCTTAAAAGCCATCTAAGATACTCCACTCGTCTCATCCCTTCAGGAGCAAGGGAGAATGAAGAGAACAGGATACAAGGAAAAGATTAGTCCAAAGGACTAATGGACCACAGCTACCAAGGCCTTCACCAGACTGAGTCCAGTTCAGCCAGATGGTGCCTGGCTACCACCACTGACTACTCTGACTGGGATCACAACAGCAGGTTCTGGACAGAGCTGGAGAAGAATGTAGAACAAAATTCTAACTCACAAAAAAAAAAGACCAGATTTACTGACCTAAAGGAGACTGGAGAAACCCCGAGAGTATGGCCCCCAGACACCCTTTTGGCTCAATGGTGAAGTCGCTTCCGAGGTTCACCGTTCAGTTGGGGACTGGACAGCCCCATAAAACAAAATGGGACTAATGAGGCACAGCAGTCCAGGGACGAGGACTAGAAGGCAGAAGGGGACAGGAAAGCTGATGATAGGGAACCCAAGGTTGAGTAAGGACAGTTTGGATAGGTAGTGACGTTGTTAACCATTGTCATAGGGCAACATGCGTACTAACTGTTAAATGAGAAACTATTCTGTTCTGTAAACTTTCATCTAAAGTGAGAATAGCAGCACAATTGGAAGAGCGTAGTCGATGTCATTGAACTGTGCATGTAGGAATTTTTGAAATGGTGTATCTTTGGCTATGTATATTTTCACCAAAAGGTCGAGAAGGGAGAGGGTTGGCATGTCATGGGGTTGTTAACCAATGTCATAAAACAATATGTGGACTACTGTTTAGTGAGAAACTATTTGTTCTGTAAACCTTCAGCTGAAGTACAATTAAAAAAAAAAAAAAAGTACAGGTCCTGTAAGTATGGAAGAAGTGGGGAATGGATATTGAGTAGGCAGCTAACATTCTGCATAGGTGGTAAACACCCTTATTTGAGTTAAAACTGTTAGTCAGCTAATGAAAAATGTTGAGTAAAAAAATAATGCAGATGGTATACAGATAGGGGAAATATTAAGAAGGTCTTATTTTTGATGACTGAATGGCTGAAAATTAGAAAACAAAGCTTTTATGTATGGTAGTTAAAGTAAACTTCTGTGCCTTTAAATAGTAGCATGTTGAGAAACCTTAGTGCTCCAGTTCTTTTGAGACAGCTTCCGTTTTATTTCTGTTCAGGTGGAAATTGCTTTGGAATTACAAAAAATATCATTTTTTCTTCCTGTCATTATTCCCTTCTACATCGATGAGAGTTTACCGTGCAGAAACAACTAATGGCCTGTGTATTTTCAGGTGGGAGTTAGTTTGAGGCAACCAGGATAAGAAGCTGAAAATGGATTTGGAAGGTAATTTAGGTGTTTTAGGGGGCTCCCCAGCTGTGTTGGGAATCAGCTGAGATATACATACTGAAGTCAGACAGATATAAAATACCAGCCTTATTCTTGAAAAGGCTGGTATTGGAGAGCTTGGTTTAGATCTGGTCAGAGCACTTGATAACACTCTGTTGAACTGAGATTAATTTCCCCAAATTTCAAGCTTTTCTCATTGGGGAAAGAGCCTGCTCTTCAGGCTCACTGCGTGGCTAAGAGCAGATGAGAATGCATGCTCCGATAAGCAGCTGGCTCTCAAAAGAGGAAGGGAGGGGCTGAGCCAAACATGCTTAGCTCCATCTCACAAACTGAGCAGTCAGATAAATTTTTTTTCCATGGAGAGAACTAAATTGGGCAGGGAGGGCAATGGAAAAGCTAGGAGTATCGTTTGAGTAGTATCCCCTCTACGTGGAAACAGGAGAAGAGATTCCTTCCCAGTAAGGAAAAGAACAGGTTAAAAAGCCTGCACTGCATTGGAGACTGTCTCCTGACCTAGATGAGTACAAGAAGATACTTATGTCACTCCTTAAGAAGAAAATGTAACATTTTACCCAACAAGATAAGGTAATTGATGGCACCAAGGATATCATTTTTGGCAGACTTAATGAAAATAACCAAATAAGGTCTCTTTCTGAAATCTTGTTCTAAATAGAGTCTGTCTCTGAAATCCTGTTCTGTCCTTGCTGATGTTGCTGTATCTCTGGGCTGGCTCAGATGGTCTACTCCACTTAAATAATAATTCCTACACTTCTTGTTTGCTTTATACCATTCCTTACCCATTTTAGAGAATGACCAAATGTATTTCTTCCTGAATAAAACCAAACGAAATTAATATTGGAGACTTGATTTTGGTGTTCTTTAGAGGGAAATTGATCCCACTTGAATCTGGGAGCACGAGCTCACATACTTTGTTCTGTCTTGATTAATTTATAGTTTCTTTTTTCTAATGGACTTTAACTAGAACTTCAGAAATAAGGAGAAGAAAAAAAAAAGTTGATGAATTTCATCCCTACAAGTAGAATAGCCAATTAAAGGAGCTTCTTTGGAAACAAAACCAGCTTATGAAGAGCCTAGGTGATTCTGAAGAGGCTAGAGGAATATGCTAACTACAATTCAGTGAAGACAAGGCTACCATTTTGACTTACATTTTCTGAGATTTCTTTAACCTTTTAACTTTATCACTTTTTTTTTTATTATTGGTATGTTTTTCCTAATAATAGTATGTTGATTTTATTGTATAATTAACACATAAGACACTTAAAATCAAAACAGTGGAGTTTTTGGTGACAACAAAAAGTTAGGAAGCTCTTTATTCCAAAGCTTGTTGTAGAATGAAGGAACCCCAGTGTATTAGGCAGGAATCTTAGCAGTAAGCAAGTTCTACTAACATAAACAAAAGGAAAAGTATTTTTGAAAGAGTATTAGGGAAGTTCATAAGTTGGAAGGAAAAGCTGAATAAACAAACTTAAAAAGACACAACCAGGGCAGCTCTGGCTGAAAGAGGACGAGGGACTTTTCACTAGTGCATTACCATAAAGGTGACTAATCTCCAGTGACTTTTCGGCTTCTTTCTTTCCATCTGAGTTTAAAATTTCCAGAAGTAGACTACCATAGTGAATATAATGTTGTGATGCAACAATTTCCCCTCTACCCCCTATTATCACATAAAAGCAACAAGATGAACTAGAGGAGGATTTTTTTTCTCTCCTGCTGAACTCTTGCCCTTTTTTGGTCTCTACTCCACACAGAATTACCTATGGCCTACAAAGCTGTATCTCTCTTACCTCATTATATATTGATCTTTCCCTTACTCAGTGCACTTTAGCCATACAGGCCTTCTCCTTTTCCTGAGTGTTAAGTTCCTTCTTGCTTCAGGGCCTTTGCACTGTCTGATTCCTCTGACTCAAATGTTCTTTGCTGAAATGTTTTCATAGTTTTTCCCCTTCTTGTCATTTACTCTTGGGTCAGATGCCACCTCTTCAGAGAAGCGTTTCCTGAGTACCCTTCTTCAAAGCCATGGTACCAACCACCTTCTGCCCCGCTGCTTTCCAATCCCAGTCACCTTTTGTTGCACTTAATCTCTACCCAAAAATGTGTTAGTTGTTTGTTGCTTTTTACCTCCTCAAGGGTATAAGCTTCATGAGAGCAGAGACCTTGTCTGTCTCCTTCACCATCTACACATGAGGACAATCCCTAGCATATAAAAACTCGATAAGTATGTATTGAAAGATTAGAAAATCCTGTTTGTGAACTCAAGGTGACTTATTCAACTACTTCTCTAAATCCTGGGTAATTAACAGCAAACTGTAAAATGTGAATTAAGACGTGCAGATTCACAACTAGTAAAGCTAAAACTTCTGTAAAGAATTTACACACAGTGATCCTATTGTGAAAATTATAATTTTGTTTAATCTTGTTATGTCCTTAGTGGCAGATTCTAGAAATGGAAATTTTGATGCTTTTTTTCCTTTAACCTGAGGAAAAAGTCATCTTTGTTAATTGCAAATTTTCAAACTTGTCTTCTCTCTTTAAGGCTCAATCTCAAGACATAGTTCCAACCATAGGATTCAGCATAGAAAAATTCAAGTCATCCAGGTAATTCACTTTATTTATACTTTGATTAAGGAGCCTGGTGGTGTCACGGTTAACCTCTGGCTGCTAACCAGAAGGTTAGCAGTTAGACGTCACTCAGTGGCTCCATGGGAGAAACACCTGGCAATTTGCTTCCATAGAGATTATGGCCAAGAAAACCATACGGGGGCAGTTCTGCCTTATCACATGGGGTCGCTGTGAGTCGGAATCGACTTAATAGCCACAACAACAATAAAAATATACTTTGATTAAGAAGTTATGGGCAACTGCTTTAATTTTATTTTAAAATTCTCTTTCTCTCTCTGTATACACACACACATACATACACATATACGTGTTGTTAGTTGCTATCAAGTTGATTCCAACTCATGAGTGTGTGTAGAAATATATAGTCATATATAAAATGTATATATAAAATGTTTTTATTGTCAGTTTACCCCCAGAAGAATGTAAGCTCCATGAAGATAAGGATTATTTGTTTTCTTCATTGGATGTATCATTTGATACTGAAAAAATGTTAAATGATGGTGAATCTTTAAAAAAAATTTTTTTTTTGAAGAAATATAGCTATATGTTAATAATTATCAATTCTAGGTGGTGAGAACCTTGGAGTTTGTTACCTAGCTGTTTGTGCTTTTCTGTATTTTTTTAAAATTTTCTCAAAATAAAAATTATAATTTAAGGAGGGGGAAAAGAAACCATGGGTGAAAAATGACACTATTAGATCTTAGGATGTTCATTCTTAGAAAAAATAATTTGTTGTTCACAAGCCTATAGTCATGGACATATTTGTACCACCACCTCTGAAGAATATTGAATATACCATGGACTGCTGAAAGAACGAACAAATCTGTCTTAAAAGAAGCACAACCAGAGTGCTCCTTAGAAGCAAGGATGACGAGACTTTGTCTCACATACTTTGGACATGTTATCAGGAGGGATTAGTCCCAGGAGAAGGACATCATGCTTGGTAAAGTGGAGGGTCAGTGAAAAAGAGAAAGACCCTCAACGAGATGGACTGGCACAGTGGCTGCAACAATGGGCTCAAGTATAACGATTGAGAGGATGGCGCAAGACCGGGCAGTGTTCATTGTACATAGGGTTGTCCCAGTCAGAACCATGTTGGTGGCACCTAGTAACAGCAACAACCTCTGAATTATTTTTCAGAATTTAGGGTTTAGAGAAACTATGATAACTTCACAGGCAAAAAAAGAGCATCTTTTTATATGTTACTTATTGCAAAATCGTATTTGTATTCACTAAATTCATAGTTTGGAGTTTCTACTTGAGAGTTGGTATAAGCTGAAATATTGTATATCAACAGTTATTTGTTGAAAATACTTTGAAATTTTAAGTAAAAGTTGCACTTCAAATTAGTAGCTTATAATTTAGTCATTTTATTAATTTGATTGCTCTTTGTAGTTTGTCTTTTACAGTGTTTGATATGTCAGGTCAAGGAAGATACAGAAATCTCTGGGAACACTATTATAAGTAAGTACATTCGTGAATGTTGGTTAACTAGGTGATTATATTGTAGTATTATTTAATGGTTGAATATGGTCATAGTTTATTATTATTTTAATAAATAATGATTAGAAATCCAAGCATGGGCTTGGTTGTAATGTTTTTTCATACAATTTACATTAATTCACATTAATACTGAGTTTTCATGTAATTTTCATTTCCTCACTTAAAGAAGTGCAATCATTTTTCATATTGCTTTGCAGATACTTCAGGTCTTTCGTGACCTTGGGCCTTTGCATGTGCTGTTCTCTGTTTTCAGTACTCTTCTACCCAACTTCTCTCCAGTTTAAGGTTAATACAGCCATCTTTTAAGAACAGCTCAAATTTACTTCTCTAAAGTTTCACTATTTCTCCCAGTTATTTTGTCCCCATTGCTCTCGTAGTACTTTGTCCATTCACATATCTGTAATCATGCTTATTACATCTTCAAGTCCTGTACCATCATGACCTCCCTAATGGAATTGTGAACTCCTCAAGGGCAGGGATTATTTCTTATTCAGATTATTTCTTCAAGTTCTAGCAAGATACTTAGCATATTGCTCAGTAAATATTTATTGAGTAAATATAGTTAAAATAACAGTACTAACTCTAAAAGTTAATCCATTTTTTCTTTGAACAATTCTAAACAAGATATTTTCTAGCATGTACAAATCAAGTACTCAATAATTAGTTCAGATTCTAAAAGAGAGATTAACAACTGTCAAGGTACTAGGATCCAAACGTGTGATAACCTCCTTATTAAGGTGTGCATATGTTGTTAAATGAATTCATTAACGTCTAATGTTGTTAGGACTCCTTCATCCAAAAGCAGTGTAACTCACTTTTTGTTGTCTGAACTTAAAAATACTACTAAACTCCCTTTTGTTATTATGCATGTAATCACTGCCAGATCAGATTTAGATTTTAATGAACTCTTTCCTGGTGATAATATGGGAACAGACATTGCATTCTTCTGATATGA
Organism: Dugong dugon; assembly: GCA_030035585.1. Taxonomy (NCBI): domain Eukaryota; kingdom Metazoa; phylum Chordata; class Mammalia; order Sirenia; family Dugongidae; genus Dugong; species Dugong dugon. The sequence continues at coordinate 43,173,427 of CM057473.1, forward strand.
ATGAACCAAAGGAGATTTATTCCAGATATTCTTTCTTTTCAGTGAGGACTTTAATAGATTGAAAGCCTATTTAAATCATAGAAATCCAAAAGACCTCATAGGTCAGAGAAAAAGGAGAGTACTCCAGATTTGAAAGCCAGTTTAGAAAAGGAAAAGTGGTGTATTTTTGGTGTCCTGTATTAAATTCACTGGGGAAATGTGAGATTTTTAAGAAAGCCTGTTCTTATTACAGGATTTTTTTATTCCTCTTCCAATTAGTTTTACTAAACAATTACTTTTTAAAAAAATGTATTTGCTTAAGCTACTTTTAAAAATACACATTTGTTTTAATTACAGAGGACAAATACACATAGAAACTCGTATTGGAAAAATGAAACTTTTTTCTGATTTTAACTCCTTTTTCTTCAGAATCTCTTTGGAAGAAATTGATGAATTCAGGAATATTGTGGTTAAATTAGTAGATTAGTAAATACAGTTACTGTTGAGAAGTTTACAATAGTAAAATTATTTCCTCTGCCTCTATTATTTTTCCAGTTATGAAAGAACAAGTGAATTTTTGTCTTTTTTACTGGAAAGGGTTAAAAAGATTAATAAAGTTCACCGTTGGCAAAATGAGCCACTCTTATGAGTGGGAATGTTATATTTTTTTGAGAATAATTTATCAATATCTGTTAAAATGAAAAATATTCATACCCTCTGGCCAGCGTTTTTACTTTTAGAAATGTATCCTGTGTCAAGGACTAATGGGTAAGGATATACAGATAAGAGTGTGCATTTAACATTATTTATAGTGACATTTTTTTCATATCTCAATTATATAAAGGAAAATCATATTTTTAATATGAATATGTGCTTAGTATATATTTTGCAGTTGTTGCTAGTTGCCATCAAGTTGATTCCAACTCTGCGACTCCATGCGTGCAGAGTAGAACTGCTCCATAGGGTTTTTAAGGCTGTGACCTTTCAGAAGCAGATCTCCAGGCTTGTCTTCTGAGGTGCTTCTGGATGGGTTCAGATCACCAGCCTTTCAGCTAATAGTAGTGTGCTTAATCATTTGCACCACCCAGGGATTTTTAGTATGTATAGACAGAAGAAAAGAATTAGAGGACTATGCACCAAACCATTAATAGCATTTGTTTTTGGAATAGTGGGATTATAAGAGAAGGTCACATTCTAACGTATGTGTATGTTAAATATTGTATAATTTTTGCATATTATTCTTATTAAAAATATTAAAGTACAAAATATAAAGAGTGCATTTTTTAAAAGTTGGAAAAATCTAACAAAGAATGTAGAAAATTTTTCCCATAAGTCTCACTACTCATAAATTCACCATTGTTAATCTTTACGGTATGTTTCTTTTTGGCAATGTGTAATATTAAGAAGAAAGGAGCCACCTAAATTATGTGTTATGTATAATTTTGCATCCTAATTTTTTTCAGTTAACCTTTTTATGACATGGGTAAATCAGGAAAAACATACAGTGAATATAACTCTAATGGTTCCCTAATATTTTTTCATAATACTGTGCTAGAATTTGCTTAATCATTTCTCTATTTGGGGTCATAAAGGCTATTCTCAGTTTTTGAAGATTATAGACAACCTTGAGTTAATATATCACTATATAAATCTTGGAGCCCTGTTGGTGCATTGGTTAAGAGCTCAGGCTGCTAAAGAAAAGGTTCAGGCAGTTTGAATCCACCAGCTGCTCCTTGGAAACCCTATGAGGCAATTCTACTCTGTCCTGTAGGGTCACTATGAGTCAGAATCAACTCGATGCAGTGGGTTTGGTTTATATAAATCTTTGTCATAGTTTATAACTCCTTAGAATAAATTCCTAGAAATAAAATTACTAGCTCAAAGTGTTCGAATGTTCTTAAAGCACTTGAGATGTATTTCCAATTGTACCAGTTTCTATATCCACTAGTAATGTATGACTATGATAATCTACGTTGTCGTTTTTAAAAAATGATGGGAGAAAACGATTCTAAAATGTTTTATTTTTATGTTTGAATACTAGTGATACTGAACATTAAAATCTTAACTTATGACTGAAATAAGAAGTACGCAAAAAAGTACAACTGTCCAATAAATAAAAGATGCTGAACCTCATTAGCAATTAATGAGATGAAAATCAAAATAATGTATTAGAATGTCAAAGATGAAAAGAATGACAGTAGCCAGTATTGGCAAGGGAGTGGGAAAATTAGTGCTGGTGGGAGTGAGTGGTACAGCACTTCTGGAGAGCAACTTGTCGATGTTTATCTAAAATTTATGTATTCCTAGAAATTTTACTCAGAGGAATAAATCTTAAAATATCAGGAAATTAAAAAAAATGTGTGTAGAAAGATGTTTACCTCAATTATTCCTAATAACAAGAATTGAAAATAACCTGAAAGGCTAACAGTATCTGATGGCACATCCATGCAGTGGAATCCTTTGTAACCATTAAAAGAAAGGTGCAGAATAATCAGTGATTTTAAAAATCCTGGTGTGATGTATTAGTAAATCCTTGAATCAACTCATTTGCTGGCTATTATCTTTAAAAAAATCAACTAGAATAAAGTAAAAGCTATTAGTAGGTATTGTTTCCGAAGACTTTTATTTCACGTGTATTTACATATACTTTTGTGTAGCATCTCAAATATAAAGTTATTTGTTTCTCACTATAAACACATTGCTGTCTCACTATGGGTTATGGTAAAAAGTTTGAGAAACACTGGTGTAGAGCTTTAATGTCTGATTATGTTCAAACCGTATTGCTAAAAAAATTAAGGAAATACATATATATACCAGAAACAGGATATGAAACAGCACAATTCCATTTTAAATACAGACACGGATACTCGTGTAAATGCACAAAGAAAAGTATCAGAATTGACATATAACAAAATATTGCTAATAATTATATCTGGGTAAGAGGATTATTTTTGAATTATTTTTCTGATATGTTCTGTTTTTTTTAGACAAAAAAAATTTCTTGTAGTTTTTTTAAAAATATGGAGTAGCAAGTCATGAATTTTAACATACTATCATCCAAATTAAAAGATTATTTTGCATGGTATATAACTAATGGTTAATATCTTAGTCACTGACATAAATTAATAAGAAAGAACACCAAAACCTCTAATGTTAAATGGACATAGGACATAAAGAGATAACACACAGGTTAAGAAATGCAGAAGGTTGATAAACATGGAAAAATTTGTAAGTGTAGCTTTAATTTTTCTTTTTATGTTATACAGAGAAGGACAAGCCATTATTTTTGTTATTGATAGTAGTGATAGGTTAAGAATGGTTGTGGCTAAAGAAGAACTTGATACTCTTCTGAACCATCCAGGTATGTGTGTGTGTTTCAATTTCTGGGTTTCTGTGCTTTTGTGTCTGTTTTTAGATGTGATATTTTGCTCATTTATGTTGGTGAAAGTGTTGCTTACACTATTTAATTATCTCTTATGTAAAATGTTTGAATTTTAAAGTATGTTCATTATGCAGAATTCATAATGTCTTTACCTACATTTTCTGGGTCTCTGATCTTTTTTTTAACCTAAAATAAAAATCCCCTTTCGTTCTGATTACATAAATAATATGTACCAATAGCAAAAATGCAGACAGAAAAAGAATAAGGAAGAAAGTAAAAATCCTTGTATTTCAACACCTATTAAAATTTTGGTTAGCATCTTTTTATGCATTTCTCCATGTGTGTATACATGCACGTGTATATGTTTGTGTATGTGTATGTGTTCACAGCATTTCTTACATAATATTTTTATTACGGGAATTCTTTTCAAACAGATCTTTTCTGTTTTTAATCTCCAACTTCTAGTCCCCCAAGCCTCTTCCCAAGATATTAGCATTAATAACTTGGTGGGGTTTTTTTTCATACCTTTCATGTGTGCTAAAAAGACAAAAGACAGAGAGAGAGTTGGGGACTACAGGAACTGTCATTGTTTTTACCAAAATGAAATAGTATTCTATACACTCTTCTGCATCTTTCTATTTTCAGTAACACTACATGATGGAAATACTTCCAAGTCAGTTAGCATAGATATAATTATTCTTTTTAATGGTACCTTAGATGCCATACTATGGGTGTCCTACAGTTTATTCAACCATTAACCGTTCACTTATTGATGGATATTCTTTTTTTTCCCCCACTACAAACAATGCTCCAAATAAGTATCATAGTACTCTGCATTTATAGCCATACTGATAAGTGCTGCTGAGTTGGCTCCAGATCAAAGCAACCTTAATTTTGTCCAACCCTGGATCACCATTGCAGGCATTGCTATGTTTGAGCCCATTGTTGCAGCCACTGTGTCAGTCTATCCCATTGAGGGTCTCCCTCTTTTTCGCCAACTCTCTACCAAGCATAGTGTCCTTCTCGAGCTATTGGTCTCACCTGATAATATGTCCAAAACACATAAGATGAAGTCTTGCCTTCTTCACTTCTAAGGAGCACTTGGGCCGTACTTTACCTAAGACTGCTTTATTCTTCTTGCAGTCCACGGTATATTCAGTATTCTTTGCCAACACCACAATTGGAATGCATCAGTTCTTCTTTAATCTTCCTTTTTAATTGTCCAGTTTTCACAACGCATGTGAGGCGACTGAAAATACCATAGCTTGGGTCAAGTGCACCTTAGTCATCAAAGTGACATCTTTGCTTTTTAAGATTTTTTAAAAAATATTTATAGCATTACTCATGTCAAAAAGATTTTAAGTAAACTTTGTGCTAGGGCTTTTAGAGAAGAGTAGGGGTTAAAATTATTTGTGTATATTTGGGTCTATTTCTAGATTCTATTTTGTTCCGTTGATCTATTTTATATCCTTTCCCAGTGTCTTGATTACTGTAGCTTTAAAGTTAACTTGTTAGAAAAACTCCTGCTGAGATTTTATTTAGATTGCATTTGGGGATGATTGACAGCTTAATATTGGATTTATATTTAACAGTGTCTTCCTACTCATGAACAAGATATATTTTTCATTTATTTATGCCTTTCTAAATTGTTCTTAGTAGTCTTTTACAATTTTCTGTGTAGAGATCTTACACGTCTTTCATTCAGTTTATCCCTAAGTTTTTTATATTTTTTGATGCTATTAAATGGTATTTTTAATTTCATATTTGAATGGTTCATTGCTAGTAATGAAAATACTTGACTTGGTATCTAATGACATTGTTAAGTTTATTATTTCTAAGAATTTTTCTGTAGATTTCTTAGGATTTTCTTTGTATCAAATTATGTCTTCTGCAACAACAACAACAAAATTTTGCTTATTTCTTTTCAGTTTTTATGGCTTTTATTCTTTTTGTTTTATTACACTGTCTTGAGCCTTCGGTACCAGTATGGTGATAAATAGAAATGGTGCAAGAGGACATCCTTGTCTTGTTCCAGTTCTTAAATTCTGCATTTTCCATTAAGTATAATGTTAACTGTAGGGTTTTCATACACATATTTATCAGGTTGAGGAAATCTCCTGCTATTCCTGATTTTCTGAGAGTTTTCATCATAAGTGAATGCTGTATTTTATCGAATGCTTTTTCTGCTTCTATTAAAATTATTATATAATCATTCACATATAAATTACATTATTCACTTTGGTATATTAAACCAGCGTTTATGCTCCCAGGCCAAACCTTACTTGACCATGGTGTATTAACCTTTTTATACATTGTTGGATTAGATTTGTTAAAATTTTAAGCATTTTTGCTATTGTGCTTATGATGATTGTTGGTCTGTAATTGTCTTGTAATGTTCTCATCTGATTTTAGATCAGTGTTCTAGTGGCCTCATAAAATTAGCTGGGAAGTGTTTTTGAATTTGTGTAGAATTGGTATTATTTCTTCCTTAAATGTTAGATAGAATATACCAGTGAAGCCATCTGGGTCTGTATTTGGGGATGGGGATTGTTAATTATGAATTCAGCTTCTTTAAATGATATAAGGCTATTAAAGTTTTCTGTTTCTCTGTGGATCAGTTTTGGTATTTTGTGCTTTTCAAGGAGTTTGTCTATTTTATCTAAGTTGTCACATTTGTTGGCATTAAGTTCATAATATCTACTCATTAGGCTTTTAATGTCTATCATCTATAATGATGTCTCTTCTTTCATTCTTAATATTGGTAATTCATATCTCCCTTTTTTTCTTGCTCAGTTGTATAAAGAGTTGATTGATTTTATTAATTTTCCAAAAAACAACTTTCTACTTTGTTAATTTTCTCTGTTGGGGTTTTTTTATTATTATTAATTTCTGCTCTTGTTTTTATTATGAACTTTCTCTATGTACATTTAATTCTTTATCTTCTTCAGGTGGAAACAGAGATCATTGATTTTATACCTCTCTTTTCTGATACAAGCCTTTAAAGCTGCTCATATTCTCTAAGGCCTTAGCTGCATCTCATGAATTTTGTTACATTTGTTTTCTTATTATTTGGCTCAAAATATTTTCTAACTTGTGATTTCTTCTTTGACCAATGCATTATTTAGTAGTGTGTTATTTAATTTCCCAAATATTTGGGAATTTTCTAAGTGTCTTTTTGTTACTGATTTTTAATTTAATTCTATTTGGTCAGAGAATGTACGCTGTATGATTTAAATCCTTAGAAATATATGCTCAGCATGTGGTTTAGCTTGGTGACTGTTCCATCTGCAATTAAGTAGAATGTGTATTTTGCTGTTGTTGGTTGAAGAGGTTTATAGATGTTAGTTGTTAGTGTTGTTCACATCTACATCTTCCACATCCTTATTAGTTTTTTATCTACTTGTTCTATCAGTTTCTGAGAGAGGAGTGTTAAAATCCTATCTCTGATTGTGGATTTGTCTGGATTTTCCTTTAGGGCTGTCAAATTTCGGTCTATGTATTTGGAAGCTTGTTTATTAGGTACTGTCTTAGTCATCTAGTGCTTCTCTAACAGAAATACTATGAGTGGGTGGCTTTAACAAACAGAAGTTTATTCTGTCACGGTCCAGTAGGCTCCAAGTCCAAATTCAGGGCATCAGCTCCAGGGGAACACTTTCTCTGTTGGATCTGGAGGAAAGTCCATGTCATCAATCTTCCTTTGGTCTGGGAGCTTCTCAGCACAGTAACCTCAGGTCCAAGGGACACGCTCTGCTCCCGGCACTGCTTCCTTGGTGGTGTGAGGTTCCCATGTGTCTCTGCTCACTTCTCTCTTTTATATCTCAAAAGAGATTGGCTTAAGACACTATCCAGTCTTGTATACCTCATCAGTATAACTGCCACTAATCCATCTTATTAGATCATAGTGATAGAGATTACAACACATAAGGAAATCACATCAGATTACAAAATGATACACAGTCATACAATACTGCGAATCATGATCCAGCCAAGTTGACAGATATTTTGGGGGGACACAGTTCAATCCATGATAGGTACATACGCATTTAGGATTATTTTTGTCTTCTTGATTGATTGACCCTACTATAATATCGAAATGCCTTTCTTTTTCTCTGATAATACTTTTCATCTTGAAATCTATTTTGTCTCATTAGTGTAAGTACATCAGGAATATTACATTGAGTGTTTGCGTGGTATATTTTTTCCATCCTTTTACTTTCAGCTTGTTCATGTGCTTATGTGGAAAGTGTAATTCTTGTATGTTATAGATGTGTCTTGCTTTTTTATTCATTCTGACAATCTCTGTTTTAATTGGGATATTTAGTCCATTTGCATTTCATAAAATTATTGTTAGGATGGGATTTAAGTCTACCATTTTAGGGCTTCATTTTTTTTTTTTTTTGGACCCATCTGCTCTTTCTCCTTTGTTCTTCCTTTCCTGACTTTACGTGGGTGAATCAAATCTTTTTAATATTCCATTCTATTTTAGTTACACCTCTTGCATTATTTTTAATGGTTGCTCTAGAGATTACAATATTCATCTTTAATTTACCACACAGAGACACAAAGGTAGACAAAAGAATGAAATATATTTGGATTTAGAATATGTAAGAGTAGGCATTTCAAATGAGCAGGGAAAAGATATTATTAGTCAATAAGTTGTGTTCAGAGAATTTAGAAAGCCGTCTGAAAAAACTATGTTACTTAAGGATAAATTACAGCTGGCTTAAATATTTAAGTGTAAAAATTAAATCATTACAGCAGCAGAAAAATCTATGGGAGGATTTTAAAAAATAATTTTGGGGTGAGGGGAGGCATTTCTAAATATAACACAAATCTAGAATCTTTAAGAGGAAAGCTTGATAAATAGGACTACATAAAAGTTTTTGAATAGCAAAAAACTTTTATGTAGTCAATGAGAAATCAAAGGCAAATGACAAGCAAGGGGAAGTATTTGCAGCTCATATAATAGCTATAGGGCTTATTTCTTCATTACTTAACATGTCCCTGCAAATCAGTAAGAAAATGAAAGCTTAATAGAAAAATAGGGAAAGGATATGACCAGATAGTTAACTAAAACATTCAATATAAACATCTTTTAAATATATGGAAGGATTTTCAATTTCAACCTTTCTCAAAATAAACACTAGTAAGCACATTGTGATAGTACTGTTTACCTATCACCTATGATATGGAAAAGATTAAAAAGTTTGATGACACTCTTTGGCAAGGCAGTGGAAGCACTCATTCTTATACATTGTTTTTGAAGTATAAATTGATATAATTTTTAAGGGAAAGTAGTTTGATAATCACTACCTGTAACAGTAACAATTTACACATCCTTTGTCCCAGCAGTTCCACTTCTTGAATTTGTCCTACAGACATACTGATCCATGTAAGAAGTTGCCTGTGTACACTTTTATTCATTACAGCATTGTAGTTGTAAACATTGGTAACAACTTAAATATATCTCAGATGGGTACTGGTTAAATACATTATGGTAAATAGTTCTAAAAGGTAGAATAGTCTGCAAGTGTTAAAATAATAAAGAAGCTACTCTGTATGTACTGATACAGGAAGATCTCCAAAATATGTAAGTTAAGTGAAAAGAGAAAAGCTTAAAACAGTATAGCATGCTACTGTTTGTATTAAAAAAAATATATATACAATACTTATATTTGCAAATATATACAATATTTCTAGAAAGGTGCCAAGGAACTGATGATACGCGCTTCCTTCTATAAGGAGGGCAGTGTGGTGATCTGGGACAAAAAAAACCTCATACAGTTTTAACAAGGTGAAAATATCTTGTTAAAATATCTCACTTATTACTTATAGTACTGACCAAAATCTGAAATCAATATCTAGTTTATCTTCCTTCTACTTTCTATTTGAAGTTTACCACCTTTATGCTGGCAGTAAAAATGAAACAAAAAAGTATTTGACCCTTTTGTAAGTGCCACTCTGTAACTACTTATTAAGCCCACCCTACCCCATCCCCATCTTTGTTTTAGAGCTGCTAACCAGAGGGCAGATAGTCTTAGAAGTGTTTTTAAAATTCTGTTATCATTCAAATATATGCCTGACAGTATGTATCTTTAAATTTTTATTTATGTGTAGTATGCAAAGAAGTGATTGGAAAACAATTTTAGTGGATTTCAATTCTAAGAATTTGGGAAAAAAATGAGCCAAGTTTGAAGTATGATGATAGTCTGGTTTTCTCTTTTAGATATTAAACACCGCCGAATACCAATCTTATTCTTTGCAAACAAAATGGATCTGAGAGATGCAGTGACATCTGTAAAAGTGTCTCAATTGCTGTGTTTAGAAAACATCAAAGATAAACCCTGGCATATTTGGTAAAGTTTTATATTTACTTTTTCTTTTGTCATTCTAAAAAATCTAGCTTCAGTTGTCTCTTCTTAGCTCATTTGATAAGTGACCAAGCATTGTAGGATATAAGCTAAGGATTTTATTTTCTAGAATTGTGGCATTCATGAATATATTACTGTTAACAACCTTTTCAAATATTTGTGAGGATAAGAAAAATATACAGGGTTCTTATAAGGGAATAACAAAGCAGGGCACTTACTCGACCATACAGATTTCCTTCTACACATTTCATCAAAAAACCAAAAACCAAACCTGTTGGCCGTCGACTCAGTTCCAACTCATAGCGATTTTATAGGACAATGTTTAACTGCCCCATAGGGTTTCCAAGGAGCAACTGGTGGATTCAAACTGCCGACCTTTTGGTTGGCAGGCAAGTTCTAAAGCCTCTGCCCCACCAGGGCTCCATACATTGCATCAGTCAAGTATAGCCCCATCTCAGGGCATGGGCATTTGTTACTCCCTCTGTCTGAGTCATTCTCCCAGATACATTCGCCTAGCTTGCTCTTGCACTTACTTCAGAAGAGAGACCTCTCCTAGTATTCTCTAAAATATCACTGTATTCAACCCGTGACTTGTTCTTCCTTTATTTTTCTATTACTTGTGACATTGTATGTGTATGTGTGTGTGCGTATGTATATATACATATATATATGTATATATACGGATATATATGTACATAGATATGGATATATGTGTACATATATATGTGTGTGTGTACATACACATAACACCAAACCTCTTGCCATCGAGTTGATTCCAACTCATAGCGACCCTATAGGACAGAGTAGAATTGCCCTCACAGGGTTTCCAAGGAGTGGCTGGTGGATTCAAACTGTCAGCCTTTTGGTTAGCAGCCAAGTTCTTAACTTCTGCACCATCGGGGCTCCATACACACACACACACACACACACACACACACACACACACACACACACACACACACACACACACACACACACACACACACACACACACACACACACACACACACACACACACACACACACACACTTGTCTCCCTGTGTTAGTATGTTAGCTCCATGAGAACTTGGATTTTGTCTGTTTTGTTCACTTCTGTAACCCTTATATCTTAGTTACCTAGTGTTGCCATAACAACAACAAAAATACCACAGGCGGGTGGCTTTAAAGACAGAAATTTATTTTATCATAGTTCTGGAGGCTAAACGTCCAAATCAGAGTCTCAGCTGTGTTGATTCCTTCTGTGGGACTCTCTCCTAGTTCTGGTGAGTGCTGGCAATCCTTGGTGTTCTTTCGCTGCTTACAGATGTAGCTTCACATGGTGTTTGTCTTCCCCAGTGTGTGTCTCTCCATGTCTATCCTACTCTTTATCTAAGACACCACTCAGAAGGGATTAGGTTTATAACCAACCCACCCTACTCGACATGACCTCATTAGCATAGCAGAAGAAAAGCTCTATTTCCAAACAGGGTCATATTTACAGGTATAGGTGCTAGGATTTCAGCATATCTTTTGGGGGGACGCAGTTTAATGCATATACGCTAGAATAATGATAGTGCCTAGTACTTAATAGGTACACAATAAATATTTGTTAAAATGAATAAATAGATATGGAACTAGTGATGTTGTTTAGACATATTAATAAGGCTGAACTTTTAAATAATTTATTAGTATCTGAAATTATTTTTTAAAAAAAGTTGCTGTGGAGTTGACTCCAACTCGTGACAGCCCCATGTGTGTCAGAGAGTAGAACTGTGCTCCATAGGGTTTTCAAGAACTGATTTTTCTCCAGGCCTTTCTTTTGAGTCACCCCTGAGTGGACTCAAACCTCTAATTTTTGGTTGGCAGCCAAACACATTAACTGTTTGCACCACCCAGGGACTCCTTAAAATTGTTATTATTATTTGGAAAACAGAGTCTTATAATTTATTTAACTCCAATGTGCCCTTCTATCAAAATACTCCAAAAAAGATAACCAGAAATTTTGTTAGATAAAATTTTAGTGTCTACTATTTCTTTTTTTTATTCAACTCTTTCACTCGCCCCTACCTCTGTACTGTAAGATGCCCTTATTTTGCCAGATATTTCAACTTTTTATAAGAAAGCATCTGTGGGGAAAGGCTGGACACAGGCAGATATATCCACTGCCTCTAGAAGGGAACCAGAATACGAATCAAAAGGTACTAGAGCTCAGAACAGAACTCTTTATATTCTTTAGAGCTAGCCTTGGTGCTGTGAAAGAGTAATAGTATGGAATCACCAAAAAACCAGTTGATGTCAAGTCGTTCTGATCCATGGCAACCCCATGTGTGTCAGAATAGAACTGTGCTCCATAGAGTTCCCAGTGGATGGTTTTTTGGAAGTAGATCACCAGGCCTTTCTTCCAAGGTGCCACAGAGCGGACTTGAACCTCCAACCTTTCGGTTAGTAGCCATGCGTCTTAACCTTTTGAACTGCATAGGGATTCTAATAGTATGAAATATAGCCTGAGAAAGTTCTGGAGCTCCTCGGTACTCAAGGCCTCCAGCATCTCTGGAGGAATGAAATACTGTCTACCTTAAGTAAAACCCACCTTATTTTGAGATCAAAGAGAAAGTTCAGTGTTTACTAAATGATTCTTGAAGTTGGAATTTAAAGTTCTATGATAAAGAGAGGAAAGATTTTGAGTAGGGAGACATCTTGAGAGAGAACCTTTGTATTTCCCTAAATCATACCCAAATTGATAACTTCTAAGTAGAATTTTTTTTTAATCTTTACAGTAAGTATTGTGATGGCTTTAATAGAAAGTGCAACATTCAAAAGTGCGGTCTTATTCATAAATGATGCAGCCGTATTTTTAATTTTGAAGTGGAGATTAATTTTGCATTGGAAAAATATCTTTCCTCTTGAAACAATCAGCAGTTGAATTCTAGTAGATTTATTTATTCAGTTATGACATCTGCATATATTTCAGTGAGAAAAAGTAATATCCTGGTGTTACAAGGATGCAGAATATTGTCCATTTCTATATTTTCTTTGTATTATAGAAGAATGCCAAGTTTTTCTTTTGAAGTTGTCTGTAATTTTGACCTCTCACTAATTCAGACTGAACATCTCACTAAATTCAAATCCATGTTTTATTTATTAAGTTTGTTCTTTCTTTTTTGCAGTATTTTTAAAGCCTGTTTAAAATTGAAAATATATTTAATCTTCTTTTCCAGTTTCTAGAGATAGAGGTAATACTCAGTGATATAGAAATAAAATATTTTATATCTCTTGCACTAGGTACAAGTAAATTTACTGGGCAATAAAGGAAAAATCAGAAGAATAATCTGAGAAATTAAAGGAAAAATTTTGTGGTTTATTTTTGACCATTGTACTTAAAATATGGTCAACTCTGATGATCAGGATCTAATTATGTTATTGTTCCTCATGTATGTTCTGTGATTCAGTCCCTGGTGTGATATATATTTACTTATTTGTTATCTAGTAGGGGAAACAATGAAACAAGTAAATATATAAAATGTCAGTTGGGAGGAGGAAGAAAAATAAAGCAAGATAAGAAAAAAAATAAAGAGAGATGTTGCCTCTCTGAGACCTAATTGAAGTCAGGTGAAGGTTTGGAGGGATAACTTTCTAGATAGAGGGACTAGCAAGTGAAAAGACTCTTGGATGAGATTTCCCCTGGTGTGTTTCAGGAACAACAACAACAAGAAATCTAGTGACCTGGGGGGAATTGTAATAGATGAGACCACTGAGAAATAACCAGGGACCAGATTATGTAGGACCTTGTAGGCATGGGTGGCATAGCGGTTAAGCATTTTGTTGCTAACCAGGAGTTTGGCAGTTCGAATCTACCAGCTGCTCCTTGGAAACCCTATGAGGGCAGTTCTGTTCTATCCTATAGGGTCGCTATGAGTTCGAATCAACTCGACGGCAGTGGTTTGTAGGCATGGGGAGGACTTTGGCTTTTGTTTTTGGTATAGAGCTTATGTTTTGTTTTTGTTGTTGAGAGGAAAGGTAGAATTCAAACATTTGGGACTTGTTAGAAAATATGCAAAGTTTTTAGTAGGGTAGTGATACCTTGTCCAGAGGGCAAGGATTTCTTCATATTACTTGTTTGGTGACTATACCCAATACATTGATCCTTTTTTTTATAATTTGTATGTTGTTATTGAGAATATACACAGCAAAACATACACCAATTCCCAGTTTCTACATGTACAATTCAGTGACATTGGTTACATTCTTCAAGTTGTGCAACCATTTTCACCCTCCTTTTCTAAGTTGTTCCTCCCCTATTAACATAACTCACTGCCTCCTAAGATTTCTGTCTTAATCTTTCCAGTTGTTGTTGTCAGTTTGATCCCGTATAGATAATCTTAGAGGAGCATAATGCTCCAGGCAGACGTTTTTTACTAGTTAAGCTAAAGTATTGTTTGGTGTTAAGAAAACTTCAGATGTTTTTGGTTTAAGGTTTAAAGGTTATCTCAGGGCAATAGTTACAGGGCTTCATCCAGCCTCCATGGCTCCAGAAAGTTTGGAGTCCATGAGAATTTGAAATTCTGTTCTGCATTTTTCCCCTTTGATCATGTTTATCTTTCTTGATGTGTGTATTACAGTTACTAATATTTTGCTATTACAATGAATAATCAGTAGTTGGCTTTGCGTAATTGTGTCTCACATGCTGGTTGTTTCTGTCTTCCTATTTTAAAATAATTCTATGATAAGTCATATTCTTAGTCTAATAAGTAGTTCCTTGGAAGTAATTTTTGCTCCAGCACACTAAAAGGAACCCTAATGATTCAGAAAAGTTAAATATATATACTAATGACTATTGTAGGATCATTATGTTTTGAAAGGAAATTACTAAGTCAGTAACATGTTATGAGACGGTATCAGTACTGCATCTTTGCGGAATAGTATTTGGTACTCAAGAAAATCTACGTTTTTTTATTTTAATTTATATAACTTAATTATGATTATATATAAAGTAACATCCACAATAAAGATTTAAGTTTACTCTTTTAAGAATGGAAAGACCCTATCTTAGGTGCTTTATATACATTATCTCAAATATTTAATTCTTAAAATAACCATATGAAGTCAGGGATCAGAAGTCAGTTTTATAGATCATAAACTGAAGACAGAAGAGTTAAGTCACCTAGCCAGGCTCCTACAGCTAATAAATATAAAACTGATTTCATTCTGCTTTGTGTTTCATTCTCTCAGCTTACTGAGGTTATAATTACGAGTGTCTTAGTTTACTAGTGCTGCCGTGACAGAAATACCACAAATGGGTGGCTCTAAAGAACAGATACATATTTTCTCACAGTTCTGGAGGCTAGAAGTCCAAATCAGGGTTTCAGCTGTTTTGATTCCTTGTGTGAGCCTCTCTCCTAGTGTTTCTGGTGTCTGCCTGTGATCCTTGGTGTTCCTTTGCTTGTAGACAGGTCTTCACATGTCGTCTGTCTTCCTCTGTATGTGTCTTTGTGTCTGTTCTGTTCTTTTTATAACTCAGAAGTAATTAGGTTTAGGATCCACCTTACTCTGGTAGTATGACTTCATTAACCTAACAAAAAGAAAACCCCTATTTCCAAACAATGTCATATTTACAGGTACAAGAGTTAGAATTTCAACACATATTTTGGGGAAACACAGTTCAGTCCAAAACAATGAGTTTATACCCTATAGACATCAAATTCCATTTCAAAGAAATTCACTTTGTCCTATGGTCAAATTATAACCTAGGCCAAGCATTTCTAATAAATAAATAAATGCTGTTGGGTCATGGAGGCCTGGCAAAGTAAGATGGTGGACTCCATAAAACTTTTACACCACTGGAAGAATAACTTAAAGGTTGTATTTTTTTAATGTCAGTCTGAATACTATTCTTAGAACGATAACTTTTTACTAATATACTTTCAGAATATCTATACAGATTTGAAGAGTGTCATGTCCTGCTCCTAAGCACTCAAACTTTTATTTTCTCAATGCTTAACCAGTTTTGCTTAGATATATGTTACTAGAATATATTAATTTGCCATGTTGCAGAATTTTAATTCTTTATTCTTACAGTTATATGATGTAATGAAATGAATACATTTCTTGTGAATTTTATTTCAGTGCTAGTGATGCCATTAAAGGAGAAGGACTGCAAGAAGGTGTCGACTGGCTTCAAGGTACATCCCGAAATACTGTGCATTTCCAGCTCTTGTTTCCTTTCCATTTACATATTTATTTCCTTGTTTACGTTTTATTTTTATCATATCATTACTTTTTTTCCCCTCATTTCTATTTTTTCCTGCTGTCAGAAAAAACAATACAGTAAGTATCCAATACCTTGCTTCATTTGCTTCTGTTACATTTTTCTAAAAGATTTATTTAAATAAAGTGATTGCGTATTTAAAATCAATATATGTGAGAACTCTAGAAAAAATTTTAAGTGTGGTAATAAATTTCTATCAGATCTAGTAATAAAAGCATATTTGAATTTTGAGACAAATGTTAGTCCTTACTGTCAGTAACCAAAAATATGTGCCATCTTTTAAGAATCATATGCTCTATATATAGTTCCATTTATGCAGAACATGTTTACACAACTTTTTGTGTGCGTTTGTGTGTGTGTGTGGTTTAGGTGAAAGTTTACAGAGCAAATTAGTTTCTCATTAAACAATACACAAACTGTTTTGTGACATTGGTTGCCAACCCCATGATGTGTCAACAGCCTCCCCATTTCTACCTCGGGTTCCCTGTTTCCATTCACCCAGTTTTCCTGTCCCTTCCTGCCTTCTCATCTTTACTTTTGGGCTAGTGTGCCCATTTAGTCTCATCTACCTGATTGAACTATGAAGCATATTCCTGACATGTTATTGTTTTCCCTGTACACCTGTCTATAGGGTGAACCTCAGGAGTCACTTTAGTACTGAGTTAAAAGGGTGCCTGGGGGCCATTCTCTGAGGGTTTCTCCAGTCTCTGTCAGACCAGCAAGTCTGGTCTTTTTTTATGAATTTGAATTTTGTTTGTTTTTCTCCTACTCTGTCGAGGACCCTCTATTCTGATCCTGTTAAGAGCAGTCAGTGGTGGTAGCTGGGCACCATCTAGCATCTAGTTGTGCTGGACTCGGTCTGGTGGAGGTTGTGGTAGTTGTGGTCCATTAGTCCTTTGGACTAATCTTGCTTGCCCTTGTGTCTTTGGTTTTCTTCATTCTCCTTTGCTCCAGCCATGATGGGACCAGTAGATGTATCTTAGATGGCCGCTTGCAGGCTTTTAAGACCTCAGATGCTACTCATCACAATCTGATATAGAACATTTTCTTTATAAACTATGTTGTGCCAGTTGAGCTAGATGTCCCCCAAGACCATGGTCGTTATCCCTCAGCCCAGTAACTTGGTCCCTCAGGGAGTCTGGATGTGTCTGTGAAGCTTCTATGACTTTGCCTTGGTCAAGTTATGCTGACTTCTCCAGTATTGTGTACTGTCTTACCCTTCACCAAAGTTACCACTTACTTACTATCTAGTATTTTTCTCTCCCTCATAACCATCAAAGATTGTTTCTTTCTGTGTTTGTACAACTGTTAACATTCATATTTAGTATT
Organism: Dugong dugon; assembly: GCA_030035585.1. Classification (NCBI taxonomy): domain Eukaryota; kingdom Metazoa; phylum Chordata; class Mammalia; order Sirenia; family Dugongidae; genus Dugong; species Dugong dugon. The sequence goes on from CM057473.1 coordinate 43,190,733, forward strand.
ATAAATAATGGTATTTATGTTTTGTATATGTGTGGTTTTCTTTGTTATTCATCAAAATAATAAACTTCGTTAGGTGGTACAGGTTTACTGTGTTGTTATTGTTGTTAGCTGCTTTCCAGTAGGCACACAACTCATGGTGACCCCATGTACAGTTACTAAATGTTGCCTAGTCCTGCTCTATCCCCATGATCAGTTGTAGATTGAACTGTTGTGATCCATGGGGTTTTCATTGACTGATTTTCTTAGTCTAGAAGCTCCTCTGAAACCTGTTCTGCATCATAGCAACACGCAAGCCTCCACTGACAGACAAGTGGTGGCTGTGCATAAGGTATATTGGCTGGGAATCAAACCCGTGTTTTCTGCATGGAAGGCAAGAATTCTGCCACTGAACCACAATGCCCCCCACCTCCGGCTTGCTACAGGGAACAAATTAAGATACATCATTTTCCTGAGGTTACATTGTTTACTAGCCACAGGAATGGTTTGAAGTGCAATGACCCATGCTGAATATTTTTTGAGTCAGGCCAAAAAATGAGACTAAAGACTCCATTTCCATTTTTGAGCAGAACAACCAAAGATCATTCCTATTATGAATATCTCTGCCCTGAACAAGGGTTAATAGAAAAATATTATAAATTCTAGTTGTAGTCTTATAGTTATAAATTATAATTCCTTTTACACTAACTTTTTAATACCAGTTATGTGTATTTTTTTCCTCTTCTGCATGTTGAAATTGTTATAAAAGGATAGTCTGCCTTCACATACCTAAAAAGGCATAATGTTTCTTTGGTTTGAAGTACTAAAAGTACATTTGATAAATATTTACATGTGTCATTGGTATAATATGATATGTTTTGTTAGTTAACTGCACAGACTATTTCTATATTTTTCTCTCTGTTGTATTTATGCAGCAATCTTGACATTTATCATTAAACTTCAGAGAGCATTCTAGTCATATTTTAAAATTCAGTATAATTTAATTGAGAACCTCTCGTGTTTCTCAGTTGCTATCAGGCACTTCTACTCTGTCCTGTACAATTGCTATGAGTCAGAATTGACTTGACAATGGGTTAGTGCTTCTCAAAAGAACTAAGGGGTTTTTTTGTGGACCCACTAACTCAGTTTCTTAGGCGTTGTTAAAAAGTAGCCACGGTTGTGGGATTGATTACCCCACAGAACAGATAGGTTACAGAGGAACACTCCAGAGAAGATGCCATAAAGCATATTTTCTCTCCAGACTTTTTATTTTACAAGTGCTTACCATTGTTTATGGTGAAGATATAGCATGGGGGGAAATCCTACTATTGCTCATAATAAAGTAATTCAAAGCATAGTACTTACTGACAGTAGATATGAGTGTTAGTCATCTCTGTTTTAAATTTCAGTTCCGTCCTTTTTTTTCTTTTGGTTTATTTAGTCTGTAACAATCAGGCCGCTAGGTGTCAGAATGATCCAGCATCACAGTGCAACTTGCCAAGTCTAGCCTTGGCTGCCCAATTCATGTTTTTGTTTTCGGATCCATTATCTCTGTGTCTTACCTCCCAGTTCTTTGTAAGGAGGGCACATTATTGAAAAAATTATTATGCTCTCATTGCCATATTATTTTATGTTGCCTTTACAAGTATTCTTTGCAAGGTAAGTAGTATTAGCCCCATTTTATGTAGGCAGCATAGAAAAGAGTATTGGTCCAACAGACATATTCCACTACTTATTAATTAATCTCTCTACATGTAATTAACTTCTTATTATCTTATGAAGATAATTTTCTTCATCTGGTAAAATTAAAAAATAAAATAGCATATCATAAGTTACACAGATTAAATGAGATACATTATGTGTTAAAGTACCTAGCATAAGAAAGCACTCAGTTATGTCAGGTTTACCCTTTTCAAATAAAATGCTTTATTTAACAGAGAAGGAAGCTAAGTACGTAGGTAATAAGTGTATCCATTTGATTTCAAATAAATACTTTGTTCATAGTTTTTATATAATAGTAAACAGTTTATATTTGGGTGCTTCCAACTGTATTTCTGGATTTGAAAAGAAGTCAAAACCTATTTTGGAAAGAAAGTAACAGTAAATATAAGGGACTAGTCAGTACCTGTAACTCTTAGCATGTTAGACAAAGGCATTTAAGTAAATCTGACTGTGAAAGAAGTTCTGAACTTATATGTCTTTGTTTTGCTTCCAGAATTCTGAAAATTTTTAGAATGGTAAACAAAAAGGCCTCTGGTTCATTTGGGACCAATTTAGTCTTATTACTTTAAGTTTCAGGTTGGAACTTTTTCAGTAAAATAGCAAGTGAGCTCATAAGTTTAGTGCCATGAGTCTGTTTCATTTGGAAGGATTTTTCAGTATTTTCCTGTGTATTATATCCCAAAGTCAGGAACCCCCTGAGCAGACTGTGAAGACTTTTTAAAACCACTAGAGACTATACAGAAACCATTGCAGAGTTATAAATAATTTTCCAGCCTTCTGAAGCCTTCAAATGAGATTTTTTTTTAAAGAAATCTGCCCAAATAACTTGTTTTATTTATCAAAAATGCATATAATGCTTCTAGATTTTAATATAAAATTTTATAAACTGTGTGCATGGGGGTTCCAGTGAAAGAGGATTGAATTCACATACTTAGCCTTATTCTCTCCCCAAATTTTAGTAACTGTAAAGGGACTTTTTAAAAGACACTAACCCACAAGGACAGAAAGAATGGGAACAATGAAAATGTCAACCAATTTTTGGGAGCTGGATACTTGATGAATGTTGAGTGACCTAACAGACCTGAGAAAGTTGAATCCTAAACTAACACTGGGAAAAGCTGAGAAACAGCCTAATTTATGTTGCAGATCCCCTCAAAGACTCAGAAATTGGGGGAAATAGGAAGAATAAAGGTAGGGTTGAAAAGAGAAGGTACAGTTACATAACCTTCTCCCAAAAGAAGATTGAAGGCTTATTCTCTGCCAAGAGTCACAGAAGGTCCTCAGACTGGAGGAAGACAACATGCAGTTGTGTGTGGTGATGCTCAACTGAAAATGAAGATTAACTGAAAGTTTCCATACTGAGTACTGTAACCTTCTACTGCTTTCTTTGATTTCTCCCATAATACCGGCAATACACGGGAGATAGAGTCATCTTTGAGGAATCAGAACAGCCTAAGAGAAAAGACCTAACAATATTAAACATCAGAATTCCCCAGGAAGTGGCTTATCAGTATTCCCAAGAATGAAAACCCATTTGACCGGCCTCACACATATCCAAATTCCTATCGGCTTGTGGTATTTATTCATACATGTACACAGATGGCTACATATCATGAGACATTTGAAGGCCGAAAACGTTATGAAATAAGAGAACTTAAACAGACAAAAACAGCAGGTTAGAGCTAGAACTTAAGTAGGGAGAACATTTCGAAAAACTAATATCCTAAAAATGATAAAATGTATTACTTTCATGAATAAGACCATGATGCTACTTGAAAATGAACAATCAAAGAACAAAAAAAGAGTTGTTGGAAAATAAGAATAGAATAAATAGTAGAAATAGAAAACTCAATAGAAGGATTAGAAGAGAATGTAGAGGCAACCTCCCAGAAAGTAGAGCAAAAAAGAAAACTGGTAAGAAAGTAAGGGGCTGTTTTAGTTACATAGTGCTGCTATAACAGAGATACCACAAGTGGATGGCTTTAATAAATTTATCCTCTCACAATTTAGGAGGCTAGAAGTCCAAATTCAGGGTGCTAGTGCTAGGGGAAGGCTTTCTGTCAGCCCTGGAGAAAGGTCCTTGTCTATTCTGAGCTTCTGCTCCTGGATGATCTTCATGTAGCTTAGCATCTCTGTTTCCCCATGTCTGCTTCTCTCACTTATTTAATCTCTCATATAAGACACGCCCTATACTAATCCTGTCTTGTTAACAAGGACTGCGCATTCCCAAATGGGATTATAACCACAGGCACAGAGGTTAGGATTTATTACACATAATTTGAGGGGGGGGGACAATTGAATCTATAGCATGGACCATGTTCAGGAGACCCAATATTCAAATAATAGGAATTTCAGAAGGTGATAACAGAGAAAACTGAGGGGAACAAATCATCCACATAAATTGTCAGACAGTATTTTCCAGAACAGAAGGGTAAGTTTTCCATTTGAAAACTCTCTCAAGAGCCCAGTTCAGTGGATAAAAATACTCCCACGCCAAGGCAAATACTTATGAAACTTCAGCACTGAGGACGATGGAACATTCTACAAGTTTTCTGAGAGGAAAATATCAGGTTTCATGTAAAGGATAAGGAAACAGAATGGCATCAGACTTCTCAACAGCAACACTTGGAAGCTGGAAGATAATTGGGCAATGCCTGGAAAATCCAAGGGGAAAATGATGGAATTATATTCTTAGGCAATGTTAATGTAGTGTGATGGTAGAATAAAGACATTTTCAGTCACGTAAAGTCTCAAAAAATTGTGTGTCTTTTGCTAAGGTATCCGTTAAGATGTATACTACATAAAAACAAGGAAATAAATCGAGAAGAGGAAAACAAGGGACCATGAAACAAGGAAACACGAGAGTGGGAGAAGGAATTGCCAAGATGATAATGGAGATCCTAGAATGATAAATCTCATAAGAGGATAGTTGTGTGGCAGGCATGGAGAACAACAGGTCCAGACTGGAGGATTTGGTGTTTCAAAAAGATGAAATTGATAAACTATGTGATGTGTTTAACCATAGCCAAAGGTTTAAACAGTGTGGGAGTATTGGAGTTGGATTAATGATAAGTACATAAAAAAACTAAGCAGATGGGGGAAGACAGTCATTAACTCCAGGGAAAACAAAATGCAGAAAAGGAAAAGTAATCGTAGTATACCACCTGTCTCAGGTGTGAATAGTATTTACATAATACTAATAATGACTATATAACTGTGTTAGGAGGATGGGAGTCTTTAGAAGCATCATGAGGGTTGTAGAGTAGTAGCATGGGAGTATGTGAAAGCAATCATTGAGGGAACCAATAATTCAGGAAGTAATAAAAGTATATTTGGAGATACGGAGGTAACCACCTAAAAGGGAGTTGGAAGTAATTGCTTCTAAAAGGGAAGAGAAAGGCTGAGGCAAGGAACTGCTATTTTTCATACAAGCTTTGTAGAACTGTTTAGCTCTTTAACTATGTGCTTGTACAACTTTGATTAAAAATAAAAACTATATATATTATAAATTGTGCTTTTAAATACTAGGCATATGCATAGGTTTCTACTGTGTTCCTATATATTTGTTTTGAATTACTTTAAAAAATAGATTTTCCCCTGTGGACTCAGTTTTTTGTTTGTTTTTTGTTACCAGATCAGATCCAGGCTGTGAAGACATGAAAAGATAATGTTTGGAAACCTCAGCAATTTTCAATTCAAGGAATATACATTTAAGGCAATCTGAATACTTTAAAGTTTTCAAAAGATTTCTGTGCATCTAAGAATGCTTTATAATCTTCTACTTGCATTTATGGACTCCGAATGAGCGTTTTAAAAATATAGGACTTTAGGTATGCTAATCTGGCCATTAATTATACGAAAACTAAATCTTCTCTGAAAAGGCCTCCCTAGAATTATCAGTCTCTTGGTAAGGTTCTACATTCAATTTTAATTAGAATGTTTAAAAGTCAAAGTTATAAGCCAGCTCAGTGTCTCATCATGATTTATTATGTCTTATGCATTTTATTTTAAAAATCATCTGTTTTTAAGTTTTAGTTTATGGTATAATCTTAAAGTATGAATTGTGCTTGTAAAAAAAGAACTTCAGATATTTATAAGGGACCATGGGTATTCGATATATAATTAATTTTTACTATATGTCACCATTAATAAAACATGAAATGTAATGTACCAACTGGTATGCTTTGTTTATGCTCAAAATAATAATGCTGTGTTAAGATTATTTGGTGTTTTACATTCATTCATTTGTAAATGATGTGAAACCAAATTAAGCTAAATTTATTCATCCAATAAATATTTATTGAACATCTTTACACTGATCAGCCAGGCATAGTCCTAGGCAGTGGAGATACAAGGGAAATAAGGCATAATCCTTGCTTCAGAGAACCTAAAGTTTAATGAGGGAGAAGGTGAAATCCTTTTCATACATAGTATCTGATTTTATCTTCATTGGCTGAGTGAAAATATTGTGTCTTCAGCTTAAGAGATGTAAAAGTGAATTAGTGTTTGATTCTTCAATAATTATTATAACTGACTCCTTGTTTCTTCCTTTAAAATGCCTCTAATTTACCATAATGCGTAGTTAAAATAGACTATGACTCACTAAACTGCTTTTCCTGAACATAAACTGCTTCATAAATGTTCTTTAGAGTTTTAGACATAGCTCAGGCATCTACTGTTTACAAATTATGTAACTTCTCACAGCTTAACTGAAGATCACTTGTAATTGTGGACTCTGGAAACTTTCATTTAAAATTAATCACTGGAAGACAGTTTATGTAGCAATGGTGTCAATCCTGAGGGGGGAAAACAGTATATATAAAGACAGATTGATATGATATATAACTTATTGACATCTATAGCTATGAAAATGATAGAAACAGAAGGCAAAAGATAAGTAATAAAGGTATGTTGTGGTAACTGCCATAGTGGTGTATGTTTTAACAAAGATTTGGATAAAATAGTTTTAAAACTACAATAAAATTCTACCATCCAGTTTCATATAGTCCAGAAATCTCAGAGATTTGGCAAATTGAAAGTTAATCAGAAAACGTCTAAATTAGAAATCGGTAAAGCAATTCATTGGGAATCTCTAGGCAGCTAGAACCTAGACTGGCCCAGAAAGAACTTGTGGCCGATTGAAAAACATGGTCACAATACTTTGTGGTTCTTCTCATCAAGAAGTGGAGTTAATTTACCCATGTATTGAATCTGGGCTTGACTCATGACTTGCTTTGACCAAGAGAATTTGGCAGAAGGGATGTTGTTCAATTTCCAGACCCTAGCCCTCAAGAGACATTGCAGCTTCTGACTTTGTCATTTGAGGTGCTCCAGTCACAACCCATCTGCCAGATGTGTGAGTGAAGCCATCTTGGATCTTAACCTGCTAATGCTCCAGCTGAATGCAGCTGCATAAGTGATCCCAGGTGAAGCCAAAAGATGAGAAATGATTCTGTTAAGTCACTAAGTTTTGTAGTAGTTTGTTACGCAGCAGTAGAATAGTACAGACCAAATAGGATTAATTAGTTAGGCTGTCGGGATTGGCAGGAATGGAGATTTACTCAGGCTAGCTTAACAAATTAGGTCATACTTTAAGGCACATACACTTGACAGTAAGAGAAATAGGAGTCTTACAGAAATGTAAGAATTAATAGGGCGAGGTTTCATGGATCCAAACTGGCGGGTCATTCTGCATACAAGGTGAATCTAGACAGCAGCAAGAATTTGATCCTCCATCATTCTTCATTGATCTGTACATGTCTGTTCTCACTTATCCTTTACCAACTGATGAATTCTGTTAGTATTTCCAAGTTTGCATTTATAGTAGTGAATCTGGCCTGTGCTATTTGCTTTTGTTCTTATTTAGGCAAAACTTTTATCCCAGACCAAATCATACATCATTTTCTATTCTGTGGGCTAGGTATTTACCCCTAGTCCAATTAGCTGTGGCCCATAGATGAGAGAAGATAATACGTAGTATGGAACAGCTTGTGGTTGCCTTCCCCACCAAATTCTTTAGCCCTCAGCTAAGTAACCTATTCAATACAGAAATGTCAGAATAGATCTCTCAACCATGCCTCAAACTAAGCCAGTAAATTTAAAGATTTCGTAATTTTCTAGGGTATTTTTCAGACACTTTATCAGCTACTTCAGATACTCTCAGGCTTACCATCTTGTGTCAGCTGCTATTCCTTGTGGGCCCCAACCAGCTATGGGTAAGTGCATCCTGACAGTGCCCCACATCATGCCCACATCTCTCACTTCCTGTTTCTGAGTTTTCCCTCTGTTTCCATGTCCCCCCCACTACTGTACCCAAACATGCACAGCTGAGCAGGGGAGCCTTTGACCAGTGTGGGGAACCTTTGACCAGCGTGAGACTGAAGACAGTGAATAAATTCTTCGCTTTTTTTTGTCTTCCCCCATCAATCATTGACAGTTTTGAGACTCACTGTATATAACTTCTGGATGATTCCTTTGAATCTAGCGTTAGTCATACTTAGCAGCCAGCTCAGTAATACATCCTCATACTGCCTCTCTCCTAACTGCTTCATTCTCCTTGTCCATGATTACACTTCTTCATAAAGTAATAGCACGAAGTATCTCTGCCTCAGGAATGTAGGCTGGGGAACCCAGACTATGGCCAACACCATTTTTCAAATTTTCATTAGAATCATACACTGAAATTTTAGAACCATTGCTCTAGGATTTTGAAACATATACAGATGTCACCCTGAAGTAAGCACTGTTACAACAGTTGATCAAAAGCTATCTTGCAAGTTCTGGTTCTGGGTAAGCTGGAGTAACAACACCACCCTATCTCTCCCACTGATGCAACTGTAAAGCCTGGACAGAATGCATGAAGCAGCTGTTTGAAGATTCTGAAAAGGAAATAGTAGCAGCAGATTGAAGAAGACCAGTATTTAAAGTACCACCAAATCAGCAGTAAGTTTACCAGTCATTTTCCTCTGTTATCTCCTTGGCCTGTTAAGGCAGCTTAAAACCCAGAACTGGGCACTGGTACAGTCAGAGAGTACTACGGGACGTTCTCTAGCTCTGGTTCAAAGAGTGGGAACGGGGTCCCTAATGATCAGAAAAAGTTAAAAAGATACTCCATTTTTCTTTTCTTCATTTTATACACCAGTCCCCAAGCAATCCAAGCATATGAGCGGCAGAATAGCAGCAACAGTGGGTAAGCCATAGATGCCTAAAATTCTGATGAAGGGGAAGCTTCTCTAATCAGAGGAGCTGTGGTCCCATGAGGGTGTTGTGAGTCCCTGTTGCTTTTGTTTTCTGTGTCCTCCCACCACTTGGCCCCAGATGTGGGCATAATCTCAGAAAGTGTCAGGGCAAGGTACATAGAGCTCCAGCTTTCTGGCTGGATAATCAAAAAGGGAAGCCCCAGGGAACCAGAAAGTACAGGAGAGATTGTAAAGGAAGGAGCTTGCTAAAACAACCCCCTAAAGTTGTTTATTGACTCCAAGGCTTATCCTCAATCTACACATGCATGGATCTGAGCCTTAATAGCATATGTAGATTTTGAGAACTGAACTACAGAGTAGACTATGACCCAGGTCAAAGACAGGCCACTGGGTGGCACACACATAGGCTAGATCTCAGTAAGTCTATAAAGGCTTTGAAAACAGAGCTGACACTTTGAAATTATAAATCCCAAAAGGCTGGTTGGAACTTTTGATCTGAATCTACCAGGTTTATTCCCTGCTAAAACAAAATTATCAGCATTCTCCATGGAATTTAAACAAAACTCAGAATATCATAATGTAATACTAAAAATATCCAGGATACAATCCAAAATTACTAAATATATGAAAACCAGGAAAATCTTAACTCATGGGAAAGGAAAGCAACAGATGCCAGTTCCAAGGTGACACATATATTGACCTTATCTGACAAAGACTTTTAAAACAGCTATTATAAAAATGCTCAGAGTAAGGATGAATACTCTTGAAATAAATGGAAAGCTAGAAAGTCTCAGCATAGAAGTAGAAGATACAATAAAGATGTGAATGAAAGTTTTAGAACTGAAAAACAGAATAACTGCAATAAAAACTCCCTGAATGGGTTCAAAAACAGAATGGAATGACAGAAGAAAGATTCCATGAACTTTAAGGTAGATTAATATAAATTATCCAACCGAATAGCAAAAAAAAAGATTGGATAAAGAATGAACAGAGCTTCAGAAATCTGTGAGAACAATACCAAAATGTGTAACATTTACATAATCAGAGTCCCAAAAGGAGAGGAGAAAGAGTACAGTGTATAAAAAGTAGTTGAAGAAATAGTGGTTAAAAACATCCCAAATTTGGTGAAGGACATAAGCCTGCAGATCTCAGAAGCTCAGCTTTAAAGCAGCCAGAGAAAATAACACATTACTTACAGGGAACAATGATTCAAGTGACTTCAGATTTTTGATCAGAAATCATGGAGGCCAGAAAGCAGTGGCATACTTTTTAAAGTGCTGAAAAAAGAACTGTCAACACAGAATTCTATATCCAGCAAAAATAGCCTTGAAGAATGAAGATGAAATGAGGACATTTTCAGAAAAAGAAAACCAACAGCATTTGTTGCCACCAGACATTCTGTAAAATAATTGCGGAAGGAAGTTCTTCAAACAGAAGGGAAATGAAACCAGAAGGAAACTTAACATCTGGGATTCTTTAAAAATGTTTGACAGTTTAAAACATTGTCTTCTGAAGTTTTCAGTGTATATAGATGTAATACATAAAACAACTACAAAATAAATGGGAAGCATAAAGGGGACTATTTGGTGGTTTCTGCATAAGCTTTTGAAGTGGTAAAATATTTATTCTAAATAGGCAGTGAAAGTTAAGTATGTATATTGTAATCCCTGAGGAAACCACTAAAAAACATTTTACAAATAAATACAGTTAAAAATAGATAAGTCAAAATGGAATACTAAAATGTGTTCAAATATTCTAAAAGAAGGCAGAAAAGGGGAAGAGGAATAACAAAAAAATGGAGGGAACAAACAGAAAACAGTAAAATGGTACACTTAAATCCAAATATCAGTACACTTACCATTGCTGAGTCAATTCTGACTCGGAAAGAACTACCTCATAGAATTTGTAAGGCTGTAATCTTTATGGAAGCAGATTGCCACATCTTTCTCCCACAGAGTCGCTGATGGCTTCAAACTAGCTATCTTTCAGTTAGCTGAGTTCTTAACCAGTGTGCCATCAGGGCTCCTCCAAACTTATCAATAGTTACATTAAATGTCGATCATTTAAACACAATAATTAAAAGAAAGATTGGGTAAAAAAAAAGCATTACATTACCCAGCTATTTGCTGTCTACAAGTAACTTCAAACGATATAGGTAAGCTAAAATTAAAAAGATGGAAAAATTTATCATACAAGCACTAATCAAAAGAAAGCTGTAGTGGTTCCATTAATACCTAAGGAGACTTCAGAGCAAAGAAAATTATCAGGGATAAAGAGAAACATTACATAATGATTAATGTAATTAATGTTAATTCCCCAAGAAGTCGTAACATTCCTAAATGAGTATGTGCCTAAAAACAGCTTCAAAATATGTGAAGCAAAAAACTGACAACTGAGATGGACAAATCCACAATTATAGTTAGAGACTTCAAAACTCTTTCAATAATTGATAGAACCTGTACTCTAATCAAATCAGCAGGTACAAAAAAGAACTGAAAATGCCACCAATCAACTAGATCTAATTTACATTTATAGAATACTCCACCCAACAATAGCAGAATACATACTCTTTTCAAGTACATTTGGAATATTCACCAACATATACCATATTCTGGGTCTGTTACATCTTAATGGATTTAAAAGAATTGAAATCTCCCTGCTTCCACTCTTCCTCACCAATAGTGTTTTCCCTACATAGCAACCAGTATCCGTTTTCTTTGAAAAACTAAAACATCATATTACTTTTCCTGTTCTCAAAAATAGCTTCCCATTGCACTTAAAATAAAAACCAAAACCTTGCCAGAGCCTACAAAGGCCCCTACCTGACATGTTCTATATACTTCTCTAGCCTCCTTTCCCATCACTGTTGCCCTAACTCACTGCACTCTAGCTACACTGACTTGCTTACTGTTTCTCACAAGAGCTAAGCCCTTTCTCATCCCAAGACTGTTGCACTTGCTGTCTTCTCTCTGGAATGCCTTTCCCTGTGTCCTTGCCTGTCTCATTATCTCACTTGATTTAAGTCACTTCCTCAGAGTCTCCTAGTCTCTCTATTTTCTTCATGGCATTTTATCACTACTTAATATTATGTATGTTTATGTATTCATTGTTGGTCCTCCAACTAGAATATAAACTCCATGAGTGCAGGAACTTTATTCATTCACTGCATCTTAAGTGTCTCAGACACTGTGTGGCACGTAATAGGCCATCTTTATGAATAAATGGATGAATATATATGTAATTCAATATTTTATGTAAATGTTGCTCTGGTACAGGGATTTTTGGTGCATAGTAAAAGAAAAAAATGTTAGTGATGCTTAATATTTTGATTGTGTTAATTTAAATAAAATATTAAATTATTTTGTGATTAACTGCTTTTATGCATTCATTCAACTTCTATTACTGCTCATACCTTTAAGCTTATAAGCATGAGGTAAAGACTAGTAGTGTAATATTTTTCATTGTGTTAAAAATAAGTTTAGACTGAATTCTGCTTTTGGTATGGTGGAATAAATTCCTAAGCCCAACCCTCACACAAATAACAATTATGAACTCTGGACAACAACACACACAGAATTCAGTTACCTTAAGGCTCTTAAAAATGAACAGAAGCAGGCATATTCTGGAGGGAAGTTAAATCTTGGAAGGTGGGACTGGCATGTGGTAGTTTCCCATTTTGGGTCTGTAGCCTGAGGGCAGGCCACAGTCACAACACAGCATAGGATGGCTAAAACTCTGACAGAAAATCTGCCGTTTTTCTTGCATGAAGAAATGAGAACAGAGCACGGGGCAACCAAAGCCACTGGAAAGTGAAAGAGAAGCATGCTGTAGAGGAGCGATCAAGAGAAGAGGAGGCCTAGAATCGAAGTATAAATTTCCCCAAGTCTCTGTCTGGGCTCCAAACCACACATAAGCGGGGCAGACTCAAAGCTGTTTTCAGCTAAAGCTAAAAGAACTTAAGACTGGGCTAATGCTACCATAAGCAAAGTTTGCAGTTTGATTCTAATTTAATTTTCTTGTGAAACCAAAATGGCAACACCCTTTGGAGTTGTATAATAAAACCCACAATCTCCACTACATTACATTCAAAATATCAAGGATATAACCCAAAATTATGTGACATGTGAAAAACTGCCATGCATCTGTCAGTTTGTTGTACTGTGGGGGCTTGCATGTTGCTGTGATGCTGGAAGCTATGCCACCAGTATTCAAATACCAGCAGGGTCACCCATGGTAGACAGGTTTCAGCTGAGCTTCCAGACTAAGACAGGCTAGGAAGAAGGACCTGGTGGTCTAATTCTGAAAAAAATTAGCCAGTGAAAACCTTATGAATAGCAGCGGAACACTGCCTGATATAGTGCCCGAAGATGAGCCCCTCAGGTTAGAAGGCACTCGAAAGATGACTGAGGAAGAGCTGCCCCCTCAAAGTAGAGTTGACCTTAATGATATGAATGGAGTCAAGTTTTTGGGACCTTTATTTGCTGATGTGGCATCACTCAAAATGAAAGAAACAGCTGCAAACATCCATTGATAATCGGAACATGGAATGTACCAAGTTATGAATCTAGGAAATTTGGAAATCATCAAAAATGAAATGGAATGCGTAAACATCAATATCCTAGGCATTAGTGGGCTGAAATGGACTGGTATTGGCCATTTTGAATTGGACAGTCACATGGTGTACTATGCTGGGAATGACAATTTGAAGAGGAACGGCGTTGCATTCATTGTCAAAAAGAACATTTCAAGATCTATCCTGAAGTACAACGCTTTCAGTGAAAGGATAATATCCATATGCCTACAAGGAAGACCAGTTAATACGACTATTACTCAAATTTACACACCAACCACTAAGGCCAGAGATGAAGAAATTGAAGATTTTTACCAACTTCTGAACTTGATCAAATTATAACAAAGAGAAACTAATTTCCAGGAAGCAATGAAAAACATTGAAATTGCAAATATCCTGGTGAATATAAAGGACTTTTTTATTTAATGTCTTTAAAATGCATATGAACATTTAAAGCAAAAACTATAACATTTCTTAAGTGGTTTATAATGCATATAGATGTAATAGATATGACAAGTACAGTATGAAGGATGGAGGTGGTAAATGGATCTCAACAGTAGTAAAGTTTCTATAGTTTACATAAAGTGATACGATATTAACTCTAGTTGTTGTTATTAGGTGCTGTTCAGTTGATTCCAACCCATAGCAACCCTATAGGTAAAACTACCCCATAGGGTTTCCAAGGAGCGGCTGGTGGATTTGAACTACCGACCTTTTGGTGAGCAGCCAAGCTCTTAACCACTATGCCACCAAGGCGCCATTAACTCTAGTAGATAGTGTAAATTAAGGGTATATATTGTAATCCCTAGAGAAACTGTTTTTTAAAAAATGTAAGGAGGTATGTTGAAAAGCCAATAGATAAAATGGAATTCAAAAAATAATCAAAAAAAAAAAAAAGGAAAGGAACAGAGGAATAAAACACAGAGGAGACAAACAGTCCTAAATCCTACCCTGTCAATAATTGGATTAAATTATCCAATTATAAGTTAGAAATAATCAGAATGGATAAAAAAGCAAGACTCAACTATCTGCTTTAAATATAAAGACACAGGTAGGTTGCAAATAAATGTACAGAAAAAGATATATCTTGGAAGTAGTTAGTATAAGAAAGTTTGAGTGACTGTATTAATATCAGATAAAATAGGCTTCAAGGCAGAGTATTAACAGACTCAAAGAAGGATGTTTTATGATGACTTATAAAGAAAGTAGATGTATATGCACCCAGTAACAAAGTTTCAGAAGACAGCAAAAATTGACAGATGAAAGGTAGAAATAGACAATTCCACAAACAGTAGATTCAAGCCCCTTTTTTCTTAGCAGTTAATCAAAAAACTAGACAAAAAGATCTGAATAAAACAATCAACCAAATGGACCCAACTGATATTTATAGAACATTCCAGACAAAAACTACAAATTCTTTATAAATGTAAGACAAACATTTAAAAAATGAAAATGGAAAGCAAGCTACAGAACAGGAGAAAATACCACAATACATATATCTGAAAAAGAACTTGTATAATATATAAAGAATCTTACATATCAGTAAGAAGTCAACTCAATAAAAATGAGAAAAAGATTGGAACAGATACTTCATAAAAAAATATAAACAAATGGCCAATAAATATACAGAAAAGATGTTCAACATCATTAGTCATCAGGGAAATACAAATTAAAACCTCAACTACACACTCTCTAAATTGCTGCAATTTTAAAAATCGACAATGTAAAGCAATTGGAATTCTCGAACAGTTCTGGTGGGAATTTAAAATGATACAGGTGGAAAATTGTTTTGCAGATCTTCAAAAGTTAAATATAAACCTACCGTACAACCCATCCATCCCACTCTTGGGCATTTACCCAAGAGAAATGCAGAGAAATATGACTTCACACAAAGACTCATATGAGAATGTTCAGCTTTATATTCAATGGATAAGCAAATTGTGGTCTAGCCATACAATGGGATGATACTCAGCAATAAAAAAGAATGAACTATTTGTACACATAGAAACATGTATGAATTTTAAAATTTTAAGAAAGCAGACACAAAAGAATATATAGTGTATGATTCCATTTATTGAAAATTTTAAAAAGGCAAATTAATCTATAGTGACAAAGTAGATTGGTAGTTGCATGAGGCAGAGAGATGGATGGACTCTAAAAATGGCACAACCGATGTAGGGGAAGTCAGCAAAACTTGACCAAGGAGAAGTCATAGAAGCTTCCTAGACACATCCAAACACCTTGAGGGACCAAGTTACTGGGGCTGAGGGCTGAGGACCATAGTCTTGGACATCTAAGTCAATTGGCATAACATAGTTCATAAAGAAAATGTTCTACATCCTACTTTGGTAAGTAGCATCTGGCGTCCTAAAAACTTATGAGCGGCAATCTAAGATACATCTATTGGTCTCACACTGTCCGGAGCAAAGGAGAATGAAAAAAACCAAAGACATAAGGAAAATATTAGTCCAAAGGACTACTGGGCCACATTAACCACAGCCTCCATCAGCCTGAGCCCAGAAGAACTAGGTGGTGCCTGGCTACCACCACCAACCACTCTGGCAGGGATCACAATAGAGCATCCCGGGCAGAGCGGGAGAAAAATGTAGAACAAAATTCAAATTCCACAAAAAGACCAGACTTACTGACAGAGATTGGAGGAACTCCTGAGACTATGGCCCCCGGATACCCTGCTAACTCAGAACTGAAGCCACTCCTGACATCCACCTTTCAGCTGGAGATTAGACAGGCCTATAAAACAAACAGTAACACACGTGAGGAACATGCTTCTTAGTTCAATCAAGTATACAAGAACAAAGGGGCAACACCTGCTCAAAAGCCAAGATGAGAAGGCAGGAAGGGACAGGAAAACTGGATGAATGGACACAGGGAACCTGATGTGGAAAGGTGGAGAGTGCTGACACATTATGGGGATTGCAATTAATGTCACAAAATAATTTCTGTATAAATCTTGAATGAGAAACTAATTTGCACCGTAAACTTTCACCTAAAGCACAATAAAATTAAAAAATAATCAATTTAGCTTTCTACCTGCCTGCCTTCCTACTGGCTTTCCTTCTTGAACAATCCAGTTCAAAAGTCATTAGTTGAATTCAAGCAAGGTAGACATCCTTTACAGAGAGGCGATGGCAGAGCAGCCTCAACAGCCCAGGACCATTGTTGGAGTTCTAGTGGGATAAGGATGGGATCCACATTGCCTTGTGTGGGATATTGGAGCTTGAGAAGGGTGAGGAGGGCTTCCACACGGGATATCAAGGGGAGGTGGTGTTGATAACATGAGATTAGGTACATACAGTGGAGAATTCAACCAATAAGTAAGCATATTGAGAATAATGGGAGCTGACTTTGTCACTGTTGGAGAAGGAAGTTACAGGCGTGGAAAGTGAGAAAAACAGAATGAACCCCAAATTGTTGGATTACAGTTGGTGGTATTGGTGAGAACTCAGCATTTTCAATATATAGATAAATAAATATAGATGCAATTTGTGTGTATGTATCTGTATGTGTGTCTAGGAGCAGTGACACCCCAATGGTGATGAGCAAAGCTGGCACACAGATGTTGGTTTCTTAGTTCTGTTCTCCACTATGAAGAACCAGGGCTCTTTGGGAAAATGGCTAATTCCAGGACTGGGCAGAAAAAATATAAGATGAGCCTGAAACATTTTCTAGAAAGTAAGAAAATGCTCAAGGAATGACATGGACATGACAAAAGGATGCAAAAGCCGGCTTTTACTGGCCAAGTCTGGGACAATTTTAATGTCAGAATGAATAATGATAGTAATTTGTTCTAACTCATTGAATAAAATAGAAATTCATGCATCCATGTGATATAAATAAATGAATAAACGAATGGGGAGGCAACAGTACAATACCTACAAATAAATGTAGAAGGAATGATGGAATGAGAAAATCACCACTTTGTAACTATTGTAATAGTTCAGTCAAGAAACATCAATGGATGCTAAAAATAATGGTGAAAGGT
Source organism: Dugong dugon (assembly GCA_030035585.1). NCBI lineage: Eukaryota > Metazoa > Chordata > Mammalia > Sirenia > Dugongidae > Dugong > Dugong dugon. Next base: position 43,208,203 of record CM057473.1, read on the forward strand.
TGTTAAGGAATGATTGTTTCATACACTTAAGCTACCTCTCCACAAAATGCTTATTACTCACATGGGGGAAACAGTAACTTTACAATGGAGAAAGCTTGTCGTCACCACCTTACTAAAGTGATCCAAGTTAACATCACCCATAATGGGACAAATCAAAATGTACCACCTGACACAATGAGAAGAACATAGGATCATTTTTGTGATATTTTTTGCCAAACATGTATAAACTGAATCTAACCATAAGGAAACACCAGAAATACTCAGATGGAGGAATATTGATGGTGGGGGGGACTGACCTGTAAACTTAAAAAGTGTCAAAGTCATGGAAGTCAAGGAAAGACAAGAACTTTTCAAGACTGAAGGAGACTAAAGAGACATAACAACTAAATGTGTCTAAAAGACATTAATGAGACTATTGGCAAGATTTGAATGGGGTCTGAGGAAAGATGGTATGATATATTATCAAAATTAATTTCTTGATCTTGAGGTTTGTACTTTGGTTATTTAGGACTTTAGGAGGATGTTCATGTTTGTAGGAGTTGCATAGTAAAGTATTTTGGGAATGTGGCATCATTTTGGCAATATACTTTCAAATGGTTATGGAGGAAAGAAGAGATTCTTTGTATTATTCTTTAAATTTTTCTATAAATTTGAAATAGTTTCAAAACAAATATTATCTTTACAAATAATTTTATATGAAATGGTAAAATAGAGCAAATGGCATTTTACATAATAAACAACCAAAATACAATACAGTAGACAAGTAATTTATTTTCAAAAAAGAAAGGCTGAAATAGTAATTTATTTTCAAAAAAGAAAGGCTGAAATAGTATCACTCATTGTAAAAATCAACTGCCTAAATGTATTGATAATTGCAACTAGTATGAAGAATGTGGTATATTTATATAAATTATAGAATTCTTGAAATTTGTAGATATGATATTAGAAAATACATTACTGCTCCAATTCTTATTTTAAAAAAAAAAAAAAAACTTTAACCACCAATCATAAAGATGCACCAGGTGACTTTCTGGATTTCACAACAGTAATACTGTCACCCTGACACCTTTTAGAGTGAATTCAAGGTAGTGACAGTGAGAAAGGCAATTTAAATAAGAATGTTCCAGCTACCCAGCTATTTGGTTCTTCTCTACACTTCCTTTTGTCCTAAATTAGATGGCTGATTAATTTCAAGACCTCTCCAGCCTGATCTGCTGGTCTAACCTGACTCAGTCAGTAATTGGCAGCTGTAAACTCAGGTTATGTAGGTTGTGTTAGGATGAGTGCAGCACTTCTCCACCTGCATATTTCTCATACTTTATAATAGTCATTTATTTTTTAATTATGCAATTATTTTAAAGAAGGTCAAAAGACTATAGCAAAGAGTTCACTTACAGGTAGTTTCATATTAACATAGCAAAGCCCTTGTATGTCCTCATATATGACACTTAGTATTTGATGATTCATAATATTGTAGCGCCTGTTTACTGCAGTATTTCCTCACCAAATAGACAGCAAAAACCAAACCAAACCAAACCCATTGCAGCAAGCAGGTACTAATTATATGTCCATTGGCCTGCTATTGTGTGCAGTGCTATTGGTCCTCAATATTACTTTTGGGCTGGTGCAATGTTCCTAATATAAGACAAATCTGCTCCAAAAGGTATTTTAACTAGGTTCTGGTTGCAGGAGTTTTAATCCATGCTCTGGAGCTGTGATTGGTAAACTCTGTCCCGGATTCCAAGCAGTATATTTAGGCACTCTCTCTTCCCTTTTCCCAGGTACCCTATTACTGGTCATATTTATTTCACTGTTTTGTAATTTGTAAGTGTTGTTTACTTGTATGTTTCCTGCTCTGAGACTGAGCCCCTTGAGAGTAGACCACAGCGGGAATTCTAACCACCAAGCTCAGTGCCTGGAAGTATTCAGCGAATGGGTGGATGGCTATAAAACAACTATGTAGATGGGAATTTTTTTGTTAACGTATATTTCTCCCAAGGAACTCTGGTGGTTTAGTGGTTAAAGCACTCGGCTGCTAACCAACAAGTCAGTAGTTCAAACCCACAAGCCACTCCGTAGGAGAAAGATGTGGCAGTATGCTTCCATAAATATTACAGCCTTGAAAACCCTACAGGGCAGTTCTACTCTGCCCTATAGGGTCACTATGAGTAGGAATGGACTTGATAGGCAACGGGGTTTTTTTTTGTTTTTTTTAAAATTCCTCCCACCAACTTTCCTAATTAAATTGAAGCAGCTAACACCAGTGGAATAAATTAAAAATCTTTAGAATTTATCTAGATCTTTATTTGAGAAGTCTCCATTTTCTTGTGTGTTTTGTTTTTGTTATTATGAATGTATAGTGATTAGCGGTGCCATGATGAGTACAGCTGCTAACCAAAAGGTTGGAGGTTGGAGTCTGCCCAGAGGCACCTCAGAAGAAAGGCCTGGTGACCTACTTTTGAAAAATAAGCCATTGTAAATCCTGTGGAGCATAGTTTTACTCTGACACACATGGGGTTGCCATGAGTCTGAACTGACTCCATGGCAACTGGTGGTGGTAATAGTGGTTATGGTTAGCAGGCTTTTCAGTGAATATGCCAACAACAACAAAAAGTTTTAGTTCTCTGACTACCTTCTTGAGCTACTAAGGAAGATTTTTGCCAGTAGCTTTTTGTTAAATTTTATTTAAAGATACATTTTGTTCTAAATTAGATTGTGTTTCACTTAAGTTACAGAAACCAGGTATACCTACAGAATGTCCTTAAATGGTAGGAAAAAATGGAATGGAAATGACAGACTTCCTGTCAGGCTGCACACAGTTCATGCTATTATAGAGCTATATTCTATACTGTGCTGTGGTTGCTACTTCATTTGATGATGTACATGATTGATAATTTAAAATGGAGTTCCTGTTGAACCAGATGGAAGTAGAATTAGTATTCTATCTTTTTGAGTTATTTAAAATTAATACCAGCTGTGCGGTTAATAAGAGTAATTATTTAATTATCTTCTAGACTTGGTAATTCAAAACAGACTGCCAATGTATTTGCCAGTATGAGAAGTAAGCCAAATGCATGATAATGGAAGCTGACTACCTAAAAGTGCTCATTTGGGAAACTGAAAGAAAGAAAAGTAAAATGGAAGATGGAATATATAAATGAATAATCTATATTCATAGGTAACTGTTAATGTGAATTCAATTATAGGAATTATCATTTTTACTTTGGTTTTTGAGTTGAAATATTCCTATTGAATGTTTACAAAAAAAAGTCATTCCTTTTGGTTACTGTTCTCTTGCTATACAGGGTGCCTTTGAATTATCTAATCAAACCCAATTATAACAGGGTCTTGGAGAGGAATTACTGTCTCATGGAAGTTCAAGTACTTAATTTCCTTTCCAGTAATTTTCAAAGTGAGAAATAATTCTGAAAATGTGTCTAAGTGTATTAAATAATATTTATTGCATCTTTTCATATTAGAAAGATGCAAAAAGATAAAGGAATAATAAAAAATATTTAGGTATTACCACCCTTATTCATGAAATATAGCAGTGTGGAGTAATTTCCAGAGGGTGTGGTAAGGGGAAAAATCTAAGAATAAAACCTAACTTTTTATCTCCTATTTTGCCTCTATTTACAGGTAATTCCTTTTTTTTTTTTTTCCTTTACCAATGAAAAGTTGACAGGAGAGTGTGAGGAAGGAATTCAGGTGGGAGGATTGACTGATGGAAATATTTCATGTATGGTGTTTTCATTCATTATTTACAAAACCAGTTAAGTTATAATTTGATGAATTTTTATAAATCTTTTAAAAGGAAAATGAGATCATTGAGAAATATACTTGTCACATTTCTAAAAAAATGAAAATTATATCTATTACAGTAATACTTAGGAGCCCTGGTGGCACAGTGATTAAGCACTCGGATGCTAACTGAAAGGTTGGTGGTTCAAACCCACAAGTTGCTTTGAGGGAAAAAGATGTGGCAGTATGCTTCCATAAAGCTTATAGCCTTGGTTCACCCTTCAGCTGAAGATTAAACAGGCTCATAAAACAAAATGAGATACAATGGGCACACTAGCCCAGGAGCAAGGACAAGAAGGCAGGAGGGGACAGGAAAGCTGGTAATGGGGAACCCAAGGTGGAGAAGGGGAGAGTGTTGACATGTTATGGGGTTGGCAACCCATGTCACAAAACAATATGTGTATTAGTTAATGAGAAACTAATTTACTCTGTAAACCTTCATATAAAGCACAAAAAAAGGGAGGCAGAGCCAACATGGAGCTATAGACAGAAGCACCACACCATCCCTCCACAGCAAAGACCCAAAAAACAGCAAAGACCTAAGTAAAACAGATACAAATGTCAGTCCTGAAACCCAGAGGGTCAAATGAAGGGATGAAGGACTCAACCAAACATGAGTGTAGTAAGAAACTGACAGAGAACAGAGATCGAGGAGAACTACCAAGTGGAGGTCCCCTATCAGCTAACACAGCATGGATTCATCATCTTGGACCCCTCAGCCACCAAGAAAGCAGACAGGGAGTATGGGGAGGCAAGTTCACAGAGCCCCCAGCAGGAGACAGAGCACCTGATAACTAGTGATACATGCTTTCCCATCCCCCACCCTTCTTCCCTCTGTGCAGCCTCTGCCGCTTTCCAGTGGGCCACAGTCCCTTAGCTGAGGAGACGCCGGCTCCTTGCCACTTGGATTCTCCCCATCCCCACTGCCTGCTCCTTTTGTGCCTTTTTGTTGCTGTCATTGCTTTTTTGGCTTCTTTTGGTTTCTTCTCTCTCTCACCTCCTTCCTTTCCTTTCTCCCAGACACCCGGCACCATATACCATCTTTGCTCCTTCTTGACAGGCTGAGCAGCAACATTCGGCTGGGGAGCCACTTCCACGGTCCTCACCGCCAAGGGGGTGGGCTCCCTCAGGGCTTTTTTTTTTTTTTTTTTTTAAATCTTTTCTCTGTTTCTTGTCTCTCTCTACCATCCTTCCTTTCCTTTCTCCTGAACACCTGGCGCCATATGCCATCTCTGCTCCTTCTTGATGGGCTATGCAGTGCTGCTTGGCTGGGGAGCCACTTTCCTGCTCTGCACCCACAAGCTGGTGGGTGCCCTTGGGGCTTTTTTTTCTCACTTTCTTGTCTCTGTCTACCTTGCTTCCTTTCTTTTATCCTGAACACCTGGCCCCATGTGCCATCTCTGCTCCAAGATGGGTTGTGCAGCACTGCTTGGCTGGGAAGCCCCTTCCCTGGTCTGCACCACCACACCAGTGGGCTCCCTCAGGACATTTTTTTTCCTTTCTTGGTTTCTTGTCTCTCTCTACCTTCCTTCCTTTCCTTTCTCCCCAACACCTGGTGCAGTGTGTCATCACCACTGCTTCTTGACGGGCTGTACAGCGCTGCTCAACTGGGGAGCCACTTCCAGTCAGCTCCCTTGGGGCATTTAAAAAATTTTTTTTATTGGTTTCTTGTCTCTACCATCCTTCCTTTCTTTCCTCCTGACAACCTGGCATTCTTTTTCCTCCTCAGTTTCTTGTCTCTCTCTACCTTCCTTCGTTTCCTTTCTCCTGACCACCTGGCTGCATGTGCCTTTCTCTTATTTTTTTTTCCAGTTTCTTATCCCTCTCTCCCTTCCTTCCTTTTTTTATCTTGCCCACCTAGCTGCATGTGCCATCTCTGGCCCTTCTTGATGGGCTGTGCCACACCGCCTGGCATGAAAGCCACCAGCACACAGCTTCCCTGGGTCTGCGCCACTCCAATGGCAGGCTCCCTCAGCACCTTTTTTGTTTTTTTTTGGCTTCTGTTTCTCTCTCTTTTTTCCCACACCCACTGAGCTCCACACATCACATCCTCCCCCAGCCCTCCTGCCTATCTGCACCATGTGCTGAGAACTGCACCCCCAAGCACCACAGCATGGACAACCAGACCCTGCCCTGCACTGCCCCCCAGCCCCACCCTGTTGGCCCCAGTACCTGCTGAAAACGACCCATCTGTGCCTCTCCCCGCCCCACCAGACCTGTGCTGCTGCACCATAGCTGAGTGACTGGCCCTGCCCACATGGACAAGGTGGTGAGGAGTAGCATGCCCATAGATGAGCAAACAACAAAGAACGCCCAGCCCACCAGCCTAGACATAACCAAATAAAACAAAAAAGCAGGATGAAAAAAACAAATCTACAATAAATGAAGAAAATAATTCCTGAATGTTCCAAAGATAGCAGACAATATCAAACTATATAAAAACATGGACAGAATGGTTCCAGTAAGCGTCCAAAATAAAACACCAGATGACTTTCCAGTAGAAGAAAAAGCACTGGAACTACCTGATAGGAAATTCAAAACTCTAAAATTCAGGGCTCTCCAAGAGATGAAGGAAAATGCAGACAAAAATAAGGAAAAAAAATCATAGAAAATACAGACACAATCATGGAAAAGACAGACAAAAGAAAGAAATAATTCAGGAAAATAATACGGAACAAAATGTCAAAATAAACATACAACTAGAAATCATAAGAAAACAGCAATTAGAATTCAAAAGATAAACAACAAGATTTCAGAAATGGACAGTGTCATAGAAGGTTTGAGGAGCAAGTCTGAAACAATGGAAGACAGGATCAGAGAGATTGAATACAAATCCTTGGATACCACTTTGAGGAAAAATCAGAGAAAAGAATGAAGAAAAATGAAGAGACCCTGAGAATTACGTGGGATACAATCAAAAGCAAAAATTTGCATGTGATCAGAGTTCCAGAACAGGGGGAGAAAATGGAAAACACAGAGAGGATCATTGAAATATTGCTGACAGATAACTTCCCTAATATCATGAAAAATGAAAAGCTGACCATCCAAGAAGCTCGCTGAACCCCATATAGGATAGGCCCCCAAAGAGAATCAACAGGATATATCATAATCACACTCGCTAAAACAAAAGATAAAGAATCCTGAAAGCAGCTCAAGAAAAAAAATCAGGCACAGAGGGGAAACAGTAAGACTAAGCCCTGATAGCTCAGTAGAAACCATGCAGGCAAGAAGACAATGGAATGACACATATAAAACTTTGAAAGAAAGAAAAAATTGCCAACCAAGAATAACATATCCTGCAAAAATCTCACTCAAGTATGATGGCAAAAGTAGGACATTTCCAGATAAACAGAATTAAGGGGCTATGTAAAAACTAAACCAAACTTAAAATAATTATTAAAGCAAGTCCTTTAGTTAGAGGACCAACTACATCAGATGACAGACTGAATCTAGGATGTTTAAGACTGCATCAGCCAGATAACAACCTAGGTAATGAACTCTCAAGGATAAAACAAAACTAAAAGGTTTACAACAGGGAACCAGAGAGGTTAATCTGTAAATAACAACAAAGACAGAACAATAAAAGAGGGAATAAACAGTGTAGTTTTAGAACTTTGAAATGGAGAGGAAGTCAATGAGATACCAAGTAATAAAAGATTGGTTCAGACTTAGGAAGATAGGAGTAAAATTCAAGGTAACCACAAAGAGAGTTACTCACCAAAGTAAAGAAAAAAAAAACATAAAGTCTCAGTAAACATAGTATCTACAAAAACAAAACAAACAAAAAAATCCACAAACAAAAGAAATTCAGCACAGGAGAGTAAGAGAAACAACAACAACAAAAAGTCAGCAACACAAAAAAATGCACTAAAAAATAACAGCAATAAAGTCACACCTATCAATAACCACACGGAATGTAAATGGCCTAAATGCACCCATAAAGAGACAGAGAGTCACAGAATGGATTAAAAAACACAACCTATCAATATGCTGTCTAGAGAGACATGCCTTAGAAACAAAGATGTAAATTTATTAAAAACCAAAGGATGGAAAAAAATATATCAAGCAAAGAGCTATCAAAAAAGAGAAGGAGTGGAAATACTAATCTCAGAGACAAAAGACTTTAAAACAAAATCCACCAGAAAAGACAAAGAAGAGCATTATATAATGATTAAACGAATGACCCAGCATGAAGACATAACCATAATAAATATCCACGCACCTAATGACAGGGCTCCAAAATACATAAAACAAACTCTAACAGCACTGAAAAGAGAAATTGACAGTTCCAAAATAATAGTAGGAGACTTCAACACACCATTCTCGGTAAAGGACAGAACATCTAGAAAGAAACTCAACAAATATACAGACGATCTAAAGGCCATGATCAACCAACTTGAAATCACAGACATATATAGAACACTCACCAAACAGTAGCAAAGTATTCTTTTCCAATGCACATGGAACGTTCTCCAGAATAGACCACATCTTGAGACACAAAGCAAACCTCAGCAAAATCCAAAACATTGAGATAATACAAAGTATCTTCTCTGACCACAATGCCATCAAGGTTTCTACAACAAGAAGAGCAAGGAAAAAAAACAAATACGTGGAAACTGAATGACACCCTGCTTTAAAACCACGGATATTAGAAGGAATCAAAAAATTCCTAGGAAAAAACAAGAATGAAAACATATCATACCAAAACCTTTGGGAGACAGCAAAGGCAGTGCTCAGAGGTCAATTTATAGCAATAGATGCACACATCAAAAAAGAAGAAAGGGACAAAAACATTACCTACACAACTCAAACAAATAGAAAGAGAAATGCAAAAGAAGCTGACAGCAACCAGAAGAAAGGAAATAATGAGATTGGAGCAGAAATAAAAGAAATAGAGAACAGAAAAACAATAGAAAGAATCAACAAAATCAAAAGTTGGTTCTTTGAAAGAATCAACAAAATTGACAAACCACTGGCCAAATTGACAAACGAAAAACAGAAGAGGAAGCAAATAACCCAAATAAGAAATGAAATGGGGGACATTACAACAGACCCTACTGAAATAAAAAGGATCGTAACAGAGTACTATGAAAAACTATACTCCAACAAATTTGAAAACCTAGAGGAAATGGAAAAATTTCTGGAAACACTCTAACTACCCAAACTAACACAAATTGAAGTTGAAAATCTGAACAGACCCATAACAAGGGAAGAGATTTAAAAGGTAATTTAAAAACTCTCAACAAAAAAAAACTCTGGCCCAGATGGCTTCAATAGAGAATTCTACCAAACATTCAGAGAAGAGCTTACACCAGTACTACTCAAACTATTTTGGAACATAGGAAAGGAAGGGATACTTCTGAGCTCATTCTATGAAGCCAACATAACCCTGATACCCAAATCAGGCAAAGACACCACAGAAAGAGAAAATTACAGACCAATATCTCTCATAAATAAAGATTCAAAAATTCTCAACAAAATTCTAGCCAATAGAATTCAGCATATCAAAAAATAATACACCACGACCAAGTGGGACGCATACCAGGTATGCAAGGATGTTCAACATTAGAAAATCAATCAACATAGTCCACTACATAAATAAGATAAAAGAATTACATGATCATCTCAACTGATGCAGAAGAGGCATTCAAAAAAGTCCATCAGCCATTCCTGATAAAAACTCTCAATAAAATAGGTATAGAAGGGAATCCTCAACATAATAAAGGGCGTCTATACAAAACCACAGCCAACATCATTCTTGGTGGAGAGAGGCTAAAAACATCCCCCTTGAGAACAGGAACAAGATAAGGATACCCTTTATCACCACTCCTATTTAACATTGTGCTAGAAGTCCTAGCTAGAGCAATAAGGCAAGAAAAAGAAATAAAGGGCATCAAAACTGGTAAGGAAGAAGCAAAACTGTCCCTATTTGTGGATGATATGATCCTATACATAGAAAACCCAAAAGATTCCATGAGAAAACTACTGGAACTAATAGGAATATTCAACAGAGTAGCAGGATACAAGATTAACTTAAAAAAATCAGTTGGATTCCTATATACCAATAAAGAGAACTAGGAAAAGGAAATCAGGAAAACAGTACCATTTATAACAACAAACAAATTAAAAAAAAAAAAACCTTAGGAATAAATCTAACCATGGATGTAAAAGACCTATACAAAGAAAACTACAAAACATTACTGTGGGGAACCAAAAGAAACCTACATAATGGAATAACATACCATGCTCATGAACAGGTAGACTTAACATTGTGAAAATGTTGATTCTACCCAAAGCAATCTACAAATACAATGCAATCCCAATCCGAATATCAACAGCATTCTTTAAAGAGGTGGAAAAACTAATCATTGACTTTATAAGGAAAGGGAAGTGTCCCCAGATAAGTAAAGTACTATTGAAGAAGAATAAAATAGGAGGACTCGCACTACCTGACCTCAGAACCTACTATACAGCTACAGTAGTCAAAACACATTGACCAATGGAACTAAATCGAGAACCCAGATGTAAATCCATCCACCTACGGTTACCTGATCTTCAACAAAGGCCCAAAGTCCATCAAATGGGGAAAAGACAGTCTTTAACAAATGTTGCTGGCAAAACTGGGTGTCTATCTGCAAAAAAATGAAACAGGACCCATACCTCACACCATACACAAAAACTAATTAAAAATGGATCAAAGACCTAAATACGTAACCAAAAATTATAAAGATCATAGAAGAAAAAATAGGGTAAATGCTAAAGGCGCTAATACATGGTGTAAACAGGATACAAACCATAGCTAACAATATACACGAACACCAGAAGATAAGCTATATAACTGGGACCTTCTAAAAATTAAACACTTATGCTCATCAAAAGACTTTTGACTGTGGCAAATCTGAAAAAGTTCTAATCTCTGAAATCTATGGGAAAGTTCAACACCTCTACAACAAAAATGCAAATAATCCAATTAAAAATGGGCAAAGGATATGAACAGACACTTCACCAAAGAAGACATTCATGTGGCTAACAGACATATCAGCAAATGCTCGAGATCACCAGCCATCAGAGAAATACAAATCCAAACCACAATGAGATACCATCTCACCCCAACATTTTACTGGCACGAATCAAAAAACAGAAAATAACAAATGTTGGAGAGGCTGTGGGGAGATTAGAACTCTTATGCACTGCTGGTGGGAATGCAAAATGGTATAACCATTTTGGAAAATGATATGGCACTTCCTTAAAAAGCTAGAAATAGAAATAGCATATGATTCAGCAGTTCCACTCCTAGGAATACATCCTAGAGAAATAAGAGCCGTCACACAAATAGATATATGCCCACCCATGTTCATTGCAGCATTATTCACAATAGCAAAAATATGGAAACAACCTAGGTGCCCATCAACAGATGAATAGATAAACTATAGTACGTACACACAATGGATACAATGAAACAATAAAGAACAATGATGAATCTGGGAAGCATGTCACAATGTGGATGAATCTTGAGGGCATTATGCTGAGTGAAATAAAATCAACCACAAAAGGACAAGTATTGTATGAGACCACTACTATAAAAACTCATGAAAAAGTTTACACACAAAAACAAACAATCTTTGATGGTTACAGGGGAGGGGAGGGATGGGAGGGAAAAACACTAAATAGGCAATAGATAAGTGGTAACTTTGGTGAAGGGTAAGACAGTACACAATACTGGGGAAGCCAGCACAACTTGTCCAAGGTAAGGTCTTGGAAGTTCCATAGACACATCCAAACTCCCTGATGGACCAAATTACCTGGCTGAGGGCTGTGGGGACCATGGTCTCGGTGAACATCTAGCTCAATTGGCATAACATAGTTTATAAAGAAAATGTTCTATATTCTACTTTGGTGAGTAACATCTGGGTTCTTAAAAGCTTGTGAGTGGCCATCTAAGATACTCCACTGATCTCACCCTATCTGGAGCAAGGGAGAATGAAGAAAACCAAAGACACAGGGGAAGATTAGTCCAAAGGACTAATGCACCACAAGTACCACAGCTTCTTCTAGACTGAGTCCAGCACAACTAGACGGTGCCTGGCTACCACCATAGACTGCTCTGACAGGGATCACAATAGAGGGTCCCAGACAGAGCTGGAGAAAAATGTAGAACAAAATTCTAACTCACAAAATAAACAAGACCAGACTTACTGGCCTGACAGAGACTGGAGAAACCCCGAGAGTATGGCCTCCAGATACCCTTTTAGCTCAGTACTGAAGTTACTCCTGAGGTTCACCCTTCAGCCAAAGATTAGACAGGCCCATAAAACAATGAGACTAAATGGGTACACAAGCCCAGGGGAAAGGACAAGAAGGCAAGAGGGGACAGGAAATCTGGTAATGGGGAGCCCAAGGTCAAGAAGGGGGGAGTGTTAAAATGTCATTCGGTTGGCAACCAATGTCAGAAAACGTGTATTAATTGTTTAATAAGAAACTATTTGCTCTGCAAACCTTCATCTAAAGTATAATATAAATACATAAGTAAATAAAATAAAAGTAAAAAAAAAAAAAAAAAAAAAAGATTACAGCCTTGGAAACCCTATCGGGCGGTTCTACTCTGTCCTACAGGACCGCTATTAGTCGGAATTGACTCAACGGCATTGGGTTTTTATAATAATACTTGGTTTTACAAGCTCTATGTGGGTTTTTCTCATTACTAAATTTAGCAGTATTTTAAATGAGATTTTCTGAAAGTTTATTAATGATATCATTATTGCATAATGGAGTATGACAGAAAGATTTCCATTGATAAGTATGTCAATTTATATTCAGCTCTGTATTCGGCACTTCACCACTCCAGATCATAATCAGCGTGAGTAGATTCTATTCTATTCTATGTTAAAAAAAAAAAAAAAAGTCTCGTTAAAGGTAATAACGTTAATCTTAATTTTAGAATTTGGCAAAGTCCCCAATGAGTGCATGTGAAAACTGGTTCATCTTATGCGACAGCATGTAGCATTTCCAGCTGCTTTCTCTGTCTAACCAAAACATTTGTTCACAATAGCAGCTGCTGCTATGCCTTGTTTTTAAACCATCGCACCAAATCAAACTGGAAACAAAGTGCCCGTAGTAAGGGAACTCAAGCCTCTGGGACGTTGTTTTCTTATTTCAAAATAAGAAAAGAAGAAAGCCAATTCATAAACTAGTTATCATTTACTCTAAAGCTTGGTTTCATGAAGCCCTAATAAATAAAATTTACAATAAACACTAATACTCTAAGCCCAGAGATTTATAAATAATTATTCTTTAGAGAATGGATCCATTTGAAATTACATATCATAAATGTTCAATACAGTGCATAGCTTATGTACTCAGATGAAATATTCTGGAAAAAATGGAATACAGGGGCTAAGTTTCTTATATAATATTATCCTGAGCCATCATCTGTGTCATGCTTATGAAGCTGCATTAGTCAAAGTTAATATGCTACATATGACTTACATCAAACTGAGTTGGTGTGAACAACTCTTTTGGAATGTGTCTTGTAATTTTGTTTGCCAAAGAAATGTTCCTTCTATTTACATACTTTTTAGAATACAACATTTTGTATTAGCAAATCTTACACTGTTTTAGAAGTAAATTTTTTTTTTTGAAAGAACTCCTTTCTCTTTATAAGTATCATCTTATGAAGGGATGAAAAAAATATACAACTTGGATCAGACTAACACATCTTAATTTAAGTATTAAAAGATGTGTTTGAAAGATCTCAATCTCCACATGTTCTGCAAATAAAAAGCAGGCAAACGATACAAAAAAACTTCTTGGAATTCTGAAATACCAATTACTTAAAAATTTCACCATCTGCTCTCATTGAAGCTGTAGGACTGAGGCATTTTCCTGTGGTACAAACCATGATAATCAGAATGTAACAGAATGAGAAATACAAACATCTTTTCTCTTTTCTTATTTGCTGTGGTGGTTCTTAATGAAAACTTGAGCTACACTAACAAAGGAAGCGGGAGGGTGGGCGCCCACCCCATCTCCTAATTGAACGCTTATATCCAGTAATAGCTTTTTGCTGCCCTGGGCACCACGACATTGCCTCATTTGGCCACGCACAGCTATTATTCTAGGAGGCAGCTAGTGAAGTGCCCCAATCCATCTGCTTGCTTTGCATGGGCTGGTGCTCTCCTTGATGTTGACAGCTGTCTTAATATTCTTAGGCCACCTGCTACACAGTAAATACTGGGTGGTTGGAACTCACCAGCCACTCCTTGGGAGAAAGATGTGGCAGTCTGCTTCTGTAAAGATTTATACAGCCTTGGAAACACCATGAGGCAGCTCTGCTCTGTCCTATAGGGTCCTTATGAGTCAGAATCGACTCGACAGCAGCAGGTTTGGGTTTTTTTGGTTAAGATGTCTGCAGGAGTTTATCCCTCTAGTGGATGTTTCAAAGCAAAAAGCTTAGCATTTCTAAACTACAGGTGCATCCTTGTTTAAGTGCTTTGGAGACCAGCACCGAGAGTCTGTTCTCATAGTTTTTTTAAATTTTTTATTCTTTTTATTTTTTTATTTTTTACTGTACTTCAGTGAAGGTGAAGGCTTATAGAACAAATAGTTTCTCATGAACAGAAGTACACATGTTGTTTTATGACATTGATTAACAACCCCACAACATATCAACCCTCTAACTTCTCAACCTTTTTTTTTTTTGAGTGAAAATACCCGTAGCCAAAGATACACCATTTCAGAAATTTCTACGTGCACAGTTCAGTGACATTGACTACGCTCTTCCAATTGTGCTGTTATTCTCACTTAAGACGAAGGCTTACAGAACAAAATAGTTTCTCATTTAACAGTTACTACAAATGTTGCCCTATGACAATGGTTAACAATCTCACAACACATCAACAATATCCTTACTCAACCTTGGGTTCCCTATCACCAGCTTCCTTGTCCCCTTCTGCTTTCTGGCCCTTGTCACTGGACTCCTGTACCTCGTTAGTCTCATTTGGTTTTACGGGGCTGTCCACTTCCAGGCTGAACAGTGAACCTCGGAGGTACCTTCACCATGGAGCTAAATGGGTGTCTGGGGGCCATACTCTCAGGGTTTCTCCAGTCTCCTTTAGGCCTGTAAATATGGTCTTTTTTTTGTGGGTTAGAATTATGCTCTACATCCTTCTCCAGCTCTGTCCAGAACGCTCTGTTGTGATCCTGGTCAGAGCAGTCGGTGGTAGCTGGGCACCATCTAACTGTACTGGACTCAGTCCAGTGGAGGCCTTGGTAGCTGTGGACAATTAGTCCTTCAGACTAATCTTTTCCTTGTATCCTGTTCTCTTCATTCTCCCTTGCTCCTGAAGGGATGAGACTAGTGGAGTATCTTAGACGACCACTCACAGGCTTTTAAGAGCCCAGACACTACTCACCAAGGTAGAATGTAGAGCATTGTCTTTATAAGTTGTGTCATGCCGATTGAGCTAGATGTTCTCTGAGACCATGGTCCCCACAGCCCTCCGCCCAGCAATTCAGTCCCTCAGGGAGTTTCGATGTGTCTGTGGGGCTTCCATGACCTTTCCTTGTACAAGCTGTGCTAGTTTCCCCTGTATTGTGTACTGTCTCACCCTTCACCCAAGATACCACTTACCTATTGTCTATTTAATACCCCCCCCCCGCCTCCCATCCCTGGTAACCAAAAAAGATTGTTACTTTTTGTGTGTGAAATTTTTCATGGGTTTTTACAATAGAGGTCTCATACAATATTTGTCCTTTTGTGATTGACTTATTTCACTCAGCATAATGTCCTCCAGTTTCATCCATGTTATGAGATGCTTCACAGATTCTTTGTTGTTCTTTCTTGTTGCACAGGACTCAATTGTGTGTATGTACCATAGTTTGTTTATCCATTCATCTGTTGATGGGCATCTAGGTTGTTTCCATCATTTTGCTATTGTGAACAATGCTGCCATGAACATAGGTGTACATATGTCTATTCAAGTGACGACTCTTATTTCTCTAGGATATATTCCTAGGAGTGGGATTGCTGGATCGAATGGTATGTCTATTTCTAGCTGTCTGAGGAAGCACCATATCATTTTCCAAAATGGTTGTATCATTTTGCATTCCCAACAGCAGTTCGTAAGAGTTCCGATCTCCCTGCAGCCCCTCCAACATTTGTTATTTCCAGTGTTTTTGATTCGCACCAGTAATGCCGGGGTGAGATGGTATCTCATTGTGGTTTTAATTTGCATTTCTCTAATGGCTAGTGATAGCAAGCATTTCCTCATGCGTCTGTTGGCCATTTGAATGTCTTCTTTGGTGAAGTGTCTGTTCATTTCCTTTGCCCATTTTTTAATAGGATTATTTGTCTTTTTATTGTAGAGGTGTTGGATTTTCTTGTAGATTATGGAGATTAGACCTTTGTCTGACTTGTACTGTCCAAAAATTTTTTCCCAGTCTGTAGGTTCTCTTTTGACTCTTTTGGTGAAGTCTTTTGAAGAGCATAGGTGTTTGATTTTTAGAAGATCCCAGTTATCTAGCTTATCTGTTGGGTTTTGTGTGTTGATGGTTATGGTTTGTATCCTGTTAATGCCATGTATTAAGGCCTGTAGTGTTGGTCCTATTTTTTCTTCTATGAACTTTATAGTTTTAGGCTTTATATTCAGGTCTTTGATCCATTCTGAAGTAGTTTTTGTATACGGTGTGAGGTATGGGTCCTGTTTCATTTTTTTGCAGATGGATATCCAGTTTTGCCAGCACCATTTGTTAAAAAGACTGTCTTTTCCCCATTTGATGAACTTTGGGCCCTTGTTGAAGATCAGGTGACCGTAGTTGGATGCATTTACATCTGGGTTCTCAATTCAGTTTCATTGGTCAATGTATCTGTCGTTGTACCAGTACCAGGCTGTTTTGACTACTGTAGCTGTATAGTAGGTTCTGAAGTCAGGTAGTGTGAGACCTCCAACTTTATTCTTCTTCTTCAGTAGTGCTTGACTTATTCGGCGCTTCTTCTCTTCCCATATAAAGTTAATGATTAGTTTTTCCATCTCTTTGAAGAAGGTTGTCGGTATTTGGATCGGGATTGCGTCGTATTTGTAAATCGCTTAGGGTAGAATTGTCATTTTCACAATGTTGAGTCTACCTATCTATGAGCATGGTATGTTTTTCCATTTATGTAGATCCCTTTGGGTTTCTTGCAGTAGTGTTTTATAGTTTTCTTTGCATAGGTCTTTTACATCTCTGGTCAGATTTATTCCTAAGTATTTTATCTTTTTAGGGGTTATTATAAATGGTATTGATTTCCTGACTTCCTTCTCATCGTTCTCTTTACTGGTGTATAGGAATCCAACTGATTTTTGAATGTTTATCTTGTATCCTGCTACTCTTCTGAATCTATTAGTTCCAGTAGATTTCTTGTGGAGTCTTTAGGGTTTTCTAGGTATGGTGTCACATCATCCGCAAACAGGGATGGTTTAACTTCTTCATTACCAATTTGGATGCCCTTTATTTCTTTTTCTTGCCTTATTGCTCCAGCTAGAACTTCCAGCACAATGTTAAATAGGAGTGGAGATAAAGGGCATCCTTATCTTGTTCCTTGTTTCAAGGGGAATGTTTTCAGCCTCTCTCCATTAACAATGACGTTGGCCGTTGGTTTTGCATAGATGCTCTTTATTATGTTGAGAAATTTCCCGTCTATACCTATTTTATTGAGAGTTTTTATCAGGAATGGGTGTTGGACTTTGTCAAATGCCTTTTCCGCATCAGTTGAGATGATCATGTGATTCTTTTCTTTCCTTTTATTTATATGATGGATTATGTTGATTGATTTTCTAATGTTGAACCATCCTTGCATAACTGGTATGAATCTTACTTGGTTGTGGTGTAGTATTTTTTTGATATGATGCTGAATTCTACTGGCTAGAATTTGTTGAGAATTTTTGCATCTATATTCATGAGAGATATTGGTCTATAATTTTCTTTTTTTGTGACATCTTTTCCTGGTTTTGGTATCAGCATTAGGCTGACTTCATAGGATGAATTTGGAAGTGTTGCTTCCTCTTCTATGCTCTGAAATAGCTTGAGTAGTACTGGTAGAAGCTCTTCTGTAAATGTTTTGTAGAATTCTCCAGTGAAGCCATCTGCGCCAGGGCTTTTTTTTGGTTGGGAGTTTTTTTATTACCTTTTCAATCTCTTCTCTTGTTATGGGTCTGTTCAGATTTTCAACATTACTTTGGTGTAGTTTGGGTAGGCCATGTGTTTCTAGAAATTTATCCATTTCCTCTAGGTTTTCAAATTTGTTGGAGTATAGTTTTTCGTAATATTCTGTTATAATCCTTTTTATTTCAGTTGGGTCTGTTGTAATGTCCCCCATTTCATTTCTTATTGGGGTTATTTGTGTCCTTTCCTGTTTTTCTTTTGTCAGTCTGGCCAGTGGTTTGTCGATTTTGTTGATTCTTTCAAAGAACCAACTTTTGGTTTTGTTGATTCTTTCTATTGTTTTTCTGTTCTCTATTTCATTTATTTCTACTCTGATCTTTACTATTTCCTTTCTTCCGGTGGTTGTGGGCTTTTTTGCTGTTCTCTTTTTATTTGTTTGAGTTCTGTAGTTAATGTTTTGATTTTGTCCCTTTCTTATTTTTTGATATGTGCATCTATTGCTATAAATTGTCCTCTGAGGACTGCCTCTGCTGTGTCCCAAAGGTTTTGGTATAATATGTTTTCATTCTCATTTGATTCTAGGAATTTTTGATTCCATCTCTGATTTCTTCTATTACCCACTGATGTGTAAGCAGGGTATTATTCAGTTTCCATGTAGTTGATTTTTTTTTCTTGCTCTTTCTATTGTTAATTTCTACCTTGATGGCACTGTGGTCAGAGAAGATACTTTGAATTATCTCAACGTTTTGGATCTTGTTGAGGATTGCTCTGTGGCCTAAGATGTGGTCTATTCTGGAGAACGTTCCATGTGCACTGGAAAAGAATGTGTACTTTGCAGTGGTTGGATGGAGTGTTCTATATATGTCTATGAGCTCAAGTTGGCTGATTGTGCCCTTTAGGTCTTCTGTATCTTTGCTGAGTTTCTTATTAGTTGTTCTGTCTTTTACTGAGAGTGGTGTGTTGAAGTCTCCTACTATTATTGTGGAATTGTCAATTTCTCTTTTCAGTGCTGTTAAAGTTTGTTTTACGTATTTTGGAGCCCTGTCATTGGGTGCGTAGATGTTTATTATGGTTATGTCTTCATGATGGATTGTCCCCTTAATCATTATAGTGTCCTTCTTTGTCTTTTATGGTAGGTTTCGTTTTAAAATCTATTTTATCTGAGATTAGAATGGCCACTCCTGCTCTTTTTTGGTAGTTGTTAGCTTGATATATTTTTTTCTGACCTTTGACTTTTAATAAATTCACATCTTTGTTTCTAAGGTGTGTCTCTTGTAAACAGCATATTAATGGATCCTATTTTCTTATCCATTCTGTCACTCTACATCTCTTTATTGGTACATTGAGCCCATTTACATTCAGTGTAATTATTGATAGATGTGGGTTTGTTGCTGTCATTTTGTAGTGCTTTTTTTTTGTGGTGCTGACGTTTTCTTTGTTCTTCTTACTCTCTTATGCTGAGTTACTTTTGTTTATGGATTTTTCTTTTCATTTCTTTTGTTTTTGTAGGTTTTGTTTTTGCTGAGACTTTATGTTTTTCCTCTTTTTTTTTATGAGTATGTTTGTTAACTTTCTTTGTGATTACCATAAATTTTACCCTTATCTTTCTAAGTTTGAAGCAGTCTACCATTACTTGGTATTGCCTTGCCTTCCTCTCCATTAGAAGGTTCTATACCTATGCCATTTATTCCCTCTTTTATTGTTTTGATGTTGTTGTCATTTACTGATTAACTGCTCTGATCCCCTGTTGTATTTCTTTTGGTTTTGGATAGTCCTCGAGAGTTCATTTCCTAGATTGGTATCTGGCTGGTACGATCCTGCGTCCTAGATTCTGTCTGTGAGCTGAAGC
Source organism: Dugong dugon (assembly GCA_030035585.1). Lineage (NCBI taxonomy): Eukaryota > Metazoa > Chordata > Mammalia > Sirenia > Dugongidae > Dugong > Dugong dugon. The sequence goes on from CM057473.1 coordinate 43,227,992, forward strand.
TCTTTGTCCTCAGATCGAAGAACTCGCTTTAATAATTCTTGTAAGTTTGGTTTGGCTTTTACATATTCCCTTAATTTCTGTTTATCTGGAAATGACCTAATTTCACCATCAAATTTGAACGAGAGTTTTTCAGCATATATTATTCTTGGCTGGCAATTTTTGTCTTTTCAAGATTTTATATATGTCATCCCATTGCCTTCTTGCCTGCATGGTTTCTGCTGAATAATCTGGGCTTAGTCTTATTGTTTCTCCTCTGTATGTGACTTTTTGTTTTTCATGAGCTGCTCTCAGGATTCTTTGTTTGTCTTTGGTTTTGGCGAGTGTGAATATGATATGCCTTGGTGATTTTCTTTTGGGGTCTCTTCTATATGGTCTTCGTTGAGCTTCTTGGATATCCAGCTTTTCATCTTTCATGATATTGGGGAAGTTTTTTGTCAGCAGTTCCTCAGTGATCCTCTCTGTGTTTTCTGTTTTCTCCCCCTGTTCTGGAATTCCAATCACTCGAAGATTTTTGCCTTTGATTGTGTCCCACATAAGTCTCAGGGTCTCTTCATTTTTCTTTGTTCTTTTTTCTGAGTTTTCGTGAAACAGAGTTGTATCCAAGTTTTTGCCTTCAATTCCACTGATCCTGTCTTCCACCATTTCAAATCTGCTTCTCAGCCCTTCTATGACATTGTCCATTTCTGAAATCTTGTTATCTTTTGGATTTCTAATTGTGAATATATATATATATAATATATAATTTATATATATTTATATATAATAATTTCTAGTTGTGAATTTATTTTGGCATTTTGTTCCTGCATTATTTTCCTGAATTCTTCCTCTTTTTTGTCCATATTTTCCATGAATTTGTCTATATTTTCCTAATGTTTGTCAGCTTTTTGCCTCAGTTCTTGGAGAATTCTTAGTATTAGAGATTTGAATTCCCTATCAGGTAGTTCCAGTGCATTTTTTTCCAGAGAAGAGTCATCTGGTGTTTTATTTTGTATGCCTACTCGAACCATCCTGTCCTGTTTTTGTAAATGTTTTGTTATTGTCTGCTGTTTAGGGCGTTCAGTAGTTATTTTTCTCGTTTATTGATTGTAGATTTGTTTGTTTCATCCCTTTTTTTTTAAATTTGGCTATGTCTGAGCAGGCGGGCTGTGTGTTCTTTGTTGTTTGCTCATCTGTGGGCACAATACTATTCGCCTCCTTCTCCAATTGGCAGTGTCAGTCACTCAGATATGGTAAGGCAGGGCAGGTCCAGCTGAAGAGGAGTTACTGGGACAGGTTGTTTGTGGCACTTACTACAGCCACCAGGGCGGGTTGGTAATCAGTGCAGGGCAGGTTCCAGTAGGCCTTGCCTGTGCTGCTTGGTGGTGTGATGTCAAGCGCATGGTGCAGCTAGGCAGGATGCAGTGGGAAGATTGTTATGTGTGGAGCTAAGATGAATATGGGAGAGAGGAGCGAGGAACAGGAGCCAAAAAAATACAAACAAAAAAGAATGCTAGGGGAGCTTGCCATTGGAGTGGAGAGATGAGAAACTATGAAATGGAGAAAAACAGAAAGGGGAGGAGGAAGAAAATAAAAGAATGAATAAGTAAGAATCAGAAAGGTTAAATAACCACAAAGTTCCCAGGGATCCCACCGGTGCAGCTATGAGGTCTGGGGAAGTCGCTCTCAGGCGTTGCAGTACAGCCTGGCTAGAAGGCATAGAGGTATACAACGTCAGGTATTCAGGGAACAGAAAGAGAAGGAAGATATAGAGAGACAAGAAACTGAGCAATGAAGAAAGACAAAAAGGTAAAAAGATGCAAAAGAAAACAAAACAAATTAAAAAAAAAACAAAAAACAAGAAACAAGAAAGGCCCCCGAAGAAACAGGGGGAAAAAAAAAAAAACAACGTAAAAAGAAATGCGCTCAGGGATCCCTCTGCACATCTGTGGAAGTCGAAGGGGAGTCTCCCCCACCACGCAGCTCAGCCTGGCCAGAAAGGGCTCCCAACTCAAGAAAAGGAAAAGAAAACAAACAAACAATTCAAAACAAAGAAATGAACAAAAGCCCCAGGATCCCAGCAGTGTGGCAGCCCAAACCGGGAAGCAGCTCCACACTCGAACGGAGCTCCGCAGCCCCGCAGGAAGAAGCAAAGATGGCGCACGGAGCCAGGTACTTAAGCAAAGGGAGGGGGTGGTGGCGAGAGGCAAGTAAGAAATCAAAAGCAGAAAAAAAATAAGCAACACTAGCAGCCAACAAATGGCACTCAGAGAGCCAGCTAGTGTGGGCTGGTGTTTCTGGACAAGAGACTGTGTCTGCGGGAAGCAGAGAAGGCCGAGTGTGGGTGAAGAAGGGTGGAGAGTGGGAAAGCGTATACCACAAATTGCTGGCTCTCTGCAGCCCCTCAGGAAGAAGCAAAGATGGCGCACGGAGCCAGGCACTTGAGTGAAAGGAGGGGGAGGTGGCGAGAGGCAAGTGAGAAATCAACAGACGCAGAAAAAAAAAGCAACACTAGCAGCCAACAAATGGCACCCAGAGAGCTGCCTGCTTGGGTGTGTGTAATCCAAGCAGCCGGCGCTTTCCGGTCAAGAGACCGTGGCCACAGGAAGCAGAGGAGGCCAAGCCAGGGCGAAGAGGGGTGGAGGGTGGGAAAGCGCACACCACAAATTACCGGTGGTTTTGTCTCCCGCTGGACACTCCGTGAGGCTGCTTTCTCATTCCCCCGTTTGCTGGTTTCCGATAGGAGTCCAAGATGGTGGATCCGTGCTGCGTTAGCTGGTAGGGGACCTCTGCATGAATCTCTCCTTGGTCTCCGTTCTCCGTTTGGTGCTTAGCTGAGTTCTTTATCTCTTCATTTGATGTTTTAGGGTTGCAGGATTGTTGTATTCTCTCTTCAGCTTAGTTTTTTGGATCTTTGCTGTGGAGGGACGGTGTGGTGCTTCTGCCTAGAGCGCCATTTTGCCGGAACTCCGTGTTCTCATAGTTTTGAGTGTAGTGCTTATGCTTTGGGAATGGTAATTCAGTTACAGCATGATATAGTAAGCATATGACACTGGAAGTCCTGAAACTCAGGGCCTAGTGGCACTGTTATTAATAAGATACTCAATTTTTGGAAAGTCACTTAACCTCTAGGAATGTCAGGTTTTCTCATGTGTCAGATAAGCTACTGAAGTGCAGTCTTTTTATGGAAGTCACGAGGTCACAGAAGGTGGAGATGAAGAGAGCATACTTACAGTTATCTTTTTTAGACAGCTTTCCCTGAATCTTCTAGACTGAGTTGGGAGTCCATCTTACATATGACATAGAAAAACTTCTGCTGTTGTGCGTCTGTCTCCCTTATCAACCTTTCTCCTTGAGGGAAAGCACTTGGTCTTGTTCATCATTGTATTTTTAAGAATGGGCATGTATTTGACACGTAGTAGGCAATCAAGGACAGATCCAAGTTTTGTTGATCTGAAGTTTTTAGAATTTGGGGGCCTCTCTGTAAAGAAAAAGAACTCAAGAGTAAGTCTAAAATACTAGATATAAATGTGGGTATTTACATAGAGTGAAAAAAATGAATTATGCAAATTACCAATGTAAAAAAGAGGGAGGGGCTAATACCACAAGTTTCACAAAAGCTAGAAAAGCCAATGTATGTTTCCACTAACTGCTTGGTACCCTCTATAATACTTTTATTCCTATAGTTCTAGTAGCATATTCTTTGATAGTTTTTCATATAATGATTTTGTAGTATAATTTTCTATACATAAAATATTCAGTCTTTCCTCTAGGTTTGTTGCTCTTTATTATTATTTTTGATAGAAGGGCCATGTAAACATGCAACACTATACACAAACACACTCACTGTTTGTGGTATTGCTTGAGGTATGTGCCCTACAAATAGAAATTCTGGTAATTCCTATTTTACATATGTTATAGATTGAATTGTATTCCCCAAAATTATGTGTTGTAAATCCTAACCTCTATGCCTATGGTTATAATCCCATTTGGGGATGTGTTGTCTTTGTTGTGTTAATGAGGCAGGATTAGTGTAGGATGTGTTTTGAGTCAATCTCTTACAAGATGTAAAATGAGCAGATTAAGCAAGCAGAGATGAGGGAAGAGTGATGTCAAGCCACATAAACTTTTTGATTAGTAGCTGATGGCTTTAACTACTGTGCCACCAGGGCTCCTATTCACTCTATTGTTGTTGCTGGGTGCCATCTAGTCAGTTCCAACTCATAGCGATCCTGTGTACAACAGAATGAAACACTGCCTAGTCCTGCACTATCCTCACAATCGCTGCTATGTTTGAGCTAATTGTTGTAGCCACTGTGTCAATCCAGCTCGCTGAAGGTTTTCCTCTTTTTCGTTGACCCTCTAGTTTACCAAGCATGATGTCCTCCAGGGACTGGTCCCTCCTGATAACATGTCCAAAGTACATGAAGTCTCAACCATCCTCCCTTCTAAGGAGCATTCTAGTTGTACTTCTTCCAAGACAGATTCATTTGTTCTTCTGGCAGTCCATGATATATTCAACATTCTTCACCAACACCATAATTGAAAGGCATCAATTCTTCTTTGGTCTTCCTTATTCATTGTCCAGCTTTTGCATGCCTATGAGGCAACTGAAAATACTGTGGCTTGAATCGGGTGCACCATAGTCCACAAGGTGACATCTTTGTTTTTTAACACTTTAAAGAGGTCTTTTGCAGCAGATTTGCCCAGTGTAATACACCGTTTGATTTCTTGACTGCTGCTTCCATGGGCATTGATTGCGGATCCAAGTAAAATAAAATCCTTGACAACTTCAATATTTTCTTTATCAAGATGTTTCTTATTGGTCTGGTTGTGAGGATTTTCATTTTCTTTATGCTGAGGTGTAATCCATACTGAAGGCTGTAGTCTTTGATCTTCATCAGCAAGTGTTTCAATCCTCTTCAAGTCCCCTTTAAGTCCGAGTCACTCTTGGGGCCTCTAATAATGTTTAGATTATTTTATACCTTTGCAGGAGCCCTGGTGGTGCAGTGTTTAAGTGCTTGACTGCTAACTGAAAAGTTGGAGGTTTGAATTCCCTAGCCACTTTGCCCGAGAAAGATTTGGCAGTCTGCTTCTGTAAAGATTACAGCCTTGGAAACTCTATGGGGCGGTTCTACTCTGTCCAATAGGGTCACTATGAGTAGGAATCAACTCAGCGGCAATGGGTTTAGTTTTTTGATGTTACACCTTTGAGTAATAGTTATGGTGTTTATGACTATTAAGCTAACAATCCTAATTAAAGAAGGGATTCTAGCTGGATTAACAATAGCATGATTTCTACTTCTCATACTATCGTCAGCAACACTGTAGAAAATTTCAGTATTGAAGACTTTACATATCATGATTCTGATGCTTTTTCACATAGTAAGAAGACTGGCCATTGAAGAAATGTGAGGACTATCAGAGCATTTTCTTTGGGAGCTACTTCTTGGAGAAATTCTTATTCTTAGAGAAATATTATTAGTTAAAACCATGATTTATTAAGATATTTTACTGGCTCCCACCCACTTTTATCCCCAGAAAGATTTCCTGTAAAGTCACTCTCTGGGTGGGCATTAGGATGTGGGACCTGCTGAGTCACAGTAGGGGGACACATCTGGTAGTTATTTAACATTTCTTTTAGGAGATAAATTATTCTCTGGGCCTTCTAGCCAGAGGGAACAGTTTGCTCTGTACTTTCTTTGCTGTCATATTCTCTTGGGGCTTTCTGGTGGGTGAGTGGACCTTCAATTGAGAATCTCTACTAAAATAATAAAGCTACAATCAGGAACTTGTCTTCTTAATACGAGTGTATTATTCTAACCTTTTCCGATCCTCTGACTCACAGAGAAGGAGGAAGGATTTACAAAACAGAAAGCACTGGTAAATCTTGACGGAGAGTCTGGGATGAACCCAGTTGAGTAAATGGGCTGATTTAAATCTGCGGGTTAAATTCAGCCCAAACAAATCAGAGTGAGTGCCTTTGGCTGTGTGGCAGTAGGGGCTAGACAGCTTCTTGGTGGCAGCTGTGGGGTAGAAGGGAGGCTCACACGCCACCAGCTGCTTCTGAAATGATCTGGGCTTATAGGTAACTCGGAGTGTGAGAACTTAAAAGAACTTTTTACACCTCACTTAAACTAGCCGACCAAGAAGCGAGTTGCGGGCGGAGCGTGACAGGTATGGCCTTCTCTTCACCCCCGAGATTCATTCCGCACTGTGGCAACCACGTCTGTAGCGGAATTGGTTGAAACTGTGTTTAGGGGAACCGTTTGTGGGCAGAAGGGCAGCCCAACTCACCCTGGCTCTGCTGTTTACCAAGCGTTTTCATAAACTTTCAAAAGTCTGAAAACTGTTTACGTGCACTGGCTGTAGGATACAAACCAAATCACTAACAGGAAAAAAAAAAAAAAAAGCCAAACAAGCTGGCTGCAGCCTGAAGTCGTTTGGGCGAGAAGCCCGGCGTCCAGGGTCGCGGGCTGCCCACCTCCCTCACAGTCTCAGGCCAGTGCCCTCGCGAGGACCCCCGCCTCGGCTGCGGACGGTGGCTGCGCGGGACTTGGGGCGGTGCCGCGTCCTCTGGCTCCTCCTGGGGGCTGGCTGGCCGGCCGGCGGGGGCGGGGGGAGGAGCCGCCGTTCCGGGAGCGCGTTGCGCCCGCACCTCTCCTGCCAGCGATGCAGTGAGCCGCGCCGGCGGCCCGCCGCTGTTGCTTTTGCGCTCGCCGGCTCCCGCGGCGCCGGGCTCCGGGCGCACGGCACCGCCACGCCGGTTTCCCGCAGACAACCCCAGGCCGGCTGCCGCACCGGGGAGATGTCCGGCGGCCGGAGGAGGGGCGGCGCCCCCTGGCACAGCCTCTCCCGGTTCTTCGCTCCTCGAAGCCCTTCCCGGGACAAGGAAGAGGAAGAGGAGGAGAGGCTGGGGACGAGCCACATGCCGGCTCCCGGCCGGGGCGCTGCCAGGTGGGAGCCGCAGGGGGTAAGGGGGTGGGCTGCGCGGACTCCTCGGGACCAGAGCTCCTGGCCGGACCGCCGGCAGCAAGCTGCCCTCGGGCCAGGCAGCAGTTTGCTCGTCACTTTCTGTTCTCCTTCCTCCATTGCTAAAGCTTCCTCCTCGACCAGTTCCCCGCTCCGCATCACCCCTATTCCTTGGTCTGTTAAATCTGGGTAAAGTTCCTGACCTGCGGGGGAGTGCGTGTCCCCAGGGCCCAGCCGTACACCACGCTCTTCGCCCCCGCCCCCCGTGGTTGTGTTCCCGTTCCACACGCGCCTGCCCTCCAAGTTATTGCAAAAGCGATTTCCCCGGCGTTCGGCCGGCAATAATACGAAACAGTTGTGAGCGGAGCGTAGCAGTCAGCCAAGGGAATGAAGGCGCGATCAGAGAACCAGTGTGTAGATCAGGCAGAAATGGGAAAAGGTAAGGCTTTGGAGCGTCATCCTTCAGCTGGCGTCTTCCTGTCTTATTAAATGGTTTTTTTAAAAAGTGTGATACCAAGTTCCCAAGCTTTCGTAAAAGCATCGCTAGCTTTATCTAACAACAGTAGTTTCATTTACCATTAACCGGACGTTTAAGTAATGCCGCCCTTCTTTCATCTCTCTCTTCGGGAACATCGGCCTCAAGTTCCCAAGCAGGTTACAAAAACCAGGACTCGAGAGCTGTCTTGGTTTCAGTAACGAAAATGTGCCCTTTCTCAGTAATCTTTTTTCCATCTTCCACCTGCTGTAAAATCGAATTTTTAGATGTGTCTCATTAAAATGCCCGTTCCTATGAAGTCTTTTCATTCACTTTGTAAGGGGTAGGAGGTGTCAAGTAAAATACAGCTTGCCGCTTTAAACTTTTGATAAGAGAGACCCCCGGCACCCCCGCATTGCACTAGAAAGGTAGGAGGTGTGTAGCCCATGTAATTGGAAGGATGCCTCCAGAGAGCTAAGCTATGGTTCACTTCAAATGTTAAAGGGGCAGTGGTGGGCTTCAAAGAAAAATGGGCAGGAAACTGAGAGAACTGCAGTTGTGTCTCAGCTTGGTTCCATGAATATCTAGGTTTTGTGATTGGATTTGTGTTGTTTATATGTGCGTCAGTTTCACAACTTGTGAAACATTTCTGTTACTAAAACACCATATCTATCCACGAAATTGGTTAGTGTCCTGGGAAGTTTCAGCTGTTATTGCTCTGTCTGATTTTTAAGGGAGAGTTTCAAATTCAAAGTTTTACGCAGTACTTAAAAATAGTTTTGAAGTCTGACTGGTCCCAGCCAGGATGTGAGATAGATCTGCTGTCGTGGGCAGACAGCCTGTAGAGCCTGCCGTCACTGTAACAACACTAACAATCTTGGATTATGTGAAAGCATTTAAAAGAAGTCTCAAGTATACTCGGCAAAAGTTGGAAATTTGAGAGTCATTGTTAGAAAGGAATAGGAGGGCCGATTTCAGGTTGACTTCAGTATTGTCCTGAAAGCCTGTCTGCCTGCCTGCTACCCTGCCCCTGTTTTGACTTTTTAAGGCACCTCTCAAATCTCGACTCTTCTGACTGGAGCTAACCACTTTAGCGACTAGTCCCTTGTCTGCCTGCCACTTCTCTATTCTAATCATCTGCAGATAGTTACAGACTGTGGCTTTTTTTATATTTTTATTGTACTTCAGGTGAAGGTTTACAGAACAAATAGTTTCTCATCTCATGAAACAGTAGAACACATATTGTTTTATGACATTGGTTAACAACCCCACGACATGTCAACCCTCTCCCTTCTCAACGTTTTTTTTTTTTTTTTTTTTTTTTTGGTGAAAATATACATAGCCAAAGATACACCATTTCAAAAATTTCTACATGCACAGTTCAGTGACATTGTCTATGGTCTTCCAGTTGTGCTGCTATTCTCACTTTAGATGAAGGTTTACAGAACAAAATAGCTTCTCATTAAACAGTAGACATGTTGTCCTATGACAATGGTTAACAACCTCACAACACACCAACACTATCCTTACTCAACCTTGGGTTCCCTATCACCAGCTTTCCTGTCCCCTTCTGCCTTCTAGTCCTTGTCCCTGGACTGCTGTGCCTCATTAGTCCCATTTGGTTTTATGGGGCTGTCCGTTCCATGGCTGAACAGTGAACCTCGGAAGTGACTTCAGCACTGAACTAAAAGGGTGTCTGGGGGCCATACTCTCGGGGTTTCACAGACCGTGGCTTTTGACAATGGAAATTTGTATTGTGCTTATATGAGCACTAATTTTGTCCTCTTTTTTGTAACTTGCCAGATGTTAAGGGGATTGCAGATAATCCTTTGCGTGGGCGTTCTGTTTTAAATAAGCTTAAATCTTTCTTTTTGAGGGTATAAACATGCACAAAGACTTTATTGAAAGTTTGACACAAATGGAAATGCTTAGTTTAGTACCAGCGTCCCAGTAACACAACACCCTGGTGTTAACAAGATTGGAAACAGAATTGCGATTTGTCACTGTGATCTTACTTCAGAGTTAAAGGGTGTTGTGGCTGCTTCTCTTTGCAGCAAAAACCCGTTTTACCTTCTGTACTGGTGGACTTGGGTGCAGAGTAGCCAGCTCAGCAAACAGAGTGTGCTTGCTGTACTGGGGTGTAAAGGTGATGAGAAGAACACGCCTTTCCTCGAGGAGCCATGAGAAGCGGAGACCGCTTGCAAGCAGCATTACTAACGCCTGTCATGTATCTAGCACTTTGTAGTTTACAGAGTAATGTTTATAATATTATTACACATGACCTTGACCAACCTGCGTTATCAGTGTTCCCACCTAACTGTAAAACAAACCGGTTTAAAGAAACTTGTTCAAAGTCATAGTTATTTTTCAGTCAGTTAACATATTATCAAGTCCTACGCTGTACCTGTTACTTTCAGGCCCCTTGACAGTCATTAAGAGTTAATATCAGTATTTTGGTTTTTCAGTGTCCTAAAAATGAAACGCATTATTACTCAAACTCGTACAGTCCTCTTTTCTTCTTTACTCCCAGTGTAGACTTACGTGAATTTTATTATGTAAACTTAAGCATGTACAAATACAAATCTGGATATAAATTCCTTAAGAACAGAATGAGAAATTAAGCACAAATATAACCATAAGACCAACAAGTTAAATTTACAGCATTGTCCTGGTTTTGGCTACTCACAAAATGCCTATGGTACCAACTAGGACAAACACAGGATCTATGAGGTTTGCCATGATTGTACCACTCTGTACCATGCCATTATCTGGGTCTTCCAACATTTCTCTGTTTGAACCATGGGAACGCATTTGTTTTTATGGTATGCTGTGAGTTATTTGGACTTCACTTCGTGTGAGCACATCATTTATGTACTGAGTTTGCTGCTCTTCTTGTTAAGTTTCGGCAATTAAAGAAGGCCTGTTAGCATGTTGTGTATGTGAACTCGGGTGCAGGCACTGGAATTGCTTGGGAATACTTCTAGGCGCCCTGGTGGCACAGTGGTTAAGAGTTCAAACTGCTAACTCGAAGATCAGCAGTTTGAATCCACCAGCCACTCCTTGGAAACACCATGGGGCAGTTTTACTCTGTCCTATAAGGTTGCTGTGAGTCAGAATCGACTCGCAGCAGTGGGTTTGCTTTTGGTTACTTAAAGCTTAAGGAGTCCCTGGGTGGCTCAAATAATTAAGCTCTAGACTAGCCAAAAGGTTGGCAGTTCGAACCCACCCAGAGGTGCCTCCTAAGACAGGCCGGGCAATCTGCTTTGAAAGATCACAGCCTTGAAAACCTAAAGGAAAAGTTAGTTCTACTCTGCACACATGGGGTCACCATGAGTCACAATCAACTTGAGGGCAACTAACAGCAACAACAACAACTTATAGCTTGGGTGGTTGGCCAGATCCAGGAAGTGCTTATATTAATTTATTTTATATAGGAAATGAAAGCCACAATTGAAGTTTTCAAAGGAAAGTCGAGAAACTCCCAGAGGTTTGTGGATCCCGGTGTGAGAATCACTGCTGCAATGTTAAGCCTAGTTGATGAACACACAAGGAACAAAATCGTTAGATGTAGTTGGGGAGATCAGGGAGGACTTCATGGTGGACATGGTTTTAATGGGCCTTCACGGAGTAGATGATGTATCTAGAGGCAGAGAATTTAGCAAGGAAGATACAGAGAGATGGAGAACAGGCATTCTGCACTGAGTCAAGGCCTACAGGCATTTATAATCTGCCAGGGCTGTATAAATTGGTGGGACAGTGGCAGTCCCGATTTAAGAGAGGCAGTGAGAAAGTTAGATCAGAACTGGGTTGTAAAGGTCTCTAGACAGTGTTTGGCTCTCCATGTAAAGTTGAGAGAAAGTTTGCAAAAGCCTGCTAAACAGATACTGCTGAAATGTGAAAACTTGGATGATACCTGCCTTCTAGTTTTGTCCATTTTGAGAAAATGATTGCTCAACTTTTGTTTCCTTGCTGTATCATACACAATGATGAATGAATTCCATGTAACGTTTGTAACTGGGGAGGGAGATAGTAAGGAGGAACTGCATTTATCAAGGGCTGACTGTGTGCTTAATCCTGGGCCTTTTTACTTGCAGCACCTCGTTTAAACCTCATACTCAGTCTGGAGGGTTGGTTTATCACCATCCTGACAATTGAGGAAGCTGAGGGAGAGAGAGTTCTTGGTGGCAGACACTATTGGCATTTTGGTTTGAGCTGCACTCTCCTGTCCTTTATAAGATATTTGGCATCTGCGACCTTACCCACTAATTGCTAGTAGCATCCTCCAGTCATTGAGATAACCCAAAACACTTCCACATAGGTGGGCGGGAGGGAGAATGGTACCACTCCTGCTGAAAAATGATTTACCCCACGTCATGTGAGGAGCAGGTTTGAACCTAGTCTCTCTGACTGACTTCAAAGCGTGGATTCTTTTTCCACACCACCCAGCCCAACACGCTCCTGAACTGTGCTCCTTCAGAACACATTTGAAAATGCAAGTCAGTTGGAACTTTCCTCCCTTTGTTCCAGACTGGGTGACAATGTAGTCCATTTCAGGTATATTCTTTTTGGCTGTTACTTTGAGTGGCCTGACATAGTGTCATTGATAGAAGATAAGACAGGATTTTTAGACCCAAGGGGAGGGCTTGTGTCATTCATCTTGGTGTCCCCAGCACCTGTGTCAGGTGGAGAGTTAATCTGTGTTTGTTGATCGGAGCATTAAAGCACCTATTTGTGGTTTTCAGCTAGGGGCAGTATTCTTCCATCCTGGAAATGGGCACTCAATAATGTGAGGGGAGGAGGAATGGTTTTGCTTATCTCCATGACTGAGGATGTTGACTGGGTAGAAACAGGATGCTGATGGCCTGTAGTGTAGGAGATATTCTCATCCAAAATGTCAGTAATGTCCCTGATGACCAGCCTGAGAGCTGTCGGCCTTCAGGTTAAAGCACTGCTGTTGACCACAACATCAGTTATGTAAGAAAAGGGAACTCTGTTCTCTGAATTTTTATGGTGATTGTATTTCCATTGATTTGGAAGTTATATAGAGAATAATTGATAACTAGATTAGTTGCATCAGAGATTCACGTGCGGTGCTAAAGGACCTCGTCAGCAGTTCATACCTGTGGAACTAAAGTTGACTGGTGAATTCCGTATAAGTCCTTAAGTCCTCAGGGTTATTTTCTGAGTATTTAAGGCTCCGAGGTTAACTCAAGGCATAGAACATACTCTTGGCAGAGGAGTAGAAATACAGACTGTTTTAGGGTGCTACTGCCCTACTTTTTTCAAGTGAAATTTCTGCCTCTTAGGCTTAACAGGGTGTCTGCCAGATGGCTAATATGGGGATTCTGTTTCTTGATGAGGGCATTCTTTGAAAACTAACTCAGTTACACTCTGAATATGGTAGAGTTGCAAGTGTGCCACAAATTGACCTGCATTAGATTTATGTAATCACAACGTCTAATTTTATTGAAGCAATGTTAACGTTTTCAGGTTTTTTTTTTCCATTACAGTGGAAAATTTATAAAAAGAATAATGGCAATTTTTATAAAGTAGGAGGAAAATAATATTACCTCAAGACAAAATATTTCATTTTCTACTCAGAGTTCTGATGAAATACGCTGAAGCCCAGATATGCCAGAAATGCTCAATACAACTATGGTAGCAAGAAAACATAGTTTGAAGTAAATTTAAACCAAGGAAAATAAACTAGGTTATATGTTGAGGAGAGAGAATCAGCACAAAATAAAGTTTAAAGAACTCATATTTATTTTCATCTGTTTATTCCATAAATTTGAGTGGCTGCTATGTGTCAAATATGGTGCTAAGCAATGGGGACATGAAGATGAATGAATGACCAAAACTACCTTCAAAGAGTTCATAAAAAGTCTGCCCTCAAAAAGTTCATAAATTAATGAGGTAGGTAGACATGTACATACCTATTGTTAAGCTCATTTCTGGTATGTGTGACTTGTTTGGTGCAGAATACAGTTAATTTTTCATGAATGGCATACATTTTATGTAAATTTTAATTGGGCTTTCAAAAGTATCTCCTCATATTAACTTTTCTCTGAGCATGGTTTGATTAGCACCCTTTCCTGGGTGATGGGGGCCAAGAATAGAAGGGATACTTTTCATATTAAAAATATGTGTGTGTGTGTGTATGTGTGTGAATTACCTATCTTAGAATTAAAGAAAACAAGACTGGTTCAAGGCCTGGTAGATATCTGTGTAGAAAAAGTGAAGAAAAAAAAAAAAAAAAAGAATTTATGGTTCTGAGTTGGCAAAAATCCTCCAAAGAAAGAATGAACTACATTAACATGTTCAAATGAGAAAATTTTTGATGAAGACTGTAAATAAATAGCAGTATTTATAATGCAGAGTAGTTTGGTATTTTGAAATTTACTAGAACTGTGAAGCTTATAATCTATCATGTGAAACTGGGTGGAGTTAACATTTAAGATCACAAAACTTTTGACTCAACTCATTTTTGTGAGATCATGTATCATCTACCTTGAGTAACAACTTAGCCTCCTGTATGATCCTGGGCAGGTCATTAACCCTCTCTGAGCCTTTTAGTTATAATGTGAGAGAGTTGGCACTCATTTCTAAGTTCTCTTCCAGCTTTGGCATACCAGCCGAAACTCCACCGGTGATAGGTGTGTCCAGACAAAGAAAAAGGCCTTATAGATTAGGAAGCCTTATGTTTACTGGAAATATCACATATGAAAATGCATTAGTTAATTCCTCCACGTGATCCTAACATCTTAGTGATTTCATTTGAAAACTTCATCTCTCTTAACAAGAATTAATTAACTGATACCAGGCACTGTGTTAGGTACTGGGAATCCATTAGTAAACAAGACGAACATGGCTTCTGCCCTAAGACACTCACGCAGTTTTTTGGGGAAGGCAGGCATGGCACAGCACAAGTCTTTCTTCCCTTCTTAAAATGAGTACTCAGGTGACATGCAGGGAGCTCCAGGAGCATTTGACAGGTTGGGCCCACCCTTAAGACGGCCTCCTTAGAGGAAACTGGTGTAAACTCCTTTAAGCTGTTTTCTTCTGGTAGTTCTGTCCATGTGTGTAAATGATACTTCACTTTTCTTTCTGGTTTTTATAAACTTTAGATAAAATATATTGGCTTTTGGTTATGGTAGATGAGAGTTTAACTTTTACGTCTTTTCCCATCTCCCTTCACCCATCCATACAAAATAATTGTTACCACTTTTGGGGTTAAACAAAAAATCAGTGTTTAGGTTTTTATGACTACGTAAATATTATTTTCTGCTAAGCCAAATCCTGTACTATAATTACATTTTTTAAAATTGTATAATCTTTTGTTTTTCCTGGTTTTAATTGTTTTTCATTTTTTTTTAACTTTGTCTAAGATGCTCAAACATATTTATAAAGTCCCTTTCGGTGTGTGTTTGCTGTTTTTGCCACACCAATAAATCACATCTCTCAGTTCACCCATGAGCCCTCTAAGACCTTTCTTTTGGCACCTGTATCCTCCTCTGATTTAGCCTAGTAGTTCCTGAGCTTGCTGCATTGGTCTCTTCTGTTCAGCCCTGTGGTAGGGCTCTTGTTTTTGGATCTCTTTTCTTCCTCTTTCTTGGCTAACTCCCCTGTTTTGTTGGAGAATATCTTCCAGGAGCTTTTTGAGAAGAGGTGCATATGAGGTTTTTTTTCCCCCCCCCCTCAGTCTTTGTATTTCTCAGGATACCTTTTCTAGTCTCTTTGATTAATAGATTGTCTGGGTGTAAGATTATAGGGTAGAAAGTATTTACTCTCTGAATTCTAAAGACATTTCTCCATTATCATTCTCTTTAAAATTATTGTTGTTGAGAATTCTGATGCCAGTCTGATTTCTGGACCTTTTTATGTGAGTTTTTTCATCTGTGAATTTTTAGCATCCTTTTCTCCCCCGCCTCTTTTTAATCCAGTTTATATAAATTCACAGTACATACCTTAGATAGTGCGTTTTTTATTTCCCCTTTATTCTGTGGGTATTTGGTGGGTTTTTCATATGAGAGACTTATGTCTCACTATTTAGGATAGAGACTTTTGCTCAAGCTCCGTTTTTGGTCTGTGCCTTCCATGCCTCTACTATTCTTGGTATTCTCGAGTGTTGAGCCCCTCTGGTTTAAATTTTCCAGTCTTCTGCCAGATGTCTCTGAGTTGAAGATGTGATTTGAGACAGGGTTAACGGACTTTCATCTAGTCCACATTTTCAGCCTTGTGTCTCATTACTTAACGTGTGCCTCCAAGTTCTGAGATGCTTCCAGAGTTGTACTGGGACAAACTGAACTGATAGTTTCCTCTTCTTCTTCCACTTGCATTGCAGTCTTATTTCTACAAGTCATTCCTATGCCCGCTTTTCTCTTTCAAAAATCTGTTGACAATCTGTTGAATGCTGTTGCCCTTCCTCTTGTTACCTAGTAGCTTATTTCCTTTTATTTACTCCTTTACTGTCATTTTGGTGGGGCTTTTGGGTGGAACGGAGCCCTGGTGGTGCTGTGGTTAAAAGTTTGCTCCTTGAGAGTGACAGAATGGATAAGAAAACAGGATCCATCAATATGCTGTCTACAGGAGACACACCTTAGAAACAAAGACGTGAATTTATTAAAAGTCAAAGGTTGGAAAAAAATATATCAAGCTAACTACTACCAAAAAAGAGCAGGAACACTACCTGACTTCAGAACATACTATACAGCTACAGTAGTCAAAACAGCCTGGTACTGGTACAATGACAGATACATTGACCAGTGGAACAGAATTGAGAACCCAGATGTAAATCCATCCACCTACGGTCACCTGATCTTCGACAAGGGCCCAAAGTCCATCAAATGGGGAAAAGACAGTCTTTTTAACAAATGGTGCTGGCAAAACTGGATATCCATTTGCAGAAAAATGAAACAGGACCCATACCTCACACCGTATACAAAAACTACTTCAGAATGGATCAAAGACCTGAATATAAAGCCTAAAACTGTAAAGTTCATAGAAGAAAAAATAGGACCAACACTTCAGGCCTTAATATATGGTATTAACAGGATACAAACCATAACCATCAATGCACAAAACCCAACAGATAAGCTAGATAACTGGGATCTTCTAAAAATCAAACACCTATGCTCTTCAAAAGACTTCACCAAAAGAGTAAAAAGAGAACCTACGGACTGGGAAAAAATTTTTGGACAGTACAAGTCAGACAAAGGTCTGACCTCCATAATCTACAAGAAAATCCAACACCTCTACAACAAAAAGACAAATAATCCTATTAAAAAACGGGCAAAGGAAATGAACAGACACTTCACCAAAGAAGACATTCAAATGGCCAACAGACACATGAGGAAATGCTCGCGATCACTAGCCATTAGAGAAATGCAAATTAAAACCACAATGAGATACCACCTCACCCCGGCATTACTGGCACAAATCAAAAACACTGGAAATAACAAATGTTGGAGGGGCTGTGGGGAGATGGGAACTCTTACGCACTGCTGGTGGGAGTGCAAAATGATACAACCTTTTTGGAAAATGATACAGCACTTCCTCAGAAAGCTAGAAATAGACATACCATTTGATCCAGCAATCCCACTCCTAGGAATATATCCTAGAGAAATAAGGGTCGTCACTCGAATAGCCATATGCACACCTGTGTTCATGGCAGCATTGTTCACAATAGCAAAACGATGGAAACAACCTAGATGCCCATCAACAGATGAATGGATAAACAAACTATGGTACATACAGTGGAATACTATGCAACGAGATAGAACAGCAATGAATCTGTGAAGCATCTCATAACATGGATGAAACTGGAGGACATGATGCTGAGTGAAATAAGTCAATCACAAAGGGACAAATATTATATGAGACCTCTATTGTAAAAACCCATGAAAAAGTTCACACACAAAAAGTAACAACCTTTGTTTGTTACCAGGGATGGGAGGGGTGGGGGGGAAATACTAAATAGGCAATAGATAAGTGGTATCTTGGGTGAAGGGTGAGACAGTACACAAACAGGGGAAACTAGCACAACTTGTACAAGGAAAGGTCATGGAAGCCCCATAGACGCATCCAAACTGCCTGAGGGACTGAATTGCTGGGCGGAGGGCTGTGGGGACCATGGTCTCGGGGAACATCTAGCTGAATTGGCATGACACAGCTTATAAAGACAATGCTCTACATTCTGCCTTGGTGAGTAGTGTCTGGGGTCTTAAAAGCCTGTGAGCGGCCATCTAAGATACTCCACTGGTCTCATCCCTTTGGGAGCAAGGGAAAATGAAGAGAACAGGATACAAGGAAAAGATTAGTCCGAAGGACTGATTGTCCACAGCTACCAAGGCCTCCACCGGACTGAGTTCAGTACAGCTAGATGGTGCCTTGCTACCACCACTGACTGCTCTGACCAGGATCACAACAGAGGGTTCTGGACAGAGCTGGAGAAGGATGTAGAGCATAATTCTAACTCACAAAAAAAAACCCACCAGATTTACTGGCCTAAAGGAGACTGGAGACACCTCAAGAGTATGGCCTCCAGACACCTTTTTAGCTCAGTGGTGAAGTTACCTCCGAGTTTAACTGTTCAGCCTGGAAGTGGACAGCCCCGTAAAACCAAATGAGACTAACGAGGTACAGGAGTCCAGTGACAAGGGCCAGAAAGCAGAAGGGGACAAGGAAGCTGGTGATAGGGAACCCAAGGTTGAGTAAGGATATTGTTGATGTGTTGTGAGATTGTTAACCATTGTCATAGGGCAACATTTGTAGTAACTGTTAAATGAGAAACTATTTTGTTCTGTAAGCCTTCATCTTAAGTGAGAATAACAGCACAATTGGAAGAACGTAGTCAATGTCACTGAACTGTGCATGTAGAAATTTTTGAAGTGGTGTATCTTTGGCTATGTGTATTTTCACCAAAAAAAAAAAAAAAAAGTTTGAGAAGTTAGAGGGTTGATACGTTGTGGGGTTGTTAACCAATGTCATAAAACAACGTGTACTACTGTTTCACGAGGAACTATTTGTTCTGTAAGCCTTCATCTGAAGTACAATTAAAAAAAAAAAATTAAAAAAAAAGTTTGCTCCTTGGAAACCCTATGGGGCAGTTCTGCTCTGTCCTGTAGGGTCGCTGTGAGTCAGAATTGACTGGACAGCAATGAGTTTGGGTTTTGGTTGGGGGGAACAGAGTTAAACGTGTTCATCTATCCTGGTTTGCTAGAAGTATGTAGAAAATCTTTGCACATCTTTGTTACCAGACTTTTTATTATTTGATTACAAATTGAACTTTTCAACAGTGGCTATTGGGAAATAATTGCTAAAAGGTTATAAATCAGAGATTTCCAGTGTACTTGTAAAATGACACACGCTTAAAGTGCTAATTGCAAATAAGATGTTGGAACAAAAACATAATTTGTGATATGCTGAAGTGTAAAATGTCCCCCAACATATCTATAAAATGCAACTGTGGTTTCTTTAGTACGACACAGACCTTTAAAGGAGCATACCTTGTATAGGTTCTCTATGATAGCAGTGCAAATGGCAGTGCCAGAAGTGACATGAAAATGAAATGTGAGTGCTCTCATAAATACTAGTTTCATGTCATTTCTGGGAGATACAGCGTAGAAATTTGTGCTGAGTCTGAATTAAAACTTCTACGAATAGTGAATACTACGTCAGTGGCAGATCTTAATTTTTTGTAACTAACCTTAATTACGTGCTTCTTACGACAAGGAGTGAAATCTTTTCAATTCTGTGTTTTAATAATTGGGGACAGGTTAGATGAGATGTCAGCTTTTTGTCTTTCATTGTCTTGCTTGATCACCAAGGAGCATAACCTGGCTGGAAGGGTGGCCTTGTACTATATTAGGCAGAGACAAATATGAACTGTAATAATTCTGATTGTTTCATTGTTCCACATGGGCAGATAAGGATCTTGTTCGACAATGTTGTGTATATTATGAGACAAAGAAAGTACTGTTACGTAGTATTTGTAGTATTTATATTTTGTTCTTTGCCTATTTTAAATTCATAGCTTGTAATTGTTTTCACTAATTTATTTTTATTTGCTTTTTGATCGACTATAGTACTACTTTTTTTTGTCTTTTTAATAGTAGTGTACACGTTTACAGAAAAAGTATGAAGTTATTAAAAAAAAATCAAAAAAGGAAAAAACCACACTGATAACACCCTACCAGAGACAAGTGCCATTCTTCCAGATCAATCCCTAGGTGCTTACCTGCATGTAGAAATATTTTTATAAAAAGTACAAATTCTGTTCAGGATTTTGAAACTTGAATTTTTCACTTAACAATAGTGTTTTAATATTTTCTTTTGTAAAAAATATATTTGTACAAGTCATAAAAATAATTGTAAATTTAATCCTTAAAAAAATTTTAGTTGTGTCTTCACTTTTCAGAATCTGGTTTCAAATATCCAAATGAGTCTCTGCTTGTAGGGCGTTTGTATTGTAATAGCGGTCAGAAAATAACATATAAAGTTCATTGAAGGAAAAATAAAGCAAGATGAGGGGATGGAACATGATGGAAGTGGTGAGTCTGGGGTAAGGCGGGTGATCATGAAAGGTCTGTTTGTTGACTAACATTTGAGAAAAGATTTGAATTATATTTCAGAGTGAGACATGAACAAATCTGAGAAAGAACTTTCCAGATAGAGGGAACAGCTAATTCCAAGGTCCTGGGGCAGGATCCAGGGAGCCTTGGTGGCACAGGGGTTAAGCGTTCCACTGTAACCAAAAGGTTGGTGGTTTGAACCCACCAGTCAGTCTGTGGGAGAAAGATGTGACAGTCTGCTTCTGTAAACGTTACAGGCTAGGAAACCCTAAGGGGCAGTTTTACTCTGTGCTATAGGTCACTTGAGTCGGAATCGACTTGACAGCAATGAGTTGTTTGGTTTGGCAGGATCATGTTGCCGCAGATGCCATTGTGGGCAGAAAGGAGGGGAGAGTGGGTGTCGATGACATGGGGAAGGGCTCAGATGGGGTAGGACTTGGTGTGCCATGATAAGGAGTTCAGATGATGAGATCTACTGTTTTGAAAGGATCTCTTGGGCACGGGTTTATATGTGTGTCTGTTTAACTATATCTGGAAAACCTTACAGAGGAAGAAAGATTTGTATTGGAGGTTGGAGGTGAGGTCAGGCTTGGCCTGGCCCTGAGGAGCTCTGGGAGGACACAGTCTTAGCTGTCCTTGGATCTCCAGGTCTTTCCCTTGGGACAGTTTGTTGAAGGAAACATGAATGAGTCCCCATTTTAGAATGCAGCTAAAATGCTGTTCTGAGTTCATATCACAGCAAAAGATGCAGGGTATTAATTCTTGTGAGTTGAGACAAACTTTCAGAATCTGAAGGGTATGGGATGGAGGATTTGGGGGGAACAGAGCAGTACATGAATATGGTGGATGATCAGGTATGCTTCAAACATACTGAGATTCTCATTCTATAGCCTATGATTGAGGTGTAATTATGGGTCTTGTTTTAAGGGCATGAGGTGAGGAACAGGAAGTAAAGAAGCTTCAAGGTAGATACATAAATTATGGGAGAGCACTGACGTTATAGGGAAAAGCAGTGTCAGAAGTCTAAAAGTGCAAAGCTACTGAGCCTCATAATTATGTCTGTTGCCTTTCCTCCCTTCTCTCGATTTTCCTCCAAAGAGTTTTGGTATCGTTAAAATGCGAGACGTTTGAGCTAAAATACATGCTGTTTGACTGCTTTTAGTTACCTTTTAATTTGAAGCCCAGAAATAGTGACATAACCACCTATTTTACATTCTGTTAATAGTCATTAAAAAATACAAGTGCCACTCAACTCCTGGCAGCCACTGTCTGTGGATGGACGGTTTTCCAGATGGTTGTTTCTACATCACTGTTGTGGAACTCAGTCTTTATCCTCATAGAAGCAAGGTTGGTCATGCTGGATAGGGCTCCAGGCCAATGCAAAAGATCTGTTTCTTCCATAATATACCTGCATTATAGTATTGAACAAAGTTAGGACTTGTCATGTGAAGCAATGTTTCTAAGAAAAAATTCCCAGTCTAGTATAGATAGCTCACAAGCCTGTATTTAAAGATCTAATTGACGGCTGAGAGAGTCAAGTCTAAGGGGATAGAGGACAGGCTGGGTGGTAGCTTCAGTAACTTAGAAATGAGGGACAGTGGAAGTTTCTGCCTCTTTGTTATAATGCCCTGGGATTAGATTCCGAATTGATTTCTTGGCCATAGTCTTTCTCCTCCTTTACCACAAAATCCTTGGGATTTATCTACCTGTTCCTTTTTCCACTAACTCTATTATGGGGGGATTGTAGCAACGTGGAAATGTAGATCTGGCGGAGATCCTTGTATCAGCTGGTCTGACCCTTCCGATTTACTTATTTGTAAAATCAGGTCCAGAACAGTGCTTTTTGACTCAAACGTCTTGTCCCGAAGGTGCTGTCCCTGAAGCAGACATGTCCATTTTCCATTTTTGTAAAGTATTTTGCTACTAATGACAGCGGGAAAGGGAGTTGATAGGTAAAAGACCCCTTCTTGTCCCTCTTCTCATTTAATATTCCATGGGAAAGTCGTACATGGAGGACTCAAGTATGATTTGACTACATTTCAGGGGATGGCCAGATTCTGCTGCTCTCAGTGTTTCATCACAGAAGTTGGGCCAGGTGGGCTCTGAGATGAGGAGTGGCACGCAGTTTACACAAGAAAGAAAGGCCCCGTGAGGCTACTGTAAAGAGCAAAGTGCTTCATTGTGGGCCATGCTGCTGGCACCAGCTGAGTATGTCAGTGGGGAAGAGGAAACAATAGATTTGCTCTCATTCTCTTTCCCTGTCCTCAACCATATTGCTGTTTTGTCTTCTGTAGACCACACCTTAAACTCTAGAGTGGGAAGATAATCTCTGGCAGCATCAGACTGAGTGGGCTGGAGAGGAAGGAGAGAAGGGAAATCCTTGGCAGAGGACCCTGGGAATGGTGTAAAGTCCCCAGGCACAGTGGGCTCTGGTGGCTGTTTAGATGTAAGAGCATCTCAAATCAGGGACTGACTATCGTAGGGTTAACAACATTCTGACCCCAAATTCTCTTAAAACTAACCTGGAGATGTTAGACGAATAATCAAGACAGTCCTTGTAACCCATTTTAGGCTTCCAGTCATTGTTATTAAGGCAAATTCCAGTAGATAATTTATAGAAAGGTATATTAAGGTATATGTGTTGTGAAAAAAAATTTTTAGGGATCCAGTCACAGATTAACGCTCCTAAAACATCCAAAATTAGTCAAATTCTGATGACAGACTTTATATTAAGTAATCCTGTGTTTGGGGATGCTCAGAATTATTGCCAGTGATATTAGCAGCAACAAAAATTACCTCCTCTGTGGAAATGGCAAGAAATTATAGACTACTTGTGTGTAGAGAGGTGAACAAGCGTCTGGAGACAGTTCTGGAGGCTGGATTCAGTTCTTTAACATTTCCAGATTTGTCTGGTGCAGCCACAGTAATGATGTGTGAGAGAAAAGGCATAGTGGGAGGAGGTTCCCAGCAGGGGTGTTACAGGAGAGAAAGAGTGGAAAGCTTTACTCTCTCTCACTGTGTTTCCACTGTCCTCCCGTGAGTATATGCAGCTGTTCCTGCGTGTCTGTCTGCTGACCACCCCGGAAGTTGCATTCTTACCACATAAGGAACTGACTCTGGGAGAGGCCCAGCAGCATCCCTTGTGCTTCCATCTGTGGTGTGGTCTGAAAGAAGGGGATTATTTTCCTTGTCCTACTCTGTACTTTGTGCTTGTCCCACCATGATCCCTGGGTGGCACAAGTGGTTTGTGCTCAACTAGCCCTGGTGGTGTAGGAGCCCTGGTGGCTTAGTGGTTAAGAGCTATGGCTGCTAACCAAAAGGTTGGCCGTTCGAATCCACCAGCCACTCCTTGTAAACCCTGTGGGACAGCTCTATTCTGTCCTATAGGGTTCCTATGAGCCGGAATTGACTCGATGGCAACAGGTGCTGACCTAAAAGGTTAACAGTTTGAACCCATGCAGTGGTGCTGTGGAAGAAAGGCCTGGCGATCTAATGCTGTAAAAAAAATTATAGCCAAGAAAACCCTGAGGAGCAGTTCTACTCTGTAATGCACGGGGTCGCTGTGAATCAGAATCGACTCGACAGCAATGGTTTTTTAATTTTGGCGTTTTTTTTGGTTGTTGTTGTGATTTAGGTGAAAGTTTAGAGAGCAAATTTGTTTCTGATTCAAAAATTTATACACAAGTTGTTTCATGGCATTGGCTGCAATCCCGCATTGTCAGCACTCTCCCGCTTTCCACCCTTCCTGTCCCCTCCTGCTTTCTTGGCTTTGTTCCTGGGCAGGTATTGCCCATCTAATCTCATATACTTGATTGAGCTAAGAAGCATGTTCCTCATGTGTGTTATTGTTTGTCTTATAGGCCTGCCTAATCTTTGGCTGAAAGGTGAACTTCGGGAGTGGCTTCAAGTCTGAGTTAGAAGGGTGTCTGGGGTCATAGTCTCGGGGGTTCCTCCAGTCTCTGTCAGACCAGTAAGTCTAATCTTTTTTTGTGAATTTGCTCATTTGTTCTACATTTTTCTCCCACTCTGTCCGGGGCCCTCTATTGTAGTCTTAGAGTGGTTGATTGGTAGTGGTAGTTGGGCACCATCTAGTTCTTCTGGTCTTGGGGTCATGTAGGCTGTGGTTCATGTGGTCCATTAGTCCTTTGGACTAATTGCTCCCTTGGATCTTTAGTAATTTTTCCCCCTTCTTTGCTCTAAACTAGAAGAGACCGATAGTTTTATCTTAGATGGCTACTCGCAAGCTTTTTAAGACCCCAGATGCTGCTCACCAAAATAGAATCTTGTCATGGATTGAATTGTGTTTCCCAAAAATATGTGTATCAATTTGGCTCGGCCATGATTCCTAGTATTGTGTGATTGTCCGCCATTTTGTCATCTGATGTGAGTTTCCTATGTGTTGTAAATCCTATCTCTATGATATTGATGAGAGAGGATTAGCAGCAGTTGTGTTAATGAGGCAGAACTCAATCTACAAGATTGGATTGTGTCTTGAGCCAATCTCCTTTGAGATACAAAAAAGAGAAGTGAGCAGAGAGACATGAGGACTTCACACCACCAAGAAAGCAGCGCTAGGAGCAGAGCGCATCCTTTGGACCTGAGGTTCCTGTGTGGAGAAGCTCCTAGACCAAGGGAAGATTGATGACAGGGGACTTCCCCCAGAGCCAATAAAGAGAGAAAGCCTTCCCCTGGAGCTGGCACCCTGAATTCAGACTTCTGGCCTTCTAGACCGTGAGAGAATAAATTTGTTTGTTAAAGCCATCCACTTGTGGTATTTCTGTTATAGCAGTGCTAGATAACTAAGACAGATGTAGAACACTGTCTTTAAGAACTATGTTGTGCCAGTTGATGTGGATGTCCCCCGAGTCTATGGTCCTTTGCCTTCTAGCCTGGGAACTTTGTCCTGTGAGGTATTTAGTTATATCTAAGAGGTTCCCCTGATCGTGCCACTTCTGTGATTGTCTGTATTAATAAATGAGGAGCACCTATGGTAATGTATTTAGAAATTTCCACCTCTGAACCTGTGTCTGCCGTGGGTATGTTCCTTTATCCCTCTCTCACCTTTTGGTATATCTGTGTACCAATTCGTAGATTATTGTTTGTTGATTCTATTGTTGCGGGATTGTCTGTACTTGTAATAGTTACCATAGTTGCCCTTTATTCCTGCATTCCTCTCAGTGTCCTCCCTTGCCTTGGTCACGGTGTACTGACTTCTCCTAAATTGTGTATTGCCCCTCTCACTTCACCAATATTAAGTATGTCTCTTATCTCTTTGGTAATTTTCCCTTCTTCCCCATCCCATCACTGGTAACCATCAGAGTCTTTTTTTTTTCCTTGTGTGTAAACCTTTTGTCGTTACTTTATAAAAGCCATCTCATACAGTGTTTGTCTTTTTGTGATTCACTTATTTCACTCAGCATAACACCCTCCAGATTCAACCATGTTGTAAGATGTTTCGCAGATTCATCATTATTCTTTATTGTTGTGTACTATTCCATTGTATGTATATACCACAGTTTGTTAATCCATTCATCTGCTGATGGATACTTGGGTTGCTTCCACCTTTTGCTATTGTGAATAATGCTGCAATGAACATGGGTGTGCATGTGTTTACTTGTGTCACGGCTCTTATTTCTTTAGGGTACATTCCTAGGAGTGGGATTGCTGAATCAATGGTATTTCTATTCCTAGCTTTTTGAGGAAGTGCCATCCCATTTTCCATAGTGGTTCTACCATTTTATGTTCCACCAGCAGTGAATAAGAGTTCGAGTCTCTCTACATCCTCAGCAATATTTATTATTTTCTGTTTTTTTGATTAGTGCCAGTAACATCAGGGTGAGGTGGTATCTCATTGTAGTTTTGATTATGAGTCAGAGTCAACTCAACAGCAATGGTCTTGGGTTTTTGGTTTAATTGCCAATAATCGTGAACATTTCTTCATATGCTTGTTAGCATCCTGCATATCTTCTTTGGTGAAGTGTTTGTTCATGTCCTTTACCTGTTTTTTAACTGGATTATTTGTCTTTTTTTTAAATTGAAGTGTTGAAGTTTTCTATAAATTTTAGAGATTAGACCCTTGTCAAATATGTTGTAGCCAAATTTTTTTTTCCCAATCTGTAGGTTCTCTTTTTACTCTTTTGGAGAAGTCTTTTGTTGAGCATAAATGTTTAATTTTTAGGAGGTCCCATTTATCTAGTTCATTTTCTTCTGTGTGTTCATTTGCAGTTATGCCTGGTGATCTACTTACGCTATGTATTAGGGCCCCTAGTGTTGTCCCTAATTTTTTCTCCATGATCTTTATAGTTTTACATTCAGGTCCATTTTGAGTTAGTTTTTGTGTATAGTCTGAGGTATGGATCCTGTTTAATTTTTCCATACATAGATATTCAATCTTCCCAGCACCATTTGTTGAAGAGACTGTCTCTTCCCCATCAATAACCTTTGATCCTTTGTTGAAGATCAACTGCTCATAGGTAGATGGATTTACCTCTGGGTTCTCAATTCTGTTCCGTTGGTCGATGTGTCTTTTGTACCAGTACCAGGCTGTTTTGACTACTGTGGCTGTATAGTAGGTTCTGAGATCAAGTAGTGTGAGGCCTCCTACTTTGTTCTTCTTTTTAAAAAGGCTTTACTTATTCATGGTCTCTTTCCCTTCCATGTGAAGTTAGTGATTAGTTTTTCCATCTCGATGAAGAATGCTTTTGGGGTTTGGATCGGGATTGCATTATATTTATATATTGTTTTGGGTAATGTTGACATTTTCACAATGTTAAGTCTTCCTATCCAAGAGCATGGTATGTTTTTCCATTTATGTAGGTTTCTTGGTTTCTGGCAGTAGTGTTTTGTAGTTTTCTTGTATAAGTTTTTTACATCCCTGGTTAGATTTATTCCTATGTATTTTATCTTTTGCGGGGCTGTTATAAATTGTATTGTTTTCCTGATTTCTTTTTCACAGTTCTTTTTGTTGATGTAGAGGAGTCCAGCTGATTTTTGTACGTTAATCTTGTATTCTGCCTCTTTGCTGAATGCTTCTGTTAGCTTTCTTATAGAATCCTTTGGCTTCTCTATGTGTATTTTTTTTTTTTTTTTTTTTTAATGTGCTCATCAGGACAACAGCTTTTGGGCTTCAGGAGCTCTTTTGGGCAGTAGTGTTGGGGAATGGGTAGTGTTCCACATCAGCGAGTCTTCTAAATAATTGATACCTAACTGAAAGGTCAGCGGTTCAACCCACCTGTGCCTTCTTGGGGGAAGAAAGACCTGGTGATCTGCTCCTGTAAAGATTACAGCCTAGGAAACCCTATGGGGCAGTTCTGCTCTGTCTTATAGGGTCGCTGTGAATCGGAATCAACTCGACAGCACAATACCCTTTAAGTATGAAAACATTTAAATAATATTAAAAAAGTGAAGCCCTTTCTAATCACATTATTCTCTTCCCTGTACAAACACCAGTTGTTGGTCTCAGCTGTAACACAAAGAGGCCCTCACATCACTGTTTATTAAAATGTGGCCAGAGGAGAATGTACATCACAACAACCTGGAGAAGGGGGTTGGTGTTGAAGATACGGATTCCTGGGCTCCAATCCAAGTGGAATTCTTGGACCCAGGAATCTGTTGGATAAACACAGACCCACAGGCGATTCTTTTTTTTTTTTTTTTGTTGTTGTTGTTGTTGGTTTTAATGAAGAGAAGTTTATTTCCTCACAGTCGAGTAGGCTAAAAGTCCAAATTCAGGGCGTCAGCTCCAGGGGAAGGCTTTTTCTCTCTGTCGGTCTTCTTCTCTTCGGTGTTCCCCCAGACTAGGAGCTTGTCTGCGCAGGGACCCCGGTCCAAAGGACGCGCTCTGCTCCTGGCACTGCTTTCTTGATGGTATGAGGTCCCCCGTACAGGCGATTCTGATGCACATATAATAGGGATTCTGAAGGAGTGATGGCAGCTCTGTGAAGGCAGGGACGCCCTGAATTTGGGGGTTAAATTGTCTGGTTCACAGTGCAAACCGTAGCACATGGAACAGTGCCAGACACATAGTAAGTGTGCGGTTCGTATTGATGATGCGTGAGTGAGCAAATTCTTGCATCATATTCTGCTTCCTCGTCTGCTCTGGGTGGAGGAATCTTGTTAGAATTTCATGAAAAGAAGTATATGAAATATCTAAAGTGACAGATTAGGGACTCTTCTCTATTTGAACTGCTTGAACTGTAGAATGTTAAATTTGCACCATCTCTTTTCAAACTTAGAGGTTTGTTTCATTTTATGCCTAGCAAAAAGTAAATAGATGCTGAGTGGCTATTTGATGGGTTCCTGGTTTTCAGCTAGGGTCTACAGAAAGTTGCTTAAAAAGTGAGGAGCTTTTGTGGTATGTTAACCTTGATTATTTATCTGGGTTATTTTGAAAGATTAACTCCCAAAATTCTGTTAGCTAAGTAATATGAGGCTATTTAGAGATGCAGGGTAGTTTTATTTGTGCCTACATGTGACTATGATCTCTGCCCTCCACCCCCTGCCACGAGCAGTGTGTGCCTTCTAAAAATAATGCTATTGAAATATTCCAGGGTCCCAAAGGGGGTTAAATTGTGAGAGAACAATAGGAAACGATTATTGTATTTCAGAAGGTTTGAGATCATTGGAATTTTGACATGTTTCTCTTTCCCTCTTTTTAAAATCTTTTTAAAATTTTATTGTGAAAATATACATAACAAAACATATGCCATCTGTCATGGATTGAATTGTGTCCCCCAAAAATATCTGTCAACTTGACTGGGTCATGATTCCCAGTATTGTATGATTGTGTACCATTTTGTAATCTGATGTGATTTCCTTGTGTGTTATAAACTCTAATCACTATGATGTAATAAGATGGATTAGCGGCAGTTATACTGATGAGGTATACGAGACTGGATAGTGTCTTAAGCCAAACTCTTTTGAGATATAAAAGAGAAGTGAGCAGAGACACATGGGGAACCTCATACCACCAAGAAAGCAGTGCTGGGAGCAGAACGTGTCCTTTGGACCTGAGGTTCCTGTGCAGAGAAGCTCCCAGACCAAGGGAAGATTGATGACATGGACCTTCCTGCAGAGCTAACAGAGAAAGTGTTACCTTGGAGCTAATGCCCTGAATTTGGACTTGTAGCCTACTAGACTGTGAGAGAATAAACTTCTCTTTGTTAAAGCCATCCACTTGTATTTCTGTTAGAGCAGCACTAGATGACTAAGACACCATCTCAATTTCTCCATGTCCAGTTAGTATTTTTCTCTTATGTTTAAGAGTCTGAAAGTACAACTGCAAGCCTTTTGAGTCTTTTCTGTTAATTTTTTTCTTTTTTTTTTACTAAGCAGATTATCATTATCTACTATGTTCTAGTTTTTTTTTTTTTTTTTTTGATTCTAACTCAACTGAAAATGACTTCGTTCCTGTTGAATACTTAAGTTCTTCCACCAGCCCCCACTCCCCTCTCTATGCCTTTAGAGAAAGATTATGTGGAATAAGTGTGGCTGGTATATTCTTTCAAGAGAGTTACACTTCAGTAATGGAAAGTACTACGTCATTAAGGAAAAAAGACTGTTGTTAGGTTGTTGTTAGATGCCTTTGAGTCAGTTCCAACTCATAGCGGCCCTGTGTACAACAGAATGAAACACTGCAGGGTCCTGCACCATCCTCAAAATCGTTACTATGTTTGAGCTCATTGTTGAAGCCACTGTGTCAGCCTGTCTCATTGAGGGTCTTCCTTTTTTTCGCTGACTCTCTACCTTACCAAGCATGATGTGTTTCTCCAGGGACTGGTCCCTCCTGATAACATGTCCAAAGTACATGAGACAAAGTCTTGCCATCCTCACTTTTAAGGAACCTTTTGCCTATACTTCTTCTAAGACAGATTTGTTCGTTCTTCTGTAAGTCCATAGTATATTCAATATTCTTTGCCAAGGAAAAAGGACTAGTGTGTATTATTATATTGTTTCCAGTGGAACACTGTTTTCTGATTAAAGTAAGCAGGCACAAATGGAGAGCTTGTTTGATACAGATATTTTTTAAAATTCGTTTAACAAATAATTTGAGTGCCTTCATGGTGTCAGACACAGTGTTAGGCTCTGAGACATGAATGATACAGCTTCTGAATTTAATGAATGAGATCATATTCTAGTTGAGTAAATGGACAGCCAACTGTTGGAATAAAGAGCTAATACATTTTTGAGAGGTATTACTGGATGGAATGGGAGCATAAAAAGTATACAGGTAAAGCTAGAAGTAAATTGTAATTAAGAGTTGGCGAGGATGGGAAAGGAGGATCGGCAGGAGAAAAAAGTGGTTTGCCGGCATATCAACTTGGCATGTTCTAGGAATGTGAAGTGGTTCTATGTGACAGGAGTGTATCGGGCTTGTGTTGGAAAGTATCTGGGGACAGGGCATGAATAACTTTCTATATTTATGCCAAGGACCGTTCATTTTATCTGTCAACTGATAGAGATTTGTTGAAGAATTTTTGAACGGGGTGACATGATCAGAGTAACTGTTGCGTTGACAGCCACGTGAAGAATGATTGAAGCAGAGCAACCCCGAAGATGCCAGAGACTAATGAAGAAGGGTCTCTAGTAACCTCAAAGAGAAATAGTGAAAGCTTTAATTAAAGTAGTGATTTTTAGACCAAAACTAAAATTTAAAAATGTATTGCGTTTGCTTTAAAACACAATAGATTTTTAAATTTTGGTTTAGCAATAAACATCATGAAACTTAAACATAGGATATTAATCTCAGGAAGTTGTAAGAAAGTGATACTTATTTTGGTAGTTTCTGCTTTAAATTCTTCAACTGTTTGCTCAGTATGAAACTACTTACCTATGTGCTGAGTTAGTGCTCTGTTTATCTGGCAAGTGTGTGGTGTGTGTGTGTGTGGTTATATTATGCACTTGGAAGTAATTACAGCTCCTTAAAAGACTCATTTCTACCTTAATCCCGTGGCCCCAGAGCTGCATTTTTCTGTAGAGCTTTTGTTTTGGAGAAGAAAGTTTACGTTTTCAGTTACAATCTCACTAAGGCAGTATACTTATAGAGAGCCCTGTGAAAACACTAAATAAAGTAGAACTTTAGGAATCTTGAAGCAAGAAACGAGGAGACTAAAGCTAAAAGCCCGTTGTATGGTTAGATAATTTTTAGGTAGATCGTTCAAAATAGATTGTTGTTAAAGGATACATTTATAGAATCATCAGGGTAAGTTAGTCTTGGTTATACCTCAATCATTATTACTTGATCTTTTTACATGTGTTTTGTAATCTGTTTTCTATTTTTGGTGGTGAAATACACCTAACATAAAATTTGCTATTTTAACCATTTTAAAGTGTATAGGTCAGTAGCATTTAGTACATTCAACGGTGTTGTGCAGCCATCACCGCTATCTAGTTCCATCTTAAATATATTTAAAATCATAGTTTAAAAGTTTTATTCATACTTAGGCCCTTGATCCACCTAAAGTGTGAGTGTGGGTGTGGGTGTGGGTGTGGGTGTAGGTGTAGGATTTGAGGTATAGATTTACTTTTATTGTATCAATCTGTGTTGTTTTTAATTTAAACTTAAATAGACCTGTATCAAGCTGAACTGTAAACAGCCTTGTAACAAAAGATAAGGCTAGTAAAATAGGAAGAAAAAAAAAAAAGGTAAGAATCACTCTTTTAAAATAGCGACCATTTGAGACATTCTTATTAAGATGTATGTGTGTATACAGGTTACAGTTCTGAAAAATTTTTTATTTTCTACTTTGTCTCCTGGTTTTTCTTATATAATTTTCAATGTGTTTAACATTTAGCCCACATGTTAGCTTTTTTGCTTTTCCTATTGGCATATAAAACTTTTGAGAGCAGGGCTGTATCTTGTTGGTCCACGTATTCCTGCACAGAGTGTGGGATTTAATGAAATTGTTGTCCATTGTATTTTCCAGGTGTTCCTGATCTGTCTGTCATCTGTTCTCTTTTGGCCGTTTGTTCCCCTGAATACGCTATATAATAGCACTGGATTTTACAGATAGAAAGTCTAAGTAGCATAAATCCTGTCCTCTTTCCATCCTGTCTGCTGTGAGGTGTCCTGCATCTGATCACAGCTAGTGACACCTCCTGCTTTCTTACTCTCCACCATTAATTCACCCCAGTTCTGTTGGTTTTGCCCACTCTCAGTCCCCTGCCTGAAGGCTCTACAGACACTGAGTATAGGACAAAGATCGAATTCTGTAACATGTTGGCCAGTTCTTCATAGTCTGGCATCCAGTAACCTCTGGTCTCATTCTCATTTCTAGTAAGACTACCTTTGCCTGTTGCAGGTTCCTATGTTCCAGTCATATATTAAAAACAAACAAAAATGGTTTCCTGAAAATGCCGTATTGTCTATTACGCTTGCCTGTGTACCTCCTATGTGGGTACCTTACTGATCAGGCAGAATCTGCTGTTCCTTGTTTCTTCTGTGCTCCGTAGCGTTTTGTTCTTTCAGCAGCAATAACGTCTGCCAAACTGTATTGCAAAGGATTATTTGCATATCAGTCTCCCCTACTAGACTGAGTTTTGCAAAGGCCCGGACCGATTCGTTTTTGTACCCTCAATGCCAAGCGCAATCCCATGCACATGGTAGACAGTCATGATAATCTTTAGAGTAGAGCTACTCAATTTGTCTAGGATTATGCAAGTATGAAAAAAGATGACACAGAAACAAATATAAATATTTAGACCTAAAATTTACATGTGTGTAATAGGCAAAGTGAAGCCCTGGTGACAACAGTGGTTAAGAGCTTGGCTGCTAACTGAAAGGTTGGCAGTTTGAATCCACCAGCCACTCCTTGCAAACCCTATGGGGCAGTTCTACCCTGTCCTTTAGGGTTGCTGTGAATCAGAATCGACTTGATAGCAATGGGTGGTTTGATTCATAAACCGCGTTTACCATTTGGCAATGGGCTTTTTTTGAGTTAATAGGCAAAGTAATTTATTATGACATATAAGACATCTGTGAAGGTATTCCAGGCAAAAGACAATTAGAAGGACTGTCTGGAAAATTGGATTATTTTAAGGTGCTGTCTGGGACACATTTAGGGCTAGATAAGCCAACATCTATTTTAAGTGTTCCCAGAATTTATTAGATGACCCTATATGTTTATAATTTGCTGAATAGACATGCATTCTATTCCAAAAAATACTCAGCATAGGCATTAAAAAAAGATTAGGCTGTGGAAAAACAATTTAAATAAAATCTTGGTGAGCTAACACTTTTCCAAGGTTATGATAGTGGTCCACTGGTGCTCCTTCATTCAGGTGCATCATTACTGTGATGCTCATTATCAGCATAAGAACCTAATGAACTGGGAAATTTCCGAAGCCTGAGTATTTTTAATGTGTTTTTCAAGTTTAGAGGTTCATCCCAATGTATTCTTAGTATAACATTTTGTACATGAATCGTTGAGCTTTGCAAGTAAAGTACCTTTCAGTTATTGGTTTAAACACAGAAGCTACATCATTTTCATAATTTTCTTTTAATTTCACGATAAACTGTGATTTTTATTTTTCAGTGTTGAAAATGAGCCCATGAGCACAAGTCAGAAAAAGGAAAATGTACATTCATCAGAAGCAGTAAAGGTATAGTTGTTAATCAATAATATTTTATATCAAGCAAATTTTTTCTTAATTTCTGCTCATTCTTCCTCTTTTAGATTCTGTCATCTCATTTTGCATTTCAAAAAGAGCATCATAGCATTACTTTAAGTGGAAAGCCAGCCCAAATCTGTTGGACATTCTTTCTGCATCTTGAGGAGGGGAGTGCGGGAAGAGAGGAGAGCATGGAGGGAGGGAGTTATAGAGAGTGGTGTTCTTATCCCAGCTCTGCCACTAACCAGTTCTGTGACCTTCAGCCAAGCCATTTAACTTCTCTACGTCTTAGTTTTCTAGTCTATAAATTGGGTCGTATGAGTCCCTTGGTCTGTTTTCCCTGGAAAGTTCTTTGATTGATGCTGTGTTTTCTGAAATGCTGCTGGCAACTGATAGTGCTTTGAAGGGATAGAAGTTTATAAGATGTTCTTACATGGCACTGCTATGTCATAGAATGTTTGGTCCAGCTCACATATAAACTGGCTTCCTTTGCTTTGACAGGACGAGCATGAAAAGTGCATCAGCTACATACCCATGTAGATGATTATTGATAGGAGTGGTTAAACATCCTGGAAAATCATTTAACTTTGCATCATTTCTTTTTATCATTAAAGATTTTCTAGAAATTTGACTTTTGTGTTTATTGGTGATATGAGGCCAGGTATGTGGTCATAGTTTGGCAGTTGACCTGAATTCACAAGGTTTGGTCCCAGTTACATACTTTCTTTTTACATGATTTGTTACAATCAGCAAAGGAAAAAGATTGTACTTTCCAGGGATTTCAGAATAAATTAGCTTGGTCACTGAGAGGACCAGAAAATCATCTGAATTCTTCATGATTGATATGGGCATTAATTTAACAGTTTTGAAAACTCTGTAAGGTCCAAGTGCATTAAATATGGTAAAGATAAAGTTGTTTTCATTCTTTATTCTCACCTGCTCCATAATAGGAAACAATGCAAATATTTACTTTATTGAAAAAAAAAAAAAAATCAGGATTATCCTTGTTTCCCTTAATCTTTTTTCTCTTCCTCTCTTATATTTGGCTGCTAAATCCCACTGCCAGGTTCTATAACATTTCTCACACACTCCTCTTCTGCAGCCAAGTGTTAGCCAGTCTCCTGGTTTACCACTCTGTGTGGGCTCTGTGGCTTTCTCCTCTCAGTTTCTAAATATGTCTTTACTTTTAATCCCATGTCTCACATTGGCCTCCAGATTCTGAGTTTTTCCAGGTTGTCTGTGGGATAAATGGTTTCTTTTGTGATCAGAATCTCCCTTGGCAGACACTTGGGTAGCAGCTTCCTCTGCTCATTCACCAAGCTGCCTTCTCCCTTCCCCTTCTGAACCTCTTCTGAAGTCTCTTATCTGCTAATATGTTCTCTTTCTGTCTTTGTACTTATTTATTTATAGCTTCAAACAAAAATCCCTTTACTGTCATTTTAGTATGAACAAATTTAGTAATTTGTTCAGGAGAAGAAATCAGCGTGTATGGTGCATCCTACAGTGTTGATCAAGATTTGTATACCCTTTTTATAATTGAAGAAAGTGAAACCCAGAGAGCTTAAGTCATTTGCTAGTGAGAGGAGGCAGGAGAATTCAGGTGCCGTTCTGTACCATAATGCTTGCCATTTGCGCACTTAATTTTTAAGCCATGTTCATAAATTAAGGAGACCTGGTAGTGCACTTGGCTGCTAACCTAAAGGTCAGTGGTTCAAACCCACCAGCCGCTCAGTGGGAGAAATATGTGGCAATCTGTTTCCATGAAGATTTAGTATCACTTATAACCAACTCAAGAGCAGTAATAATAAACTGATAACAAAGTATTTTCTTTAAAATTGAGGGAATTTCCACTATTGGTGGTAGCAAATTTGCCAGGTGATATTTGACAGCCAGATATCTTAGTATAATACTAACTAAAATTCTCTAATAAGCAACTGGTTTTAGTATATGAATGCTAAGTTTTAGTAACTTAATAATTTAGGTAATAGCCCTACTCATTCATTATGAGAGCTGATGAAATTGCTTGTCTTTCAACACTGAGGTGAGGAAGAAAATATAAGATGTTAGAGATACTCGTTGGAAGAACATACGCATAATATTCATTCTGAAAAACTTGAGGTGCAGTAGGAATTTTCCAGGCAAAGAGGGCAAGTAATAGTTTTTTCAGCAGTGGGAATAGCATTGTGTAAAGACACATAGTAGTGAGAGAGTAGAGGAGAGGGGACAAATGAATGAGAGCGCATATGGTGACATTAGGCCTTACAGGTATTCATGTGTAGAACATGAATGCGAGTGGCAAGAGATGAGATTGGAGAAGGACACAGAGGCTATACCCACCAAGACCTTGAATGCTATGCCAGAGAGTTTGGTTTTTATCCTGAGAGCAGTATACAACTACTAGAGGGCTTTAAGGTAGATCAGATTTGAATTCTAAAAAGACTGCTCTGACTTTTGTTTGGAAAGGAGACTGGAAGACAGTAGGAGTGGAAGCAAGAAAACCGGTTAGTTCACTGTTGGCAGTATTATGTGGCAGTATTACAGGGGAGAAGTCATGGTGTCCTGATGTTTTGCTTGACCTTTTAACAGCAAATGGGAATTTTATAGCTTACGGAAAATGGAAGAAGCGAGACACAGCACGATCAAGTTGTTTCGGTTAAATTGAGCTGCAGTGAAGCATCCAGATGGAGATGGATGTCTAGTTGATAGTTGGATGGGCAGGTGCATACCTTAGAAGTCTGAACCTATAATACAGATTGGGGAATTGTCTGAGTAATTGAATCTTTAGGAAATGAGATCTCACAAGAAGAGCATGAAGGTTAAGAAGATTGAGGCTGGAACTTGGAGGAATGTCTTATATAAGGGATTGTCAGAAGGAATTGAGCTTGAAGAAGATGGAGAGAATCTTCAGAGAGAAAGAAAGAAACCTGAGAGCGATGTCATGGAAGCCAAATAAGAGTTGTTTTCAGGAAGAGATGCAGTGTCATATTCTTCAAACATATAAAACCCGTTGCCACTGAGTGGATTCTGACTTAATAGCGACTCTATATAAGACAGAGTAGAACTGCCCCATAGGGTTTCCAAGGAGGGGCTGGTAGATTCGAACTGCCAACCTTTTGGTTAGCAGCCAAGCTCTTAACTGCTGCTTCTCCAGGGCTCTGCAGACATATATGACCAAGACAGAAAAAAAGAGTCCATTGAATTAGTAAGTAGGAGGGAGATAGTGGTCAGAGGCATGTTTCATGAGAAAGCCAGATTGCAGGGGCTTAAGGAGCAATGGAGAAGAAACAAGAAGATGGTGAGAGTTGGTAACTCCTTTTTAAGGAAGTTGAAAGTGAAGAGATAGGAGAAGGTTGTTGCTAGACAGATACTTTTGAATGCTAGAGGCTTAGAGAGGGAGAAAATGGCCAGTTGAGGTTCCTCAGGAGATGGCAAGCATCGTGAACCAGTGCCCTGGTGGAGGAATCGGCCTTGGGAGGAGGAGTCCTTCTCCTTTCATTGTGAGGTCGCATGAAGGAGGTGGGCATGGGACAGGTGCTGGTACTGCAAGATGGATAGGGGAGAGATGGAGTCAGGACTTGAGAATGTGTCTGTGAAGTGGAAGCTGGTGCTCTTTGAAATGGGATAGTGGATGAGGTGTCTTGAAGGATGTGGGAAAGGTTTGAAACAAGCCAAGTGCTAGAGACAGTCAAGGGAAGAGTCACCTGGCCCTTCTTTATTTTTCATTTAACAGGCTCACAGCTCTCTACTCTTTGATCTTGTTCACTGTTCCTGCCACCACATTGGTACAGCACCTGCCACCTACTACAGGCTGCTTGAGGAGGTGACAGGATAAAGCTGACTAGACCTGCAAAAATGTAAAATGTAGGCTCCATGAAAGCCAGGCTTTTGGTATGTTTTTTTCACTATTGCATCCAAGCGCCTAGATTGGTTTCTGCTTGTTTATTATTTAGTGAATGAATGAATACATTACATTAACTTCTGCTGCTACTTGGTAGGCCGAGTTTCAGCCTGTTGCTGATTTAGGGTTGCATTCCCCAGAAACACTGTTCCAAGTCTTCTCCATTTTTGGATCCTAAACCCCAGCTTTATCTCTGCTCCTGCCTTTCCCTGGTCATCTCTCCTCTCCCTTAAGGAGGTTCCGAGCCACCTGTTAGGACCTTGCTCATTGTCTTCTCTACTTCAAGAATGTCTCAGGATTTAGACGCTCTCTATCCCACTTTACTCAGAGGAGGAAATATTCCCTACTCCTCTCCAAGGTTAATACTTTCTCCTGGACTCTTCATCTCGTTACCCTCTGCCTTTCCTTATGGAAGCTATCATCCTTCTCTCTCTCTCTTTTTCATTTTATTGTGTTTTAGGTGAAAGTTTACAGCACAAATTAGTTTTTCATTCAAAAATTTATACACGAATTGTTTTGTGACATTGGTTACAATCCCTGCAATGTGTCAACGTTCTCCTCCTTTCCCTTTCCACTTGGGGTTCTTCGTGTCCATTTGTCCACTTTTCCTGTCCTTTCCTGTCTTCTCGTCTTTGCTTTTGGGCACGTGTTGCCCATTTGGTCTGTATACTTGATTGAACTAAGAAGCATGTTCCTCGTGTGTGTTATTGTTTGTTTTATAGGCCTGTCTAATCTTTGGCTGAAAGGTGGACTTTGAGAGTGGCTTCAGTTCTGAGTTAGCAGGGTGTCTGGGGGCTATAGTCTCAGAAGTTCCACCAGTCTCTGTCAGACCAGTAAATCTGGTCTTTTTATGTGAATATGAATTTTGTTCTACATTCTTCTCTTGCTCTGTCTGGGACTCTCTATTGTTATCCCTGTCAGAGTGGTTGGTGGTAGTAGCTGAGCATCATCTACTTCTTCTGGACTCAGGCTGGTGGAGGCTGTGGTTAATGTGGTTTTTATAATAGTGGTCTCATACCTGGTATGAATCTCAGTTGCTCGTTGTGTATTATTTTTTGATATGATACTGAATTCTGTTGGCTAGAATTTTGTAGAGAATTTTTACATCTATATTCATGAGAGATAATTGGTCTGTAATTTTTTTTTGCCTTGGTTTGGTATCAGAGTTATGCTGGATTCATAAAATGAATTTGGAAGTATTCCTTCCTTCTCTATGCTCTGAAATAGTTTGAGTAGTACAGTGTAAGTGCTTACCTGAATGTTTGTTAGATTCACCAGTGAAGCCATCTGGGCCAGAGATTTTTTTGTGTTGTGAGTTTTTTTTATTGCCTCTTCATATCTCTTCTCTTTTTATGGGTCTGTTCAGATTTTCTATCTCAGTTTGTGTTAGTTTAGGTAGGTAGTGTGTTTCTAGAAATTTGTCCATTTCCTCTAGGTTCTCAAATTTATTGCAGTACGGTTTTTCATAGTATTCTGTTATGATCCTTTTTATTTCAGTTGGGTGTGTTGTAATGTCCCCCATTTCATTTACTGGGGTTATTTGCTTCCTCTTCTGTTTTTCTTTTGTTAGTTTGGCCAATGGTTTGTCGATTTTGTTGATTTTTTTTTTGGTCAAAGAACCAACTTCTTATCGATTTTTTCTATTGTTCTTCTGTTCTCTATTTCATTTATTTCTGCTCTAATATTTTTTTTTTTTGGAGGCTGTGGGCTTCTTTTGCTGTTCTCTATTTGCTCAGGTTGTAGGGTTATCATTTTGATTGTGATCTGTTCTTCTTTTTTGATGTGTGTGTTTATTGCTATAAATTGACCTCTGAGTACTGCCTTTGCTGTGTCCCAAAGGTTTTGGTATGATGTGTTTTCATTCTCCTTTGATTCTAGGAATTTTTAAATTCTCTCTTCGATTTCTTCTATTACCCAGTTTTTAAGCAGGGTGTTATTCAGTTTCCATGTATTTGATTTTTTTTCCATACTCTTCCTGTTACTGATTTCTACTTTTATGGCATCTTGATCAGAGAGAATGCTTTGTATTATTTCAGACTTTTGGATTTTATTGAAGGTTGCGTTGTGCCCAGAATGTGGGCTGTTCTGGAGAATGTTACATGTGCGTTGGAAAGGAGTGTATGCTTTGCTGCTGTTGGGTGGAGTGTTCTCTATATGTATAAGCTCAAGTTGGTAGATTTGGGCCTTTCGATCTTCTATATCTTTGTTGAGTTTCTTTCTAGATGTTCTGTCCTTAATCAAGAGTGGTGTGTTGAAGTCTTCCTAGTGTTTTTGTGGAACTGTCAATTTCTCTTTTCTCTTTTCAGTGCTGTTAGAGTTTGTTTTATGTATTTTGGAGCCCTGTTTTGGGGTGCGTAGATATTTATTAAGGTTATGTATTTTGGTGGATTGTCCCTTTAATCATTATGTAATGTCCTTCCTTGGCTCTTATGGTTGATTTTACCTTAAAATCTGTTTTATCTAAGATTAGTATTGCCACATCTGCCCTTTTTGGTTAATGTTTGCTTGGTATATTTTTTCCAGCGTTTGATTTTTAATATATTTATATCTTTGTGTTTAAGGTGTCTCTTATAGACAGCATGTTGATAGGTCATGCTTTTTTTACCCGTTCTGCCACTCTCTGTTGTTTTACAGGTACATTTAAGCCATTTACATTCAGTGTAATTATCGAATAGGTTAGAGTTTATTGCTTCATATTGTTTTGCTTTTTATTGTGGTGCTGATGTTTTCTTTGTTCCTCTTACTTCCTGTGCTGAGTTTCTTTTGTTTGTGGATTTTGTTTTCTTTCGTTATAATAGATTTTGTGTTTGTTAAGACTGTTTTTCTTTTTTCTTTTGATGAGTAGGTTTGTTAACTTTCTTTTGTTGTTACGTTGAAATTTATCTTTATCTTCCTAAGTTTGAACCAGTCTTTTATTACTTGATATCACCCTGAGTTCTTTCCATTTTAAAGGTCTGTGCTTATACCATTTATTCCCCTTTTATTGTTTTGACATTGCTGTCATTTACAGATTGACATCTCTGTTCCTCTGTTTTAAGTCCTTTAGCTTTGTTTTATTACGGAGAGTTCTTTGTCTAGGTTGGTATCTGGCTGATGCTGTCCTGTGTCCTAGACTCCGGTTGTTGTCTGATGTTGTTGATTCTTCAACTGAAGGACTCCTTTTAATATTTCTTGTAAGTTTGCTTTGGTTTTTATGAATTCCCTTAATTTCTGGTTATCTAGAAATGGACTAATTTCACCATCATATTTGAAAGAGAGTTTTGCAGAATATATTATTCTTGGTTAGTAATTTTTTTCTTTCTTGGTTTTATATGTCATCCAGTTACTTTCTTGCCTGAATAGTTTATGATGAGTAATCAGAGCTTAGTCTTATTGTTTCCTCTTTGTAAGTGACTTTTCGTTTTTCTAATCTGCTCTCAGTATTCTTTCTTTGTTATTTGTTTTGGTAAGTGTGATTATGATATGTCTTGGTGACTTTCTTTAGGAGTCTGTCCTATATGGGGTTCTTTGAACTTCTTTTCTTCCTGTCCTAGAACTCCAGTCACATGTGAATTTTTGCTTTAATTATGTCCCACATGATTCTTAGGTTTTCTTCATTCGAATTTTTCCTCAAAGTAGGGTCCATGGGTTTGGCTTCAGTCCCACTGATTGTCTTCCATTGCTTCAAATTAGTTCCCAAAACCTTCTACTGAGTTGTCCATTTCTGAAATTTTGTTATTTATCTTTTGGCTTTCTAGTTACTGTTTTTGTGTGATTTCTAATTGTTTATTTTGGCATTTTGTTCTTGTATCATTTTCTGGAATTCTTCTATTGCTTTGTCTGTGTCTTCCTTGATTTTGGCTATGTCTTCATTGTTTTTCTGTATTTTCCATGATTTTGTCTATTTTTTTCTTAGGTTTTGTCTGTGTTTTCCTTGATCTCTTTTCTAATGTCTTGGAGACCTCTAAATTTTGAATTCTGTATCAGGTATTTCCACTGCCTTTTCTTATACTGGAAGGTCATCTGATTCTTTATTTTGGTAAGTTGCTGGAGCCATCTTTTCCTGCTTTGTTATATATTTTGATATTGTCTGATGTCTCTGAGACATTAAGGTATTATTTTCTTTATTTATTAATTGTATATTTGTTTCATCTTCTTTGTTTTTATATGTCAGGGAGGGTGGGCTAGGTGTGCTTCGCTGCTTGTTCGTCTGTGGGCACGATAGTTCTCACCAACTTGTCTGGGTGGGCAGAGCAGCAGCAGGCAGGGCAAGCTCGCTTTGCTGTACACTGGTTTGGCAAGGTGGCTGAGTGCAGACTAGGCTGGCTCTGTCTGCCTCCTGATGTTGGTCCAGCAGCATGGGAGTATTCACAGCCCCTTGCCAGATAGGCGTGGGTGTTGGACCAAGAATGGTATGGGCTGGAATCTCACTGTTCAGCAGCTGGTCAGGTGGCAGGAAGGGAGGTATAGTGCGGGCCCAGACCAGCAGTGGGCCTAAACGCCAGGTACACTGTAGCCACGGCAGTATGGCAAGGGCCAGTGGGAAGTAGGAGATAGTGTACAGGACTAAGTGAGGGGGGAAAGGAAAGAAAAAATAAAAAGGTTTGCTGGCGGGTAGGGTGAGGTGTACCTGGGGGCTGTCAGGAAGTGGGGGGAGGTGACATACAGTGTTAGGTAGGAGGTAGAAAGAAAGGAAAGAAAAATAAAATTAATGGCAATGTGGTGGAATTAGTGGGTCGGGCCAGGCTGGTATGTCAGTTGCCCTATATCCATGTTGGTATGGCGAGGGCCAGCGAGAAGTGGGAGGAGGTGGCGTACATGGCTAGGTGGGAGCAAAAACAAAAAGTAAGAAAAGAAGAGGAAAAAGATGGTGTAGTGGGTGCAAGGCAGACCTGGGGGCTGGTAGGAAGGGAGGGCAGGTGACATACTGGACTAGGTTGGAGGGAGAAAGAAAAGAAAAAAAAATGTTGGTGTGGTGGGGGCTGTGGGTGGGGGCACGGCAGACCCGGGGCAGTGGTAGGCCAGTGCACCAGTGGCTCTCTAGCCGTAACAGCATGGCGGGGTCCAGCAGGAGGGACGAATGTGACGGACAGGGCTAAGTGGGAGAGAGAAAGAAAAAGAAAAGAAAAAAAATGGTGGTGTGGCGGGAGCCAACGGTAGTAGTGGGGCAGACCCGGGGGGACAGTGGGCCATAGCTTTCTAGCCACAGCAGTGTGACAGAGGGCAGCGAGAAAGGGTGGCAGTGGCATATGGGGCTAGCTAGGAGGGAGAAAGAAAAAGAAGTAAGGGGAAAAAATTAAAAAGTTGGCGTGGCAGGAGCCGGTGGTGGTAATGGGGTGGACCCGGGGCAGCTGTGGGCCAGTGGCTCTCTATCTGTGGCAGTGCAGTGTGGCCTGGATGAAAGGGAAAAAGAGAAGAAGAAGAAAAAAATGGCATGATGGCAGCCAGCAGGTGGTGGAGGTGGACCCGGGGTGGCAGTGGGTCAGTGGCTTTCTAGCTGCAGTGGTATGACATGGCCTAGTGGAAAGGCAGGAAGGTGGTGTACAGGGTTAGGTGGGAGGGAGAAAAAAAGAAAGAAAGGAAAAAAATGTGGCACAGCAGGAGCTGGTGGATAGGGGCAATGCAGACCTGGGGTGACCGTGGGCCAGTAGCTCTCAACCTGCAGCAGTGTAGCATGGCTCAGTAAGAAGGCATAGAGGTGGTGTATGGGGCTAGGTGAGAGGGAGAAAGAAAAAGAAGAAAGGGAAAAAATGGCATAGTGCGTGGGACCTGGGGCGACAGTGGGCCGATGGCTCTCTACCCGTGGTGGTGTGGTGTGGCCTGGCAGGAATAGGGAGAGGTGGGGTATGGGGCTGAGTGGGAGGGAGAAAGAAAAGGAAGAAAGCAAAAAAAAAAAAAGAGAAGTTGTGGTGGGAGCCAGCAGGTGGGGGTGTGGTTGGGGCAGAAGTGTGAGGGGTAAGAATGCATGTTTCTCTGGTTACCAGGTACTCTTTCTCCTCTTGGGAGCTCCATGAAGTTGCCTTCCCATACGTCCTGTCTGGGAAATTGCTGGCTTTGTTTAAAGATGGCAGTGCTGTGCCATGTTAGTTGGCAGGGGACCTCCACTCTGTATCTGTCCTCGTTCTCTGTTTTTCTTCAGTTTCTTCTTCCATTTGGTATTTGATCTAGTTCTTTATCCCTTCATTTGATGTGTAGGGTTCCAGGATTGATGTTTATATCTGTTTTAGTTAGTTTTTTGAATCTTTGCTGCAGAGGGACGGCATGGTGTGTCTGTCTGTGGTGCCATGTTGGCTCGCCTCCTCATCCTTGTCTCTTACACAGCAGTTGCTTCCTTTGCACAGGTTTGTTTGCCTGTCACCAGTAGGTGTACGGCTTATCCTCAAAACAATAAAAAAAAAAAAGTCACTTCTCTGTTAGAATTTAAACTCTTATCTTTCCTTCTTTCTATTCAGAAGGGTTCCCTTCTCTTTACTGAGTGTTCCTACTTCCTTACTGCCTACTTAACTGCTTAACGCCTTGAGTTCTAGGCTCTACTTACAAATGTCTGAACAGTTATGACTATTTCTCCTGCGATCCCTGGGCTTTTCCATAGTCCTCATTTCTTTGTTAATCTAACAAATGTTTAATTACTTGCTATTGCCACTATAGCAGCTATTGGGAGGATGACGGAGGACTGGGCAGTGTTTCGTTCTGTAGTGAGTCGGAAACTACTTTACGTCACCTAACAACGACACTATTGCCAGGTACATTTCAAGATATTGATATTGCGATGAATAAAACAGACAAAAATCCCTGTCCTCGTTGATTTTACTTTCCAGAGGAAGAGACAGATATTAAGTGGTTTCTGTGTGTTTGATTGGTACTGGCAAATACAAAAGAGAAAAAGCAGAGTAGGGAGATGGGTGGTCTCAGAGTGGAGGGGGTTGCTATTTTAGATAGAGTGACCAGGAGAGGTTTCAGTGAGGAGGTGACATTTAAGTAAAGGTCTGAAGGAGGTGAAAGAGTGAGTCATATATCTGTCAGGGAGGAAAACATTCAGAACAGAGAGAAGAGTAAATGCAGAATTCCTGAGGTAGGCGTGTGCCTGACACATATGAAGACCAGTGAGGAGGCTGGTCCTCATCCACAGTGGCATTTGGCATTCTTTACTCCCCTCTGCAAATATTCTGAAGGAGATAACCTGACCTGGTTTTAGCTTTCTTGCCACTATACCCACATGCAAGTGTTC
Organism: Dugong dugon; assembly: GCA_030035585.1. NCBI lineage: Eukaryota > Metazoa > Chordata > Mammalia > Sirenia > Dugongidae > Dugong > Dugong dugon. Next base: position 43,272,700 of record CM057473.1, read on the forward strand.
TGGGTGGTTTAGAATAATGTGGAGTGTAAGTTATACACAGTTGTGTTGGTGACTGGAGAGGTCACTAGCGAGCCTAGCATCGTCTAAGTTAGTGTTTTTTGAAGTCAAAACCAAAATCCACTGCCGTCGAGTTGATTCCGACTCATGGTGACTTTACAGGACACTGTAGAACTGCCGTAGAACTGCTGCATGGGGTTTCCAAGGCTGTAGACCTTTATGGAAGCAGACTGCCACATCTTTTCTCCCATGGAGCATCTCGTGGGTTTGAACGGCCAACCTTTTGGTTAGTAACCGGGTGCTTTAACCACTGCACCACTAGGGCTCCTTTTAAAGTTCAGTTCTTGAATTACCTGCAGTAGTTTCCCAGGATGCTGGTTAAAATGCATGCTCCTGGTCCCCATCCCAGGCCTACTGAATCAGAACCTCTGGAGAGCAGGGCCAGGATATCTGCATTTTAATAAGCTCTTCAGGTGAATTGAATCTGCTGATTTGAGGTGAGAATGGCCTTTGTGATGCCTGTTGCCTAAAATTGGGAAACTGCCCAGTTGGTTAGTTCTTTCTGGTCAGGATGACTGTACTTTATGACCTCACCTCTCAGTGTCAGCTGGCCTTTCAGCAGTAACATCTGAGGGTCTGGTTGGTGGGCAGAATTGCTGCTCCTGGACCCTGCCTTTTTTTTTTTTTTAATTTAATATCAGGCATAATGTTAGTGAGCTATACTAGAGAGTGCTGGGTCTAGGCCAGGGAGGATGGGTTGAGATACTGTTCCTATGGCCAGCTAGCTGTTTAACTCTGGTGGTATAGCTGAACCCCTCTGAACTTTAGTTCCTCACCTGTGAAATGGGAATAGTAGTATTTTCTCAGTCTTCCTTGTAGTTTGTGATGCTCAAATGAGGTCATATGTGAAGGGACTCCGCGAACTCTAAATTTCCCTACAACACTTCGTACTTGAATTGCTTGGTTCATAACTAAAAGTTCTTATCTCAAAGAAATATATATCAAGTTCAGAAATTGTGTCATGACTACTGTAGGAGCCAGTTCCTTCATCTAGAAACTGAGAAGGCTGTGTGCTAATGCTTAAAATTGACTTGCATAAAGGGTGATTTAGTGCTTCTTTATGAACAGACCTAATGGGAAGTCTACCTAAGGTCCCAGTGGAAACCCACCTGTATGTGTATATGCTTTTACATTCAAACGTTTAAATGTTGGCTACTACTTTAAAATTAAGAGGAGAAAATTAGGTCAACTATTTAAACCACCAAAATATTACTTTAATAATATGGATTTCCAGAGAAAGGAGTTTTACACAGTCTTAATCACCCCCTTGTATATTGTCATTTACAAATGTATGGCTTTGTTTTTGGCAAATGCCAAAAAGTTGATAATAAGCTGACTCAGGAGGTCATCAGGTTTGACAATTAAGAATTCACTGTGATTCTGGAAGGAACAGTTTTGGTAGAGAAGAAGGGCTAGGAACACAAGGCAGTAGTTGAAGGATTACAAGAAGAGGAAGTGGAAACAGAAGTGCATACTCTATTCAGAGAGTTCACATGAAAACAAAGGGACACAGAGGCAGTAATTTGATTTGGCTTCTCTTTGGCTTCCAGACTTGCCTGCTGCCACTCCTTTACCTCACCCATTACGCATCAGGAAGAGTAGTGTGTACTTTACCATTTTCTTCCCTCCTGCCTCTCCCCTCAACCCCCAGCAATTGTTTCCTCTCTCCATTTCTCTGCCACAGTTAGTTTTTCCAGAGTCACCTTTGAGTTCACAAACTGTCAACCCAGTGTCCTCTTCATTCCCCTTCCTCTTTTAAACATTGTGATATTTGATAATGTTGACCTCCTCTTGATAACGCTGCTCTGTAGATTCTGAGATGATGCCCTGGTTCTTCTCAGAACATTTCTGATTACTTCTCTTTCTCTTTCATTGATTTCTTCTCTTCTTTGTTGCCTGTCTTTTAATCTTTTTGTTGCTTAGGGCTCTTTTCCCCCTGCATACACTATCTGTTGACAAATTGCATTCTTAAACCATGCTTCCAGCTGTCTGCTGCACATCTCCACTTGGGCATCACCCCATCCAGTTGCCATCAAGTTGATTCTGACTCATGACGACCCTATGTGTGTCACAGAACTATGCTCCATGGGGTTTTCATTAGCTAATTTTTTCTAAGTAGATCGCAAAGCCTGTCTTCTGAGACACTTGTGGGTGGACTCAAAAAGCTAACCTTTTGATTAGTAGCTGAGCATGTTAACTGTTTGCACCCCCAGGGACTCCTGGACATCACCATGGAATGTAAAACTCAGTGTGTCTGACATGTAAATATCTTATGGCCCTGCCTCCCCCTTCTCTTAAAAAAAAGTCTTAATGCTCATTTCCACTTCTATTTCTTATCCCCAGTTTTGCTTTAACTGTTAAAATAGTTGTCTAATTTAGGAAACTCAGTCATCTACAACTCAGTTATTCTCCAACTTGCATGTGGAATTGGTCATTTTATTAACCTCATTCTTTATCCCCTGTGTCTTGGTCTTCTTCAGCCACACCCCTGCCCTTGGGAACATAGTTCAAACTTTGTGTATGCTATACCTTGTGTCTAGAATGCTCTACTCACCTATTCTTTGGTGACACTTGTAGTTACCCTTCAGGAGCAAGCTCAGCAAGCTCCTGTTACCTCCTCAGTGCAATGGTTTCTCACCATCCCAGTCAAGTTAATCAAGTCCTTCATTGTGTACATGCCTCTACTGTGCTTGCACAGGAATTTGATGATTAGTGTCTTACTAGATTATGAGTTCTTTGAAGGCACCAGATAAGTCTTATTGACAGTGTGCCTAGCACAATATTTACCACATACCAAAGAGAGTGGATAGATGGGTAAATTTGCACCTAAGGGAACTACATTACAACATAATGATTATGAAGGAAAAAGCATTAAAAATTACTGAGATGTGTATGCCTTCATCAGCAGCCTTCATCTATTACGTGCAGAATGTCAGCATCTTTGAGAGTAACTGGAAATGATGTTTTGTTAGGGTTTGCTTGCATCCTGGGTGCTTTCATTCTACTAACTTGTTGGAACAATGGCAGACAATACTGTTAGCAGGTGGACGTAGGTCCCACTAACCAGGGCCTGTGGCAGGCAGAACTTGATTGTTGTCTCCGCTGAGGGCAAACTCAGCTTCTTTTAATCAAACTTAAACTGTTAATAATATAAATATAGAATTTGCTGTAGATGTTTACTTTGAATAACAGTGAGTTTTTTGTTTGTTTCTAATTATTTAAGCTTAGCATATTTTTGTTTTTAAATTTTACCGATTTATTGTTTTGTTGAGGGTATTATCAATACAAATGTCTCATTGGATTATGCGGGAAAAGTTAATAACCAACTGAGGCATTTAAGGAAGCTAAAAAAGGTCTTCAGTAAATTTAAGATATAGAGATTGTGGAATAGAAAAAAAGCTGAAAATTGAAGAGATGGAGCAACAAGTGATATTTTAAGAGAATTGTAGATAATTCTAAAAAGGTTAAATATGATAGCTTTCATTAGTTTGGTAAAAGGTATCTTCTCTGGAAATCAATCTTTTATGCTTTGAAACCAAAGGTCAAGTAAAAATAATAATTGAAGCAGTGAAATAAATACTATTATTTATTTTTAGATCTTTAATGATGTTGCTAAAAAAATATGAATGTCCCTGGTCTTTTAATTTTCCTTTTTTTAGGTCATTTCTCCAATTTTATAAGACTCTTTTGTGAATCCCTAAAGCATTTTAGGGGACATTGGTGGTTCAGTGGTAGAATTCTTGCCTTTCATGTGGGAGACCCAGGTTCGTTTCCCAGCAAATGCATCTCATGCACAGCCACCACCCATCTGTCAGTGGAGGCTTGTCTTGTGTATTGCTATGATGTTGAACAGGGTTTAGTGGAGCTTCCAGACTAATACAGATTAGGAAGAAAGTCCTGGTGATCTACTTCCAAAAATCAGCCAGTGAAAATCCTGTGGATGACAATAGTCTGATCCCATTATATATGGGGTCACCATGAGTCAGGGATGACCCAGTGGCAGCTAACAACTACAAAAGCATTTTAAGACTATTTGCGATATTTTAATGAGTAGTTCATAGTTTGCTTTCTTCAGGTAGCAACCCAGAATGAGCAGTCATTCATACTAGGTAAGTAGAAAAAATTAATCAAGAATCTATTCATATTATAGTGTCAGTTCATTTTGACTTGGGGGGAAATGCTGCTGGTAATTACAATAAAATAAGTGGAGTGGTTAAAGGAGAAGAAATGTATAAGTATCTTTATGTACATGAGCATTTTCAAATTAGCAACTGGCATATCTTCTGCTTCCATACTGAGAAGCCATTGTGTGTTTATGTGAAGAGAGGGCATGGCTAACTTACAGTGTGGGCTCCCATAATGAGCAGAAGGCTGGACCGAGGAGGTGGAGACAAGTGGGATCAGGTTGCAGTTAAAGCAGTAGAAGATGAGATTTGCAGAGACTCTAGAAGAGACTTCACCTGGTGGTGCAGTGGTTAAGAGCTCGACTGCTAACCAGGTTAGCAGTTCATATCCACCAGCTGCTTCTTGGAAACCTTGTGGGGCAGTTCTCCTCTGTCCTAAAGGGTCGACTCGACGGCAGGGAGTTTGGTTTTGGTTTTTGGAACACATAGAAAAATGCTGTATAATTATTTAAAAAAAAAAAAAAAAACCCTCTGAAACCAAGGTGGGAACAAACTTTAATCATTGTTTGCCTGAAATTAATTTGCTGGGTTAGTGGGATCTAAACATTTTCTCATATGCTAAATTTCACTAGTCTTTAGTGGTCTGCTCCTGTAAACTGTTTTGAACTTGGATTAACACATGGAATGAGGTGAACAAATGACGTTATAATTATAATGCTCTTGCCTTCTTGAAGATCAGCTTCTTACAGCGCCCCCAGGTGGTTTTTCCTCGGTGTCCTGATCTTTTTCTGACTCACACTTAAGCTTTCTTCTTTGAAGGACTAGTGAGCATGACATCTGATGGACACTGTTGGACATACATTCCTTTGACAAGTATGGGAACAAGCATGTTCAGAAGGCAGAGCAAGTTGGCATGTTTGCCTCAAGCTCTTCAGATCCGAGAAGCTTGAGGTGGAATGCCAGCATGCTATTTGATGTAAAAGCTCAGTTTGTCTTCACATAGAGCACATGAGTGTGAGTTTGCTTTACTAGTGACTTAAATAGGAGCAGGTAAAACGCACCTCTGGAAGTGTTTAACATCTGCAGGAATGCTGGGTGCCACCCAAGGTTTACATTAACAGGCATATCAGGATTTTGTGTTTTACCAGAAGGGCTCATAAAAACCAAAGCCAAACCTGTTGCCATCGAGTCGATTCTGACTTATAGTGACCCTACAGGACAGAGTAGAACTACCCCATAGGGTTTCCAAGGAGCGCCTGGTAGATTCAAACTGACGGCCTTTTGGTTAGCAGCCGAGCTCTTAACCACTGCGCCACCAGGGTTTCCAGGGCGCATAGTGGGCTTCTTTTTTCTGAACTGAAGCAGTGTCGCTGTCTTTCCTTACCTTCTTCAGGAATGACTTTGCCCAGTGTGGCAGCTTCATGGGTTACAACAATGCTGAAATGAGGAGGCCTATTTAGGTGCTTTTCTATAAAACTATGGAGTGTGCGAAAATACTGTCTATTAGCTTTCTAATAATAAAAGATAAATTTAGATACAAATAAGGCTTGCCATGATCCTTCCTCTGACTTATCTTTCCAGACTTACCTTCCACTAATCTCATTGTACCCTAATCTACCTCCAGTGATACTATACTCGTTAGAAGCTGCCATCATACATACACACACACACATACACACTCCACACTCTTTAGATCTTGGTTCAGAGGGCACTTCCTCTAGGTTGTGTCCCCTGAGTTGTCTCCTCTGCTTTCATTTCTGCCAAATCTGGACTAGTCACTCCTGTCCTGTGTTCCCATGTGTGCTGTACTTCTCCCTTTGCGACATTTACTATATTGCTTTGTTAAAGTCTTGCTGACTGTGCTCTTCAGTAGGTTGTAAACTGCCCAAGGGAATAGAAGTCATCAGTCTTATTCACAAATGTGTCCCTGGTGCATAGCACAGTCTTTCATATAATTGGTCATCAATCAGTATTTACAGAGTTGAACTGAATTTGAACCATCTTGCTCACTTGTTTCAGAATCCTTATTAAATTCAACTTCATTTCATGCAAGTCTGAAGTCAGACTTCTTCTAGTAAAATGATAAAGATGACCTTTCTCAAAAAGTTTTCTTCATAAGAGGCAACTTCAACCATAGTAGCATCCTGAAATATGTAGTAGGTCAACTAATTACTTTAAAAGAATCACAGTCACCTACTTTGACCAACAGCGAATACGTACATACTTAAGAAGCCCCTCCAACACTGTAAGCTCTTTAAAAGGCAGGCACCATGGAGTATTCAACTTGAGATCTCCAGTGTCTTAGGGTAGTGCCTTTACGTAGGGTTGAAGTAATGAACATATAAGCTGTACTCATTCTGTGGATCTTGTTAAATGTTGTTAAATGTGAATTACCAGAGTACACTAGGGAAAAAATTACAAATTTTTATAGTGGTAAAATTTGCTTTACTATTACATTCTTCTTTTGAAAAAAAAGGTTTTAAATGTTTTTCCTAGTAGAAAAATTAAAATACTAACTATATATTAAAGTCCAGAAGAATGAGCATGTCAGTTTTAGAAGACAACAACCGAAGTGCTCCTTAGAAGCAAGACTTCTTGCTTACTTTGGATGTGTCATCAGGAAAGATGTATTTCTAGAAGTGGAAATCATATTTGGTCAAGTAGAGGGTCAGTGAAAATGAGGAAAACTCTAAATGAAATGGATTGACACAATAATCTCAACAGTGGGCTCAAATATATCTAAGATCTTGGAAATGGCACAGGACTGGGCAGTGTTTGGTTCTGTTGTACTTAAAATTGCCGTAAGTCCAAACCAACTTGTTGGCAGCTAAACAACAACATATATTGAGTACATTTATAGATACACAGTTATAGTATCTAGAGTATTTCAAAAGCTGATTTTTTTATTTTTATTGTGCTTTAAGTGAAAGTTTATGATTCAAGTCAGTTTCTCATACACATTGTTATGTGACCCTAGTTACTCTCCCTATAATCTGACAGCACACTCCTCCTTTCCGCCCCTGATTTCCTGTGTCCATTTAACCAGCTCCTGACTCTGTCTGCCTTCTCATCTCACCTCTGGACAGGAGCTGCCCATTTAAGCTCATGTAGCTACTTGAGCTGAGAAGCACGCTCTTCACAAGTATTGTTTTATGCCTTATAGTCCAGTCTAATCTTTGTCTGAAGAGCTGGATTCAGGAATGGTTTTAGTTTTGGGCTAAGAGTCTGGGGGCCCTGCCTTCTGGGGTTTGAGTATACATTCTTAAAGGGAGGCAATTCATCCCCCATAAGGGTAGTGAAAAATCTTAGCTATTACAAGGGTTGTGGCCCTCCAAAAGGGCCACAGTACATACACAGAGATGCATTATATCTGTGGTTCTTAAATTTCACTTGGGAGTAGGTGATAAGGAAGAAAAGTCGAACATCCCCTTGCTGTTATTAGCTGCCATGGAGTTGGCCCCTGACTTATGGTGACACCATGCACGATGAAATGAAGTGCTACTTGATCTCTTGCCATAGGGTTTTCATTGGCTGATTTTCAGAAGTAGATCACCAGGCCTTTTCTTCCTAGTTCATCTTAGTCTGGAAGCTGTGCGAAAACCTGTTCAGCATCATAGCAACAAACAAGCCTCCACTGATAGATGGGCAGTTGCCACGCATGAGGTGCATTGGCTGGGAATGGAACCTGGGTGTCTTGTATAGAAGGCAAGAATTCTGCCACTGAACCACCACTGCCCCAAACACCCCCTTAGAGAGGTACCAATGTGGGGGAAAAAAAGCTGAGAAGCAGCACTGTTCTAGAGTGTAAATTTTAGTTCTGCTGTTTTTTGGCATCTTTGTGTACCTTCTGAATGAACTGTTTCATTATAAATAGATTTTGCTTATATCTATTTCTTTTTTAGTTAATTATTTAATAATCTTTGAGTTGCTCTGTTTTATTTTTGTGATTGTATAGCAAAGCTTATTCTAAGGTGACTGATTCTTAAACAAATTTTTAAAAATTATGTTAATGCAACTTATTACCTTTACTCAGAATTTAATGCGTTTGGCCTCTAGTAGTTCTTGATAACTGATTTTGTTCAGTTTATTTTTTTTAAAATGATGATGCTTATGATTCTCTAATTTGTTTTCAAAGATTCCCCAAAGTGAAGACAGAAGGAGCAGTGCTGAGAAGCCAATTACTCCTCCAATGCAGGAAGATTCCAAAAAGCCAAATGATCTGTCCAGTTCTGCTTCAGACACCAAAATAGGAGAAGGTGATAGACAGCCCAAAGAAAGCTTTTTCCAGTTTCTTGGTAACCTATTTAATATCTCAGGAAAATCATCTCTTGGTGAAACTAAACAGTCTTCTTTCAAAGATGGTCATGACAAAGCTGAGAAAGATTTACCAAGTCTCAGTGACCGGCATGAGGAAGAAATCACAAGGGAGAAGGAGATTTTCAGTGGCTTCGTTGGAGTTCAGGTGCTTCCAATAGAGGAACAAAATTCCAACTCACCTGAACTCTCAGATGCCTTTTCTTTGAATACAACACAAGACAGTGAGCAGGAAACCAATGATTCGCTAAAGTAAGTATAAAATTTAATTGAACTCTTGGACCAAGCTTTTTTGGTATTTGTTCCAATCCTTTTAATTGAGGGAGTTGGGAAAAGCATTCTGTGGTGTTCCTAAAAAACCAGTTGCTGTTGAGTAGATTCCGACTTATGGAGACCCCATGCGTATCAGAGTAGAGCTGTGCTCCATAGGGTTTTCAATGACTGATTTATCAGAAGTAGGTTACCAAGCCTTTTTTCCAAGGCACCTCTGGGTGGACTTAAACCTTCAACATTTTGGGTAGCAGCTGAGTGCGTTAACCATTTGCACTACCCAGGGACTCTGTAATGTTCCTTCTTGTTGTTGTTAGGTGATACTGAGTTGGTTCTGACTCATAGCGATCCTGTGTACAACAGAAGGAAACACTCCCCGGTCCTGTGCCATCCTCATAATTATTGCTGTGTTTGAGCCCATTGTTTCAGCCACTGTGTCATTCCATCTTATTGAGGGTCTTCCTCTTTTTCACTAACTTTATCAAGCATGATGTCCTTCTCCAGAGACTGGTCCCTCCTGATACCATGTCCAAAGTATGTGAGACTTTGTCCCTGCTAGTACCTAAAAAATTATGTATTTCTTTGTACTACACGGGTAATGTAGGGACTTTTTAGTTGTTTAGGGAACAGTACTAATACCTGTTAAATTTGTGGTAGTACAGGATTTATTTCTAATGTAAGACTTCTTTGGATGAGATTGTTGTCGTCTGAATTCCTCCTGTATTAGGACAGTCAGTGTGTTCAGTATGCACATTTTGAGTCCAAAAATGGTCCTGAGTTTTGTATTCTCATTCTATGAATCTCTTTTCTTTGTGGAATCAAATTAAAGTGGTTAAGAAATTAAATTGATTATATTCATAAGACTAGCCTTATGAACCTTTCCGATAGCTCTAAGAAATTGAAATCTTGCATGAATTAAGGAAACATTCCACCTTGTCTCTTCTGTGATGAACAAACAGGCTCTAACTTGTTTTCCTTTTCCACAAATGAGCAAGAAGGACTATCTTCTATTGAGAAATATTTATAGCAGTGTTGACCCCATTAAACATCTTATGTAATGTAAAAATATTCATTCATAGCTAATAAGGTTCTATTTTATTGATTTTAATTTAGCGTCTACCTGAGAATTCATTTCATTATTTGAAGAGGCCATCAGTTATACTGTATCAGGATATGGATAACTTATAATCATACAGTTCTTTATGATTTTTAAAGTGTCTTAATGTGTATGCTTTCAGTTAATTTCTCATATCGAGCCTACGAGATAGGCAAAGACCCATGTCACAGTTGTGAGAACTAAGAGCCAGGTATTTTAGAGTTTGCCCATCGAGGATAATGTAGTAGGGACTTGCTCTCCCAGATGTTAAAATGTACTGGTAAAGCTACAGTAATTGAAACCATGTCATACAGATGTAACATTTGCTAGACATTTAAAATACAAGAATAGACAGTCTAGAAATAGACCCTTGTTTTCTGTGAATTGGACCCTTGAATGTGATAGTATTACATATTCTTGTAGAAAGGAAGATTTGTTGGGGGAATTGGTTAACAGTTTGGAGAAAAAAATAAAGCGAGATATTTAATCTCATGTTTATATTAAAATAAGTTAAGATGGCATATTAATGGATACATGTTAAAAAAAACCTACAAAACTAAACGGACCTATATGTGAATTGGTGTTTTATTTTAGTGAGAAACAATTTTCTAAGTTAATAGCAATGGAAGATAATCAAGAAAGAGAAGATCAGTAGATAGAATTTTCCCAATTTTCAAACTCCCTTATGTCAAACAACATAAAGATAAGTTAAATTGGCAAATGAGAAAACTGTATGCAAAAAATATGACAGAAAATGTTTTAACTGGCAAGCAGTTTAGATACCAGTTGGGGAGGGGAGTGGGCAAACAATATAAACAGATCATTCAAATAAACGAAATATGACTCGCCAATAAAAAATGAATAAAAAAATTATCCTCACTAGAAATCAAGCAAATGCAAACTAAAATGAGATATTTTTTCTCCTGTTAAATTAATAGCATAATAAGAAATAATAATACTAGTTGATAAGATGAGCGCTCATGTACACTGCACTCCTAGGAGTGGGGGTTGGAACTTGGTAGCATATTTTAAGAATTCAGTTGGCAATAGGTATCAAGAACCTTAAAAAATTAGTAGGGTGTATCTGAGTATGTACAAAGATGTTTACTGAAACATTATAAGAACATAAAATTGGAAACAAATGTCCAATAGAAGAAAAATGGTTAAATTGTGGTGTATCCTTAATGTACAGTAGCCTCCAGCAGTCTATTCATTGTGTGGCCTTTGGATCAGCAGCATCAGCAGTGCCTGGGAACTCATTAGAAATGCAGATTATCGGGCCGCACCCCAGACTCACTGAATCAGAACCTCTGGGAGTGGAGCCAGCAAGCCTCTAACAGCCTCTCCAGGTGATTTGTGTGTGTGTATGCGCTGCTGCTAACATTTGAGAACCGGTGTTCTAAAGTAGTGTAATTAAAATTAGTGGGGTAGGAAGAAAGAAGAAGACCACAGGACTCCCACCCAGTTTGACTGAGATACAGGCTTCCTTCAGGCCTAGCCTTGGAAATCCATAGCTTTTCGTGCTTAGAATTACAGCATCTAGTTTAGTAACTCACTGTTGACAGTCGTCTGTTTAAGAATTATAATTTGTTTAGGAATTGAATACCATTTTGGTTAACAGTTTATTTTGGCAGCGTGCTTAAGAACTACTCGCAGTGATTTTAGATGTTATTTTAATAATATATCTGGAGAAAGTATTTACTAATAGTTTTGAAGTTCTGCGTTTTTAAATATTAAAGTTGTTTTGATTCAGTGATATGAATTTACTAAAAGCGAGGATATAGTTAATTTTTTTAATTCAGATCATGAGAGTATTTCAGGTATAAAATTATTTAAAATAGCATGTACTTTTGAAATTACTAGGAAGTTTAAGTTTCATATAAAAATTTAAATTTTTTATATAGGGAAGAGTGAATTAATGGAATGTTTTGCATTGTCTTTCTCATGTAAAAATTTCCCTGGTTTTTTTTCTTTGTAGGTCTTGATAATTGGAGTGTCTTAAAAAGGGTGAATGACTTAATTTAGACAACTTAATAAAATAACCTGTGCTGTATAACACTATTACTGTAGTACCAAACATATATTTCTTGTGATGACCATTAATACAGTTTTCAATATTTAGATTAGTTATTATTTGAAGTGAATTGAAATTCTCACCAAAATGCGTTGTCATCTTATCTTCTCTTAACTAAAATGATAAACAGCTTTGTAATTGATTCTGTATATAGTTGACTGTGCACATTTCCTTTTTAACATTCATACAACTTTTAAGAAAACCTTTTTTGGTAACGTTTTTTAGATCATTTTCCAGACATTAATTCATGCTTGTCATGTAAGCTACGTAGACATCTATTTTATTGCTAGATTAAAGCAAACAAAGAGTTATATGTTTTAATTTATAATTTTTTACATGTTCGTATCCATCATAATGAGAAACTGTCCTGTCAAAGCTCTTTTGTGATTTTTTTTCTCCCACTTGCTGGTTTTACAGTTGTTCTTTACATTGAAGAGTTGAAAGCCTTCCCTATTGTGAGAGAGAATATTCTTAACTGTGTAATTTGAAAAGAAATAAATCTTAATGCTAAAAAAGTAGCTTAATCATACTCTCCTAAAAGTGAATCAGAGACTGTTGTTGTAAGGCTAGTTATTCTTTTCAGGCTGCTATTACAGAATTTTCTTGGAAGAATGACACGTCTTTGGTTGACGTTTGCCGCATCAGGTGGATCAAACTCCTCCAGAAAGAACAGCTGTATGTAGTCCCTGGAGGCTTAGTAAACATTCACGTGATGGGTAGTTATGTCTTTGGCTAAAATGCATAAAACTATGATGTATGGTGTATTATGACATATACATGATGTATGTGGTACATACAGCATACATGAAATTTTAATACTCCCTTCTCTCTGTCCAGCTTGAAAAATGAGCCTTCGTTTTTTTTTTCATCTTCAGCTTATTTTTAAAGTTACATGGTTCAGCGTTTTATTTTTCTGTATTTTCTTTTATTAATTAGAGAAAAAAAGCAGAAAGTTAAAGGACAGTTTTAGGTTCTTAATGTTATTCAATTACAGTGACTCAATCACAGTCTGAAAGAATGATGTAGAAAATAGTCTATACTGGAATGACTAACCCTTTAAAAAGTGGGAGTATAGCTCATCAGTACCTGAAGGGGCTAATTATAATGCATCAAACTGAACTTACAACTTTGATGTTCAGTACTTTAAACATGGTAATACAGTTTAGTATAAAGGATGCATATTTTAGTTACAAGCATAAAACATTTCCACCCGGGGTGCTATGGGAGATCATCTACTTAAAAATTCAAACTAGTTCAAGTTTACCTAGTAGGTAACCGTAGTATTAATTGAATATGTTGAAGATGTCATGTTGTTGTTGGGGGCCATCAAGTCGATTCTGACTCCTGGCAACCCCATGTGACAGAATAGAACTGCCCCATAGAGTTTTCTTGCCCTGGTTGCACAGCAGTTAAGCATTTGGCTGCTAACCAAAAGGTCCACATTTCAAATCTACCAGCTGCTCCTTGGAAACCCTATAGGCCAGTTCTATTCTGTCCTGTAGGGTCGCTATGAGTCAGAATTGACTCGATGGCAACAGTTTTATCTTTACAGAAGCAGACGGCCAAGTCTTTCTCCCAGGGAGCCCCTGGGTAGGTTCAAACCACTAGCCTTTCGCTTAGCAGCTGAGAGCTTAACCATTGTGCCACCAGGGATCCTTTCCATTTCATAAAAACCAGTTTAATTATTTTAGTTGAAAGTACCCAGAGAGCCCTAAAAAACATGAAAGCAGTGAATTTTTTTTTCCCCAAAAGACTCCAAAATTACCAAAGGGCATTATTATTACAGAGAGTTGAACTCTAGTGGACTTTTCTCTGTGGTTCAGTTTATTAGAAGTCCTTTTAGATCAAAAGTTGCATTCTTGCAATGATGAATGGTAAAATGCATGAGGCCCAGTTAGGAGGGAATTGGTAGTAAGACGACCTAAATTTACAATACTTGAAGAGTAAAATTCTGATCCTTATCTTATTTCTCATTTCCTATTTCTGTTGACATCATGTATACTTCTTTGCTTATTTCTTCAAAATTATTTTGGTAATCTTTCAGGGGAAAAGAAATTACAGCCTGTTGAAAGTGTGTTTTAGATGTAAGATATTAAATCTTCTAAGAAAAAACAAACGAAAAAGCACTCTCATCATTTACTTAGAGTTCTGGAGTTTCATATGTTACTCTGAAAGGCCCTTGTATTTTCTGAATAATTTATGTATTTTGATGTGAGATTTCACTAGCAACATTAATTTACCTGTATGTATTTTTCTTCTCTTACATATTTTTATTGATCAGTGCCTTACCCAAATTTTGACTTTATCTTCTAACAATCTTTGATCTAGCCTGAAACACTTGCATCAGGTAAAACCACTTTGGAAGGCAAAGCTTTTGTCTACACATTTCCTGTACTTGCTTTATAATGGATAGTAAAAATAAACGAATGTAACTAATCCAATTTTTTGCAATAGTGGTGTGCTGAGATTTCAGAGGCCAGCACTTATCTAGGTTGAAATGAATTATTTCAGCTAAAATTCAAGAAGTATGTAAGGGGCACAGTAGGTGAAGTTTTTACATGTTAAAGGGAGTTTCCATCTTATCATTTGGACAAGTCTGGTTTTCTTAATGTTACTGCTTTCAGTTAGGGGAGAATATAAAGTTTTCTAGATACTGGAATACTGGTAACACGGTTTCTTTGTTATTCATATGCATTATATGGTAATGTTTTGGTTAATGATATGTTTAATCTGGAAAAATTAAATAGAACACATATCAAATTCTTATACCATACATGGTTATAGTCAGCACAGTAAAATATAATCGAGTTCAGAATTTAAAACACTTTTGTACCACCTATTATAATTAAAACCGAATTTAAGACACTTTTATATCACCTATTATAATTAAAACATTAGTTTGAAATAGATTACTTAGCATTCAGTATCATTGCTTTACTTATTAATTCACAAAAGTTATTAAAGATAAGTTATTAAATATATAAAATTTGCCAGATCTTGTGTTGAGCATTTAAAAACACAAAGATAATTAAGACATATTGCCTGCCCTCCAGTAACCATCAGGCTGTTGGGGAACATAAATGAGTGCATAGATATTTGTAATGTAATGTGGCAGATGCTGTGCTCAGGGTTTTTTATATCCAAAAATCAGAGGCTAAACTGCCTGTTTTATTGGTAGCAAGGTCCTGGCATGGGTTTGTGATGAAGGTAGTTTGTGAGTTGATCCTTACAGGATGTTAGAGTTTTTCTCAGGTTGGAATTAAAGGAGAGTGAATGCTGTATTTGAAAGGCTGTAAGGAGCATAGCACAGCGTGAGACCTTCTATAGGTAGACTCTTCAAAGAAAGTTGGATACTGAGAGCAACAGGAACTTTACTCTGGGGTTGATTCTCCAGTTTTTCTAGAAATCCTTTTTGATTTCTGCGTTTACTCCAGCAGTTTAATACTCACTACACTAGCTGAGTATTTGAAGAACTTGACACGAGAGAGGAATTTTAAAGCAATTCTGTCATTTATTGGGCTAACAGATATTTACTGAGTCCTTACTGTGGGCCAGACACCTTGCCAGATATTTTCCTTTAAAACTTCTCCACGTATTTACTAAACGGTGCTGTTCAAATTCACATCTAAGAGTAAAGGAGCCAAAGCTCACTGTGATGCTGTGATATGGTGGAGAGGTCATCGTAGTGTATCTATAGCTTGGGGTACCAATATGAGGCACAAAGGCAGCGTGATTCTTTTGAGTCAAATGCTCCTTTGAGATTAGAAGCAGAACCCACAGCTTGGACTCATTATCCCACATTCTCTTCATTAACCTCAGTAAGAGACATATATTTAATCTGGTAAGAGAGAACAGTTCTAAGGAGCTCAAACATTCTTTATGCTGTCTTGACATTGATGTGCTGCTTGTGAAATCTTTATTTAAAAAAAAAAAGGATTAACTAAAGCGTTCTAGGATTTTTTTCCTTAGTACATATGAAGAGAAGTATTTTTTTTTCAGTAACAATTTTTTTTACTCTTTTATTATTGTACTTCAGATGAAGGTTTACAGAACAAACTAGCTTCTCATTAAACAATTAGTACACATATTTTTTTGTGACATTGGTTACCAACCCCACAACACGTCAACACTCTCCTTTCTGGACCTTGGGTTCCCTATTACAAACTTTCCTGTCCCCTCCTGCCTTCTAGTCCTTGCCCCTGGGCTGGAGTGGCCCTTTATTCTTATTGTTTTATGGGCTGTCTAATCTTTGGCTGAAGGGTGAACCTCAGGAGTGACTTCAGTGCTGAGCTAAAAGGGTATCCGGGGGCCATACTCTCAGGGTTACTCCAGTCTCTGTCAGGCCAGTAAGTCTGGTCTTTTTTTGTGAGTTAGAATTTTGTTCGACATTTTTCTCTAGCTCTGTCCGGGACCTGCTATTGTGATCCCTGTCAGAACAGTCTGTGGTGGTAGCTGGGCATCGTCTAGTTGTGCTGGACTTAGTCTGGTGGAGGCTGTGGTCGTTGTGGTCCATTAGTCCTTTGGACTAATCTTTCCCTTGTGTCTTTCGTTTTCTTCATTCTCCCTTGCGCCAGATGGGGTGAGACCAGTGGACTATCTTAGATAGCTGCTCACAAGCTTTTAAGACCCCAGACGGTACTCACCAAAGTAGAATGTAGAACATGTTCTTTATGTAAAGTATGTTATGCCAGTTGAGGTAGATGTTCCCTGAGACCATGGTCCCCACAGCCCTTAGCCCAGTAATTTGGTTCCTCAAGGGGTTTGGATGTGTCTATGGAGCTTCCATGACCTTGCCTTGGACAAGTTGTGCTGACTTCCCCAGTGCTGTGTACTGTCTTACCCGAAAAGTAGTATTTGAAAGATATACTTTACCACAATTTTTGAGATTACTGTTGTTATTAATTATATTTCCTGATACTCTCATGCTAATTCTTTTTTACAGACAAGTTGATGGTAAACCAGAGAGGCCTTCAGTAACACATGCAACATACCGGGGCCCCAGGCAAATTAGGAAATATTTAAAGAAACAGAGAGCGCTAGATACTGTGCATCACTTGGATGGAGAAAATGAAAGTTCTGACTCCAGTACAAGCATACACACTGGCCCTGGAAGTGAGATTGGGGCTGGGATAGCTCCATCATTGTCGTCGACGAGCATAGACACATCTGTGAAAGGACGTTTGCTTGGAGGCCTGTTAGAAGACTCTGGTGGTGGCAGAATAAATTTCAACACAGAAAGCCATCAGACAAACAACCCAGAACTGCAAAATATTGCTTCTTCTAAGCATGTTTTAAATAAAAATGATCCTGGGGGACCTGAGGGAAGTAGGTCGTCCCCTTTTTCTCTGAGTAACTCCAGCTCCGCTACTGGAGAGAATGACTCACAGCAGCATTTAAGTTGTGTACCAGTTTCTCAGACTGACAGAAGTTTGGTATGTTCAGCTTTGTTTACAGGAAGTAACAATAGCAGAGTTTCTTGCAGTCCAGATTTTCAGAGGAGAACAACAGAAAATAGGGTAGAAGAAAACAGTTCCGTGAGGAGAGATGGGACATTGTTGCAAAGAGGAGAGCGCACTGAGCCTCAGAGCCCTGCTACTTCTGATTTCTCTTGTGGTAAAGCTGATGGGAGTGACACTACCAAACAGGAAAGTGCAAATTCCCCAAGTCCAAGTAAATCAATTAGGCATGAAGATCTGCAGTTGCTGGAGAGTAAGTATTCTGACACACAACCCATAGATAACTCATCAAAGCTGGCTGCCAATCACACCAGCACCATTGCTCTTGAGAGACATACTGTGACAGACACAGAATGTGCACATGAAGAAAACCTGTCTACTGCCCGAGACTCACAAATAAATTTAGCTGTTACAGAAATCAGGCAAGAAACAGAAAGCACCTCAGCTTGTGAACCCACAACTTCAAGTAATGCTTCAAAAAGTAGAAATGAGTCATTACTCAAAGACACTGACCAGTTGCTTGCAACAGAAACCAAAAAGCTTGATTTTAGGCCATGTGACATAACTTCTCAAACTGTTAGAATAAATCAAAAGGACTCTGCCTCTTTAAAATCTACCAGTGTATCAGCAGTTGTAGCGTGCTTAAAAGATAAAATAGCACCTGAACTGAATTTTGAAGTTAATAGAAATCACATTTCAGAATCTCCTCTTGACCCTCAGAGTCCTCAACAAGCCACAGGATCACTGGATGCTAAAAAATCTCTTACCCTTGACTGTAAAAAAGTGGATTTCAATACTTCACGTCCTACCTTTGTTTCTGGAGCTGGCATGCTGAGCAAGTTGGAGAATTCTGTTTTAAAGGATGAGGGTTCTGTGCTCATTGAAACTGGGGGCATCAACACTGCTGGTATTTCCTATCAGTGTCAAGAAGAAAATGTGGCAGATCGTGTTGAAGCTGCAGACAGGAAAAGTCCTCCTTCTTCTGTCCACCTTGAGCATGCACCTGCAGTTTTTGAATCCAAGGCAGCTTTTCCCAATTGTAAAGAACACCAGGTTCCACTGGGTCCTGAAAAAAGTGATGCCCACTTAACTGGAGTGGACCTGTTGAGCTCTGAGTCTGGAAGGCTGTATAAGAATCACAGTCCAGTTTCATCTCAAGGGCCTCATAAAGCAAAGCTAACTCCTTCAAACACTAAAGCCAATAACAGCACTATAGATAAGTCTGATTCTCTTTCCTTGGAAACCAAAACTGATAACATTGCTAAAATATTATCAAAAGCTGAAGTTGATGGTCATAATAGTGTTCCTGTTAAGTCATGTTCTGGAAGAAGAAAAGCTATAGCCATACCCAAGATTTCTGTTTCCCAAACACAGCCCAGAATTATTTCTCAGGATAAAATTTCTTGTTCATCTCAAGTTGCAGATGTGCCAGCAAAGCCTGTTTTGTCAGAATTGACTTCTTTAGACAAAAGTTTTCAATCCACGGGTCAAGAGATTGAAGAGAAATGTTCAGATTTGGGCCATAAAGAGAATTGCCAAGGCGAGGTTTCTCCTTCTGCCTCCAAATATCAAGGTATACAGGAGCCAGAGGCAGAATCTTTAGGTGATCCTCCTGCTCTTCTTTTACTTCCTGTTCATGACGAAAAAGTCACTAGGCAAATGGCACAGATTTATGAAACTAACACTCACTTGATTTGTGAACCTTCAGAGATTCATGGCACCAAAAAGGTTTCTGGGCTCTCAGAAATGGCAGAACTCAGCTTAACTAATATTTTCCCAAAATTCCAAGAAACCGACAGCACAAAAGTAAATTCACCTTTTCTGGTTTCTGATGTCAGTTTGGAAAAAAATGCCTTTGCATCTGAGGAGTCAAGCTTTCTTAATGTTCCTTCTGTGCTGAGATCAGAAGAGAAAGCCTCATCTCACAGAAAGGAGGAGGATGCTTATTTTCTAAGGGGCTCTACTGATAGCATGTCTTCCTCTGGTAACTCTGAAGACGTTAGCATGGTTACAAGTTCACATAATCTAAAAGATAATACTAATTCTGAAAAAGTTACCATAGATCTCACACATGAAGGTGTCCCCTTAAGTAACCAGTTATCCCTTAATAGCTCTTATTTGGAATTTGAAACACCTAACCCAACAGGGGCAGAAGTGACCCCACTTCGGGAACATTTTGGGATTCCTACTGGGAAGGTATCTCTTGATTTCCCAACTACTGCCCAGTTTGACAATCCTAGGGAAGCAGAAGCTGAAGCAGTTGCTGGGGCTCCAGTGTCAGTTAACAGCTCAAGCCAGCAGTGTTCTGAAGCCTCTGCTGAGCACTTAGAAGCAAGGAGAAGAGCACATGACCAACTTATGGACCCCAAAAGTGGTTTACTTAAAAAGGCTGATATATTAATTGATGAGATTTTTAACTCTGTCAGAGAAGAACTGAAATCTAAACCCACAGTTGGAATCTACCAGGGACATATAGCCACAGATGGTATAATGAATCCAGGTACCCTGAAAGAAGACATCCCTGAGAAAAACCCATCAGAAGAAGTGACGCCAACAGGGATCCAGGTGACAGACCGTTTGGAAGAGCAGAGCGTGGAAAACATGTCAGAAAACAAGGGGGAAGAAAAGGCTGGTGTTTTAACTACAGTTGGTGAGAAGAGTCTCCTTTTTGATTCTGATAGAATGAATGTGTCTTATTTGTTAGAAGATCAAGCTAGGGAATTAGTCGATGAGGTTATTTATTCAGCCCAAGAAAATGTGACAGATGATGCTTTTAAAGATACTGAAGATACCTGGAATTCTGAACTTCAGGCTAGTACTTCAAAAATTCTGAACAGTGGTAGTGTTAAGCCACGTGATAGAGTTAGGGAGTTCCTGGTATCAGAGCAAGCAGTAAATCAAAGCACACGTGAAATTAATGAAAGTAAGATATTAAGTAGATTCTTCTCTGTAAGTAACTTGGTTAGTGACACAGAGTCAAGTAAAGGAAGAGAAATTGTTCTCTACCAAAAATCCCCATTTCCTGGAAATGGAGTGGGGTATTGTGATAATATAAATTCACAGGAATCAGATACTGTTTTGCTATCCGAAGAAATGCCCCATGAAGAGTTAGATGATGGGGTAAAAACACATTTACTTCTCAAAGAGGGCTGTAAAGAGAAAATTGAAATGGAGTGTGTGGATAATCACAAAACTGGGACAGAAGACACAAGAACTCTTGTATTAAACTTCAGATGGCCTCCATTTGTAAATGACGATATCCATATACCTGGCACATCCAAAAGCAGCTTGTCTGATAGTTTCGTATGTGTATCTGAAAAAAATTTACTAGGACACAGTAGTAAAAGCACACCCCTTGCACTGTCAGAAGTAGGAAAAGTACACAAGAAGGATACTGAAGTAAATATAGGAAAAATTGAGCTTATACCTTCCATGTTAGAAATGGGGAAAGCAAACAAAAAGGATGCTGAACTGAATATTATGAAGTTTGAGGCAGCGCCTCCTATGTTAGGAATGGGAAAAGCACATAAAAAAGATGCTGAATTGGATAGCACAAAAACTGAGCCAAGAGCTGACATTTTTAACAAGGGAGAAGTATGCCAAATGGATGCTGAGAGGTATATTGAAAAAAATGAGGTATTACCTGTCATCTTAGGGATGGAAAAAGCTTATAAGATGGGGAATACTGAAGGGGATATTGGCAAAACTGAGACAATGCCTGTTATGTCTGAGGTGAAAAATACCTACCAAAAAGATGCTGAGGAGATTACTGGGAAAACTGAGGTGATACCTGTTGCATCGGAAATGGAAAATATTTGCCAAAAGGATGCTGAAGGGGATATTGCAAAAACTGAGATGACACCTATTCCATTAGAAATGGAAATTATTTACCAAAAACATGCTGAAGGGGACATTGGCAAGACTGAAGTGACACCTATTACGTCAGAAGTGAGAAATATCTACCAAAAAGATGCTGAGAGGATTACAGAAAATACTGAAGTGATACCTGTTACATTAGAAATGGAAAATATTTGCCCAAAGGATGCCGAAGGGGATACTGACAAGACCGAAGTGGCACCTGTTATGTCAAAAGTGGAAAATACCTACCAAAAAGAGTCTGAGAGGATTACTGAAAACATGGAAGTGATACATGTTACATTAGAAATGGAAACTATTTGCCCAAAGGATGCTGAAGGAGATACTGGCAAAACTGAGGTGACCCCTGTTGTGTTAGAAGTGGAAAATACCTACCAAAAGGATGCTGAAGAAGTTATTATAAATACTGAAATGTTACCTCTTGTGTTAAATGTGAAAGAAGCACACAAGGCAGCATCTGCCTCTGCCTCTTCAGAAATGGAAAAAGCATACAAGAGGGATACTGAAAAGACTATTGGGACAATTGTGTCCATGCTCCCTGCCATAGAAATGGAAAGAACATCCACAGAAGATTCTGATGGGAATAGTGGGAAACAAGAATCATTATCTACTATGTTAAACATTGAGAATACTTACGGAGCAGGTCTGGAATTGACCATTACACAAGCAGAGGCCATGCTTCCTTCCGAATTTGAAGCTGAAAAAGTACCCCAAGTCTATGCTGAAGTGATTGTTGGGAAAATGGAGGAAGAGCCACCTGGAATAAAGGAAAGCTTGATAGCGTGTGACAGTAGATTTACATCACATTTCAGGGGCTATGAATCACCTACATTAAGTAAGGATTATGAAGGCTACCCAGCCTTAGCAATACCTGATTTTCAACCTGAGGATACCATAGCATGTCTAGACAAAAGAATGTCTGTTACTGCAGTATGTAACAAAAAAAGAGATCTAGACTATAGCAATGAAAAAAAAGACTCAAACTTAGCTTTTGTTTCTCAGGATGAACAAGAAAATCCATCTTTTACTATATTATATGAAGAGCCCCTTCAAGATGAGGACAAGTATGCTTCTGCAGAAGTGAGAAGAACACGTTGTCTCTTGTTTCCTGATAGGTCCACTGACAGCATGCCTGTTGTGGCATGTGAAAGGTCTGAGAGTAGAACTGACCTTGTCCATCATTTTGAAAAGGACACTAAGTTAGGTGGGACGTTTGATAGTGATAATTCAGAAATGTTCTTATCAGTGGAGGCCAAAAGGTACAAAATTTACCCATTAGCTTTGTCTCCCATCTATGAGGATGACAGCTCTCAGGAGGACATTCTATCCAGTGAGGTCTCACCTGGTCACCATGGCTCCACAAAATCAAGAGAGAGTACAAACCAGCCCTCTTCTGTTTTATCACTTCTCCAGTCAGTGTCAGAGCGTTTAAAGATGAACATTGATGAAGATGGACAGGAGGCAGGGGAGGAAGGAGAAGAGGAGGAGGAAGAGGAAGAACTAGTGCATAGAGGAAGTCTGAGATCTCGAAGGAGAGAACATATGAGCTTCCAGTTGCCAGATTCTCCGATTGCATTTTACTCTGAGGATGACCAGGAAACGACTGGACTTTCTAAGCATTCATATGCAATGTCAAATGAACCTACTACCTCCAATCTGCAAATTGGCCTGTGGCCAGAAAAGACCTCATTTCTACAAAAATCAGACCTTACTTCTAAACTACATTCTTCTTTGAAGAGTGCATATCATCAGTATTTGCAGGCTTCCAAAACGCATTCCTCAGAAAAAGGAGCCAGATTTGGTGGAATTTTTCAGGAACCAGTATCAAAGAGTTTCCATGTTCAAGACAGCTCAGCCAGATTAAGTTTATTCACAGAGGTAAGTTACTCTGATTATTCACTAGTGAGGAAGAGCTTTGGACCATGAAATGATCTAAAAGCTTATTAAGAAAAAGCTTATTAAGAAAACCAGTGTTTTGAGGTTGTATAGACTTTGTTTTAAAAAATATCAGCATCATTTCTTTGGTTGAAGTGTATCATAACTCATGTATTTTAGCTGGACTGTTACATTGAGGAAAAAAATTGCTCAGTCAGAATTTCAAAGGTGTAAAAGAAAAGCAACTTATTGCCCAGACCTCTGCTGATATTTAGTCTTCAAACTACATAAAGTGACAACATTTTGAATTCCTTGAGGTACTGTATATGGGAAAAGATTGCTTTTTGGCTTTATGCATCTCTCAAAACTATTTCTATTGGGTAAAATTAAGTATTTGCTTGATAACAACCTCTCACTTGAGTTGCTCATGTTCTTCATGCATAATTCACAGAAAAAGAGCTGGACACATTATAGCAGGAAAATCTTTTGAAATTTAGTAGCATTTTTCTTTGATTTAGAAATATTTGAATGTCTAATGTAGAAAATGCATTGCATGTGGGATTTTCCTTTCTGGCACTCCCAAGATCATAGAACTTTCTCTGGGATTCCCAAGGACTGTGCCTTGATCTTGAAAAGCCTTAGTGTAGCAAATAATACTACTTCAGTACCAAGTATTTGCAAAGCAAAGTCATTTTAAAAGAAATGATGGGAGTTGAAAAATGTTTCTTTAATGATTCTCCATTGCCCACCAAATCAAGCGGAGCCTCTTGACTCTGTATTGGAAGGCTCTCTGAGTTCTGTTTTTCTAACCTTGTCTTCCCGTGCTCTGCTTACACACCCGTTTCCTACCACTGTACTTTTTCTCAAGATGGTTCTCTTCCTGGAATTTTTTTTCTTCCACCCCCACCTGACCTTGCCACATGTTTTAAATTATTGAAATCCTGTTTTTCGAGATCATCTCAATACCACTTCCTTCGGGAAGCCTCTTCTGAATCTCCCTGTGCTAGCCCCTCACCTCCACGCTGGCCCCATTTCCTGTGACTCTCCATAGCCTGGCATTTTCTTTGTATTTTGCGTGTGGATTTACCTTAGTCCTCCACTTAGAAGGGTCATGGGACTGTGACTCATATGTTTCCCCTTCCAAGCTGTAAGCTCCTTGAGATCAGAAACAACACATTATCTTCCTTTATTTACTTTTATATCCCTTGTAGCACCTAGAGAAGCATCTTGTGCATGATAGCCATTAAGTATGTGGTAAATGGAATTTGTGACTGCTGTACCTTTCCATTGATGATTCCTAAGGTTTACTTCTTATACTTCTATAATTTCAGAATATTGACAGGCAAACTCTGAGGTGTATCCCAAGACCTGGGAAGGTAAGCATATAAATTTCTCAGGTGGACATAGATAAAATGTGAAAAGTAATTGCTTTTAGGCCTGGGGAATTTAAGATTAGTAATCTTAACTGATTTAGAAAATGATTATTTTGCTCAAGGATTTAGCATCTAAAATAATAATTTGCTCTTGTGTATTTCAGATATTTTATTTTCTATATTCTAGAACATTTTAGAATTTTAAATGTATTCCTTAGTTACTGTGCCTACTCGCTATATGTTGCAGATGGTTATCTATGATCTCCATGGGAGTAAATATAAACAAGAAATCTACAGTAATATTCCCGATGCTACATCATGGTCCTTTCCAAATGGGGTACTGATAAAAGTTGTAAGGGGCTGGTAAGAAATCTCTTAAAATTTTATAGCATATTTTCTGAAATTAAGTGTGTTTGTTTTTTGTCTCTCTATTAAAGACACGTTTCCTTTCCTCTACTTTTTGACAGAGTATTTTGGAGCATTATTGATGTTTTGTACCTTTAATTGTTCTCTTTATTTTCTGTGGCAGAAAATATAGCCTGTTTGTAGTGCTTAGAGCCAGCAATAAGTAGCAAGACGTAATATATACGATCAACACCATTCTGGAACTGCATTATTAGTAGGATAGGTTTGGCCACAGAAACGTTCTTCCATGGTCTCATTTTGTTAACGAAATATCAAGTGGAGTTGAAGGCTTCAGCTGAGTGAAGCGTAACATTGAGAACAAGTTCAAAATTTGTGGGATGCTAAGGAATGTGAAGGCCACATAGTTAAAGTCATTTGTATGGCTGACATGCTCAAGGACTAAAGGATGCTTTGTGTGGTCTAGAAATGAGAGAAAACTGCATTTGTTTTTATGGACCAGGTCCCATGGACATGCTGGACTTAGAATTTCTTTGTCCAGTTTTATGTTACCCACTGGTCAGTATTCATGTTGTGAGCAGAGTGGTGTAGTGTTGTCTTCCTGTAATAAAATGGAACACTTGTGATATATTATTCAGAAACAGGAAAATTAGGGTAGAAGTATAATTTGTTCTTGTTAACCTACAGTTTTTAGTATATGTACAGCTTTGTATATATGACATATATAAACTACATACATACATAAATACAGGCAAAAACAAACTGGTGTTATTTTTAGGAAGTATTTTTATTTCCAAGTTCTATGCATTTTCGGTCTTCCTTTTCTTAATGATATCTGTACTTAAATTATCACATATCCTTGTTCAAAAAATAGTGTGTATGTTAACAGTGGAAAATAGCCCAGCTTTAAACATTTAAGTTGATAAGATGGTCTGCGAACTACTAAGTATCATTTGTTTTATGTCTTATTTTGTATAAAAATAATTAAAACTGATCATTGGCTTTCTATTTGTTTAGCTGGATTTTATATGAGAAGCCACATTTCCAAGGTCAGAAATGTGTGTTAGAAGAAGGCGAAAAGGTGTTAAATCGTGACTGGATTCTTCAGAACAGAAAACATCCACAAAGAAACTTTGTATTGGGGTCTATCAAACGTGTCTTAAAGGTACCAGAACTATTGTCTTTTGCTTGTTTTTTATTTTGTTTGGTTTGGTTTGTCATGTAGTTAAAACCTAACAGTGTTTAGAAAAGTGTTGATTTTATAAGTGTTCATTATGTTGATGATAATCTTTTGAATTAATACATATAAAGTGTTAGACTAAATGAAAATTAAAAATATTTGCTGTAATCTGGCCCATTAAGTTTCCATAGTAAGGTGATAGATGATGTACTATATATATATTTATGCATACGTATATATATGTTTTTAATAGTATAGATGCGTAGTATCCAGGAATACTTAGGAAAAAGCTGATTTTCCAAGTATTTTCTGTTCAGGTGTAGATGTCTACTCTTCAGTATTGCTGTGTGTGTGTATATGTGTGTGTGAGAGAGTGAGTGAGTGGGGGGGGTGGAGGAAAAAGAGTGTTGGAAGGAAAGATGAGGAGAGGAAGGAGAGGTGTTGCTTTTGTTGAATTCTATTGTTAGATCTCTGATTTTCCTGCTTAGAAAATACTACTTAATGCTAAGATGACAGAGGCCTTCCAGTATAGTAAAAAATGTGGTAAGAACTGCTGTGATGGTTTAGAGGCATGGGATAGGGGAAGTTAGTGTGAAGTTGCTTAAAGTCCAAGAGAGAGACAACCGAGTCACATTACTATCTTGATATGAGAAGTGCTGTCTGTGCAGGCCCGTGAAGTTGCTTAAAGTCCAAGAGAGAGACAACCGAGTCACATTATTATCTTGATATGAGAAGTGCTGTCCAGGGCCCTGTGGGCACACAAAGAAGGGCACCTCACCTCTTGGGAGGAGGTGCTTCACCGGAAGGAGGTGACAGCTGATTGGAATCTTAAAAGAATGAACAGGCATTAGGGAGTGTGGGAAATGCGAGGGAGTTTCTGGCAGAGCCATTTGGGTCAGATACAGAGGTGTGCATTTGGTGGCTTGGTAGCACTGCAGGGAGATTAAGATGGCTAGAGCATAGAGGGCAGCATCCATTTTCATGGAAAGAATTAAGTGCTAGCAATTCAGTTCAGCAAACAGCATTTGAGTGCTCACATAATTAACTAACCCACTAGAAGTTCCTTGAGATGAATAGTTAGTAGGTGGAATCTTCTAAGATGTATGTAGTTTGTGGTTTTGTGCCTCCTTGTGAAAGTCAGGAGCCCTGGTGGTGCAGTAGTTAAGAACTATGGCTGCTAACTAAAAGGTCAGCAGTTCATATCCACCAACCACTCCTTGGAAACTCTAAGGGGCAGTTCTGCTCTGTCCTATAGGTTCGCCGTAAGTTGGAGTCAACTGGACGGTAACAGGTTTGGGTTTGGTTTTGTGAATGTCAGGCACCGTGCCAGGCCTAGTAGAGAAAAGATGAATAATATGGCAGTCACCCTCCACATACCCCAAAAATCAACAATAAAATAAAACAAAAAAAACTCAATCTGGTGAGCAAAGCACTAAACTTTTGAATGGATATTTGCACATCAGCCATTTTTGCTTAGAATATATTGTAAGAATGAATAAGCAATGCTTGCATTTTTTTTCCTTCTTTCATTGTTCTTGGATTCTTTTCCGTAGTCATAGTATTAGTGTCCACATGTCTTGAACAGACTAACACCTTTCAGTGAGGAAGGAAAATAAAACTATTGAGCATTGAATGGAAAAGACATTAGCATTGTTCTAAATATTTCACAAGGTAATAATCAAATATCAAACTGCTTCCTTTCTCCAACCTTGTCAAAATATTGCCTGCTGATAGCTTCATTTTCTGGTGGTTGTTGCCATTCCAAATTCATCTAGACCTCAACCAACTTTATCTGGTTTTATCATCTTTATTTTAGTTACTTGAATCTGAGTGTCAAAACGTTAGTGTCCTTTAAAGACGATACACAGCAGATACTATCAGTTATCAGCATTTATAGATTCAGCTCAAGGGTCATCTTCCTTTGCCCCCAGTGGAAGTAACTGGGGGTGTGGGTAGCAATGCAGTGAATCTTGAGTGAAGTACTTTCTTTTCTCAAATTAGAATCTATAAATATTGCAGTTTTCTATACATTTAATATTATTTTCTAAATTTTAGTACCTTTTTCTTATGTCCGGAGGCTACTTAGGTTGTGCCTTCATTGATAAGCTGAGGAGAGATCTGTTGTTAGATCAGTGACTACAAACATTTGTTATGTCAGATGGAGATAGATAAATATATTTTCGTATTTTTTGGTTAACTGATATTTGTTCCTTCCCTGTTTCTCCCGTCTTAGTGATTCTCATGTAGAGAAAGGTAGGCTCAAAATTAGATAGGCGTAACTGTAGCTCAGTGGTAGAGTTCTTGTCTTCCATTCAGGAGACTCTGGTTCAGTTCCTGGCCAATGTACCTCATGCCTAGCCACCATTCCTGGGTTAGTGGAGGCTTGCGTATTGCTGCGATGCTGAGCAGGTTTCAGCAGAGCTTCTGGACTAAGACAGACTAGAAACCAAGGCCTGGTAATCTGTCTGAAAATCAGCCAGTGAGAACCCTATGGATCACAATGGTCCGACCCACAACCAATCATGGGGATGACGCAAGACCCAGCAGTGTTTCATTGCATTGTGCATGGGGTCACCACGATTTGACAGCAGTTAACAACAAATTTGACAAACACTTGAATATCCCTGTTAGTTTGATATGTTGACATTGAACAGGTTGCTTCATAGTGTCTACTTTCTCATCTATAAAAAAGAGTATATTAGTAATACCTGCCATGTGGAATTTTACGTAAATTAAACAAAATTATGCAGAGGCTTTTAAACCTTTTTTCTAGGACCCAAGATAACTGTATTTCACATCTCATCCTGGTACACCTGTAGAGACATATGTTTATATGATGGAAATGATGATTTTATAGAACAGTGTCTCTTCTTAGATTGTGTGATACGCTCTGATATTTTCTATTCTAGTCTATTGTATTTCATTTTTTAAAGCTATTCACTAAATTGATTTAAAGACCCATTAATGATTTGCAGCTACTATTTTGAAAAATACTGAGGTGTAATGCATGTAAAACACCTACCACCAAATGAAACACCTGGTAAGTCTTCAATAATCTTGTTTGCAGAATGTTAATATTCACATTAACTATGACACTTAAGAGTCAGGTGATCCTTTTTCTTAAGACAATCCATTTTGATGTAAAGTTACATTTAGATGTGCTTGGTTTTAGAATATCAACTATATAAATTGCGTTTTAAACAATTAAGCTAAACTAAAAAATGTCATTGAAAAAACACTTTGTATGTGAAATATTTTCATTATATATACATTGTGAATCTTGGCATTGATTGTGATTATTATAGTTTGATTTACCTAAATTATGTTGAGACTTTACTTTGATTTAGAAATTTGCATTTACAACATGTTTCCTGTCTTTTATGGGACCTTGTGTTTTTCTAGAGTTTTTATATTTCTCCTTTCATACTCATAGGTTTTCTATATAAACAATATTTACATATCTCATTTGGGAAACAAATGCAGCAAAATTTGCATAGATGATGCATGTCTTTGTTTTTCACATTTTTTCTCCATCATCTGTTGTTCTTCTGACTGTATTCTTTTTGTGACACTTTTACATTATTACGGATACAATCCTGCCTGGTATTGCCTAATCCTTGCCTCTAGAAGAAAGCCACTAGCTATGCCTCATTAAGGACAAAACATTTTCTCTCTCGTCTTCCCTGCAGCCATCTTTTTTGCAGGATGAATCCTACTTTAAAATTTCTTGGCTTTAATTAATAGTTTATGTAAGACAACTTTAGCTTGTTATTTATCCCCCACCACCTGCAGTGCTTCAATTTTTATTTTAACTGATGCAGTGCATCAGTTTTTATTTTCATTAAGTTTACATATATTTTGTTTTTCCTTTTTCTCTTTTGAAGCAGTGGGGCTTCATGTCTGCAACTCTTAATGTCTTTTTCATTGTGGTCTTTTTCTAGAATGCCACTGTTTTTCACTGAATGTAGCATACTTTCCTGTCAGTCTTGTAACACAGACAAGTAAATTTTTTGATTATTGTGTCTTGCTTTCTTGAAGATGGAGAACAGAATTTAGACTTCAGTCATAAAGGCAGAGATGCTGTCTGTCTCGTTAACTGCTGTATCCTTGTGGCTCAGTGCAGTGCCTGGCACATAGTCCCCATAAATATTTGCTAGTGAATGAATGAATAGGAAACATTGAGCCATTGGAGTGTAGTTTTCATTTCCTGTGATACACGTGAGCTGTCTGGTTTTTCATTGGTTGGGCCATTCGTTTATGCATTCAAAAGTTTGCTTGACTAAGTACTGTGATCCAGGTACAAGCATGTCCCTAGTTTTATTATGCTTTGCAGATACTGCATTATTTACAAATTGAAAGTTTTTGGCAACCCTGCATCGAGCAGGTCTGTCGGTGCAATTTTTCCAACAGCATGTGCTCACTTTATGTCTCTGTGTTAAATTTTAGTAATTCTCACAATATTTCAAACTTTTTCATTATCATTATATCTGTTATGGTGATCTGTGATCAGTGTTCTTTGATGTTACTGTTGTTCTGGGGTGCCACAAACTGCACTCGTATAAGACGGCAAACTTAATTGATAAAATGTATGTGTTCTGACTGCTCCCCCGACTGGCCGTTCCCCCATCTCTCTCCCTCTCCTTGGGCCTCCGTATTCCCTGAGACACGGCAATATTGAAATTAGGCCAATTTATAACTCTGCAATGGCCTCTTAGTGTTCAAGTGAAAGGAAGAGTCGCATGTCTCTCACTTTAAATCAAAAGCTAGAAGTGATTAAGCTTAGTGGGGAAGGCATGTCAAAAGCCAAGACAGGCTGAAAGTTAGGCCTTTTGCACCAAATGGTTAGTCAAGTTGTGAATGCAAAGGAGAAGTTCTTGAAGGAAATTAAAAGTGCTACTCCAGTGAACACACGAATGATAAGAAAGTGAATCAGCTTTATTGCTGATAAGGAGAAAGTTTCAGTGGTCTGGATAGAAGATAAAACCAGCCACAGCATTCTCTTAAGCCAAAGCCTAACCCAGAGCAAGGCCCTAAGTCTCTTCTATTCTCCGAAGGCTGAGAGAGGTAAGGAAGCTGCAGAAGAAGAGTTTGAAGCTGGCAGAGGTTGGTTAATGAGGTTTAAGGAAAGACGCTGTCTCCATAACATAAAAATGCAAGGAGAAGCAACAAGTGCTGATGTAGAAGCTGCAACAAGTTATCCAGAAGATCTAGCTAAGATATTTGATGGAGGTGGCTACATTTAAAAAAAAGAAAAGATTTTCAATGTAGACAACACAGCCTTACACTGGAAGAAAATGCCATCTTGGATTTTCATAGCTAGAGAGAAGTCAGTGCCTGACTTCAAAGCTTCAAAGAACAGACTGACTCTCTTGTTAAGGGATTAACGCAGCTAGTGACTTTAAGTTGAGGCCAGTGCTTATTTACCATTCTGAAAATCCTAGGGCCCTTAAGAATTATACTAAATCTACTCTGCCTGTGCTCTATAAATGGAACACCAAAGCCTGGATGACAGCACGTCTGTTTACAATATGGTTTACTGGATATTTTAAGCCCACTGTTTAGACCTACTGCTCCAGAAAAACAGATTCCTTTCAAATATTACTGATCATTGACAACACACCTAGTCCCCAAGAGCTCTGATGGAGATGTACAAGGAGATTAATGTTTTTTCCATGCTTGCTAACACAACATCCATTCTGCAGCCCAGGGATCAAGGAGTAATTTTGACTTTCAAGTGTTATTATTTTTTACTGTTGTGCTTTAAATGAAAGTTTACGATTCAAGTTAGTCTCTCAGACAAAAATTTATACATACTTTATTACGTGACCCTAGTTGCTCTCCCTGTCATGTGACAGCACGCTTCTCCTTTCTACCTAGAATTTCCCGTGTCCATTCAATCAGCTCCTAACCCTTTCTGCCTTCTCCCCTCTGGACAGCCTCTGGACAGGAGCTGTGCATTTAGTATCATGTATCTACTTGAGCTAAGAAGCACACTCTTCATGAGTATCATTTTATATCCCATAGTCCGGTTTAATCTTTGTCTGAAGAGTTGGCCTCATGAATGGTTTTAGTTTTGGGCTAACCATGTCTTCCAGGGTCCCTCCAGTCTCAGTCAAACCACTAAGTCTAGTCTTTTTACTAGTCTGCACCCCACTTTTCTCCTGATCCATCAGGGACTCTGTTGTGTTCCCTACCAGGGCGGTCATTGGTGGTAGCCGGGGACCACCTAGTTCTTCAGGTTTCAGGCTGATGAAGTCTCTGGTTTATGTGGCCCTTTCTGTCTCTTGGACTGATATTTTCCTCATGTCTTTGGTGTTCTTCATTCTCCTTTGCTCCAGGTGGATTGGGACCAATTGATGCATTTTAGATGGCCACTCACTAGCTTTTAAGACCCCAGACACCACTCACCAAAGTAGGATGCAGAACATTTTCTTATTAAAGTTTGTTAGGCCAGTTGACCTAGATGTCTCCTGAAAGCATGGTCCCCAGACCCATGCCCCTGCTACTCTGTCCCTCGAAGTGTTTGGTTGTATTCAGGAAACTTCTTAGCTTTGGTTTAGTCCAGTTGTACTGACTTCCCCTGTAGTGTGTGCTGTCCTTCCCTTCACCTGAGATAATTCTTGTCTACTGTCTAGTTAGTGAGTAATCCACTCCCTCCCTCCCCACCCTCGTAACCATCAAAGAATGTTTTCTTCTGTGTTTAAACCTTTTCTTGAGTTCTTATAATAGTGGTCTTCTACAATATTTGTCCTTTTGCAAGTGACTAAATTCACTCAGCATAATGCCTTCCAGATTCCTCCTGTGTTTCATGGATTCATCATTTGTTCTTTATCATTGCGTACTATTCCATTGTCTGAATATACCATAACTTGTTTATCCTTTCGTCCGTTGATGGGCACCTAGGTTGTTTCCATCTTTTTGCTATTGTGAACAATGCTGCAGTGAACATGGGTGTGCATGTATCTATTCGTGTGACGGCTCTTATTTCTCCAGGATATATTCCAAGGAGCTAGATAGCTGGATTGTATGATACTTCTATTTCTAGCTTTTTAAGGAGGTGCCAAATCAATTTCCAAAGTGGTTGTATCATTTTATATTCCCACCAACAGTGTATACGTGTTCCAGTCCCTCCACAACCTCTCCAACATTATTATTTTGTGTTTTTTGGATTAATGCTAGCCTTGTTGGAGTGAGATGGTATCTCATTGTAGTTTTGATTTGTATTTATCTAATGGCTAATGATCATGAGCATTTCCTCGTGTGTCTGTTAGCCACCTGAATGTCTTCTTTGGTGAAGTATCTGTTCACATCCTTTGCCCATTTTTTAATGGGGTTATTTGTCTTTCTGTTGTTGAGGTT
Source organism: Dugong dugon (assembly GCA_030035585.1). Classification (NCBI taxonomy): domain Eukaryota; kingdom Metazoa; phylum Chordata; class Mammalia; order Sirenia; family Dugongidae; genus Dugong; species Dugong dugon. The sequence goes on from CM057473.1 coordinate 43,306,117, forward strand.
TTGCAGTATCTTGTAGATTTTAGATATTAGATACTGATCAGATTTGTCATAGCTAAAATTTTTTTTCACCAGTCTATAGTATATCTTTTTACTCTTGGTGAAGTCTTTGGATGAACATATAAGTGTTTGATTTTTAGGAACTCCCAGTTACCTAGTTTCTCTTCTGGTGTTTGTACATTGTTACTTAGGTTTGTTGTCTCTATTTTGCATCGTCTTTATCGTTTTAGATTTTATATTTAGGTCTTTGATCCATTTTGAGTTAGTTTTTGTTCATGGTGTGCACTATGGGTCTTGTTTTCAGTTTTTTGTAGATGAATATCCAGTTATGCCAGCACCGTTTGTTAAAGAGTCAAGTCTTATTATTTAAAAAATACATTTTGTAAGGCTGTAGCTGATGTATATAGTGATTCCTCTGATCGATCTGGGCAAAGTAAATTGAAAACCTTCTGGAAAGGATTCACCATTCTAGATGCCATTAAGAACATTGATGATTCATGGAAGGAGGTCAAAATATCAATACTAACAGGAGTTTGGAAGAAGTTGATTCCAACCCTCATGGATGAATTTGAGGGGTTCAAAACTTCAGTGGAGGAAGTAACTGCAAATGTGGTAGAAACAGCAAGAGAACTAGAGTTAGAAGTGGAACTTGAAGATGTGACTCAATTGCTGCAATCTCATGATAAAACTTTAATGGATGAAGAATTGTTTCTTATGGGTGAGCAAACAAAGTGGTTTCTTGAGATGGAATCTTCTCCTGGTGAAGATGCTGTGAACATTGTTGAAAGAACAGTAAAAACTTAGTTGATAAAGCAGCAGCAGGATTTGAGAGGATTGACTCCAGTTTTGGAAGAAGTTTTACTGTGAGTCAAATGTTATCAAACAGCATCACATGCAACGGAGAAATGTTTTGTGAAAGGAAGAGTCAACCGATGTGGCAAATTTCACTGTTGTCTTATTTTAAGAAATTGCCACAGTTACCCCAGGCTTCAGCAACCACCACCCTGATCAGTCAGCAGCCATCAGCATCAAGGCAACATCCTCCACCAGCAAAAAAAATTGAGACTCGCTGAAGGCTTAGATGGTTGTTAGCATTTTTCTAGCAATAAAGTATTTTTTAATTAAGGTATGTACTTTTTTTTTTTAGACATAATGCTACTGAACACTTAACAGACTACAGTATAGTGTAAATATAACTTTTATATGCACTGGGAAACCAAAAAATTCGTGTGAGTTGCTTTATTGCGGTAGTCTGGAACTGAACCCGCAATATCTCTGAGGTATGCCTGTTCTGTTCCAAATGCTGACAGTCCAGCAACGAACAAAACAGATAAGGTTCCTCTGTGCTCATTGAATTTATATTACAGTGGAGGAGACAGAATACACAAATTTATATGTACTGTAATGTCAGGAAGTGATATGTACAATAGGGAGAAAGTAAAGAAAGGTGAGGGGATACAGAATGACAGAGTGCTATTTTGATAGGTTTGCCATGAAAGGCCTCTATGGCTTGACATTTGAGTATTTGATGAAGATAGGGACCAAGTCTTGTGCTTATCTGGGGGAACAGCATTCCAGGCAGAGGGAGTAGCAGATGCAAAGCTGAGATGGAATTGTGTCTGGCATGTTGTGGACCAGCAAGGAAGCTAGTGTAGCTGGAGCTGAATGAGCAAGCGTGAAAGTGAGGTCCAAGAGATGGTCAGGGCCAGACCTTGTAGGACCTTGTAGCCAAATTAAGGGCTTTAAATTTTATCCTGCAGAAGATAGGAAGCCACTAGAGGCTTTTAAAGGGAGAGTGAGCTAACAATATATAATTCAAGGGCGCTCCCCAGCTGTTCCCTAGGGCTAATAAAAATGCTCCTGTGGGATGAAGTACATGTTGTCTAGGTGGGAGCCATTCATTCCATTCGTTTATTCATCAAATATTTATTTATTCATCATGATAGAGACTGAAGAAACATATAAAGCAAAGTACAAAGGAACAAAGAAAAGTTCCTTCCCTAAGGCGCTCACAGTCTAGTAAGGGAGGCATACATGAAAGGTGTAATAGACTATGCAAGAAGCATTCACGGACACCACACCTTACTCTTAGAATTTGGTTTCATCTACTTTTAGTTGTTGTTTTTTCCTTTCTGAAAACTCTGCTTAATTTGTACCTGTGCTCTCATGCTCTCTTCTCCATCTTCCTCGGACTGTAGCATTATCTTCTGCAGAAGCACATGATTTCCAGTTGCCTCCCTCCAGCTATTTATACTGCTGTCTCAGCACATATCATTCAGTCTTTAAAATTTAAATATTTAATATGAATACAGATATTTAGGATGTGTTATTAGTTACTGTTAGGTGCTGTCGTATCGATTCCGACTCATAACGACCCAATGTACAACAGAATGAAACACTGTCCGGTCCTGCGCCATCCTCACAATCGTTATGCTTGAACCCATTGTTCCAGCCACTGTGTTAATCCATCTTGTCGAGGGTCTTCCTCTTTGTCATTGACCCTCTACATTATCAAGCACGATGTCCTTCTCCAGGGACTGGTCCCTCCTAATAACATGTTCAAAGTATGTCAGACGAAGTCTCACTGTCCTTGCTTCTAAGGAGCATTTTGGCTGTACTTCTTCCAAGATAGATTTGTTTGTTCTTCTGGCAGAAGATGTAGAAGTTATAAGAGGTGATAAAATGAACATGCATAAATCCAAAATGAAGAGTAACAACAGATCATTAGCAGTATCTTCATGCCCTTTTCTCCCACAGACCACCATTATCTTGACTTCTAGTTACCTAGTTTTTCCTGTTGTTTGTTTTGTGGGTTACTGCCTAGATTTCCTGCTTTTGAGCTTCATATAAATGAAGTTTATGTCTTCTACAGCTTGCTTTCTTTGCTCTGCTTTGTGAGATTCAGCCATGTTGTTGCCTCATATCTGAAGTTCATTCATGTTTACTGCTACACAGTATTTTTTTGTTTATTGTTGTAGTTTAAGTGAAGTTTACACATTCAAGTTAGTCTCCTGTACAAAAACTTATACATACATTGTTATGTGACCCTAATTGCTCTCCCCATACTGTGACAGCACACTCCTCCTTTCCACCCCTGATTCCCCATGTCCATTCAACCAGCTCCTAACCCTCTCTGCCTTCCCATCTCACCTCCAGACAGAAGCTGCCAGTTTAGTCTCTTGTACCTACTTGAGCTAAGAGGCACACTCCTCACGAGTATCATTTTATGTCCCACAGTCCAGTCCAATCCCTGTCTGAAGAGTTGGCCTTGGAAATTGTTTTAGTTCTGGGCTGAGAGAGAATCCAGGGGCCATGCTTTCCGGGGTTCCTCCAGTCTCATTCAAACCATTAAGTCTGGTCTTCTTACTAGAATTTGAGTTCTGCACCCCATCTTTCTGCTGCTATATCAAGGATTCTCTCTGTTGTGTTCCCTGTCTGGATGGTCATTGGTGGTAGCCGGGCACCATCTACTTCTTCTGGTCTCAGGCTGATGAAGTTTCTGGTTTATGTGCCCCTTTCTGTCTCTTGGGCTACTACTTTCCTTGAGTCTTTGGTGTTCTTCACTTTCCTTTACTCCAGGTGGGTTGGGACCAATTGATACATCTTAGATGGCCACTTGCAAGCTTTTAAGACCCCAGACATCACTTACCAAAGTAGGATGCAGAACATTTTTTTAATAGCTTTGTTATGCCAGTTGACCTAGATATCCCCTGAAAGCATGGTCCACAGACCCCTACCCCTGCTACTCTGTCCCTCAAAGTATTTGATTGTATTCAGGAAACTTCTTAGCTTTGGTTTAGTCCAGTTGTGCTGACTGTAGTGTGTGCTGTCCTTCTCTTCACCTAAGATAATTCTTATCTACTATCTAGTTAGTGAATAACCCTCACCCTCCCTCCCTACCCTCGTAACCATCAAAGAATGTTTTCTTCTGTGTTTAAACCTTTTCTTGAGTTCTTATAATACTGGTCTTCTACAATATTTGTCCTTCTGTGACTGACTACATTCAGTCAGCATAATGCCCTCCAGATTCCACCATTTTATAAGATGTTTCACAGCTTCATCATTGTTCTTTATCATTGCGTACTATTCCATTGTGTGGATATACCGTAATTTGTTTATCCATTTGTCCATTGACGGGCACCTAGGTTGTTTCCATCTTTTTGCTGTTGTGAACAGTGCTGCAGTGAACGTGAGCGTGCATGTATCTATTCGTGTGACGGCTCTTATTTCTGTAGGATATATCCCAAGGAGCAGGATAGCTGGATCGTATGGTACTTCTATTTCTAGCTTTTTAAGGAAGCGCCAAAACAATTTCAAAAGTGATTGTACCATTTTACAGTCCCACTAACAGTGTATAAGTATTCCAGTCTCTCCACAGCCTCTGCAGCATTTATTATTTTGTGTTTTTTGGATTAATGCTAGTCTTGTTGGTGTGAGATGATATTTCATAGTACTTTTGATCTGCGTTTCTCTGCTACACAGTATTTGATTCTAGCAAAATCCTATAATCTATCTCTTGTCTTGACAAAGGATGTTTTGAGTTGTTTCCATTTTTAATTATTACAGAAAATGCTGCTGTGAACATTCTCGTACATGTCTCCTGGTTCACATGTGCCCGAGCTTCTCTGGCTTAGTGGTTCCCAGACTTTTGCATACATCAGTGTCACCTGCAGGTGTTAAACACAGTGTGTTAACATGCAGATTGCTGGGCCCCAACCTCAGAGTGTCTGATGTAGTGGGCCTGGGGTGGGGCCTGAGAGTTCCAGGGTGATTCTCTGCAGCTGCTCAGGGGACCATGCTTTGAGTACTGCTGCTCTCAGATATATATCTCGAAGTAGAATTGCCCGGTCTTAGGGGATGTGCATCCTCAGCTTTGCTGAAATGATAGTGTAGGGGTTTTTTCCCCTCCACTGCTGAATTCATTTTCTAACTAATTTTACCTCATTTTTCGATTTTTCCAGTCTGGTAGGTGTAAAATGGTATCTTATTGAGTTTGTAACTTACATTCCTCTTATTACTAATGAGGTTTAACGTTTATTGGCCATGCATGTTTTCTCTTTGAAATGCATGTTGATGTCTTTTGTCTATTTTTCTTTTGCTGTGCCATTCGTTCTTACTTTAGCTTATATGATAACCTGAATATTGACCCAGAAAAAGATTAGTGCTTTTATTTATGTATTAAAAAATTACAGTGCAGGGAAATTAAGGCTGGAAAATGTTATAGTAGGGCAAAAAAAAAAAAACAGAACAAAACAAAACAAAAAACTTTTATCTAATCCTACTAATTGCTTTAAGAGTCTAAGTTTGAAGATTTAGTTAAGATGTATTTGTAAAGTATAGCATGATAGAACAGTCTGGGAGGAAGCCATATAAACTTAACTAAGAGTAAGCTGATCCTTGTTACTAGGTTATTATAGAGTGCCCTTCACTTGCTAGGTATAGTGATTGACTACCTTTGTCATCAACAATTAAGATATTAAAACAAGTCTTGGGAAAAGACTTTATTTCTTTGAATATCCAACATGAAGAAGATAGAATTTATCAGTGAAATCTTTTGCAGTCAACTAGAGCAGAAGTAGGAATTCTAGTAAGGATAGCTGAGGACATATGTATTCTCGTTTTTGTTTATTTTCAACTTTTTAGCTATCATTCTGCTTTGGCTTTTATGCTGTGTCCTCTGTGTTGTTGTAGAATTGAATGCCTCTTAGCTTTTTCCCTTTTAAAGTACACCACCCAAACATTGTTTGTATAACACAATGCAAAGGAAACTTGTTTGTGTGAGACACTTAGTTATGTATTCTGTTACTATACCTCAGATCCCTGGGGGAACATTAATATGGCAGTACTTTCAATAATGTTACTAGAACTCTATTATTAATAGCAAACAAAAGAGCTTTGCACATTGAACAGGTGACTGTTCTGGACATTCTGGCTATTCTTGAAGGAAATATACTTTTACTCTCTACAGGATATTGTAGGTTATGCTTCTTTAGTATATTACATTTTAGAAGCAGTTTTCTGAAAATAAGACAAAAATTTGCTTGCTTTTTACATACTAATAAGAATGATTGAGAACTCAGTTCGGGGAACGGTTAAAAGAAATCAGAAAATTGCAGTTTTAAAGTTGTGAAACTTATTATAATAAAAAAATCGTTCATTTCTAATAAATGCTACTCTGATTATTATTGCATTTACATCTTTCATTAAAGCCTAATCATTTGTGTTTCACAACATCATAGGTGAGAATTATGTGACTGAAACTTGAGTTGTTTAATTAAATACTTCAAGAGTACTGAGATAGATTGTATGTTCAGACAGAAGTGCATCTGTAATTTCAGACAAGGGGGAAGTAATTGTGATTTGGAGTGCTTAAGAAAGGATGGGAGCCTTAAGAAAGGATGGCGCAGTAGTTAGTGGCTTGGCTGCTAACCAAAAGGTTGGCAGTTTGAATCCACCAGCTGCTCCTTGGAAGCCCTATGGGGCGGTTCTACTCTGTCGTATCTGGTTTCTGTGAGTGGGAATCAACAGTAACGGCTTTGGTTTGTTTTTTTCTGGAAAGGACGAGGTATTTTTTGCGCTAGAGCATGAATATAAAAAGAGTTTCATAATGGGAATACAGAGAATTATCTCTTTAGTTGAGAGAGAGGAAACATCTACAAAGGTACAGAGACCAGAATGGGGAGTGGGGATAGCATGGAGACTAGTGTGGCTGCAGAGTTGTGGGAGGTTAGTGTGGACCCGGTTTTGGTGCCATATTGTAAAAGGGCAATCAGGAATATGAATTTAGTGTGCTAGCACCTTGAACCAAGTAGTGTCTTGTGAAAAGTGGTGTTTCAACAAGTCCAGCTGTATGAAGACTAGCTAGTGCTTGATTGCTGGTGGTGACTAGGCTTGTCATCATAGTCTAGGCCTGACCAAGGTCAGCGACAGTGAGAATAAATCACAAGAGATGTAACTAACCCCGAGTTGTCGAGTTGATACCAACTCATGGCAACCCCATGGGTGTCACAGTATTTTCTTTTTTCTGAGATTAGATTGCCAGGCCTTTCTTTTTAGGTACCTCTGGGTGAACTCACACCTCCAACCTCTGGGTGAACAGCCAAGTGCATTAGCTGTTGGTACTACCCAGGGACTCCCACAGGTGAAATTGTGAAGGAAGGTTTGATGGGATATGGCGACGGTGGGTGCATAATTTTTAAGACTGAGGTGAGTGAAGGGACACACTTCAGCTCTTGATGCCTTTCTTCTTCAAATGTACTTGCACCAAAAAAAAAAGAAAAAGCCAGAATCCCACAAGTAGGAAAACAGATTTCCTTTACCCTCGCCTCTAATTCCGACTTCTTTTGTCAGTGTACATTAGATAAACACACTGAGGGGGTGGCGTCTCTATTATTTATTTTTTATGTCCCCCATGAGATCAGCTTTTATTTAACTCCCTTCCTCCTTTATAGCTTTGTTTTGCTTCTAAGAAGGAAGGCTTACAGGCATTTGGCACTCAAATGGGTTTGTAGCTCTGAACGTTGTTTAAGGGAAAAGTCTTTAAAAACCAAAACAAAGAATTGTGGTAATACTTTTTCAATCAGTAACATTTCATGTTATCAACACAGCTGCTTAGAAAAATTCTATTTAAAAAAGAAACTGGTAAGTAGAAACAATATTTCCTTTATGTTGTTATTGTGAAGAAATGTGAATGAAGAATGAGAATAATTGTAACTGCATGTCCAGAGTGTTGAGAGTACAAGGCTGTTTGCCTCTGGATGATTTCAAAGCCAGTTTCTTCCTTTTTTTTTCCAGGACTGCAGCATTCCAGAGATAGAGCTTTGTTCCCAGTCTGACCCAGCATGTTGTCCTGTCTACATACAGCGAGCAGTCCCCAATTTGGAAGAACTGAATATCCCCAAATCTGTGTCCTTCACTGTGAAGTCAGGAGTGTATGTACCAGTTTGTCTTTATAATAGTGATTAATGATTTCCAAAGTTACTTTTTATTTCATATTTAATAGGTGGCATACATTGTATTTCTGAAGTTCTCATTAGTTAATTTCATTTATAAGCCTGAATACCAGAGAAAGGCGGTTTCCCAGGGATTAAAATAGCGTCTCTCTTTCTTTGGATTGGATTAGAACTTTGATATATGACTCACAGGAACAGGTATAAAATTCTCACATAGTTCTTGATAAGATGCATCCATCCTCTGTTCATCCATCACGTTTCAGGACTGAGAAACAAAAACATGTCCCTGGCCTAAAATTCTGGAGCCTGAACTATTTCTAGAGCCTAACTATTTCAAGTGCTAACTGTTAACCTGTTGCCAGTGAGTCAATTTCAACTCATAGTGACTCTATAGGACACAGTAGAACTACCCCGTAGGGTTTCCAAGTAGTGGCTGGCAGATTCAGACTGCTGACCTTTTGGTTAGCAGCTGAGCTCTTAACCACTGTGCCACAGGGCTCCAAGTGCTGACTGTTACTGAGTGCTCATTTAGTGCTGAGCACATGGTGCTTTTGTGTTTATTACTCCTCTATTCCTGCAAGAGGGATGGTGTTACCCTCATGTTATAGATAAGGAAATTCAGTAATTTGCCTCAGGCTACCAGCTAGTAAGTATGGATTTGATCCCAGGCCTCTGTGATTCCAAAGGTATCTTTAGGACTATGGGTCTAACTCAGCACAGTCTTGGTTCAGTCCCCAAATGACTTGAGTCACAAAAGCCTGTGACTGCTTTTCTCTCTTCCACTATTTTTATCTGCTCTGATGGTTGATGTTGAATTTTTTGATCACTGTCGGACATCTTTATTCATCTCTCCCAACCATACATTAGAACTCTTGGGGAGACCTAGTAATTGACCCTGTCCATGAGAAATGTTTGTAATTATCAAGTTTAGTTGAAAGCTAGAAGGAACTTCTGAGACTCTTATTTCAAAACACTGTTCCTGGGGCAGCAACTAGAACGGATATCAATTCTGAAAATGTGGATCAGTGATACAAAATGCCTAATGGAATCCCTACCTCTAATTGCCCAATTTTAAAAAGAGTGGAATATAGTGGAATGATTTTGATTTTTCAGTTAATAACCTGCTTGAATTAAAGGTTTCACAACTTTTAGGCGCTGGAAAATTCTGAGAACAGCAATGCCTAGAGCTTGAGAAGCATATTAAATTTATAGGATAGTTAGTGTTTGAATGTAAGTACTTAATAGCATGTTGTTGTTATATGCTGTCTGGCGAAGTCACTTTGGATTGTGTTTTGCTAGTGTAATTCTATGACTGGGATTTTTTTTTTTTTTTGGTATCCCTTTTTACTTTTAACTCTTAGATAACTAGATTAAAGCACCACTGTTATACTTTAACCAACCCTTTGTTTCTTATTTAGTTGGCTTGCCTACCCAGATACTAATTTTAAGGGGCAAGCTACAGTTTTAGAGGAAGACCGTGGACTCTTTGAGATTTCTGCAACTGAAATGAAATCATTACATCCACTTCAAATGGTAAGCAAATTTAAAAATGAAGGATTCCCCCAAAAAATAAATAAGTAAAAAATTCCAATGAATTCCTTCTCTCAAATACCCATGAACCCAAAATTAAATTGGTGTGGTGATTTCTCATTCATCTCAATCTTAAGAAATGAATATACACTACTGAATTGGCAAGCTATTTATATATTGTTTTTCTGTTTCTTTATATTGTAGAGAATATGTCTGTGAAAATATTTCTGTGTTTGACTGTCTAGAAGGCATATGTCTGAATTTACTTTGTATTATGCCAAGTCAATCACAATACTTAAGTTTCCTTACAGATACTGTTCTGTAAACATTTTAAATATTTAATTAAGTTCCAAATTTGTTTTTTGACGTCTGTTGTAAAATTGGTTATAGTAAATTATGTTCTTCCATTCTAGTAGTGAATGATCAGCTAAGCGTTAATTATAAGTGGACAGTTCTCCCAATGCTTACTTTCTTTTAAAGGTAATATGTGCTTATGGTATTTTTTGCTGTTGTGTTACAGCAGAGTTTTTTACTTGAAGGGCAAACTAGTCAATTAAATGTTAGCTAATTGGATGTCTGTGCCCTGGTGGCACAGTGGTTAAGAGCTCGGCTACTAACCAAAAGGTTGGCAGTTTAAAGCCACTCCTTGGAAACCCTATGGGGCAGTTCTACTCTGTCCTGTAGGGTCACTATGAGTCGAAATCAACTTGATGGCAACAGGTTGGTTTTTTTTTTTTTTTAATGTGATGTCTTAGTTACTAGTCTGCTATAACAGAAACACCACAGATGAGTGGCTTTAACCAACAGAAGTTTATTTTCTTACAGTGTAGGAGGCTAGAATCCTGAATTCAGAGTGCAGATTGTAGGGGAAGGCTTTCTCTCTCTGTTAGCTCTGGAGGAAGGTCCTTATCTGCTCCTGCATGACCTTCACGTGGCTTAGTATCTCTCTTTCCCCACCTCTGCTTGCCTAATCTGCTTTTTTACCTCTTATAAGAGATTGACTCAAGACACACCCTACACTAATCCTGCCTCATTAACAACAGAGACTCTTTCCCAAATGGGATTATAACCACAGGCATAGAAGTTTAGATTTACAACACATATTTGTGGGGGACACAGTTCAATCTATAACAGTCCACCCTTTGGCCCCCAAAGTTCATGTCCTTGCCACATGCAAAACACATTCACCCCATCACATCATCCCAGAAGTTTAAAATCAACTCCAAGTCCAAAATCTCATCTTCTGAATCATCAGAATCAAATATGGGTGAGATTTTAGGCATATTCCATCTTGGGACAGAGTTCCTCTTTGTCTGTGAACCTGAGAAATTTAGATTACAAATTATCTGTTTCCAAAGTATAATGTTGGAACAGGAACAAGGTAGACGTTTCCATTGCAAATGGGAAAAATTGGAGGAAAAGAAGGGATCACCGGCACCAAACAAGTCCAAAACCCATCAGAAAAATTTACATTAGCTCTCAAGGCTTGAAAATAATCCTCTGTTCTCTGAGACCATCTGGGCAATGGCCCTGCCTTCCAGACTCTGGGTAGAGGCCCCTGGGCCCTGGGCTTCAGCCCCACCTTCTACGCCCACTGGGATGGCAGCTGTACTCCCTGGACTTTGGGTGACCCCATTCTCATAGTCCATCTAAATGGCAACCCTACTCAATCAACCTGGGCAGGCCCCATTTTTCTGCCCCTTGAGCATGGAAACCCTGCCCTCTCAGCTTTGGATAGTGGCCTCATCCACTTGGCCAAACTGAATGGCAGCCCCACACTCTGGAATCAAGTTGGTGAAGATCCGACTCTTTGAAACCTGGGAGGCCATTGGCTCTACCCTTTGAGACCTCAGAGGCCGTGGCCCCACCCTTTGTAACCAAGGCAGCCCTGCTTCCCCTGCTTCTTCCAACAGTTCTGCTGATCTTTGAGCTGCTCCAGGGGTGGTCCCTTTCCATTCTTGGAGGACAGCAGATGTAGCTCCTTTGGCCTGTTCCTGCCTGTACAGTTCCAAGCAGCGGACAGCATTCTTTTCCTTCATTCTTTCTCTGTCCTCTTCAGTCTAAGCTGATGGGTTTTCTGCTGTGATAGGTGGTTAGATCCACCAGTCAAAGGCTCAGTCTCTCTAACAAAAGATTGTGTAGCCACATCCTTGGTGAACATTCTAGGACACATGTCCTTAGTTTGTACAACAGAATTTTCCAAATCTTTAAGCTTTGTTTTTATTTTGCGCAGTTCATTTTTAAGCCCGTTTCTTTCCTCTTGCATTTTACTTCGAGCAGCAAGGAGAAACCACACAGACCCTTTAAGATCTTGCTTAGAAATCTCCTCCACCACATATCCAAGTTTATTACTTACAAGTACTACCTTCCACCAAACATTTGAACATAATTTAGACAAGTTCTTTGCCACTGCATAAAAAGCATCGCCCTTCCTCCATTGCCCAATCATATATTCATCACCTTCTTTTAAAGCCTCACCAGAAGCACATTTAATGTCCACTGTTCTAGCAACATTCTGTTGTTGGCGCCATATGTATTCTCTAAGATGACAGAGACTCTCTATAGCTTTCCTCACTTTCTTTTGATCCCTCACCAGAATTGCCTTTGACAGTCCGTAATTCCATCAGTAGTCTCTTCAGGGCAGTCTAGGCTGTTACTGTTAGGCACCTTAAAACTCTTCCAGCCTCCACCCATTACCCAATTCCACAGCTACTTTCACATTGTAGGTACCTGAAGATCCCCTCTCTCAGTACCAAATGTCTTAGACTGGGTTCTCTAGAGGAGCTAAACCAGTGAAGCATATGTATAAATATATATAACCCGTAGAAAACTCATTGCTGTCAAGTCAATTGTGACTCATAGTGACCCTGTAGGACAGAGTAGAACTGCCCCATAGGATTTCCAAGGAGCAGCTGGTGGATTCGAACTCCTGACCTTTTGGTTAGCAGCCAAGCTTAACCACTGTGCCACCAGGGCTCCATAAATATATAGAGAGAGATTTATTTCAAGGAGATGGCTCACACAGTTGTGGAGGCTGGCAAAAGTCCCACATCCATGGGTAAGGCATCAGGCTGGAGGCTTCTCCTGACTCATTCGCTTGCAGGAGCTGGTGAATCCCCCAATCTGTAGATCAGGTGGCAGGCTGCTGGCTCACATTGCAAGAACTGGAGATCAGAGGATGACAAGTCAGATGGAGGACTGAAAGTGAGCTTTGCCAGAACATCCATATATATTGGATACAGACCACACCCCCAAGTAAACTCCCCTTCCAACTGATTGGCTGCTCACACCAGATCACAGAATGCACGATAATTACATAATATCTGCCAAACCACTGAGAATCATGGCCTAACCAAGTTCACACATAACCTTAGCCATCATATATGATAAACTATTTTTGATTATTTCTGTGCCTTTTTAAAAAATGTAAGGAAGAATGAGAAATTTTAAGAAATACCACAATGTGGAATAGCATTTAAACAAGGATATTGTAGAATTAGGATTTTTGTGAGGATGGGCTACTTTTTATGCTCTACAATTTTGAGGTCTCAAAGACATTAAGTGTGATAACCACTGGTAAAAGTTGAAAGGGGAGGGTTGGTTAGCTTTGTGCTACTTCTCCAGTGTAGAAAAAACATTTGGTACTAAGTGACTTAAAGTGTACTCTACCAGATGAGGTTTCTAAATTTATTAGCAGATCCACTCTTCTTTTTAGGACACTCTAGAATGGGATTGAATCTTTTATTGGTCCCTTAACACTCAAGGACTAAAGCTTGATTTCCTTCCTTGTAGTAGTTGTAAGCTGGAAGATATCTTGTAGGATTTCTTGCATGTGTACGCTTGGATTCACATAGAGCAGTTTGACTTGGTTGTGACTGCTCTATAGTTCTGTACTTAAAACTTAAATTTGACAGGTCAGGTATGTAGTTGTCACTAATGTCGTATTTTTATTACCTACACATCTAACTTAGTTGCTTTCAAATGTTTAAAATATTTAATACCTAATATTAAAATTTCTTGTCATCTTAAGGGTGGACTGAAAGTGGAAATGCCTATGAACCTAAAGGTAAGTCTTAAATAGACTTCCATGGCAGGCTAAAAATCATTACTATTAATTTTTAAGTATTTAACCATTAAAATTAAAAAAAAATGTACCTACTATATGGAAATAATACCTAGCTCATGGACGTTGGAGTGTTGGGAAGTGATTGCACAAAATGGATGCTGAGGGCCCATCTTGGGGCTGTGAATGGGGAGTAGAGGGGAGGTCAGTATGGAAAGGTGGAAGTCTGTATGGACAACCCAGGCAAACCCAGGTAGTGTATCCTATAAGGAGGAAAGGTGATAGATTGGTTTTTGTTTTGTTGGGCTTAAAATGGCAGATAGCCATTCACATGGAGATATCTGTGAGGCATTTGCGAGTTATGCCCAGGAAGGAGATCAAGGCTGATGAAAAGGAGGTGCTGGCAGCTCTTATCCAATAGATGTCAGTTTGTAAATATGAGTATCTGAATGGAAGAGTAGAGGCAATGAAAACTGGGGTAGAGGTACCCTGATTAAGCACAGTTTAGGAAAGAAAGGAGGACACAGAATTAGTAAATGGGTGTAAATAGAGATGGGATCAAAAATGCAAACAGACCTCTGTGTAACTGAGTTACAGCACCTCCAGAGGCAAGTATGCAGACACTGGGACTTATGCTTCTCCTTTCCTTCAAAACAAGACACAGTTTCTCCAACCCTCCCATTTCTGGGCTTCCTCACTTACGGAACTGACTGCCAGTCACAATCGCTCAATCACAGATGGAGTCTTTTTAAAACTTGTGTATCTAAGTATATCTAATATACCTTGGCTGTGTGTTGGAATCATACATGTCTAAGTTTCAAAAAAGATTTATGCCTGGGTTCCACTCCTAGAAATTATTTTGATCTGGGCGTGGCCTGGTAATAGGTGAATCTAACTAACATGCAGCCAAGGTTGAGAACCACTGATCTAATAGATGCAGAATTAGCTGTGACGCTCCAAGTGACTCTTGTATCAGTCTCCTAGTGTGCTGAATCAGAACAAGAGGTTCTTGCTCTTTAGTTTCTTGACTGTGCAGCAGGCTGGGTCTTCTTTGGACATTTGCAGTTTGACAGGTTGCAGATGTATATGTATGGAATGGTTGCCATAGATCATCACAATTTTCAAGTTACTAGATACTAATTTCTGACTTAAAGAAGAATGATTGCTTCTTACTTAGTTTGAATGTCTCCAGAACATGTAGCATGTATAAAACCCAAATAAAACTTCATCACTTCAAGTATAGCACCCAGTGAAAATCTAATATGTAACAAACAGCAGTGGGAATACTGTATATTGATTTCAGTCTGTATAATCTGTTATCAGTTTTTATAAATAAGGAAGCTATAGCTTGTTGGACCGGTATGTTTAAGCATGGGGTCCTGTTGGTCTAGGTCATGAGTTGTCAGTAGTGCACAAATTATGCCATTAGCCACAAACAGGACCAGGGGAAAGAATGTGGATAGGCCAGCACTGTTACCACTTTCATACACCAAGGGCAGCTTTTGTACTTGGGACATAAAGAGCAGCAAAATAGTAGAAAGAAATCCGTGTACCAATGAAATTTACTGTTTTCTACTACAATTACCTTTCCCTTCTCCCCAGAAAGCCCATTTTGATCCAATATCCAATTTAAAAAAACATATTTTTCTCAGTCATTTCTCATTTCAGTGGGTTTTTTATTTAAATTCAAGAATTTGAATGTCTTTTTCTTCTCAATAGTAACAACCACAGAAGCAATTAGTGTTAAAAGAAACAGCGTGTGTTTTCTCAAGTTAGTAGATAATGTATTGTTATGCCTTAGATTCTCAAGAGAGTTTTTTTTTCTTATAGTGGGAAACTCAGTAACTATAAGGCAGATGTGTATTAAATTCCAAACACAGGGATGAACTTACAAAGATGATTCAAGAACAAGTTACAAGACAGTTTACCCAATCTTACTTGAATTTATTAATATTGGAGAAATATATTATTAATTAAGATAGTCCACCTTTATGATGATAGACTCAAATATTCCTTGTGTACTGTATCCGAATACTGTGCTGAATTATAAGTATGTACTAATGAAAAAAAATAGACAGTGGTTCTTGTTCATATTGTGGTCGCTAGTGAAACTACAGTAAGTCAGTATGTATCTATTATAAAATATGAGCTTGTTAAGTAATTTTTGTTCATATTTTTCAGGTTATTATTTATGAAAAACCTCATTTTTTTGGACAGGCCAAAGATTTTAGTGAACATATAGATTCTGTTCCTAATTTTTTAAAAAACGACAGGGATTTTCATGGAATTGGATCAATTCGTGTCATCGGTGGCGTGTGAGTGTCATATTTTCAGTATTTTACTTAGTAGTCTGTTTTTAAAGATTAACACAAAAAAACGGGTTAAGCAGAGCAACACAATCTGCCTGAATCTGAAAATACACAATCTTATGTAATATAGGAGGCAAAAGGTATTTTTTACCCCTGGCTTTCTGTGAACTCTTGTTGGTATCAGAGATTTTGAGATGGATTAAATGTAGAAACTAGTTTATAAAACCTCCACCCTTAGAATTTCTAAACACAATATAGAAGACAAGAATTGCAAGATAAAATTATATTGGTAATTATTTAATTCTTCGTCCTTGAATTTCAAGAACTTATCTGGGGACTTGAAGAACAGATCTGCTTTGAATAAACATTTTGATTGTATTTATTTGTGATGGTTTCTAGTTTGTGAACACGCATACTTTGCTAATCCTAGTATAAAATATTTTTGCCTTTTCCCTCTTTCAAGATATGAATGTTTTTCACATTAACTGGATCTATTTAAAACTAGTTTCTGCTGCATAGAAAATTATATGCTAAAATCTAGAATTTTGAGGGCAACTATTTTATAAAAATCTGATGAAAATATTATGACATGTAATACAGTATGCACACTTCTCATTTTTAGATGACAACTGTAGGATAAGAATATAATAACCCTGTTTATCCTCCATTTAAAGATATACAACTGACTTCATTAGTTTTTCACCATTTCTACCATTTTTCACTTTTGTTAGGTGTTTAACTATCTGTAGGTCATATCGACTCTTCATCCCTGTCCAAGCTTGAAGAATCTGGGGAAAGTGAATTTTTTAAATCTTTCTCAGACATCTATTTTTACATATGCCATATGGATATATAAATTGAATATTAATCAAAACTTTAGTAAGGAAAACTGGGCAGAAAATTTTGGTACTCCCATCATATAATAGAATTGCTGAACTATCCTTTTTGGAGACCCTGGGTGGTACAGACAGGTAACACACTCAGCTGTTAACTGAAAAGCTAGAGGTTTGAGTCCATTCAGAGATGACTTGGAAGAAAGGCCTGGCAGTCTGCTTCTGAAAAACCAGCCTTTGAAAACCTTAGGGAGCACAGTTCTCCTCTGACATATGTGAGGTCACTATGAGTCAGAATTGACTCAGTAACAATCAGTAAAATTTATCCTTCAACAGTAAGGGCTTCTGTACTTTTTATTCTTTTTTCCATATAAGTATATTAAAAGTATGTTTCGAGTAGCCACTTTTATTTAAAATAAACTTAGAATTTGTAAGTTTTCTTGTGAAGTTCATTTTTACATAAGTAATAGTTTAAAATAAAATAATGTTGGTTTCTTTACATATTGCAAATATACTAAGATGTATAAAGTTTGTTTATTCCAACTCATGTAGTTTGCTTCTTCCTCCACCGTACACACACCTACATACAGAGAGTTCATGATTACTGAGTGACTATTGTTATTTTGTGCCCTATGAAAACAAGTCTTTGGAATATATTTTATACCTTAACAACTATAGTAGGGGTGGAGAAGGGAAAAACAATAGTAGTCAGCCACTAGATTGCATTTTGTTAAGTTCTAGAGTTCTGAAATAGTCATCCTTGAAATCTGCCCAGTTGGAGGGGTTTCCGTCCCAGCTACACAGAGAAGTGGAAGGAAAGTAGGCAGATTTAAGCCTGTCTTATTAGCCGTCTGTGCCCACGGTACATTGTGGATACTGTGGGTCACTCCGTAAATTTCATGGAAGAGTTCAATAACTAATGGTGTTTATCAGTGGCCTGTACTGATAGTTTTAGATTAGAAGTCAAGAAACCTGTGTTCCTAAAAAGTGCTCTGTCTCAGTGCTTCATGTCTCCATTAACACCACTGATGAAATGGTATGACCAGCATTTCCCATCCGTAAATACTTATGGTTGTCTTTGCTTACATGTAGGGCACCAGGATTAACACTAGCTGTAGCATTTCGTAGTTCCTCTTATAAGCCTGTCTGTAATGTGTTTTAGATTTGAAGCCTGATGAGAGGGTCCCTTGATTTAAACCCTGAATAAATGTTTAATGTAGTTTAATAGAGTGATTCCAGAAGGGCTTAATCAGTAAAATAAGAAGGATTATCTATGGATCTTGACGGGAGTGTGTAACTTTTCTCCTCGGTTGTGTGTGCTTTCCATGATTTTTACTTGGCAAACTATGTTCTGACCACATTGAGATGTGATATCACATTATGCCACATTTGACGAGCGTTGCTCTGTTGCAATTCTGCAGATAACCTGTAGTTGGGAAAGGCTTCCAAACTATAAAATTATTGATCCATGAAGCACGTACTGTCTGTCTCCGTGAATGAAAACCAAACAAATGCATTGCTTTGTAGAATATGGTGATGAACAACTAGGTGCTTTATCATAGTTTTCTCTCTTTTGCTTTCTTGACTGCAGTTTTATTAATGGTTCAATTGGATGTCCTCCCTATTTCTAGGTGGGTTGCCTATGAAAAAGAACATTTTAAAGGCCAGCAATTCCTGCTTGAAGAAGGAGACTTTGAAGACAGCAACGCCTGCGGGGCACTAAGTGGTCCCATCTTATCTTTCCGGTACTTACAAGCTGTGAGTTAGCGTCTCGATTCTTCATTTTCTACCTGTTTTACATCCTTTTTTCAGTGAAAATTGGCTGTGACTTCTGGTGGAACACGAGGTTATAAAGTGATTATAATACCTGAGGGCGTTGAACTGAACTGTTTATGTGACTTTGTTTTTCTTAACTGTCTTGATTATTATAGAATATTTATGTTTACCTGTCATCTGTTAGTTTCCTAATCACTTTTTCAGCACCCGCTTAGTTAGATATGTTGTACTAGGTACTGGAGACACAGTAGCCAGAGGCTGAGTCACTGCGTTCACAGAGCTGGCATTCTGATAGGGAAGATAAGCAATATCAACCATTTATATAAAGTGCTATGATTGGATTAAGTGCTGAGCACTCCGGGTACCCAGAAAAAGGTCAGTTATTCCCTCACTTGGAAGGAGTCAGGAGGACTTCATGGAAAAGATGACACTCAAGCTGGAGTTTCAGATTCATGAAAGAGTTAGCCAAATGGAGAAATTCCAGGATAGGATGAAGGGGAAAAGTAGGTGCTGTTTTAGGAAGAGATTAACATGTAAAAGCAAGGACGTAAGTCAGTGGTACCCCTTGGAGGTAATGGTACCCTCTAGGGGACGTTTTGCAAATGTCTGGAGACATTGTTGATTGTCACATGTAGGGGTGGTAGTACTGGTAGCATATACGGGGTAGAGGACAGGGATTGTGCTAAATATCCTGTAATGTGCAGGATGGTCCCCCACAATAAAGAATTATCCAGCCCAAAATGTCAGTAGTGGCGAGGTTGGAGATTGGAAACTACTGGTCATAATTCAAAACATCTTCCATCCAGTATTGAATGATTTTTTATTTTTTCTTATTTAAAAAAGAGTAGAGGTTGCTGATGCTAGTAATGTTTAGTAATGAATGTGATGGTATTTTCTAAAAATGACTCTGACTGTTATGGATTGAATGTGTCCCCCAAAAACATGTGTTGTAAATCCTAATCTCTATGCCTGTGGTTATAATCCCATTTGGGAATGAGTTGTCTTTATTATATTAATGAGACAAGATTAATGTAGGATATGTCTTGAGTCAGTCTCTTTCGAGATATAAAAGAGATTAAACAATGCATGAGAAAAGCAGAGATATGGGGGAAGAGAGATGCCAAGCCACACAAAGATTGCCCAGGAGCAGAAACTCAAAGACTCAAGGACCTTCCTCCAGAGCTAATAGAGAGCGAAAGCCTTCCCCTAGAGACGGCACCCTAAATTCAGACTTCTAGCCTCCTATACTGTGAAAAAATAAATTTCTGTTTGTGAAAGCCACCCACTTTTGATATTTTTGTTATAGGAGCACTAGATAACTAAGACAATGACTAAAACAAACA
Source organism: Dugong dugon (assembly GCA_030035585.1). Taxonomy (NCBI): domain Eukaryota; kingdom Metazoa; phylum Chordata; class Mammalia; order Sirenia; family Dugongidae; genus Dugong; species Dugong dugon. The sequence goes on from CM057473.1 coordinate 43,325,920, forward strand.
AAACGGCAGAAGACAAAACTTCAAGTCACTGGTTGAAATTTCCCAATAGTAGAAAACGTGAAAAGATACGAAATACTTGATATATACAGGGTCTATAATAATAAACACATAGAAATACTGGCATAAATGGGCATATTAAATTACTGCTACATACAGCGATTTTGGACATTTACAAAAACGATAATATAACTTTCATATAATTAAGTAAAAATGCTCTTCAAACAAAATCTTCACTTTTGTTCTGTCTCTTTAAATTAAAGTTTTAAAAATAAAATTAAAAGATTAGCTTATAGTTAACATGTTATCATTATCTTCATAATGTAGTCCTAATATTTTCAAGTACTTATTACTGGCTTTACATGCATGATTGTGCTTATCTTCACAAAAACAATGCTATTGGTAGACACTCCTACGAATGATTCCCATCTTATAGTCATAGAAACTGAGGCTCAAAGAGATTAGGTACTATGCCCAAATGTAGAGCTGTAATTTGAAGGCAAGTCTGTGTTTCGCTTGAGCCCAAGTCATATTATCCATTTTCCTTTTTTAAATATGAAATTACTTCAATTTCATTTATTTAATTTTTTTAAAAATATGTTTTTGGTAAAGGTTTACAAAGCAGTTTAGGTTTCCATTCAACAATTTGTACACAGATTGTTCTGTGACATTAGTTACATTCTTCATAATGTGTGAACATTCTTGTTATCTCTGTTCTGGTTGTTTTATCTCCATTAATCTAGTTTCCCTGCCCCCTTACATTCTCACCTTTGTTTAAAGTAATTGTTGACTGTTTGGTCTCATATAGATTATTTTTTTAAGGAACACAGTACTGGTCAATCACAAAAGGACAAATATTGTATGAGACTACTACTATAAGAACTCAAGGTTTAAATATAGAAGAAAACATTCTTTAATAGTTATGAGGGTGGGGAGGGAGGAAAAGGGAATTCACTAACTAGATAGTAGACGAGAATCATCTTAGGTGAAGGGAAGGTCGACACACAATACAGAGGAAGTTAAAAAATTTATTAAAAAAGTACTCACTGTGATGATATTCTATATTTTGTGAGCCAGTCTGTTATTTAGATAAAAGGTGACCTCAGGGGGTAGTTTTGGTTCAAAGTTTAGAGTATCTCAGGGTAATAGTCTTGGGGAGTCCTCCAGTCTCCACCAGTCCAGTAAGTGATTTTTTTTTTCCTTTAGGAATTTGAGGTTCTGTTCCACATTTTTCTCCCATTCTATCAGGATCCATCTTTTGTGGCCCTGATCATATCTATTTTCCTTTGTTCCAGAATAGTTGGACTAAAAATCACCTTAAAAATGGAAAAATGGATTTCATTCAAAAAAGGCTTAGCATTTCATTTGTAGCTATGACTGTATGGTCTGTGCAGACCTATACATGTATTTAATAAGGATTTGCATGATTTTCAGACACTGTTTATAGTTTAAATTTATGTTCTATAAAATATTTTCAGATGAGATATGCTAAAAATTTCTACATATTTAGACAATTTAAAATTATATAGTTTATGAAAATGTTTTAAAAGACTTGCTTATCAAATTATACTTAGAAAAATTATATATTCCCCAGACGTAGTACATAATTGGGAACGAATTCTAAAAGAGACCTCTTGTAATTGTGACAGCACTGTGTGGGTTAATTGGTAGAGTTGATGTCTCAGATGTCCCTAACCTGGGAAGGAGTGAAGCAGTACATTTAAGACCTAAGCTGAAGTAATATGAAATAAACAAGAGGCCGGATAGAAAAGCTGCATAATGCAATGCAGTTTTCACATGTCTTGGCCCCTGTGTGTGGAACACTCTGGATGTACTAAGGTCAAATACCGGACATGGTCCATAGGGATAATGTGGTCTGTGTCATGGAATGCTTTGGAGCAGATACCAGAAAGGGGTATCTAATTCTGTAAGAGTCAGGCAGATATATTGACTTGAGTTGATTATTTTTTTTTACAAGGAGAGGACGAAAAGGACTTTAGCAGTATTTGGGCTCCAGGTATTAAGGAATTTTTATTTCCTTGGATTCCTCAATAAAACTTGTTAGATATACTTGTCTTTCCTCAGTTTTGTACTCGTTTAACTTTTTTTTTTTTTTGCTTTATTTTATTTTATTGTACTTCAGGTGAAGGCTTACAGAACAAATAGTACACATTTTGTTTTATGACATTGGTTAACAACCCCACAACATGTCAACCCTCTAACTTCTCAATCTTTTTTTCTTTGCTGAAAATACTCATAGCCAAAGACACACCATTTCAAAAATTTCTACATGCACAGTTCAGTGACATTGACTACGCTCTTCCAGTTGCGCTGTTATTCTCACTTAAGATGAAGGTTTACAGAACAAAATAGTTTCTCATTTAACAGTTACTACAAATGTTGCCCTATGACAATGGACAACACATCAACAATATCCTTCCGCAACCTTGGGTTCCCTATCACCAGTTTCCTTGTCCCCTTCTGCCTTCTGGCCCTTGTCACTGGACTCCTGTACCTTGTTAGTCTCATTTGGTTTTATGGGGCTGTCTATTCCCAGGCTGAACAGTGAACCTCGGAGATAACTTCACCACTGAGCTAAAAGGGTATCTGGGGGCCATACTCTCGAGGTGTCTCCAGTCTCCTTTAGGCCAGTAAATCTGGTCTTTTTTTTTTTTTTTTGTGAGTTAGAATTATGCTCTACATCCTTCTCCAGCTCTGTCCAGGACCCTCTGTTGTGATCCTGGTCAGAGCAGTCAGTGGTGGTAGCTGGGCACCATCTAGCTGTACTGGACTCAGTCCGGTGGAGGCCTTGGTAGCTGTGGACAGTTAGTCCTTCAGACTAATCTTTTCCTTGTATCCTGTTCTCTTCATTCTCCCTTGCTCCTGAAGAGATGAGACCAGTGGAGTATCTTAGATGGCCGCTCACAGGCTTTTAGGACCCCAGACACTACTCACCAAGGTAGAATGTAGAGCATTATCTTTATAAGCTGTGTCATGCCAATTCAGCTAGATGTTCCCCGAGACCATGGTCCCCACAGCCCTCTGCCCAGCAATTCAGTCCCTCAGGCAGTTTGGATGCGTCTATGGGGCTTCCATGACCTTTCTTTGTACAAGTTGTGCTAGTTTCCCCTGTATTGTGTACTGTCTCACCCTTCACCCAAGATACCACTTATCTATTGCCTATTTAGTATTTCCCCCCCACCCCTCCCATCCCTGGTAACCAACAAAGATTGTTACATTTTGTGAGTGAACTTTTTCATGGGTTTTTACAATAGAGGTCTCATACAATATTTGTCCTTTTTTGATTGACTTATTTCACTCAGCATAATGTCCTCCAGTTTCATCCATGTTATGAGATGGTTCACGGATTCATTGTTGTTCTTTCTCGTTGCATAGTACTCCATTGTGTGTATGTACCATAGTTTGTTTATCCATTCGTCTGTTGATGGGCATCTAGGTTGTTTCCATCGTTTTGCTATTGTGAACAATGCTGCCATGAACATAGATGTGTGTACTCGTTTAACTTTTGTATTCAATTTATTATTTTTAGACTTCAGTCCTCTTTTCAGAGCTCTGAAACCAGGTGGAATGTAGCAGAGACCATTGTTTCTCCTACGTTAATGGAGACACCAGATCCTCACTGGTGTCTCATATCACATTGTGTTGTCCACTGGGGATTATAGCTCAAGAGCTCCAGGGCCTGATCAGCTGAGGATTTATGGAATTTAAAAATAATCAAGATTGCTGATCCTGAAGAGTATCTTTGGACCTGAAGCAACTGCTTGTTTATTTTCTCTAACAGTGGGGAGTACTGTACCTGAGACTAGATTAAACTATCTAGATTTTTCAATAGATTCAAGTGCTTTAAAAATGTGAAATGGAGTGCAGATTTAAGGTCGTTCCTTCATTGTTCTTTCTTCATTAAGCAACAGAGCTCTGTTTACAATCTGTGTGACTTTGAAAGTTATTTAATTGCGCCTAGTAGAGTGCTTGCTGAAAGTGAAGAGGACTTGAAGCACTTACTGATGAAGATCAAAGACTGCAGTCTTCAGCATGGATTACACCTCAGCATAAAGAAAACAAAAATCCTCACAACTGGACCAATAAACAACATTGTAATAAATGGAGAACATAGTGAAGTTGTCAAGGATTTCATTTTACTTGGATGCAAAATCAACACCCATGGAAGGAGCAGTCAAGAAATTAAATGACACATTGCATTAGGCATATCTGCTGCAAAAGATCTCTTTAAAGTGTTGAAAAGGAAAGATGTCACTTTGAGGACTAGGGTGCACCTGACCCAAGCCACGGTGTTTTCAGTCACCTCATATGCGTGCGAAACCTGGACAATGAATAAGGAAGACTGAAGAAGAATTGATGCTTTTGAATTACAGTGTTGGTGAAGATATTGAATATATCATGGACTGCCAGAAAAATGAACAAATCTGTCTTGGAAGAAGTACAACCATAATGCTCCTTAGAAGCAAGGATGGCAAGACTTTTTCTCACATACTTTGGACATGTTATCAGGAGGGATCAGTCCCTAGAGGAGGATATCATGCTTGGTAAAGTAGAGTGTCAGCAGAAAAGAGGAAGACCCTTGATGAGATGGATTAACACAGTGGCTGCAACAATAGGCTCAAACATAACAGCGATTGTGAGGATGGCGCAGGACTGGGCATTGTTTCATTCTGTTGTACATAGGGTCACTATGAGTCAGAACCGACTCAACGACAGTTAACAACTGTAGAGTGGAGATGACAGTAACCTATTAACCTCACGGGATTCATCCTGCACTTGACTCTGAGCTCTGCCCAGCAGGGACACCATACTGGTGGCAACTCATTAACCAGATCAGATAGCATATATTTGATGAGTCTGATAGAAGAATGCACAGAGAGGGACAAAACCAAGAGTGGCTTAGAAGCAAAGAAGTGCTTAGAATAAAAAAGAAGGAAGAAGCTATAAAGCAAGGAATACCATAAATAAACAAAAACAGAAGATGAAAAGAGATGCCTGCCACTCTTGGCCAGGTCTCTGGAAATGTTAGTGTAGGAAACGTCACAAACTCAAGCCATGTGAGTACATTTGTTTGTGAAACCCATTCACTGTCAGCGCTTGTATTTGGCACTGTGCCCTGCGACTGAGTCCTTCCTTCTCTATTCAGCTCCATCCAGGCTGTATCATTTTCATATTGCCTATGCCTTCAGGCAGTTCCCCAGTTCCACCTTCTCACTGCCACCACACACCCACTCCCACACAATATGATTTATTCAACTCATTGCTCAAGTACATCACAGCATTACAAGTTATTTCTTAATGATAGTGCGCAAATACAGCACACATACACGTATTTGTATCCATTCTATGTCCTTGTCCCATTTTACTCATAAGCAGCCTGTGACATACTTCGTGTTATCTCTGCTTCCCCATTCCTATATCCCTAACAGCCATTAGAGAGCAGGCAGTTGTAGGGGCAGAAGTAGAAGCAGAGAGGGAGAGTTAAGAGTCACCACAGTGGGAGGGGAGAAGTCTCTTAAAATTGAGAGCTACTAGACCAGACTTAATGGTCTGACTGAGACTGGAGGAACCCCAGAAAGTGGCCCGTGGACTCTCTGTCAACCCAGCACTAAAACCATTCCCGAGGCCAACTCTTCAGACAAAGATTAGACTGGACTATGGTACATAAAATGATACTGGTGAAGAGTGTGCTTCTTAGCTCAAGTAGATACATGAGACTAAATGGGCAACTCCTGTCTGGAGGTGAAATGAGAAGGCAGAGAGGGTCAGGAGCTGGTTGAATGGACACAGGAAATCAGTAGTGGAACAGAAGTGTGCTGTCACAGTATAGGGAATTTTTGTATGAGAGACTAACTTGAATTGTAAACTTTCACTTAAATACAACAATTAAAAAAACGTTGAGAGCTGCTGAAGAACCTTGAGTCTGACTTGGTTGGTGGCTATTGGTACTGGTTCCCAACTAGGACTTGGATTGGGCTCCCCTTCGGACATCCTCACTACATTGTATCCTCACAGCCACCTTGAGCTAGTCATGCACTTTCAGGTTGCAAGGAGATTTATGTTCAGTATAATAAGATTTGTTGAGATGACACCCAGCCTGTAAACATCATACTCCAGTGGGGAGGTTTATGTTCTTCTGCCTTTGCTTCAGATTTGTTCTGGGGACTATAAAGCAAGTCACTTATAGCCTTAATTGCCACATCTAGAAAATAATGCCTGTCTTAGTTCACACGGCTTGGGGGAGCTCAAAATAGCTCAAGTGCAAAAGGGTGTTGAAAATAGGGTGTTCCAGGTTAATGAAAGGGAGGATGGTGATAGTGATAAAGAAAAATAAATTCACCCAGCTCACGTTTTTTTTAAGAACCATGTAAAAAGTAGTGAAGATGGTTGATACTCTCAGGTTCCAAAGGTTTACTCTCAAGGAGTAATTAAAGGCACACAATTATGGGTTAGCAATTATTTTAAATAATATTTTCAGGTAAAAAGCCTTTATGTTTTATCCTAACATTTGAAATGTAATTTGACCCAGCTGTGTCAGCAAGTTTACTATCCTTGAAAGCTGATAAATAGTAGTAAGTGCAAAAGAATTTTTTCAAGTTTTCTTTTCCTTATATACTTTTTTTTTTATTTGTTTTTTTGACACTGTTTTCCTTGGTTATCATTTAAAATGAATCTTTGAAGTCTATTCTTAGACTATATAATAAACTTAAAAAAGGAGAAATGTGATATTGCAGAGACTTATAGAAGTTGAGAACATTTTCCATAGGCCTAAAAATTGATTTAAAAACAATGAAGTTTTAGGGAGAGAGGAAGAGGGCTTTTTTTAACATGTCTGTCATGGATTGAATTGTGTCCCCCCAAAATACCTATCAACTTGGCTAGGCCATGATTTCTAGTATTGTGTGATTGTTCACCATTTTGTAATCTGATGTGATTTTCCTGCATGTTGTAAATCCTATCTCTCTGATGTTAATGAGATAGGATTAGTGGCAGTTATGTTGATGATGCTCAATCTACAAGATTAGATTGTGTTTTAAACCAACCTCTTTTGAGATGTAAAAGAGAGAAGTGAGCAGAGAGACATAGGAACCTCATCACCAAGAAACAAGAGCCAGGAGAATATAGCATGTCCTTTGGACCCAGGGTTCCTGCGCTAAGAAGCTCCTCGCCAGGGGAAGAGTGATGACCTTCCCCCAGAGTCGATAGAGAGAGAAAGCTTTCCTGGAGCTGGCACCCTGAATTTGAACTTGTAGCCTACTAGACTGTGAGAAAATAACTTTATCGAAGCCATCCGCTGTGATATTTCTATTATAGCAGCACTAGATAACTGAGACATTGTCTTTATTTTCTAATCAAACAAATATCCATATTATAGAACTTCGAAACAATGAAGGATAAAATTGCCCAATTTCCCTGTACCTAAAGATAACTGCTCTTTTTTTTTTTTAATTTCTGCCAGTCTTTTTCATTTATGAAAAGTTCTTGTTTTCTTTTTACATACTTGTAATCTAACCAGTATTTAAAAGTTCACATTTTTGTACTGGTCTGTCCATCTTTACATTTATACCTGACAGTGATTAAGAGCTTAGGATAAATAAATTGAAAAACTTAAACTCAAGTTGAAGCTCTGTCCCTCATTATCTGTGTGACTTCTGGCAAATTCCTCAATTTCCTTAGTTGTAAAATAGAGATGATAATGATATAATTTCATGTGGTAGTTCTTTTGGAAATAATGTACATAAAGCTCCTGGCCAAATAGTGAGTATAGACTGTGTTTAACTGTTAGGTTGTCCAAAACCTTTTAAATTGTATTTAATATTCCATCAAGTAGTGGATGTTTAAGATTTATTAACCTTTTTTTTTTTGACGTTTACATTATTTCAGGTTTTCACTGTTATGTATATTGCATCTTTGTATATACGTTGCCCACCGTTTAGTTTCTTTAAGAAACTTTTCTTAATTCAGAAAAGGGAATTTCACAGTAAAAGAGTGAATAGTTTGTCTTTTTTATATATTTGTGAATTATTTTCTGAAATAATTAACCAATTTCTATTCCTGCCAAGTGTGTGCAATTTGTATTCCCACCAATAGGATTCCCTGACAAAAGTGGACTCTTAGATCTTTTTTAATTAAAAAAATGAAAATTATACTTAATTGCTTTAATATGAGTTAATTTACTAGTGAAATTAGACTTATTTGTTTTAATGGGTTTTTTTTGGTTTGTTTTACAAATCGTCTGTATCCTTTGCTGATTTATTTATTTGGGTCTTAGAGTTTCTCTATCTTTGTTTTAAATACATTGATTGAGTGTAAAGAGTTTTTAAATTCCCTGTCCTCATTTTGATTTTTTAAATATACTTTTTTTTAAGCAAATATTATCCATTTTTTCCTGTTACATTTAAGCTTATAAAACAAGTTTCCACATTGCCTATTGTATATTTACTTTCTTCTTCATGATTTACTTAATATAAACTTAATTTGTAGGGTTAATTTTGGCGTGTGGTGAGAAATAAAGATCTAGTTTTTTCCAAGCAGTTATCCAGTTGTTTCCAAGTCATTGACTAAATATATTTATAATACATTGAATTCTTTATATATTAGGGTCTCTCTGTGGTTTTCTGTTCTCTTGACAGCTAAAAATACCTAAGAAGGAAGAGTTCTCAATTAGTTCACATGTAGCTTTCGCTCTTTAGGCATAAGAAGTAGGACTTCAGTTTACTTAAAATTAGTATTATGTATGAGATCTGTGTAGTCCCAGCAATTTACCATTAATTCCATTTAGATACAAATGTTACATTGTCTTGATTAAAGTAACTTTAGGTGGATTTTTGTTATTTACACTATTTAGGAGTGATTCACAACCAATCAACCTGTTGCCGTCGATTCCGACTCATAGAAATAGTGACTATAAAATTCTTTTTAGTATCATTTAAAATTCTTATCCCACAAATAAGTGAAAATCGTGCTGATATAGCAGTCTATAAAACAAAATGCATATGCTTTCCTAAATCTTCTTCTTCCTCTTTTTAGAATTTTATAGAATCTTCCATCACGCTGTTTGAATCTGACCTAGAGAGTGGGAAGTTCATTGACATTACAAATCAGGAAATTTCTGATTTGGAAGAAATTGGGTTTGGGAGTGAAACAAGATCCATTCACGTTAAAAGTGGAGTGTAAGTTGTCCCCCTACCCTGAGAACTTCGAGAGATTCTTTGGTGTTTACAATTATTGCTTGTTCAATTCTACATCACCTTTGTTCTTTTTTTTTTCTCTGTTAGATGGGTTGCCTACCAGCAGAAATTCTTCTGTGGAGAGCAATACATTTTAGAAAAAGGGAAATATAAATGCTTTTTTGACTGGGGAGGATCAAATAATACAATCATGTCAATACGACCTATCCGACTGGTAAGTTAAATATGAACATAACCGGCACCAGTGGTTATGCGAATATGTGGAACAAGCTTTTTGGTGGAATTGCTCGAGTCTGTTCCGTGTATAGAGAGAGAAAATGAAACATCATATGAATTTCTGTAGGCTCCATAGACAGCTAGTAAGTATTATTAGCACATTGATGAAATGGCTCGGTAATTTGATCAGTAAATTCATTCAATAAGTATTTACTTAGTGCTTCTGATATGTCAGACACTGTGCTGATTGCTGGAGAAAAAGATGAAGAAAACTGCCCTGATGGGTCTCTGTCTTTTAGGGGAGATAGACGTAGAACAGTTAGTTATACTGTGATTACTGAGACACTGAAGTGGGTAGCCAGTGCTGGGGAGGCAGGAGGAGGGAACCTCACTGGGGAGTTGGGGACCGTGCCACAGACAGAATACACTGAGTGGTGTCTGAGGGATAAAAGCAGTTTTGCCAGGCAGGGACGTGGGACAGAAAGGACATTCCACAAAAGACGGATAATCTTGTGTGCAGAGTCACCAAGTTGTGAAAGAGTGTAGCCAGTTTCAAAAATAGCAAACAGGGCAGAACAATAGGGGTGACCACGAAGTGAATGGTGGGAAGCTTGGACTTTATTTCTCTAATGGACATTGGAGCATGTTTTTATTCCTGCTACAGTATTACTCAAAATTAAATAGTAATAAATACTAAAATGATTATAAGAGAATTCAGTAGGTTATTTGAGAGTCATAGCCACTTCAAGGTATCTAGGAAATTGGTCAGATTTTTTTGTTTTTCAAAGGATATTTTCATGACTTTCAAAAAGATGAGATTATATGACTATAGTTAAAAAATGTTTTAACATATTTTTCAGGAACCACTTGGGATAAATGAGCCTCCACATTTGGTATGTTTAAAAATATTCGTAACTTATAATTGTTAAATTATTTACTAAAAGCATTTATACCCTCATTCTCTCCCTCAGATAACTTAGGTGTATCTACCTGGCAGGGCAGCTTATGTTGTTCTTGGTACCTGTGAGTAGAAGAATGTCCATCTTTGTTAGTGGTGGATTGGCCTGGATTTGTCACAGTTCCTTTTGATTTCTCCTTAAGGTTCTACAGCTCATACCACTTTGGGGTCATTTTGATCCTTTGCCACTCTTTGTTTCCTCTTGACCATTCTCTTCTCAATGTTACCTTCTTATTCAGCACAACGTATTATGCTTTTCCTGGAGGAAGAAACTTACCCCATGGAGACATTGCTGTCTTGGCACACTTGCTCTGTGAATGTATTTCTAATACCTAGATCAAATATTTCTTAAAAACCCTAGTAAAATTGCAGTCTTACTTCTTTATTTCTGGTGTGTTTATAGTTGAGAGGATTCGACATACTCTGGGTCCAACATTTTTTTAGTACCCATTTGGGCTAGAAATTGTACTAATTTAATACTTCTAATAACTCTGTGAGGTTGGTATTAACCCCATTTATGGATGGGAAAACAGATTCAGAATTAAAATGTCATGTCACACTAGTAGAAATAGCAAAAGAGACACTTTCTAGTATCTGACTCCACTTGACTGAACCACATTTTTAGGGTCTTTCACATCAAGGACAGACATACCCTGATGTGTATGGTGTGCACAGTACAGCCATAGAAGAAAGAAGGGATAGGAGACGTTGCTTCCTCTGGCTCATTTTAAGGAACAAGTCAGATGATATGTGTGTTAAAAAGCCAAATATACTGAATAATTTTATATATTTGGCATTTGCTACGTTTAAAACCAAAAAAAAAACAAAAACAAACCCATTACAGTCGAGTTGATTCTGACTCATAGCGACCTGTAGGACAGATTAGAACTGCCACATAGGATTTCCAGGGAGCAGCTGGCGGATTTGAACCGCTGACCTCTTGGTTAGCAGCCAAATGCTTAATCACTGCACCAAAGTATTTTTCTCTCAATGTGTATGTTTTTTATGTTTATGTCAGTATTTATATATTTTAAATCAGCTTAGTTTAGCTGTGTTTCTGTTCATAGTGCTTTCAGGTTTTAGTATTTTCTGATGAGCTCAGGCCTACTGGGAACATTTCCTTTCTGAATGTAATTGACTTGTTATATTTTGAGACACTCCCTGCCAGTTTGTTTATTTCAAATTTTTCAAAACTTCAGCTGTGGACTTTTAATGTACCTTTTCATAGGAATCAAGATAATGTGAGTAGAATTAGAGTTAAACAGATAATCCCAAACCGCACATTTCTGAGTTTTAAGTACAGATAAAAAGTCATATTCTTTTAAGTTCTGTTTCTCCCCCCTCCTACCTCCTTCTTTTTTATGGACTTCCTTGTTTAGGGTGGATTTCTGGGAGGGTTTTCTTTGTAGTATTTCCAGTCCAACTTGAAGAGAGAGGAAGCAGCTGAAAACGCCCAATGAATTGGCCCCACTTATTTTTCTGGATATGGCTCAGTTATTGCTTTGTGAAATAAAAATTCCTGACAAGTATATGATAACTGGAGATTTGATAACACGTGCACAAGTGTTATCTACCCAGTATCAAAGCTCTCCTATTTCCAGTGGACCAAATTTTCAGAACTGGTTTTTTTATTCATACTTTCTGAAGTATAAGCGAATGGGTCTTGGGCAGTACATTTCACCCAGTAACTTGAAAGTCTGTTCTCCTTCACAGGTAGCTATGACAGTCAGATTGGGCAATTCAGATGCTGTGTTCAGATGAGGCAGTTATTTTCCATGTTTGAAGAATGAGGAGGATATATCTCTTAGAGTTCAAGTCAGAGAGGGAATTTTTTTATGCTGATGATTTCAGGGAAACCTCAAGCAACCTAGGGGAGAGGAAGGGCCAGAAATATACATATGTCTAGATATTGATGTATGCCATGAGATTTATGAAAATAAGAATATTGTTATGATTATATAAACATGTTATAATGAAATATATCTTATTTGGGACACTTGATACAATATCTCCTTTTATCAAAAAGATTGTTTTACCCTATGGCTGAAGATCAATCACTAAATCTAATTACCCACTCAAAATGCACAGGTTTATTAACAGAGTTTTTCATAATTAGCAGGTAGGGTTTTATTTTTCCCCAAACAGACAAAACAAAAATCACACAGAATGTGGATTGTCTTCATATTTTCATTGTCTCTCTCTCTTAAGCAAGCCCTGCAGATCAGAAATCTCACCAGATGTAAATCTTCTAAAGTGCGTTTAGTTTTCAGTGAAGGTTGTAGTCAGGGACCATTCTCTAGAATTCTGTTCTGAACAATCCCCGCCTTTGACCCAACCAAGTACCTTTCTTTCCTAGAATCTTTTTCAAGTCCATTTGCAAACATAATTAAAAGGTTGGATATCTTTTCATACTGAGCTCCTATTCCTTTTTACACACAATTCTAGCCAAGAAAAAGCAACCAAATATAGTCTTGTGTTAGATAATTTGGCCCTGTTGATTTTTCAAGTGATCACAGAATCACTAACAGTACTGGTTACTGTTAACTTGTTTGGGGCATGAAGAAATAACAGCTTGGGGCAAATATCAGTAAGAATCAAGAGCAGTAAAGGGAAAACTTTCTTCATGGTACTACAACCAGTTCATTTTTAGAGGATCCAAAGACAAGAAGTAACCTGGAAGAACTATTTATCTAAGAAAGCCATCCATCAGTAATCAGGGAAGTAGAATTATTGTAGAATATATAATTGATTTGGGAAGTACTACATTACGAGATAGTGTAGTGTAATTGAAGAATAGAAACAAACTTTTTGTTAACAATCAGCATGTTTGTATGAGGGAGGACAAAAGGCCTGGAGAAAGTCCTGTTTAGGTAGTCAGGAAAGTTTCTCGTAGTTATTTTAGTATTGGAATAAATAAAATTATTCAAAATTTTATTCTGCTATCCTGAATCTCTGGAATCAAAGTAAGCACGGTTTCTATGATTAGTTGGTAATTAAGTTCTTGAGTTTTTAGTTTTTCTGTTAAAGGCCTATCACCACATTTTATTCGTGTAGTTTAGGAATGCAAATCACAGAGTAAAAAGTGGCATTTCTGCAAAAATCTTTACCATAAAGTGATAATTTCTGCCTCAAAATGTAGTTCTAAGGAAGAAATAAGATAATATATGTGAAAAGGCACCTTGTAAACACAGTAGTTCAGTCTTTATTTTCCTGCTTCATACGATACCCTGGTGGTGCAGTGGTTAAGCACTCGGCTGCTAACCAAAAGTTTGGCAGTTCACATCCACCAGCCACTCCTTGGAAACCCTATGGGGCAGTTCGTCTCTGTCCTGTAGGGTTGCTATGAGTCAGAATTGACTCAATGGCAATGGGTTTCAGTTTTTTTTTTTTTTTGTTTGTTTGTTTGTTTGGGAGGGAACGGTAGGGCTTGAGCTATGGCAGAAGGGATTAGAGGGATGACTGGAGTTTGAAAACTCATCTCTCGTTCGTCTGTTTGCTTAGGTTCTAAGAAACCTAGCAGAGTTGTTTGGGCATTTATTCTGCATCAGTCTGGAAAGGAAGCCAACATAGTGACCTATGCAGCTAGCTTTTTTCAGGACTTAATTTTACCAAGACAGAGAATACCTTGAAATTATTTCATTATTATAATTAGTAAGCATAGAGTTAGTTTCTGTGTGGACCATCCTCAGAACGTTATTATGAGAATTACTCTATGCAGAAGCGTTTATAAGGTGGTCAGAATGACGTGTTACTTTTGTGGGGTTGGTCTAATTTTAGGTGACCTATATACTTTATCTCATTTTTTGGGTAAAAATAAATAAATTTGGATCAACAATAAATTCACTTTTTAAATTTGGGCAAATATTTCAAACCATTGAATCAAAAAGATATTTTATGACATGTTTTATATGTGTACATATATATGTGTGTGTTTATATTACATTTATATGTATATATTTTTATTGAATTTTAATTTATTCTTCTGATTCTGAAGACAGACTAAAAACTAGGCATGGCTACTATATAGACCATCTGAAATACGCTTAATGTGCATTGTCAGTTGTTCAGGATTTAACATTTCATGGCTTCATGGTGAAATACTGAAGTATAAATCTTAAGCTCAACAAGATAAGATTAATTAACTCAACGAATGGGATACAAGTAGTGATCAAGACAGCATGGTCTCTGCTCTTATGTGGCTTTTCCTATTTTCATTTTGATTTAACTTGAAAATACTAGTATGTAGGAGAAATTTTCTGTTTTTGGAGGTTAAAAGTGATTTGCCTTTTAACCTTATGTTTCATAAACCTTTCAGATAAAAAAATACACTCTGAGAAACTGCTAACCCAAATATATGTCCTTATTAAGGAATTTGGGGGCAGTTTCCCTGGATATGTAGAATTGTTCTTAATATAGGGAATTGTTCCAGAGGTCGGTCTCATTTTGGACTCCTTTCTCTTGATATCCTTTGTATCCAGCAGAAGGACCATGGTAGAACTTGCTGGGTCAGACCTCACTGCTTGAATGCTCCACATACAGCATGGTTTCACAATAGGAAGTCATGTTGTGCAACCCACAGTCAGTTTCAGGGGGAATTGGTGCTCTCATCTTCTGGCTTTGGTCGATCTTTGATATCAGATGAAGCAAGGGTCAGAGTAGAGACAGGCAATAAACGATTCCTCGGAACTCAGAGACCATCAGCCTGTAAGAGGACCCTTGGGATGATGACTGGAGGCGGGTATCATATTGTCAAAGAAGCCTTGTTCTTGATGACAGTGAGCTGGAGAAAGTGATGCTGCAGACAGTTCATTATGTGCATTCTTAGCGAGAGTGTGGGCCTGTCGGTGCAGTGTGAACCGTGAGCCATGTTATATCAAGGCTTCAGTGCATTATGAAATATTTATAAGGCTCATTAATTTTTGCCTTACCCATTATAGATCCAAGGCTACTATAATTGCAGGTTATTGTATGTCTAGTCTAAAGGGAATTATAGTTGAGATTTCACGGATTTTCCTTGACAAAAGGACTGAAGTAGAAACGTAGTTATATCTAATTGTAAGCTGTACATTGAAGGTATTCTTATCAGTAAACTGAAGCCTGTAAGCTGAAATACATGACACAGCTGTCTCTCTTTCTTCACCAAAAATCTTCACTATCCCATCATTATCTTCTGCGCCATCTGCTCCTAGGCTCTCACAGGTACATTCGTGCTCACTTAGGGCACGTGTTCATGCTTTTTCTTTCTCTCTTGTATTAACTGTGGATCAGGAAGACTTGGGGAGAGGAAAGGCGTACCAACCAACCTCCATACGAATCCATACCTCTTTTGTGTTTAGTGCTAAATTGCCTCTTACACATGTGTTCTCAGCATTGTTGTTCCTAGTTGCTGTCGAGTTGATTGCGACTCATGGTGACCCCATGTGTGCAGAGTAGAACTGCTCCATGGGGTTTTTAAGGTTGTGACCTTTCGAAAACAGATTACCAGGGCTTTCTTTCATGGCGCCTCTGGGTAGGTTCTGTCTGCCAACTTCTCAGCTAGTAGTCAAGCGCTTAATCCTTTGCACCACCTAGCAACTCCTGGTCGCACCATATTGTTGTTGGGTGCCATCAAGTCGGAGTCTATTTTCAACTCATAGCGACTCCATGTGACAGAGTAGAACTGCGCTATAAAATTTTCTAGGCTATAATCTTTACAGGAGCAGACTGCCAGGTCTTTCTCCTGCTGAGATGCTGGGTAGGTGCTAACCGCCAGCCTTTCAGTTAGCAGCCAAGCGTTTTACTATCATGCCACGGGCTCACCGTAGGTGATAATAATTATGGATACATTGGACAAGGACCACAGTTAAGTGGAGGAGGAATTCTGATTTACTCTGGTAGGTAGACTTGTTTTCTAGGCCTCTGTGCCCAGAATTGAGGAGCCCTGGTTGCTCAGTGGTTAAGCACTTGGCTGCTAACTGAAAGGTCAGTGATTTGAACCCACCAGCCGCTTCACAGGAGAAAGATGTGGCAGTCTGCTTCCGTAAAGATTTACAGCCTTGTATGTAAACCCTATAGGGGAGCCCTGGAGACGCAGTGGTTAAGAGCTCAGGCTGCTAACCAAAAGGTCGGCAGTTTGAATCCATCAGCTGCTCCTTGGAAACCCTATGGGACAGTTCTACTCTGTCGAATAGGGTCACTATTGAGTCAGAGTCTACTCAGCAGCAATAGATTTGGTTTGGGTTTGGTGCCCAGAATCTGATGCAAGAGTTGGATGAAAATGCTAAATAAATGGTGACATTCCTGAAAACAAGTAAGGAAAAAAAATGAGTTTAAAGAGAATGTCATCATCCTTAACACAGATTCTTTGATATTAAATGAAACATAATTTAATATTTTACTGAATTTTTTATAAGTGCGTGAAACTAAAGGTTTTCGTTTGCTTTGTGATAAAGTCAAACGGTTGTTTTCTGTTTAATTATTGCTGTGTTGTTCTTGTAGCTGAAAGCATTCAGTAAACCAGGATTCCAAGGTGAATGTGTAGATTTTACAAAAGAAATTTCTGATTTGACTTCATTCACACCATGTTCTTTTAAAGTTCTTCGGGGTTGGTAAGTATGCTTGAATGTTTTGTGCTGTTGTTTAATAACTATTTTAATTCAGAGATTTGAATTTTTATTTTTTTTGCACACACAATGTGTTTTTAAAATGTTTTTTTTTTTTGGTTTGTTTTTATCAGTGGTCAACTGCTAACTAGACTATAGTAACTTTGCTGAATTTGTATTTTAGGCCATTGTGTGGTACAGAAAACCAGAATGCTGATTCACTAACTTTGGGAGCATTTTGATGCTTTCATTCTCATTGTTCCTCTTAGATTATTTCTCCTAAATAGTTTGAATGTTTATGTTGTATGTTTATTGAATAGCATAGTAGAATGCTATAAAATATAACTAGTGTTTTTATCCACACAAACATATTACTACTAAATTTTTAAAAATCATTTTGTTCGTTTAAAATATTTACTATCCCCTATTTCAGATGAGGATCCCAGATTCAGAGTTAGGATTTCCCAGTATCACACACTGAATGTCAGAACCATGATTTCTTTGGTGGTTTTTTTTTTTTTTTTTTTTTTTTTAAATACTTTATAGCTTATGTTCCTCCAACTGGAAAATATACTAGATCTTTCTCACATGTATAGGAAGCTATGTGGGTTTCTCAAGGCTAAAATATGTTCTTTTCTTTGTTTCTAATATCTACCTAATAACTCACCAAAGTCTTCCTGTTTTTCCTACAAGATATCTTGGATTCATCAATTCCCCTCCCTTCTTTGTTGAGCCAGTAGAGACTGGGAACTCCTAGTTTTCATTTGAAGAACTTTAAACTAGTCTTCTAATTAGCCCCTACTCCTGTGTTGTTTTATTTCCAGTGTTTATCACAAACCAATTATAACCCCCTTATTTGTCCTGAAATCCAGTTTAATTCTTTTTACTACTCTGCTTTGATTACCACAGTCATTCTCTGATTCTGATCAGATCCTCCTTTTCCATGCTTTACCATCAACTAGTCTCATTTTCCAGACTCATTTCAGCCAGACCGAAGGCAAGCTCACTGTTCAATAAGGATAGAAATTTTTGTTTCTCCCAAGAAGAACTTTCAATCTCTTGAAGTATTTAATAGTGACCAGGTTTTTATCTCAAGTTTCTGTACCTGAAGGCACTGAATGAAGGAATGTCTTTAGCTTAAAGCAGATATCTTATTTCAAATTTTAACTTTATCATTTAATAGTTGATGAACCTTAAACAAATTACCTAACCTTTATAAGCCTTAATTTTAGTGCCTACAAAACTGAACATACATTTCTATGTCATAGAATTATTGAGAGTTCAGTAGAATAATGTATGTCAAGTATCTAGCCTGGTGCTTGGCACATGATAGGCACTCAATAAATGATAGTGGTAGCTGTTGTTACTGGTCCTGGGTACTTGCTACTGGTCAGCTCCACAGCTTCTAGCATGATGCTGAGTCTATACTGCCAATGGAATTCGTTTTGACTGAGTGTCTTACTGCTTGTATTTTTAGCTGGCTCCTGTATTACCAAGGGGACATTTCTGATAATCATTGTGTGTTAGAAGAAGGCCTCTATGCTGACCTAACTTCCTGTGGTTGTCCAACATCTGAAGTCAAATCCCTCAAACCCATTGACTATGTAAGTACCTTGCTGACTACATATTCATAAGACTCTGTCCTTGTCCAGTTTAATTGCCACTGATAATAGTGTGAAGTTGGAAGAAATGATACAAGGGGAAATACCAAGATTTGAATAATTCGTTTGTTGATATTTTATGCTGATAAAATTGAGGTTCATTTATGAAGTCCAAGCAAAATTTCAATGATATTTTCTTTTTACTTTATTTTATTTATTTACTTTCTTTAGCATGAGTGCAAAACTCAAGAACTAGAGTAGTATAGACCTGAGCTTGAATCCCACTTTGATACTGAAACCAGTTTAGGTGGTGCTGGCAAGGTTACTCAATTTCCTCATCTGTAAAAAGTAATAAACTTTATACAGCTGCTGGGATATTAAGAGCTCAGCTGCTAACCAAAAGGTTGGCAGTTTGAATCCACCAGTTGCTCCTTGGAAACCCTATGGGGCAGTTCTACTCTGTTCTGTAGGGTTGCTATGAGTCACAGTCGACTCAACGGCAACGGGTTTGGTTTGATTTTTTGGGATATTAAGTGAGATGATTCTTGTGAAATGCCTCACACATGGTGAACACTCAGTGCATGTTAGCTATTCATGGTTGTTAGTGTTATAGCTACTTAAGAAAAGTAATAACTTGATTATCTTATTATTCTGTTAGATAACAGTTCACAGGACAGTCTGTCTGCTACTCAGGTTTATAATGTTATTTTAAGGCATGGGCCACTACTGGTATTGATTTTAAACCTTGTTTTGAGGAACAAGGGCTTTCCTGCCTGGTATAACACAAAACTCTAAGTCACCTTAGAGGGCCACATTTATAGAGTAAGTGGTTTCTTCTTTCCAAAAAAACATCAGAATTTTTGATGTGAGCAGAAGAGGAGCACTCCTCTGGGACATCAGTTCTGGGCCCCTGTTCAATAGGGTCTGTGCAAAGGAAGCAGTGAGGATCTGGAATATATTTAAGATGTGTAGTTGTCATGGTTTCCTAGGGACATGTTTGGTCAATGCTGAGATTTACACAGAGCTCATCAGAAGCCCTACATGGTAGTAGGAATGACTCAGACCTTTCAGCCAGAGCTGACTCCAGGGATAATGACCATACTCAGGATCGTTTATCTTCAGCCTAAGCACTGTAGTCTTATTTCACAAGGCATTCCTGGATAGAGTATTTTTAGTATCTGGCTAAGAGTACATTTTTGGCTGAGGAACAAGAATAAAAATAAAATTCTTGGTCTCTTTCAGTGGCCCATTAGTCACTAACTTGAAAAGAGTAAGTGGCTACTGATGCTATCTGTCTGTCTGAGGAGAACTGGTAAAAAAGAATGTGGTCTGGCCCATCTCTTCAGCCCCTGATAAGGCACAGAAGGCATTGGAAAGTAGACTGCGTTTATTGAAAAGGAATTTTCTTAGCAATTTTTAATGGTCAAATCAGCAGTTATTTGATATTAATTCTAAGAGCAAAATATGTAGCTCTGAATATGAAAGTATCTTGAAAGGATTTTGCAGGACTCCTAATTCAGTGAGTTGAATTTCAAGGGAGGGTATTTTAGAAACATTCAGGTTCAAAGCTCCATTGGCATTACTTTTTTTCTTTGGAAAGTTACAGTTCTTTTATGTTCATTAAAAGTGAAGTAAATAATTAAAATTGAGAGTGGAAATATATACAGAAAAAAGAACTGCTTTTACATAAGTTGTAATGTGTAGTTAGTTACATGTCCTTGCTTCGGTCCTGTGGAATCCAGGCAGTGTAGGTGAAGGTGCCTCTTGGGAAGAGCTTGAGACCGCGAGCCTTTTCACTCCAAGAACTAGTTAAAGAGTATATTTACTTTATGTAAGGGCAGCACATTAGTTTTCTTAATACTTTTCATGGTATGTTTAAATCTTAGAAAAGTCTTTGTTGAAGATGTGTTTAGGTAGGCAGTAGATGTGCTGTTGAAATGGATGGAATGTGAGATGAAGTTGTGCATCTTAGCAAAGACCCCACAGATTGACCATGAAGAGGCTTCATCAGCTAGCATTACCTTGGTGAGGTCAACCATGCTTCACTTTGGGAGCCCCAAAGCCTTAAGTTGATCAGACCTAGGGAGATGTATGTAACCCAGAAGGTCAATTTGGTAATTTGTAGTAGGTGGAGGAATGTTATTTTCCAGTGACTGGAATGCTTGAAAACTCTGTCCTAGACATCTTTCTGCCTCTCTTGAAGAGCATGGGAAACTAAACTAGTCATCAGAACGTAATTTGCTGAGCATGAGTTTGGAGTCAAATGAGGTGTAGGTGTTTTGAAATTAGCTTTTCTAGGCTATTGTTCCCCACAAAAGAGACTCTTCCACCCTCCAGGGCCCCAACTGTGCGCATCCTCTAGATTCTGCCTCCTTCTCCTGGACAGTAGCAGACACACTGCACCTATTCTGCCTGTTGGATTCATTTCATGTCCCTTTTCCCCACAGTGTTCTTACTTAGGAATCGGTGTGCCTTTTTCTATAGATTTCTTAATACCACTGCCTAGGCCACAATCCAGTGTAGGTTTGCCGGAAATGTTTCTGTATAGTTAAGTTGACTTTACGTATATATGAGCAAATCCTTTTATTTTTCTTTTATTAGTTAAAACTGTAGAATTCTGAGTGTTGCCTGAAGTTAGCATTCTCAGAAATGCTCTAATTTTGTGTATAATTGTCATAATGGTATAATATTGAAGAGTCTTAAGACTTCATCTTCATGCAAGATTGGTATGTTTTGCACTTGGCAGTTTGCTCCAGGCTGGTTTCTGTTTGTGTAGACACATGTTACATTGTACCTTGTAGAGGTCCGTGGGTGCAGAATTTGCAGTACTATACTCATTTTACAGGGAGAGGAGCTGAGAAAATAGTTTATCTTCTGCTGCTTACTAATGTGACCTTGGGCAAATTATTTATCTGGACCATAATTAACTCATCTGTAAAGAAACTATTAGAATAGATATTTTCAAAACTTTAACAACCTACAGTTCAGTTGCAAATAAGTGTCTAGGGCATATATCTAATTGGACATAAAAAAGTATAT
Source organism: Dugong dugon (assembly GCA_030035585.1). Taxonomy (NCBI): domain Eukaryota; kingdom Metazoa; phylum Chordata; class Mammalia; order Sirenia; family Dugongidae; genus Dugong; species Dugong dugon. The sequence goes on from CM057473.1 coordinate 43,347,524, forward strand.
CCAGCCTTAGAACTCAAATATGGTCTGAGGAAATGTGATGGTGTATTAGCTTCTGCAAGCTTCTACTGCATAACAATCCCTAAAATCTCAGTGGCTTTCAGGAACAAATGTTTGTTTTTTCTACACATTCTTTTTTAGCAACTGTAAGTTAACTGCTTGTTCTCCACTCTGGGCTGTGAATTGGTTTTAGGTTTTAAAACACACCAGTTGCTATCAAGTCGATTCTGACTCATCTTGACCTGCTGTGTGTCAGACTAGAACTGTGCTCCATAGGGTTTTCAAGGGCTGGTTTTTCAGAAGTAGATCACCAGGCCTTTCTTCTGAGGTGCCTCTCGGGCATGAGGTGTCTCTTAGGTGTGAACTGCCAAACTCTTGGTTAGCAGCCGAGCACGTTAACTGTTTGCACCACCCAGGGATTCTGGTTTTAGGTGTGTTAGTTGCTGTCAAGTTGATTCCAACTCATGGCAACCCCATGTGTGCGGAGTAGAACTGTTCCATAGGGTTTTCAAGGCTGTGACCTTTCGGAAGCAGTCACTGAGGCTGGTTTTCAAGGTGTCTCTGTGTGAGTTCGAACCGCTAACCTTCTGGATAATAGTCAGTATTTCACCATGTGCACCACCCAGGGACTGCGGTTTTAGGTATTTGTTGTTATGTGCTGTCGAGTCAATTCAGACTCATAATGACCCTGTAGGACAGAGTAGAACTGCCCATAGAGTTTCCTAGGCTGTAATCTTTACGGGAGGGAGCCCTGGTGATGCAGTGGTTAAGTGTTCAGCTGCTAAATGAAAGGTCGGTTGTTCAAACCCACCAGTGGCTCTGTGGGAGAAAAGACCTGGCCATCTGCTCCTGTAAAGATTAACAGCCTAGAAAACTCTTTGGAGCAGTTCTGCTCTATCCTATAGAGTTGCTATGACTCAGAATCAGCTTGAGAGCACACAACAACAGTCTTTACGGGAGCAGATGGCCAGGTCTTTTCTCCTGTGGAGCCACTGGTGGGTTGGAACTGCCAACCTTTCAGATTAGCAGCCAAATGCTCTAACGATTGCACCACCAGGGCTCCTTCGGTTTTCAGTATACTCTCCATATATTCTTTGTTTAGGGGCCAGGCTAATAGGAACAGCTCTCATCAGGGACGTGCTTAGTTTCACGGCAGTGGAGAAGGATTCAACCATATAGTTAAAGCTTCTGCTCAGATCACATGTGGCATCATTGTTTCCATTTACATTCTTTTAACAAGAGCAAGCCATAAGACCAAAATGGGGCAGGGAAATATACTCCTTGCCCCTTGCCCTCAGGGCTGGAGGAGAGAGGAATTGATAGAGTAACTATATACAAGCAATAATACAACCTACCACAGATGTATAAATTTATAGAGGTGTTTCCTGTTAAACCAGATTTGGGCGAAACGAAGAGAAGCGATGGAGTTTTAGTAATTTTGTGTATATTCTCTCTGCTATCTTAGCAGAGCTGACTTTCTTTAAAGATTGACAGTGGAGATTAACTTTTGGTGAAAGCCTGTGGTGGTTTGGGGACTGTAAAATGAAATGTAGACAAGGAGACCAGCCTTGCTCAGAAGATGGTTCCAGTTCCCTTTCAGATTTTATTTAGAATTTTAAAAAATGGATTCAAATTCTTCATTTAATATTAGGAAATCTAATTTAACAGTGCTAAAGCTGGTTCTTTGCAAACATTTGATAAAAAGAATACCAACTTAAGTGGCCTAGTATTGGGGAAATGAATGAATGCTCAGGGTTCTCATTAGGCTCTTCACAAGATGCAGTTGTATTTCTGTAAAAATTATTTGTCTGCAAATACACCTGAATATCAATTTCAAACCCTGGTAGGTTTTCACCGGCCTTGGTTTGATAACTGTTTGACTGTTCAACATCGATTACATGAGGCCCATATAAGAGTAAAGGAATTGGATATTAGGGTTAATGAAGCCTGTTTTGTTTGGGTCTGAGACCAAAGCCTTGTATATTTAGTAATACTCACACTGGGTGTAAAAGAGCGACAAGACAACAAAAAGGCCAGAGATGATGTTTGGTGTGTAGGATCCTATGGATGAAAAACACAGCTTATTGGTAATTTTTGGAGAAGAAAGTTTAAAACTGTTTTATTTTGCCTTGATCAAAGACAAAGATTTAAGATGCCCAAATTCTTTGTATAAATACTATGAAAGCTGCACAATGACAGCATTGCTGAATATGCATTTTATGTTTATCGAGTCTCAAGTATCGAGTACCTACTATGTACCAAATATTGCTCTAAGCACTGAATATGCATAAAAAACAACAAGAATTAGATGACATAGTGAACTCATATCATTAAATCCAAATGTCATCTTCCTCCTGGCCCCTTAATTGTAGATGTTTCTCAGGCATCTGTTATTGGCCATTTTTCTGTCATACTTAGAAACCTCCTGCGTAATATCATAACTTCACCTCTCACGGCGGTCAGTGTAGATGATTACTAGGTCTTTAGAGTAAACAGTACTCTATTATTTCCACAGCTCCATTCCCAGATTTCAAGTAGGTCCTTCATCAACATGTTCTACCAGTATCTCATTTTCCCTCCCAAACTTGTTTTTTTTTAATCACCTGTTTCTGTTGAAAGATATCATTACCCTAATCATCTGGTCTCAGAACCAGTTGTCATCTTTGATTTCCATTACTTCATGATTTCCAAGATCCAGTCAGTAGCCAAGTATTAATGTAGTCTACCCCTATGATATGTCTTAAATTTTTCTTCTCATCACCTTCTGGCTACCATGACCGAGTTCAGAGCCTCATTCTTTGTTTCCCAAACTACTGTAATGGCCACTTGACTGCTTTCCTTCCTTTAATTTCTTTCTTCTTCAGTTTATCTGAAGGTTATGTGGTCCAAGTTGCAAATAGGATAAAGTCCAGACTCTCGGGTCTAGACCAGCCTACTTTCCCAATATTATTACTCATTCTTCTTCACGTATCCTGTCTACAAAGCTATCCCTCCTCCCTTACCTTCCTTCAGCTTTCTCTATTTTGTAGATTTGCTTATGTGGAAACCTAGAATGTCCTTTTTCTTTCCCCATCCAAATCTTTTATGATCTAGATGAAATGTTTCAGACCCTAATTCTAGGAAAACTTCAGTGATTTTATTTATGAAAGTGATTTTTATGTACCCTGAACATTTTTTCTCTTTCGCCACCTCTCAAGATGCTTTTCACTTTCTGCTTCTTATCATACACCTACTAGACTTGTAAGGGCCGTTGAAGGCAAGATCTATATTTATGCAGCTTGGAATTTTGTCATCCTTGTGTCCCCTCTACTTGGCATAGTGCTGTAAAGATATTCAGAATTCATTAAGTAATAAGTAGAATAAGTCATTCATTCATGCCTGAAAAATACAGACGATACTTATGTAAGGTTCATTTTCCACTTTAGTTCTTTGAAAGGTTGTACTTTGGCCTTGTATAATAATGTAATAGTAACTTTAGAAACTGGGAGTGGATGGCAAACCTAAGATAAAAAAAATGAGCAATAATTTACAGCTGCCTGCCCTTGATGCAATACTTTAAAGCCAGACAGGATGCTGAGTGAAAAGATGGGCATGTATAGATGAGAGCAGGATATGTGAGCAACTGTTGAATGATCTAAGAAAAGAGGTAATTGCCAGGTTCAGACTGCTGTGTAATGTATTCCGGCATTGGCCCAATAGTGTGTGGGGTAACCTGCTTTTATTGGGTTTCCATGGGAGCAGCATTCTGCCCATTGATTCTCTAGTATCTCTGTGGTGGCCCGGCATGGAAGTTTGTTTGGTCCCCTTTGAAGTAATAATCCAATCCTGGCAGCTATAAATAGGCATGGCAAAAGAAACATTGTAACAAGAGACTATAGAAAAACTTTAGATGAAATTATGTCTGTGATGTAAATCATCTTAAGAGGTAGAATAAGAATTGGCAAGACTGGTTCATTCTGTGGGAGGGTGCTGAATAAGCAGTACAGCTACAAATAGAGGAAGACCTTTCAGTGGTAATTCCAGCCACAGAATGAAAGGAAGCAGTGAGTTTATACAGTGTGGAAGTTTGGTTGCTGTTAAACTTTTCAGTTGAGCCTGTACGTAGCTAATAGTATTATCTATTGTGTACATTTTGAAAATGAAGGCCAGCAGAAACCTGCAGTAAACTTCACACTTCCTATAAAACATTTGAAACATTTCCCTTTAAATTCGGGAAGAAGATGAAAGTCTCTGCTATCACCAGTTTTCTTCAATATTGTACTGGAGTCCTAGCTAGTTTAAAAAACTAAAAAAGATGTAAAAGAAGAAACAAAAATGTCAAGAGTAGCTACAGACAAATTATTAGCATTAATATGCATTTTAAAAAATTCCTGGACACAAGATAAATAGCAATTAAATTATAGGCTACTTAGGAATAAATCTAACACAAGGCAAGTAAGACCATTATAGAGAAAATTATAAAAACTTTATTGAAGAGCATAAAAGAAGACTTTAACAAATGGAGATCAACACAATTCCAAGGAAAATGCTTGCAGGATCTTCTGTCTTTTGTGTTGGAGGGCGAGGGGTGTATAAAACAAGACAAGCTTATCCTAAAATTAATTTGGAAAATGTATGAGTCCAGAATAGCCAAGAACAGCAGAAAGGATAACTTGTTCTAGCAAATATATATTGGATTTTACACCAATAAGTAAGACAGTGGGTACTGGTACAAGAGGAGACAAATGGAGCAGTAGAATAGAATAGCATAGAAACTGACCTACATAAATACTAGAATTTGGGAAGGTGACAGAAATCCCATTACAATGGGGCAGCGATGGACTGTCAAATAAGTGCTGTTGAGACAATTGGCATTTTACATAGAAAAAGATACAGTTAGAATCCTACTTTAATCACAAAAGTAAGTTTCAGATGGTTTAATGACTCAAATTTGGAAAGCAAACTTTAACACTTGTAGAAGAAAATATAGGAAACAACCCTAGTGATGCTGGAGAAGGAAGAATTTCTTAAACAAAACACAAAAAGCACAAACCAGGATGAAAAAGGTAAAAGGCAAATTTATTAGTTTTCTGTTGCTGCTGACACCAATTAGCACAAACTTAGTGGCTTAAAATCACAGAGATTTACTGTCTTCCAGTTCTAGAGATCAGAAGTCTGAAATCCTTAGGATGAACTGGGCGCTGCAACAGCTTTCCTCTTGGGTTTAGGTGGTGCTCCTTCACAGAATCCATTCCTGAATCTGTGGGATACAATTTTTGCCGGAACTCTTGTGGTATACAATTTTTAAGTGTCTCATCTGACCCGTACACTCTAGTGGTACTTTATCTTATAGCCTTGGCACTCCAGTTACACTGTCTCCCCTGCTTGGCAGGATAGCCACATTTGCCTCAAGTCGACTTCTGAGGGTGCTCCCTGTGTCATCTTGCTTCTGCGGTAGAGACCAAAGAGCTAAAGTTTTACGGTTTTAAATAATTTTTTACTAGCACACTTTTTGGGATTTTTCTGAAACTGAGTGCTATTTGAGATATACATGATTGTTGGTTTCCTCTCATTCAATCCAGCTGCACTTGGTTTTTTGGTCTTGGCTGTTTTGGCAAAGATCGGGGTGAAGTGATGTTGCTAGGCTATGAAGATATGGCTGTTCTCAGTGGCTAATTGCTAAATAATTTAAAAATAAAATCATATGTTATATTTAGAGCCTAACCAGTTAATGTGATCCTGAGGTACTGTCAACACCTTTTCTTGAAACCCAAAGAACTATACACTGCCAAAGTATAAGTCAGTTTAGTTTAAAAAAAAAAAAAAAGTTAAAACTAGTAGTTAAATTTTTAAGTTTTATCCAATTATATTGATGGTGTTTTGATATAAATGTCCTCCTAGCAGAGTACTTGTAACAGGGTCTTAGGGCTTCAAATTCAGGTGGCAGACAAATTTGTTAAGCCAGTGGGGGTGGGTTAGGATAGGGATCATAGATATTGCCCAGGTGAGCAAGATGAAGTATTACTAAAAATGTTACTACATCTGCCAATCAGAAATGAATATTCTGTGTATAAAATTTGGTGGTTGGAACATTTTAGAGCCCCAGTGTAGGGTTTAAGAACACAGCTTCTGAAGCCACAGTGCCTGGATTTTTCTTCCACTTACTGTGTGTGACCTGTGCGTTGGTTCTTCATTTGTGAAGTGGGGATAACAATAGTACTTACATAAGAGGGAAGTAGTAAGGATTAAACAAGTGAATACAGTTCCACAGTCCTTAATCCAAGTATGTTTGGGGATCTGGGATTTTTTAAACATAAAAAAACAGTAGTATGGTTCATATACCGTGTATTAAAAAAAACACCCCAGCAGAGTTCTGAGCAGCACCCCATAATTAGACATGTTCCTGTTCCTCTAGTGGAATGTATGCATAATCATAGAAAGTTGGGTAACTATTATAAATAGTGTTCCATTTATTCAGGTCTGTTTTTTTTTACTGGATGAATTATGAAAAAACAGTTTTTCTGGTTTTCAGAGCTTTTCAGATTTTGGAACTATGGGTAAAGGAATGTGAAACAGTGGATATTTGAAGCACTTAGAGCAATGCCTGGCACTTATTAATTGCTGTGTGTATTGTTGTCATTTAAAATATTATTTTAGTTGATGGTATGAGGAAGAGTAATGGAGGTTGTGGGGGGGGCGGTTTGGGGTGTAATTGAAAGTTTGATTTATACAGTTTGTTTGGGTATTCTTTTTCTTACTTAACCACATCCTGCTGTTAGAAACTGTATCCTCTTTGCATGGCTTAGAATTGACCTCACAGGAATGTCCTGCTGCTGATAACACCTAAGAAGAACTTTTGGCCCCAAGTGATTGGATGCTGTCTAAGTTAACATGGACTGATGCCAATACATTTGTAGAGCTGAAATCGCAATTAAGTCCTGGTAGCTTCTGTTGTCCTTGGAAAGTTCAGATTACTGTGTCATGTTTGGTTTTGAAGACCATTAATAGTTTGTCTCTTCCTACTTTCGTGTTTGGAAAATGTGTCAGAAAATAGGATTTTAAAATAGTTCTTCAGGACTCTTGATTTCTGAATGATGAGCTATTAACCACCCCTCCCCATCCTGCCCAGATACATACACTGTTGATTTTCTGAATCTGCTTAACATTTAAGTGTACTTATACATCATGTGGGTTTATAAACTTAAGTATATTTATAAATTTAAATCATTTAAATTAAAACCATTTAAAAATAGAAAAACAAAGTTAAATATATATCATACCTCTAGAAGGGGAATGACTTTAAGCTTAGAAACAATAGATGTTCCAAATGAAAAGTTTTATAGGTTGGACCATACGATGGACCTTTTGTTGTTGTTAATGGAGAGAGAGATTATTTTTCCACATTGGCTTATTAATCATATTTCTTCTTTGGCTAATGCTAATGGTTTATGTCCTTTGCCCATTTATCCATTCAGTCTCTTAGACTATTCTTACTAATTTGTGTAAACTCTTAAAATCTTAAAGCTATCTCAGTCATTTTCTACAATTTTTTTCTATCTCCCTGCCTTATCATTATTTTTTTAATAAATAGAAGTTTAAGTAATGTTTGTGGTCGCCTATATCAAACTTTTCATTGTTTCATTAAGATAAATTCCTAGATGTTGAATTGCTAGATCAAGCCACATAGGGTTATTTAACTTTAAATAAATTAAAATTAAATATTAATCCAGTCCCTCAGCCACACCAGCCACATCTCATATTCTCAATAGTCATATGTGGCTAGTGCCTACTATAGGGAAGAGTGCAGCTATATAGAGCATTTCCATCACTGCAGAATGTTCTATTGGACATCACTTCAAGACCTCCTCTGATCAGCAGGTAACATTGGCCACATAATATAAAGGGAGAATTGCACATTTTCCTGTGTTATGCCTGGAAATTTCTCAGTATTCTTTTTATTTTTCCTCTTATTTCAGAGGATGCATAGTTCATCCTTTCCAAAACAATCCTTTTCTTCATGGACTGATTCCAACCAGAGTTTCTGAACTGGTGGGAAGCAGTGAGAACTGGACCTCTTGCTCCTTTCCTAGAAGCATCCCTCTTGTCTTACATGCTCGGCTTCTTTCTCTTCCGCTACTGCCTTCCACTGTGCCTGAAAACATGCTTCTTCTACTCTGATTACCTCATAGGCCACTACCCACTTCCCTCCTCTTCACCAAACATCTCTAAAAAGTAGCCTGCACACCCTGTCTGCAGTTGCGTCACCACTTACTCTTCGGCCCTCACAATCGAGCCCACCTGTCATCTCCGACTCGCCACTGAAGCAGTTCTCTTTGTGGTCACCAGCTGCTTCCTGACTACCAGACCCAACAGCCTCATCACAGTCAACGCTCTTCCTCAGCATCACGGAAGTATTTGATACTATGGGAAACTCTTCCTTATAATTTTATTTCCCCTTTACTTCTGTAATGTTTTCTCTCCAGGTTCATGTTTTCAGCCACCTCTACAGGCCCAGCTTTCATCACTACCCACCCTTTTAAGTCTGTGCATTTCTGGCCTTCTTCCACTTCCTTCCATTTTCTGACCCCCAGCTCCAGTTATTGCCCATATTCTGAGAGTCCCCAAGCTCCTTATCTCTACACTTGGTCTTTCTCCTGAACTCCAGATCAGAATGCCTGGTGTATGCTGGACTTCAAGATTATCCCACCTCTATCTCAGACAGTAAAATATCCAATCAAAATATAAGTCCTTAGCTCCTGCGCATATTTTTCCTCCTGATTTCCTTATGTATGACGCATTTAATTATACACTGTGCTCCTAACCATGTTTTTTCACATCTTTTTCCTCACTTCCTCTTTGCAGTCATTTGCCTTATGTCTGTTTTATCACTGTGATGGTTTTCCTGGTCATGGTATATTCACCGGTCGTTGTTGCTTCCCTCCCCCACCACCATTTTAGGTCTGGTTCTCTTTTTCTTTGGCCTGCAATATTCTACCAATATACTGGTCCCTTTACTTCCATTCTGTCTGTTCTCCATTTCATTGCCAGATAAATTTCCTGAAGGCCAGTTAAACACACACACACACACACCCACACACACACACACGCATGCATAATAATTACCAGTTTAAATGTATAAATAAATAAATAATATATTCTCATGGTTCAAAAATCAAAAAGTGCCGAAAGGAATTCAGTGAAAAACTGCTCGCATTCATACTCCTATGCTCCTGACAGGTAACCACGGTTACTAGTTTTATATCTTTTCAGAGTTTTTAATAATGCATAGATGTGTGTGTGACTATATTATGTGCATACGATTTCCCTTCATTTCTGCAGAAATGGTAGCATAGGAAATATACACTTTGCACTGTTCTTCACCTTGTATTTGTCACTGAAGAATGTACCTTGAAAATCCATAAAGATCTCCTCATTCTTTATAACTGTATAGGATTTCTCTGTAAGAATGTACCATATATTTAACCGGTCATGATGGAAGGAAGCCCTGGTGGCATAGTGGTTAAGCACTTGGCTGTTAACCCAAAGGCTGGGGGTTCACCAGCTGCCCTGCAGGAGAAAGATGTGGCAGTCTGCTTCCGTAAAGACTACAGACTAGGAAACCTGATGAGGCAGTTCTGCTCTGTCTTACAGGGGTCACTTTGAGTCGGAATCCACTTGATGGCAATGAGTTTGGTATTTGATTTTTCATGATGGTCATTTAAATCACTCCCCACCCTTCACTATTCGAAACACTGCTGCAAGGAATAACTCTTTTGCAAACCATTTTGCCGCGATGTAATTAGATCTTCAGGGTCAGTTATGACAGTCAGTTGTTTTTGACTGCTTATTTACTGTTCGTTGACCATCCACGATGCCTGTTGCTAGTACTCTGCGTCTCATGTACAAAGTTATAGATACTTCAGCCAAATCTTAGTCCCCAGTTAAAAGAAAGCCTTCAGAGACTTGCCACTGGCAGTATTTGGTCTCTGCCCTGTCGGTGTGTAGGAGGGTAGCAGACAACTCAATAAACAGTAGCAGTGTGAGCACTTGACAATGTTTGCTATTGAGCTTTGGATTCCAGCTACATGGGTCTGCTTGCCATTCCCTTAACGTGTCCCCTGCATTTCTGTGTCCCTTCCTCTGCACAGAGGGCCTTCCCTCTGTTCTGTCTCTGCCAGTCTAAACATACTGCATCCTTGGAGACTGAGCTCACATGCCACTGCATCCATGAAGCTTCCACGATTCCTGCCCTGCTCTGCTAAAAATAATCTAACCTTGCACTGAGTACTCTCACAGTCGCTATCTTTTTGCTCCTTGGATTATATTGCAATATCTGCACGATTTTCCTAACTCAGCTGCTAGTTAGTAATGTCCCATACACATGGGTGATGCCTTGCTTTGAATTTCATCCCCCTTATGTCTTTTCGCATGGTGTCTTGCATATACTAATGAATGAAGAAGAGCAATATTGAGTGTATTCCTGTCTGACATAAGGGGCAGGGGAGGCCTTCCTTTAACTGCAGAAATCACCCCTCTCTCTGTGCATCCTAGCTTTTTTTTTTTAAATTAGAGACGCCTTTTTCTCCCCCCAGGAATGTTTTTAAGAGCGTAGAGTCATAAATTTTTAAGTTCCCAGTGACTCCTTCTGTGACCCACCCTGGGAAATGAGGGTTCCATTCCATTCGGTGTTTTCTGCTGCCAGCTAAAAGCACTGGCAGAACCAGTGTGGTCTGTCTCACAGCACAGCCAGACTTTAATATGCAGCTTGGAATCAGGTGCCCTATGTGTCCATTTTATTATGGGATTAAGATTGCTATTCTGGTAACATCAATTTTACTTTACAAAAAATGGTGAACAAAAATTATTAATTGAATCCATTCTCATCAGTGCAGTTTTGACTGTCAAGTCTTCAGAGGGTAGACCAGTAAACTCTACCAGTGTGAGAATACAGTGGCTTCAGGCAGCCCTGAATTCTGCCTGGGATGTTACTGAGCTGTGGTTACACCGTGTGGTAATGCTGTCTCTGGGTTTTTTTTCTTTTACGTGTCAGGCTTTTGAAGAACCTTCCATCAGCCTTTTTGCTCTGGAACATTGTGAGGGAAGAGAGCTACATCTGGAAGAGGCTGTGAACTCTGTTCTGAATAAGGACCTGCACTTCTACACCCAGTCCGTGTGGGTGAAAAGTGGACTGTAAGTATGGGAGAAAGGCCTGGCCTAGTTAGGTCACTGGTTTAGGCCAGAGCGACACGGTTGTTTTGTATCCCTTAACTGCCGTTGGTTTTGGTCTGCTGGTGCTGTTACTCCTTTAGTCTCTCAGTGTAGTAACTGCAGTTACAGTTGGATAAGAGAAGACTTTGGGCTGTGTCCAGTGTGTAACAGTATACTGTGGTCTGGGGGAAGAGCCCTTAGGAGAGAAGGTTGGCCATGTGGTCAGAGCGCAGGTTTTAGAGTAGGTTGACCAGGTGACCTTAACCGGTTGAGCCTACTTTTCTTTCAGGAGAAACCTGATTAAATCAGCAACTTTGAAAGTTAAGACCATTACATACTTAAGGCAAGTGACTGTTTTATAAGACTAAGAGTATTCTGTCGTATTGATTTGACATGATTTTTCAAGGGCTATTTCCTCCAGTACTCATTTTCACACTGTGCTTGACCTAGCCTGCCTAGCAGTGTTGCTATTTCATTTAGGATATCTGTCAATCAGGGAGAGCCCGGTGGTGCAATGGTTAAACACTTGGCTGCTAACTGAAAGGTCGGTGGTTCAAACCCACCAGCCACTCCACAGGAGAAAGATGTGGCAGTCTGCTTCTGTAAAGATTACAGTCTTGGAAATTCTGTGGCACAGTTCTGCTGTGTCCTGTGGGGTCACTGTGAGTCGGAATCAACTCAGCGGCAGTGGGGGTCAGTCGAGGTGGGACCTGGTTATGTGGGGCCTTCACTTTTACAATTTGGGGAACCCTCTATTAAGAAAAACCCGTTGTAGTCGAGTGGATTCCAAATCATGGCAATCCCATATGTTACAGAGTAGAACTGTTACAACAGTTTTCTTGGCTGTAATCTTTCCAGAAGCAGATCACCAGGTCTTTTCTGGTGCACCACTGAGTAGGTTTGAACTGCTGACTTTCAGGTTAGTAGTCAAGCACAAACTATAGTTAGATACAAAAATTAGGTATAAACTTGCATATTTATTTAGAATAAGAGTGGTAAGCAGCCTGCAAGTGAGGGGCCCTGAAGTTGAAGCTCTGTTTGCTTTGTGGAAAACCTGCCTCTTGGGTCAGTTCTGCAGAGGTCGGTGTGTAAGCCTGCCACTCCCCTGTTCCTGACCCATTGGTGTTTTAGTACCAAAAATCAACTCAAAAAGAATACACGTGGCTTTCCATTTTTAATATAAATACAACTTTTACTTCTTATGGCTTTTAAATTGTGTGATAACCAACTCTTTGCTTATTTAGGTGTCTCAGAATAATGAAAGAGAAAGCCAGGAATATCAATTGATTTGAAAATTAAGTCAACTATTTCAGTAAATGGCTTTTGTATTATTCACATATACAGCAGTATAAATGTTCTCCTGCATAGCATTTCACATAGTTTGGTGTTTACTAAACAGTAAATTGATTTACTCTAAGCAATAAGATTCTGGTTTCTTACTTACCATATACCTGAATTTTTTGTTTGAACTAAATTCTGTGTTCCTGTGATATAGAACTTTCAAGACATCTTTATACATTCATTTTCTTCACATTCTTAAGTGAAATTGATATTTATTGACTCATCTCTGAGACTTTCGCACCTACTTATTCACTCTTTTTCTGAAAAACTGGTGCCATTTTATGTTGACATTCCTATTTCTTCTCTTGGGCTTATTATCCTCCTACTCTCGCTCTTCTAGATTCTCTATAAGAGAATTGGTACACAGAGTAAGAAACAGTGGAGGCTGTCTGAAGATTCTCCTAGGCTACAGATGCATCATAAAATAATACTTAATGCACAGCCAGCTACCCTCAGTGGCAAGGTGTTTTGTTTTAATCCCCTCATTATCCCACATCTTTGATCTGTGGTGGTGATGAGGGGCGTGACATAATGCACCATCTCACACAGCTTTTCCAACTGTGGAATTCATTTAGATCAATACATAATTAGGCATGGTACCTTAAAATCTTATGTAGGTTTTATAACTAAGACTTCCAGCCTGTTTAATGACTCTGCAAAGATGGAAAGGTGGGTAAGCCTCCCAGTGGTGCTGACCTGCCTCTGTGCTGTGATAGTTTAGATTTTTATATGCAAGAAGGAGTGGAGGAAGGGTCATCCATCTTGTTCATCTCTTAATAATTTGGCTAAGCCTGGTCTCTGTTATGGTTGGCAGGGTGAACTTTTTCTAGTAGTGGTTAGTTTAGGTCAGTAACCTCTCCCTGAGCTTTCATCGTTGTATCACATCCATTCATTAAAAGCCCAAGCATTTAAGCCTTCCTTGATTTCTCCCTTCCCTCCACAACTTTATGCAGAAGTTGATGCCTTTTACTGCATTAACCGAGGTCCAAGTCCCTAAGGGATATTGCCCTTTCTAAGTTTGCTCTTTGTAAGTTTTAGAAGTTTTCATCTGAGAAACTGGGGGACTGAAGTCACTGCCAATAGCAGCAAACCCTTTGTAGCTTATGCTGTAGATTCGGGATGAACCTGTTCCTGACGACCTTCCATCTGACCTGTGGACTGCCTTTCCTGCTGATGGTGCTCTGCATCTTATCTCCAAAGTTACACATTTCTTGATCTGAGGCCAGTTACCAATGGCCACCAAGTCAGCTCCAATGCATGGTGACACCCCATGTGTATCAGAGTAGAACTGTGCTTCACTGATTTTTCAGAAGTAGGTTGTAAAGCCTTTCTTCTGAGATGCCTGTGGGTGGACTCGAAACTTGAAACTTTCAGTTAGTAGTTGAGTATGTTAACCATTTGTACCACCCAGGGACTCATTACTCCAAGGCAGGACAACCCAATCTGCAGTTCTAGGTGCTTTGTCTGAACTGTGAAAGGCAGCCGCCTGGTCTCCACACATAATCCTTAAAGCACTGTTTGGGGTAACCTTGAGTCCTGCTGAGAATTTCAGGTCCTCTTGGTGATCCCAGCATTTTATCCTTAGTTAGTGGTTTAGCTTGGTAACCACCTAAAGCAGAGCTCTGCAGACTTTTTCTCTACAGGGCCAGGTAGTAAATATTTTCTGTTCGTGGGCCTTACTGTCTCTTGCAATTTGCCATAGTAGAGCAAAAGCAGCTGTGAACAACCTGTAAAGGAATGGACATGGCTGTGGTCCAGTAAAACTTTATTTACAAAACCAGGTGGTGGCTGGATGTGGCCCATGGTCTATAATTTACTGACACCCTGACCTAAAGAAATAGCTATGAGAGAACCTTCCTGGAAAAACGTCAAGCCTACAAGAGGCTTTCTCTGAAGTTGTACTGTCCCTCACAGCTATTTAAAATTTCTCTCTGGCTTCTGCTTGATAAAGCCCTCTAACTCCTAACAGATTTATAATTGGCTCTTATTTGAGATCAAAAAGAGTAGAGAGGATGTTTGGTGGCTGCTTAGTATATCTGTGGAAAAGGTCCTCTCACAGAAACCATGAAGCTGGGATCAAAAGCCTACTCTCTCATGGTTCCCCGACCATGCTGCAAACACAGAAATCTCCAGAGAGCCTGTCCTTCCTTTTAAATGATGAAATTTCTGAGTAACGGCATACCATACCTTAGGCCTCTTTGTTAAGCTTCTTTCCCAAGATAAAAATATGTTTTTCAGAATAGAAGAAACCCGGTGTAGAATGGAATTTGTGTTTTTACCTATAAACTACTTCTAAAGACAGGCTGTTTAATAAAAATGTCTCATAGTACTGAGTACACAGAGATTTTACACATGACTGTAACAGACTGCTTTATTCAGCAAGCATCTATTGCCAGGACCATGTAAGTCCCTCAGGTTGAATGAGATGCTGTCCTTCATCCTGGCTTCATAGACCTCACGTCTTGACAGGAGAGAAGGGCATGCCTCTAGTAGCCATAACACAGTGTGCTAAGTGCCACACTGGCCGTACAATGTGCCAGAAGGACGGATGTAAGTCTTGAAACCCCAGACACCCACCTTGAGGCCCTACACACTTCACACACTTAACCCTGCCTGAGCTGAAGGCAGGATATCAGGAAAGGGTTTGCAAAGGGTTTGTAGGCCTTGAAGTAGGAGTGGGACAGGGGGCTTCTGTGGATAATGGTAAGTAGTCCTCGGTGGCAAGTTGTAGAGGAGCTGTAGGAGATGTGTCTGGGTAGATAGCTGGACTCACCCCAAGAAGCCCTGAAGGACATGTGACAATGAGCCTCAGTTTTACCAGGTAATAGTTGGGGGCGGGGGGCAGTGGTAATGATCTGTCTTCAGATGGTAAGTTGCTATGAAAAAAGATAGCATTATCAAAGGAACGCAGAATTTTAGAACTGGGGGGAACTTTGGGGTCCCAGGGCTGTGTGCATTCATTTTGGAGGTGAGAAGCCAGAGTCCTAACTGAAATCTAGATCTTCTGACTCCAGTAATCTTTCTCCTAGGCCTCCTGCTTATCCTGTTAGAAGAATATATGTAATTCTTTTTTTAAAATCTGCAAACCTGGACATCTTTTAAAGAATGAGCCTTGTGTGGTAAAATAGCTGGTATCTTTGATAAGCAGTTGTGTTTTTGTTTTGAAGTACCACATTTTTTCTTTCCTGCTCTCATATAGGTGGATAGCTTATGAAGGATCCAATTTCTTAGGAAGACAAATCCTTCTGGAGCCTAGTGAGATTCCAAATTGGACAGCATTCAGTGGATGGAAAACAATCGGTTCCCTCCGTCCTATGAAGCAGGTAAGGAGAAAAGAAACCATAAGATCGAATTTTCTGGTAGAAATGTCATAAACCACAGCATCTGAAATATTGACCCTCTAATTTAGTTTGTCATATATGAAGCAGGTGCGGGGTAGGGGGAGTAGGATGGGAAATCTTACAGCTTTGAACAAACATAAAAAATTGTATGTAAGGCCAGCACTGGATTTTAGCTTTGAGTCGAAAGTCTTACTAACTTTGCATGGAAAAATAAGATATTGTAAGTTCTGTGGCAAGCAATGGAAACAAGAATGAACTTTGAGGCTGTACTAGTTTTACTTTTCAAGTGCTTGGAGTTCTTTTTTCCCTACTTACATAATAAACTCAGGATAGCTCCTGGCACTGCACACCTACTGCTTGTCACTCTTCTGTTCAAAAGCTTCCCACTGCACTTGGATACAATCTAAACTCCTCCACATGGCCTGTGTGATCTGGCTCCCCCTGCTTCTCCATCCTCATCTCTCACGGGTCTCCTCTTCACATGGCTGGGTCACGTGTTCCGGCCTGCGGAGTGCTCTTAGTCAATCAGGCCCTTGACACAGGCTGTGCCCTCTGTCTAGAATGCTCTCCCCTCATTCTTTCCCTGGCTTGTTCTTATTTATCCTTGTGGATTCAACTTAGTGTTCAGTCCTCAAAGATACCTTCCCCAACCCTCTTTCCCAGTCTAAATTAGATCCTCAAAAGTCTAGTCCTGTTTCTTCAAGCAGCCCTGGTGGTGCAGTGGTTAAGCACTCAGCTGCTAACCAAAAGGTTGGTGGTTTGAACCCACCAGCCGCTCCACAGGAGAAAGATGTGGCAGTCTGCTTCTGTAAAGATTTACAGCCTTGGGAACCTCATGGGTCAGTTCTACTCTATCCTGTAGGGTCACTATGAGTCGGAATTGACTCAATGGTAATGGGTTGGGTTTTTGTATTTCCTCAAGATTGTTTTCAGTTTCTAACGATACAATCATGGCTGGATTGGGCTCCTTCCCACTGTACCCCAAGTCCCTTGAGGGCAGAGGTGGTGTACATTTTGCTTATTGCTCTATGTCTAGTGCCTGTCACAATGTCTGGCACGTTATAGGAGCTCAGAGACTATTAGTTTAATGAAGGAATGAATGTAAATGTATAAGTGAAGGAATGAATGTCTGATATTATGTATAGTGTTATCAAAGAGATAAGGATTCCTGCCATAATGGAGCTTTCATTTTTTGTTGGGAAAACATGACCAACTCAAACCAGTAACTTAAAATGGAAAATAACACATAATCATCAAAAAGCAACAGGTAATTGCTTGGCTCAGAGAATGGAAATATGTGTAGTAGTGGGCAGAGCTAGCCTCTCAAGGGTGCGATAATCAATGGATATGTCATTTGTACCTCTCTGTAATCCCTTTAGAAACATATTCTCACTTGATTCTATTGAGGTAGGAATTATCCCCATTTTCTAGATGGAAAACTAATGCTCAGAGAGGTAAAGCAATTTGGCAAAAATCATCCAAGTGTCAAACCTGGGATTCAAACTTAGATCTGTTATGTCCTAAAATCTGTGTTAAGCTACCATACTCTACTTTTACATTTACAGAGTGTAGCACAGAGGATTAAGCGCTGGGGTTCTGAAGTTCATACTTGCCACATTAAGTGTTAAATGGTAGTCAATTAAAAAAAAAAAAAGTCTATTCGGTCTCCTTTTGCTGTCCTCTTCGCACACACATACCATGCTCAATGCCACCACTCTTCGGCTCTGTTGGTTCAAAACCTAGCTTTGCCATTTATAAGCAGTGTGACTTTGGGCAAGTCACTTAATTTCTTGGCACCTCAGATTCCTCCCCAAACAGTGATCACATCGCTTACCCCTCAGTAGTATTGTAAGGATTAAATAAGATAAATGTATGTCAAGAGCCTGCTATAACATCTGGCTCATATTACTATGGTGATACATTTATTTTGAAAGTTTATCATTCACAACATCCCTTCAGAGAGTCAGAGATGCTCTGAGGGATACTAAGACTGGGCTTTCCTGACACAGAACATGTGGTACAGGATCTTTTGATTTTGACATCTTGCTTATTCTTCATTCCTGTAACATAAAATGATGGGTAATCCCATTGAAAAGCCATGGGAAAAATCAAGGTAGAAGTGAGAATCCTATTGGTTTAGCTTTTACTAGCTAGATAATGATGCTAATCCTATGTTGTTAGAAACTTCAGAAGCAAAGTTTAACACTAGAATATTTTCCTTATTTTGGAATGGTGGTTCCTTGGTAAGGCATGTCCCTGCCCATTTTCCAGGGCCCTGTGATACAGTATAGCTAGAGTAGAAGCCTCTAGTTTTACATAGAAATTTTTTGACAATTATTTGTGTTATTCTTCTACACTGTGCTTTAGAAACTATCTGATTCCAATTCTGGTTAAACATTTAATTTCAAAATAATAATTTAATAAGTTATTTTCCCTGCTGTTTATTGAGGCCACGGCTTTGAATCCCAGCAAAGGGATCCTTGGTTTCTGAGACAGTATCTTGGGTCATATTTAATTTTTTTATACAGCGTTTATCCATATTCTTGTTTAGAAATATAAGAGTAATTGAAATGTGATCTTTGAGGTTGGGAATTAGGAAGTCACTGAGGTACTTACAATGCATATCAGTGTTTTTAAATATAATTACAGAGGAGTCAGACTACAAATGTGTAATAAAGGTAATTAGTACCTTGCTTGAGTTAATTTATTAAAACTGTGATGTTTGGTCCTAAAATAATTGGAACTCCCTCATCTTGTGAACGTCGTATCTGTTTTTTGATACATACCAGGTACTGAAACTATAATGAAGATATACTGAAGCTTCAAGAATTCATAATTTCAGTGGGAACCCTGGCTGAATTATAGAAATTTAAGTACTTTACTATTGCATTATGAATATGAAAGTGGTTTAAAACATTTAGCCCAAGTAGAGCTCTCATTCACCTGCTTTAAATGACCAGATAATAATCTGTCCTTCTGTTTGCTTATTTAAGTGCTCAGAATGTTTATTTCCATAGGAAAGCTAAACATGGTAACAATTTACCAAAATTCAACTGGCCTTGTGTTGGTCTTTCGTAAGCTTCAAAAGAGTAGGATATTCATTCATTACCATAGTATCACATTGCATTTACCTACCTTTTATGTTTCTCAGAGTGAAAGTGCACCCTTATTAAATAGGAGTCCATTTGTTGTTTTTAGCCAAGGTTCTAATTGAGATGTCAACACCTGACCCAAGGCAGGTGGGTGTCCTGTATTTTACATTATGGCTGGAGGCCTGTCACGGGGCTGAACGAACAGTTTTTCTGTTAAGCTTCAAGCGTGTGTCTGTCCTACCCTTTCACCATCTTACTTAATTCACGCTGCTGTCTTTGGAAGTAGTCTGTCATTCCCTGTGTCTAACTGGTGCATTTCAGTACAGGCCTTCAACCATCCTGGTTAGAAGGGAGGGTTTTGGTGCAAACAGACCTGGCTTCTTCACATCTTGTGTTAACCTTGTTATAAAATCAGGGCCACATTTGTACTTCCTTAAAGGTTTCTTAAGATTATATCTTACAAATGCTATAACGGCACAGAAAGCATTTAGCACACTGCTTGGCATATACTGAGCACTCAGTAAATATTATCTATCATCCTTATGGATAACATTGCAAAGAATGGGAGTTCAGAACACTTAATTGTGCTCATGAGGAACCTGTACATAAACCAAGAGGCAGTCCTTCGAACAGAACAAGAACATGTTACATGGTTTAAAATCAGGAAGGGTATGTGTCAGAGTTGTATCCTTTCACCGTACTTATTCAATCTGTATGCTGAGCAAATAATCCAAGAAGCTGGACTATATGAAGAAGGCAGCATCAGGACTGGAAGAAGACTTATTAACAACCTGTGATATGCAAGTGACACAACCTTGCTTACTGAAAGCTAAGAGGACTTGAAGCACTTATTGATGAAGATGAAAGACTACAGCCTTCAGTATGGATTACACCTCAACATAGAGAAAACAAAAATCCTCACAACTGGACCAGTAAGCAACATCATGATAAACAGAGAAAAGATTGAAGTTGTCAAGGATTTCATTTTACTTGGATCCACAATCAATGCCTATGGAAGCAGCAGTCAAGAAATCAAACAGTGTAATGAATTGCATTGGGCGGATCTGCTGCAAAAGACCTCTTTAAAGTGTTAGAAAGCAAAGATGTCACCTTGAGGACTAAAATGGGTCTGACTCTAGCCATGGTATTTTCAATAGCCTCATATGCATGTGAAAGCTGGACAATGAATAAAGAAGACCAAAAAAGAATTGATGCATTTGAATTAGGGTGTTGTTATGAAGAATATTGAATATACTGTGGACTGCCAGAAGAACAAACAAATCTGTCTTGGAAGAAGTACAGCCAGAATGCTTAGAAGCAAGGATGGCGAGACTTCGTCTCATGCACTTTGGACATGTTATCAGGAGGGACCAGCCTCTGGAGAAGGACATCGTGCTTGGTAGAGGGTCAGCGAGAAAGAGGAACACCCTCAACAAGATGGATGGATACAGTGGCTGCAACAGTGGGCTCGAACACAGCAACGATTGTGAGAATGCTGTTGTACCTGGCAGTGTTTCATTTTGTTGTACATAGGGTCACTATGGGTCGGAACCAACTCGACGGAACCTAACAACATCATCATCCTTAGAAGCAAGTCCTAGGTTTAATATTTTATTTTAAATATTTATTTTAAAAATTTATTTTAAATTAAAATATTAAATTTTAAAGGATAAAGTCCCTTGTTACCCATTTTTAATACCTAAGTAGTGATTAAACTTATATGGTCTCTTCCTTTGAAGAGGTATGAAGGTCTTACGTATGCAAAGAGATAACCACGGCTACTAGGGTCCTCAGCTACTTCGGTTTTTCAAAAATTCCCACTGCAGTCCTTTGGCACTTAATCACAGCTCAAGACAGTACATCTGGTTACTGGACTTACATTTCCTGAGTTGTTGCGAGCTCCTTGTAGTAGTACCTTGTCCTCATCCCACTCCCTTACCTCCCCCAGCACAACGGGCTAATTCTCCTGCAGCCCTTGCCACAGGGAGTTTTGGTGACTGAAACTATTTCCTTTTACCTTTCTAAAAATTTTAATACTTTTCAGAGATTGCACAATTTAAACTTTGTACTCCATAGTCTAAGGATTTGTCAATAGAAAATATTATTTTGTACATAATTGATTCAATATATTTGCTAAAGGGAGCAAGAGTGAAGCTGATACAAATTAGTCACTTCTTACTTCCACTTCACACTTTTCCTTCTTTGAAGTATTGATTTCCAGATTTAAAAGGCTGTTTTTAAACGGCTCTGTTTTCCCCTTGTCATAGCCTGCGGTGTACATCAGAATAAAGAACCGAGCCCAGGATGAGTATCTGACAGTCACTGGAAACCTCACTGACACAAGGGCAACATCTGTGTGCATTTCTCCCTATAGTGGAAAAAATACCCAGATCTGGCACTACTGTCGAGGACTCTTTAAATCCAAGGTAACCTACCAAACCAGTTGCTGTTGATTCTGACTCATGCCAACACTGTGTGCGTCAGTGTAGAAGTATGCTCCATAGGGTTTTCAAATGGTTGATTTTCCAGAAGTAAATTGCCAGCCCCTTCTTCCAGGGGGCCTCTGGGTGAATTCGAACTACTGAATTTTTGGTTAGCAGCTGGGTGCATAACCCCATAAATAGAACACCCCCCTGCTTTTTGGTCTGTTCTTTTGGAAACTAGAATCTTGCAAACTAAATGACTGATAAAATAATGCCAGTTCTTAGGAATAGTTCATTGCATGATCATATACTGATATGCATATATTACTAAAGCATTTAAGTGAAATGGCTTAGAGAACTTTTTGATCTAGAACATCCAGTTTTGATATTTCAGTTAAACATATGCCTAGGTGATTTTTTCAAAACCAGTGATATGTCACTGGATCTGAATTGGACAATGTGCTTTTGTGAGATGTTCCTTACTCAATGGCCCAGATAAAATCAGCTGTCTTTGAGACTTTAAACGTGTTGAAATCCTTTCATTTTCAAAATACACAATGAAGTAGTAGTAGAAGAAAGAAGCTGTTATTGGAAAAAGCTTAGAAAATAAAATTTCGATTTATTTTGCAGTGACCATTCTGTTCGATGCTATGGGGAGTAAACACGAGTTTAAAAACATTACAACCTTATTTTAGTGTATCACCGATGGATTATCTACTTTTTCTCTTGCTTCAACACAAATGAAAAGCATTTAAAAGTAATTTATTATCTGGGTATCTTTAGCACTTCACGTTAAGCTAGCAGGGACTTCATATTTAATTTTAATTCAGCAAACCGTTATTGAACATCTATTGCAATATGCAGGCATCCTTTTAAAAACAAGTACATCTATTTCAGTGGGCTTATTTCTATACTATATCCTCCCCCCAACCATAAAGAAGACTTAAAAAAAAGGTTTACTGAAAGTACTATTATGCTATACAGTATTCTTTTCAGATAAGATATAATCATTTAATGTCTGTGAATAGTTTACCTGAAAAGAAAAGAAACCCAATTCAGATTATTTTAGCAAACACAGTACTGCCAAGTTGTTTCTTAACCCTTTTAGGCGAGTGATACATGTCTTGATGTGATTGGTGGCCGGGACACACCTGGAGCTAAAGTAGCCCTGTGGACCGAACATGGGCAATTCAGGCAGAAGTGGAGAGTGAACAAAAATGGAACCATCAGCTCTTACCTCAGTGATCAACTTGTCCTTGATGTTAAAGGTGGGCCTTTGATGAGACCCAGTGTTTTGTGTTTTGGGGTATCATTTTTAAGTCCTTTTTCTGGGTAAAGGAAATCCTTAATGTATAAGAGAAATGTTAAGTCATTTTCAATTATGCTTGAAAAAATTTAAGAGATAGTTTTAAGAAATGAAAGAAACAAGTACCTATTTCGATCAAGCGAAGCCTAAGGACAAAGCCTAAGAAAGTTTTTATTCCTTAGTACAGTTGTAAAATCATTTGTTGTATGAACCTGGAAAAAAAATTTTAAATTGGAAGCTTCATAAACCACAAAATGAATGTCACGTGTTTCTTAGAAAGAAGCATCTCTAACTTTTTGCTGTGAATTGCCATGGTCCTTAAAAGCCCTCAGTTAAAATGTACAGCAGGTATCATTTAACCTTGTTTTTGAATTCAGCAAGGTCAGGCCCAACATCATTCATGGTTGTTGATTTAACTGGGTTAGTCATAGCCTCTGTTGGTGTAGAAAAGAGAAACAGTACCTGACATTCAGCCAGAACTCTCTCAGAACACTCTGTTCTTGAGAATCGCATTGTTGGGGCACACTGCTTATGCAACGTGTATTGTGCCTTTTAGTTTTTCAGTTTGAGTCATAGTAAGGTCCAGTTTGAGGTGAACAATAGCTCAGCCTGTTTCAACTCAGTTTCCCGTTTCAGGCCACTCTGTAAATGTGTATTAATCTACCCAAACAGCAGGCTGAACAAAAGCTACTTGTGAAATTGCTAAGCACCTGCGTGAACAAATAATCTTTTCTTTTGGGATTTCTATTTCAGGAGGGAATTATTATGACAAGACTCACGTAATTGTAAATCAGCCCCTGGAGGGAGAAGAGACACAGAAATGGGACATTGAAATACTGTGAGAGAGTCAACAACATCCCTCAAAAGAACAAAGGAAGAAGGAACTACATGTCCCTCAATGTCTTGCGCGCAGGAGAAGGAGGCTGCTGTCCTCAGACTACTGGATCACTGAGCAGGATGAACTTTTCCCTAAGCTTCAAGACTGTATTGCTCTTAACCATGAAAAGCCCAGAACATTCTTGCCAATTTTTCAGTGTTCCTATGAAGAATATGTTATGTAAAGACATGCTTTGATTGGATTTCTGGTGAAGGTTCTATTCCTGATTGAGCTCTAGTTTTGGTAAGGATGTCTCATGAAGTCTGTATTTTCTCTCCTGTTCACCAAACGTGAATCCTATTCCTGTTAGCCATTATAGGACACTGGTGACATTGTCACCCTCTATTAGTTACTAATATTCTAGTAGATGCTTGTATAAGGCACAGGGAAACCCATCCCTATAGGTCAAGTCATACTTGTTGAGAAGAGATGACTAACTTTTAGCAGCATCTGAAAATGTATTTAATAAACCTTCCTGCTAAGCTGCTATATTAGCTAAACCTTAAAGGTTCTATATTGGAGGCAGCACCGTAAGTGTTTTTATACTTGTAGTAACTGACCCCAGGCAGGAACCTCAGTTTTGTTAGGGAAAAGGCACAACTTGGAGTATTTTCTGTGGCCATTCCTTCTTCAGTCCTACCCCCGCCCCCCCCCAAAAAAAAAGCACAAATAACCTATGGCCAACCTTGCACTCCAAGTATTAACAAATACGTCCCTCTGGGCGACAAGACTAACCAATGGTTTTCCATCATGGTGCTGAGACTCACGCTCGTTTGCCTGATCTGCTCTCAAGCAGAAGTGTTTATAAAGGCTGTGTCACCTAAGTATAAGAATAGTCAAATTTTTCTTTGCTGGAAGTAAAGGGAAATTTCAAATGTTCAAATTAAAGCAAAGTAGTATTTGAGCCTTGACCATTTTCTTTTCAAGTAAAGGTAAAGTTGGTTTCTCTACTAAGTAACTAACAGAAATGTTGGTTTTTCACTCCCATTTTAAATAGCTCTTATTTAACCAAAATCAGGTAGGAAATCATCTTTGTCTTAGTTTGGAGTAATCATTACCACCTGTAACTGCACCACCTGTAACTGCACAACTCATAAGCATTCTTCCCTCCTGAGTTGGATTTAAACTTAACTTACATTCAGACAACTGTTCCCTTCATTCCTAACTTTTGCCAAAAAGCAGAAAAATGTCTGCTGTGTTTTTACACATAAATATTAAATTCTCTAGTGATATTTTTAAAATACCAACCTGTATGCACTTTAGAATGTAAAATAACAGTAAATAGTTTAAACTCAGACACAGACCCATTATTTTATTTTTTTATGGAAACTTGGTCTTTCAATGTAAATATTATTGGGGATTTTCCCTTCAATCTCAGGCTCATTTGTCATCTTTCCAAGCAGCGTCTGTAAAACTCCCTTATGCCCATAGATGTGAGTGCCTCTCAGTGGTGTGGCAGTATTATTTAATGAAACTTACGTTACAGGAATAATTTTATTTTAGTGGTGGGGGGGGTAAAGAAAGGCTTGTGTATACACAAAGGCATGTATATTTTCATTGTAAAAAACCAAGTTAAAATTTTTTTTCTTCGTGTTAATTGTTTAAAAAATTTCTAGAGTCTTTTGGGCTCTTTAAAGAAGTTGTTTTCTTCCAAAGAACAAAGACAAAGCCAGGTAACGACATATAAATTTAAATGATACATTTATTGGAGTTGGGCCTTTTCTACCATACTGGATTAAATAAACTTGTCAAAAGTATGGTTTTGTCACTCTCTGGGACACTTAGTAATTTGCTCTTCTGTCTTCCGTGTCTCTGTGATAGGACATATAGCCAAATGACCATCATCTGTAACAGGTAAGTCTTGTGTTAGTGGGGACACAGATCAGATAAGGAAAGCTCTATTCATCTTCTCCTTGGCACAGGTGTATAACCATTCTCATACCCAGCCTGCTGACTCAAGGCAACAGGTTCTAGCTACCACATACACCTTCCTTGTCTTTTTTAAAATCTGTATTATAAAATACTAGACACTTGATTCTGTAAAAGCACTAGACTACTTGGATTAAACATTCTGTCCAGAGGGATAATACCAGGCTTTCCTTTTCCTCATCTGTAGGAAGTTTCAGGTCCTTGACAGAAATAGCTGAACTATTCCAAATTTGCTTCAGTGCATCCATATGTGATAAAGGAAAGCGAAGTCCATGAGCCTGAAAAAGATAAAGTAGACAAATAAAACACTGCTTGTATCACTGAAGTGGCACTTCCATATAAACTTCTCCACTTCTTGATTTATCATTATTTTTGCTACCTTTCACAAGTATGAAACTTGTTTCACGATAAGCTATTTACATAATCTATAATTAGATAACTTATAAAAGTTGCCAACTACCATAAGAGAGCTCAGTATACGCCTTTCATGAAGTCTAACTTATATAGTAAGTAATATTAGTTATGTGAAACACTTCACATTTATTTTATTACACCTTTCCTACAAGGCTACATGTCCTAGCTAGTATCTTTTAAAACTCGCGTTTATGTGTATGCATATCACAGAACCATCTCACTTAATCACCCCATGCAAGGACTTCGTCGACTGTGTGAAAATTAAGCCCACACTGCAGTCATAAAAAAGCACACTGCCATGAATCAAAGAAAACAATCCCACCACCACCCAAATCATATGAAAGACATTTGCCTTAGGCTGGAACAAACCTCTGTTTCCTCATTTCCCATCATGTGTGTCTCTCTCCTATTCCTTAAGGAATGATAGACATAAACCATTTTTTCTTGAGTTTCATCCTTCAAAAAAAGTGTTAAGTCATCAGTAACAAAACATTGAGAACTTCTATACTATAAGTAGGGTTTTACAACAGGTCAATACCAAGAAGATTCTTAAAGGCTTGATGCTTAAGAGAAATTTATTGAATACTGTAAAGAATCCTTTTGGCAGAGTTAACGATGTGTGTATGTGTACATACATACACAATATGGAATGTATATTTTCATTATCACAGTCCTCACAGGTTGCTATTTGTATGTAACATGTAACAGGCATTCTTAAGTCACTTTTTTTAAAAAAAAAAAAAAAGGCAGCTAGAGTTGTACCTGGTAGAGCATATTTAGGAAGAACTTGATTTACTGAAAAAACCAACATTTACATATCAACTTATCAATGAAACACTCCATTTTCTTCATTGACTCTTTTTTGCATCAAAATTTTTTTTTACATTCCTATGTATGCATAAGTTGATAATTTATGAACACCAAGTAGTGAATATTAAGTAAATACCAGCTGTGAGATCTATGAAAACTTCCATAACAATTACATTAGCCTCCCAAATGGTCTCTACTGCCTTTCACTCTCCATAATCCACAACAGAGTTTATCATTTCTTAACCTTTGTTATTTCCTGTCACCTCTTAGATAAAGGTCAAACACCTTGGCCTGACATACATCCCCAACTGGTTATCAGAATAACCAGGAAATTGAAAAAAAAAAAGAATGTGAGAATGTACTTTTGAAGGGTTTTGTGTATGTGTGTGTATATAATCGGACCTCTCTAGGTCTGGTCCTGATGCTGGAATAATAATCTAGTTATGCAAACATCTAGGTGCCCCTGACTCTCATCCCCCTCATCATTCATAGGGTACCTCCCGAGAAAGCTGGTTAGGACGAATGGGGTGAGACCACAAGGCTTGGGTAGTTCCTAAGGTCCTTAGGATTGTACAGGGAGCTTTATAAAAGTATAAATGCAGAGGCTCCAACATTGACAAGATGAAGCCCAAGAGTGTATTATCATAAAACGCTTTCCAGTTGTTTCTATAATCACTTAGCCAGGTTTGAGAACACTAGGTTGGGCAGAAAGGTTATAGAATTTTGTTCTCCATGGTCTAAAAAAGATTTTTTAAGAAGAAACATCAACAAAACCACATTAAATGATCAATTCGCAACAGTATACAGGGTTGGAGAGGGCTAAGGTGGGGAGACTCATGAACAGGGTCTGTAGTTTTCCAAGCAAAATGCAACACGGCCAAATTTGGATGGGAAACAAAGACTAGACATTAATCACTACATAAGAGGAATGAAGGATATTGTGGGGATGAGGGAAAGCCCTCAAATGCCCAGCAGGGAGGAAAATTTGGAACTGGAACAGTGAAAGAGATTTGGCCATTAGCTGATCTGAAGTGATGGCATGAACCCATTGGAATAAATAGATTCCTAAAGGAGAAGGACAGGGACCACTTATTAGTCTTACAACCTGAGGCCTGTGATGTAAATACCCTGAGAAGAAAGGAAGCCCCTTCCCCTTTGAATACTTACAGACCGATCCTGAGCTAGCCCTACTGTGAGGATGATGTGCTCTTTAAACTGAAATCTCACTGTGCTGTCCAACTGTGGTAACATTCCACCTAGAAGAAACCCAAAGAGAAAAGCCATCCTTTAAAAAAGGAAACCAGAAGGTTCAAACTTGTTTCCAGGTGCAGCTATTTATAAGAAACACACAGTTTCCAACTGAATCAAAACATGAGGTGCCCTCCAACTCAAATATTCACCTACCCCAGCCTTTATAGTGACATTAATTAAGTATAGTTTATATTCTTACGATGGAGTTTATATCCTTAGATCCTCATTCTTACAGTGAAGACAGACACACAGATAAGTAACAAGTTGATAAGTATACTAAATAGATATAAACAATACCATGGAAGCAAGATAGCTGTCACAAAACAGAACCACAGTGTCTTCTGCACAGAACCCTCACTTCTCCAATTTCTACCCTCTACCCACTTCTTTTTCTACCTGTGGACTCTAAGGAAGGACTATCTGTGTTCAAGTTCCACCACCCCACCAATTACTAGTTCCATCACCCTGGCAAATTATTCAGGTCAAGCACAGTGTCATATAAAAAGCCATCTACCTAGCCAGAGCAATAAGACAGGAAAAAGAAATAAAAGGTATCCAGATTGGAAAACAAGAAGTAAAATTATCTCTATTAGTGGATGATATGATCCTATATATATAGAAAATCCAAGAGTCCACAAGAAAACTTCTATAGCTAATAGAAGAATTTAGCAAACTTGCAGGGTATGAGGTCAACAAACAAAAGAATCAGTTGGGTTTCTATACACCAGCAATGAGAAATCTGAAAAGGAAATTAGGGAAACAATTCCATTTATGGTAACATCTAAGAGAATAAAATGCCTAGGAATAAATCTAACCAGGGACATAAAGGACTTATCCAATGAAAACTATACTGCTGAAAGAAATTTAAAAAAAAATAAATGGAAATATGTTTCATGTTCATGACTGGAAGACTTAATATTGTTAAGAGGTCAGTACTACCTAAAGCTATCTATAGATTCAACACAATCCTGATCAAAATTCTAGCGGCCTTCTTTACAGAAATAGAAAACCAATCCGTGACTTTACATGGAATGGCAATAGGCCCAGAATAGCTAAAACAGTGCTAAAAGAGAAGAACAAAGTAGGAGGACTCACACTTTCTGATTTTAAAACATACTATACAGCTACAGTAATCAAAACAGCCTGGTACTGGTATAACAATAGACACTTAGACCAATGGAATATAATTCAGGGTCCAGAAATCAACCCACACATCTATGGTCAACTGATTTTTGACGAGGGTGCTAACTATTCAATGGGAAAAGAAGAGTCTCTTCAATAAATGGTGCTGGGAAAATCGGACTTCCAAATGCAGAAAAATGAAACAGGATCCATGCCTCGCATCATACACAAAAACAAATTCAAAATGGACTAAGGACCTAAATATGCAAACTTAAAACATAAAATTCTTGGAAGGAAAAACAGAGGTAATGCTGTCAGGCCTAGGTTTCAACAATGGATTATCTAATAACAAAAACACAAACAGCAAAAGACAAATAAATAGAACCTCATAAAAATTAAAAACTTTTGTTCATCAAAAGACTTTACCAAAAAAGTGAAAAGGCAAGGTACCAAATGGGAGAATATCTTTGGAAACCATATATCCAACAAGAATCTAAAAACCAAAATATATATGAAACTTGGACAACTTAACGAAAGGACAAATAGCCCAATCATAAAATGGGCAAAGGACTTGAATAGACATTTCACCAAAGAGGACATTTGAACGGCCACCAAACACAAGAAAAGACGCTCAGTGTCATTAGCCATCAGAGAGATGCAAATCAAAATCACAGTAAGATAATAATTTTACTCACACTAGGATGGCTAAGATTAAACAACAACAACAGATGATAACAAATGTTGGTGAGGATGTGGGGAAATTAGAACCTTTACCCATTGCTGGTGGGAATGCAAAATGGTACAGCTGTTGTGGAAAACAGTGTGGCAGTTTCTCAAAAAACTAAATGAAGAACTACCATATGACCCAGCAATTCCACTCCCAAATATATACCCAAAAGAATTGAAAGCAGAGACTCAAAAAGAGACTTTTACACCAATGTTCACTGCAGCACTATTCACAATAGCCAAAAGGTGGAAACAACCGAAATGTCTATCAGCAGATGAATGGATAAAAATGTGGTACATACATACCATGGAATACTACTTAGCTAAAAGGAGAAATGAAGTCTTGATCCATGCTACAATACAGATGGAGCTGGAAGACATTATGCTGAGTGAAATAAGTCAATCACAAAAGGACAAATATTGTATGACCTCACTTACATAAAGACAAGAAGGCAAAAGTATGGAGAATAAAGTTTATTACTGGTTACCGGGGTAGGAGCAAGGGGGAAAAGGTGAGGTTAATGGTGATAGAAATATTGTGTTGATTAAGGGTAGGCTGCACAGCTGATTAATTGCTGTCAATAAGTTGTATACCTGTAAAAAGTTGAATTGGCAAAAGTTGTGTAATAGATATATTCACAACACTGACCAAAAAAAAAAAAAAAAGAGTAGCTGCTGAGGCTGGTTATGTACAGCCTAAAACCTCATGGGATTTGGTTTCTTGGTTTAGAGGTTTAGGGTCACTGTTTCATGGCACATCCCAGTTAATTGGCCTAATAACATGTTTAGTGTCTCTGTTCTACCTCCTAGTTCGATGTGTAGTGCCTGGTGTCTTAAAAGCTTGCAAGCAGCTATCAAAGGCACAACAACTGGTCTCTATTCACCTGGAACAACAGCAAGAATGATAATCAGGAATAGGAGGAAGATATGAAATGTGTGACTAACTGCCTCCTTTTGTCATGAGAACAGAAGAACTGGATGGTGCCCAGATACCATTACTGAACATTTTGATCAAAGATTCCATAGAAGAATCCTGATCAAAAGGGGGAAACTCAGAAGAGAATTTCAAATTCTCATGGAATATAGACTTCTTAGAGCCATGAAGGTTGGATGAACTCAAACTACTGCCCTGAGATAATCTTTAAACCTTAAACCAAAAATATCCCCTGAAGTCTTCTTAAAACCAAACAATAGCTTAACTAGTAAAAAAAAGGTCTGCCTTGAGCATTATGTTAAGAACTATCTACATGGGATCAAAATGACAACAGCAACCCAAAAGATTAGATAGGAACCTTATAAGGCAATGCATTTATGTTACTGGGGGGAGGAACAGCTCAGAAAAGGAGGGTGAGAATGGTTACACAACTCAAAGAACATAATCAGAGTCACTAAATGGTACATGTAGAAACTGTTGAATTGGTGTATGTTTTGCTGTGTGTATTCTCAACAACAAACACCAAAATAAATAAAATTACATTTAAAAAAAAAAGCCCTCTAGGAAATCAGGAAAGCAATACCATTTATAATAGCTCCTTAAAAAATAAAATACTTAGGAATAAATCTAACCAGGGACAGAAAAGATTAGATAGGACTATAAAACATAATCACACACATAGTTCAACCATGTATGTGAGACTAAATGGGCACACCAGCCCAGGAGCAAGGATGATAAGGCAGGAAGTGACAGGAAAACTGGACGAATGGAAATAGGGAACCCGAGGTCGAGAAGGGGAGAGTGTTGACACATTGCGAGGTTGGCAATCAATGTCACAAAACAATTTGTGTATTAATTGTTAAGTAATTTGCCCTGTAAACTTTCACCTAAAGCACACTTTTAAAAAAAGCCATATAATAAAGTTCACAGAAATAATAATCTACCCCTTTCTAAGTTGGATTTAACTGGGTGAAAAAGGAGCCAATAAAAACAGACTAGCCTTACAGGGTCATCTGGGTGAGGAAAGACTTTTGTGGGATCATAAATTCATTGACTTCAGTGGCTAAGACAAGGAAAACTTTAGCTAAAATACTCTGGGCCGTAAGTTTGTACTCAGCGACCCCAGTTCCACTAAAGATTAATATATGGGTTGGTAAAATACTTTGCTCTTTTGAATACAAGCAGTCAAAAACAAATTCTAAACTTTTCCAAAGATTATTATACAATGAAAATACATATGAATCAATGTTAGAAGGGATCTTAAAAAAAAACCAAACCCACTGCCGTCGAATCGATTTCAACTCATATAGGACAGAGCAGAACTGCCCCATAGGGTTTCCAAGAAGTGCTGGTGGATTCGAATTGCCGACCTTTTGGTTAGCAGTCAAGCTCTTAATCACTGTGCCACCAGGGCTCCAGAAGGGACCTTGTTGTTGTTGTTGTGTGCTGTCAAGTTGGTTCCAACTCATAGCGACCCTACAGGACAGAGTGGAAATGCCTTATAGGGTTTCCAAGGAGCAGTTGGTAGATTTGAACTGCCGACCTTCTGGTTAGCAGCCGAACTCTTAACCATTATGCCACCAGGGCTCCAAAGGGACCTTAGAAGTTGTCTATTTCGGTGGTTCTCAACTGACGATAAATAAGGGTTTGTAAAAGTTAGTAAAAAATAACACTCTCATTCAACCCTAATGAAAAAGAGAAAAGCAGTTCAAGAGCTGGCCTGGCACTCACAGCAAGGCCTTGGTGTTCTCTTGTTGAACATAAACAACTTCACAGAACACTAACATTAGACAAGACCATTCTGTGATGTGATGAATCAAGACAAAAACAATATTCCTCCATACTCATGTCTGAACTCAGACAAAAACAAGAACATCATCCAAACTATAAAAACGATCCAACATCCTCCTATCCTAGCTAATATGAGTGACTGCTACTGCTTTGCCAACTACAGCTTTAGCCTCATTTCATTCCTCCTACCTTCTAGATGAGGAGCCTTGGTTGTGCAATAGTTAAGTGCTCAGCTGCTAACCAGAAGGCTGGCGGCTCGAACCCACCCAGTGGCTCCACGGGAGAAAAGGCCTCCATCCCGCACATGGTAAAGATCATAGCCTAGAAAATCCTATGGGGCAGTTTTACTCCATCACGTAGGATTGCTATGAGTCAGAATCGACTCAATGGCACCCAACAACAAACCTTCTAGATAAGATTTACTGAGATCATAGAATCACCCCCACCTCCTGACAGTATCTGATCCACAGCCAAGTCCTGCTTCCTTGAACCCTCCCAAAGCCACCTAACACAAGCCCAGATGCTGTTAAATCCTTTCTAACACCTTCTTACTGAGATGCCCCACAGTTTGCAATGGTGTATGGTCTTCCTCGTTGCAATAAGTCAATGAACCCAACTTTGCCTGAGTACATGAGTATGGTCTTGGTGGTCTTTGGCTGTAGGATGGAAACATCCAGAAGTGTGTTATGTCATTCACAGCCTAAATCTGCCACAAAATCAGTCACCTAGGACCTGAGGTATTCTTATGTTTTCACCTGCTGATGGCAACATTTTATCTATCCCCCAGCTAATCCCAGAAAGATTATCTCAATGTTGAAGTTCTTAAAACTGAAGATAATAAATACCAGGGTGCCCATAAATATACATGTTTCTCTCTCAAAACAATAGGGCTTTTATTTCCTATTATGCTGGGATGCAAGTTTTCTGCAAATAACTGGTGAGCAGCAGTATGCTAAAGGTTGAATGCAGTACAGTTCAACCATAACACACTCTAGATAGGCCTAGGTCCAGGTTAATACTAAATGCTTTGTACTTTCTATCTGCTGAAAGAAGAGCCCATCCAGGAAAGCCTGAGAATATCCCACCTTAGCCCTGAGCCACCTAGAAGAAAACAGCAAGCTGTACCTGGTGTTGAAAGCTCTGGCCCATCCCCTACATAGTAAGGTGGCAGTCTATTCATAACAAAATCCTTCTTCATGTCTGATGAAAGCAGTTCTTTGGTGCCCTCCAGCTGGTCTGCAAGCATCCTCAGAAAGCCACTTAATCTTGTTGTAACAGTTGTGGTTTCCACCTGCTAGAAACACAGAAATAAGCCCTGGCACTGGCCCCAGCAGAACTTACTGGCAGGCCACAGTCTCCACAGTCGTGTGCTGATGACAACACCTAGGGCAGACACAGCCCACTGCGGGGAAGGAGAGAGGGCTGGGGCCCTTAAGAACAAGATCCCATCATCTCCTTGTGACCACTGTTCATCTTAAGCTGCCTATCGTTTGTAAAAAAAAAAAAAAGATCATTTTTCCAGATTTTGCCTGGACAGAGAGGGATCCCTGGAAATATAGCGCAGCCTCAGCTCTGCCTGAAAAGCAAGTCTCTGCCCTGAGGTGACTGCTTCAGACAGTGAAAACAACTTTTGCTCACTTCAGAGTAATTCACCCATCTTCTCAACACCAAAAAATGGTGCTCCTGTTTAAATCATAAAACAAGGACAGGAAAACTAAGAACACACCAAGGCCAGGATCTCCAGCAGGTCTCTCCTAGTCAGTAATCTGATGTGTGCTGACCCTACAGACATAGGTCACGGCCACATTAGTTATCTATCCAATCATTTCTTCAGTCAGTAGTCCCCCAGTGCCTGCTACTGCCACAGTGAAATACAGAAAGACCACGGTTTCCACAACACCCTCGGTTCTCTGGATCACCACATCACACAGAACACTCCATTCATTCTGCAAATCACATACCCCAGCAGGTCAGCACAGGAGGAGACAAGCTCGGCTCATGCAAGGAGGGAGGAAGATCCTGGAGTGTCTAGGCAGGCAGGCCAAAGTTTCAGCTTGCCTGGGAGATGCCTACCTCACTTCTTTCCCACCTGCCTTTACTCCTTACCAGGAGCAGCTGCCGGGGTAAGCCAGCCCGTAACTCCATGTCTTCCTTTGCAGTATCAAACACAAGCCCAGAAATGGTATCCAAAAGGAAATCTCCCCATGAACTGGAACATGCAACAAGAAAAAAAAGAAAGTGAACCCATACAAAATATACGTAAAATACTAATTACTAGTAAAGCAAAAGCTACAAATGGGGTTCCAATTTACCTGCATGTTATGCATTGAACTGTGTCCCCCCAAAATGTGTAGGAATCCTAACCCCTATACCTGTGGATATAACCCCATTTGGGAATAGGGTTTTCTGTGTTATGTTAAAGAGGCCATATCAGTTGTAGGATGTGTCCTAAATCTAATCACTCCTGAGAGATTAAAAGGGCAGATGAGACACAGAAGCAACCATAAACAGAAGACAGGTGCCAAGTGAGGGCAGCCAAGAACCAAGGAAGGTGCTGGGCTACTGACAAAGGAATCAACAAAGCAGAGACTCTGATTTGGACTTGTAGCCTCCACAACTGTGAGAAAATAAATTTCTGTTCATTAAAGCCACCCAGTTGTGGTATTTGTATTACAGTAGAACTAGCTAAGACACCACTCAAGCATTTTGAGTTCAATTTGACATTGCTCTGCATAAAAACACCTTCATGAACCACACTGCTCCCCTTCCTCTCCATTCCCAGCCACTCACTGAGAAAGTGAAAGGTGGAAAGCTAGGTTTTATCCATGATTTCTCTTAAAGGTTCCAAAGAATTAATCATATACTGTCACAAAACAGGAAGTACAAGGGATTGTATTTTTTTATGTTTACAACTGTAACACAAGTATCTGTGAGGAGAGCATCATATGAAATTTTAACACTCGATCACTGATTTTAGAAAAAATTATAATAAATCCAAAAGAAATACACTTGGGGTAACAGCCATATCCCTGGACTGGGAAATTATGTGAAGAGTTAAACACTGTATTTTCCTATCAGGCACTTTTCTCAGTAAAATGTCTACCAACATTAACAATTTCAAAGCAAATGACTTTGCAGCTTGTTAATCTTTAGCAACTGCTTTACCGGGGTAGAAGGTAGAAGCCAGGGGCCAAAATTAACATGTAGGAATGAGCCTCCGTGTTCAATTACCTGTGTGTTCTCGGGAGTTTAGAACTCTTGCTCGTTCCTCAATGAGTGCCAATGTAAGAAACACACTCGGTGGGGTTGCTCTCTTTAAACATTCCTCAGCTGTTTAAAACTTTCCTCTGTGTCACCAGTGGATTTCAAATTGCCAGCTATGTGTGAAATGGAAATTCACAGTATGACTTTTGCTTCTCACTCAGTAAGCAAAATTAACACTTTTATGCTTCCCTCCTGGAAAAGTGGCAAAGGAGGACAAAAGCCACAGGAGAGAGACTTCCCCTGAGACATCTGCTACCTTGCGGCATCATTGCTTTGCACCTTAATGTTACATCCAACCTCACATTTTTATCCGCTGTCAACCTGGAGGACGCCTGCAGATCATGCAGCAGCATAAATCAAGCTGCTTCCTCTTCAGGGTTATGGGTGGAAGCCACACGGCAAGAGCTCACAGAGGATTCAACAGCAGTTAAACCGTGCTCTGTGCTCTTCTAAGAGTCAGACTAGATCTTGGGCCTTTCCAGAATTTAGGAATAATACCTCCCCAGGGGTTCATGTCAATAAAACAGCCAAACCAACCTGCTGCTTTCCCACACAACAGGCTCCAAATCTTCATCCTGTCTCAGTAGCTTAAGGAGCACCAGACTCAAAGTGCAGTTAGCATCTTTGAGAAGCAATGGTCCTGAAGTTCAACTTTCCCCGTTTGAACCCCAGCATTACCAACAAAAAGGCCTAGACACAGCAATCTGGCGCCCACCCACAGCCCAGGGCAGCCCTTATGTAACTTCTGAAGCCCTTCCACAGCCCCAGCTGAGTGAACTAAGGATGGGCACGACCCAGGGGCAGCCTGTCAGGTCTTCACACTTGGGATTAGGGAAATAGGGAGTGAGTCAGGCAGTTAACAGCAGAAGCCAAGCTAATGGGTTCAGTGAGATGGAGAGAGGACAGAGGAGCAACTGATGGTGGCTTATGATGAGCCAGCATCATGAGGAAATAGAAACTGAGGAAGAAACAGAGGGAGAGAAAACCAAGTAGTAGAAAACCAACTGGTGGCAGTAAGAGAAATCAAGGCACAGGGAAAGAGACAGTGGCTGAGTAACACTAATGGTGGGGCAGCAGAACATACACGGATGTTCACAGGACAACTCAGTGGCTGCCAAGGTCCAGAGTGGCCTTGGATCCTGAGGGAACTCTGGTTCCAGCCTCTCTATGGCTTGGTCCTCTTATGGTCCCTCTGACTCACTCTCTCGATTGCCCCCGCTCTGGAGTGACTTTCTGTTCTTCATCATGCAAAGAACTTACTAGGCACATTGACAAGAACATTTTTAATAACGTAAGTCTAATAGAAGCTTTGGCCTTCTTTGTGGGCAAAGACAGCACTAACTTCAGGCCAGGCTTTAACCTGGTTCTTCTAGTAAGCCTGTTAAACACAGGGGTTAATTTAACACTGAAACACCAGATGAGAAATCAGAGAGATATCTCCCAACTTGTTCTGCAAGCTAAGGCTCTGAAGGTAGGAGAGGACTTGCTGTCCCTTGGGCCTGGAACATTCTTACTCTGGCCTTCCGACCCATCTCTGCTTACTCATCTTTTAAGACTCACTCAGGTTTGATGTCATTTCTGAAGTCTTCCCTACTGCCCTAGCCTAGTTAGGTGCCTTCCTATGCTCCAAGTGTCTCCTCTGCAAATCTATGATAGAGTTTATCACACTATTTGCTAACTATTTACATGTCTATCTCTTCTCCAACCATCATTTCCCAAGTATAAGTTCTTTCACAGCCCCTTCAATACAATGTTTGCTTTTCCATCAACTAGCCCAGGGTCTAGAACCTGCTTGCCGAATAAATTAATCAATGGCTTGTATTTTTCAATGCAGTCTGGACTAACAAGGTTGCTGCTGTTAGGAAATAATGCATGCACCACTGCCTCCCAGTCCCCATCATGTGACGAGGCACTCTGTCAGAAAGGAACATGGTTTTAATTGGAACTGTTTTCAGCACGTGCATTTTTCACTCCCGTGGTTCCAGACTGCCTTTCTGACTTTAATTTCAAGGACTATAAAAAGTGGAAACCTTAAAAAAGACTAAGAACCCAGCCTAGCATCACTAACACGCTGACATACCTGCAGCTACAATTCTTTCCAAACTATAGGATGCTGTATTTGGGCAACTCCCAGTGTTCTCTATAAAGTCAGGTTCATGACATTCCCATGAGGGTCTATCTCACAGATGGGAGACGAAAGGAATATGGCAGTCACCAGGAAGACTGAAGCCTGGGGTTTGGATAAACAGAGACAGGTAGTGGCCAACTCCCTTATGTCCCACTGAACTCGGCTGCTGTGGGCCACAGCTCAGAGCTGTCCTCTAAGACGCTGGGCTGGGAGACAGAGTGTTTACCTGTTCTGGTAGGTGCTGATGGTCACGTGGGTGGAGTGGGCCAGCCCTGGAGGAGTGTCCGCTTGATGAATGGTCCCTCTGGGAAAGTAAAGCAGATCACCTGGCTAAAGGGCAGAACAAAAGAGGGGAGGAGTTAACAAGGAGAGTACCTCCTCAGTCTTCTTTCTTCTAAGGAGATAAATATAGGCTTTGAGTTTCAGTTCTCCATTACAGAAGCCACCACCTACCGATTCAAGCGGTAGTGTGTGATGGGCTCCTGTGGTGTCCACCTAGCCTAGAATCACAGTGAACTTGTCACAGTAAGACACAATCCCCAAGAGGCTCTCGGTGCCTCAACTCACCTTCTTCATTCACAAGCTGAGACCAGAAACACATGGACTACCTTCCTCAATTCCCGGACCAAGGAAGGAGTGATCCTGCCACTCCCTCTCCACCTGCCAAGTCATGCAATGGTCAAGAGGTGCTTTATAGTCTTACAGACTCTGCCAGTTACTGGCTGTGATCCGAGGAAATCACATAACCCCCGAAGCCTCAGTTCCTTTATCTGTAAAATGGAGTTAATAGCCCCACAACTCACAGGATTATTATATGAGGATTAAAAGAGATACTGTATCCAAAGTTCTTGGGGCAATGGTGGGCATGTGGTTGTATTGTAACTATTATTTTACCTAACAGTCCCCCATCTCTTAACAGTTTGTCCCCCCCCACCACCACCACTGAAATAGCTTTAATTAAGCAGCAAAAGCAGAATTGCAACACATTTTTTTAACATTTGTAGATTAGGTCACAAAAGGATGCAACTTATTTGCAGTATGACCATTATATATTCATATAACTAAAGTCATTTACTGAATCTTATTTATTCCTTAATTAAAGGTGGCCCAAATCTAAAAACGGTGAGCTATATTAGTGTATCTCTCTTCCTATTATAACTAACATTTTAACATTACTTCTGATAAATTCCCTTTTTAAATAGACTATATAATTAAAAAAAAAAAAAAAAAAAAAAAACCTGTTTATTAAAGGGATACCTAAAACTCTACAACCAAATAGTTGGGTTTACAGAAAATTATAGGGGAACTAGTGAAATAAAATACTGAGAAAGATTATCAATTAGTACACATGTAAAACTTTTCCATTTTATTCACTCTTAATAGTTTCTGAACTCTTCCATCTTATTTCCCCCAGAGTCTAATCCAGCAAAGCACCCAGCACAAATAGAGGCTCAATAAATGTTTCAATGAACGGACAAAAAGCGATATAACCCTTCGTTCGAACCTGAAAAATAGAGGTAACTAAGGATCCATCAACTTTCTCGGCCATTTGAGTCTCATCCATCCTATCTCTTCTCTCTCCCCAAGTCAGTGGCCTGAAATATTCTCCCCAAATCACTCTTGCCCTGAGCAATCAACTCCCGAGTCTCACCTGAACCAAAACAGCAGTGTCTAAGCACACTAAGTGGGAATCTTGTGAGCTGCTCATCTCCCCTGCAACTACAGGAAGGGAAGCAGTCTACTACACTGGCTAAGAGCATGACCCCTGGAGCAAGAGCTCAAGAAATCAGCCTAACACTTTTTTTTTTTTTTTTTAATTTTAAGATATTCTGTAAAGCACGAGACAATATATAAATATCTGTGTTCATAAGAGCTATCTAGGTTACTCATTTGCCCTGCATGACACCAAACTGACGTGAAACTTAGGACTTCAGGTAAATACATGTTTTACTGGTGATGACAGCTATCCTTTCCTGAGTGTCTCTTGGCCAGCCCCTGAGCGAAGCCCCTTACATATATTTACTCATTCATTCATTCATCACCCCCTGCACCACTCCAGGCACTGGCGGTGGAGCACCGAACAAAACAAACACCTGCCCTTAGGTGGAATATTCCAGCCGGGGAAGACGGACAGTCCAAGAACAGGAAGAGAGAACAGATACAACCAAGACATTCTACTGGGGGCAGAGAAATTAAATAAAGCAATAAATAAATAATGTCAACTGGTGGTGAATGCAATACAAACAAAGCAGAGGAGGGGGAAACGGGGAGAGAGGGGTGTGTTTGGGGTAAAAGGCACGATTTTATCCAGGGTGGCCAGTGAAACCTTACTCTGATAGGGTGTGTTTGCTAGGGCTACCATAACAAAGTGTACAGAAAACTGGCTTCAAACCTCAGAAATGTATTGCCTTACAGTTCTGGAGGCTAGAAGTCTGAAATCAAGGCGTGAAGGTTCTAGGGGAAGATGCTTCCTTGCCTCTTCCCAGCTTCTGTTAGTTCCTGGCAATCCCTGGCGTTCTTTACTTACAGATACATCACCCCAATCTCCACCTCCATCTTCACATCGCCATCTTCCCTTTGTGTCTCTCCTTCTCTTTTTATAAGGGCACCACCCACCTTTAATTAGGGCCCACATTACTCCACTATGACCTCACCTTAACTAATAGCATCTCCAAGGTTCCTATTTCTACGTAAGGTCACATTCAAGGTACCAGTGGTTAGGATGTCAACATATCTGTTGGGGGGGCACAATTTAATCTATAAGAGGGTGTGACACTACAGTAGAGAATTTAGGAAATGAGAGAGCAGACTAGGTGACTAGCTTGGAAGAAAGGATTCCAGGTGGAAGGAAGAACAAGTGCAAGGATTCTGAAACTGGAGCATGCTTGGCATGTCGGAGGAGCATCAAGGGGGCCAGCGTGGCTGAAGGGTGTGAGTGAAGGAGGGAGAGATGGGAGATGAGGCCAGGAGGCAGCGGAGGGGACGGATTCCAGGGTCTCCTGCACCATTCTATGGACTCTGGCTTTCATTCTGGGTTTAATGGAAAGTCACTGGAGGTCTGGATAACAGAGTCACATGATCTAAAAAGGATGATAATGGTTGTTGTGTCAGAAAAGTCTGCAAAGAGGATGCCAGATAGGAGTCTTTTGTATAAATTCATGTCCAAGGATTTCATCCTGTACAAGCAGAAGAACGGAGACACAACTTACAGAAAGCAGTAGGCTGGGGATGAGGCGTTCCCATGAGATTTCATTTGAATGGCTCTGATGATTTAAAAACTCACATGTATATGCACAAACACACCTGAAGAATGCTGCACTACATCATGCTATCTTTATTCTTCCAGGAGACTCAGGGCTTCTCTCAGTGAACTGTGATCAGGATGGATGTGTTTAATGGGCATCTGCTTCATCTCCTCCAAGTGAATGGCAACAGCACAAAGAATCCATACCCTCTACACTTGAAGAGCACCATGAAGCCTGACCTTCTCAGGAAAGGCAAGCAGCCCAATCATACATCTGAGAAGCTCAGACCTGGCCTCAGAGATCATGGATTGGTTTAGTCTTTGGCTTAAAAATAATCAACCAAGAACCTACATAAATATGCTCAACCAAGAGCAGGAGTTGGGAAACTCTTTCTGTAAAGGGCCAGATAGCAAATATCTTTGGTTTGGGGGCCATGTAGTCCATGTGCCAACTACTCAACTCTGTCACTATAAGGTGAACACCAAACCAAAACAATCAAACCCATTGCCAGAGAGTTGATTCTGACTCATAGCGACCCTGTAAGACAGAGCAGAACTGCCCCATAGGGTTTCCAAAGAATGGCTGGCAGATTTGAACACTGACCTTTTGCTTAGCAGCCAGGGTTCCAAGGTGAACAGAGCCACAAGTAACATTTAAAAGAATGAGTGGGGTTGTGTCTCAATACACTTTATTTACAAAAACGGGCAGCACGTAGGATGTGGCCCATTGGCCATAGTTTGCCAGCTCCTGTTCAAGAGCATAAAAAACAAGGATGTGTACTTTCATTTTTGTGTTTAAATAAGTCCATAAAATGCAGGGACCTGTCCTACAAAGGGAGATTATCCTAAACTTATAGATGTAATCCATTTGGGAATAGGTTTTTCTTTGTTATGTTAATGAGGCCATTTCAGTGTAGGGTGTGTTTTAAGCCGATCACTTTTAAGATATAAAAAGAGCAGATCAGGCACAGAAACAGGAAACACAGACAGGGAACAGAGATGTCACGCCACATGAAGATGGCCTGGAAACCCAGGAACAGAAGCTAAAAAGAGACAAGGACCTTCCCTCAGAGATGGCAGAGAAAGTCTTCTCCTTGAGTCAGTACCCTAAATTCAGACTTTCAGCCTCCTAAACTGTGAAAAAAGAAATTTCTGTTTGTTAAAGCCACCTATTTATGGTACTTCTGTTACAGCAGCACTAAGAAACTAAGACACGTACCTTCAACGTGAACTCATGTGTCGGCTTCCCAATCCTGTCCTCAGTCTCCAGGCTGTACTCTCGCGCCAGTGGCACAGTGGGGTGGTAGAGGCGCCAGTGTTTCTCTCCCTCCAGCTGCAGGATGAAAACCTAGAGAGCCACAAGACCTGGGAACATCAGAGAGCACCCTGCCACCTCATGTGGCAAAGTGCTTCTAGAATTACAGCTCTCAAAGGGCTCAGACAAATCACAAGTTTCAGATTAAAAATAAAAATAAAATATCGAGGAATCCCTAAGACTATGGCCCCCAGACACATTGCTAACTCAGAATTGAAGCCACTCCCGAAGTCTCCCTTTCAGCCAAAGTTAGACAGGCCTATAAAACAAACAATAACACACGTGAGGAACGTGCTTCTTAGTTCAGTCAAGTAT
Organism: Dugong dugon; assembly: GCA_030035585.1. Lineage (NCBI taxonomy): Eukaryota > Metazoa > Chordata > Mammalia > Sirenia > Dugongidae > Dugong > Dugong dugon. The sequence continues at coordinate 43,390,331 of CM057473.1, forward strand.
ATGAGACCAAATGGGCAACACCTGCTCAAAAGCAAAGACGAGAAGGCAGGAAGGGTCAGGAAAACTGGACGAATGAACACGGACAATCCAGGGGTGATAGGGAAAGGGGGAGAGTGCTGATGCATTGCAGGGATTGCAACCAATGTCACAAAACAGTTTATGTATAAATTTTTGAATGAGAAACTAATTTACGCTATAAACTTTCACCTAAAACACAGTAAAATTTTTTAAAAAATAAATAAAAGATCAGAACTGCATTTCCCTCCACACTTAAATAAAAGTTACAACTATTGGTAGGTAATCATGAACCCCAGTGCTGAAGATATTCGTTCTTGCCACTTTCTTGGAGCTTCTCTGAGTTCTTCATATCCCACCATCTCATTCCTTTACATCTTCCATCAGACAGCTAAAAACCCATAATCTGTGATGGAAAAGCCATGCTTTGGATGGTACCAAATGTCTAAAATCCTGAATATTGAAAGGGCCTTTGCAGATAAGAAAACTATAAGTGTTTTATTCTTTATTCAGCCAGACATCTTAATGCTCTATTTTTTAAAGAAATTAAAAAAAAAAGCTTTTGGAAAACATATGGATACCAAATTGCTCCCAAAGGAAAAAAAGAAGGGCCTTTGACTAATAACTCTCTGTTCCCACCTTTTATTAGTACAAAAATAAAATGATGAAACACCTAAACTAACTTTTTTTGGAAGCCACATGAGAGTGAAATCCACACTTATTAGGTGCCAGGGTTGAAGTGAAACCATGACCCTCATTCAAGCTGCCCCGAAGTTTTCACAAATAGGAAGGAAAAAACAAGAAAAAAGACAAAATGAAAGCAGATGTAAAGTTTATTTGTAACCTCACCTTATTAAAGACCATACATTGTGAATTTAAAAAGAAGCCACTCAGACCTTCCTGTCAATAAATGCAATAAATACTTGATTCACGCGCACGTGCGGCTCTTTATTTTAGTAAGGTTAGAAACAATCTCTCCCTTTGAAAAGAAGAAGGATTTATTTTGGTGGGATTTATTTTGGCCCAACATTTAGGTGAGGTCAAGATCTCAAGAGACCGTACAGAAGAAGCAGATAGTGTCCTGGCCTACAAGCCTCACAGAGTCATGGGAACTGAGCCCTGACAAGTATCCTAATCCAGCTCTTGGCAACTCGTTCCTCCTGAGCTGAGCAATGTTCTTCTTCTCTTACCTCAACATCGTCATAGTGGGGGGGTAGGCCTTGAGACCCTGCAGGGGTTATGTACACATTTGAGCCAACCAAGGAGCCAAAGTAACATTCCAGCTTCTCCTGGATCCTCCACAGTTCATCCTCAAAAAAAATGGGGGGGGGGGGGAGAAGGGGAAAATACATTAGAAATAAAAGTAAGTTCTTGTTCATCGATCAAGTCTTTATTATACAGTTATTATGGTCTGGATACTGAGAATAAAGCAGTGAACAAGCCAACACCTCCACCATCAAGAAGCTGACATTCTAATACAGAAAGAAGCACCACAGGAAAGATGTGAGCAGATAAACAACAGTGTGGCAAAGCAGACAAGAAGGGGTCACTGAAGGATTTTAAGCAGGAGACTGACATGACCCAACTTACATTTCTAAAAGCTAGTTTAGGCTATTGCATGGAAAATGCAGTATAGAAAAGCAAGAGTAGAAGCAAGAGGGAGCAGTCTGGAAATTTCTGAGGTGGCGGCCAGGTGAGAAATGACAAGGGTGGTGGGAGACAGAGAGAAGCAGAAGTCAAGACGTACTCTGGGAGTGACATCGACAGTACTTGCTGATGGACTACATAGAAAGGGGTAAGGGAATGAAAGAAGTAAAAATAAGAATACTTTCAGGTTTTTGGCTTGGGCAATTAGTTAGCTCGTGGTTCCATTGACTAAAATGGGAAAGACTTGCTAAAGACCAAGTTTTCAGGAGGAAAAAGAGTGTTCTACATTAGAAATGTTAAGTTTAAGCTACTGAGATCCCCAAGTAGAGATTATTTTGAGTAACCAGTTGGCTGAGTCTGAAATTAAAATTTGGGAACTGTCTGCACACAATCAATATTTAAAGCAATGGGAGCAGAAATGATGACTCAGAAAGAGGGTATAGAAAGAAAAAGAGGAACAGGTCAAGGAATGTTCCTGCCTCCATCCATTAATCAATTCTTCAGTGCAGAAGTCAGATTGAGCGGCCTAGAGATGAGCCATATATTCTTGCAAGAGAAAAAGAAATCTTATTTCCCAAGGCAGATAAGAAGAAGAGAGGTAACAATCAGGCCGTGCAGATATTAACAGTCCCTATGTGCCAGGCAGTGCTTTATAAGTATCAATTATATAATCCTGACAACAACCCTGTCTCATAGATGGGCACTGTCACTACCTCCAGTTTAAAATCACATAGCTAGTAAATGATGAAGCCAGGATTCAAATTCAGGCAGCCTGGCTCCAGAGCCCATTCCCTTAGCCACTACTCGATAGTCCTCTCTAAAGAACTGTCTTAAAGAAAAGACAAGTCATCTACAAAGTATACTGAAGAGCCCAACATTTCAAACAATGCCTGGCACACAGGAGACGATGAAATATATTTAAAATATTTGCTGAACAAACCAGTGGCCTCAGGTTAGGAGTCAATCCTAGAACCCAACTGCAAAAGGATCTATAGTATTAAAAATACCAAGTGGGAAAGAATTGGGTCACTATGAAAAAAGCCTTGGGAGACATCTTAATATATACCACCGGGCTACCCTATTTATAGATCTCTGGGTTCTACTTAACACAGGGAAAATAATTTAATAGCATCTGAATAGCTCCAAAGATTTAACAGAGTTCCCAAGGAGTCTAATTTATACCAAGGAGGAACTAGCAGGGCTTGGCTCTGAATGTTATAAATATATTCATACAGCAACTGGAACCACTAGAAAACCAAGGTTTCTCTCTCTCTCTGATGGCCTGAGAGGTCTTTCAGGACGACATGGGTGACTTTATGATTCCCAATTTAAGCACGTGGGTCTATAATTGATGAAAAGAATATGTCTCTTTTCTTCTTAAAGGTCCCAATAATCCTATCCATTGTACAGTTTTTCCATTTCTCCTGGACCTTTAGCTTCTGAATCTCTGTGGCATAACAGAAAGAGATCTGGAGTCAAACCACCTTGGTCCAAGTTGTAGTTAGACCCTAGATGACTTCAGCTTCTTAATTTGTAAAGATATTACCACTCCCACCCCATTCCTGAGGGGACCAACATGAAGCTACTTATCTCAAATCCCGCTTAAATTGCAAAGCAATATACAAGCGTTATTGCTTCACCAACATTGACTTAGGCCCAAACAAAGGTCCTGAAAGCTATCTTCTCCTTTACCTCATGACTCCCAACTATGTCCAAAGACATCAAAGAGGAGGATCCTAGAACAAAAAAGGAAAGACAGTAGCTACTATCCTACTATCCCGGCTAAGTAAAACTTCCTCTCTCACCGGACCTACTCCACAGAATCAAAGCTGAAAGCCATGGCTAAGACCAGAAAACCACGTACAGGCAGTCCCCAGGGTACTAACGTCTGACTTGCGTACAACTCAAAGTTACAAACCAACCCCTGGAAAGCTGATTATATTAAAAATTCGAGGTACGTATAATGGCTCATAATAACAAACAGGTGTGACTTTGTGACCATCAAAACATTATTCTATTATTATTATTATTGCATTATTACGTTAAAGATGTTTTAGTGTATCTTGAAGTGTTTAATTTTTTTATGCACGGAAAGGTACACTATATACTAAGACAAACATCTAACTGACATTAGATATAAACCATACCTAACTGTTCTGACTTAAGTACAAGTTTGACTTAAAGGCAGACTTAGGAATGGAACTTGTTCGCAATCCAGGGACTGCCTGGATATGCCTAAAAAAGGGCAAAAACAAAAATGCAAGTAGGCCACACACACGCACACACACAAATTTGAAACAACATTTCAATTGCCATCTTTAAAAGTGTAGTAGAAAAACACCTTAAATTTGGAGTCAGAAGCCTTTACCGGCTTAATAACTATGGGAAAGTCACAAAGTCCATAAACTCCAGTTTTTTCATGTATAAAATGGGTACCACAATGGCTGCCCTACCTATTTCAAATGTCTGTAGGAGATTAGTTCAAAGTTAACATATATGAAAGTATTTGGTAAATTCTAGCATGCCATGTAAAATGCAAATACATGTTCCATTTCCCCAAAACTGAACCTTTGATGTAGGGATTAGCCAAAGCAGATGGGGGAACAATTTCTATGACTCTCTCTGGTTACCTCCTTACTCATTTCCAGACTAACTAGAATAATAAGCTGTGCACATGCAGAGACCCAATAAACCAAGGGCTACCTGTCCCCTCTAAAAGTCTCTCAACATGGCCACGGATGAACTGCCTCCTAGACTTTTTCTATCCTGATGTTACTAAGCCCATTAGCAAACAAACACACACAACACTAAACCTCCTCATAATACAGTTTTAGAACTCAGTTTCTAGTATAACAGGGTGAGCTCCTGTAGCTTATGGGTCTCTCAAGTACTGGTGGTGGGGAAGAGAAAAACAGGGTGTATCCTCGTCTAGCCTGAGGCCTGGGTTTGGCCTCGAAAGCTCATCCTTCCGGCTTTAATAAACCTAGATGAGGAGCTAAGTCAACAGGTCAAAAGAAATATGTCTTAGGCTACCTGAAATCCCAGATGAGGGATGTGCAGGGATTAAGTAGTAGAGCAGAGAAAGGCCCTAGGGAAGATGGTTCTAAGTGCAGAAATGACACCCACAGAGAACACCACCCATAGGTCAAACACTAACTTTCTGCTGGCCTGTGATCAAATTACATGTAATTAACTCACTGAATTGATTTATGTTCATAGTTCTTAGGTTTCTAAAAACTATTCTTTTAAAAGTGCTACTTCTAGTCAGGTAGAGTCAAAACTAGCTGAGAAGCATTTTACCCATGGTGTCCATGTTTTCTGAATTCATATCATGACTTGGTCTGACAAATGATATTTAACTTCCTTTTTTGGTGCTAGGGCTACAAGGTTAGCATTTCAGGGACATTTCAACTTCTTATGATTGCCTGAGATGGAATATCTAGAATCAGGACTTGTCCTACACAATCTAAGAAAACTTATACCTCATCCAGGGTACCAGTATGTTCAGGATCCTTTAGACAAGAAAGGGAAGAACATTCACCAGATGAGGCCTAATGGGATCTAACATCCAAACTCTTGAGTTCAATCCAGGGAAACACTTGCTGTAATTGATGACAAAGCCCCAGGAGCCATCCACACAGCCAGCATCCATTCCCGTCAGTATGGAACCTCATAAACCCCTCTCCTCCCACCATATTGCTATTTTGCTTCAGCCACAGGTCACAGAAGGAGGTTTCTGAATGGGACAAAACTTTATCTAGAACTCAAAACAGGCCCTCAACTCTTCTGAGCCATCTGTTATATAAAAGTCTCAAACCTCTGAGAAGGCAGGTTAGCTTAGCTTAAGTTTCCATCTTAGAAATGCAGAAACTGAGCACCGAGAAGGCCAGTTATTTCCCAAATGCCAATCACTGATGCAGAGTAAATAAAGAACTAGCCAGTCCTCCTGACTCTCACATCAAAGCTAACCTCCACCTCTGACTGTCTCCCCAGGCAGTTCCAGGACCTCACCCCTCAATGTTACACCTGCTGCTATTAGCAAGGATCAAGTCTTTCTTGAACATCATCTGGTATGTGACTCGGTCACAGCTCCAAAGCCTCTACCTACGGAGATGCAGGCAACTTCAAGAAGAAAACAATCACCTTGATGCTATCATGCCTTAAATTATAGTGACATGACAAACCAAACAGAAATGTTTACCGTAGACCAAAACATAAATCAGGCCATAAAATGTGGGCCTGAAGGTATGTTACCTTAGTAAGCTGTGTAAGCTTGCAACATAATTTAATTTTTGCAGCTTGGTTAAACAATGATGCCCAACCATGTCCACCCTCAGAAGAGACTCTAACAGTTTAGCCAAAAGATAACATGGAATCTCTCAAGCTGGAATGCATTTAAAGACTAAACAGGTGTTCTCTCTTCTCAAACTGGCAGGAGGCTAATCAGCATCACACCATTCATCCTTGAGCTGATCTGTAGCTAAATATTATTAGTACTTATATATATATATATATATGAGGATTCCACAGTGGGGGAATCTATTACCTTAAATCTTTGAGGTTGGTGAAACTGAATTGTTGCCCTTTTCTGATCAAAATCTTTTCTCAGCTGAAGAAAGTGCGCTTTGCCATCTTTATTTAAAACCTTCTTCTTCCCACTGACACACCGGCAGACATTTACGTCTCTTCCATAGTACACACCCCGGCTGCACAGACTCTTCAGATCCGTCAACCTGAACAGAGACCGGTAATACGTGGCCAGTGCAGGGTCATCTCTCTGAATCAGAAGGGGCTTCTGCTCCCAGAATTCCTTGAAAAAAGTCTCTGTCTTGATGGGTGAGATTAAACTTTCAAAGAGACTACCGGGGCTGTCAAAGTTCAAAGTAGAAGGCACACCAGCTGCCTCCACCTTCGCCTGCTTGCGGGGAACAGGCCTCTCTTCCTTCCCAGTCCCTGCAGGCTTTGCTTTCTTTGGCATCGTTCAGTCTTCAAGACAAAGCAGTGAGGAAATGCAAACCTACTAAAAAAATAAAACACACACGCAGTTAGGTGTACTAGGAGTGTTAGTGGATTGTATAAACACAGCCTGCATGACCACGCAGATAACATACTCATGTATAGGAAAATGTGTTTTTCTTATATGCAAGCACTAAGTCATGGAATTCATTGTTTGTGAGGTGGTATAATGGTCCCAAATTGAACCACTCAACTTTCTTGGCAGGTCCTAATCACAGGTTTAGTCTGTGGCCATTGACACAACAAAGTCAAAAATCTTGAATTTGGCTGCAATCAGCACCAGGTCCCACATCTAGTTAGATGTACCTGAGTTACAAACACTTGACTTGGGAACTACAAACAGCTGCCCATTGCCAGGTGCCCCTCACTCACCTCCAGTCTCACTAACTGTTCAGGAAATGACACAACCTGCCCAGGGCCAGTGGTGTCACCTGGTGGCTGGAGCAAGGAGCTGCCTGCTTCTAAGTCTTCAATGACCACCTGAACCTCCTCACTTTCAAATCTGTTTATTCTTGGAAACTGTCACTTTATCAGACCCCCATACAACACACACCCCTAATTCAGGGCTGAAAAGTGAAAGTTAAAGACAGTTTAAGACAATTGTTTAAGAAGCTATATCTTTTGAACTAAAGATGCAATAAAATGCCAACATCATTAAGCTCTAACAGTGCTTCTCCAGCTTTAATGCGCACTCCCATCACCTGCGCATCTTGCTAAAATGAGATTCTACATTTTTCACAAGCTCCCAGGTGATGATGATGCTGGTGGTTCACGACTACACTTTTGAATAACAAGAATCGCCACTCCCAAACTTTGCCAAGCCCCTTGCAGAACTGCCCCAAAACCCCAACTTATTTTTGCTTATAATTCAAGTGTCCTTCATCTGGGGTTCAGGGATTATACTTCAAATTTTATCAATCTCCCGAAACTGCCAAATTCTATTTTAAAGCACAAGTTTGTTTGTTTTCTGGAAAGGGAGACCCCTCGCTTTCACCGACTCTTAAAGAAGTCCCTGACCCCAAAAAGGCTAAGAACCATGGTGCTTATAAAAACCAATTTTCTCAAAAACCACTAACGTATTTATAAATGTTATGGTTTCCTATTTTGTTTAACTATCAGAATTAGAAGAATCCTGTTTTCTACTGGTTTGCTATTGTAACCAAGCAGTACTTCAGCTACACTGTGGACTGAGGAGAATCAACATTCAAGGGCTGGCCTAGGAGCATAAGCACTTGTTTCCTAGAATAACGTTTCAGACATTGCAACAACTAATTTATAAACTGAACAAATTAGGAAGTGCAGATGTCAAAGTATAAAACTAATGGTCTCATTTTAGCTTCTTAATTTCCTCAACACAAATAGCTCAGTTCTTTGAAACAGATCAAGTGCTTCTGGTGGGAAACACCGGACCAGGGTGGAAAAATTAATGCAAATTGATACCAAAAGCCTATGTTGGTGGGGTACCACTTGAGCTTAGAAACAAAATAAACTTTAGTGTTTTAGAATATAAAATTGTAACAATGAGACACACATTTTCTGAAAATGTTTCCTATTCTTTTTAAGTTTAATAGACCAGGTTGAATTCTCAAGGAAAGAATCAAAGCTTCAGTGAGACAAAACTTCGCTAGAATTTGAAAAACTAATGAAAACGCCTGCTTACAAGGTTGGCCCTTGGCTGGCATCTGGGAACTTAGATTTTGGGAGGGTTCACGCCACCGTTAGCCGAACCATTAGAGTGGCTCAACATAAAACAAAAATCCTCAAACTAGACCAATAAACAACATCATGGTAAACAGAGAAAATATTGAAATTGTCAAGGATTTCATTTTACTTGGATCTACAATCAACACCCATCTAAGCAGCAGTCAAGAAATCAAATGACCTATTGCACTGGGCAAATCTGCTGCAAAAGTCCTCTCTAAAGTGTTGAAGCGCAGAGATGTCACTTTGAGGATTAAGGTGCACCTTACCCAAGCCATGGTATTTTCAATTGCCTCAGACGCATGTGAAAGCTGGACAATGAACAAGGAAGACCAAAGAAGAATTGATGCCTGTCATGGATTGAATCGTGTCCCCCAAAAAATGTGTGTAGCAACTTGGCTGGGTCATGATTCCCAGTATTGTATGATTGTGTAATCTGATGTGATTTCCTTATGTGTTGTAAATTTTATCACTATGATGAGATTATATGTGATCTCCGTATGTGTTGTAAATTCTATCACTGTGATGAGGTTATACTGATGAGGTTGACAAGATTAGATACTGTCTTAATGCAATCTCTTTTGAGATATAAAAGACAGAAGCCAGCAGAGACACGTGGGAACCTCATACCACAGAGAAAGCAGTGCCAGGCGCAGAGCGCGTCCCTTGGTGGTTTGAACTCACTAGCTGCTCCACAGGAGAAAGATGTGGCATTCTGCTTCCCTAAAAGATTTACAGCCTTGGAAACCCTATGGGGCAGTTCTACTCTGTCGTATAGGGTCACTATGTATCAGAATTGACTTGATGGCAATAGGTTTTTTTGTGTTTTTTTTTTTCGCTTCTGGTTTTGTGTAACTCCACTGGGAAAGGTCCCTCAGAAGCTTGTGTCTGGTCTCCCCAGGACATAGCCCTACACGCCTTTTCCCTTTGCTGATCGTGCTTGTATCTGTAACTGTAATAAATTGGCCTTGAGTACAATAATTGCTGAGTCCTGTGGATCCTCATAGCAAATCACTGAATCCAGGGGTAGAGACCCTTGACACACTGCTCATATTTAATTTTTAAAAACTAACTAAAATCTAGATTGGCTTAGAAGGTTTATATCAATCACTAAAGGTGTCCGACAAAGAAAAAGTAATTTTAGATTGAGCACATATCCTATTCCTCACAACTGATCAGTTTAAAATTTATTTAAGGGATATGAGCAGCAGGAAGATACAAGTGAAAGGCTTGTTTTCTTTAAGTACAAGATTTGAATACAGTATAAGCACACCCACCAGAAAATGTGTCTAAACAAAGTGCCACAAAAATACTCAAGCCAAAAATGAAGTCACTTAAATAATTTTCCCTATCTACAATCACTGGGAAAATAAACCCCAATACTGCATAATAACTGCTTTTGTTAGAATATAAATTTCACTACTTACACTGCCAAAAATTACATCATTAATGTTTCTCTACATTCATAATGAAATTATTTGAGGCTCAGTTAATAGGAATCGAGCTTAGAGGTTACTGGGCAAATATAATATTTCTCTGATTCTCAGACTCCTCAGATTGTAAGACAACCACTCTTTTAACAGCTTTTGGAGGGGAGAACAGATGACATATATTACCACATTAAACATACAAAATTTGTAAGATGTTTCACATTTTCAGAAATGGAAAAAATTTAAAAAGTGTGTCTTAGATTCCAAGAAACACAGTAATTAAAATAGAATGCTTTGTCTAAAATAGTACAGCCAATACAAGCCTGTCTATAAAGCTCACAGACCACCCAAACCGAAGTTAAGAGTAAATATTTTTATGAAGCCACAGGGAAAAAAAAAAGCAAGTTTTTTAAAGCAATTGTTTCCAATTTGAGCTGGAAACATCAAAATGTTAAAAGATTAAGTCAAAAGAAAAGATTCACAGTTCCTAACTTCCAAACTACCCCACAGATAAAAATAAACACCAAATAGCCTAAACAATATTAAAACTCTATAAGAAAATCAGTATTGATGTCCTTACTACAGCCAACAAATATAAATAGAGCCTTTATGTTTTTAAGAAGTCCTAACCTCCTTCTGGAAACCCTGGTGGCATAGTGGTTAAGTGTTACAGCTGCTAACCTAAAGGTTGTCAATTCAAACCCATCAGGTACTCCTTGGAAACTCTGTGGGGCAGTTCTACCCTGTCCTATAGGGTCACTATGAGTTGGAATCAGCTCGACAGCAATGGGTTTTTTGGGTTTGAACCTCCTCCTGGAACTCTGGTACTGGCAGTAGTTAAGAGCTCAGCTGCTAACCAAAAGGTCGGCATTTCGAATCCATCAGTCACTCCTTGGAAACCCTATGGGGCAATTCTACTCTGTCCTATAGGGTCGCTATGAGTCAGAATTGACTCAACAGCAACAGGTTTTTTTTTTTTTTTTTTTTTTCTTTTTTGGTAACCTCTTTTTGGAGCCCTGGTGGAGAAATGGTTAAGAGCTATGGCTGCTAACCAAAAGGCTGGCAGTACGAATCCACCAGCCGCTCCCTGGAAATTCTGTCGGGCAGATCTACTCTGTCCTATAGGGTTGCTATGAGTCGGAATCAACTCGACGGCAATGGATTTAGTTTCTGGTTTTGGTAACCTCCTTTTCCACAATAATATTCAATGACAAGAATCATAAAACAGCTTCTTGAGGGAAGGGGCCGCTCACTGGTACATTTGGAGCCTAGAACAGAGCACACACAGAAGTGGTTCTCAAGAAATGCTGCTTAATGAATTCTTTTTCACTTTTCATCTTCTGTATATAATTTTATGGGAGAGTCTCAAAGGCCTGTCACAAAAAGAGTTAGGGGGAAAAAACAGATTGTTCTTTCAGCAGGGATTATTCTTCCAGTGGCAGCTATCACTGGTAGTCAAAAGCAGCACTAAAGCTAAAGGGCACCTTAGACATCAGTGGTTATTATCAACCAGGAGATGGAGGTGTGATTGTATTCATATCCCCTGAGCAATGTTTTACAGAGTGTAGTCCACAGAGTCGCCAGGAATGCTTGTTTAAATGCAAACTCCTGGGCCCCATATCAAACCTACTGGATGACCACTTCCGGCAGCTGGGGCCCAGAATTATGCATTAACAGAGTAAATTTTTCTGATAGGTTTTAGATCTAATGACCTAGAGGATGAGTGTCAAACTCGGCTCCATTAAAACATACACACACTGACAGACATTATACAGTGCCCGCAACAAGTCTGCCCAGGCTGACCTACAACATTTCTTTGCCACCCACTGAAATTTCTATCAGTTCAGTGAGGGAAAAGCAGTTCTGTTAAACTAAAGCTGTGATTTAGTTTTATTTTAGAGAGAAGATGAATTCTAATTTTAGAATTGAAATTCATGTATTTTAGTGATCATGCAGTTACAAAGTTTGAGGCCGCGGGAAACAAAAAACATCCAAGTGGTGCCGAAAGCAGCTCAGTAAATCAGGCCCGTCCGTCTAGCGAGGAGCCCCATGAAGTAAACACAGCGCACCGATTTACAGCTAATAGGTGGCGGAATCAAACCATCTGACACCCGGCCAGGCCTACACTTTCTCAAAACACAATGCACGACCTGGTCTTATTAACCTGTTGAACCACCCAACTGTCGGGCGGCTGCTCTAAAATATGTGTGGATAAATGAATAAATCAGAGGTGTAGGCGGTAATTTTAAAGTCTGGGTGGGAGGAGAGAGACGCCGCATTCCTCCCACTGCCCTTTGACTTCAGGTTTCCCAGCAGCGAAGCACAGCCCTAATGCCCCACCTGACACACAGGAGGCGCAGCACACGTGGCGCCAGAGCTCCCACTGACAGGCCCGCCGCGCCGGGCGAGGGCGGTGTCACCCTCCCTGCCAAGCCTCCAAACTTTCTGTACGCTCAGTCCCCGCTGAGACCACATGGGCTACTCTCGGTGCTCAGGCCACTCGCGACCCGACCCCGAGATGCGGGCTGCCCCAGACCCGGCGTGTCCACACTGCGCCCAGGCACGTGCAGCGGGTAGGGGCGCAGCCCGGATCCTGTAGCCCCCGCCGGCCGGGCCCGCACGGACGCTCCCAGCTCGACCCCGCGGAACCAGCCCCGCCGGGTCCCCGGGCTCCCCCGACTGCCCACCCTACCCCGACGCGCGCGTGCCCGCCTGATCCCCAAGACCCAGGCCTGCGGCCACGCAGAGGCCCGCCGGGCTGGCTCCTACTTACCCGGTACGGCCTGTTGCGCGCGCCCGCGTGCGGCAGCGGCTGGAGGCGGGTCTGGCGTGAGCACGCTCGCGGGCGACCGGCGCCGCGCTCCGGCTCCTGCTTCCACGCCCGCCTCTTGGTGGCTGCCCGGCTGCCCGGTGGGGGTTTCTTGGAGGTCCGTGTGTGGCTGTGGTTGCAGCGCCCGGATGTTTCTTTTTTCCATGTTGAAGGAAATAAGTGTCATCTTTTTTTTGAGTTGGGGTCGTGGACTGAGGTTCTTGGTTTGGGGAAGTGTTCTGGTACAACCCTGTTCTTTTTATGACCGGGGCAACTGAGGCCAGAGTGGGAGCGTGAGCTGTTAGGGAACCGGTCGCCCAGGTTCACCCATCACCTTCTTACGGGCTCGTTCCGTCCCAACGGTTAAGTACTAGGCTGTTAACAAAGGTTGGCGACTCAAACCCACCCGTCAGCTCCCTGGGAGAACCTGGCAATTGGCTTCTGTAAAGACTACAGCCTAGTAAACCCTATGGGACAGTTCTACTCTGTCACTTGGGGACTCTATGAGTAGAAAATCGACTCCGTGGCACCTAATAACAAACAACAACATGGCTACGCTGTGTTGCTTTGTACTGACTCAACTATTTACCGTGTTGCTCCAGAAGAAATAATTAACCCCAATTTAAAATATACTGGATGTTCTCTACGACTATGGCTACAGACACAAAGAACAAAAGCAGTTATTCAAAGTAATTTTGGCTGACAAGCGCTCTTTTTGATTCTTATTATCTGGAACGTCTCATCTCTACTCTGACTTGTGCCTTCTTAGCTATGTAGACAGCAAGGAGAACACAAAGGAAGCCCTTATTTCATTCTGTCAAGATGATTGAGACCAGTGACTGTTTCTGATGGTCTGTGAAGTATAAGCAAATGGGAACATAGTACACCTTTGCCAAATACTTGTCCAGAACTAACAATAACAGCCAACTTGGAATTGAGTTCTTGCTGTCCGGCACCATACTAGGTTTACGTAGACTCCTCACTTCATCCCACAACCACTTTATGAGTAATTACCTCCATTTTACAGTTGAGGAAACTGGGTCAGAAGAGGTTACATAGTGCTCAGGATCACACAGCTAGGAAATGGCAGAAACAAGGTTCCGACGGAGCCAAGCCAGTCAACAAGGACCTGTCGGTCCTTCACTGTGTTGTCTTCTTCTAGAACCCTCAACTTTCTGTCACATTCCAGTCAGGAAAACTCAGGATTCACATCAAATTTAGTCCTTTCAGATATGACTGCAAAAACTTCTAATCTAGTTGACATGATATTAATAATGTACTTTTCTCCTTTATTTTGACTTCAAAACATCTATTCAAGGTAATACAGAACAACAACAAAAATGAATAAAAGTATTGGTGTTACAGGGATGCAAAAAATGATAAATTCTCACACATTATTATTACATGCAAAAGCAGTACTTTGTCATAAAGACAAGTTCTAAAGTCAAAGTCAGCACAAAAGACCATTTCCAGCATATAGAATAGTCCCTAGGATGTCCAACAGAACAAAAGTACACACTGAAGTCAACTTTGCTGAGGAAAATCATATATCTGTATAAAAGTTTGCCTGCTGAAAAATTAATTTGTCTTTCAGCATGTTCTCTCTGATATTTTCATCGTGATCCAGATTTCTTAGTATGGTGTCATGGATTGAATTATGTCCCCCAAAAAATGTGTGTATCAATTTGGTTGGTCCATGATTCCCAGTATCGTGTGATTTTCCTATATGTTGTAAATCCTGCCTCTATGATGTTAATGAGGGAGGATGGGTGGCAGTTGTGTTAGTAAGGCAGGACCTGATCTACAAGACTGGATTGTGTCCTGAGGCAATCTCTTGAGATATAAAAGAGAGAAGCGAGCAGAGAGACCTGGGACCTCATACCACTAAGAAAGCAGTGCCGGGAGCAGAGCGCATCCTTTGGACCAGGGTCCCTGGGCAGAGAAGCTCCTAGTCTGGGGGAACATTGATGAAAAGGCCAACAGAGAGAGAAAGACTTCCCCTAGAGCTGAAGCCCTGAATTTGGACTTGTAGCCTACTTTACTGTGAAGAAATAAATTTCTCTTTGTTAAAGCCATCTACTTGTGGTATTTTCTGTTGTAGCAGCACTAGATGACTAAGACGTATGGCAAGCAAAAAACATCATGATCATTCCATCTTCAGACTTTAACATAGTACCTGGCATGTCTGTAAAGAAAAGAGGAGAGGGAATTTGAGGAAGGTGAAGGGGGCAGGGAATAGTCCATTATCTTCCCTGGGGAGCTTTAAGAACATGCTGTCATGACATTCTGAATGTACTGTCTCTGGTACTTTTTTTTTTTTTTAATTTCATTGAGTTTAAAAGTTCTTCTAGAGGACATGAAGCAGACTACTAGCCAGTACCCAACTCGCTTATCCTGAAAATTTGCTCAAAAGTCAGCGGTTTTGTTTCTGCAAGTCACTTTCTCATGAAACAATGTCATGGATGATTCAGCTCCCCAGACCTGCCTACAGAAGAGCCTGCAGAAGCCCCCCAAATTTCTGAATGAATAGGCCAGTGACCCTCCTGTGGATCCTGAGAACAAGGTACCAGAAAGGAGGAGGAGAACATCTCCATATCTTGTCCGTGGAAAATTTTGGAAAGAGTCAAGTTTGTCTTCTTTTTCTGTTATCTCCCAGGCCCTTCTTCCTGAGGCCTGGGATTTAAGCACCTCATTGTGGCTCCCCTCTAGGCCTGTCCAGTCTGGGAGTCAGGCTGCAAAAGTGCATCCTGATTCTACCCACCTTCCGTCAGAATGATGCTGGGTGCAACGAATCTTAAGAATCATAGTGTGTGAATGAAGGTCATTGGGTCTGACTCTGGAATGACCAAATATATGAACTTGGGCAGCTCCTACTCTGTGCTATCGCTCGGTTTCCTCATAAAGTGAGATTGGACCAGATGTTCTGTGATGTCCCTGTTGGTTCTAAAATTCTGTAAGCCTGAGGGTCTGGGCACCAATTTCCACAGGATATTAGGAGAAAAATCAGTCTGACGGGAATCACTCATTCATTCTGTAAACATTGAGAATACTGAAAAATGACTAATGTTTGTATCAGGAATTTTTATTTTAAATAAAACTTTTATTTAAAAAAAAAAACAGTTGCCATCAAGTCAATTCCGACTCATAGTGACTCTTTAGTACAGAGTGGAACTGCCCATAGGGTTTCCAAGGCTGTAATCTTTATGAAGGCAGACTGCCACATCTTTATCCCATGGAGAGGCTGGTGGGGACAAGGCTGGTGGATTCAAACAGCCCTTCTTTTGGTTAGCAGCCGAACGCTTTAACCGCAGCACAAATACATAACAGCAGGAAGCACATACTTTGTTTTCTATGTAAATGGTGCCGCCTGTGTATTTGTATTCACTTTGGTCCAGAAAAGACCTGTGTAATTTCTTTCTTACATATGACTTCGTTTAATACATGTTATTGTTGTGTGTCACCAAGTTGATTCCGACTTACAGCGACCTCATGAGTTACAGAGTAGAACTGCTCCATAGGGTTTTCTTGGCTGTAATCTTTAAGAAAGCAGGCTGCCGGCCCTTTCTGTTGGTTGGCAGGTGGGTTCGAACCAACAACCTTTAGGTTAAATAACTTGCTCAAAATTACACAGCCCGTTGGATAGCAAAATCAGAATTTAAATCACAAGTCCATGCCACCTTTCAGTCCTCTCTTTGAATCTCTGTTTCTGCATCTGTAGAAAGTCTTTAATTTTGTCTAACTCATAGAGTTGTTTTCAGCCTTAGGTGAGATAGAATAAGTGAGGATTTTAAAACTGTAAAACACTATTCACCTGAGATTTGTTATTGTTAAATCCCTTGCAACACTTTGAACATGACTTCATACAGTGAATTAAATACAATTGGCCTTTTACATACATGTACTTCACTTCACTGATAAAACACATAAGCAAGAAACTTTCAAATCGATGTATAGAATAACTTTGGGGTTTTAGTAACTTCTGAAGAGCAAAATTTGTTTAAGAGTAACCCAGGTAGAGACCCTTTTAAGATTATAGCCATGTTCCATCTCAGGGAACCCAATGCATTTATTGAAAAATTATATCTTACATGTTTATGTAACTATGTTTTAAATTCATTGGGGGCAGGAAAGGTGTTTTCTTCAATTCTGAGAACAAAAACAGAGCGTTGCCTAGAGTAGTTACTCAATGTTAACAAAATTGAATTGGGTTAAAATTCCCATCTCTTTTCTTGCTTTCAGTCGAATTTCTTCTAGAGCCTGTGCCTGTAGGAAAGTCAGTGCCAGGCTGCATGTCTTCTTTAGTAAAAGATACTGCAGACCTCCCTCCCTAAAGCCCAGCCCTCGCAGGTGAGAACACGCCTTAAGATTTTTGTCAATGACTCTTCTCCTTACAGAGATGATTTGTTACTTAACATGTTATCCTGAAATAGACATGTACTTGATTCTTGTAAAGGTAAGCTGCACTTCAGCAGAGGTGCTTTATGTTTATAGACTTTAGGTTGCTTTGTTACAAGGTAAACAAACTCCTACTGAAAATGTTTCCTAGGTGACTAACAAAGACTGTACAGATGGGTAAAAGAACCCGCCATATTCATGATATAGTAGCCTACTGATTTACCTTTTGAAATTTATTATAATGACCTAATGCTGACCGAGTCATTGATCTCCAAGGTGTAGCAGTCAACAACTGATGGGCCTACTGACAAATTTTTTTTTTTTTTTTAACCTTCAAGAAAGAGAAAAATACTCCTTACATAAACTGCTCCTGACTATAGAAAAGGAGAACAATCCTGAAAAAGAAAATTATACTCTAATGCTATTTATAAAAAATAGATGCAGAAACGCTGGTGAAATAGTTTATGCAGGAAAGGTGGCATGAGACAGAACTGCACATGCTAAGTCCTGGTAAATGCTCCATTGTCCCTTCGGACTTCACTTACAAAACACAAATTCAAAGATTAAAGTACTAAGAATTTCAACACAGTGACTGCAGAATATTAAATCCCAGTGTGAGGCCCTGTGCTAAGGCACTTGTTGCACACCCACGAAGCTGGCCCTGCATGCCTGCCACCCAGAGGACATCAACAAGGCAAGAGAGTAAAAGTCTATGTACCGTTTAAGTAAAAAGACTTCTGTCGATCCTTTCCCTATTCACTCCCATTCATTCTCTGCTATGGTGGGATGTGGAAGGGTGGGGGGAGGTGCATGTATTAAAGACAGCTTCTACCTTATTGCTGGAACAGTTTCCTCAATCTAGCGTTTAGGCTTGAGTTGGGGAAGGGAAAACAGGTAGGACTCAGACTAGCCTTTAAACCTGAAAATGAGTATTACCAAAGCGAGTGCTTTGTATGTAGAGGTGCCTCAGAAGAAAGTCCTAGTGACCTGCTTCCAAAAAATCAGCCATTGCAAACCCTATGGGGCACAGTTCTACTCTGACATACGTGGGGTCACCATGAGTCAGAGTCCACTAAATGGTAACTGGTTTTTAGTATATATGTATTTATACAGGTGTTTGTTGATTGATAGACTGATAAATAATTGAAAGAATACAAAAAGATATGAGATCTACCTGAGATGTCATCAGGCGACAGGGAAGAAATAGGCAATAAAGCGTGTTTGTCACTGACTGGTGAAAAATAAAACAATTTTCTGTCTGTACCCCTAACAAGTTCATATAGTTCCATATAAAGTGCAAGTCAGCAATATAATGTGGTTAAAAAACTCGTTGCCGTCAAGTCAATTCCAACTCATAATGACACTACAGGACAGAGTAAACTGCCCCATAAGGTTTCCAAGGCTGTAATCTTTCGCCTGCAGAGTGGCTGGTAGGTTTGAACCACCAACCTTTTAGGTTAGCAGCTGAGCGCTTAACCACTGCGCCACTGGGACCCATCTTTTGTACCAGTGAGCATTAATCATCTGATTGTATTAACCTAGGCCAGGACATTATCCAAAATAATCAAATATAATTTATTTTACATTCAAATCCAGATTCCCCTCCTCCACCAAGATATACACTGTAGAGTTTCAAGAGTGCATTGTTGGGGACCAACCACACTTTTAGCTCTCATCCTACTTCTAATTCATTCATATTACCTTTTAAAGTTGCATTCAATTATTAGAGCTCTTTTTCACAAAATCTTTTTTCTCCTCGGTCTACCTGGACTACATACTTAAAAGCTGGCTCCTTTCTCGTTGATTCACCATTTAATTTAAATATGACCTCACCTAAGATACAACCTAATTCTGAGTTATTTTGGGTTTGTGTGTTTGCTCCAAAAATTCATTTGATGTGTGAGTTTGTACTTAAGCAACTTCTTTGAAGTGCAGAACACTTGCAACACCTACATCGATGTTCCCTGATAAAGGAAGAGAGGAAATGAATGTGGGTGCGAGTCCTACCTTGCATTCTTAGGATGCCTAATCAAATTAGCTAGTCATCTCTACAGCTGGAAATACTGGAACCTATATGTCACTTGAGGAGCCATGGTGGTGCGGTGGTTAAAGTGCTCTGCTGCTAACCAAAAGGTAGGCAGGTTTGAACCCACCAGCTGCTCCGCAGTTGAAAGATGTGGCGATCTGCTCCTGTAAAGATTCACAGCCTTGGAAACCCTATAGGGTGGCTCTGTTCTCTCCTACACTATGAGTTGGAATCAACTTGACCACAATATGTCACTTGTAAACTTACATGTCTCAGGCTTGTCTATCAAACTTTAGAAAGTCTTAGTATTTCACAATAGGAAATATTTTCAAAACGTTGCTAATGATACTACAACTTCATCTACTTTTGCTTGCCTAAGGCAAAGAGTAGTCAACCAAAATTCAATTTTGTAGGAAGCCTTTGAAGTACTCTTGTAGAAAATAAGTTTCTATTATGAGTTGTATTGACCCCAGGATTAAAAGTAGTATCACAACCTTCAAATGACCTAACTGATAATAAAATATAGTTCAGTCTTCCCTACAATGAATTAAAAAAAAAAATATATAGTACTTGTTTGTCGGAGACTTTGTGAAATCTCCTACATATATAGCCCTGCCATTGGCCCAAAAGCACTATAACTCAACAGTGGTTGAAATGGAAAACCAACTGACGATGCTGACAATGTTGAACTTTATCTAGCTCTGTGTTCCTAGAAAGCAGCAAAGGTTGAGAAATCCCTTCACCTTTTTCTGTTCTAAGAAAGGGCCACCCTGCTCTCATACATTCCTAAGTAAGACCCACCTCCACCCTTCCTCGATGAATACCACACTCTTGTTTAGCTGCCTCTACAAAGCCTGAGAGCCCTGGTGGTGCTGTAAGTAAGTGCTTGGCTGCTAACCTAAAGGTCAGTGGTTTGAACCCACCAGTCTCTCTGTGGGAGAAAGATGTCTGCTTCTGTGAAAGATCACAGCCTTGGAAACCTTATGGGGTAGTTTTACTCTGGAGTCAGGAATGACTTGACAGCAATGGGTTTGGTTTTTTATGGTATAAAGCCTGAAGCCCCCTTCCTTTTCTTTGAGACATTTCTCATTAATGAACATCCTCCCTATTCCAATAGCCTAAATAAATTCATCTCCTTAATTGTCCAGTATATCTTGTCTTTCATAGTCAAGGGTGGATTACTCAATAAGCAGGGTAAGCATTAACTTACTTGTGCTTACTTCCTAATCTGTAGTGAACTGTTTCACAAGTTTTTCACCATCTTTGTTAACTACAGATTAGGAAGTAAGCCTGTGCTTACCTTGCTCACTGGGTAATCCATCCATGTCAAGGATGGTAAATTTGAGAAGAGGCCTTGATTCTGTAGGAAGGTGCTTTGGGGCTGGGAGAAAGACAAATGTCAGCTAAACCTAGAAGCAGAATCTTTGATGTGGTAAAAAAAAAATGTGAAATTATTCACTACAGACGATCTTGCCTATTGGTTAATCTGCCCCTGTTCATAGTTCTTCAAAAAAAGAAGAAAAAAAAAAGGTTATGTTCACTGTCAAATCCAGGGAAGTCAAACTGTAATGGAAATGGAAATGATAATGAATTTAATTTAAGCAGAATTTGACAGTATGATCAAATGTTTTAAAGCAATGTTTACAGGGAAAGAGGAGATGCCTTCATTCCATAAACGAGGTAGGTGGGGTGTGACATTGACTTCTTTGCCCCAGAAAATAACAGCAACACCAGGTAAAGGACTGTAGTTGAAATAGTAATTTCCTCACCACCTTCTTCTCGAGCTTCTTTGAGGGTGTTGTTTAATCACATTGAAATTTGACCTTAATAATGATTACAGAATTAGGTATAATTCCATTCCTTATTAATATTCATGTTTATAAAAAACTTATATGCATATATGTGTGTGAGAGAGATTTGAACAGGCTGATGAGTCACACAACACAGAATGATAGTCTTTACTGATGAAAACTAACCCATGTGCAAGAATTAAGACAATGTGGTGGTAAGTTATGATGTCAAGGCAATGCATATACAAATATTTGCAGCCCCCATCACTCTCCTACCCACAAAGATGGCAAAGACTTGTGGTGGCAGTAATAGAAGGAAGCAGGTTTTCAATACATAGGACTGTGTCTTAGTCATCTGGTGCTGCTATTAACAGAAATACCATAAGTGGATGGCTTTAACAAAGAGAAATTTATTCTCTCACAGTCTAGTAGGCTATAAATCCAAATTCAGGGCATCAGCTCCAGGGGAAGGCTTTCTCTGTTGGCTCTGGAGGAAGGTATGTTTCATCAATCTTCCCTTGGCCTAGGAGCTTCTCAGCGCAAGGACCCTGGGTCCGAAGGACACACTCTGCTTCTTTCTTGGTGGTCTGAGGTCCCTGTATCTCTCTGCTCACTTCTCTATTTTATATCTCAAAAAAGACTGGCTCAAGACACTATCCAATCCTGTATATCTCATCAATATAACTGCCACTAATCCATCTCATTACATCATAGCAATAGGGTTTACAACACATAGGGAAAACACATCAGATGACAAAATCGTAGACAATCACACAATACTGGGAATCATGACCTAATCAAGTTGACACACGTGTCTGGGGGACACAATCCACTCCATGACAGACTGCTTTTAATATATGTATTTTATACAATGCCCCAACGTCAATGAATGTAAAGAGAATGTCAGCAGATATATAAGAAGGCTCTGCTCTTGGGGAAAAAATGAGCTAAAAATAAAAAAGTTTCTTCAGTTACCTGGGCAGGCAAGTGAGTGAGTCTGACATGGCAGGCTCTAGTGACAAACAACGACTCTTATAAAGGAAATAAGTCCTGAAATTTGAATGTGGCTACAAATTTCATTTGTTTCTAAAATAATTTTACTTCTAAATATTCTTTATGTTGCTAGTTGCAGCTCGTTATAACAGCACACAATAGGAAATAAGTGACATGTCCCACAGGAGGAGATTGGTGAAAGAAACTATGGTACACCCATTCAGTGGGTTATCGTGCAGCATATAAATATTAGTCAGAAGGAAAAAAATAGCACAGAAAGTTCTTTTTGATCCAGAGAAGAAAATCTGGCTAAAAATGGCACATTGTAGACACATTTCCCAGTAGAATGTTAAGTTCAATAAATGCAGGGGCCATGTCCATCTTTCATTACTATATTCCCAGTAGATAGCTCAGTGTTCGGTGCTAATAACAAATATAATAATAGAAATGTGATAATAAATGAAAGTATGTACAAAATGATTCCATTAGAGAAGATATGAGTTATGTATAGAAAAACTAGAGGAGTGTACATTAAAAAGTAAACAATGTTTAATGCTGGGTAGATAATTATTCTTTTCCTTCTTTTTTCTTTCCCAATTGATATTTTTCATTTTTTATAATGAAATTATATTTCTTTTGTAATCAGAACAAAAATAATAAAAGTAAGTTAAACTGTATCTTTTCATAGGGTTTTCCAGAGCAGTTGCTGTAATATAGTCCATTTCTATATTTAGGTAGTTTAGAGAGCTGGCTGACTTTTTCTTAATCTTAGAAATCAGATTATTTTCTGAAATCCTCACGTTTTATCCAGGCTTATCCCTCAGTGAACAATCACACACAGTCTGTTCAGGATTGTGATCAGTAAATGAAGTGAAAATCAAAACAAGGTAACTATTATATGCTGTCTGTCACTCGTTTATTTTTCACGTAACTGTGGTTTCTTTCTTCCCGAAATAAGAACAATCTCAGAAACCTTGTTGCTCCCTAGTAGAAATGAAGCTAACAGGAACAGCTCTGTCCTCACAGTCTTCACAAGTCACCAATTTGAGGAGAAAAAAACTGGCTAAAATCTTTGGAGCTCATTCTGAACACTCTAACAATTCCCTGAGCATCAGACATATTTCATTGCTATTTTAACCAATAAACATTTATTACTGAAGAGTACTATGCCTGTATTTCTAGACAGTAACACAAGTTATGTTTGATTGGCTAACAATTGTGCATTAATGCTCCTCAAGAGAATGCTGTTTGTTTATGTAGCATGCTAGATTCCCATTCTTTTAGCCTGGGCTGCCAAATGTATTCAGTGATGCATTGGTATTAAAATTGTGAAGCGATTATGCCCAGGGGAAACATTAAAAGTCCTGAATGTTATAGTTCAAAGTAGATGAAAAACAGCAATGTCTGAAGAACCAGTGCATTGGAAGAAGGGTATAGTGTAGCTTTGCTCTGTTCATTTGTAGTCATCCTTTGAAACCATCAATCACATGTGGAGTACGTCTAAATCAGAAACGTTAATCTAACTGGGATGCTTTGCTTAAATAATAGATACAAATTCCCAGAGAACCACCTAACATACTAATCTGTGCTATATTTTGAACAAAATACTATTCCTATTGAATCAAATTTAAAGGCTATTAAATAAAAGGTAAATTACAGTTAAATTGACAAGGGCTTTAAATAAATTATATTAGCTCAGTTTTGGACAGTTTCCTAGAAAAAAGATAATCCTTGGGAAGTTTTGGAAGAATTGTACAAGTTATATTAAGAAAATAGAATGAAGTGTCACAGAATTAGCCTACCCATGAGGGAAGGCATAATAAAGAAAGACTTTTAATCTTTTGCACCCAACCAAACAAATCACTGCTGTCGATTCCAAGTGACCCTATAGGACAGAGTAGAGCTGCCCCATAGGGTTTCCAAGACTGTAAATCTTTACTGAAGCAGACTGCCACATCTTTCTCCTGCAGAGCAACTGGTGGATTTGAACCTCTGATCTTTCGGTTAGCAGTTGAGAGCTTACCCATTATACCACCAAGTCTCCTTTCTGCACCAAACCAAACTCGTTGCCATCAAGTTGATTCTGACTCATAGCGACCCTACATAAGAGAAAGGTAAATTTCTAGAACACTCTGTGATTCACAGCAGAGAGCTAAAACCAACGTGAGGAAGGTAAACAGGAAGTTATCTGTCTCTTCACCTGACATAATTCACTTTATGGTGAAATAAAAGGAAACACCCTAAAAGTAATACACCTTTTAATTTATTTCCCTTAATTCAATTCCAGTAATCAAAATAGGAAGGGCAATATTCCATATTTCCTACTAAGGGCTTATCTATAAATGGAATATTTTCACAAATTACCCAACACAAAGCCATGCATGCACACTGGCGATCTGCAAAGTGAATGCTGATCATTGGAGGTTTTTCTACTCAACGAACATTTATTTAATACCTACTTGACCTGATTTATTTGGTTCAAGCAAAGTTACTAAAAGTTACTATGGGATGCATGAATTTCATTTTTTTTTTTTTTTTTAATTCAATACTATGTCTGAGAGCGTCTCCAGTTGTTTATAGATTGAGGTTCTACATCCCTTCGTGGATGCTCTTTTCTGTTTTTTTTTTTTTTGTTTTTGGTATCCCCTTTTCAGAACTCACAGGGTACATACCTCTATTTTAACATCCATCACATTTATAGCTACCATAGCTACCAGTTCACCGGCTCCTGCTAGGCTATGAATTCAGTGATGGCAGGAATGTTAGTTTGTATCCTTAGTACATAGCACTTAATAAAGTGCCTAGCACATATAGGTGGTCACTGAGTATTTGTTGAATACATAAAGCAATTAATTAATAAAATACCTCCAAAGCTGTGAAAGTTATACCTCATCTACAAAATACTAAGTGCTTTTATTGGTAATTGAAGTAGTAATTAAACATTAGGATGGGAAGACTGAAGTTTGGAGTTTTTCCCCTTGAATTCAATATTATATGAAACTTGTTGTTGCTATTGGGTGCTGTCAGTTCGATTCTGACTCAGAAGTGACCCCGTGTGACAGAGTAGAACTGCCCCATAGGATTTTCTAGGCTGTAATCTTTAGGGGGGAGCCCTGGTGGCTGGCGCAGTGGTTAAGAGCTCAGCTGACAACCAAAAGGTTGGTGTTTGAATCCACCACCGCTCCTTGGAAACCTTATGGGCAGTTCTACTCTGACCTGTAGGGTCACTATGAGTCAGAACCGACTCGACAGCAACAGGTTTGGTTTTTTGGTTTAGAATCTTTATGGGAACAGATCACCAGACCTTCCTCACGCAGATCAGCTAGCTGGGTGGGTTTGAACCACCAACCTTTTGGTTACCAGCCAAGCACTTAACCATTGCACCACCAGGGCTCCTTTATATGAAACTTAACAGTGAGATAAGATTAATTAACTGACTGGAGATGGGAAAGGGAGGCTCTTCATAGCAATCTCAGCTGTGTGGGTGAGCACAGTGCCACCTTTTTGCTGCAGAGCTGATGTTCTGTGGCTGCTTCATCAGGAGGATTCAGCTCTGCTAGGTAATCTGGCACTTGGCCAGCACTAAGAAACAAAACCTCCTTGCATTATGTCACAGTCCAGATGTATTCCTTAGCTAAATGCAGAAAATTCACATTTAAAAAGCAAGGAGGGTCTAGATGAAGTAGTTACAAAGTCTTTCCCTAGAGAAACTGTTCTTCAGTAATATCCATGCCTGTGTCTCTTATTTATTGGGTCAGATTCTCCTAGGACCTTAAACTATTTCTTAGATGTAAATCAGTCAAATTTCAAATCTTCCTTAGGAGAAGAAGCATGATTGGCTCACTCCCAGTTCAGTCACAGTATTGTGCAACTCATACTCAAGAGGTTTTTTTTTTTAACATAATCTGACTCCAAGTTTTATATGTTGGGAATTTTTCTTCATGCATATATGCCCCCAGTAAAACAATGGGAAATAAAATTCTAGAATAGGTGTCTATGACACAGTGTTTTCCAGAATGATTCTACCAATGTGCCCTCCTAGGAACTTCCTTCTCTTTAGCGAAGATGACTCTGTGCTGGCGCTGCTGGTGGACCTCCTTCTCACCAAGTCCTCTTCTGAGAGCAGAGAACAGGAAGTCCTGTTGTCATGGTAACAACCATCAAAGGCCATGACTTGAACTGCATCAATATTTTACATTCCAGAAATCTGTCCAAAAGGTTTTCTGTTAATTAGTCTGAAATATGGTTTTATGAATATGAAATACAGTAAAAATGCAAACAGGCAGATTTAAAGATAGATAGTTTCAATACATGCTAAGAATGTGTTGTGTATTTTAAAGAATAGAATTCTGGCTTTGCTGCTGGTGTTTGACTACAAGTCATTTTTGTAATAAATGGAAAATGTTATCTTAGAGATTCTGTTTTTAATAGGGATTTAGTGAGGTTTATGATTATTTCCATAAAGATATATTTGAACATTGTACAAATAAATGTTATACATATAAAATGTCCATGTTTTCTAATTTAGTCGTGGCTTGATAGACTGTTAAACCTAATGTATGCTTTCCTGGAAGAGAAAACACTGTATCAGGTTTTCCTCTGTTTCTGAATAGTGTAAATTCTTTGCCATAAGTTTGTGAGTTGAACTTGAATATGATTTATCAGAACAGCAATCTAAGCCAATTGAATTTCCTTTTCAACTTATTTTTCCTCTTTCGAGAAAATAGAGCAGTATGCCCAGTCAGTGTCTTTTATCCAATTACAGAACAAATTCATCTGATGATCCATCTATGCTTAAATTGGAGGCGGGGATCCAAATGATTTCAGGATTTCAGCTGCTCTTTTAAAATGCAAATTAGGCCAGACCTTCCCATTTTTGCTGAAAAGCACCTATAAATGATGCTAACAGGGTCCAATTAAACAACCTGAAATTGGTGTATTTTTCTGAAGGAAATAATTATCAATGCTTTCTGGCTCCAGTGTGTGATTGGATCTAAACTAAAAATTTCCTTAAGGTTTTACTCTGGGCGAGATACATGTTCTTGCTGGTGCAGAGCTGTGTATAGGAAGCAGCTGTCACTAATTGCTTTCTGAGAAAACAAAATCACTTTTTAATCTACAGGGAAGCTGAAGAATGAACAAATATGGAAAGGCTACTAATAGATGAAACTAATCAGAATTAAAATTGGAGGCTGAAGAGTAAATTCTGCCAAAACGTGTATTTAAAAACATAATATTTTACTGAATTCAAAAGACATGGAGATGATTTTAACCAACCAGGGGATCCATGGTTTTGTTATTGTCAGTTGTCATCTAGTTGATTCCAACTCATGGTGACCCTATTTATGCAGAGGAGAATTGATCAAGAGGGTTTTCAAGGCTGTCACCTTTCAGAAACAGATAGCCAGACCTGTCTTCTGACATACCTCTGGGTGGGTTTGCACACCAACCTTTTGGCTAGTACTTGAGTGCTTAACTGTTTGTGCCTACTGGGGACTCCTACTTGAACTTTATTGTCTCTTTTTGTTTTAATTGTGAGAACTTGCCATAATAAATAAAAACGGACCAAAAAAAAACCATGAAAGATCAAAACTAAATAAGTAACCTCAGATAGCCAGTAATAATATATACAACTGATGAATGATCTGAGGAGAAAATTAACATGCATGGTCTCTTCAGTGGGTTCCCTAGCCACCCAGAACACTGCTGAATCATCCCTCTCACCGGCTGTTTTTACATCATCCTTAACAAAATTGTCATTGGTGTGTTAAAGAAGACATATCTTTTATGAACGGCTAGAGTGCCATTTTCCTTCTCCATTATGATAATCTAGACCCATCTATATAATGGATTCAACCTTACAGATAATTACTGGTAACCCTCAATTTGCCAATGGGCTGCTGTTTTCCATAAGTTTATAAGTTGGTTGTTCCATTAGAAACAGTTGTAGAAATGGTCTTTAATTTTTCAGTTCAGCCCACAAACAAGCATATAGCTAAGGCGTGTTATGCATGCCAAAGCTGGACAATGATAAAAGAAGACAAAAGAATTGATGCATTTAAATTGTGATGTTGTTGAAGAACACTGAATATACTGGGGACTTTCAAAAGAACAAACAAATCATTCCTAGAAGAAATACAACTAGAACGCTCCTTATAAGTGAGGATGGGTAGACTTTGGTTAGCTTACTTTGGATATGTCATCAAGAAAGACCAATTGGACTTCCGGCAACATGGTGCTCTAGGCAGAAGCACCACGCTGTCCCTCCACAGCAAAGATCCAAAAAACTGAGCCAAACAGAGAAAACACCAATCCTGAAACCCTAAACATCAAATGAAGAGATAAAGAACTCAGCCAAGCACAAAATGGAATAAGAAACTGACAGAGAACAGAGACCGAGGAGACATACGTGTAGAGGTCCCCTATCAGCTAACACAGCATGGATCTGCCATCTTGGACTCCTATCAGAGACCAGCAAATAGGGTGTATGAGAAAGCAGCTACACGGACCTTCCAGCAGGAGACAGAACAACCAGTAACTGGTGATATATGCTTTCCCACCCCTCACCCTTCTTCACCCCCACTCGGCCTCCTCTGCTTCCCATGGACACAGTCTCTTGGCCAGGAAGTACTGGCTGCTTGGATTCCACCTGCCCGCACTGGCCGACTCCCCAAGTGCCATTTGTTGGCTGCTGGTGTTGCTTTTTTCCCCTTCTTTGGATTTCCTCCTTACCTCTCACCACCTCCCCCTACTTTCGCTCAAATACCTGGCTCTGTGTGCCGTCTTTGCTTCTTCCTGAGGGGCTGTGCACTTGAGTGTGGAACAGCTTCCTGATCTGTGCTGCCATGCTGGTGGGATACCGGGGCTTTTTTGTCTGTTTGCTCATTTGTTTTGAATTGTTTGTATTCTTTTTCTTTTCTCAAGCTTGGAGACCGTTCTGGCCGAGCAGTGCTGCGTGGCTTGGGGTGTACCCCCTCAGCTTCTGCAAACGCAAGGAGGGATCCGTCACGGCATTTCTTTTTTTGCATTTTTTTTTCTGTTTTTTTGGGGGAATTTTTCTTGTGCTTTTTTAAAATTTGCTTTTTTTCCCTTTTTGTCTTTCTTCATTACTCAGTTTCTCATCTCTCTATAGCTTCCTTCAATTCCTGTCCCCTGAATAATTGGTGCTGAGTGACACCTGTATGCCTTCTAGCCAGGCTGTACTTCATCATCACATGGGAACAACTCCCCCAGAGCTCATAGCTGCACGGGTGGGATCCTCAGGCTTTTCTTTTCTTTTCTCTTTCTAATTTTTATTTCTTTAGTATTTTCTTTTTCTTCTCCTTCTTCCCCTTTTTGTTTTTCTTATTTTCATAGTCTCATCTCTCCACTCCAATGGCAACCTCCCCTAGCACTTTTTTCTGTTTGTATGTTTTTGGTTCCTGTTCCTCTCTCCTCTCTCCCATATCCATCTTACCTCCACACGTCACAGTCTCCCCCCTCCATCCTGCCTACCTCCACCATGTGCTTAACATCACACCACCAAGCAGCACAGGCACGGCCTACCAGAACCTGCCCTGCACTGATTACTGACTCGCCCTGGTGGCTGTAGTAAGTGTCACAAACAACCCATCCCAGCAATTCCTCTTCAGCTAGACCTGCCCTGCTGTACAATATCTGAGTGACTGACCCTGCCAATTGGAGAAGGAGGTGAAAAGTATCGTGCCCACAGAGGCACAAACAACAAAGAACACACAGACTGCCTGCTCAAACAGAGCCAAATAAAACAAAAAAAGGAAAAAAAAAATCTACAATCAATAAATGAGAAAACAACTACTGAATGCCCTGAAGACAGCAGACAATATGAAAACATTTACAAAAACAGGACAGGATGGTTCCAGTAGGCGTCCAAAATAAAACACCAGGTGACTTTCCAGTGGAAGAAAAGGCACTAGAACTACCTGATGGGGAATTCAAATCTCTAATACTCAGAATTATCCAAGAGTTGAAGCAAAAAGCAGACAAAAATAAGGAAAAAATAGACAAATTCATGGGAAATAAAGACAAAAAAATGGAAGAATTCAGAAAAATAATGCAGGAACAAAATGCCAAAATAAATTCACAACTAGAAATTATACAAAAACAACCATTAGAAATCAAAAAGATAAACAACAATATTTCAGAAATGGATAGTGTCATAGAAGGGCTAAGGAGCAGATCTGAGACAGTGGAAGACTGGATCAGTGTAATGGAAGTCAAACACTTGGATGCAACTCTGTTCAAGGAAAACTCAGAAAAAAGAACAAAGAAAAATGAAGAGACCCTGAGAATTATGTGGGATTCAATCAAAACCAAAAATTTGTGAGTGATCAGAGTTCCAGAACAGGGGGAGAAAACAGAAAACACAGAGAGGATCATTGAAGAACTGCTGACAGAAAACTTCCCCAATGTCATGAAAGATGAAAAGCTGGACATCCAAGAAGCTCAATGATTTCCATATAGGATAGACCCCAAAAGAAAATCACCTAGGCATATCATAACCACACTCGCCAAAACCAAAGACAAACAAAGAATCCTGAGAGCAGCTCATGAAAAACAAGAAGTCACATACAGAGGAGAAACAATAAGACTAAGCTCAGATTATTCAGCAGAAACCATGCAGGCAAGAAGGCAACAGGATGACATATATAAAACCTTGAAAGAAAAAAATGGCCAGCCAAGAATAATATATCCTGCAAAACTCTCATTCAAATATGATGGTGAAATTAGGACATTTCCAGATAAACAGAAATTGAGGGACTATGTAAAAACCAAACCAAACTTATGAGAATTATTAAAGGGAGTCCTTCAATCTGAGAACAAACAACTTCAGCTCACAGGCTGAATCTAGGACGCAGGATTGTACCAGCCAGATACCAATCTAGGAAATGAACTCTCAAGGACTATCCAAAACCAAAAGAAATACAACATGGAGTCAGAGCAGTTAATCTGTAAATGACAACAACATCGGAAAAATAAAAGAGGGAATAAATGGTGTAGGTATAGAATCTTCTAATGGAGAGGAAGGCAAGGTGATACCAAGTAATAATAGACTGCTTCAAACTTAGAAAGATAAGGGTGAATTTCACGGTAACCACAAAGAAAGTTAACAAAATACTCAGAAAAATAAAGAGGAAAAACATAAAGTCTCAGTAAAAGCAAAGCCGACAAAAACAAAAGAAATGAAAAAAAAAATACACAAACAAAAGGAATTCAGCAGAGGAGAGTAAGAAGAACAAAGAAAATGTCAGCACAACAAAAAGAAAAGCACTTGAAAATGACAGCAATAAACTCACATCTATCAATAATTACATTGAATGTAAACGGCCTCAATGCACCCATAAAGAGATGGAGAGTGACAGAATGGATTAAAAAAACAGGATCCATTAATATGCTGTCAACAAGAGACACACCTTAGAAACAAAGATGTGACTTTATTAAAAATCAAAGGTTGCAAAAAATATATATAAAGCTAACAACTACTAAAAACGAGCTGAAGTGGCAAAACT
Organism: Dugong dugon; assembly: GCA_030035585.1. Taxonomy (NCBI): domain Eukaryota; kingdom Metazoa; phylum Chordata; class Mammalia; order Sirenia; family Dugongidae; genus Dugong; species Dugong dugon. The sequence continues at coordinate 43,421,680 of CM057473.1, forward strand.
AATCTCAGATAAGATAGACTTTAAAAGAAAATCCACCATAAAAGAAAAAGAAGGACACTATATAATGATAAGGCGATGATCCATCATGAAGCCATAACCATAATAAACATCTATGCACCCAAAGACAGGGCTCCAAAATACATAAAACAAACTCTAACAGTGTTGAAAAGAGAAATTTACAGTTCCACAATAATAGTAGGAGATTCAACACACCACTCTTGGTAAAGGACAGAACAACTAAGAAGAAACTCAGCAAAGATACAGAAGACCTAAAGGGCACAGTCAACCAACTTGACCTGATAGACATATATAGAACACTCCATCCAACAGCTGCAAGGTACACATTCTTTTCCAATGTACATGGAACGTTCTCCAGAATAGACCACATCTTAGGCCACAGAGAAATCCTCAACAAGATCCAAAACGTTAAGATAATACAAAGTATCTTCTCTGACCACAATGCCATCAGAGTAGAAATTAACAACAGAAAGAGCAAGGAAAAAAAATCAATTACATGGAAACCAATAATACCCTGTTTACAAACCACTGGGTAATAGAAGAAATCAGAGATGGAATCAAAAAATTCCTAGAATCAAACGAGAATGAAAACACATCATACTAAAACCTTTGGGACACAGCAAAGGTAGTCCTCAGAGGACAACTTATAGCAATAGATGCACACATCAAAAGAGAAGAAAGTGACAAAATCAAAACATTAACACACAACTCAAACAAATAGAAAAAGAACAGCAAAACAAAAAACCCCACAGCCTCCAAAAGAAAGGAAATAATAAAGATCAGAGCAGAAATAAATGAAATAGAGAACAGAAAAACAATAGAAAGAATAAACAAAACCAAAAGTTGGTTCTTTGAAAGAATCAACAAAATCGACAAACCACTGGCCAGACTGACAACAGAAAAACAGGAGAGGACACAAATAACCAAAATAAGAAATGAAATGGGGGACATTACAACAGACCCAACTGAAATAAAAAGGATCATAATAGGATATTATGAAAAACTATACTCCAACAAATTTGAAAACCTAGAGGAAATGGATAAATTTCTAGAAACACACTACCTACCCAAACTACAACAAAGTGATGTTGAAAATCTGAACAGACCCATAACAAGAGAAGAGATTGAAAATTTAATAAAATAAACTCCCAACAGAAAAAAAAGCCCTGGTGCAGATGGCTTCATGGGATAATTCTACAAAACATTCACAGAAGAGCTTGTACCAGTACTGCTCGAGCTATTTCAGAGCATAGAAGAGGAAGCAACACTTCCAAATTCACTCTATGAAGGCAGCATAACCCTGATACCAAAACCAGGCAAAGACACCACAAAAAAAGAAAATTACAGACCAATATCTCTCATAAATATACATGCAAAAATTCTTAACAAAATTCTAGCCAATAGAATTCAGCATCATATCAAAAAAATAATACACCACGACTAAGTAGGATTCATACCAGGTATGCAAGGATGGTTCAACATTAGAAAATCAATCAACGTAATCCACCACATAAAGAAAAGGAAAGAAAAGAATCACATGATCATCTCAATTGATGCAGAAAAGGCATTTGACAAAGTCCAACACCCATTCCTGATAAAAACTCTCAATAAAATAGGTATAGAAGGGAAATTTCTCAACATAATAAAGGGCATCTATGCAAAACCAAGGCCAACATCATTCTTAATGGAGAGAGGCTGAAAACATTCCCCTTGAGAACCTGAGCAAGTCAAGGATTCCCTTTATCACCACTCCTATTTAGCATTGTACTGGAAGTTCTAGCTAGAACAATAAGGCAAGAAAAAGAAATAAAGGGCATCCAAATTGGTAATGAAGATGTTAAACTGTCCCTGTTTGCCGATGATATGATACTATACACAGAAAACCCTAAAGACTCCACAGGAAATCTACTGGAACTAATAGAAAGATTCAGCAGAGGAGCAGGATACAAGATAAACATACAAAAATCAGTTGGATTCCTATATAACAATAAAGAGAATGATGACAAGGAAATCAGGAAGACAATACCATTTATAATAGCCCTTAAAAAAAAAAAAACTTAGGAATAAATGTAACCAGGGATGTAAAAGACCTATACAAAGAAAACTGCAAAACACTACTGCAAGAAACCCAAAAGGATCTACATAAATGGAAAAGCATACCATGCTCATGGATAGGTAGACTTAACATTGTGAAAATGACAATTCTACCCAGATCAATTTATAGACGCAATGCAATCCCAATCCAAATACCAACAACATTCTTCAAAGAGATGGAAAAACTAATCATTGACCTTATATGGAAAGGGAAGAAGTCCCGAATAACTAAAGCACTACTGAAGAAGAAGAAGAAAGTTGGAGGACTCACACTACCTGACCTCAGAAGCTACTATACAGATATAGTAGTCAGAACAGCCTGGTACTAGTGCAATGACAGATACATTGACCAATGGAACAGAATTGAGAACCTAGATGAAAATCCATCCACCTATGGTCACCTGATCTTCGACAAGGGCCCAAAGTCTATCAGATGGGGAAAAGACAGTCTTTTTAACAAATGGTGCTGGCAAAACTGGATATCCATCTGCAAAAAAATGAAACAGGACCCATACCTCACGCCACATACAAAAACTAATTCAAAATGGATCAAAGACCTAAATATAAAGCCAAAAACTAACAAGTTCATAGAAGAAAAAATAGGACCAACGCTACAGGCCCTAATACATGGCATTAACAGGATACAAATGATAACCATCAACACACAAACCCCAGAAGATAAGCTAGATAACTGGGATCTTCTAAAAATCAATCACCTATGCTCTTCAAAAGACTTCACCAAAAGACTAAAAAGAGAGCCTACAGACTGGGAAAAAAATTTTTGGACAGTACAAGTCAGAAAAATTTTAACCTCCATAATCTACAAGAAAATCCAACACCTCTACAACAAAAAGACAAATAATCCTATTAAAAAATGGGCAAAGGAAATGAACAGACTCTTCACCAAAGAGGACAGTCAAATGGCCAACAGACACATGAGGAAATGCTCGCGATCACTAGCCGTTAGAGAAATGGAAATTAAAACCACAGTGAGATACCATCTCACCCCAGCATTACTGGCACAAATCAAAAACATTGGAAATAACAAATGTTGGAGAAGCTGCAGGGAGATCGGAACTCTTATGGACTGCTGGTGGGCATGCAAAATGATACAATCATTTTGGAAAATGATATGATGCTTCCTTAGAAAGCTAGAAATAGAAATACTATACGATCCAGCAATCCCACTCCTAGGAATATATCCTAGAGAAATAAGAGCCTTCACTTGAAAAGATGTATGCAGACGTATGTTCATGGCAGCATTGTTCACAATAGCAAAACGATGTAAACAACCTAGATGCTCATCAACAGATGAATGGATAAACAAACTATGGTACATACACACAATGGAGTACTATGCAACAAGAAAGAACAACAATGAATCCGTGAACCATCTCATAACATGGATGAAACTGGAGGACATTATGCTGAGTGAAATAAGTCAATCACAAAAGAACAAATATTGCATGAGATCTCTATTGTAAAAACTCATGAAAAAGTTCACAAACAAAAGTAACAATCTTTGTTGGTTACGAGGGATGGGAGGGGTTGGGGGAAAATACTAAATAGGCTACAGATAAGTGGTATCTTTGGTGAAGGGTGAGACAGTACACAATACTGGGGAAACAAGCACAGCTTGTACAAGGAAAGGTCATGGAAGCCCCATAGACACATCCAAACTCCCTGAGGGACTGAATTGCTGGGTGGAGGGCTGTGGGGACCATGGTCTCGGGGAACATCTAGCTCAAATGGCATAATACAGTTTATAAAGACAATGCTCTACATTCTACCTTGGTGAGTAGCATCTGGGGTCTTAAAAGCCTGTGAGCAGCCATCTAAGATACTCCACTGGTCTCATCCCTTCGGGAGCAAGGGAGATTGAAGAGAACAGGATACAAGAAAAGATTAGTCCAACAGGACTAATGGACCACAGCTACCAAGGCCTCCACCAGACTGAGTCCAGTACAGCTAGATGGTGCCCGGCTACCACCACTGACTGCTCTGACCAGGATCACAACAGAGGGTTCTGGACAGAGCTGGAGAAGGATGTTGAACAAAATTCTAATGCACAAAAAAAGACCAGATTTACTGGCCTAGAGAAGACTGGAGAAACCCTGAGAGTATGGCCCCCAGACACCCTTTTAGCTCAGTGGTGAAGTCATTTCTGAGGTTCACCATTCAGCCGGGGAGTGGATAGCCCCATTAAACCAAATGGGACTAATGAGGCACAGCAGTCCAGGGACAAGGGCCAGAAGGCAGAAGGGGACAGGAAAGCTGGTGATAGGGAACCTAAGGTTGAGTAAGGACAGTGTTGACATGTAGTAGGTTCTTAACCATTGTCATAGAGCAACATGTGTACTGTTTAATGAGAAACTATTTTGTTCTGTAAACCTTCACTTAAGTGAGAATAGTAGCACAACTGGAAGAAAGTAATCGATGTCACGGATCTGTGCATGTAGAAATTTTTGAAATGGTGTATTTTTGGCTAGGTATATGTTAACCAAAAAAAACCAAACAAACAGTGTCCTCCAAGGCCGAGAAGGGAGCATGTTGACATGTTGTGGAGTTGTTAACCAATGTTATAAAACAATATGTGTACTGACTGTTTAATGAGAAACTATTTGTTTTGTAAACCTTCACCTAAAGTATAATAAAAAAAAATCCATAAAAAAAGAAAAAAGACCAATTGCTAGAAAAGTACGACATGTTTGGTAAAATAGAGGGTCAGCTAAAATGACGGAAATGCTCAATGAGATGGATTGACACTATTGCTACAACAATCAGCTCAAACATACCAAAGATCATGAAGATGGCACAGGATGAGTCAATGTTTCATTCTGTTATTCATAAGGTTGCCATGAGTTGGAGCTGATTCAATGGCAACTAACAACAAGACATCTAAACTATCTATCTAAACTATAGATTAACTGTTTTCACTGAATTCTAGGTCCTGGAATTAGAAAAACATTTGGATGAAGGGATAAAGAAAAGAATATTTTCCTTCTTCCTTTTAGGCAAGAGTCAGCACTAGGAATGCTTTTGAAGTTGATTAAACTTATGTTTTCCCATGATCTTTTCTGTTCTGTTGACTTCCCTTGTGTGGCTGAGATGAGTGTAGGATGGTGGTGGTGGTGTCGGTGGTGGGAGGGAACAAATTATGTTTTCATATGGAGGAACTCCACTAGAGTAGCATTCTTGGCCTTTGTCATCACCCCTCAATCACTCGACCCTAGGGATTTGAGAGAAGGACCTGACACGTGTGACTCAGCCCCTTTTGAGTCCCCACTTTGGGATCTGCATTGGTGGCCAGGTCTGTTCTCCGTAATGAGGTAAAAGGAGACAGTCCCTACAAGGAGAGTTCTGAATTGTCTAGCTTTTACAGTGACCAGGAGAGTAAGTTAATTTCACTCAGTGATGAAGTATTAGTAAGCTCTCCTGCCTACAGATCTAGGCCACATTCTCCAAACTGCTTTATCAGTAATAAAGGTAATATTTATTATATGCATGTCTTCGTGATCTAGTGCTTCTGTAACAGAAATACCAAAGTGGGTGGCTTTAACAAACAGAAATTTATTTTATCACAGTTTAGGAGGCTAGAAGTCCGAAATCAGGGTGCCAGCTCTAGGGGAAGGCTTTCTCTCTCTGTGGTCTCTTAGGGAAGGTCCTCGTCTCTTTGAGCTTCTGCTCCTCGGTGATCTTCATGTGGCTTGGCATCTCTCTTACCCTATCTCTGCTCTGCTGGCTTGTTTAATCTCTTTCATATCTCAAAAGAGATTGATTCAAGGTATACTCTACGCTAATCCTGGCCCATTAAAGTAACAAAGACAACCCATTCCCAAATGGGATTATAACCACAGGTATAAAGGTTAGAATTTACTACACATATTTTTAGGGGGACATAATTCAATCCATAACAAGCCATCTGCTGTATTTCATATCTCTCTCTCTGAAGCTCGTTTCCAACTCAAGTATAATGGAGAGAGGGGTCATTTGATTAGCCCTTAAGCCCACAGATAGAGTAAAATCTGCAAAAGCCAGAACCTGTATAAGGCGGAAACTGTAAGAGAAGGAAAACGCAAACATTTTCCACCAAAATGAGCGATAGAAAAGTGGTAAGACTACACTGTTTGAAAGGCAGAAAAACTTTTGAGACCTAGAAAAACAAGGCAGTCTCGACGAGTTCCGGCGCTCAGGCTCTCAAAGATTTCACTGTCTGTCATTCTACCCTGCCCCTCCCTGGGACATTCTATCCCCTCTAAAGGCTTCTGTCAGATAGCCTGTCTCCACAATCCCTATTAAAACTCTTTTTCAAAAGGAATCCTGGTGACACAATGGTTAAGCATTCAGCTGCTCACCAACCAGCAGCTGAAAAGACCTGGCAATCTGCTTCCGTAAAGATTACAGCCTAGGAAACCCTATAGGGCAGTTCTACTCTGTTCTATAGAGTCAGTATGAGTTGAAATCAACTCCATGGCACACGACAACATTCTTTTAGAGCATATGCTCTGGGTACTGATCACAATCAGAACTTTACGTTTGTGTAGTACTTTACAGTTTGCAAAGGTTTAACAATCACTTATTATATTATTTGATCTTCACAACCACTCTGTGGGGTAAATAGGGTAGAAATCACACCATTTTGTAAATGGCAGATCTCAAGAGGGTTTAGAAGACAGCCTGCAACAGAGTCAGGAAGTGGTGGAGTTTGGTCTGATGTTACTTCTGACTCCAAATCCTGTGCTGTTTTCCTTCCACCCCATAAATGTCTGAATGACAGGCAGGACATTTCCTTGAGATATTTTTACCTTTAAAAGAGGATGCTTATTAACTCAAAAGAAACTCTTGATGGAACACAGGAAGATTGTGTACAACACAATCAAATAGAAAAAATTCAAATAGTGTGGACTCATGTGTAGCAGGTGGAGGGTGGGCGATGTAGATTTTTTGGGGCAAAAGGACCAGATGGAGGTGAAACAACATTACTTCAGTGCCTCTTTCTCCTTACCTAAAAACAAAACAACAACAACAAAGCCTTTCCCTTTTCCCTTGTTTTTCTTTATCTGTTGCCTTTCACTTAACATGTTATCTCAATCATTGCTATTCAAGGTGTGGGCAATGGATCAGCAGTATCAGCAACACCTAAGAACTTGTTAGAAATGCAGAATCTCAAGTTCCATCTCAGATCTACTGAATCAGAATCTACATTTTAGCAAGATCCCAGATAATTTGCATGTACTGATTGCTGTGTACTGGTTTAAAGCCCCAGTTTTCTCACACCTGCACAGCAGCCACTGTGGGTATGTATGTGTCAGGGACGCACACTCAGATGCTGTCGAAAAAGGAAGCATCTGCAATAAAACAAAATCAGCTCCTATTAGGGCTTTGACTTGGAGGATACACAAAGGAAAACAATGAAGTTAGCATCACAGGAGATCTGAACTGCCCCGGCAGCTTTGTTGGCTGTGACTTGTTTGGCAAATTGCTTTACTTCACTAAAACTCAGTTTCTTCATTTAGAAAACGTAGACAATAATTTCTGCAAGGCTTACATCAGGGAGTTGGCGTGAGGGTTCAGTGAGAGAAGAGGATATAAAAACACCCGAGAAGCATGAAATGCTCTCACTATAAGGATAAAAAGTATTAAATAATGTTTTGGGTGCATATAAATGCTCATATAAGAATTTCTTGAATGAATGTGAATATAGTTCATTAAAACAAAACAAATTATATATGGTCTCTCAAGTACAGGCTAGCAAAGGAATGAATGAATTTGACTGGTTGGGCTTCTGAAGTACAATCTCTTACGGCAGTTCTCATAACAGGGGACTGGTGCCTAAGTCCTTTGTGAAATGGAGCAGGTAGAGATCCATCTATCCATATTTATTAAGCACTGTCACAAAAAAAGATGTGCTAATCTTTAGAGCCCAGAAGGGACCTTATTCCCAGCATACTCTAAGGAGAAGAACCTTCTTTATGCTCTGCCACCCTTCCAAGTGGCAGGAAGAGAAAAATAAATCCTTGCTCTTGGTGCAGAGAAATATGATATTGCTTATTGCTTGAGAGTACAACTTTCTGGGAGCAAATCCTGATTCCTCTTTAGCTGTGTGACCTTGGCCACACACTTCAGTTTCACCTCTGTAAAATGATGAGGACCAAGTGCCAGATCCTTAGGGTCATTATGAGAAGTAAATGACATAATATATTTGAAGGGGATTAGTTAGCATAATGTCAGCGTATAGTAAACACTCATTTCATGTTAGTTATCATTATGATTATTAACATCCACTTTAAAAGCTGTGGTTTGTGCACAAATTTCTATTCTATTCAAGGGGTAGAGTCAAGGTCCAGGAGAAATTCTTCCCGCAAAAAACCAAAAAAAACAAAAATCCCCTAGAATATGTGAAAGAGGATGCTGAGGAAAACCAGCCAGGACAGAGCAGAAATTAAAGCTCAATTAAGTTGTCACCATGCTGTAAGCTTTCATCTTGCCAAAGCATATGGACTTAATACAAGGACTTACGATGTTGTCAGAGGGTTATAGATGAGGGTAGTCTTGTTCACACTCCAAAGGGATCAGACAGACAAAACAAGTCAGTACCTTCTCTCTCTTCCTGAATTGTTTCCACTCTTTCACTGTGGTGAGGTAGATAATTCATGGCTGCATACTCAATGACTGACAGGAACACGAAGAGGGAGCTGACCCACAAGTACACATCCATGGTCTTGACGTACAACATTTGGGGCATGGAGGCACTCACGCCCGTGATGATCATGGACATGGTCAGCACCGTGGTAATTTCTGCCCTTCAGGAAGAGTAACAACCTCAGTCAAAAAACCACTGAGATCCAGGATCTGGTGCTGTATTACACCAGCTGACACGTTTCCAGAACAACTTCAGTCTGGTGAACAAAAAAATCAGGAGGGAAATTCTTGCATGCTAACCTAGTACATATCTTGAGCCTAGGTAAGAAGCTCTTCTTGGATTTTTCTTTCCATCTCTTTTTCTTGCCCTTGCGCCTATTATTCATAATGTTTCCTTTTCTCCATCCCAGGAGTTTTGTACCAGCTTACAGACTCAGGAATGTCTTTCAGGACTCATCTGCTTCCTATTCTCAGATGCCCTCAGATCTGCTTCCCAACCATCCCAGAAAGGTAAAAATGTACTCTGTTTTAAAAACTCTTCTGGGAAAGAAATTCCAAATCCATTTCCACTAACCTTTTCCATTATTGTACAATTCTTACTGCTAATAAATTGTCTTCCCTCAATCTTTCATGTGCCAGAGTGAGCCCATTTCTTCTTGAGTGATCCTTAGGAGCATTAAAGATTGCTATTCTCTATGTCATGATTTCATACAAAATATTTGAATGCTATCATCATTGCTATCGCTTTGTCTTTGGTTATCAAAATTACAGTTCAGTTGAGATTCAGAGCATTTAAGCGTGCTGATGGAGGCTCAGTTCTTTATAAACGTTTACTGAGCAACTGCTAAATGGGTGTCACTTTTCCACCCATTCCTTCTCCTCTATGCTTTGCCCTGCCCTGTTTTTTTCTAGATCTCTGGGTGGCACAGTTTGTGCCCAGCTATTAAATGGAAGCTTGGCAGTTTGAATACACCCAGAGGTTCCATGAAAGAAAGGCCTGGCAATCCACTTCCTTAAGATCACAGCCATTGAAAACCCTGTGGATGCAGTTCTAGTCTGACATACATGGGACGCCATGAGTTGGCTCAATTCCATGGGCAAGGAGTTTGTCTTTCTCTTCCCTTTCCTCTCCCTTCTCTCCTTCCCTTGGTTTCTCTTCCCTCCTCCTTCCTATTCCCTCCCTTCTTCCTCTTCCTTCTCCTTTCTTGTTCCCCCCTTTCCTTTCTATTCCTTTTTGTTCCCTTTTCTTTCCTTTCCTTTCTTTGTTCTCTGGCATCAACAATAGAGGTGAAGAGATCAGGGTTCTGGGGGACAATGGAGGAAGAAGTGACTCTGAGATTTCCTTAATAAAATGCTGGCCACTGGAAGGGCTATTCCGTGTCTACACAAATTTCTGAGGGAAATCATAGTAGTACTGCCTGGAGATAAAGTATAATATTATAAATATTTGAAATGTACACTGGCTGGGGTGGTTTTATTTCCCACCAGGGAGGCACAAATGGAATCCTTAATGATTTTTATAAGTTATGAGGACATTTTAATATCAACAGACAGAGTTCCAAACAGCAGGAAGAATACCGTGATTTACTCCCAAATGTACAGACTCAGCATGCAGACAGCTTTCACCAACATATTTCTATCTTTCTTACATTAATTCTGTGAGGTTCATGCAAGGGAGCCCCATATCAAAGCCGACATCTCTACGGAGTCATTCAATTTCAGATGAGAAGTTTTCGTTTGATGATCAATGCCAACACAACTTGACAATATGACAACCACATGGGAGGGCCCAGCATCTCACCTTCACACTGATTTGAACTCCAGAGTAAGAAACCTAAATGCTATTCTAGGTTATCAAACACAGACCACTGTCTCAGTGAGTCCCAGGCATCCCCTGAACAATGGTAATACCAACGATCTGCATACAGGTGGATGCTGTTTGCATATTTTCACTCTCAAAAACACCTGCTACATAAATAGGGATATGTGAGATTTTTATTAACATTATAGGTGTGTAGCTGAAGATTATTAAATAACACTTGCTTCCTTTTATTGAATTTTTACCCACCATAATCCTAGGTAAATATTATTAGCCGCACGTTGCTGGAAAGAAATACGAGTTTAGAGTAGTTAAATAATTAACCTGAGTTTTGTCAGGAGCAAGATTTGAACCTCTCTCTGAGTACACAAGCTATGCTTTATATATGCAGTGTTGCCTCTCATTCCAGGCTTGTAAAGGGAATTTCCTTTTATTTTTAAGATAATAAACCAACCTCTGTCTATGGAGCATCTCAGAGGCAAGATGTTACGAATTGTGAAATTATGTCAGGTGGCATGAAGGTACTTTTCAACTGACCAAAAGTCTTTATTTCCTTCAAAATTTCAGCAGTAAAACTAACAAATATTCCTACTTACTAGCTTACCTTGTTAATTCAAAAATTTTAATTTTTTTAAATTACTAGTTTTCTAAGATATGCAAGATAGAACTTGTTTTTTTATAGATAGTAATATGGGGCTTAGTGGAAAAAATAAGGGTTTACAACAAACACACAAGTTTACATGCTGGAAAGGTTTTGTCATATATTTTAAATTGTTGACTACTGGGCTAATAAAAAGGAACTGCTTTATCTGTATTTCTCAGACAGCAATAAAACATCAGTCATTTTCTTTAAAAGGATGCTTAGTCTAGCTAATTTACTATAGCTTTATTTATTTTGAAACCAGAATTCAAGAGCAATAAAAAAGAAATAGAATTCGAGAGTAGGAGGGAGGGATTATTAGGTAGGGGGAGTGAATGATGAGAAACTGATATATCAATTCCCAAAGCAGTAGAAATTGAACTGAGAAGTATTACAGCTATGTTAAACACACTTATATCTTGAACCACCCCTCAGAAATATATTAATCTCAACAAGTAGTATTCCTTTCAAACCCATTAAAGTTAACATCCCTATAAAGGAGTTTTGAATTATACGAAGTGACCATTTAGTCAAAGAAAGGTCATGTACTGGGATTAGAAAATTATCTTCCCACTTACAGATATTGCTATGCATAGTCAGGATAAATTCTTGGTGATAGTCTTAAGAGAAGATATTTAGTTTTGCCATTTGGCTTAGTGCCCCTGAGCCCTTACAGCTGCACCATATTAACTCCTAAGGATTTATGGGGAACAGTGGTTAAGAGCTCGGCTGCTAACCTAAATGTCGGCACTTCAAATCCACCAGCTGCTCCTTTGAAGCCCTATGGGGCAGTTCTACTCTGTATTATAGGGTCACTATGAGTTGGAATTGACTCGACAGCAACAGGTTCGTTCGTTTGTTTGTTTGTTTGTTTTTGGTTTTAAGGACCCTTCAAGGAGCCCTAGTGGCTCAGTGGTTAAGTGCTTGGCTATTAACCAAAGGTTGACAGTTTGAACCTATCAGAGGCTCTGTGGGAGAAAGATATGGCAGTCTGCTTTCATAAAGATTATGGACTTGGAAATCCTATGGGGAAGTTCTACTCTGTCCTATAGGGTCAATATGAGTCAGAATCAACTCCATGGCAATGGATCGGCAATGGGTCGGCAGTAGGTCGGCAATGGCTAAGGACGCTTTGGAGTTCCCATGTTGTGCCAAGGGTTAAAGTGCTCAATTACTAACCAAAAGGTTGGAGGTTTGAGTCCACCCAGAGGCACCTCGGAAGAAAGGCCTGGTGATCTAATTCCCAAAAATCATCTATCGAAAACCCAATGGAGCACAGTTCTACTCTGACATTTGTGGGGTCACCATGAGATGGAGCTGACTCTGACAACTGGTTAAGAACCCTTCAGCCTGGGGAGAATTATTTATCTTTATGTTTTCATTGGCCATACATGATGGAGGGGTTAATTGTTAGGTATGATACTGGTGGGGCAGACAGGACTCACTTATAGAACTATCGTGCTTGTTCATCCCTTCAGTAGCTGAAGGGATGGGAATCATTCTTTTGAAGAGACTGGTATCTATAGTCACCTTTAAATGAGTGAAAACCTTTCCTTGTAGGCCTGGGCAGAAAGAAAATAATAAGCTATGTGACAGTAAGAAAGATGGGTTGGATATTCCAACACTGCTCTATAGTCAGAAAGTAACAACTATCTTCCCACAAAGATGGATCCAGAGCCAGCAACTGGAGCTAGAAGTTTTGCTGACCTCTCTGATGACTGAATGAATTGCTCTTGTCTCGTTCTCAAAGTATTCACTTTTCCAGGCATATGGCATGTCCTCTGTTGGAAGGCATTTTTCTTTATGAGTAACTACAGGCTTGAAAGCTTTGGTTGTCTTTCTCTGCCTTATCTGTTTCCAGGTAAATGAACCCACTACTTAATACACTGTACAGGGAATGGCATACCCCATGCAGAGGGACCAGGGAGCAGTGATGGAGGGAAGAAAAAGAGGGTGATGGAAGGGAGAGGAGAAAGTACAATACTTCTCTTCACTCCATTAGGGTTAAAACATCCCTGAACAGCTTTAGAATAGTCCCATACTCTCTCCACACAAAACCAAATGGAGGCATATAATGGTATGTTTAACCCATCATACATTCCAATTTAGGATACAGCTATTACCTCTTATGAGGATGCCTTCATCACAATAGATATTTCTACGCTCTTCAGCCTCTAGTGTTCTTTATCATGGAAGGGGAGTAATCTGAAACATGACAAATGTGGAAGGGTATTAACCAGCTAATGAATCATTCTTTATCGCTTCCAGTTAGTAACAATACACAGCTATTAAAGAAAAAAACATGATAGGCTAAACACTGCTCAATTTAACAACTATGTATTGAGCATGAAACACATGCAGGGCACTTTGCTAGTCACTGCAGGAAAGGAAAAGACTGCAATAAAGGCCCTTGTCCTTAAGAAGCTCACATTCTAACAGAGGGGATAAACTACCCGCACCCTATAGTTACAAGGAAATAGAGGAAGTAAGGTACCTTAGAAGCAATACAAAGCACTAGGGCAGGTCAAAGATGGAAGAGATCCAGTAAAGGCTTCAGGGCCGTGGAGAGATGTCAGGATTTTGACAGAGAGACACCGGTAGGGAAGGCTTTCTAGGCAGACTAAGAGCCAGAACAAATGTGCATAGGTGAGATAAGCAGTTAAGGGTAGGGGTCTGTTTGAGAGCATTGAATATTCAAATTGCCTGATGCTTAGAGTAAGTATATTGGGGCAGAGGTAGGGTTGCAGATTTAGCAAGTAAAAATACAGGACATCCAGTTAAATTTGAATTTTAGATAAACAACAAATAATCTTTTTTAGTATAAGTATGTCCCGTGTGATAGTTGGGACATATTTATACTAAAATAGTATTAGTTGTTGTTATGGATGGAATTATGTCCCCCCAAAATATGTGTTCCAAATCCTCACCTCTATGCCTGTGGTTATAATCCCATCTGGGAACGGGTGGTCTTTGTTATGTTAATGAGCCAGGATTGGAGTAGGGTGTATCTTGAGTCAATCTCTTTTGAGAAATAAAACAGATTAAACAAGCGAGCAGAGCAGAGATGAAGGAAGACAGAAGCCAAGCCAAATGGAGATCTCCAAGGAATCAGGAACAGAAGCTGAAGAGACAAAGGCCTTCCTCCAGAGCCAACAGACAGAAAGCCTTCCCCTGGAACTGGCATCCTGAATTTGGACTTCTAGCCTCCTAAACTGTGAGAAAATAAATTTCTGTTTGTTAAAGCCATCCACTTGTATTGTTTCTGTTGTAGCAGCACTAAATAACTAAGATAGTGATTTATCTAAAATTCAGATTTATCTGGGTGTCATATATCTCATCTGGAAACCCTCAGGGGGCACCTTAGATTCCAAGCTGAGAGTATTTACTTCAATGGCATTTGAGAAGAGGGGAGCATTGTGATCACACTTGCATTTTAGAACTATTACTCTGGTGACGGCTGAACTGCAAGAAGAGCAGGAAACGAAACGAGCAGTTACAAGCCCATACTACAGCTCTGTGTAGAGCAGTAAAAGGTGCTCCTTCCTCTGAAGGATGCCACCCCAAACCAGGTCTCCTGGAGCTTGAGATGAATTTCTGTTCCCCACTCACCCCTGGGCTGGATGCTATAAAGCCAGATTTGAGGACGAATTATGAAGAAGACTAATTCTAAAGATTTAGGTACCCTATAGCCACAATTCTCAAAGTGTGGTCTGTGAACCCCCTAGGGGTCTCTAAGACATTTTCAGAGGTTCTGTGTGGTGAAAAAAGTAGCCCTGGTTGCACAGTGGTTAAGTGCTCGGCTGTTGACTGAAAGGTCAGTGGTTCGAACCCCCCAGTAGCTCTTCGGGAAAAAGATGTGGCAATCTGCTCCCATAAAGATTTCAGCCTTGGAAACCCTATAGGGCAGTTCTACTCTGTCCTATAAGGTCGTTATGATTCGGAATCTACTGGACAGCAATGGGTATGGTATGGTGAAAATAATCATGTTGTTTAGTTGCCATCAAGTCAACTCAGACCTGTGGTGACTTTATGTATGACGGAACAAAACGCTGCCCAGTCCTGCACCATCTTCATGATCGTTGATAATAATACGAAGACATTATTCATCTTTTTCTCTGTGTTGGCATTTGCACTGATGGTGCGAAAGCAAAGGTGGGTAAAACTGCTGGTGGCTTAGCGTTAAATGAACCTACTAGTCACAGTATTCCACACCTCTGAACTCTCACAGTTAAAGAAAAAAAAAAAGCGGTAAAAATTATTAATTTTATTAAATTGCAGCCCTTTGGCACATGCCTTTTTAATATTCTGTGTGATGAAATTAGAAGTACTATATACAAAGCACTTCTCTATACCCAAGTACAACTGCTGTCTTGAGGAAAAGCACTCAGGCAACTGAGTTGTGAGCTGAGCTAGTGGCTTTTTAAGATGGAACGTCATTTTCGCTTGAAAGAACAACTGGCAGACAAACTATGACTGCTCACACTTGGGTATTTGGTAGACATTTTCTGAAAACTGAGTGAAGTAGCCTCAGGGAAACAATTAACAGTATTTGTTGCCAATGATAAAATTTCAGCTTTTAGGCCCAAATTATAATTTTTTTAAACTTGTATCCATCACTGTGAGCTTGACAGCTTCCCACTACCTCAAGACCTTTTTCTTTTTTTTTTTTTTGGATTTTATTGTGCTTTAAACTTCAAGACTTTTTGATGAGAATTGTGGTGATATTAACAAATGTAATTTTTTTTGATATTCTATAATGAGTTATATAAATATTTGGAAGCTCTGTATAACTCAGTGAACCAATAGTCTCCAAATGACTGACGCATGGGCAAAGGATCTGTTCGAAGTGCAAAATAGACCTAAGGATTTTAATCCAATAGAATATAAAAAATTCATTAACAAGGTTTCAGATTCCACATTGCAACTAATTGTTAAGAAACTGTAAATTTTAGCATAGTGTCAAATAAGAGTATTCACAATAATCTGAAAAGACTGTTAAAACATCACTCTCTTTTCAGTTCAAATCCACCAGCCACTCCTTGGAAACCCTATGGGGCAGTTCTACTCTGTCCTGTAGGGTTGCTTAGTTGGAATTGACTCGATGGCAACAGGTTCTTTTTTTTTTTCCCCCCAACTACTTACTTATCTGTGAGACCAGATTTCTTCCTGTGTTTCAACCAAAACCTGTTGCAACAGACTGAATGCAGAAGCAGATATAAGCATCCATCTATCTTCTATAAAGCCAGACATTAAAGGTTTGCAGAAATGTATAACAATGCTACGCTTCTCACTAAACATTTAAATTATTTTTCATATAACTTGTTATCATGTTTACTTAGAATAAGTTTATTGTTATCTTTAAATTAATTGTTTTTTTAATTTTTAATATTTTGAAATTCTGTTTTAATTTCTAATATATCAAACGGTACAGAGAGAGTGAAAAAAGAGCAACTGAGTAAAGGCAAGTGAATTTGGTAAAGGGGTAGTCATCGGAAGCTTCCAGAAAATCAAGTAGCTCAGCACTAGGGAGAAACAAGTAGAGAAGAAGGCAAAGTATCTTTGGAGAAAACTGGACAGTAGTCGTAAGCAGAAGCCTGGGAGGGTAGCAGAGTGATAAGAATACCGCAGTTAAAGAAGAGAAGGAGGGCTTCTGATTTGCATACCATTTTATATAAATCTGCATAGTAATTTCCTAACCCTAAGGGATCAGATGTCAAGGCAAGAAGCACAGAATTTCAGGGGCAACTTAAATGCATTTTAATTTTCTCTATTCACCCATAACCTACTAGGAAACCAGTTTTTATTGCTGTCATTTTCAAAGTGCAAAAACCGAGCAGTTAGCTTTAGGAGCCCAGTCAAAAATCATGCTCATAAACGTTTAGAGCCTGAGTGTCCTTCTCATCCTGTCTAGAGGGCTCGAAACAAACCTTTAGTTTCCTGTCTGGCCAGAGCTGGCCCCACTGCAGTACTGAGGTCAGGTCAGGGCACTGATGCTCTGACGTAAACCAAAACCAAACTCACCGCCGTCCGGTGGATTCTGACTCATAGGGACACTGTAGGACACAGTAGAACTGCCCAATAGTGTTTCCTAGGCTGTAACCTTTAGGAAGCAGTCTGTTACTTCTTTCTCACGCAGAGAGGCTGGTGGGTGGGAATCTCCTACCTTTCAGTTCGCAGCCAAGCACTTAACCACTGTGCTGCCAGAGCAATTTCTCTGATGTAAAGACACCATCAAAATAATTTAAGTACCCGTTCAGAATGGTATGTTTTCCTTGAAGATATTTAAAGCTCTAATGCTTATAGATTCAAACTTTTAATAAAGGCAAGAAGTGAACACATTATTAATATTAATAACAATTTATGTCTTTCAAATGCTCGCTTGAAATATGCATATAATTTGCGAACACTATCTTAAAAACCACCCTTTCTGGAATGAATTGTGTGATAATTACAGTGCTTGTGAACCACTTCCACTTATACCAATCTTCTCTCTGGATACAGCATTGAACTACCAACCTTTCGGATAGTAGCCGACACTTAACTATTTGCGCTACCCAGGGACTCCTAACGAGAGTGTATACCTCTAACTATCCCTAGTACACCAGTCCCTTTTCCTTTTCCTCTCCTCTTATCACCTCTTTTTATTTACCTCTTGTCATGGTTTGAATTATATCCCCACAAAAATGTGTGTATCAGTTTGGCTAGGCCATGATTCCTGGTACTGTGTGATTTTCCTGTATGTTGTAAACCTGCCTCTATGATGTTAATCAGGGAGGATGGGTGGCAGTTGTGTTAGTAAGGCAGGACCTGATCTACAAGACTGGATTGTGTCCTGAGGCAATCTCTTGAGATATAAAAGACAGAAGTGAGCAGTGAGTAATGGCTTTTGAGTGTGCTGATGGAGACCTCATACCATCAAGAAAGCAGTGCCAGGAGCACAGCGTGTCCTTTGGACCCGGGGTCCCTGCGCAGAGAAGCTCCTAGTCCAGGGAAACATTGATGAGAAAAGCCTTCCCCTGGAGCTGACACCCTGAATTTGGACTTTTAGCCTACCTTGACTGTGAGGAAATAAACTTCTCTTTGTTAAAACTATCCACTTGTGGTATTTCTGTTATGGCAGCACTAGATGACTAAAACACCTCTCTTCTAGACCTCTCCTCCCATATTAACATTTCACAAATATGCGGGAAGATTTACCCAGAGAAACTCTTGCAGGAACAACTCTTCTGTTAATCTGAAAGGAAACCCATAAAAGCATCACCATCAACATAGCTGGGAAACAAGTTTGCAGCAGGGGTGGATTAACAAGTAAGCAAGGTACAAACGGGTTTACAGTAAGAAAGGCACACACGGGCTTAATTGTTTGCTTACCAATCTGTAGTGCACCAATTCGCAACGATTTCACCACATCTTTGATTGTACACTACGGATCAGTAAGGAAGCACAAGTAAGCCCGCGTGTACCTTGCTTACTGGGTAATCTGTCCCTGTTTGCAGTACAAAGAAGAAAATATGCTTTCTTAGCACAAAGTTGATGAAAAGTCTATTGTACCAACCTGTGTGAAAAAGCCAGTTTCTATTAGAACAAGTTTCCTCTTGGAAAGACCACACTTTGTGAAATAACACAACTCTTTAGACTCTGAGCTCTTAAGGGACATAAACCCAAAAAACCAAACCCGTTGCCATCAAGTCTGACTCCTAGTGACCCTATAGCAGAGAGTAGAACTGCCCCATAGGGTTTTCAAGGTTGTAATCTTTACGGAAGCAGACTGCCACATCTTTCTCCTGCAGAGCGGCTGGTGGGTTCAAACCACCGATGACCTTTCAGCTAGTAGTCATAGTAGTCAACACTTAACCACTGTGCCACCAGGGCTCCTTTAGGGCACATGGAACTTAATGTATTTATCTTTGTTTCCCCAGCACAAGCACAGGACCTAAATCTAAACTGGGCACTCTATAAACGTTTGTTGAACAGAATGTTAGTTTACTTAATTGTGTGACTCAAAGATCCTTGAAAGTCCACGCCTTTGTGGTTCAGGGATGAGTGGTAACTATATTTTGTGGGATGGCCTTTAAAGATCTTTCTAAGCATTATCTTGTGTTTGCAGTGTTTCTGCATACCTTCAATAAATGACCCATGACTACATGAAATAGCCAATAAACCATCTATTAGCTATGATAAATGAAATGTAGCATTTTATCTGAAGATCATTAGAGCCCTATTTGGGGTCAAGACAGCTAGGGATTCAGAGAGGTAAGGAGATCCATAAACTGTTTTCATCTTTTCAAAAAGTTTCATGGGAACCATAATTTGTCAATGCTAAATCTGTAAGAAGTAACCAAATGATGGTGTTTTTTTTGCTTCTTGTTGGAATTATATACTCATGCTGGTAATATTGATTAATTCATGCTGATCAAAAGCACCAGTTGTGATCACATCCATGCACACGTTTTGCTTCAGATTTCCCTTTTCACATTGGATGCAAGGAAGTTTAAAGCCAATTTTTTGGGCCATCTATAAGACTTTGGAGCCCTGGTGGCACAGTGGTTAAGAGCTTCGCAGCTAACAAAAAGGTCAGCTGTTCTAACCCACCAGCTGCTCCTTGGAAACCCTGTGTGGCAGTTCTACTCTGTCCTATAGGTTCACTATGAGTCATGATCGATTCAACGGCAACAGGTTTTTATAAGACTTCTAAAAGTCCCTGGGTAGCACAAATGGCTAAATGCTTGACTACCAGCCAAAAGGTTGGTAATTCGAACCCACCCAGAGGAACCGCAGAAGACCAACCTGGCGATCTGCTTCTGAAGGGTCACAGCCTTGAAAACCCTACAGAGCAGTACTACTCTGCAAGCATGGGGTCACCATGAGTCAGAATCAACTCCACGGCAATTAACAACAACAATATGACTTCTAGGAGGTACCATTCTATAATAAAGAAGCTTACACCAGGTTCCATTTAATATTTCACCCTTGCTTTTCATTTTTTTCTCACACATTTCTAATTCATATTGTCTTGCTTTATTTCATATTAACTGTGATGCTAATCTTATTAACTCTTTAATGAAGCAAGATAATAAATACTCAAATGAGTAAAAATGAAAGTACACCTGTTATGACTAAGTGGGAAGATGAATTTTTCATGATAAACGCAGTTTACTCAGGAGATAAAATTATTCAAACACAGAGACTGTAGGTTAAAAATGATAAAATAAAATTATATGTGTTGCAAAGTTAGAAAATCCTTATACTAGTTTCAGTAGCAATTTCTTAAGAAATCCCAAATGGCAAACCTGTTAGATGTATCACTTAAGTATTTAGGCATTCACCCTATGACATACACCTAGCCAGCCCACACTCAGCAGGCTCACTCTGCTCCTAGTAACCTATTCTTAATTAAGCGTTAATTGTCTATCTTTTCCCTACCTCATTCTGAGGTTCTCTCTCACAGTCAGCTGATACATGCCTGGGAATGCCAAACAATTTAATTGCCAAGAATAGAATGAAAGATGCACCACATAATGCATTACTTAGTCCAAATACACATTTTTAAAAAAATAATATTTTATTGTGTTTTTGGTGAAGGTGTACACAACAGTTTGGATCCCATTCAATAATTTCTACACAAGTTGTTCAGTGATATTGGTTATATTCTGCACAATATCTGAACATTCTCATTGCAGTATTTTGTTCTGTTTTTTCCCTTTCCATTAATCTAGTTTTCCTGCCCCCTTACATTCTCATCTTTGTTTTAAAGTAATTTTTGACTGTTTGGTCTCATACAGGTGATTTTTTAAAGGAGCACAGTACTTACAAGTGACGTTCATTATTTTTTGAACCAATTTACTATGTAGCTACAAGGTGACCTCAGGGGTTAGTTTCGGTTCAAGGTTTGAACAGTATCGCAGGGCAATAGTCTCGTGGAGTCCTCCAATCTCAGTCCAGTAGGTCTTTTTTCTTAAGGAATTTGAGTTTTCGTTCAACATTTTTCTCCCATGCTATCATGATCCATCTATTGTGGTAGCTGGGCACCATCTAGTTCTTCTCCGACTTAAAGCGACCCTATAGAACAGAGTAGAACTGTCCCATAAGGTTTCCAAGGAGCAGTTGGTGGATTTGAACTGCTGACCTTCGGGTTAGCAGCTGTAGCTCTTAACCACTGCGCTGGTATACATTATTTTGTAAGCTACTTAATGTTTTGTATTATCCGTGTGTTATGGATTGAATTGTGTCACCTTAAAAGATATGTTGAAGTCCTAACCCCTGGTACTTGTGAATGTGACCCTGTTTGGAATAGGGTCTTTGAAGATGTTAGAAGTTAACATGAGGTCATATTGGAGTTAATCCCATCTAAGTAGTGTTCTTATAAAAAAGAAGCGTCAGAGAGAGACAGACGGAAAATGGCCATGTGAATATGGAGTTATGTTGTAGCTGCAAGCCAAGGAACATGTGGGGCTACCAAAAGCTGGGAGAGACAAGAAAGTTCTTCCTCCTAGAGCCTTCAGAGAGATAACATGGCCCTGCTGACAAACTGATATCAAACTACTAGCTTCCAGAACTGTGAGATAATAAATTTCTCTTCTTGTAAGCCATTCACTTTGTGACACTTTGTTGTGGCCCTAGAGAACTAATACACCATGTCATGGACCCACTTTATTACTGTGTGCAATTGAAAGTTTTTATTACAGCTGTAGAGTGGGAATAATAGCATCACTGAAATTAGAGCTTCGCACGTGTAATCATTGTGAGGTTAAAAGAGACAATGAAAAGCTGTAAAAGCCCTTAATAAAGAAAGACACTGTTGATGTATATGATTTTCTGTTCATTATTATATCTTGGAATAAAATTAGGCAACAACAATTGTTCTTTACTCAGAAATTCCTGAATAATTGTTTTCTTTTAAGAAGCAAGGCAGGAGAACTATTGCCCTGTCTTGTGTTTCTGCTGGGAAGGGAAGACTAGGGGTGGTCTCATGCCTGGAGATGCAGGCTGGGAGGAGGCCCCTTTACCTGCCAGCAAAGGGGGTGCTTCCTTGGAAGGATGTACAGCCCCAGTTTGGGTAGTATAATAACCATTCTGATTCCAGTTTTGATGTTGAACTGTTGGCTACTTTATAAGCCCCACTACTTGCCTGGTCCTCCTGTCCCAAATCTGGGCAAACTGATTAAAAAAAAAAAAGCCCAGGTGCTCCCTCTGTTGGTGCAAATGAGGAAGTTTAGATCATTCAAGCCCTAGGCAAGGGGCGAACCCTCAGCCCTGCGCTACCCGCCACCCACCATAAAACCCCAAGCAAGTCACCTCTCCCCATTCTCCTCTCAAGCCATTTTCAGACCTGCTTGGGAACCTGCCCTGCTCTGCACAAAGCCTCGTGATGTGAGTAATAAATCTCCTCGTACCCTCTTGGTGCATGTGTGGTGTCATCAGTATTGAAATCTGAACCAATTTTTTTCGTCCCTGGTGGTGGTGGGGGTTCTGACCTGCCTTCCCCAGGTGACTACAATGGTGGAAAGAAGGAGAGTTTACGAAACAGAGAAAAGTGTTGGAGAGTTGGCAACCAGAAAAATGGAGGAGAGAGGCAGTGGTTGGAGAGTCAGTCCCAATGCAAGATTCAAGAAGATTTGTACAAAAAAAAAAAAAAAAGATTTGTATGCCTGGGCACTCTCACCTTTAATGGCCTGTTGATCCGAAGTCCCTAGTCTGTGTCGAAAGGATCAAGATGATGTGCTAATGAAAATGTTGATGATGATAACAGCTACTAAATACTGTTGAATAGGAAAACTAATAACAGACGTCTTACTTTGATTTTGAGGTTTTTCTTACACAGAAAACCAAATATTAACCATAAAAAGCCTGACTCAAACTGCAAATGCCTGCCAGAAACTGCTCTATAGCAATGTAAATTTGTCTTATCCTGCTAGAAAAGGATAGTTGTCAAACCAAACCCATTGCCATGGAGCCAATCCCAACTCAGAGGGACCCTATAGGACAGAGTAGAACTGCCCCACAGGGTTTCCAAGGAGCACCTGGTGGATTCAAACTGCCGACCATTTGGTTAGCAGCCCTAGCTCTTAACCACTCTGTCACCAGGGTTTCCAGTTGTCAAACCATTACCTCCTAATTTAAATCTCAAAAAGCCTCTTGGTTGCTTGTGGGTGGAGGGTCAAATTATGAGCAGCCAGGCCAGAAGTCAGCTGATACCAGTTTGTTACCCAAAGCAGGTCTTGCATGTTGCAGCTTGTCTTCAATAAAGACACACTGAGGAGGGAGGAAGAGCATTTATTGCAAGTTCTCAGGCATCAAGCTCTCTGAACGAAGGGAGGCAGAACGTTTTATGCTCTCACAAGAAAGTGCATACAAACATTATGGACTATATAGGTTATCACAGTGCGCAATAAGACAAATTGTATTTTTTTTTCCTTGGCATGTAGGCTAGTAAATTGGGTTTGACTGGCTTGAGCCACATGTAGCGCTTTGAGGACAATGGAGAGGAGGGGCATGTTTTGCTTGCTTTGAGCAGCTGCTAATTGAGCCACACTCAGCACTATCACTTAAGGTTTTGTTTGATAATGGACAGGAGGAGCAGATCTTGCTTGATAATCTTTAAGCAGCTCCTGGCTGTGCTGACTATCAAGTTGATCTCAGTAAAGGGAGGAGACAGAGTTCAATCAATCATGTTAAGATTAGCCAGTGGTTGACCTATATTTTTCTGGAGGCTGTCCTCTTTATAAGCACCATTGTACTTAGCCCCTGCAAGCAATTTGCTTTTTCTGGAATCAAAATGGCCTCCCTATATGCATACAGAATAAATGCTCAGACTAAACCTTAAGTTCAAATTTTAGTGAGTTTTGATTATTTTTAACATTACTATTTATTGATCTCTTACTATGTGGCAGATAGTATTCTAAGTATGGAGTGCTGGTGGCACAGTGGTTACGAGCTCAGCTGCTAACCAAAAGAACGACAGTTCGAATCCACCAGCTCCTTGGAAACCCTATAGGGCAGTTCTACTCTGTCCAATAGGGTCACTATGAGTTGAAATTGACTCAACGGCAAAGGGATGGGATACCTAATCCTATATATACCTTATGAGGTAGAGAGTGTTATGAAACCCATTTAGAGATGAGAAAACTGAGGCTTATAGAGATCAAACAACTTTCCAAGGTTGAGGCCAATAGCACACCTGCCATCTTGAATACGCAAGGGGTGGTGCCTGCCATTCCTATGTGATATGAGAACTAACTCCTTGCCATGTAAACTATCTCCTTATTCGGTAATGTAGAAACTAACCTCCATCTTTAAGGTATCTCCTTATTTAAGTATATACTTCTAGTTCTGGCTTAGTTAGGAAAAACAAGAGACTGGGGTCTCAAGAACAGTCGAAACTGATCTGGAACCAGGTTTGGCCCACCTGACATGCGCAGTACCGACAACCATGTCCCTTGAATGACCTACTGACGTCAGAGGCAGAAAAACACACCCCCGTCTATTCTCCGGACATGGGCAGAATGCCATCTTTGTGGCCCCCCGATCTCAGACTGAGCAGGCGCAGAAGATAGGCCCGTCCCTGGAACGCCTTTATGGCCCAAACCAATCAGCATGCTGGCTCCATCTTGGGGCGTCCCTGAAGACCTCAGACACAATTTTACTCTACCTATATAAAGCCCTTGGGCCCTTGTTCAGGGAGCCACCTTGGCGACACAAGTCCCACTGGGCTCCTTGGCCAACTAAATAAAGCTGCTTCTTCCGCTTTCACGGCTTCATGTCTTTTTAGCCGGTGGAGCAGACCTGGACGCGTCCGGTTACAAGGTCACATTGCTAATAAGTGATAGAGCCAGAATTCGAACTTAGGTAGCCACTACCGTATGCCGTGATAAAGAATAATTGTTCAATGAATTCCTTAGAAACACAAATCATTTCCTTTTCCTTTGTAAATGTACAGTGTGTAATTTTGATGGATATTGAAAAGAATGAGGGGGCAGAAGACCTCACCAGCTAATTAATATCGTCAGGTAGTGGTTTTTTTGAACAATGGTAGTGGTGAAGACAATACCAAAAAAAAAGTGAGAACCCTGTGGTTCCACTATAAAATGGAAACCAAGGTTCTATAACTACAACAATACTTTTGGCTCTTATAACCATGTTTTCTATAGCTGATTTGGGTGTAGTGGTTATGGTGGTAGTTGTAATGATAGGAATGAAGAAAAAAATTAACAAAAATGATTTTTGATGAAGCATATATATTTAAACATAATACCGATCAGAGAAAAACACTTGAATTTGGCTCTCAGGAGACTATGGTTAAAAATTTACAGACAATGTGAAAGACAGGACTATCAGATACTTGTAAGATACCTTTCTAAATACTGATCTTTCTGAAACCTAAGGAATAATAGAACAAACCCAGATAGGATTATTAACTTGATATTTGAATACAATTTCCAAAATGCTTTACCCATGCATATTTTCTAGCCTTAAAGCCTATTTTAAACTTTCTCATTAAAAAAAAGTGTATATTGTAATAAATTAAAAAATACGAAAGTGTTTAAATAAAATTGAGAATCTTCCCAATCTATACCCACTGCTTAGAGGTAATCACTGTTAATTTTAAAAGCATATGTTGTTGTTCATGTGCCGTCAAGTCAATTCCTACTCATTGTGACCCTATATGACAGAGTAGAACTGCTCAATAAGGTTTCCAGGGCTGTAATCTTTATGGGAGCAGATCACTAGGTCTTTAATTCCATCGGTTTCCATGGGATTATATTATACATGTTCTTCTGTAACTTGGTTTTTAAAATTTTGATGCATTATAGATGAGAAATTGTTTTGATTCTCCTGGAATACAGATTTCTGGGTCCATGGAGTTGGGGCAACCAATCCAGGCCATTTGCCCTTAGGTGTCCTTTTGAACTTTGAGCCTTTTAAGGAACTGTTTTCCTGAAGTCACCTTCAAGTTAAACAACAGCCTAGTAAACAGTTTAGCAGAGATTGTTTTGCCTTAGGCATTGGGCTCCTTTGGAGAGTAGTTAAGAGCTCAGCTGCTAACCAAAAAGTTGGCAGTTAGAATCCACCAGCTGCACCTTAGTAAGTCCTATGGGAGTCCTACAGGATTGCCATGAGTCGGAATCGACTTGAGGGCAATGGGTTTTTTTTGCTTTCTCAGGAGACTACCCTGCCTGGACCCGCCTTCCTATACAACCTGCTTTCAAAATTCCCTCTTCAGAGTGACTTCAGGTTGATGCTGCACAATTTGAATCCTGTCTACTCACAATAAAGATATTCCGTTACACTAATTTTTGGTGTTTCTCTATGCATTTAGATTTTGGACGTAGATTACTCTTCATCTCATGCTACACAAAACATGTACATTTGAACATATTTCTGTTTTTTATTCATTTTTCTTAGAAACCAAAATGCTATTTCTCAAAAAAGTAACTATATTCGAATATTAAGAATTTGTAGTTCATGTTAAAACTCTTAAAAGAATCTTTCTGAGCAGTAAGTTTTTCAACCAAGTGTTTTGTCTGGTTTGAGACAGACTGAAAAAACATGACTGGAAGAAAATAAAATCAAATAGTGCTGGACCTGCTTGGTAGGGCCCAACAAGGCTAACAAGCACATGGAAAAGGACAGTGGAGCCAACGGAATGATTTAGTGGTGATATTGGAACCTGGAAATGGAATTGTATCCATTCTTTAGCTGGATGTACGTTAATGGATACCTGCACTTGAAAATATGAAGAAATGTCATTGTTAACATTTTCATGTAAGTTGTATATATTCTGTGCAGGAAATAATACTCTTGGGTTTCTATGCTTCATATGTATCACATTTTAACAGCATTAAACATTACAAAATCCTATTCAAAACTTACCAAGTGCCAAAGTTATTTCAGCATAGTAATGGTAAAATGAAAAAAACAAAACAAAACTATAAATTATACGTCAATAACTACGGTTGTTCATTGCTTGCCTTCCTTTATTTAAATGTTAATTATATTTTTAGTAGGACTAAGAGGATTAAAAACTCTGATAAAGGCATATTTATATTTATTTATATAGAGAAACACAAAAGAAGAGAGCAAAAAAATATATCCCAATAATAGTAGAGTTTGTGAGGTGGGATTAGAAAGGTTTTTTTCTTCAAACATTTCTGAATTCATTACAAAGTATCTAACATTTACTCATTCATTCAACAATTAACTGCTGAGTATCTACCATGTGCCAAGGTTATATCAGTGAACAAGACAAATAAATATGTTACTTATATAATCAGAAAAGGAAACGAACATTATTAAAATTAAGAGTATCATCTGTTAAATCCCAAGCAATGGAGACAAACAATGAGATGAAGTGGAACCTTCTGGATCTAAATCACTAAACGGAGCCCTGGTGGTGTAATAGGTAAGAGCCTGGTTGCAAACCAAAGGTTGGCTGTTCAAATCCACCAGCTGCTCCTTTGAAACTCTATGGGGCAGTTCAACTCTGTTCTATAGGGTCGCTATGAATCACTATGAGTCGGAATCAGCTGAGGGCACCTAGCAAGAAATAGCTGTTGGTCCCAGAAAGTCATTTAGCTTCTCTGTGATGTAAATTTCAGCCTCTCCTTTAAAGAAGTAGGCTTTCACATAACAACTTGATAACTCCTCTCCAAGTTCTAAGGGCAGGGTAGAACACCTTGGTGGACACCACCATCAAGCAGAGTAGGTAAAGACATTCTAGCCAGGGCAGTTCTGAAACTCAGAAGCAGCTGGTGGCATGCCTCCTGGCCTGAGCATGGTTTCGTTGAGGCTGGAAGAGTGTTTTATATAGGTTCTGCCTGACATGACCCGGAATGCTAATAGCTAGCATGGGAATGATGGTGGGGCATGGGGAGTGGTAGTGGGAAAAAGAAGGAGGTTGCTTTTAACTTTAGTTTATGGGGATTACCTCAGAAAGTCCCCTGCAAAAGTGCTGACAAACTAAAAATATATTTTATCTTTTACAGTAAAGGAAGCACCTGGGTGGTGAAAACAGTTAATGCGCTTAGCTAATAACCAGAAGCTTTGAATCCATCCAGAGGTACCTCCAAAGAAAGGCCTAGTGATCACTTCCAAAAAATAAGGAACTGAAAACCTATGGAGCACAGTTCTACTCACACACATGGAGTTGTCATGAGTCAGAATCAACCCGACGGCAACGGGTTCAGGGTTTGGCCATAGTTGTTGTTGTTAGGTGCTGTCCAGTCAGCTCCAACTCACAATGACCCTATGTGCAACAGAACAAACCACTGCCCGGTCCCTGTCAGCCTCACAATCGTTGCTATGTTTGAGCCCATTTTTGCAACCATTATGTCAATCCATCTCATTGAGGGTCTTCCTCTTTTTCGCTGACCCTTTACCTTACCAAGCATGATGTCCTTTTCCAGAGACAGGTCCCTCCTGATAACACATCCAAAGTATGTAAGATGAAGCTTCGCCATTCTCACTTCCAAGGAGCACTCTGGCTGTACTTCTTCCAAGACAAACTTGTTCGTTCTTCTGGCAGTCCACAGTATATTCAATATTCTTCTCCAACCTGATAATTCAAAGCTATCAATTCTTCTTCCATCTTCCTTATTCATTGTGCAGCTTTTGCATGCATTTGAGGTGACTGAAAACATCATGGCTTAGATCAGGCACACCTTAGTCCTGAAAATGTCATCTTTGCTTTTCAACGTTTTAAAGAGGTCTTTTGCAGCAGATTTGCCCAGTGAAATGTATCGTTTGATTTCTTGACTGCTGCTTCCATGGGCACTGATTGTGGATCCAAGTAAAATGAAACCCTTGACAACTTAAATATTTTCTTTGTTTATCATGATGTTGCTTATTGGTCCAGTTGTGAGGATTTTTGTTTTCTTTTTGTTGAGGTGTAATTCACACTGAAGGCTATACTCTTTGATCTTCATCAGTAAGTGCTTCAGGTCCTCTTCACTTTCAGCAAGCAAGGTTGTGTCATCTGCATATGGCACGTTGTTAATGAGTCTTCCTCCAATCCTGATGCTGCATTCTTCTTTATATAGTCCAGTTTCTCAGATTATCTGCTCAGCATACAGATTGAGTTTAAGTATGGTGACAGAATACAACCCTGACACATGCCTTTCCTGGTTTCAAACGATGCGGGATCCCCTTGCTCTGTTCTAACTACTGCCTTTTGGTCTATGTACAGGTTCCTTATGAGCACAATGAAGTGTTTTGGAATTCCCATTCTTCCCAATGTTATCAATAATTTGTTATGATCCACACAGTTGAATATATTTGCATAGTCAATAAAACACAGGTAAACATGTTTCTGGTATTCTCTGCTTTCAGCCAGGATCCATCTGACATCAGCAATGATATCCCTGGTTCAGTGTTCTCTTCTGAATTCGGCCTGAATCTGTGGCAGTTCCCTGTTGATATACTGCTGCAGCCACTTTTGAATGATCTTCAGCAAAATTTTACTTGCCTGTGATATTAATGATACCGTTCGATAATTTCCTCATTCTGTTGGATCACGTTTCTCTGGAATGGGCACAAATATGGATCTCTTCCTGTCAGTTGGCCGGGTAGCAGTCTTCCAAATTTCTTGAGATAGACAAGTGAGCATCTCCAGTGCTGCATCCATTTGTTGAAACATCTCAATTGGTGTTCCCTTCTATTCCTGGAGCCTTGCTTTTTTGCCAATGCCTTTAGCGAAGCTTGGACTTCTTCCTTCAATACCGCTGGTTCTTGATCATGTGCTACCTCCTGAAATGGTTGAACATGACCAATTCTTTTTGTACAATGACTCTGTGTATTCCTTCCATCTTCTTTTGATGCCTCCTGTGTCATTCAATATTTTGGCCATAGAATCCTTCAAAATTGCAACTAGAGGCTTGAGTTTTTTCTTCAGTTCTTTCAGCCTGAAAAATGCGGAGTGTGTTCTTCCCTTTCGGTTTTCTAATCCCTAGGTTTGCACATTTCATAATACTTTACTTTGTCTTCTCAAGCCATCCTTTGAAATCTTCTGTTCAGCTCTTTTACTTCGTCATTTCTTCCATTTACTTTAGCTACTCTACATTCAAGAGCAAGTTTCAGAGTCTCTGCTGACATCTATTTTGTTCTTTTCTTTCTTTCCTGTCTTTTTAATGACCGTTTGCTTTCTTCATATGTGATGTCCTTGATGTCATCCCACAACTCATCTAGTCTTTGGTCACTGGTGTTCAGGGCATCAAATCTATTCTTGAGATCATCTCTAAATTCAGGTGGGATATGCTCGAGGTTGTGTTGTGGATCTCATGGATTTGTTTTAATTTTCTTCAGCTTCAACTTGAACTTTCATATGCGTAATTGATGGTCTGTTCCACCATCAGCCCCTGGCCTTGTTCTGACTGATAATATTGAGCTTTTCCATTGTCTCTTTCCGTAGATGTAGTCGATTTGATTCCTGTGTATTCCATCTGGTGAGGTCCAAGTGTATAGTTGCCGTTTATTTTGTGGAAAAAAGGTATTTGCAATGAATAAGTTGTTGGTCTTTCAAAATTCTATCATGAGATCTGTGACATCATTTCTGTCACCAAGGCCATATTTTCTAACTACCGATCCTTCTTCTTTGTTGCCAATTTTCACATTCCAACCACCAGTAATTATCAGTGCTTCTTGATTGCTTGTTTGATCAATTTCAGACTACAGAAGTTGGTAAAAACCTTCAGTTACCTTGTCTTTGGTGTTAGTGGTTGGTGTGTAAATTTGAAAAATAGTTGTATTAACTAGCCTTCCTTGTAGCTGTATGGGTATTATCCTATCACTGACAGTGTTGTACTTCAGGATAAATCTTGAAAGGTTCCTTTTGATGACAAATGCGACATTGTAATGAGTATATTATATAAACTCAGTTTTAAATGGATTTTCTATTTGGAGCAACAATGTACTCTGTGAGTTGATTCACTCAGCTGATATTTATTGAGCACCTATCACGTACTAGGCACGTTCCAGGTCCTGGAGAAGAAGTGGTGGACAAGACAGACAGATTCCCTGCCCCTATTCTAGTGAGGCAATCTGACAAAGTAATCAATGAAATATAATACCAGGTAGTGTTAAGTACCCTGATGACAAATAGAGATAGGGAGTGGTGAGGGAGGGGTCCTGTTTTAGATATCATAATTAGAAAGGCCCTTTTTAGGAGATATTTGATCAAAGCCCTCAATGAAGTCAAGAAACTGGCCTCTAGAAGATCTGGGGGAAAGCATTCCAGGCAGAGGGAGAAAAAGCCAAAGCAGAGTCTCTGAGGAAGAACAGAGATGGGTGTATTTGAGGACAAGCAAGAAGGCCAGTATGGGGGGACAGGATGCAGTGATGGGGGCAGTGGAAATGGGTGAGGTCAGAGCATTAGGCAGGTACTAGATCATGTTTTGTTTGAAGTGTGATGGAAAAACACTTGAGAGTTTTGAGCAGGAGAGAATTGTGATCTTTATGTTTTCAAATGATCATCTGTCTGCTCTATTGAGAGTAGACTGGAGGGGCCAAGAGTGGAAGCAGGGCTTCTAGTTAGAGGCAATTTCATGAAAGGAGAGAGATGAGGCATTTGGAAGGTAGATGTGGCTGCCTGTAAAAGGAGAGGGTTGATACAGTATGTTATTGGCCAAATGGGTCACTTGTTAGGATTCAGGTGTCTTCATACAATATGGTAGTTTGCACACAGTAGATCCTCAATTAATGTTGATGAATAAAAACCAAATTAAATCCATTACTGTGGAGTTGATTCTAAGTCATAGAGATCCGCTAGGACAGACAGAGTAGAACCGCCCCATAGGGTTTCCAAGGTTATGAGTTTTACAGGAGTCTGCTGCTACATTTTTCTTCCGCGGAGCATCTGGTGGGTTCTAACCGCCAACCTTTCAGTTAGCAGCTGAGCACTTAACCATTGTGCTGCCAGGGCTCTGTGCTGATGAACAGGCCACATTCAATGCTGTACCTACACTGCTATAGAAAGTCAGTCCACCAGATGCACTAAACTCCTCAACGAAGAACTGAGAAAAGAAAAAATGCTCCTTGGTGTTTAGGGACTGGTTTCCATGTTTCCAGTAGAGCATTAGATCTTCCTCTTTGTAGCCATCTAAAACAAGAAAAATATTCTTGTAACTGAATGGTAAGCTCTGTGAAGTCTACGCTGTCATTAGTTGAAGTCAAGTTGGCTCCAACTCATGGCAACTTTATGTATAACAGAATGAAACATTGCCTAGCTCTGTGCCATCTTCATGATTGTTGGCACGATTGAGTCCATTTTTGTGGCCACTGTGTAGTGTCTTTCAAGCTAGGGTTTTCATCTTCCAGCACTACATGAACAATACTCTGTTGTGACCTATAAAGTTTTCATGAGCTAATTTTGGGAAGTAGATTGCCAGGCCTTTCTTCCTACCTTGTCTTAATCTAGAAGTTCCTCTGAAAGCTGTCCATCATCAAGACCCTGCTGGTATCTGAAATACCAGTGACATAGTTTCCAGCATCGTAGAAACACAAAAGCTACCACAATATGACAAACTGACAGATGGAAGGTAGCCATGTTTTATATAGTTCTACGTCTCCAGTACCTGGCCCAGTGACATGTATACATTACGTAATGAACAAAAATGTTGCTGAGATACTGATAATATCCACGTCTTCCAAAAAAACAAAAATGCCTCCATTAATTAGACCCTGATGACTGGTGCAGATGGAAGATTTTCTTAAAACTATCCAAATAGTTGCTCCCAAATCTATGTGCATCTCTTACTTGCAAGTCTCTTCAGCCAGACCTCGGAGTGATGCCACAGCACTGCCTAATAGCGCCAGCTATTTAGGTCTCTTCACTTTTGTAGCTCTCTTGGATGGAATTCCAAAAATGGGCCTAGCTCATCCAGAATTTTCTTCTAAAATCAGGTAGTGGTTGTTATGGTTTGAATTGAGCTCCCCAAAAATACGAACTGTAAATCCTAACCCCCATACCTGTGATTATAATTCCATTTGGGATTGGGTTTTCTTTGTTATGTTAATAAGGCAGTGTTAGTGTAAGGTGTATTTTAAATCAATCTCTTCTGAGCTATGAAAGAGCAGATTAAGCAAGCAAGCAGAAACTGAGGGGAAGATACACACCACATGCTTGCCAAGGAACCAAGGAACAGAAGCTGAAAGGAGATGAGGACCTTCTCCCAGAGGAGACAGAGAGAGAGAGAGAAAGCCTTCCCCTCCAGCCGGCACACTGAATTTGGACTTCCAGCCTCCTAAACTGTGGGAAAATAAATTTCTGTTTGTTAAAGTCATGCACTTGTTGTATTTCTGTTACAGCACAACTAGATAACTAACACAGTGGTATAGAAAGCTTCCAATGAAGTTGGGAGGAGCAGGCATGTAAGAGACATCCATTGAGATTCCCAGCATTTACATGCATTATGAAAAATTGCAGTTGGCTTTTAAGCTGTCATATCAATAATAGCTAATGGGTCAAAGTGTTTGACAGAGAGCTGGCTCAGATGGCTTTTGATAGCTCTTTGATTAGGGGGTCTATGTCTAAAGCTGGGTTTTTACCTTTAATAGAGGATTATGATTAATACAGGAACATGAATTCCAGAACTGTCAGAATTTGGAAAATTCTGTGTCTATATTAGTAACAGCAGCAAGATTATATACCTTTTTAGGGAGCTGTTTATTTATAACCATTGTGGAAACTGCACAGTATATAATTATCAAAGCTTTTTTTTTCCTTCTGAATCATCTCATTTGAAAGACAAATTGCCATCATTCTTAGTAAAAAAAAAAAAAATCAATTGATTTGGATAAATGCATTTCACTGATACCAAGACTTCTTAATGCTTGTTCAGAGCATGCTGATTTACACGCAGGTATGTGACAGTGTGTTGGGATCATGCATACCCACTCTATCAGGAAGTCAGAATTACAGCTTTTCAGCTCAAGGGAATACTTTTGAATGTCAAGAGGAAACCTGCTGAAATCCATAAAGCACACAGCTAAAATTGTTATCCTCTAAAAAGAATGAGAAAAAGAAAACGGCAGATCATTTAACCATATGGCCAAATAAACATGCAACTTTGAAGATTTTCTTTATCTTCCTGTTTCGAATGCCTTTCAAGGACGCAAAAAGGGCTTTACCATCTTCCATTCAAATAACCTATAAGCAAGCAAATCCAGGAAGGTGGGTGATTTACTTAAGGCACAGAGTTCATGAGTGAATTCCAGCTCTAATAATTGCTTCTGATCTCACCACTTCCTGGTGAGCTCCCTCTGTATTTTCTGGTTCTGATGCTTTGGAAAAAACGCACCTCAAAATGAGAGACTTTTAAATAGATTTAAATATTTGGATCTGCCTTTTTGCCAGATCAAAATTTAAACAGTTTTTTAATAGTAATAAAGTGCTGGGATGGTGTTAATAAAAACCTATGGTTAAAGGTTTCCCTTACAAGGCAAGTTTACCCGAGGGAACTCTCTTTCCAGTAGTGAGGAGAAAGCCCAGAGCATTTTCAGTTATAGGTCTACGTGGACAGTGCATAATTCAGGTGCTATTATGTCAAAAGGTTTGCATACTGATGATTGTTTCTTTGAATTTCCATATTCTCCTAGATTTTCCTGGCTTCAAGCAGATACTGCTGTAGTGTGATCCTGCCTCAAAGGAGAAACTTTGGTATCCACACTAGCAGATCAGAAGTTCATAAAAGGCCCTTGAGCAATCCACAAAAAATGAAAGCGCCAGATGCTCCTACCCTCGTGCTCCTGCGTTAATTAGAGAAGCAGGACCTCTTTATCTTCTGTGGGTTGAATTCTACGGTCAATAGTCATACAGCAAAACACAAACCCAGAGACGTGTCTGGATGACCTTGTGTCACAAAACATACTCACGTTGGTGTATTTTAAAGCTGGAAGGGAACTCTGAGGTTCTTGAGCTCACCTCCTTCATATTATATGTGAAGAAACTAATGCCCAAAGAGGTTAGGTGGTTAAGTGGTGTCAGATCACCTGGTTCTGGGCTTGGACTGACTCTGCTATTGGCTGGAATAGCTGTGCACATAAAAACAAATTTTGAGTCTCCCTGTATTTGAAGTTCTCCAAAACCATCTTCAGGCTCAATAATTTGCTACAAGGACTCACAGAACTCAGCAGAGCTGTTATACTCATGGTCACAATTTATTACAGCAAAAGGTAACAGATTCAAATCAGCAACAGAAAAAGGCACATAGGACAGGAGACACCAGGCACAAACTTCTAGTCGTCCTCTCCCAAGGTAGTCATGTGGACAGCAGTTAATTCCCCCAGTAATGATATGTGACAACACATATGGAGTATTGCCAGCCAGGGAAGCTAACACAGGGTTTTAGTTCATCATGTAGGCTGCATGATGACCTTAGTCTTCAGTCCCTCAAGAAGTCAAGTTGATGCCACGTGACCCAAGGCCCTCACCATAAATCACATTGCTAGCATAGACTGTCTGGCATGGCTCGAGGCCCACAGGTAAACAAAGATACTCTTATCAAACAGAATATTTCAAGGACTCAGAGGTTACCTTCCAGGAGCTGGGCAAGAGTCAAAGCTTTCTTTGGACACTGCAGGGTATGGACAACCCCCTCAGTTAATCCTTTACTGCATATCACCACATCAAAATAATTAATTGAAAATAAATCAGTATGGAATAGTTTACCATTCTGCTTCTGATTCCTAATGAGACTTGACTCTAGTACCCATAAGAAAAAAACAGTTGTTGTTGAGCCAATTCCATGTGTGCTTGGGTAGAATTGTGCTTGATAGGATTTTCAATGACTGATTTTTCAGAGGTAGATTGCCAAGACTTTCTTCCAAGGCACCTCTAGGTGTACTCGAACCACCAAACTTTCAGTTAGCAGCCAAACCTGTTAACTATTTGCATCATCAGGAACTCTAGTACTTATAAGAATCCTATGTAAATCCTAATTTAAAAGTCCTATCGAAAGACATGCTTTTGTTTAACTGCATGTAAAAAAAAAATTAGCAGTCTTTATGGTAGCTGGTGCCATAGACTGAACTGTGTCCTCCAAAAATATGTGTCAACTTGGCTAAACCATAATTCCCAGTATTGTGTGGTTGTCCTCCATTTTGTGATCTGATTATCCTCCATTTTGTGATGTTTTGTAAATCCTAGCCTCTATGCCTGTGGTTATGGTCCCATTTGGAAGTGAGCTATCCATTATGTTAGTGAGGCAGGATTCAACCCAAAAAAACCCATTAGCGTCAAGTCAATTCCAATTCAATGGTGTACAAGTCTCTTTTTGAGTCTGTGCTTTCAAACCTTTTGGGTATATACCTAGGAATGGAATTTCTGGGTCATATGGTAATTCTATTTTTAGTTTTTGAGGAACTGCTACACTGTTTTCCACTACAGCTGTACTGGTTTGCATTCCCACTGGCAATAGATAAGGGTTTAAATTTCCCCACATTCTCACCAACATTTGTTATTTTCTGGTTTTTTTTTTTTTTTTTTTTTCAATCTTAGCCATCCTAATGGGAATTAGTGGTATCTCATTGCAGTTTTGATTTGCATTTCTCTTATAGCTAATGACGCTGAGCATCTTTTCATGTGTTTGGTGGCCATTTGAATGTCCTCTTTGGTGAAATGTCTATTCAAGTCCTTTGCCCATTTTATGATTGGGTTATTTGTCTTTTTGTTGTTAAGCTGTCAAAGTATTATATACATTTTGGTTATTAGATCATTGTCAGATATATGGTGTGAACGTTAAGATTATTGTCAACTTGGTTGGGCCAAGATTCTCAGTGGTTTGGCAGTTATGATATAGTCTGGCAGTTGTATGATGATGTGATCACTTCCATGATGGGATTTGATATAATGTGATCACCTCCATGATGGGATCTGCTGTGAGTAGCCAATTAGTTGAAAGGGAGTTTCCTTGAGGGTGTGGCCTGCATCGAATATATAAGAGGACTTTCTGGCAAGACTTGTGGGCTTTTATATCCTCTAGATCTTGCAGCTGGTTCCTGTTTATCTAGCCTCTGGTTCTTGGAACTTAAGCTAGCAGCTTACCTGTGTCTTGCCTGCTGATCTTGGGTTTGTTGGTCTTCACAGCCAGTGAACAAGAGCCCTGCTGTTTCACCTGCTGATCTTGGGTTTGCCAGCCCCTATGGCTATGTGAATCAGGAGAAGCCTCTATCCTGACCCACTGACTTTGGACATTCCAGCCTCTGTAATCGAGTGGGCCATTTCCTTGATATAAATCTCTCTCCATATATACGTATTTATACACTTCACTGGTTTTGCTTTTCTAGAGAACCCAGCCTAAGATATATGGTTTCCAAAGATATTCTCTTAATTCATACTTTGTCTTTTCACTTTTTGGTAAAATCTTTTGATGAACAAAAATTTTAAATTTTTATAAGGTGCCATTTACTTATTTTGTTTTTTGTTATTTGTGCTTTTGTTATTATATAAGATAATCCATTGTTGAAAACTAGGCCTGACAGTGTCTTCTAAGAATTTTATGGTTTTAGTTTGCACATTTAGGTCCTTAATCTATTTTTAATTTGTTTTTGTGTATGGTGTGAGGTATGAATCCTGTTGCATTTTTCTGCATGTGGAAATCCAATTTTCTAGCACCATTTATTGAAGAGACTCTTACTTCCCCATTGAATAGACTCAGCATCTTTGTCAAAAATCAGTTGGCCATAGATGTGTGGGTTTATTTCTGGACTCTCAATTCTATTCCGGTGGTCTGTGTGTCTATTGTTATACCAGTACCAGACTTTTGATTACTGTAGCTGTACAGTATGTTTTAAAATCAGGAAGTGTAAGTCCTACTTTGTTCTTCTCTTTCAGCATTGTTTTAGCTATTTGGGACCTCTTGCCATTCCATATAAAGTTGTTGATTGGTCTTTCTATTTCTGTAAAGAAGGCTGTTGGAATTTTGATCGGGGTTGCATTGCATCTATAGATTACCTTGGGTAGTATTGACATGTTAACAGTATTGTCTTTCAATCCATGAACATGGACCATCTTTACATTTATTTAAGTCTTCTTTAATCTCTTTCAGCAGTGTTTTATCATTTTCATTGTATAAGTACTTCATATCCCTGGTTAGATTTATTCCTAGGTATTTTATTCTCTTAGATGTTGTTATAAATGGAATTGTTTCTCTTTCAGATTTCTCATTGCTGATATATAGAAACCCGGCTGATATTTGTTTTTTGTCCTTCTTCTCTGCAACTTTGCTAAATTCCTCTAACTCTAAAAGTTTTCTTGTGAACTCTTTGTGATTTTCTATATATGTAGGATCATATCATCTGCAAATAGAGATAATTTTACTTCTTTTCCAATCTGGATACCTTTTACTTATTTTTCTTGTCTTATTGCTCTGGCTAGTACTTCTAATACAATACTGAATAGAAGTGGTGAGAATGGGCACCCTTATCTTTTTCCTGATTTCAGGGGGAAATCTCTCAGTCTTTCTCCATTAAGTATATGTTGGCTGTTGGCTTTTCATATATGCTCTGAATCATATTGAGGAATTTCCCTTCTATTCCAATCTTCTTTAGAGTTTTCATCAAGAAAGGTGTCGGATTTTATCAAATGCTTTTTCTGCATCCATAGAGATGATCATGTGGTTCTTTTCCTTAGTTCTATAGATGTGGTATATTATGTTGACTGATTTTCTAATGTTGAACCATCCCTGCTTTCCTGGAATAAATCCCACTTGGTCATGGTGTATAACTCTTAATATGCATTGAATTCTGTTTGCTAGTATTTTGTTGAGGATTTTTGCATCTATATTCATAGGAGATATTGGCATGTAGTTTTCTTTTCTTGTTGTGTCTTTGTCTGATTTAGGTATCAGGGTTAAGTTTGCTTCATAGCATGAATTAAGGAGTATTGCTTCCTTCTCTATCTTGTGGAAGAGTTTAAACAGCATTTGTGTCAATTCTTCTCTAAATATTGGGCAGAATTCCACAGGGAAGCCATCTAGTCCAGGACTTTTCTGTTGTTGTTCTTGTTGGGAGGTTTTTGATCACTCATTCTATCTTTTCACTTGTTATGGGTCTGTTAAGACTATTTCCTTTTGAGTCAGTTTGGATAGGTTGTGTGCTTCTATGAATTTGTCCATTTCCTCTAGGTTATCCAACTTTTTGCCATACAGTTGTTCATAATATTCTGTCATAATTCCCTGTATTTCTGTTAGGTCAGTTGTAATGTTTCCCGTTTCAGTTTTTATTTTGGTTATTTACATTTTGTCTCTTCTCTTTGTCAGTCTAGCTAAAGGTTTGTCAATTTTATTGATCTTTTCAAAGATCATCTTCTGGTTTTATTGATTCTCTGTATTGTTTTCCTGTTTTCATTTTTATTTATTTATGCTCTGATCTTTGTTATTTCCTTTCTTCTGGTAGGTTTAGGTTTAGTTTGCTCTTACATTTCTAGTTCCTGGAATTGTCGAGTTAGGCTGTTAATTTGAGATCTTTCTCCTTTTTTTAATGTAGACATTTATTGCTATAAGTTTCCCTCTGAGTACTTCCTTTTTTGCATCCCATAAGTTCTGATATATTGTGCTTTCCTTTTCATTTGACCATAAGAAATTTGTGGTTTCTTCCTTGATCCATTGGTAGTTTAAAAGTGTGTTGTTTGATTCCCATGTTTGTGTATTTTCCGGGTTTTTTTCTGTTACGGATTTCTAGCTTCACTCCACTATGGTCAGAGAAAATACTTTGTATGATTTCAATCTTTTTAAATTTATCAAGACTTGCTTTGTGTCCTAAAATGTGGTCCATCCTGGAGAATGATTCCTGTGCACTAGAGAAGAATGTACACTGTGCTGTTTTACATGTCTGTTAAGTCTAACTGGTTTATAGCGTTATTCAGGTCCTTTGTTTCCTTGCTGATCTTCTTTCTAGATGTTTGCCCAATATTGAAAGTGGCGTATTGAAGTCTCTATTATTGTAGTACTATCTATTTCTCCCTTCAGTTCTATCAGTGTTGCTTTATACATTTAGTCGCCCCAATGTTGGATGCATATATATTTATGATTGTTAAATCTTCTTGATTAATTGACATTTTTAACACTATATAGTGTTCATCTTTATCTCTTCTGACAGATTTTGTCTTAAAGTCTACTTTTTCTAATATTAATCTTGCCACCCCAGCTCTCTTTTGGTTATTACTTCCATGGAATATCTTTTACCATCCTTTCACTTCAGCCTCTTTGTATCCTTGGGTTTAAAGTGTGCCTCTTGTAAATAGCATATTGTTGGATCATGTTTTTTTAATCCATTCTGCCACTCTCTGCCTTTTGATTTGAACGTTTAGTCCATTTACATTCACTGTAATTACTGGTAAGTGACTTACTTCTATCATTTTGCTATTGGTTTTGTGTGTGTGTGTATCTTAAGCCTTCTTTGTTTTTGTCCTTTAGTACTGCTTGCCTTTGTGTTTTGTTGGTTTATTGTAGTGAGCCTTTTTGCTTCCCTTCTCCTTTCCTTTTGTGTATGTTTATATATATATATACATATATATATATATATATCTTTTCTTAGTGGTTGCCATGAATATTACATTTAAAAGCTTGAATTTATAACATTCTAGAATAAGTTGGTACCAACTTAACTTCAGTAACATACAAGAAATTTTATATCTATACCATTCCTCTCTTCTCCTTTTGTTGTTATCACTAATTACATCTTTATATTTCATGTGCTCTGTAACATAATTTTATCCTTGCCTTTTACATATTTGTTATTAAAAAACATGAAGGACAAAACATTTAGAATTATCAGGCTTGAATACCTTATTACTAGCCCTTATACTTGTCCATGCATTTCCCTTTATTAGGGATCTTTGTTTTTATGTATAGCTTTGAATTACTTTCTAGTGTCTTTTCCTTCCATCTACAGAACTCTAATTAGTATTTTTTGTAGGGCTAGTCTGGTGATTATGAACTCTCTTAGTTTCTGTTTGTCTGGTAATGTTTTAATTTCACCCTCATTCTTGTAGGATAATTTCACTTGGTAAAATATTCTTGTGTTGTTGTGTTGTTAGGTACCGTCAAGTCAGTTATGACTCATAGTGACCCTATAGGAAAGAGTAGAACTGCTCTATAGGGTTTCCAAGGAGCGGCTGGTGGATTTGAATTGCTGACCTTTTGGTTGGCAGCCATAGCTCTTAACCATTATGCCACCAGGGCTCCAAAATATTCTTAGCTGACAGTTTTTTTTCTTTCAGCACTTTAAATAATCATTCCATTGCCTTCTAGCCTCCAATGTTTCTGAGGAAAAAATTGGCACTTAATGTTTTCGGGGATTCTTTGTATGTGACTGTTTGCTTCTGTCTCCCTGCTTTCAGGATTCTCTCTTTATCTTTAACTTTTGATAATCTAACTATGATGAGGTTTGGTGTATATCTTTTTGAGTTTATCCTGCTCTTGGATTTGTCAATTCATGTCCTTTTTTAGATTAAGGAAATTTTCTGTCATTTCTTCCAATCTTCTTTCTGTCCCTCTCTCTCATCTCCTTCTGGAATTCCCATGATGTGTATTAAGGTATCTTGTTGTCCCATGATTCCATTGAACTGTTCTCAGCCTTCTGGAACCTCTGTTCTTGTTGCTCTTCAGCATCAGTAATTTTAACTATCCTATCCTCTAATTCACTGATTCTTTCTTCTGCCTGATTAAATCTGTTGTTAAGTCCTTCTATTATGTTTCTTATTTCAGTTATTGTCTTTTTCATTTGCAATCTCTCTTTTTTTACTTCCTCATTTTTTTCTTGTATTTTTTTCCTTATTTCTTTTAGCTCTTTGTCTATGTTTTATCTTAGCTCTTTAATTATGTTTAATGTTGTTTTATGTATGTTATTTTTCCATTTTTTGATCATTTCCAGATGCACTTTCACTCCCTTTTGTCATGATCATTTGAATGGGCATTGGTTCTCTCTTCTTTTTGTGTCTTGTGATTTTTTGTTGAGGCATTGGAATTTTTGAGGGTGTTGACTTTCTGTTTTCCCAAGTATTTGGTGTTTTTGCCTGCACTACTTTCTGCAAGAAGCTTTTAGGTGGGCAGAGCCTTTAGCCTTTGCTTACCATTTCCTCTCCCTCTCTGTGATAGCTCCTTCTCCCTCCTTTGTTTAGTTGGGATTTGAAAGATCCATATCTCACTTTTCAACTTTCAGTCTCTCCCAAACATGTGAATGAACACACCGTTGTCAGTCTGTCCACCAGTGGGTACTACCACTCAGGTGAAATATCATGTACTAATCAATCTGTTCACCAGGGGGTGTAGTACTCTCTCTCTGGTTGTTACTCAGTTCCCTTCTGTGTTTCTGCAATCACGTTTTAGTCTGAAAACCCACACCCAGCAAGCCCCTTCAGTACTGGGTGTTGCCCTCTGGTTTTGTCTGAAGTTTATTTCCCTGCTCTGTGGGGGCTACTTATATCTGAGTGGGTATTCAGGGCAAGCACAGGCAGACTTTCCTTTGTTTTGGAAGGAGGAGGAGCTGGCATTCCCCAGAAGAACTTCTGAGAGATCTGTCTTGTTGGTTTCAGAGCCCCAGCGGCCTTGTGGTGTTTAGCAGAGCAATCTACACTTAGGTGACATATCTCCCTGATTCCACTGTAGGGAACCTTCTGTAGGAGTTTGTGTCAGCCCAGCAGCTGACAGTTACTGGTTGGGGGAGGGGTAGTCACACTCCGAATGGACCCCCAGGGAGGTCTGCCTTGTTGTTATCAGAGCCCGCCCCGTAGTATGTTGGCTGTGGGTGAAGCCTCCACTCAAAATGCCTGCAGTCCTCAGCACTGACCATAAGGGGGAGCAAACAGACCCAAACTGATCCCCAGGAAGGTCCATCCTGTTGGTTTCAGAAACTTGAGCTATTGGGTGCACAGGAAGGCAGGTAGAGTGCTGACTATGGGAGCAGACTACACTGTGAAGGCCTTTTGTAGTAGTTTGCAATAGATGGCAACAAACAATTACCAGGTGGAGGAGAGGGTGTCATGCTTTGGTCAGATCCCCATGGAGGTCTTCCTTGTTGCTATCATAGTCCCCCCTGGCAGATTGTTGGTTGTGAGCGCAGCCTCCACTCAAGATAAGTATTTTTTTTTTTTCCCTTCCAAGCATAAGTTTATTTTGGA
This sequence comes from Dugong dugon, assembly GCA_030035585.1. NCBI lineage: Eukaryota > Metazoa > Chordata > Mammalia > Sirenia > Dugongidae > Dugong > Dugong dugon. The sequence goes on from CM057473.1 coordinate 43,465,000, forward strand.
ACTCAGATAACAACTGACACATAGTATAGTAGACAATCATTTTTCACAAAAAATAACCCTGTTGTTTCAACTGCATACTTTACAATTTTTTTCCAAGCCAGTTAACAACTTTTTTTTAAGACCAATCTTAGTAATTCCCTATGCTACCAAAAAAAAAAAAAAAAAAAAAAAAAAAAAACCCAAGAAAACAAAACATAAAAAAATCTCTAGATAAAGATAGGAGAAGCCAACTATATCCCTTCTCAGTAGGAACTATTCTAAAAGAATTATGAAGTTCAACAATGTAAGTCAGATTAAGAGGTGGTAGACTTGGTAGAATTTAGTGCATGAAATATATTGATATTTCACAAAGAAGACCTATATTCTTCTAATAAAGAAGTCCTCAAAGCAGATTTTTATTCTGCAGTATATATTTAAGTCTCACCAAGGGAGCCTTACCAAAATTTTCCACCTTTTAGTAGCCAGCTCTTATCAGTTCTTCTTTATGTAACTCAGAAGTTCGTCTTTTTCCATTTGATAACCACTTTTTTTCCACTGTTCTTGCAACTGTTGTAATAGAGCTCCAATTTCTTTTCTGGAAGAAATACCTGTTTTTATGATGTCATGGCCACTTATAGGAAATGGAGGAACGGACCACTGCTGCATTTCCTTCAGAAGACAGTGCTCTCCTTGGTATTTCAGTAATTCACATACACAAGTAGTCACATCAGATTCCCTAGAAGCTATTATGAAGTCCTGATAGAGTTTCAATGGTTCTGAACTATCGGTTGCTTTAATTAAATCATTCCTATTTTTAACTATAAATAAACCAAGGTTCTTGTCTTCTTTTGAAATCTTCAACCTCAAATCCAATTTTGTGACATCATCCCGTACTTTGAATAATGAGGCCAAGAGAGTCATCGGTTTTGGTGAAAAACCTTCAACATTTTTACTGACTTTGTTAAATTTTCCCAAACTTGCATTAGCAGGTAAACCTATGTAAGGAGCCACATCAAGATCATAGATAAGAAGAATCAAATGATTTATGTGGTTACCAACAAGAATTTTTTTCAATTCCACCCAAATCCTCTCTCCTGATATTCCAGCCAAGCCTTTTGCATTTTCTGCAATTGCTTCCAAAGTTTCAGGATCATGGTAACCAGGTTTTTCTACAATGCTTCCATAAAACCTGAAATATCTTAAAATTTGAGGATAATCTTCTTGTATTCTCTGTTTAGCATGTCCAACAAATTGAACTTTCTTATTTATTAAATCTTCATAACCATTAAAGTAGTCAAATAATGTATCATCAAAACCTAAAAACATAGAATTGAAAGTGAGATCTCTGCACTTCGTGTCTTTCTGCCAGTCAGTTGTGAATTCTGTGTCTTCCATCTGTGAGGACATCAATCAGTAGTGTAGTAATTTCAAAATTTTCTTCATGAAGCCTGGCCGTGATGTTCCGTGTTTTTCTCCTTTGTTGTTGATCATACGAATCCCCGCCGACCAAAACATCTCCTTCATTTGAGCGGGGGTGGCCGTGGTTGCAAAATACACATCTTGAGGCTTCACTCCATTTAATAAATCCCCTACCGCTTCTCCTGCTATTCTTAACTCATGATTTTCTTTGACAAATAATTCTGTTTCTGCTAATTGAAAGGTTGGTGGTTCGAGTTCACCCAGAGGTGCTTCAGAACTGACTTAAGACGGGCCCTGTCGTAATTCGGGGACTGCCTGTACTGATAAAATCATAGCACAGCAAGGTGAAGCTACTACAGTCAAGCACTTAGCCAGAGCCGTCACCATGTTCCTTCTAGGTAAGTTCTCCATTTGCATAAGCAGAGGTACCTCCTATTTCCCTCTGTCTTCAGTTCTCTAGGAAAGCACTTATACCTGTTAGACTCTTCAATCCCTCTGTGACGAGTGACTGGAATTCTGGGGACTGCAACTTCATTGTAAATAGATACTGCTTCAGAAGGCACGGTCTACTCCAACTACAGTTCAGTAAAGGTCTATGCCCGAGATGCAGGTACCTCGGCATCTGGAGAGAAAGTCACCAATCATACGTGGGCCCCGTGGACGCCAACGCCAGGCGCACTTCCGGAAGACCCAAGCAACGTATCTTTAATGAACAAAAGAGAATCTGTATTCATTTCCTATTGTTACCATAACAAATTACCACAAACTTGGTGGCTTAAAACAACAGAAATTTATTTTCTACAGTTGTGGAGGCCAGAAGTCTGAAATCAGTACTACTGGGTCGAAATCAACGTGTCGGCAAGATCATGCTCCCTCCAGAAGTTCTAGGAAAGAATCTGTTCCTTGCTTCTTCCAGGTTATGGTGGATGCTGGAATTCCTTGGCTTATGGCTGCATCACTGCAATCTCTGCCTCTGTGAACACACTGCCATCTCCTCTTATGTGTGTGTCAAATCTCTCCTTGCTTCTCTTTCTTTTAATAATATTTTGTTGTGTTTTTGGTGAAAGTTTACACAGTAAATTAGGTTCCCATCTGACAATTTCTATACAGTCTGTTCAGTGACATTAGTTACATTTTTTACAATAAGTCAACATTCTCTTTCATTGTGTTCTATTAGTTCCATTTCTGGTACTCTTGTTTCCTTGCCCCCTTATCTTCTCATCTTTGTGTTAATGTAATTGAGTACTTTTGGTGTCATAAAGATTTTTTTTTTTTTTTAATAGAGCACTGTACTCACAGGTAATATCCTTTATTTTGTGTGCTGATCCAGGAATTAGCATGTGGGTATCTTTTGAAGATTCATTTTTCAGCTTTCTAAAGAATCTTTTAGGGATTTCTAGGACATGAAAAAAAACTGAATTGCTTGAATTCACCAAACATTCTTTAGAATTGTCTGTGATAAGTCATTCAGTATGCACAGGACTCATTAGACTAAAAGAAAATATGGTACATTTCAGATGGAGGGATGTTTCAGGGTAGTGTCAAAATGAATGTTTTGAATTTTTTACAAAAGGAAGTGATGAAATTAGAAATAACTTGGATGATGACTATGCCTTCACACAAAAAATGAAAGTGATAGTTAAGGAAATTATTTAGCTAATCCAAGCTTCCAGAACTGCTTGGTGGGGTGTAGAGTGAGGTGGAGTTGGCAAAGATAAAAAGCAGTTTTTGCATACCTATAAAATTGTGTGCCAAGCTTTTAAGGGTTTCCATAATTTAGCTTACTCTACTTCTCCAACCTTAACTTACTGTCATTCTCTGACATATACCTAGAGCTAGTATAGTTAGAATAGGAAACTCTTTTTTAAGTTCTGAATGTTAGAATCAGGAAAAATCACATCTTATGCATGTACCCTAGTCTCCAAGCTCACTAAACAGATGACACTGTTTTGAGTATCGGCTGAAGTGAGACACATTACCTTTGGTATAGACCACTGTAGTATAAGGAAGCCAAAGGCAATAGAGAACTTTCCTTGCCTGAGACTGAAGAGGATGTTTCCATCAGGGTGTACTCAAATAGCCTAATGTTCTCCGCAGTTGTATCATGGATGAAGGCTCTTTTAGAATGGACAAAAAGGGTATCAGGCACCCAAATCTTTTTGATCAATCTGTGATCAAAGGTCACGATTTGTTTGTCATGCTAGGAAAGGATAGTCTCTCATCTTTCCAGTGATGCCTGAGATAAAAAGTCATTGTAAAATCCTCAGCAGAGAGAAAAAGACAAATGAAAGCCAGTAGAAACATGGTTCAGGATGACCATTTACGATGGTTAGGGTTGTGTGTCAACTTCTCTGGGCCCTGATTCTCAGTGGTTTGGCAGTTATATAATGATGTAGTTTGGCAGTTATGTAATGATGTAATTCGGCAATTATGTAATTATGTAGTTATCCACCATGATGTGATCTGCTCTGATCGGCCAATCAGTTGTAAGGGGAGTTTCCTCAGGGATGTGGCCTGCATCCTATGTATACACACACACACACACACACACACACACACACACACACACACACACACATATATATGGACGTTCTGTGTTCTGGCAAAGCTCACTTGCTTGCTCTAGATCTTGCATCTGGCTCATCATCATCTGACTTCTGTTTCTTGGGTCTTGAGCCAGTGGCCTGCCATATTGCCTGCCTGCCAATCTTGGGATTTGCTAACCTCCACAGCCTGTGAGCCAGTGGCCTGCTATCTGACCTGCTGATCTTGGGTTCTCACCCCTGCAGTTATGTAAGTCAGGAAGGAGAAGCCTCCAGCCTGATGCCTGATCCACTTGAGACTTGGCACTTGCCAGTCTCTACAACCATGTGAGCCATTTCCTTGAGATAAATCTCTCTCTCTCTCTATATATATATATATATGTATATATATGTATATAGACTTCACTGGCTTTGCTTCTCTAGAGGACCCAGTCTAAGATACCACTTCAATACTGTTAGTCCTGGGATTGATTGCCATGGGAGTTAATGGATTCTAAGTGAGTGACATATATTGTATTTTTAGGTAGATTTAGGATAAAACTAATGAGCTTAAGCTTCTGGGCTTCTCCCTCACATGGACTCCAGCAAATGTTGAGAGTTTTTGGGAGTTAGACAGTGTTCAAGTTGTGGAGGGGAAGCTAGGTTATAATAGGGAAGCATTTTCATATAAGCATTCTGGTAAACTGCCTAAAGAAATCTCAGAAGAAAGACACCTGGAACTCCATAGTCCGGTATTTTACTGTGATTTCTTTAATGAATATAAATAAATAGTCACTTTTATAATTAACTTTTTATTCATAATTTTGCATTATTTTTCTTATGGTTCCCCCAAATTGAATAATCTACAGTTCTCACAGAAACATGGATTGAGCATTTATTAGGGTATCAATGGAAAGCAAGTTATCAGAGGTCCTAGAACAGAAACAATGATCTTCCTCAGCTGGACAGACAGAAAGAATAACATGAAATAGTGGTTTTCAAATTTTAGTGTGCAAAAGAATCACCTGTGAAGTTTGCTAGAACTGCACATTCCCCAGAAAATGGTTCCCAGAGATTCTGATTCAGTAGATCTCACGAATTCAAAATTGTTAACACACATCCCAGTTGAAAGGAGGTAAGGGAGAGAGAAAAAACTATAGTAACATTATATTAGCAGGAAAAAAATTGTATAGTCAATTATTTGAGTTTAATTTGGCTCTCAGACGTTACATTTAGTATTTTGGTTGTTTGAATAGACAGTCTCCTAGCTCCATCCAAGTCATTGGATGTGGGCAATGAAAATATATTTCATTTCTCACAACTGTTTACATCTCACTGTCTTAACTTCCCCAAAATAGTGAAACTTTTCCTGAACTAAGACATGTAATAGAACTTTGGGATTTATTATACAAACAAAGGACACGTCTCAGTAAACTACAAATAAGTCACCAATTAATTATGAGCTAGTTTGTTTTTCTTAGGTTCGGAATAGAGGTAAATTGCATTATTGCTCTGGGTTAATCTGGGAGCATTAACCATGTGTAATTTTGGCTTAGGGTGAGGGTGAATAAATAGAATGAGCCATTCATTGACATAACACTACTCTATAAGGAATTGTGTGGGTCACTGCATGGATTTCTTTAATAAGCATGTATTTAGAATTAGATGCTCAGTCTTATCTGAAGATCACTGGGCAAACGTTGAGCCTGTGAAGAAGTCAAATAGCAAACATTGGTGCATGTCAGTGATATATCAGTGTCACCATTAGGTGGCACTATCATGAGGAGCTGGCTGAGCAACATGCTGGGAGGAGAGGGGGACAAAATGAGATTGAAAGTGAAATAAGGGTGGGACAAGAGAGGATGAGAAGATGATAAAGAAGAAGAAAAAAAGACAATATTTGGGGCCATTGATAATTAGAAAGCATTCTCAAATTAGGTATGGTGAATCTAGTTCAGTTCTAGCTGATAATTGAGTACCAAAACTAACCTTCTTCAGGGAGAGAAGGATGAGGTTGGTTTTCGGGGCTGTAGGGTGGAGACCACAAAAAATTTAAATGCAAGCTGGGTCATTCAGTGACTTGGAGATTTTACCAGCAGAGGAGAAGTAAGAGCTTGCTCCTGGAGCACATCAGACTCAAGGAAGTGCCAGTCTGAGCTGCTCTGGGTGGGGAAGAGCCAAGCCTTCTGCACCAGGACTTTTTGAGTGGTGAGTACTTTTGGTGCTATTCCCTTTGGGGGTAGGGGGGTTAAAAATGAAGCAAGTTTAATTTAGGGCTTGTTATTGAATGGAAATAAATGTTGAATTAGATAATGATAAAGGCTAAAAGGGTCATTAGCTGAAGAGTTTACAGACGGAAACGAGATGTAATGAGTTATAGAAGATTTTCTTTAGATCTTCCTCAATTTTTGTGTGTCGCATGACTTTTTGTTCAGTCAGTATTTGGATGGCAATAATTAATTGGAGGAATCACTATAAATAAAAATATTAATTAATATACATATTAAAAGACTATTTGATCTTCCTACTTAAATAATTTATATTTTCTAGGCCCTGCTTCCTTAAGGAGCCCCTACTTTGTTCTCGCTCTCTCTCTCTTTTTTTTTTTACATTTTTTATCTTTAATTATGGTATTTGCATATTACCAAAAGTAAGTAGAATCTATATTTTTAAACTTAATTTATGAAAACCACTATATATAAGCTATAGTTTGTTTATGAAAAATACTTTATTCTAAGAAGTATTCAAAAGCAACTTTTTAAAGTTTCACAGGAACTCATATAAAAGATTCCAGAAAAGGGAATGATGTGTAAGCGTTAATGTACATTAAATGACTAGATTGAATAAACAACTAACAAAATATTTCCAGATGGAAAATGGAGTTTGAAAAGAAAGTAGTTCAAACCCTCCCTATTCATAGAAGAGGGACTATGCTTTTACTAAAAGGAAAAGTAAATAATAGTAATACTAGGCTACCACCTTTAAAGTAGAAAATTAAGGACAATAAGCATCTGGCTGATGGTTGCAATCTCAAATGGCTCGAAGAATCAGGTGGGTAACATCAATGATTGAATGAAACAGGGTGAGTCTAAGAGAAAAGCAAGACAGTACTAAGGCAAACTGGAGCACATAGGCCCCATCTAAAGGCATTCAAAGTTAAATTTTAAAATACTTTCCAGAGGAAGGAGGTGAGCAAAATCAAAATTCAAATTAAAACCAAAACTGAAACTCAAGCCAAAACCAAAACATATTTATAGGCTGCATCTTACCAGGGGGTACCTGTCAGGGCCTCTGTTATTAATAGTTGCACGTGGTGTAGTATTGATAGAAAACACAGAAGAAATGCAACTAAAAGAGATAATGTAAAAGTCCAGCACAATTGAAGGGTCTGAAATTAGATGGAAATAGTTATTCAAATATAAGAACATACACTAATTAGGTAAGGACAAGGAAATGGACATCTTGAAAATATAAAACACTCTTTATTTGATGTAGAAAAATAAACTATAGGAGACTAAACAGAACCTGAGTCTACTTTAGCAAATTAACAGAGTAGTTGTTTGGAAAAAGGAAATTCATGTGAAAACAAACATGTAGGTGCTTGTGCATATAAGTTAAAATGGTATTAAACATTCTTTCTTAGGGTAAATTCCTGAGAAATGTTGAAAATTACTTAAATGAGAAACAGTTCTGGTAATTATGAAGGCAAGGAAGGAGGCTCTACTTTGGAACTTGAGAAAATAAATTAGAAAAATTATACTATATTAAAAAGATAAAAATTAAAAAAATAGTAAAACCAGGTTAAGAGAGGAGAGAGGGAAAAACAGTGGAGCTTACAAAATGACACAGAAAACAGAAAAAGACTAAAAGGAGGTTTGAAGATAACAGCAGTTGACCAGTTCAAAGGCTTAGGGGCAATGGTTCTCAAACAATACTCCACAAAAATACAAGTGTTGCGTTGTGAAATAAATAATGGCAGTCTCGTTTAGACTTCGAGAAAACATAAGGGAATGGACGAAATTTTTTAAATTTAAATTCCTAATCTCATGAATTTTTCTTAATCCTTTAACCTTTTTATCAACATATAAGCAAAATTTAAAATAAATTAAAATGTTTGGAAAACAAGTCTATCAGACCTGGTTCAATTGACTACATTTTCACAGGTAAGAATTCATGGTTGTGATTTCATATTGCATACATATTATGATCATCCTGTCTTCCTCTACAATTATTTCTGGTTCATATTACATAGCTAATTAGATCATGATGTTCTCTGCCACCATAAAACTATTAGAAGGAAAGAAAAGAGTAGGAAAGGAATGAGAATTGTAAACAAGGGCATAAAAAGTGGATAGAAAAGAGTAAAGAAACTAAAACTCTATTAAACAGGAAAGACGAAGGTCAAATAAAAAATACATAATTTAAAAGGATCAAATTGAAATAACATACATAATCAAAATGATGTGTTAAAATACCAATGATTTGGACCTTATTTAGCTTCTATCCTTTCAGAAAAAGACTCAGTTTCTCATGGAATAACTTAACATGTTAACTTCTGAAATGCGGTCAATGCTTTCACCTTGGACATCTATACCCACTCGCACTGGGAACCCTTTAAAAGAAATGGATAATATGCTGAAAAATGCTTTATAACTATTTTGGAAACATTCAAAGCAGAGTATGATCAGTGTTTGTAGACTGCAATTGAATTACTTTTCAAGTTTTTTTAAATAACGGAGTTTCTCCATTATTTATTGGGTCAGTTATCATTGTATCTTCAAGTAATAATAATAAAGGCACATCTGTGATTAAATGTCACTCCAGCGATCATTACACATTTGCTTGTGAACAGTTTAGTGTATTTCTTTATTAAGTTATAGAAATGTTGTCTCCAGTATTTTTTGACTAGTAGTCATTTCAAAAGGAACAATGTTTTGAAAACATGCCTAAGAGTAGGTAGGAGGGTGTATTCTATTCTATATGGCAATGGTCATCTTATTATCAGGGAGTGCCAAGGAGTCCATGACTCTGGGCAATGTGGGAGCTCTTTGTTTCCTGCCAAAAATCAGCATTTTCACTTGGGCAGTGCTTGGCGGATAGGGGAGCACAGAAGACAGTACAGTGCCGCACACAGGAGCAACAGATTCAGAAACATCCCTTCCCAGAACATCGGCAACACAGCCTGCATTTGGGAAGAAGCAAACATTCTTAGAAATGTATTTGATGAGACTACATCAAAAGTCGGAACTGGAGCTCTTTCAGACAGAGCTGTTGGGATTGTTTGCAGTTGGGATTCACAGAATCAGATTTGTGGCTTCAGAAACCTGATACAAGAAAATCCAGGCCAGAGCAAGACCGAGACATTTTCTAGTTACATCTGACAAAGGTTTTCACCAGTTTTTGTGTTTGTAATTTTGTGCATATATAATCATGTTAAAATATATTTATACATATAGTCTTCATATAATTTTCTTTCCATAGGGAGCCATTCTTTTCAATTACATTCTTTATTTTGTTAAATAAATATCATTTATTGTCTCTATATAGTCCCAAGTTAAAAATGCTTTCAACTATTGTTGAAAAAATAGAAATCCCACCTGTAAGGATTGCTGCTGGCTGTTTTAGTCAAGATTCCGGGCTTTAGAGGGTCAGGCCAGAAAAACTTCCTTACTCAGGCTAATTAACGTCTCATTGTGCTATAATTTACATATAATTCAATAGCCTCTTTTAAATGCACAAGATACATCTTGCTAGTCCCTGTCCCTAATCTATGATCCCCCACTATTAATTGTCTAATGTTACCTTTACTTTACCAACATCAGATTCCCTTTTCTGTTAAGTCCGCACCCTCAATACTATTCCTTGCTTAGAAGTGTTCATACTAGCCAGGCATTGGGTCAGTCACTCAAATACATTCCTGCTGAAAGCTTGAGGATACCTTACTTGCATCTTAACCACTGACTTCTTCATTTGGATCAATTATATTGCTGTTGGTGGTGGTTGCTGTTAAGTCAATTCTGACTCATGGCAACTCCCTGTGTCAGAGTAGAACTGTGTTCTATAGGGTTTTCCATGGATGATGTTTCGGAAGTAGATCACCAGACCTTGCTTCCAAATTATATCCTACAACATTAATAAGGACAGGTCTATAAATAAAACTGTTTTTATTTATAACACTAATTAAGAATATTAACTTGGGAACAACTCAGTGTTATCGCTTCATAGGTTTCATCTCTAGTGCTTTTGTTTTCTTTGTTTGCTCTTCTTCTTTCTTTAGTTGTTGTCGTTGCGTGCTGTGGAGTCAATTTCGACTCATAAAACTCAAAACCATTGCCATCTAGTTGATTCCAACTCATAGTGACCCTATAGGATAGAGTAGAATTGCTCCATAGGGTTTCCAAGGCTGTAAATCTTTACTGAAGCAAACTGCCACATCTTTTTCTTGTTGAGTTGCTGGTGGGTTCAAACTGCCGACCTTTTGGTTAGCAGTTGAACGCTTTTACCACTGTGCGACCAGATATGCTGTGGAGAAAATTCCGATTCACAGCGACTCTATATGACAGAGTAGAACTTTCCCATAGGATTTCCTAGGCTGTAACCTTTATGGGAGAGATTGCCAGGTCTTTTCTCTTGTGGAGCCACTGGTGGGTTCGAACTGCCAACATTTCAGTTAGCAGCCTAGCGCTTAATCATTGTGCCAGCAGGGCTCCTTTCTTTATTATTATTTTTTGTTTATTGTTGTAGTTTAAATGAAGTTTACATTTCATGTTAGTCTCCCATACAAAAATTTACACATGCATTGTTACGTGACCCTAACTGTTGTCCCCATACTGTAACAGCACACTCCTCCTTCCCACTCCTGATTCTCCATGTCCATTCAACCAGCTCCTAAACCTCCTTGCCTTCCTATCTCACCTCTGGACAGAAGCTGCCCATTTAGTCTCTTGTATCTACTTGGGCTAAGAGGCATACTCCTCACGAGTATCAATTTTTGTCCCACAGTCCAGTCCAATTCCTGTCTGAAGAGTTGGCCTTGGAAATTTTTTAGTTCTGGGCTGATAGAGAATCTGGGGGCCATGCTTTCCAGGGTTCCTCGAGTCTCAGTCAGATCATTAAGTCTGGTCTTCTTACTAGAATTAGAGTTCTGCACCTCACCTTTCTCCTGCTCCATCAGGGGCTCTCTGTTGTGTTCCCTGTAAGGGTGGTCATTGGTGGTAGCCGGGCACCATCTAGTTCTTCTGGTCTCAGGCCGATGAAGTCTGGTTTATGTGGTCCTTTCTGCCTCTTGGGCTAATACTTTCTTTGTGTCTTTGGTGTTCTTCATTCTCCTTTACTTCAGGTGTTTTGGACCAACAGATGGCTGCTTGCAAGCTTTTAAGACTCCAAACGCCACTCACCAAAGTAGGATGCAGAACATTTTCTTAATAAGCTTTGTTATGCCAGTTGACCTAGATGTTCCCTGAAAGCATGTTCCCCAGACCCCTACACCTGCTATTCTGTCCCTCAAAGTGTTTGATTGTATTCAGGAAACTTCTTAGCTTTGGATTAGTCCAGTTGTGCTGACTTCCCCTGTAGTGTTTGCTGTCCTTCCCTTCACCTAAGATAACTCTTATCTACTATCTAGTTAGTAAATAACCCTCCCCACCCTCCCCACCCTCGTAAACATCAAAGAATGTTTTCTACTGTGTTTAAACCTTTTCCTGAGTTCTTATAATAGTGGTCTTATACAATATTTGTCCTTCTATGCCTGACTAAATTCACTCAGCCTAATGCCCTCCAGATTCCTCCATGTTATGTTTCACAGCTTCATCGTTGTTCTTTATCTTTGCGTAGTATTCCATTGTGTGGATATACCATAATTTGTTTATCCATTCATTTGTTGATGGACCCCTATGTTGTTTCCATCTTTTTGCTATTGTGGACAGTGCTGCAATGAACATGGGTGCGTATATATATCTATTCGTGTGACAGCTCTTATTTCTCTAGGATATATTCCAAGGAGTGGGATAGCTGAATCGTATGGTACTTCTATTTCTAACTTTTTAAGGAAGCGCCAAATCAATTTCCAAAGTGGTTGTACCATTTTACATTACCACCAACAGTGTATAAGTGTTCCAGTCTCTCCACAACCTCTCCAGCATTTATTATTGTGTGTTTTTTGGATTAAGGCTAGCCTTGTTGGGGTGAGATGATATCTGCATTTCTCTAATGGCTGATGATAGTGAGCATTTCTTCATGTGTCTGTTAGTCACCTGAATATCTTCTTTGGAGAAGTGCCTCTTCATATCCTTTGCCCATTTTTTAATTGGGTTATTTGTCTTTTTGTTGTTGAGGTTTTGCAGTATCTTGTAGATTTTAGAGATTAAACACTGATTGGATTTGTCGTAGCCAAAAGTATTTTCCCAGTCTGTAGGTTGTCCTTTTACTCTTTTAGTGAAGTCTTTCAATGAGCACAAGTGTTTGATTTTTAGGAGCTCCCAGTTACCTAGTTTCTCTTCTGGTGTTTGTGCATTGTTACTTATGGTTCATATTCTGTTTATGCCATGTATTAGGGCTCCTAGCATTGTCCCCATTTTTTCTTCCATGATCTTTATAGTTTTTGATTTTATATTTAAATCTTTCATCCATTTTGAGTTAGTTTTTGTGCATGGTGTGAGGTATAGGTCTTGTTTCAGTTTTTTTGCAGATGGATATCCAGTTATGCCAGCACTGTTTGTTAAAGATACTGTCTTTTCCCCAATTAACGGACTTTGGGCCTTTGTCAAATATCAGCTGCTCATAGGTGGATGGATTTATGTCTGGATTCTCATTTCTCTTCCATTGGTCTATGTATCTGTTGTTGTACCAGTAACAGGCTGTTTTGACTACTGTGGAGGTATAATAGTTTCTAAAATCAGGTAGTGTGAGGCCTCCCACTTTGTTCTTCCTCTTGAGTAATGCTTTACTTATCTGGGGCCTCTTCCCTTTCCATATGAAGTTGGTGATTTGTTTCTCAATCTCATTGAAAAATGCTGTTGGAATTTGGATGGAGATTGCATTGTATCTGTAGATCGCTTTGGGTAGAATTGACATTTTCACAATGTTGAGTCTTCTTATCCAAGGTATGTTTTTCCACCTATGCATGTCTCTTTTGGTTTCTTGCAGTAGTGTCTTGTAGTTTTCATTGCATAGCTCTTTTATGTCTATGGTTAGATTTATTCCTAAGTATTTTATCTTCTTGGGGGCTATTGTAAATGGTGTTGATTTGGTGATTTCCTCTTCGAGGTTCTCTTTGTTGATGTAAAGGAATCCAACTGATTTTTGTATGTTTATCTTGTATCCTGAAACCTTGCTGAAATCTTCTATTAGTTCCAGTAGTTTTCTTGTGAATTCTTTGGGGTTTTCTGTGTATAAGATCATATCATCTGCAAATAGAGATACTTTGACTTCTTCCCTACCAATTTGGATGCCCTTTATTTCTTTTTCTAGCCTAATTGCTCTGGCTAGGACCTCCAGCACTATGTTGAATAAGAGTGGTGATAAAGGGCATCCTTGTCTGGTTCCCGTTCTCAAGGGAAACGCTTTCAAATTCTCTCCGTTTAGGATGATGTTGGCTGTTGGCTTTGTATAAATGCCCTTAATTATACTGAGGAATTTCCCTTCTATTCCTATTTTGTTGAGAGTTTTTATCATGAATGGATGTTGGACTTTGTCGAATGCCTTTTTTTCTGCATCAATTAATAAGATCACATGGTTCTTGTCTTTTGTTTTCTTTATGTGATGGATTCCATTGATTGTTATTCTAATGTTGAACCATCCCTGCATACCTGGTATAAATCCCACTTGGTCATGGTGAATTATTTTTTTGATACGTTGCTGAATTCTATTGGCTAGAATTTTGTAGAGGATTTTTGGGTCAATGTTCATAAGGGATATTGGTCTGTAATTTTCTTTTCTTGTGGTGTCTTTACCTGCTTTTTGGATCAGGCTTGTGCTGGCTTCATAGAATGAGTTTGGGAGTATTCCATCCTTTTCTATGCTCTGAAATACCTTTAGTAGTAGCGGTGTTAACTCTTCTCTGAAAGTTTGTTAGAATTCTCCAGTGAAGCCATCTGAGCCAGGGCTTTTTTTTGTTTGGAGTTTTTCAATTACCTTTTCAATCTCTTCTTTTGTTATAGGTTTATTTAGTTGTTCTACTTTTGTTTGTGTTAGTTTAGGTAGGTAGGTAGTTTCTAGAAATTTGTCCATTTCCTCTAGGTTTTCAAACTTGTTAGAGTACAGTTTTTCATAGTATTCTTTTATGATTCTTTTAATTTCAGTTGGGTCTGTTGTGATATCACCCATCTCATTTCTTATACGGGTTATCTGCTTCCTCTCCTGTTTTTCTTTTGTCAGTTTGCCAAATGGTTTATCAATTTTGTTGATCTATTCAAAGAACCAGCTTTTGGTCTTGTTAAGTCTTTCAATTGTTTTTCTATTCTGTATTTCATTTAATTCTGCTATAATTCTTCTTATTTCCTCTTTTCTGGCACCTGAAGGCTTCTTTTGCTGCTCTCTTTCTACTTGTTCCAGTTGTAGGGTTAATGTTTTGATTATGGCCCTTTCTTTTTATTGGATGTGTGCATTTATTGCTATAAACTGGCCTCTGAGCACTGCTTTTGCTGTGTCCCAAAGGTACTGCTAGGAATTGTTTTCATTCTCGTTTGAGTCTATGAATTTCTTTATTCCATCCTTAATTTCTTCTATAACCCAGTAGTTTTTGAGCAAGGTGTTGTTCAGTTTCCATTGTGTTTGATTTTTTTTCCTTGTGTTTCTGTTATTGATTTCTACTTTTATGGCTTTATGGTCAGAAAAGATGCTTTGTAATATTTCAGTGCTTTGTATTTTGTTAAGGCTTGCTTTATGGCCTAATATGTGGTCTATTCTGGAGAATGTTCAATGTGCATTGGAAAAGAAAGTATACTTGGCTGCTGTTGGGTGGAGTGTTTGGTATATGTCTATGAGATCAAGTTGGTTGATTGTAGCATTTAGATCTTCCGTGTCTTTGTTGAACTTCTTTCTAGATGTTCTGTCCTTCACCATAAGCGGAGTGTTGAAGTCTCCTACTACTATTGCGGAGCTGTCTATCTCTCTTTTCAGTTGTCTTAGAGTTTGTTTTATGTATTTTGGAGTGCTGTCGTTGGGTGCGTAGATATTTATCGTAGTTATGTCCTCCTGTTGTATTGACCCTTTAATCATGTAGTGTCCTTCCTTATCCTTTGTGCTGGATTTTACTTTAAAGTCTATTTTGTCAGAGATTAATATTGCCACTCCTGCTCTTTTTTGAGTGTTGTTTGCTTGATATATTTTTTCCCATCCTTTGAGTTTTAGTTTGTTTGTGTCTTTAAGTCTAAGGTGTGTCTCTTGTAGGCAGCATATAGACAGATCATGTTTTCTATCCGATCTACCACTGTCTGTCTCTTTATTGGTGCATTTAGTCCATTTACATTCAGCGTAATTATTGATAGGTATGAGTTCAGTGCTGTCATTTTGATGTTTTTTTTTTGTGTGTTGTTGACAGTGTCTTTGTTCCACTTAATTTTCTGTGCTGAGTCATTTTTCTTTATGTATTTTCTTTTCATCTTTTTCATTGTTGTAGATTTTGTATTTACTGAGTCTTATAGTTTTCTAGTTTTTCATTTTGACATGTAGGATTGCCATTTTCCTTTGTGGTTACCTTAATATTTACCCCTATTTTTCTAAGTTAATACTAGCCTTTTATTTCTTTATATCGCCTTGACTTCCTCTCCATATGAAAAATCTATGTCTACATTTTTTAAGTCCCTCTTTTTTGTTTTAATGCTGTCTTATTTTACATATTGACGTCTGTTTCCCTATTTTCTGTTTTAGCTTTGGTTTATTCTTCTTGACTTCCCTATCTGGGTTGATATCTGGTTGCTCTGTCATGTGTTCTAGTCTTCGGTTGTTATCTGATGTTATTGATTTTCTAACCAGAGGACTCCCTTTAGTATTTCTTGTAATTTTGGTTTTGTTTTTGCAAGTTCCCTAAACTTCTGTGTATCTGGAAATGCCTTAATTTCACCATCATATTTGAGAGACAGTTTTGCTGGATATATAATTCTTGGCTGGCAGTTTTTTTCCTTCAAGACTTTATATATGTCCTCCCATTGCCTTCTTGCCTGCATGGTTTCTGCTGAGTAGTCTGAGCCTATTCTTATTGACTGTCCTTTGTAGATGACTTTTCATTTCTCCCTAGCCACTCTTAAAATTCTCTCTTTATCTTTAGTTTTGGCAAGTTTGATTAAAATATGTCTTGGTGACTTTCTTTTGGGATCCACCTCATGTGAGGTTAGATGAGCATCTTGGATAGATATCTTGTCATCTTTCATGATATCAGGGAAGTTTTCTGCCAACAAATCTTCAACAATTCTTTCTGTATTTTCTGTTATCCCCCCCGTTCTGGTCCTCCAGTCATTCGTAGGTTATTCCTCTTGATAGAATCCCACATAATTCTTAGAGTTTCTTCATTTTTAAAAATCCTTTCATTTGATTTTTCTTCAAATAAGTTGGTGTCAAGTGCTTTACCTTTAATCTTACTAATTCTGACTTCCATTGCCTCAATTCTGCTCCTATGACTTTCTATTGAGTTGTCTCATTCTGACATTTTATTGTTAATCTTCTGGATTTCTGATTGCTATCTCTCTATAGATTCTTGCAGCCTGTTAAATTTGTCATTATGCCCTTCTCTAATCTTTTTAATTTCCTCTATTGCATGTTCTGCGTTTTGCTTAATTTGCTTCCTAATCCCTTGAAGAGTTCTTTATGTTAATCTTTTGTGTTCTGCCTCTGGTAATTCCAAGAAATTTTCCTCCTTTGGAAAATTTATAGATTCTTTATTTTGGGAACTTGCTGAAGCCATCATGGACTGCCTCTTTATGTGATTCGATATTGACTGTTGTCTCCGAGCCATCAGTAAGTTATTATATTTATTTATTTTGTTTGCTTACTGTGTCCTAGCTTCTTGTTTTGTTTTGATATGCCCACATAGGCTGCTCTTGTGAGCTAGTTTGATTATTGGCACCTTTGAAGGTCTAACGTCCTGTCACCATGTGGTTAGATTTGTTACTATGTATGTGAGCTCAGGAGTCCACCCACTCCTCCAGTATGAATTCAGCTCAGGTGTCCAGGTAGAAAGCCACCAAGTGTGTCATGCAGACTCTCACTTATAGTCCTAGACAGGCATGGGTGATAGGTGTAGGCACAGGTATCTGGCTGCAGCAGGGGGACACACTCTTAGCAAGGCAGAGGGCTAACGGCTGCCTGCGAGTGTCCAGGAAGGTGTGTCCCCGTTCCCTAGAGTGCATAGGTGGGTGGGTTGTGCAGCCAGACTATGAGCACCCAGTGCTGTTGCTATAAGGATTCGGGGGGCACCTTTTATTCTTGGGACCCTATTGCAGGTGGCTAGGTGGCATTGGTGGAGCCACCAGTCCTCAGGCCCCTGATGTGGGTAGGTAAAGACCCTGCTTAATGGGCAGAGCAGTGTCAAATGTCATGAACCTACCACTTCACAGCTGAAACAGTTGAAGTTAGACTTCAGGTATGTACCGTGTTTTACTGTGGTAATGAGGGCCTACGCTGCTGAAATGGGCCCACACAGGTCTGTGCAGGGGAAAGGGCACTCAAAGTCCATGGATACCTTATGCTTGTGCCTAGGAAAAAGAGCTGTGCCTACCCTGAGTTCCTGGCTTAGGGGAGCCGGCAGTTTTTTTTCCCCCGTTCGTTAATTTGTTCACTCTCCAAGGGCGGGAGAATGGCTCAGGGTATGTGACGGATCCTTCTTCTGGCCCAGGGGACTCACCAATTGCTGAAGCTGGTCTGGGACCCAGTGCAGAGCAGGGAGTGGGGAGGTAAATGGAAGAGGGGATTTTCCCTAAGTGAGTTTCTTTTTTTAAAATTTTTAATTTAATTTATTTTTATTATACTTTAGGTGAAGGTTTACAGTACAAATATTTTCTCATTAAACAGCACACATATTGTTTTATGACATTGGTTAACAATCACACGACATGTCAACATGCTCCCTTCTTGACCTTGGAGGACCTTTTTTTTTTTTTTTTTTTGGTGAAAATATACATAGCCAAAGGTATACCACTTCAAAAATTTTTACATGTACAACTCAGTTACATTGATTATGTTCTTCTAGTTGTGCTGCTATTCTCACTTTAGATGAAGGTTTACAGAACAAAATAGTTTCTCATTAAACAGTATGCATATTGCCCTATGACAATGGTTAAGAACCCCACTACATGTCAACACTGTCCTTACTCAACATTGGGTTCCCTATCAACAGCTTTCCTGTCCCCTTCTGCCTTCTAGTCCTTGTCCATGGTCTGCTGTGCCTCATTAGTCCCGTTTTGTTTTATGGGCTATCCAATGCTGGCTGAACAGTGAACCTTGGGACTTCACCACTAGGTTAAAAGGGTGTCCGGGGGCCATACTCTCAGGGTTTCTCCAGTCTCTGTCAGGCCAGTAAAACTGGTCTTTTTTTGTGAGTTAGAATTTTGTTCTACATCCTTCTCCAGCTCTGTCCAGAACCCTCTGTTGTGATCCCAGTCAGAGCAGTCAGTGGTGGTAGCCAGGCACCATCTGGCTGTACTGGACTCAGTCTGGTGGAGGCCTTGGTAGCTGTGGTTCATTAGTCGTTTGGACTACTCTTTTCCTTGAATCCTGTTCTCTTCATTCTCCCTTGCTCCCGAAGGGGTGAGACCAGTGGAGTATCTTAGATGGCTGCTCACAGGCTTTTAAGACCTCAGACGCTACTCACCAAGGTAGAATGTAGAATAATGTCTTTATAAACTGTATTATGCCAATTGAGCTAGATGTTCCCCGAGACCATGATCCTCACAGCACTCTGTTCAGCAATTCTGACCCTCAGGGAGTTTGGATGTGTCTACGGAGCTTCCATGACCTTTTCTTGTACAAGATGTGTGCAAGCTTCCCCAGTATTGTGTAGTGTCTTAACCTTCATCGAAGTTACCACTTATCTATTGTCTGTTTAGTATTTTCTCCCCACCCCTCCCATCCCTCATAACCAACAAATATTGTTACTTTTTATGTGTAAACTTTTACATGAGTTTTTACAATAGAGGTCTTATACAATATTTGTCCTTTTGTGATTGACCTATTTCACTTCACATAATGTCCTCCAGTTTCATTCATATTATGAGATGCTTCACAGATTCATCATTGTTCTTTATCATTGTATAATACTCCATTGTGTGTATGTACCATAATTCATTTATCCATTCATCTGTTGATGGGTATCTAGGTTGTTTCCATCTTTTTGCAATTATGAACAATGCTGCCATGAACATGGGTGGGCATATGTCTATTCGTGTAATGGCTCTTATTTCTCTAGGATATATTCCTAGGAGTTGGATTGCTGGATTGTATGGTATTTCTATTTCTAGCTTTCTAAGGAAGCAATACATCATTTTCCAAAATGGTTGTATAATTATGCATTCCCACCAGCAGTGCATAAGCTTTCCAGTCTTCCCGCAGCCTCTCCAACATTTGTTATTTCCAGTGTTTGTGATTTGTGCCAGTAATGCCGGGGTGAGATGGTATCTCATGGTGGTTTTAATTTGAATTTCTCTAATGGCTAGTGATTGCAAGGATTTCCTCCTGTGTCTGTTGGCTGCTTGAATGTCTTCTTTGGTGAAGTGTCTGCTCATTTCCTTTGCCCATTTTTTAGTAGGATTATTTGTCTTTTTGTTGTAGAGGTGTTGGATTTTCTTGTAGATTATGGAGATTAGACATTTGTCTGATTTATAATGTCCAAAATTTTTTTCCCAGTCTCTAGGTTCTCTTTTTATTCTTTTGGTGAAGTCTTTTGAAGAGCAAAGGTGTTTGATTTTTAGAAGGTCTCATGTATCCAGCTTATCTTCTGGGGTTTGTGTGTTGATGGTTTTGGTTTGTATCATGTTAATGCTGTGTATTAGGGCCCGTAGCATTGGTCCTATTTTTTCTTTTATGAACTTTATAGTTTTTGGCTTTATATTTAGGTCTTTGATCCATTTTGAATTAGTTTCTGTGCATGGTGTGAGGTATGGGTCCTGTTTCATTTTTTTGCAGATGGACATCCAGTTTTGCCAGCACCATTTGTTAAAAAGACTGTATTTTCTCCATTTGATGGACTTTGGGCTCTTGTTGAAGATCAGGTGACCATAGGTGGATGGATTTACATCTGGGTTCTCAATTCTGTTCCATTGGCCAATATGTCTGTCGTTGTACCAGTACCAGGCTTTTTTGACTACTGTGGAGGTATAGTAGATTCTGAGGTTAGGTAGTGTGAGTCCTCCTACTTTATTCTTCTTCTTTAATAGTGCTTTACTTATTCGGGCCTTCTTCCCTTTCCATATAAAGTTAATGATTAGTTTTTCCATCTCTTTGAAGAATGTTGTTGGTATTTGGATCGGGATTGCATTGTATTTGTAAATTGTTTTGGGTAGAATTGTCATTTTCACAATGTTGAGTCTACCTATCCATGAGCATGGTATGTTTTTCCATTTATGTAGATCTCTTTGGGTTTCTTGCAGTAGTGTTTTGTAGTTTTCTTTGTATAGGTCTTTTACATCCCTGGTTAGATTTATTCCTAAGTATTTTATTTTTTTAGGGGCTATTATAAATGGTATTATTTTCCTGATTTCCTTTTCATCATTCTCTTTATTGGTGTATAGGAATCCAACTGATTTTTGTATGTTTATCTTGTATCCTGCTACTCTGCTGAGTCTTTCTATTAGTTCCAGTAGATTTCTCATGGAGTCTTTAGGGTTTTCTATGTATAGTATCATATCATCTGCAGACAGAGACAGTTTAACTTCTTCATTACCAATTTGGATGCCCTTTATTTCTTTTTCTTGCGTTACCACTCCAGCTGGATTTTCCAGCACAATGTGAAATAAGAGTGGTGATAAAGGGCATCCCTGTCTTGTCCCTGTTCTCAAGGGGAATGTTTTCAGCCTCTCTCCATTACAAATGATGTTGGCTGTTGGTTTTGCATAGATACCCTGTATTATGTTGAGAAATTTCCCTTCTATACCTGTTTTATTGAGAATTTTTATCAGGAATGGGTGTTGGACTTTGTCAAATGTCTTTTCTTCATTGATTGAGATGATCATGTGATTCTTTCCTTTCCTTTCCTTTTATTTATGTGGTGGATTACACTGATTGATTTTCTAATGTTGTACCATCCTCGCATACCTGGTACGAATCCTACTTGGTCGTGGTGTGTTATTTTTTTGATATGTTGCTGAATTCTATTGGCTAGTATTTTGTTGAGAATTTTTGCATCTATATTCATGAAAGATTTTGGTCTGTTATTTTATTTTTTGTGGTGTCTTTGCCTGGTTTTGTTATCAGGGTTATGCTGACTTCATAGAATTTATTTGGAAGTGTAGCTTCCTTTTCTATTTTCTGAAATAGTTTCAGTAGTACTGGTACAAGCTCTTCTCTGAATGTTGGTTAGAATTCTCCAGTGAAGCCATCTGGACCATGGCTTTTTTTGTTGGGAGTTTTTTAAATTACCTTTTCAGTCTCTGATCTTGTTATAGGTTTGTTCAGATTTTCAACATCACTTTGTGTAGTTTGGGTAGGTAGTGTGTTTCTAGAAATTTATCCATTTCCTCTAGGTTTTCAAATTTGTTTGGGCATACTTTTTCATAATACTCTGTTATAATCCTTTTTATTTCAGTTGGGTCTGTTGTAATGTCACCCATTTCATTTCTTATTTCAGTTATTTGCGTCCTCTCCTGTTTTTCTTTTGTCAGTCTGGCCAGTGGTTTGTCAATTTTGTTTATTCTTTCAGAGAATCAACTTTTGGTTTTGTTGATTCTTTCTGTTGTTTTTCTATTCTCTATTTCATTTATTTCTTCTTTGATCTTTATTATTTCCTTTCTTTTGGAGGCTGTGGGGTTTTTTGTTTTGCTGTTCTCTTTCTATTTGTTTGAATTGTGTAGTTAATGTTTTGATTTTGTCACTTTCTTCTCTTTTGATGTGTGCATCTATTGTTATAAATCGTCCTCTGAGGACTGCCTTTGCTGTGTCCCAAAGGTTTTGGTATGACATGTTTTCATTCTCGTTTGATTCTAGGAATTTTTTATTCCATCTCCGACTTCTTCTATAACCCAGTGGTTTGTAAGCAGGGTGTTATTCAGTTTCCATGTAATTGATTTTTTTTCCTTGCTCTTTCTGTTGTTAATTTCTACCTTGATGGCATTGTGGTCAGAGAAGATACTTTGTATTATCTCAACGTTTTCTATCTTGTTGAGGATTTCTCTGTGACCTAAGATGTGGTCTGTTCTGGAGAATGTTCCATGAACTTTGGAAAAGAATGTGTACTTTGCAGCTGTTGGATGTAGTGTTTTATAGACCTCTTTGAGGTCACGTTGGCTGATTGTGCCCTTTAGTTCTTCTGTATCCTTGCTGAGTTTCTTTTTAGATGTTCTGTCTTTTACCGAAAGTGGTGTGTTGAAGTCTCCTGCTATTTTTGTGGAACTGTCAATTTCTCTTTTCAGTGTTGTTAGAGATTGTTTTATGTATTTTGGAGTCCTGTCATTGGGTGCATAGATGTTTACTATGGTTATGTCTTCATGATGGATCATCCCCTTAATCATTATATAGTGTCCTTCTTTGTCTTTTATGGTGGATTTTGTTTTAAAGTCTATTTTATCTGAGATTAGTATTGCCACTCCTGCTCTTTTTTGGTTGTTTGGTATGTTTTTTTCCAACCTTTACTTTTTAATAAATTCACATCTTTGTTTCTAAGGTGTGTCTCTTGTTGACAGCATATTGATGGTTCCTGTTTTTTTAATCCATCTGTCACTCTCCTTCTCTTTATGGGTGCATTGAAGTCATTTGCATTCAGTGTAGTTATTGATAGATGTGAGTTTATTGATGTCATTTTGTAGTGCTTTTTTTCATGGTGCCGGCGTTTTCTTTGTTCCTCTTATTCTCCTGTGCTGAATTCCTTTTGTTTGTGGGCTTCTTTTCCATTTCTTTTGTTTCTGTAGGTTTTGTTTTTACCGAGACTTTATGTTTTTCCTCTTTATCTTTATGAGTATGTTTGTTAACTTTCTTTGTGGTTACCGTGAAATTTACCTTTATCTTTCTATATTTGAAGCAGTCTATTATTACTTCCTCTCCGTTAGAAGGTTCTATACCTACACCATTTATTCCCTCTTTTATTGTTCTAATGCTGTTGCCTTTACAGATTAACTGCTCTGATTCCCTATTGTATTTCTTTGGTTTTGGATGGTCCTTGAGAGTTCGTTTCCTAGGTTAGTATCTGGCTGGTATGATCCTGTGTCCTAGATTCAGCCTGTGAGCTCTAGTTGTTTGTTCTCAGATCTTAATAATTCTTGTAAGTTTGGTTTGGTTTTTACATATTCCCTTAATTTGTTTTTTCTGGAAATGTCCTAATTTCATCATCATATTTGAACAAGAGTTTTGCAGGATATATTATTCTTGGCTGACAATTTTTTTCTTTCAATGTTTTCTATATGTCAGCCCATTGCCTTCTTGCCTGCATGGTTCCTGCCAAATAATCTGAGATTAGTCTTATTGTTTCTCCTCTGTATGTGACTTCTTGTTTTTCATGAGCTGCTCTCAGGATTCTTTGTTTGTCTTTGGTTTTGGTGAGTGTGATTATGATATGCCTTGATGATTTTCTTTTGGGCTCTATCCTATATGGGGTTCGTTAAGCTTCTTGGATGGTCAGCTTTTCATCTTTCATGATGTTTTGGAAGTTTTCTGCCAGCAGTTCTTCAATGATCTTTTCTGTGTTTTCTCTATGTGTTCTGGAATTCCAATCACTCGAAAATTTTTGCTTTTGATTGTATCCCACATAATTATCAGGGTCTCTTCATTTTTCTTCTTTCTTTTCTCTGAGTTTTTCTCAGAGTTGTATCCAAGTGTTTGTCTTCAGTTCTGCTGATCTTGTCTTCCACCATTTCAAATCTGCTCCTCAACCCTTCTATGACACTGTCCATTTATGAAATCTTGTTTATCTTTTGGATTTCTAATTGTTGTTTTTGTATGATTTCTAGTTGTGAATTTATTTTGGCATTTTATTCCTGGATTATTTTCCGGAATGCCTCTATTTTCTTGTCCATATTTTTCATGAATTTGTCTATTTTTTCCTCATTTTTGTCTACTTTTTTGTTTCAACTCTTGGATAGTTCTGAGTATCAGAAATTTGAATTCCTTATCATGTAGTTCTAGTCACCTGGTATTTTATTTTGGATGCCTATTGGTGTCATCTTGGCCTGTTTTTGTAAATGTTTTGATATTGTCTGCTGTCTTCGGGCCATTCAGCAGTTATTTTCCTCATTTATTGATTGTAAATTTGTTTGTCTTGGCCAGTCTTTTTGTTTTACTTGGCTATATTTGAACAGGTGTGCTGTGTGTTCTTTGTTGTTTGTTTGTGTTTGGGCATGATACTTTTCACCTCCTTCTCCAATTGGCAAGGCCAGTTGCTCAGATATGGTACAGCAGGGCAGGTCTAGCTGAAGAGGAGTTGCTGGGATGGTTTATTTGTGGCACTTAGTATGGCCACCAGGGTGGACTGTTAATCAGTGTAAGGCTGGTTCTGGTAGGCTGTGCCTGTGCTGCTTGGTGGTGTGATGTTAAGCGCACAGCGCAGGTAGGCAGGATGGAGGGGGAAGATTGTGATTTGTGGAGCTAAGGTGGGTATGTGAGAGAGGAGAAAGGAACAGGGGCCATAAAAAATACAAACAAAAAGGAGTGTTAGGGGAGATTGCCATTAGAGTGGAGTGATGAGAGACTATGAAATGGAGAAAAACAAAAAGGAGAATAAGAATCAAAAAAGAAAAAAATGAAAGAAATAAAAATTAGAAAGAAAAAAGAAAAGCTCCCAGGGATCCCACCAGTGTGGTTACGAGGTCTGATGAATTTGCTCCCAGACATTGAAGTACAGCCTGGCTAGAAGGCATAGAGGTATCATTCAGCACCAGGTATTCTGGGGACAGGAAGAGAAAGAAGGTATAGAGAGATGAGAAACTGAATAATGAAGACAGACAAAAGGGGAAAAAGAGGGAAAAGAAAACAAAATGAATTAAACAACAACAACAACAAGAAAATCCCTCAAAAAGAACAGAAAAAAAAAAAAACTACGAAGAAAGAAATGCCCTCAGGGATGCCTCTGTGCATCTGTACAAACTGAGGGGGTATGTCCCAAGCTGTGCAGTACTGCCCAGCTAGAATGTGCTGCCAATTTGAGAAAAGAAAAAGAAAACAAACAAACAATTCAAGACAAACAAAAAGCCCCAGGATCCCACCAGCATGGCAACATGGGTCGGGAAGCAGTTTCACAGTTCAATGGAGTTTCACAGCCTTTCATGAAGAAGCAAAGATGTCACACAGAGCCAGGTATTTGAGAGAAAGGTGGCAGAGGTGGTGAGAGGTAAGGAAGAAATCAAAAAGAAATGGAAAAAGGCAACACCTGCAGCCAACAAATGGCACTCAGGGATTTGGCTGGTGTGGGCAGGTGGAATCCAAGCAGCCGGTGCTCCCTGGCCAAGAAAATGTGGCCATGGGACGCAGAGGAGGCCAAGGGGGGGTAAAGAAGTGTGGGTGGTGGGAAAGCATATATCACTGTTTACCGGTTGTTCTGTCTCCTGCCAGAATCTCTGTGAAGCTGCTTTCTCTTACCCCATGTTCGCTGGTCTCTGATAGGAGTCCAAGATGGCAGATCCGCACTCTGTTTGCTGTTGGGGACCTCTGCATGAATCTCTCCTCACTGTCTGTTCTCTGTCAGTTTCTCACTCAGTTTGGTGCTTGGCTGAGTTCTTTATCTCTTCATTTGATGCTTAGGGTTTCAGGATTGCTGTTTTCTCCATTTGGCTTAGTTTTTTGGATCTTTGCTGTGTAGGGATGGCATGGTGCTTCTGCCTAGAGCGCCATGTTGCCTGGAAGTCTCCCTCCAATGGGGTGTTTTTGATCTGCACAGTAGGCCAGATGCAATTACTTATCTTTTGCCAGTTGAGGGCTGCTTCTTACTGCTTCTGGGTGGCCAAGTAACTCTGCCTCTGGGTCTCCCCCAGGGTGGAATACACCTCCCGAGCATGGCTGCTTGCCTGTCTCATCGCTCACCTCCGAGCTGATCAGACCTGAAGTGTTCAGGCTCTCACTGGGGCAGGCCTGGCAACCCCTCGCTGCTTCCCCCTCTCCCTCCCCCACCACTCAGACCAGTTCCTCAACTTTGCATTTTATGTTCAGGGCTCCTAAATTGTCATATATAATCAATTCACTCATTTTTTTTTTTTTTTTTTTTTTTTTGGTCTTTGTTGTAAAAGGGTCCACCAGAAGCATCTGACTACTCCACCATCTTGGCCCCAACTCAGGGCTCCTTTCTTTAATTAGTAGAGATACCAAAACAAAAATCATGGAAATTCATTCACTACCTGGCTCTTCATGGTGAGTAAATCTTCCCATTATTTCTAATACTTTAAGGGAATAAAATATTTGGAAGGTCTTAGTGAAGTGGCAGGATGTCTGGGCTAAAGTTGTGGTATTGGAGTCATGTAGACTAGAGTTTGAACCCAGCTCCACCACTATTATAAGGTCTATGGTAAATGACATATCTAAGCTTAGTTTTCTTATCTATAAAATCTGACTCATTTGAGGACTAGAAATAATACACAGTGAGTGAACCCAATTAGTACTCCATAAATGGTACTAGGTAAATATTATCACTACTGTAATTAAGTAAAAATGCAAACTTGTCCCTTCAAAATGCAAGCCACTATTCCCAATGCCACATTCAGACATTTAGATAATCAGTCTATTCCTTACTAAAAAATGATACAGTGCTTTTCATCACTTATTCTATGAAGAAATCTAGGGAACAGCTTGGACTTAGGATCTTGTGACTTGTGACTAAATCCTAGTTACTGATTTCTGCAAACCTGGGAACAGCCTTTCAAAGGACATATTCATGCCACTGCTGGCCACACACCAGCCTCAGGGTTGTTTGAAGGCTGGTCTGACAATGGGATGAAAACACAGGCTTATCCATCAGGAATGAGTTTCTGAAAACGTTTGGATTTCTTCTTTCCTCCCTCAAGTTTTATACTGTTTTTGTAGGGATGCTTTTCCATTTTCAAGCAAAGTTTTTGCTTCAAGGTGCAGCCCTGATCTCCTTTCTGTCTGCTTTGAGCTCCATGTCCAAGTCCACCTTCTCCTGCATCTCGGAATCTGTACTGTGCTCTGGCATTCTTGAGGACAGAGTGGAGGGTGAGGGGCATGTAAAGAAAAGATGCAGAATCATAAAATTTTGAATGGAATAAAATCTCCTAAGATCATTCTTTTTATAGATAAAGGAGTCAAGTCCCAGAAAAAAAGGTGGCAATAAATCAAATGGCTTAAAAATGAAAGAGTTTTTAGCTATATAAACCTGAGTCAGAGTCAAACTTCTGTAAATTCCTTAATTCCTCTAAACCTCAGTTTGTTCATCTGTAAAATACCAAACCAAATCCACTGCTGTTGAGTCAATTCCGACTCATAGCGACCCTACAGGACAGAGTAGAACTGCCCCATAGGGTTTCCAAAGCTGTAAATCTTTACGGAAGCAGAATGCCACATCTTTCTCCTGCAGAATGACTGGTGGGTTCAAAAGGCTGGACTTTTTGGTTAGCAGCTGAGCACTTTAATCACTGTGCCATCAGGGCTCTTTTATCTGTAAAATAGAGAGAATAAATATGTCTACCCTATACAGTTTCTATAATACTAGATTAAATAATGAATATCAAGTTCTTAGCCTAACCCCATTCAAATGTCTTAACAACCAACTTATTAATGACCTATTGGGTCAGTAATATGTATAACAGCATGAATAATAACAATTTTGTACTACTTTTATTAATTCTGTATCTAAAGCACTTTAAATGTAGTAAAAATTAGATAAGTATTAAACATTATGATTACAGTTTGAGTTTGCAGGATCACTAACTAGGTAGTTACACACTGGAACCCAGCTCCACCACTATAATCTAGGGTAATCTTTTTTATATACATAAAGATATATCACTTATTTGGTTTTTTATGCACATTGGGATAATGAAGATTAAATAGAAGTTAGATGTTTTGTTTGTATCCAGCTGCTGTACAATTGACTCTGACTCATGGCGACCCCATGTGTGTCAGAGTAAGAACTGTGCTTCATACTGTTTTCCATGGATGATTTTATGAAGTAGGTTGCCAAATCTTTCTTCCAAGTTGCCTCTGGGTGGACTTGAACGTCCAACCTTTTGGTTAGCAGTAAAGCACGTTAACACCACCCAAGGACTCCTCTTATTTGTATAAAAAGCCGCAAAAAACTAACTCCTTGCTGTCGAGTTGACTCCGACCACAGTGACCCTGTAGGACAGAGTAGAATTGCCCAATAGTTTCCAAGGAGTGCCTACTGGATTTGAACTGCCGACCTTTAGGTTAACAGCCATAGCACTTAACTACTACACCACTAGTTTCCCTTTTTTATACAGTGCATTTAAAATACATTATATAATGTATTATCTCATTATCACAGCTACTTTGTTAGCTAAGTAGAACTGTTTTAATTCTAGTTTATATACGAGGAAACTCATACCCAGAAAGGTTAAAAAACTTGCCTGAAACCAAAAGCTAGTTAATGACAGTTCTGTGCTAGCAAATCTCTAAAACTGAGGCACTTGGCATAATAGAATGGCTGACATAAGGTCTGAATCAAAACTCTATTTTGTTACAAGCTCCTGCTTCTGCATTCTTAAGAATGTAACCTTGACTTCTTCTCATTCATATGAATATGGCCCTGGGCATCTGGCCAGGTGGAACCAGGAGACCCTGGCTCCCCCACCCCGCAATGATCTTGTTTAACCAGCTGCCTTTTGCCCCAAGCCACTCTTAGCAAATAAAGGTGGAGCTCAAAAATGCAGTTTAGCCACTCTTAGTAAATAAGGGTTGTGACTGTAGGAGAAGGAGTTTATTCTAGATATTCCAGGAAGAAGGTAGTTGAAATAGAATCGCTGATGATGTTCTCACCTTGTGGCTATAACCATGTAACCATCACACAGTCCTCTCCCCTATTTTTACGATAGGAGCACACCTTTCCCTCCATATTTTGGAGCAACTTTGTATTCTCTACAAGGTTGCTACCCAGTTTTCAAATTGTGTATTCCTCAATAAATCTCTTTATTTTTATTTCAACAGAGTATGTGTTTTTACTCTTGGACATTTTCCTCTGACTCCCAGCTTGGTTCTCTTGTTTGACAGGCAGACTGTACAAGTGGACTTTATAACTCTAGCTTTTGTCTTGACTCAGTAGCCAGTATCTAGATGCTGAATTGATTTCACTTTAAGGAAACAAAGAAATCATCCTGTATAAAACTAAAACAAAAAAGTCCATAGTTATGGAAGATGTAAAGGGTAGAGAAAACATAAAGAAAGAAAATGAGCTGAAATTTATAACCTAGATTAAACAAAAAGCTCCCCTAAATTTGTATTCTCCTGTTTCCACATTATGAGTCAATTAATCTTCTAATGCTTTATAAAAATAAAAAAAACACTGCAGTAGCAGCTGGTTTTAATGTTAAAGCTAATTAAGAAAACACATTAAGGCAAGAGAAGTGCTGAAGTTACATTTTAGCTCAAGAGGAAAGAAGTATGTGTGTGCTTTTGTGTTATGGACAAACATAAAGAAAGAAGGTAAATTGAAGCTTGTGTTTTATATCCTGCAGTCTCTAATTTCCCCATGAAGGCAGCCTTGAGAACAGAGAAATGGGTCATTGGTAGAATAAGCTGTTCTGATCAAGACGGGCAAGTGGTTAAGGATTGTATTTCATAGAGGTACCAGACTGATGGAGACCCTGGTGGTGTAGTGGTTAAGAGCTATGGCTGCTAACCAAAAGGTCAGCAGTTCAAGTCCACTCAGGCACTCCTTAGAAACTCTATGGGGCAGTTCTACTCTGTCCTGTAGGTTCTCTATGAGTCGGAATCAACTCGATGGCAACGGGTTTACTAGACTGACATTTCTGACTGAATTTATTGATTATTCTGCGTGAAGCGACTGAACATACAAAGTGTTTGGACACCACCTAGCCTCAGTCCTTGATTGTTAGAAAAATTTCTTAATCATGGTATGATTTGTCACTTGTCACTAAGTAGCATATTTCAATTGCATTTTTAATAACCCCATAAAGTCGCCTCAGGGGAAAAAATGTATTTAAAAAAAATGCATTCTCACTTTAAAAAGATCATAATAGCATCTCTAACAGATCAAGATATGTGGAAATATTGGGTAAATTTTATGTTTTTCTGGGGGACGGGGATGGTATAAAGGACGGAGAATGAAAGCATCAATGTTTTAAGGTAAAAGAGGATCGTCTAGGGCAGTGTTTCTCAAACTGTAACTTGCACGCGCACGTGAATCACCGGGGGACCTTGTTAAAATACATAACTTGATTCAGAGAGCCGGGGGTGGGGCCTGGGATGCCGCATTTCTCACTGACTCCCAGGTAATTCCGCTGCAGGTCCTTGACCACACTTTGAGGGACAGCCCTCCAGGCTGCTCGTTCCAAGTCCCAAATTCAAGGACAGTCATTTTTCTTTCAATCTTTCTGGCCTTCAACAGCCTAAAATAGGCCCCATAAGAATTCTATCCTCTAGGATAAGAATTAATTTAATTGAGTAGCCTAACCTGACAGGAATTAGGGCAGCTTTTTGAATTGGTATTGAAAAGAATACATCATGTTGAGCTTTTAACCGCTGTTCCCAAGATGCCTGTTTCAAGCCATTCTTGGGTGACTGGGGCCCCCTAGTGGCTAAAAAGACCCATAGCTAGGCAAGTTTATCTCCTGAGCCTTTCCAAAGCCGATTTTTTTCGACTAGGTGATGGTAGGGGAAAGATTTTAGAAACTTTTTATAGAATCTTAAAGATCAAAATGCAGGATATCTGTGTGGTAGTTGTAGAGTATATTGTCCAAGCATTGAGCAAATTTGATTGGGATAAACAATGGTTTATTGGGAATGGTAGTTAAGGGCTCAGGCATCTTTAAGAAAATTGTGGTAAATATACATCTGAGAAGCAGTGATAAAAAGAAAATAAAAGCTAAAGAAATGGAATCTCAGAAATAAAGGAAAAAAAGGATACATCTCTACACATGCTTATTCAAGGCTTCTAGAAATTAAAGATTCAAGGATTCAACAAGTGTGAGAAGTACTCTGGAATAACAAGAAACTTTCACCAAGATTTAATGCAGACAATCTAATGCAGTGTTTCTCAAAATGTGATTCTCAGACCAAGAGCATCAGCATCATCTAGGAATTTATTAGAGAGCAAATCCTTGGCCCCACCAAAATCTAGAGAATTAGAAACCCCAGGGGTGGGCCTGTGGTCTGTGGTTTAACAAGCCCTCTAGGTGATTCTCATGCCCACTAAAGTTTGAGAGCCCCTTATCTAATGAAGTCAAAGCCAAACCCAAACCGGTCGCCGTAGAGTCGATTCCGGCTCATAGCAACAGAGTAGAGCTGCCCCATAGGGTTTCCAAAGTGCAGCTGGTGGATTTGAACTGCCGACCTTTTGGTTAGCAGCCTACCTCTTAACCACTGCACCACCAGGGCTCCGAATTCAAGGCCAGACCCTTATAATTGCAGCCTAATGGATTTTAGGAAATTAAAAACAAAACAAAACAAAAGCCAAAAAGCTCTCAACATGACAATTACCTGAAATACTTTTTAATTTTATGTTAACAAATTAGTTCTATATGGTATCTACATGCTTGTTGTGCTTTTCTTGGTCTTAATGAAGATACAACAAGAGCATTAACTTCTCTCCACACTACTCTGGGTACTTGAAGTATTAGTTATTTATCAAAAAGCTGCACCAATTCTACTGCTGGAGGATTTTTCCTGTTCACCCTTATGCCCACTCCGCTCATCTCCAAACCAAAAAACCCAAACTAGTTGCTGTGGAGTTGACACTGACTCGTGGCAAACCCATGTGTGTCAAAGTAGAACTGTGCTCCATAGTGTTTTTAATGGTTGATTTTGGGTGAGTAGATTGCCAGGCCTTTCTTCCAAGGCACCTCTGGGTGGACTCAAACCTCCAACATTTTGGTTAGCAGCCAAGCGTGTTAACCATTTGTACCACCCAGGGACCTTTTCATCTTTTCTACATCTCCAATATTCTGAAAAGTTGTCAGTTCAAGAATTGTGGGAGAAAGACTTTGGGCCAGTCAAAGGATTTGGATGGATTCAGTAGGAAGCTAGAGAACTTATTTTAAATGGTTGACTTGACCACACCCTGTGTATCTCTAGAAGACCTTGGCACCCTCAGTGATGCAACTATATTCACACTGAACATGCTGAGGGGCAGAAAAGTTTTCCTTCCAAGTATGCACTTCTTTTTTTTTTTTGATTAAATTATTTTTTATTGTGCTTTAGGTGAAGGTTTACAGAACAAATATTTTCTCATTAAACAGTCAGTACAGATACTGTTTTATGACATTGGTTAACAACCCCATGACACGTCAACATGCTCCCTTCTCGGCCTTGGAGGACCCTTTCTTTTGGGGGGGAAAATATCCATAGCCAAAGATACACCATTTCAAAAATTTCTACATGTATGATTCAGTTACGTCGATTACTTTCTTCCAGTTGTGGGGCTATTCTCACTTTATATGAAGGTTTACAGAAGAAAATAGTTTCTCACTGAACAGTACACATATTGCCCTATGACAATGGTTAAGAACCCCACTACCTGTCAACACTGTCCTTATTCCAAGTATGCACTTCTAATGTGATCTTCTTTGCTCCTCTTTGGGGCACTTGTGGTGAAGTGGTTAAGAGCTTGGCTGCTAACCAGAAGGTTGGCAATTCGAATCCACTAGCTGCTCCTTGGAAACCCTATGGGGCAGTTCTGGTCTGTCCTATAGGGTCACTAGGAGTTGGAGTCAACTCCACGGCAAAGGGTGTGGTTTTTTGGTTTTGCTCCTCTTTGTTGGCTGGTGCATCTTGGTTCCACTACTTACCACCTTTGTGGCCTTAGGAAAATCTCTTAACCTCTTAA
This sequence comes from Dugong dugon, assembly GCA_030035585.1. Classification (NCBI taxonomy): domain Eukaryota; kingdom Metazoa; phylum Chordata; class Mammalia; order Sirenia; family Dugongidae; genus Dugong; species Dugong dugon. The sequence goes on from CM057473.1 coordinate 43,498,018, forward strand.
CCTCTCTAAACCCCACATTTAATATTCCACATTTGTATATTAGGGATCATAGTGGTTACTACTTCATAGGGACACTGAGAGCGTGGGACGAGATAGTTCATTAAAGGGCTTAGAACAGTGCCCGTCACTCGCAAATTTCCATTCATTTTAGTTGTTAGAAGAGATAAAAAGGCAAAAAAAATCTCAGCAAAGTTGGTTCATGGGGAGCCATAATGTTTGTCATACTAATTCTTTCATAAAATCCAGACATTCAAAGATAGAGCCCATAAGAATACTCAACAAGATTTGATTAATATCAACACGTAGTCCAACTTGCAGGTAAGTTTTAGCTGAAACAATAAATTGGTGTATATATATATAAAAAAAGTTGCTGTCGAGTTGATTCCAACTCATAGTGATCCTATAGGGCAGAGTAGAACTGCCCCATAGGGTTTCCAAAGAGCAGCTAGTGGATTTGAACTTCCGATCTTTTGGTTAGCAGCCAAATGCTTAACCACTGTGCCACAAAGACTCCAAATTGGTATATAGGCAGGATATATCCATTCATTCAACCACCATTTACTGAACACTACTATACACACAAAAGTGTGTATAGTAGAAAAGTTAGCTTTCTTGTCAATTTGAAATGAATAAATTATCAATGGTTCTCATTCAAGAAAAGATGATTGTAAAGGGCTTTTATTATTATTATTTTTTTATTGGTGGTTTTTACTTGTGTATTGGTCTTAAACAATTGCTTCAAATTTCAATTCCCTATTGACACTACAATGGATTGTGACATAAGAGTCTTGTAAAGCCAACACTCAGCTCCAAATCCAGGTCTCATTGCAAAATTGTGGCCCTCTATGTGCAGAAGTTGCTCATATTTCAGGGGCCACACCTTGGTACTGTCATCATTCCACATTCTAGTTTCTTGTTTGTTGTCCCACCAAAGGAGGAAAAAATAACTTCTGAGATACATATACTTCTGGATATTTTGATTTAGATTAGCCGTATGTGCTTAACACAGCATACTATGAAATAAACTGATAAAATCTCATTTTTTCAGTTCATATCACACATAGCCAATGATCTGCCAATATTTACTTTTTATTATACAAGGGAGGAGGAGTTAAGGTACCAAATTTAAAAACAACTTAAATGACAAACTAAATTTGGATTTAGTACACTAAAAGGCAATGTTTTTCAGAATATTGTCTTTAGACCTGAACTATCCCTATTACCTGGGTAGAGGCTGTCAAAATTCAGATTCATGGACCCTACCCCAGATCAACTAAATCATAACCCAAGGAAACAGGACCTAGGGATATGCATTTTAACAAGGGGCCTAAGTTCCTGAGCCACTGAAGTTAGACAATGACTGCATTAAGAAAGTAAAAATAAAGCACAACGAAAACAAAAACACTGCAAAAGTTATCAACTGATGACAATAATTTCACAAAGACAGAGCAGAAAGTATGGATGTAGGTTGAAATTGGAGGGAGAATCCCTGTAGGAGGTTCTAGATTTTGAGGGAGGCCAAGGGGAGTACAGAGGAATCCAAAGGAAAAATGATGTGCCTGACAGTTGATTGGACTTGATGGCCAGCCTAACTGTGGGATGGGTGGAGTCTGTTTTCACCTACAGGGCTCTAAGGCCAAGCAAGTGGGAGTGGCCTCTGCTGTGTGAGTAAAGAGCACCAACCTGAGCACACAGAGTCCTGCTACTCTCTGGGTCTGTGAGATCTGGCAAGTTGTGCACCTTCCTGCAAGTGTGAACTCAGAATGTCTGTGAGAGCACAGCTCCACTGTGATGGATGGGGCAGTCTTCTCGTCCCAGGTGCTGGAGACCTTGCTCAGCTCACCTTCCAGAACAGTGTGTCTCTGACCACCACCAGCATCATCATCATCAGCAGCAATAATACAAACCACTCATAAGCAAGACCCTGACGGGCCTACTAGGTGAATTCTTGTTATTCTGAATGCTTGATCTGTTTTTTCGTTAATAAATGTCTTCTCTAGGAAATCACTGTAAGCTTTAACATGAGACTTAGGGATGCGATTTCTTTACTCAATAAAGGGGCTTTGATGGTGAGAATTTCAAATCCTGAAGCAGCTGGTAAGAGAGATATTTCCAGGCCTTATGGGCACCTGCAATCACACAGTCTGGTCTTTCATAGGGCAGTTTTTGGCTGGAACTGTCAGAGATTTATAGGTGTATTTTTGCTGTTGATAGATCTGGGGAAGTTGGGAGAAGGAATCTGTTTTGGGTAGAAGGCAATGAAGTTGTTTTTAATCATGTTAAGTCATTATATTCTATAAATAATTGAACACACAGAACTATTTCTTCCAAGGAGTAAGACTTAACTAAAGACATTCTTCCAAGAAGCTAGAATTAACTATTTACTTTAAAAAATAATAACAGCAGCCAGTGTTTATGAAATGCCTACTATGTTCTAGGCATGATGCCAGGTATACTGTAAATATCCTCCTTGGAATGCATCAGTTTCACCTCCTCTATGACTTCTGCCCACTTCATGCCCAGAATTTCTGATTCAGTAGGCCTGGGGTCTGAGAATTTGCATTTATAACAATTTCTTAGAACAAGCCACCAGCCTAGAATATAGTATATATTTAATAAAAGCTAGTTGCTGGCTATTATTTTAAGAAAAATGGAAATGTAACTTTGGGTGGAAACTCATGAAAATGTGTGAACTTCTTTGGTAATAATATTATTTTAATACAACTAGGTGGCAGATCATTAATGTGTCTTTTCAGAAGCCTCTACATTGAGGTTAGAGGGAATAAATCTTTTTATATATATATATATATATATATATTTTATTTTACTTCAGGTGAAGGCTTACAGAACAAATAGTTTCTCATGAAACAGTAGTACACATGTTGTTTTATGATATTGGTTAACAACCCCACAACAAATTAACCCTCTAAATTCTCAACCTTTTTTTTTTTTTTTGGTGAAAATACACATAGCCAAAGATACACCATTTCAAAAATTTCTACATGCACAGTTCAGTGACATTGACTATGCTCTTCCAATTGTGCTGTTATTCTCACTTAAGATGAAGGCTTACGGAACAAAATAGTTTCTCATTTAACAGTTACTACAAATGTTGCCCTATGACAATGGTTAACAATCTCACTACACATCAACAATATCCTTACTCAACCTTGGGTTCCCTATCACCAGCTTCCTTGTCCCCATCTGCCTTCTGGCCCTTGTCACTGGACTCCTGTACCTTGTTAGTCTCATTTGGTTTTACGGGGCTGTCCACTCCCAGGCTGAACAGTGAACCTCGGAGGTAACTTCACCACTGAGGTAAAAGCGTGTCTGGGGGCCATACTCTCGAGGTTTCTCCAGTCTCCTTTAGGCCGGTAAATCTGGTGTGTTTTTTTTTTTTGTGTGAGTTAGAATTATGCTCTACATCCTTCTCCAGCTCTGTCCAGAACCCTCTGTTGTGATCCTGGTCAGAGCAGTCAGTGGTGGTAGCCAGGCACCATCTGGCTGTACTTGACTCAGTCTGGTGGAGGCCTTGGTAGCTGTGGACCATTAGTCCTTTGGACTAATCTTTTCCTTGTATCCTGTTCTCTTCATTCTCCCTTGCTCCCGAAGGGATGAGACTAGTGGAGTATCCTAGATGGCTGCTCACAGGCTTTTAAGACCCCAGACACTACTCACCAAGGCAGAATGTAGAGCATTGTCTTTATAAGCTGTGTCATGCCAATTGAGCTAGATGTTCCCCGAGACCATGGTCCCCACAGCCCTCCACCAAGCAATTCAGTCCCTCAGGGAGTTTGGAGGTGTCTATGGGGCTTCCATGACCTTTCTGTGTACAAGTTGTGCTAGTTTCCCCTATATTGTGTACTGTCTTACCCTTCACCCAAGATACCACTTATCTATTGCCTATTTAGTATTTCCCCCTCACCCCTCCCATCCCTGGTAACCAACAAAGACTGTTACATTTTGTGTGTGAGCTTTTTCATGGGTTTTTACAATAGAGGTCTCAGACAATATTTGTCCTTTTGTGATTGACTTATTTCACTCAGCATAATGTCCTCCAGTTTCATCCATGTTATGAGATGCTTTGCAGATTCATTGTTGTTCTTTCTCGTTGCATGGTACTCCATTGTGTGTATGTACCATAGTTTATCCATTCATCTGTTGATGGGCATCTAGGTTGTTTCCATCGTTTTGCTATTGTGAACAATGCTGCCATGAACATAGGTGTGCATATGTCTATTCGAGTGACGACTCTTATTTCTCTAGGATATATTCCTAGGAGTGGGATTGCCAGATCGAATGGTATGTCTATTTCTAGCTTTCTGAGGAAGCGCTATATCATTTTCCAAAATGGTCGTATCACTTTGCATTCCCATCAGCAGTGCATAAGAGTTCCCATCTCCCTGCAGCCCCTCCAACATTTGTTATTTCCAGTGTTTTTGATTCGTACCAGTAATGCTGGGGTGAGACGGTATCTTATTGTGGTCTTAATTTGCATTTCTCTAATGGCTAGTGATCGCGAGCATTTCCTCATGTGTCTGTTGGCCATTTTAATGCTTTCTTTGGTGAAGTGTCTGTTCATTTCCTTTGCCCATTTTTTAATAGGATTATTTGTCTTTTTTTTGTAGAGGTGTTGGATTTTCTTGTAGATTATGGAGATTAGACCTTTGTCTGACTTGTACTGTCCAAAAATTTTTTCCCAGTCTGTAGGTTCTCTTTTTACTCTTTTGGTGAAGTCTTTTGAAGAGCATAGGTGTTTGATTTTTAGAAGATCCCAGTTATCTAGCTTATCTGTTGGGTTTTGTGCGTTGATGGTTATGGTTTGTATCCTGTTAATGCCATGTATTAAGGCCTGAAGTGTTGGTCCTATTTTTTCTTCTATGAACTTTATAGTTTTAGGCTTTATATTCAGGTCTTTGATCCATTTTGAAGTAGTTTTTGTATACAGTGTGAGATATGGGTCCTGTTTCATTTTTTTTGCAAATGGATATCCAGTTTTGCCAGCACCATTTGTTAAAAAGACTGTCTTTTCCCCATTTGATGGACTTTGGGCCCTTGTCGAAGATCAGGTGACTGTAAGTGGATGGATTTACATCTGGGTTCTCAATTCTGTTCCATTGGTCAATGTATCTGTCGTTGTACCAGTACCAGACTGTTTTGACTACTGTAGCTGTATAGTAGGTTCTGAAGTCAGGTAGTGTGAGTCCTCCAACTTTATTCTTCTTCTTCAGTAGTGCTTTACTTATTCGGGGCTTCTTCCCTTTCCATATAAAGTTAATGATTAGTTTTTCCATCTCTTTGAAGAATGTGGCTGGTATTTGGATTGGGATTGGGTTGTATTTGTAAATTGCTTTGGGTAGAATTGATATTTTCACAATGTTGAGTCTGCCTATCCATGAGCATGGTATGTTTTTCCATTTATGTAGATCCTTTTGGGTTTCATGCAGTAGTGTTTTGTAGTTTTCTTTGTATAGGTTTTTTACATCCCTGGTCAGATTTATTCCTAAGTATTTTATCTTTTTAGGGGCTATTGAAAATGGTATTGTTTTCCTGATTTCCTTTTCATCGTTCTCCTTACTGGTGTATAGGAATCCAACTGATTTTTGAATGTTTATCTTGTATCCTACTACTCTGCTGAATCTTTCTATTAGTTCCAGTAGATTTCTCGTGGAGTCTTTAGGGTTTTCTATGTATAGTATTATATCATCTTCAAACAGGGACAGTTTAACTTCTTCATTACCAATTTGGATGCCCTTTATTTCTTTTTCTTGCCTTATTGCTCTAGCTAGAATTTCCAGCACAATGTTAAATAAGAGTGGTGATAAAGGGCATCCTTGTCTTGTTCTTGTTTTCAGGGGAGATGTTTTCAGCCTCTCTCCATTAAGAATGATGTTGACCACTGGTTTTGCATAGATGCCCTTTATTATGTTGAGAAATTTCCCTTCTATACCTATTTTATTGAGAGCTTTTATCAGGAATGGGAGTTGGACTTTGTCGAATGCCTTTTCTGTGTCAATTGAGATGATCATGTGATTCTTTTCTTTCCTTTTATTTATGTGGTGGATTACGTTGATTGATTTTCTAATGTTGAACCATCCTTGCATACCTGGTATGAATCCTACTTGGTCGTGGTGTATTATTTTTTGATATGATGCTGAATTCTATTGGCTAGAATTTTGTTCAGAATTTTTGCATCTATATTCATGAGAGATATTGGTCTGTAATTTTCTCTTTTTGTGACGTCTTTGCCTGGTTTTGGTATCAGTGTTATGCTGGCTTCATAGAATGAATTTGGAAGTGTTGCTTCCTCTTCTATGCTCTGAAATAGCTTGAGTAGTACTGGTACAAGCTCTTCTGTAAATGTTTTGTAGAATTCTCCAGTGAAGCCATCTAGTCCAGGGCTTTTTTTGGTTGGGAGTTTTTTTTATTACCTTTTCAATCTCTTTTCTTGTTATGGTCTGTTCAGATTTTCAACATCACTTTGTTGTAGTTTGGGTAGGCCATGTGTTTCTAGAAATTTATCCATTTCCTCTAGGTTTTCAAATCTGTTGGAGTATAGTTTTTCATAATATTTTGCTATGATCCTTTTTATTTCAGTTGGGTCTGTTGTAATGTCCCCCATTTCATTTCTTATTTGGGTTATTTGTGTCCTCTCCTATTTTTCTTTTGTCAGTCTGGCCAGTGGTTTGTCGATTTTGTTGATTCTTTCAAAGAACCAACTTTTGGTTTTGTTGATTCTTTGTATTGTTTTTCTATTCTCTGTTTCATTTATTTCTGCTCTGATCTTTACTATTTCCTTTCTTCCGGTGGTTGTGGGCTTTTTTTGCTGTTCTCCTTCAATTTGTTTGAGTTCTGTAGTTAATGTTTTGATTTTGTCCCTTTCTTCTTTTTTGATATGTGCATCTATTGCTATAAATTGTCCTCTGAGGACTGACTTTGCTGTGTCCCAAAGGTTTTGGTATGATGTGTTTTCAATCTCATTTGATTCTAAGAATTTTTTGATTCCATCTCTGATTTCTTCTATTACCCACTGATGTGTAAGCAGGGTATTATTAAATTTAGAGGGAATAAATCTTGATTAAGAATCCTGAGGTCACTGAACACAGAGCCTTCTATGAAACATGCTGTCTGCTGTACTTGAAAGTACATGCACCTGTTCTTACCTGGGGCTCTTCTGAAGCACAGTGTGGTGTTCCATATGTAATTATTTTTACTTTATTTGTATCTCATCTGTTTCCAAAAAGGATCATGTTGCTTATATATCCTATAAAATCATTTTGAAAATCTATGTACTCCCTCATATATGCTTAAGTAAACATGTACAATTTTTCATCATAAATTTTAAAATTATTTAAATATTGATAATTTAAAATAAAACTTTTATATGCCATATAGTTATAAATATATTAACAAGCTCTTCTTTAAGAATAAAAAATTTTATATCATTCCTTTTTTTCTTTGAACTTGTACTTCCATTCTACTTTCTCCATAGATTTGTATCACCCACTCATACTTCTTTGCAAGACATATATTTGATACATTGAAATGAACTTTTTAAATTCTTATGACCATTAAAAATTGAGTAAAAGATCAGTCATATATATGTTGGTAAATAATGATTAAACTTATAAAGTAAAACTTCATTGGAAACTGATCTCTTAATGAAATAAATACTGCATTTTCCCCATTATTTCATGTATCTGTGAATTAATATCGCTACTAAAGTGAAGAAAATTTTTGCATAAATCTTATTCCTATTGTTTATTTTTATAGATAAAAGCATCGAGAAACTTTGTTCATATGTATGTAAGTACATGGAATTTAAATAAATTGTGTTTTAGCAATGTCACTGAATTATTTAAATTCCTTCTGACTTATTTTTCAAAATTTGTACTCTATCATCAACAATTACTTTTAATGATTTATAAACTGACACATTGATTAGGTCTTCTTTCAATATTGTTGAAAGCAAAAAATAGGAAACCACAAAATTTGGTAAATATTGTATTACCTAGACAAGAATTACTGCATCAACAGCAGTATTTCTGATGGTCTCTGCATGCAGGGAGTTTTTATACATTGGGGCAACACACATGATGAGACTCAGGGAGGGAGAAAGGCATTCCTTTACTTTGCTGAATGGGACAAAGAAATCATGAAAGGCAGGTGGAGAAGGAGACTCCAGGCATGTTTTCAGGTGGACCAATTTTAAGAGAGAGCTCATAGAGAGGTTAAAGGTGCCCACACACCTCACAGACAACAAATATGCACCCATACCCCTTGCTGTTGAGTCAATTTCAACTCATAGCAACCCTACAGGACACAGTAGAGCTTCCCCATAAGGTTTCCAAGGAGTGCCTGGTGGATTTGAACTGCCAACCTTTTGGTTAGCAGCCATGGCTCTCAACCACTATGCCACCAGGGTTTCCATGCACCCACAGGGGCCCATTATATCCCAGGAGTATAGGTGCCCCAGTTTGAAGACCCCTGGCTTATTAAAAAAAAAAAAAGACTAACATATAAAGGTTAATAAAATAGACTCTGAAATAGAACAAAGGAAAAAGAAGAAAATATGCTTAAAAAGGTGGGTTAATATGTGATGGAACATCAAATATGGATTTGAGCTTTCTGGTCTTAGCCTATATATATGTCTTTTTAAACCATTTTGTGTCTTCTAAAAATAATTTGATTTTTAGTAGTTACTGAAAGAAAGCTTTGGGATAATTTTGTCTGAGGATAGAGTCCTTTAGAAGGCTGATTTCTGATGGGATAAAACAAAGAAATCTGAATTCATGAAAGAGTTTTACATTAGCATTGTTAATCATTCTCTTTCCACAAAGTACTATGAACATTGTTTGAGAAACAGTAGGTGTAATGTTGGTAATGGTTTTTGTTTTTCTCTTTGAGTTAGGACTTTTCTTTCCTGGATGATATGAAGGAAACATTTTTATGTTCCTCTCTCTTTTTGGTATCAAAAACTCTACTATAATTTTGTGACTAAAAAAGTGGGGTCCCAGGAAAAGGAAAGGCTGGGTTTTGAGTGATCTCAGAGGGTCTTTGAAGAGGATACACTAGGTGAAGAATTAAAAAGAGTCAGAATCGACTTGACTGCACACAACAACAACGACAGCACTGGTTGAGGGAAGGCAAACGAACATAACTCATTCTGATGCTTTGGGGTTTAGTAAGTGGGATGATGAAAACTGTCATTTTAAATGAGTCACAAATGCTCAGCTGGTTGCTTTACCAAACTGCTTTCCTGAGGGCTTGGAGGCCTATATATTTGATTAGTTTACTTGGATCGGAACTTGAAAACAACTAGGCCTGATGTGAATAGACTACCCAAGGGAAGATATAATTAATAAACATATTTAAAAATATTGAATCTAGAGGGTTTAATAGTGTGATGACTATTAAAATCTTCACCGCTACTTTATACCTATTAAATTAGTAGAAAATTAAAAATGTTAGTAACCAATAGTAATAAAGACAAGATGCAACGGGAACATTTATACTTTGCAGGCAGGAGTATAAATATTGGTAAAACCCCTCTTGAAATAAATTTTGAGAGCTATGAAGATAATTATATGCTTTGACCCAGTAAGTCGATTCCAGTAAAATTGTAATTTTTATTGGCAAAGAAAAAAATTACATGCAAGAAAATATTTATTGCTGTTATTTATAATAGTGCAATGTTGAAAATAAATGTTCATCAGTAAAGAAGGTGATTCTGGTCCTTCAATTCAACTTAATAATACACAGCTATTAAAAATAACATTATGTATCTATGAAGAAATGTGGAAAGTGTTTAAGTCAAAAAAAATAGTATTTGTGCTGTAATTTTTAAACACAAAAATTATGTAGGTGTATGAATAAGGAGTTCCTGGGTGGTGCAAATGGTTAAGACACTCAGCTGCTAACTGAAAGGTTGGAGGTACAAGTCCACTCAGAGGCACGTTGGAAGAAAGGCCTGGCAATCTACTCTGAAAAATCAGCAATGGAAAGCCCTATGCAGCACACATGTGATTTTCTACTGCTCTAATACACATGGGGTTGCCATGAGTTGGATTTGACTCCATGGCAACCGGTTTTATATGAATGAGGATTAGAAATGAACTTGGAAAAGGGAAAGCATAATTGAGATTCTCTACATCTTTTTCCACCTAAGAGTCCATTATTGCTACAGTGTTGTTTGTGTAATAAATGTTTTATAAATTATCTAGACCAAATTGGACTTTCCATCAAGATTCTTTTCTAAATAAGGGCCCAGTGATGGCTCTCCACCTTGTCCCTCTATTCTCCATGTCAATCTAGAAACACACCCTGTTGCTGACATAGATGTCTTTTCTCACTTAGCCTCTATCATGAACCAGTGCCCACTGTTAGCCCAGCTTATAGTCCCAAATAATGTAGGCAAATATTTAGAAAGCATTTTGTGAACTTAATTTTTTCCTTTAGAAAAATATAAAATGAAGCAAAAATGTTCTCTAAGACCACAGAGACGCAAATCCAAAGAATTTGTGAGATTCCTTGTAGTAGCTCACAGTTTCCTTGCAGTAGAGTAATGGGAAAAATTGGTTGATTCAGTTTGCTGTACATCACTAAAAAAAACCTTTATAATTCTGGATCCAAGGTTTGTTTCCAGGTCCCTGATGCTTTTGAATCTTGGAGCCCTGGTGATGAAGTGGTTAACAGCTGGGCTGCTAACCAAAAGGTCAGCAGTTCGAATCTACCAGCTGCTCCTTGGAAATCCTATGGGCTGTTCTACTCTGGGTCACTATGAGTTGGAATCAACTTGATGGCAATGGGTTTTGGTTTGGAAGCTTTTGAGACTTCTTAGAGACAATGTGGTACATTTGATGGAGTAACTATTGTGGCTTTGAACAAACTGCTCCTGAACTCCTGAACTCTGGAAGTTGCCTGAGGTTAGCCAACAGTCCATCTCTTGTCGAAGAAAAGCCTGCAGAGATGAACATGTTTGAGGAAGAGCCAGACAGAGTGGAGGCCCCACCTGAGATATGACAGCGCCTATGTGTCACTTAGAGACTCCAATGTGTGTCTATCAGATCCTGAGTTCAGTTATGAGGCCTCAGTTTCTTCATCTATGAAATTCTGAGCTGGCTTGGATTAGGAGATTTTTTTTTTTTTTTTGGTAGCTCACATGGTTTATTAAGTCAGAAAATTTCACAAGAAAATCCAGATATCCTGCTTCTTTTGAAGAAAAAAAAAAAAAAAAACAAAAAAAAACCCGAGCAACACTGGGTTCAACTTCTGTTGTAGCAGCAAAAGCCATGGCCTTCCAGAGGGGCATATACTCTTTAGCTGGTACAGCTGCAGCCACTCCTTTGTGCCTTACTGGCAGTAGCACCTGAGTTTTCAATTCCTATGGGGCAGTGGTTAAAGTGCTTGGCTGTTACGCAAAAGGTTGGTGGTTTGAATCCACCAGCTGCTCCATGGGAGAAAGATATGGCACTCTGCTTCCATAAAGATTTCAGCCTTGGAAACCCTGTGGGGCAGTTCTACTCTGTCTTATGGGGTTACTATGAGTCAGAATTGATGCAGCAGCAGTGGGTTTTTTTATGATGCTCTTGGCTTTTATATTAGCTTCAAGAGTGTGCTGGTAAGTGTTTAACCAATGACTGTCCAGGAAAAAAAAAAGCCCAATGGTAGTGTTTGATGATTTCCATGGTGTACACACTCTCATAATGTCCAATTTCAAGCTATCAACATGATAGAGATGGGCAGTAGCCCACTGCATAGTGTAGTATAGTATAATATGGTATTTCTGCCATACAGATATGATAGGTATAAATAACCTCGAACAATAGATAATAGTGAAATAATTAGGAACTAGTAAGTTGTAAGTATTTATTGCTTTTGTTTTTAAAATAATTTAATTTTACCTTTATATTATTTAATTTTTAATGATGATTATGTTTAACAGCCAGCTCATACATTTCCTGAAAATTTAACAATTGCCTCTTGCAGGCTGCTGTGTCCAGACTCCAGCATGCTGCTAATAATTCTTGAGGCCAGAGAATGTGCTGTTCCTAGAGTATCCTTAGTCCCCAATCCAGGACTTGGCACATGAAGGGCATTCAATACAATTGTTGAAGAAATGGATAAATATGCAGTGAGTGTACAGGCAGTCCCTGGGTTATGAACGAGATCTGTTCCTGAGCGTGTCTTTAAGAATTTGTATGTAAGTCGAAACAGGGGCATACGATTCTTATTTAGCCTTATTTTAGTGCAAGCATTGGAGCCCTGATGGCCCAGTGGTTAACAGTTTGGCTGCTAACCAAAAGGTTGGCAGTTCGAATTCACCAGCCGCTCCTTAGAAACCCTATAGGGCAGTTCTACTCTGTCCTGTAGGGTCACTATGAGTCAAAATCGACTTGATGGCAAAGGATTTGGTGTTTTTTTTGGTTAATGCAAGAAAAGGCTTAAAGCCTTTTCAGTGATTTAAAACCTACATGCGCAGCAAATGAAGGTGATTGTGATGAAGAATTTGCTTCAAGTTCCAATTGGTTCAATAGTTTTAAAGTGAGGACAAGTTTATATAACATTAAAGGGCAAGTACTAACTGTAACCCAGAGACTGCCTGTTCATAACTATTCCTCTTTGCCTCACTAAACCAAAAATCCATTGCTGTCAAGTCAATTCCGACTCATAGTGACCCCTTAGGACAGAGCAGAACTGCCCCATAGGGTTTCCAAGGAGCAGCAGATGGATTCTAACTGTCGACTTTTTGCTTACAGCCTGAACTCTTAAGCGCTGGAGCCAAATTTCTTCCCTAGGCAAACCAGGGACATTTTCACCTGCCACAGCTGACTTCATTCATTGCTTCCCTCCTTTTGTTTTTAAGAAACAAAGAGAATCTTTGGATAATAAAAAGTGAGATTACATTCTGAATGAAAATAAATAATAGCAAAGTATTTAAGGGCCTGATTGTATGAAAACTGGCTCAAAATAACGCACATAAATGCAAGAGCATGCATATCAATCCACTTCATAATTTTCAAAGAAAAATTATGCTTTCCTTTTGTTTTCACTCTATTAGTTATTCTTCATTATGAAAGAGTGGCTGATTAATTAATTAATTCATTACTTTATTTACTGATTGACAATAAAGTTGAATGTGAGGCAAAAACTCCCAGTATTTATTCACATACCAAGGTCTGAAGAAACCTGTGCTTCTTACTCTAGAGAGTACCCTATACAGTAATTTCTGTATTTTTGTCATATGCCTTGAAATCTGCATGAGAGAATGCCGAGTGATGGCTCTGAATTTGGTTGGCTGGAGTACTCTGTTCATTAGGGGAAAACACCTGGGCTTCATTCTAAGTGACTACTTCTAAATCAGGGGCCTATGGTTTACTCAATCCCTAATGCCCTAGAGGATTTTTCTTTGAAGAACAAAAGAAGCAGAAATAAATTTTAATGAATCATATTTGAGCTGGTGGCTCAAAGGAGCACCTCACTTAGGATACAGAGGAGTGGAAACAAATATCTGTTGCCCCATGTAGCAGAAGCCCTGAACTCTCTGGGGGAAATCTTGCTTTCAGTAGTCTCTGAAGTTCTTCTCATCACATAAATAGGGACTAAAAATCCCTGTCACCATAAAGAGCTGATGTTCTCCTCTTACCCCTTAAAAGACACTTGAACAATTCACATGGTAGAGTTTTCTGCAACAACTCTGCCACTGACAGTGGGCCAGTGGAATGAGTTAACTTCAGTGATGATCTCTCTTCTATTTACCCACACATCCACTAAACAGACTGGACAAATCTCCTACTGTTTGACTGGTAGATGATATTTTAAGCAGTTTCAATCTGTTCTAAAATTAGATAAAATGTACTACACAGATTTTATAGGCAGTGTCAAAAAATATGGTCTGCTGGTGCAACCCTGCATTTCCTAAATATGTCCTTGCCTAATTGCTCTAAAGAAGATGCAGAAAGTGGCTAAACTGGGCAAGACTTCATATTATCTCAGACCTGGGATCTGGGAGTAGAAACATGGAAGGAAAGGGTGGGAGGCAGTCCTTGATTTTTAAGGAGCGAGCAGGAATCAGGGATCTAGTAACCTCCCGCCCTCATGAATACCTCTTTTGTTTTTGGCCTTTAAACTTGAGGCTCCAAAAGGTGTTCCTTAAATTTTTATGTATTCTTTTCCTGATCTTATTATGAGAGCCTAATAAATATTTAGGATGTGAGGGCAATCTGGCTGAAACACCTGTCACCTCACCAATTGCCAGGGCTGCCTGGATGGTGATGCTCACCCTCATCACTTAATTTCTCCTTCTGTGTCTTTCTGGAAGCCTTGAGCTCAGTGAAAGGGGAAGATTTCCTAAAAGACAGAAAGCCATTCTTCAATTATTAAAGATATGTGGGTAGTAGGTTGACCAACCTTCCCTTTTTATCTGGGACTGAGAGTTTCCTGGAAGCATGACTTTTAGTGCTAAAACCAGGAAAGTCTCTGGCAAACCACGATGAACTGGTCACCTAGCAGAAAGCTGTAGTCTCTAACGAGAATGTCCAAACATGCTCTTGATTATTGATAGTGAATAATAACGATGATGTGTTGATATTTAGGATGATTTTTCAAAGGCATGGAAAATATTCTTGAAAGACAAGAAATGGCTTTAATGCCTTTCGGTAGTATCTCATCAGTCTATGAAACTATATATACTGTAAGTAATTGACATAGAAATAAGTTGATGCATAGACCAATTTCTAGTGAAAATATTTTGAAGAAACACTAAACAAGTGTCATTATTAGTAATAAATGTATTATTCATTGAAGAAATACACTCCCTGAAAGAGAATTCCTACATGAACCCAATTGAACTATTGTCTCCAAAAATATGCATACAAATGCCAGCAGAGATTAGAGATTCTGCTCTCTCATATAGTAAGCAGAGATGATATATTTTGATGTGTGGATGCTATCTCTAGAGACAAACCCTGTCAAAGGTTGTGTTACCATTAATGAGATGTTTCTAGGTTTCCAGTAGATCTGAGGCAGCTGGTAAGAGAAACTGGGCAACAATTGCACAGGCTATACTATGGGCATCTGTAATGGTTAAGGGTGTACGTCAGCTTGGCTGGATGATGCTTCTCAGTGTTTTGGCAATTATGATGTATTTTGGCAGCTATGTAATGATGTAATCACCTTCATAATGAGATCTGATATAATGTAATCACTTCCAGGATGAGATCTGCTATGAGCAGCCAATCATTTGAAAGGGAGTTTCCTTGGGGGTGTGGTCTGCATCCAATATATGTGGACTTTCTGGCAAGGCTCATGGGCTTTTGCTTGCTCTGGATCCTGCATTTGGCTCCTGTTGATCTGACCTCTGGTTCTTGGGAGTGGGCTAGCAGCTTACCTATTGATCTTGGGATTTGTCAGCCTCCCCAGCCTGTGAGCCAGTGGCCTGACAGCTTACCTATTGATCTTGGATTTGTCAACCTCTGCAGTTATATGAGTCAGGAGAAGCCTCCAGCCTGACCCACTGACTTAGAACTTTCCAGCCTCTAGAACTGCGTGAGCCATTTCCTTGATATAAATCTCTCTCTCTCTCTATGTATATATATACACATACATGGTTCACTGGTTTTGCTTCTCTAGAGAGCCCAACCTAAGATAACATCTTACCAGACTCATTTCATTGAAGAGGAGCAGGGCTGGTGTGGCTTCTTCACTGTAGAGGCAGCAAAAGCATTTGGCATCAATGTGATTCAGATACGGGTGAAAAAGACCAACTGGAAATCCAGGATAATGTCTTCCAAAAGAAAGGGCAGATGGAAGCAGCCAACATTGTTATCAATATTTCTTCTTCATGCGTCCTTTTAAAAACAAATAGCATACCAGGTAAAAGGTATCAAGAGAAAAAGAGGGACATTGCCTTCAATGCTGTCTTTTGTTATAGTAGACTAAATAGATTCATATCACTTATGGGCAAATATCTGTCTGGGTCATCAGCAACTTAATGAAAACAAATAAATTTTTTCATTTTCATTTTCTATCCTTTAGTCCTTTTCGAGGGAAGGTTCCTAGTGAGGTGCAGTATCCCCTACCTAACAAACTCTCATCTGCAGTCCTCAGGAGGCAGAGAAGTGAGGTTAGGCATGAAGTCCCTTAATCCAGCACATATGAATATATTTCATTACTCAACAAAATAATATGCTTAATGAGAAAAAGATGATTAATTTAATCTTAATTATATGTTTGAAGACCTTTTTCTTTATCTCATGGTTCTTTTTCATCCAGAAATGAATTTTTTTCTGCTCAAATGCTTACAGACTGCCATAGCACAAATGAAGAATTAAGTGATCATTATTGTCAGGTAGATAATCATATTTTAATATGATGGTTTATTCTATTGCTATCAAAAGTGACTCAATTTAAAATTTATTATAACAATCAGCCTGATTTAAAAAAGAAATTAGTCCTGGGCAGTGTATATGGCATACATAATCACTATTAAATTATGGAAACATATTCTCCTAAAGTTACCTTGTATATATAGAGCAGAAATGTTAGGAACCAAAGAATGGGCGTGTCAGTGAAATTGAATTTCTCCAACTGGAATGTCACGTGGTTAGCCATACAGCAAACGCTGATCTGTCTACTAGGACTTACGAATGCCATTTTCTTTCCAAAAAAATAGCGTTGTCAAGGAAATTCCTAAATTTCTTCAAATTGATTTGTCTCCTTGCCATCTTGTTGCTGTAGTTGCCAACAAGTCTATTCCAACTCAAGGCAACTCCATGTGTGCAGAGTAGAATGGCTCCATAGGGTTTTCAAGACCATTACCTTTCGGAATCAGATTGCCAAGCCTGTCTATCTGGGCACCTCTGGGTGAGTTTGAACCACCCACCTTTTGGCTAGTAGTCAAATTCTTAACTATTGGCACCACAAGGGAATCCCTGAAACCTTGTATCCTTGTGTTATTGCTTTATCATGTTAATTTCTTTTGACGTAAGTTATGTCTTCTCTTAAATCATGCCTTAAAACATCTTCCTAGGTATGTCTTTCTTCTTTAAAATATAATTTTAGAATAAATTATTACAAATATGCAGAATGATGTAACAAATTTTGTCTCTCTTTTTATCTTCTATTTAGTATTTATACTTATACGCTATGATACTATTATTACATATATATGTATTTATAAATAATGTACAGAATTTTTGCATGTTTTAAAAACTTTATGTAAATGGTGACATATACTTTTACTTCTGCAACTTATGTTTCTTCTCAACATTATACTTAGAGATTTATTAAGTTGATAGATGTAGCTCTAATTTAACTGCTATATGATTTTTCAATATATGGATATGTTTTATTTATTCTTTTATTAATGGACTTAAAAAAATTTTATTATAAACAATTCTACAATTAATTTTTGTAAACACTTCCTATTGTACCTGTGTAAGAGTCTACTTAGGGTGAATATCTACAAGGAAAACTGCTAGGCTGAACAGTTTTCACATCTACAAATTTAGGGAATACTACCATATTGCTCAGCAAAGTGAGCATGTTTTATATAATTTACTTACTGATTGTGTTTATTGTTCTTTGTTTAGTCCCTCTAGAATGTAAGCTTTACAAGGAAAGGATCTTGGTTTTGTTCCCTTGTAAATCTTAAGCACTTAGAACTATTTCAGGATGTAATTAGTGTTTAATGTTGAATATTTACTGAAGGATGAATTAATATTAACACATTAAAGGCATCATTAAAAAAGTCTGTTTAATTCTTCTAAATTCTGTGTTTGATTTCAGATCATCTTTTTAAAAAACCCACAATACTTATTAATGTTCCCCAGAAAAAGTGCTCCTCCAGAGCACCCATTTCAGGAAATTCTGATTTATATTAAACTATGCTTCACATATCCCCTCTTAACAAAACGTTATGTCCTATTATCTTGAGACTACATTTGATGATCACTAAACTTTTAATTTCAGAATGAAATATTGATGGCTGATAAAGAATAAGCATGACATTAATAGGAGACTTCTTGAAGCAATACTTTGACCCAAAGGAATGAACAACTGAAGCAGAAATTGTTCACTTTATGGACCAGCAGTGGAGCTATCTGGGGCACATGTTCTTCAGAAATACCTATCAAAACACGCGTCTCCTCTTTGTCACTTACATTGTGTTCAGGTTCTCAGAGTGCCTCCCTCCACACTGTAAGAATAAAACAATGATGCAAATCATCTCATCATCTGTCCTTTTTATTGGACCATGTTTGCTAGACAATCTACCAATACCAATATCAACATTACGGGAGACCTAACAGTTCACATTTTGTCAGTTATGAACTTTAAATGGGAAAAGATTTACATAAAAATTAAAACAAGGTAATGGCCTAGGCTGGAAAAAGTTGGTCCATAGAAGGTCTTAGGGTTTCAGTTTAGTTACAGTAAGACATCTTTCTCTGTTGATGCTGAGTTAGAGCCTTAATATTATCCCTTTTTTTTTTTTGCTATGAATTTTTTTTATTGTACTTTAGATGAAGGTTTACAGAGCAAACTAGTTTCTCATTAAACAATTAATACACATATGGTTTTGTGACATTGATTGCCAACCCCACGATATATCAACACTCCTGTCCTCAACCTTAAGTTCCTAATTACCAGCTTTCCTTTCCCTTCCTGACTTCTTGTCCTTGCCCCTGGGCTGGTGGGCCTGTTTAGTCTTATTTTGTTTTATGGGCCTGTCTAAACTTTAGCTGAAGGATGAACCTAAGGAGTGACTTCATTACTGAGCTAAAAGGCTGTCTGGGGGCCACACTCTTGGAGTTTCTCCAATATTTCTCAGACTAGTAAGTCTGATCTTTTATGTGTGTATGTGAGTTAGAATTTTATTCCACATTTTCCTCCAGCTCTGTCTGGGACCCCTATCAGAGCAGGTGGTGGTGGTAGCTGTCCACCATCTACTTGTGCTGGGCTCAGTCTGGTGGAGGCCGTGGTAGTTGTGGTCCATTAGTCCTTTGGATTAATCTTTTTCTTGTGTCTTTGGTTTTCTTCATTTTCCCTTGCTCCTGATGGGGTGAGACTAGTGGAGTATCTTAGATGGCCACTCACAAGCTTTTAAGACCCCAGATACTACACACCAAAGTAGCATGTAGAACTTTTTCTTTAAGAACTATATTATGGCAATTAAAATAGATGTTCCCTGGGAACATGGACCCCACAGCCCTCAGCCCAGTAATTTGGTGTCTCAGGGGGTTTGGATGTGTCTACAGAGCTTCCATGATCTTACCTTGGACAAGTTGTGCTGGCTTCCCTAGTATTGTGTACTGCCTTACCCTTCACCAAAGTTACCACTTATCTATTGTCTATTTAGTGTTTTTCCCTCCCACACCTCCCCTCCCTTGTAACCATCAAAGATTGTTTCTTTCTGTGTGTAAAACTTTTCATGAGTCTTTATAGTAGTGGTCTCATACAATATTTGTCCTTTTGTGATTGACTTATTTCACTCAGCATAATGCCCTCCGGATTCATCCCTGTTGTGAGATGCTTTGCAGATTCATCATTGTTTTTTATCATAGCATAGTATTCCATTGTGTGTATGTACCATAGTTTGTTAATCCATTCATATGTTGATGGACATCTAGGTTGTTTCCATCTTTTGGTATTGTGAATAATGCTGCAATGAACATGGGTGTGCATATGTGTATTCATGTGACAGATCTTATTTCTCTAGGATATATTCCTTGGAGTGGGATTTCTGGATCATATGGTAGCTTTTTAAAGAAGCGTCGTATCGTTTTCCAAAATGGTTGTATCATTTTGCATTCCCACCAGCAGTACATTAGAGTTCCAATCTCCCTGCAGCCTCTCCAGCATTTGTTATTTTTCTGTTTTTTTGATTCATGCCAGTAATGTTGGGGTGAGATGGTATCACATTGTATTTGCATTTCTCTAATGGCTAGTGATCTCGAGCATTTCCTCATGTGTCTGTTAGCTGTCTGAATGTCTTCTTTGGTGAAAAGTCTGTTCATATCCTTTGCCAATTTTTTAATTGCATTACTTGTCTTTTTGTTGTAGAAGTGTTGGATTTTCCTGTAGACTTTAGGGATTAGAACTTTGTCAGATTTGTCATAGCCAAATTTTTTTTCCCCAGTCTGTAGGTTCTCTTTTCACTCTTTTGGAGAATCTTTTGATGAGCATAAATGTTTTATTTTTAGAAGATCCCAGTTATCTAGCTTACGTTTTGGTGTTTTTGTATTGTTAGTTATGGTTTGTATTCTGTTAATGCCAGGTATTAGGGCTTCTAGCATTGTCCCTATTTTTTCTTCTATGATCTTTATCGTTTTTGGATTTATATTTAGGTCTTTGATCCATTTTGAATTAATTTTTGTGTATCGAGTGAGGTATGGGTCCTATTCCATTTTTTTTTGCAGATGGACATCCAGTTTTGCCAGCACCATTTGTTAAAAAGACTGTCTTTTCCCCATTTGATGGACTTTGGGCCTTTGTCGAAGATCAGGTGACTGAGAGGTGGATGGATTTACATCAGGTTTTCAATTGTGTTCCATTGACCAATGTATCTGTCATTGTACCAGTGCCAGGCTGTTCTGACTACCATAACTGTATAGTAGGTTCTGAGGACTGGTAGTGTAAGTCATCCTACTATACTCTTCTTCAATAGTGGTTCACTTATCTGGGGCCTCTTTCCTTTCCATATAAAGTTAATGACTAGTTTTTCCATCTCTTTAAAGAATGCTGTTGGTATTGGGATTAGGATTGCATCGTAGTTGTAAATTGCTTTGAGTAGAATTGACATTTTCACTGTGTTAATTCTGCCTATCCATGAGCATGGTATGTTTTTCCATTTATGTAGGTCTCTTCTGGTTTCTTGTAGTAGTGTTTTGTAGTTTTCTTTGATAGGTCTTTTACACCCCTGGTTAGATTTATTCTTAAGTATTTTATTATTTTAGGGGCTATTATAAATGGTGTTGTTTTCCTGATTTCCTTTTCATAGTTCTCTTTATTTGTGTATAGGAATCCAACTGATTTTTGTATGTTTAGCTTGTATCCTGCTACTCTGCTGAATCTTTCTATTTATTAGTTCCAGTAGTTTTCTCTTGGAGTCTTTTGGGTTCTGTATGTATAATATCATATCATCCGCAAATAGGGACAGTTTTACTTCTTCATTACCCGTTTCTTTTTCTTGCCTTATTGCTCCAGCTAGGACTTCCAGCACAATGTTAAATAGGAGTGATGATAAAAAGCATCCTTGTTTTGTTCCTGTTCTCAAGGGAAATGTTTTCAGCCTCTCTCTGTTAAGAACGATGCTGGCTGTTGGTTTTGTCTAGATGCCCTTAATTATGTTGAGGAATTTCCCTTCTATGCCTATTTTACTGAGAATTTTTATCAGGAATTGTTATTTGACTTTTTCAAATGTCTTTTGTGTGTCAATCGAGATGCTCATTTGAGTCTTTTATTTATGTGGTGGATTACATTGATTGATTTTCTAATGTTGAACCATCTTTGCATACCTGGTATGAATCCCACTTGGTCGTGGTACATTATTTTTTTGATATGATGCTGAATTCTATTTGCTAGAATTTTTGCATCTATATTCATGAGAAATATAATCTATAGTTTTCTTTTTTTGTGTGTCTTTGCCTGGTTTTGGTATCAGGGTTATGATGCCTTCATAGAATGAATTTGGAAGTATCCTTTCCATTTCTAAGTTCTGAAATAGTTTAAGTAGTACTGGTGTAAGTTCTCTGAATGTTTGGTAGTATTCTCCAGTGAAGCCATCTGGGCCAGGGCTTTTTTGGTTGTTGTTGTTGGAAGTTTTCTTTAATTACCTTTACAGTCTATTCTTTTGTTATGGGTCTGTTCAGATTTTCAACCTCAGTTCGTGTTAATTTGGGTCGGTAATGTTTTTCTAGAAATTTTTCCATTTCAGCCAGGTTTTCAAATTTGTTGGAGTATAGTTGTTCATAGTACTCTGTTATGATCCTTTTTATTTCAGTTGGGTCTGTTGTAATGTCCTCCATTTCTTTTCTTATTTGGTTTATTTGTGTCCTCTCCTGTTTTTCTTTTGTCAGTTTGGCCAGTGATTTGTCAATTTTGTTGATCCTTTCAAAGAAACACCTTTTGGTTTTGGTGATTCTTTCTATGGTTTTTCTTTCCTCTATTTCATTTATTTCTGCTCTGATCTTTATTATTTCCTTTCTTCTGGTGGCTGTGGGCTTCTTTTGCTCTTCTCTTTCTATTTGTTCAAGTTGTATAGCTAATGTTTTGATTTTGTTCCTTTCTTCTTTTTGATGTGTGCAACTATTGCTGTAAATTGTCACCTGGGGACTGCATTTGATGTGTCCCAAAGGTTTTGGTATGATGTGTTTTCATTCTTGTTTGATTCTAGGAATTTTTTTTATTCCATCTCTGATTTCTTCTATTGCCCAGTGGTTTTTAAGCAGGGTGTTATTCAGTTTTCATGTGTTTGATTTTTTTTCCCTTGCTCTTCCTGTTACTAATTTCTACTTTGATGGTGTTGTGAACAGAGAAAGTACTTTGTATTATCTCAGTGTTTTGGATTTTGTTGAGGACTGCTTTATGTCCTTGGAAATCCTGATGGTGTAGTGGTTAAGAGCTGCGGCTGCTTCCAAAAGATTGGCAGTTTGAATCCACCAAGTGCTCCTTGGAAACTCTATGGGACAGTTGTACCCTGTACTATACGGTCACTATGAGTCCGAAACAACTCAACAGCAATAGATTTTTTGTGGCCTAAGATGTGGTCTATTCTGGAGAATGTTTCATGTGTGTTGAAAAAGAATGTGTACTTTGCTGTTGTTGGGTGGACTGTTCTATATAAGTCTATGAGGTCAAGTTATTTGATTGTGGCCTTTAGATCTTCTGTATCTTTGTTGAGTTTCTTTCTAGATGTTCTGTCCTTTACTGTGAGGGGTGTGTTGAAGTCTCCTACTATTATTATAGAACTATCAATTTCTCTTTTCAGTGCCATTAGAGTTTGTTTTATGTAATTTGGAGCCCTGTCATTGGGTGTGTAGATATTTATGGTTATATCTTCATAGTTGACTGTCCCTTTAACCATTATATAATGCCCTTCTTTGTCTTTAATGGTGGATTTTCTTTTAAGTCTATTTTATCTGAGATTTGTATTGCCACTCCTGCTCTTTTTTGGTGGCTATTTGCTTGATACATTTTTTTTCCATCCTTCAATTTTTAATAAATTTATGTCTTTGTTTCTAAGATGTATCTCTTGTAGACAGCAAATTGATGGGTCTTGTTTTTTACCCCATTCTAACACTCTCTGTCTCTGTATGGGTGCATTTAGGTCATTTATGTTTGGTGTGATTATTGATAGCTGTGAGTTTATTGCTGTCATTTGTAGTGCTATTTTTTTTGGTGGTGCTGATGTTTTCTTTGTTCCTCTTCCTCTTCTGTGCTGAATTTCTTTTGTTTTTGCATTTTTTTATTCTTTCATTTTTGTAGATTTTGTTTTTACTGAGACTTTATGTTTTCTTTATTTGGATGAGTAGGTTTGTAACTATCTTTGTGGTTACCTTGAAATTTACCCCTATCTTCCTAAGTTTAAACCAGTCTTTCATTACTTGATAATGCCTTGACTTCCTCTCCATTTGAGAGTTCTCTACCTATATGGTTTATTCTCTCTTTTATTGTTCTGATATTGTTGTCATTTAAAAATTGACAATATCATCTAAATTTTTTAGTTCTGTCTTATCCTTGAGAGTTCATTATCTATATTGTTATCTAACTGATGCTTTCTTATGTGCTAGATTCAGCAGAGTAGCAGGATACAAGATAAACATACAAAAATCAGTTGGATTCCTATACACAAAGAGAACTACGAAAAGGAAATCAGGAAAACAACACCATTTATAATAGCCCCTAAAATAATAAAATACTTAAGAATAAATCTAACCAGCGATGTAAAAGACCTATCAAAGAAAACTACAAAACACTACTACAAGAAACCAGAAGAGACCTACATAAATGGAAAAACATACCATGCTCATGGATAGGCAGAATTAACACAGTGAAAATGTCAATTCTACTCAAAGCAATTTACAACTACGATGCAATCCTAATCCCAATACCAACAGCATTCTTTAAAGAGATGGAAAAACTAGTCATTAACTTTATATGGAAAGGAAAGAGGCCCCAGATAAGTAAATCACTATTGGAGAAGAGTATAGTAGGATGACTTGCACTACCGGACCTCAGAACCTACTATACAGTTATGGTAGTCAGAACAGCCTGGCACTGGTACAATGACAGATACATTGACCAATGGAGCAGAATTGAGAACTTGATGTGAATCCATCCACCTACGGTCACCTGATCTTCGACAAAGGCCCAAAGTCCATCAAATGGGGAAAAGACAGTCTTTTTAACAAATGGTGCTGGCAAAACTGGATGTCCATCTGCAAAAAAAAGAAAAACTAAGGTCTTATTTAGGTTGTGCCAAGATAATCTGACATACACAGCAAATTTCAAGCCTCCAGGAACTGCTCAGTGTGTCTGCATGATGTCATGTAGGCCAAATACCTTGAGCTGGTAATCACAGCATCTTAGAATGTGATGTGGAAGGGCCTCTGGACTATACCCACCTCCTCTTTTTTTTTATGTAAAGAAATTATGAATAGGGAGGTTAATTGATCAGTTAATTTGCATTTTCTTTCTTATTTATTTTGTACTGGTATATTGGAAATACAAAATAACCTGGCCATGCAAATTAAAGTAATCAATTTGGGGGCTATTCCTCCTAAACACTGCTATCTCTCAGAAAACATGTTTTACTTCTCATTTCCCAGAAATACTGGAGCCGCAGTAGAGCATCTTTCCTTGAAATACCCTTATTTTATTCTTCTCCGTTTATGTTCCTGAGTGTAGCTGATATAGGATGCTGAAAAATGTTGCTCTGCTTTGGAGTGAGTGAAGTGGCTGACCCTGAAGCAGGGCAGGATTCATCACAGTGTAGTAGTGCAATATTTCCACTAGATGGCAGCATAGGACACATAGTCCTATCCAGAGCACGCTCTCGTTTCCTTAAGGCAGGAAAACTACAAACCGCCTGCTGAATGATTTGCGGTTATCAACAAACTGTTAGACAATATTAAATGAAGAGAAGAATGATATGATGCCAAATAATTTAGACAAAAAATTCCCATTATTGAGGAAAATGTAATTGTTTATCTTGAATGAACCGATTGACTATTGGTGTTTGTTGATTCTCTGATTAAATATTAACCTTACTTTTAAGGTCTCGCCTGTTACCTAGAATTAAGAACGGTATTTTTATCTCTGGGAATGTTAAGAGGCAGAGCTGAACATTATGGAAAAGTAAAGTTTCTATCAAAATAAACTGCCTGTCCAGGGTAATATCTTGAAAAGGGCACTAGATAAGGAACCAGAAGACTTGATTTTGTGACTGGATTTAGCAGTTTTTAGAAAGTTTCTTAGCTTCTCTGGACTTTGATTTCCTTCTCTGTATTCATTAAGCCAGCTGCTGTGGATCGATTCAGACTCATAGTGACCTCATGTGTGTCAGAGTAGAGCTGTGCTTCACTGGGTTTTCAGTGGCTGGTTTTTCAGAAGTAGATAGCCAGGCCTTTCTTCTGAAGAGCCTCTGGTTGAACTAGAGCTGCTAACCGGAAGAGAGAGTTAGCTGTTTGTACCACCCAAGTTTTCATATTTATAAGGCAGATGGATTTAGGTGACTTTTGAGTCCCTGAGAAAGCAATAAAACGTAGTGATTGAGAACGTTATCTTTGGCATCAGATTTCCTGGGTGCAGGTCTTAATTCTTCCACTAACTAGTTGTATGAACATGGCAATGACTTAATCTTTCTCTGAGTCACTTTATATGTTCAATAGGGATATATTAGGATTAATACATACAGTTTTAGGATTATTGTCACAATTGATGAGATAATATTGCGCGTTTAGTACAATGTGTGGTATATTGTAAGCACGTTAATTAACGCAATATTGTTAGCTGACAATCTCACTCATCTTTATTGATATAGTCTTTGGATTCCCAACATCACGATTTTGGTCAAGATTACTACCATCCTCTCAATTGCCCAGGCTTGTAAAAGCTTTAAAAAAAAAATTTGGTGAAAATATGCATAGTAAAAGACACCATTTCAACAATCTCTACATGTACAATTCAGTGACATTGATTACATTCTTCAAGCTGTGCAACCATTGTTGCTATCCTTTTTCAAATTATTCTACCATCATTAACTCAAACTTGCTGTGCTCCTAAGCTTCTCATCTAAACTTTGGGGTTGCTGTTGTCAATTTGATCTCACACAGATAATTCTTTAAAAGAGCACAATGCTCGGAGCTAGGGGGGCAAGATGGCGCTCTAGGCAGAAACACCACGCCGTCCCTCCACAGCAAAGATCCGAAAAACTAAGCCTAACAGAGAATCAACAATCCTGAAACCCTAGAACACCAAATGAAGAGATAAAGAACTCAGCCAAACACCAAACGGAGTGAGAATACTAAAAGAGAACGGAGAGCGAGGAGAGACTCAGGCAGAGATTCCTTACCAGCTAACACAGCGCGGATCCACCATCTTGGATTCCTATCGGAGACCAGCAAACGGGAGAGCAGCCTTGCAGAGCATCTGGTCGGAGACAGAACGACCGGTAAACTGCGGTGCGCGCTCTCCCACCACCCACCCCTCTCCGCCTCAGCTGGGGATCCCCTGCTTTCCGTGGCCAGGGTCTCTGGGCTGGGGGGTGCTGGTGCTTGGATTCCGCGCGCCTGGGCTGGCGGCTTTCTGAGAGCCGTTTGCTGGCACCTAGCGAACCTTTCTCTGACGCCTCCCCCTCCTTTTGCCTGGGTGCCTGGTTCCGAGTGCCGTCTCTGCTCTCTCCTGCGGGGCTGTAGGGCTGCGTGCGGGCGTGTGGCTGTTTCTAGGTCTGGGCCCCCGCGTGGGTGGGATCCCGGGGCCTTTGTTCGTTCGCCCCTCTGCTTTCCGTGGCCGGAGTCCCTGAGCAGGGGGGCGCCGGTGCTTGGATTCCGCACGCCCGGGCTGGAGGCTTTCTGGGAGCCGTTTGCTGGGACCTAGCGAACCTTTTTCTTCCGCCTCCCCCTCCTTTTGCCTGGGTGCCTGGTTCCGAGTGCCGTCTCTGCTCTCTCCTGCGGGGCTGTAGGGCTGCGTGCGGGCGTGTGGCTGTTTCTAGGTCTGGGCCCCCGCGTGGGTGGGATCCCGGGGCCTTTGTTTGTTCGCCCCTCTGCTTTCCGTGGCCGGAGTCCCTGAGCAGGGGGGCACCGGTGCTTGGATTCCGCGCGCCCAGGCTGGAGGTTTTCTGGGAGCCATTTGCTGGCACCTAGCGAACCTTTTTCTGCCGCCTCCCCCTCCTTTTGCCTGGGTGCCTGGTTCCGAGGGCCGTCTCTGCTCTCTCCTGCGGGGCTGTAGGGCTGCGTTCGGGCGTGTGGCTGTTTCTAGGTCTGGGCTCCCGCGCGGGTGGGATCCTGGGGCCTTTGTTCGTTGGCCCCTCTGCTTCCCGTGGCCACGGTCACTTAACCCCGAGACTACCGGCTTCTTGGAATTCGCGCCCCTGAGTGGGGGCTCTCTGGGTCCCATTTGTAGGCACTGACTGCTGGTGTTGCCCTTTTTTTTTTTTTCTCTCAATTTTATTTTTCTTCCTTTTTTGATTAGTTTTGTCATCTTTTACCCCTTTTTCTCTTTTGTCTTTCTTCATTGCTTAATTTCTTGTCTCTCTATCTCTTCCTTCTCTTTCTGATCCCTGAATTCCAGGCGATGTATGCCTCTGTACCTTCTGGCCAGGCTGAGCTGTGAAAATTGAGACTGACTCCCCCAGACCTCATAGCTGCATCGGTGGGATCCCTGGGAACTTTGCAGTTCTTTAACTTTTCTGATTTTTATTTGGTCATTCTTTCCTTTTCTTTCTCTTCCCCCTTCTGGTTTCCTCCATCCCATAGTCTCTCATCTGTACATTCCAACGACAAGCTCCCCTAGCATTCTTTTATGTTTGTACACTTTTTGCTCCTCCTCCTCTCTCCTCTCTCCCATATCCAGCTTAGCTTCACACATAACCATCTTCCCGCTGCACCCTACCTACCTGCACCGTGCACTAGACATCACATCACCAAGCAGTGCAGGCACGCCCTATTGGAACCTGCCCAGCACTGACTACCGACCGTCCTGGTGGCTGCGGTGAGTGTCACAAGCAACCCATCCCAGTGGCTCCTCCTCAACTAGATCTGCCCAGCTGTACCACAAGAACGAAAAAAAAAAAAATCTACAATCAATAAACGAGGGAAATATCTACTGAATGCCCCGAAAACAGCAAACAATATCAAAACATTTACAAAAACAAGACAAGATGGCTCCAATAGGCGTCCAAATTAAAACACCAGATAACTCTCCTGTGGAAGAAAATGCACTAGAAGTACCTGATATGGAACTCAAATCACTAATACTCGGAATTTTCCAAGAACTGAGGCAAAAAGCTGACAAACATGAGGAAAAAATAGACAAATTTATGGAAAATACAGACAAAAAATTGGAAGAATTCAGGAAGATGATGCAAGAACAAAATGCCAAAATAAATTCACAACTCGAAATTATACAAAAACAACAATTAGAAATCCAAAAGATAAACAACAAGATTTCAGAAATGGACGGTGTCATAGAAGGGCTGAGAAGTAGATTTGAAACCATGGAAGACAGGATCAGTGGAACTGAAGACAAACACTTGGATACAACTCTGTTTCAGGAAAACTCAGAAAAAAGAACAAAGAAAAATGAAGAGACCCTGAGAGTTATGTGGGACACAATTAATAGCAAAAACTTACGAGTGATTGGCATACCAGAACAGGGGGAGAAAACAGAAAACACAGAGAGGATCATTGAGGAACTGCTGACAGAAAACTTGCCCAATATCATGAAAGATGAAAAGCTGGTCATCCAAGAAGCTCAACGAACCCCATATAGAAGAGACCCCAAAAGAAAATCACCAAGACATATCATATTCACACTCGCTAAAACTAAAGACAAACAAAGAATCCTGAGAGCAGCTCGTGAAAAACAAGAAGTCACATACAGAGGAGAAACAATAAGACTAAGCTCAGATTATTCAGCAGAAACCATGCAGGCAAGAAGGCAATGGGATGACATATATAAAATCTTGAAAGAAAAAAATTGTCAGCCAAGAATAATATATCCTGCAAAACTCTCATTCAGATTTGATGGTGAAATTAGGTCATTTCCAGATAAACAGAAACTAAAGGAATATGCAAAAGTCAAACCAAACTTACAAGAATTATTAAAGGGAGTTCTTCGATCTGAGGACAAACAGCTTAAGCCCTCAGGCAGGACCTAGGACCTAGGACGCAGGTTAACATGAACCAGATACCATTCTAGGAACTGAACTACAGACGACTTTCCAAAAACAAAAGATATACAACAGGGAATCAGAGAAATCAATCAAAGGATGACAACAACATCAAAACAATGAAAGAGGGAACAAACGGCATAGGTATAGAACCTTCTAAAGGAGAAGAAGGCAAGGCGATACCAAGTAATGGTAGACTGCTTCAAAATTATAAAGATAAGGGTAAAATTCATGGTAACCACAAAAAAAGTTAACAAACCAACTCATAAAAATAAAGACGAAAAACATAAAGTCTCAACAAAACCAAAACCTACAAAAACAAAAGAAATGAACACAAAATCCACAAACAAAAGGAACTCAGCACAAGAGAGTAAGAAGAACAAAGAAAACTTCAGCATCACAAAAAAAAGCACTACAAAATGACAGCAACAAATTCACATCTATCAATAATTACACTGAACGTAAATGGACTCAATGCACCCATAAAGCGACGGAGAGTGGCAGAATGGATAAGAAAACAGGATCCATCTATTTGCTGTCTACAAGAGACACATCTTAGAAACAAAGATGTGAATTTATTAAAAATCAAAGGTTGGAAAAAAATATATCAAGCTAACAACTACCAAAAAAGAGCAGGAGTGGCAATTCTAATCTCAGATAAAATAGACTTTAAAACAAAATCTACCATAAAAGACAAAGAAGGACACTATATAATGATTAAGGGGATGATCCATCATGAAGACATAACCATAATAAATATCTATGCACCCAATGACAGGGCTCCAAAATACATAAAAAAAACTCTAACAGCACTGAAAAGAGAAATTGACAGTTCCACAATAATAGTAGGAGACTTCAACACACCACTCTCAGTAAAGGACAGAACAACTAAAAAGAAACTCAGCAAAGATACAGAAGACCTAAAGGACACAATCAGCCAACTGGACCTCATAGACATATATAGAACAATCCATCCAACCGCTGCAAAGTACACATTCTTTTCCAATGCACATGGAACGTTCTCCAGAATAGACCACATCTTAGGCCCCAGAGCAATCCTCAACAAGATCCAAAATGCTGAGATAATTCACAGTATCTTCTCTGACCACAATGCCATCAAGGTAGAAATTAACACTAGAAAGAGCAAGGAAAAAAAATCAAACACGTGGAAACTGAATAATAATCTGCTTACACATCAATGGGTAATAGAAGAAATCAGAGATGGAATTAAAAAATTCCTAGAATCAAATGAAAATGAAAACACATCATACCAAAACCTTTGGGACACAGCAAAGGCAGTCCTCAGAGGACAATTTATAGCAATAGATGCACATATCAAAAAAGAAGAAAGGGACAAAATCAAAACATTAACTACAGAA
This sequence comes from Dugong dugon, assembly GCA_030035585.1. Taxonomy (NCBI): domain Eukaryota; kingdom Metazoa; phylum Chordata; class Mammalia; order Sirenia; family Dugongidae; genus Dugong; species Dugong dugon. The sequence continues at coordinate 43,528,786 of CM057473.1, forward strand.
CTCAAACAAATAGAAAGAGAACAACAAAAAAAGCCTACAACCACCGGAAGAAAGGAAATAGTAAAGATCAGAGCAGAAATCAATGAAATAGAGAACAGAAAAACAATAGAAAGAATCAACAAAACCAAAAGTTGGTTCTTTGAAAGAATCAACAAAATCGACAAACCACTGGCCAGACTGACAAAAGAAAAACAGCAGAGGGCACAAATAACCCAAATAAGAAATGAAATGGGGGACATTACAACAGACCCAACTGAAATAAAAAGGATTATAACAGAATATTATGAAAAACTATATTCCAACAAATTTGAAAACCTAGAGGAAATGGATAAATTTCTAGAAACATACGGCCTACCCAAACTACAACAAAGTGATATTGAAAATCTGAACAGACCCATAACAAGAGAAGAGATTGAAAAGGTAATAAAAAAACTCCCAACCAAAAAAAGCCCTGGCCCAGATGGCTTCACTGGAGAATTCTACAAAACATTTACAGAAGAGCTCGTACCAGTTCTACTCAAGTTATTTCAGAGCATAGAAGAGGAAGCAACACTTCCAAATTCATTCTATGAAGCCAGCATAACGCTGATACCAAAACCAGGCAAAGACATCACAAAAAAAGAAAATTACAGACCAATATCTCTCATGAATATAGATGCAAAAATTCTGAACAAAATTCTAGCCAATAGAATTCAGTATCATATCAAAAAAATAATACACCACGACCAAGTAGGATTCATACCAGGTATGCAAGGATGGTTTAACATTAGAAAATCCATCAACGTAATCCACCACATAAATAAAAGGAAAGAAAAAAATCACATGATTATCTCAATTGATGCAGAAAAGGCATTTGACAAAGTCCAACACCCATTCCTGATAAAAGCTCTCAATAAAATAGGTATAGAAGGGAAATTTCTCAACATAATAAAGGGCATCTATGCAAAACCAACAGCCAACATCATTCTTAATGGAGAAAGGCTGAAAACATTCCCCCTGAAAACAGGAACAAGACAAGGATGCCCTTTATCACCACTCCTATTTAACATTGTGCTGGAAGTTCTAGCTAGAGCAGTAAGGCAAGAGAAAGAAATAAAGGTCGTCCAAATTGGTAATGAAGAAGTTAAACTCTCCCTGTTTGCAGATGATATGATACTATACATAGAAAACCCTAAAGACTCCACGAGAAATTTACTGGAAGTAATAGAAAGATTCAGCAGAGTAGCAGGATACAAGATAAACATTCAAAAATCAGTTGGATTCCTATACACCGGTAAAGAGAACGATGAAAAGGAGATCAGGAAATCAATACCATTTTCAATAGCCCCTAAAACGATAAAATACTTAGGAATAAATCTGACCAGGAATATAAAAGACCTATAGAAAGAAAACTACAAAACACTGCTGCATGAAACCCAAAGGGATGTACATAAATGGAAAAACATACCATGCTCATGGATAGGCAGACTCAACATTGTGAAAATGGCAATTCTACCTAAAGCAATCTACAAATACAATGCAATTCCGATACAAATACCAACAACATTCTTCAAAGAGATGGAAAAACTAATTATTAACTTTATATGGAAAGGGAAGAAACCTCGAATAAGTAAAGCACTACTGAAGAAGAAGAATAAAGTTGGAGGACTCACACTACCTGACTTGAGAACCTACTATACAGCTACAGTACTCAAAACAGCCTGGTACTGGTACAACAACAGAGACATTGACCAATGGAACAGAATTGAGAACTCAGATGTAAATCCATCCACCTACGGTCACCTGATTTTTGACAAGGGCCCAAAATACATCAAATGGGGAAAAGACAGTCTTTTTAACAAATGGTGCTGGCAAAACTGGATATCCATTTGTAGAAAAATGAAACAGGACCCATACCTCACACCATATACAAAAACTACTTCAAAATGGATCAAAGACCTGAATATAAAGCCTCAAACTATAAAATTCATAGAAGAAAAAATAGGACCAACACTTCAGGCCTTAATACATGGCATTAACAGGATACAAACCATAAACATCAACACAAAAAACCCAACAGATAAACTAGATAATTGGGATCTTCTAAAAATCAAACATCTATGCTCTTCAAAAGATTTCACCAAAAGAGTTAAAAGAGAACCTACAGACTGGGAAAAAATTTTTGGACAGTACAAGTCAGACAAAGGTCTAATCTCCATAATCTACAAGAAAATCCAACACCTCTACAACAAAAAGACAACCAATCCTATCAAAAAATGGGCAAAGGAAATGAACAGACACTTCACCAAGGAAGACATTCAAATGGCCAACAGACACATGAGGAAATGCTCGCGATCACTAGCCATTAGAGAAATGCAAATTAAAACCACAATGAGATACCATCTCACCCCGGCATTACTGGCACGAATCAAAAACACTGGAAATAACAAATGTTGGAGGGGCTGCGGGGAGACGGGAACTCTTATACACTGCTGGTGGGAATGCAAAATGATACAGCCATTTTGGAAAATGATATGGCGTTTCCTCAGAAAGCTAGAAATAGACGTACCATTCGATCCAGCAATCCCACTCCTAGGAATATATCCTAGAGAAATAAGAGTCATCACTCGAATAGACATATGCACACCTATGTTCATGGCAGCATTATTCACAATAGCAAAACGATGGAAACAACCTTGATGTCCATCAACAGACGAATGGATACACAAACTATGGTACATGCACACAATGGAGTACTATGCAACGAGAAAGAACAATGAATTGGTGAACCATCTCATAACATGGATGAAACTGGAGGACATCATGCTGAGTGAAATAAGTCAATCACAAAAGGACAAATATTGTATGAGACCTCTATTGTAAAAACCCATGAAAAAATTCACATGCAAAATGTAACAATCCTTGTTGGTTACCAGGGATGGGGGGGGGGGGGATACTAAATAGGTAATAGGTAAGTGGTAACTTGGGTGAGAGATGAGATAGTACATAGTACAGCGGAAACTAACACAACCTGCACAAGGAAAGGTCATGAAGGCCCTATAGACACATCCAAACCCCCCGAGGGACTGAGTTGTTGGACGGAGGGCTCTGGGGACCATGATCTCGGGGAACATCTAGCTCAATTGGCATGACACTACTTATAAAGATAATGCTCTACATTCTACCTTGGTGAGTAGTGTCTGGGGTCTTAAAAGCCTATGAGCGGCCATCTAAGATACTCCACTGATCTCATCCCTTCGGGAACAAGGGAGAATGAAGAGAACAGGATACAAGGAAAAGATTAGTCCGAAGGACTAATGGTCCACAGCTACCAAGGCCTCCACGGGACTGAGCCCAGTACAGCTGGATGGTGCCCGGCTACCACCAATGACTCCTTTGACCAGGATCACAACAGAGGGTTCTGGGCAGAGCTGGAGTAGGATGTAGAGCATAATTTTAACTCCCAAAAAAAAAAAAAAAAAAAGAAGACCAGATATACTGGCCTAAAGAATACTAGAGAAACCTCGAGAGTGTGGCCCCCAGACACCCTTTCAGCTCAGAAGGGAAGTTACCTTCAAGGTTCGATGTTAAGCCTGGGAATGGACACCCCAGTAAAACTAAATGGGACTAACGATGTACAGGAGTCCGGTGACAAGGGCCAGAAGGCAGAGGGAGAGTAGGAAACTGATGATAAGGAACACAAATTGAATAAGGACACTGTCGATGTATTGTGAGATTGTTGACCACTGCTATAGGGCAACATTTGTAGTAACTATTAAATAGGAGGCTGTTTTGTCCTGTAAGCCTTCATCTTGGGCGAGAATGGCAGCACAATTGGAAGAGCATAGTCAATATCACTTAAATGTGTAAGTAAAAAGTTTTGAAATGGTGTTTAAATAAAATAAAAATAAATAAATAAATAAACAAACAAAGGAGACTAAAGAGGTACAATAGTCCACTGACAAGGTCCAGAAGACAGAAGGGGACAAGGAAGCCCCCTGGTGATAGGGAACACAAGGTGGAGTAAGGATATTCTTGATGTGCTGTGAGATTGTTAACCATTGTCATAGGGCAACATGTGTAGTAACTGTTAAATGAAAAACTATTTTGTTCTGTAAGCCTTCATCTTAAGTGAGAATAACAGCACAGTTGGAAGAGCGTAGTCAATGTCACTGAACTGTGAATTTAGAAAATTTTGAAACGGTGTATCTTTGGCCATCTGTAATTTTCATCAAAAAAAAAGGGTGAGAATTTAGAGGCTTAATACGTTGTGGGGTTGTTAACCAATGTCAAAAAAAACAACATGTGTACTACTATTTCATGAGAAACTATTTGCTCTGTAAGCTTTCACCTGAAGTACAATAAAATATATATAAAAAAAAAAAAAAAAAAAAAAGAGCACAATGCTCAAGGCAGGCATACTTTACTAGTTAAGCTAAACTATTGTTTGGTTCAAAGAAGACTTCAAGGGATACTTTTGGTTTGAGGTTTAAAGTTTAAAGATTATCTCAGGACAATAGTTTTGGGGGTTTATCCAGCATCAGTGGCTTCAGAAATTCTGGATTCCATTGAAAATTTTAAATTCTGTTTCACATTTTTCCCCCTTTTATTCAGGATTCTTTCATAGAATCTTTGGTCAAAATGTTCAGCAATGGTAGCTGGGCACCATCTAGTTCTGGTCTCATGGCAAAGGAGGCAGTTTTTTATGGTGGCTACTATACACACATTCCATTTCTTCCTCTGATTCCTGACTCTCCTTCTTCTTCTGTTACTCTAGGTGAATGGAGAACAATTATTGTACCTTGGATGACTGCTTGCTAGCTTTTAGGACTCCTTGCATGAAGCTATGAACTAGAGGGCAGAAAATAAATACTGAGAAACCATATTATGCCAGGCTTAAATTTTGATGTCATCTTTGACCCCTCCCTTTTCAAGGCTTTTTTTTTTTAGACTTCAGAACTTCTTTTACAGTTTTCCTGTATGTTATGGGTTGAATTTCATCTAATATGTTGAAGTACTACCCCGTGACACCTATAAATGTGATCTTATTTGGAAACATGTTTTTTTTGCAGATGTAATCAAGTTAAAATGAGGTAATACTAGATTAGGGCAGGCCCTAATCTAGTATGACTGGTGTCCTTGTAAGAAGAAGAGAAGAGACACAGATACACACAGGGAGTATGCCAAGTGATGACAGAAGCAGAGACTGAAGTGATGCATCTCTAAGCCAAGGAATGCCAAAGATTGCCAGCAACAGCAGAAATTAAGAAAAAACCATGAAACAGGTGCTTTTCTATTTCCCTAGAGTTTTTTGAGAGCCCCTGGCCCTGCTGACAACTCCACTTCAGACTTCTACCTTCCAGAGCTGTGATGAAATAAATTTCTGTTGTTCTTTCTTTATTTTTATTTTTCCCATACAAAAATTTTTACATACATTGTTGTATGACCTTAATTGCTCTCCTCATACTGTGACAGCACGCTTCTCCTTTCCACCCCTGATTCCCTATGTCCATTCAACCAGCTCCTAATCCTCTCTGCCTTCCTATCTCACCTCTGGACAAATAGCCATTTAGTCTCTTGTATCTACTTGAGCTAAGAGGCACACTCCTCATGAGTATCACTTCATGTCCCACAGTCCGGTCCAATCCCTGTCTGAAGAGTTGGCCTCAGATACTGTTTTAGTTCTGAATTTCTGTTCTAATAACCCAGTCTGTGGTAATTTGTTATAGCAGCTCTGGGAATCTAATACACAGTGTTTTGCATTCCCATTGCCCCTAGACTTTTTGCCTCTACTATAAATGTAGAAACATACTTGACATTTCTCAAGCTGAAAGAACTGAAGAAAAGACTCAAGCCCAGAGTTGCAATATTGAAGGTCTCTATGGGCAAGATATTAACAATGAAGGAAGCATCAAAAGAAAATGGAAGGAATACAGAGTCACTGTACCAAGAAAAATTGGTCGACTTTCATCCATTTCAGGAAATAGCATATGATCAAGAACTGATGGTACTAAAGGAAGAAGTCCAAGCTGCACTGAAGGCATTGGTGACAAACAAACCTCCAGGCATTGACAAAATACCAAGTGCAATGTTTCAACAAATGGATGCAATGCTGGAAGTGCTCACTCGTCTCTGCCAAAAAATTTGAAAGACAGCCAACCAACTGGAAAAGATCCACATTTGTGCCCATTCCAAAGAAAGGTGATCCAACCAAATGCAGAAATTATCAAACAATGTAATTAATACCACATGCAAGAAAAATTATGCTGAAGAGCATTCAAAAGCAGTTGCAACAGTACATAGACAGAACGGCCAGAAATTCCAGCTGGGTTCAGAAGAGGATGCGGAATAAAGGTTATCATTGCTGATGTCAGATGGCTCTTGGCTGAAAGCAGAGAATACTAGAAAGATGTTTACCTGTGTTTTATTGACTATGCAAAGGCATTCGACTGCGTGGATCATAATAAATTATGGATAACATTGCAAAGAATGGGAATTGCAGAACACTTAATGGTGCTCATGCGAAACCTGTACATAGACCAAGAGGCAATCATTCAAACAGAACAAGGGATAATGCATGGTTTAAAATCAGGAAAGTTGTGCGTCAGGGTTGTATCCATCTACCATACTTATTCAATCTGTATGCTGAGCAAATAATCCGAGAAGCTGGACTATATGAAGAAGAGCTTGGCATCAAGATTGGAGGAAGACTCATTAACAACCTTTGATATGCATATGACACAACCTTGCTTGCTGAAAGTGAAGAGGACTTGACCCACTTACTCATGAAGATCAAAGGCTGTAGCATTCAGTATGGAATACGTCTCAACATAGAGAAAACAAAACTCCTCACAACTGGATCAATAAGCAACATCATGATAAACAGAGAAAATATTGAAGTTGTCATGGATTTCATTTTACTTGGATCCACAATCAATGCCCATGGACACAGCAGTCAAGAAATCGAATCAAATATTGCATTGGGCAAATCTGCAAAAGACTTCTTTCAGGTGTTAAAATGCAAAAATGTCACCTTGAGGACCAGGGTGCATCTGACCTAAGCCATTATATTTTCAATTGCCTCATATGCATGCGAAAACTGGACGATCAATAAGGAAGACCAAAGAAGAATTGATGTCTTTGAATTATGATGTTGGTGAAGAATTTTGAATATACTACGGACTTCCAGAAGAATGAACAAATTTGTCTTGGAAGAGGTACAGACAAATTTGTCTTGGAAGAAGTACAAACAGGAAGGATGGCAAGACTTTGTCTCATGTAATTTGGACATGTTATCAGGAAGGACCAGTCCCTGGAGAAGGACGTCATGCTTGGTAAAGTAGAAGGTCAGTGAAAAAGAGGAAGACCCTCAATGAGATGGATTGACATAGTGGCTGAAACAATGGTCTCAAACATAGCAATGATTGTGAGTGTGCCTTAGAACCTGGCAGTGTTTCCTTCTGTTGTGTATAGGATTGCTATGGGTCAGAACCGATTTGATGGCACCTAGCAACAACAAAAAAAATGTAGATTTTAATTACTCTTGTTGCTCCAAGTCTCTCTACTTTCCTGTCTTCCATATGCCGTTTCCAGTTTTATATTAATAAGACACTGATTTTTCTATTATTTTCTTCTGGCTAAAATGTTTTCCAGTTGTCTATAGGTATGTGTAGAGCCTTACACAAAGCGGCCACTCACATACCCGGATTCTGAATTCCAGCTATCTAGGTCTACATTGCCTGCTAGAGAGGCTTCACAGATTTCTGTGTCCCTGACTTTACTTCCATAGCTCTTTTTGCCCTCAAATGGAAAACTCTTCTTCATCCTTTGTACATCTCTCAGTACTATTCATTTTAAAGATTCAGCCTGAATTCTGTCTCTTCCAAATCCTCTGAGAGGCCTGATCATCAGCCATGATCACTGTCCCCTCTGGACTTCTACGTTGTATCACCTATAACAATTCATTCACCCATCCAGTTACTGAACACCTGGCAAGGTCCATGCACTTTGCTCATCATTGATTATGGAAAGGAATTTGTCACAGTTGCTCTCAAAGCCCAAAAAACCAATCCCGTTGCCATTGAGTCAATTTCAACTCATAGCAACCCTATAGGACAGAGTAGAACTGCCTCACAGGGTTTCCAAGGAGCAGCTGGTGGATTTGAACCACCAACCCTTTGGTTAGCAGCCAAACTCTTTAACCACTCTGCCACTAAGGCTACAGAGGAATTCACAATCTTAAGAGGAGATAGGCTTGTAAACAAACAACTGTAATACAGGCTTGTTGTTCTTGTTGGGTGCCATCGAGCTGATTCCAATTCAGCAACCCTATAGGACAGAGTAGAAGTGCTCCATAGGGTTTCCTAAGCTATAATCTTTATGGAAGCAGACTTTCATGTTTTTTTCTTCCCATGGAGTGGCTGGTGGGTTCAAATAGCTGACCTCTCAATTAGCAGCCAAGAAGTTAACCATTGCACCACCAGGGCTCCTTAATACAAGGTTCAGTGCTATAAAATAAGTAGGTACTAGGTAAGTGATCACCACGTGTCTGCCAGCTTGTCATACAGTGGTGGCTTGCGTGTTACTTTGATGATGGAAATTGTACCACTGGTATTTCAAACACCAGCAGGGTCACCCATGGTGGACAGGTTTCGGTGGAGCTTCCAGACTAAGAAAGACTAGGAAGAAGGACCTGGTGGTCTACTTCTGAAAAAATTGATGAGTGAAAACCTTATGAATAGCAGCGGAACATTGTCTGATATAATCTAGAAGATGAGCCCCTCAGGTTGGAAGGCACTCAAAATGCAACTGGGAAGAGCTGCCTCCTCGAAGTAGAGTCAACCTTTCAAGATCTATCCTGAAGTGCAACATCTTCAGTGATAGGATAATATCTATACACCTACAAGGAAAGCCAGTTAATATGACTATTACTCAGATTTATGCACCAACCACTAATGCCAAAGATGAGGAATTTGAAGATTTTTACCAACTTCTGCAGTCTGAAATTGATCAAACATGTAATCAAGATGCATTGATAATAACTGGTAATTGAAATGTGAAAGTTGGAAACAAAGAAGAAGGATCAGTAGTTGGAAAATAAAAACGTTGCTGGAGATCACATGATAGAACTTGGCAAGACCAATGACTTCTCCATTGCAAATATCTTTTTCAACAGCATAAATGGCAACTATACATGTGGACCTGCCAGATGGAATACATAGGAATCAAATCGACTACATCTATGAAAAGAGATGATGGAAAAGCTCAATATCACCAGTCAGAACAAGGCCAGGGGCTAACTGAAGAACAGACTGTTAATTGCTCACATGCAAGTTCAAGTTAAAGCTGAAGAAAATTAAAGCAAGTCTATGAAAGCCAAAATATGACCTTGAGTATATCCCACCTGAATTTAGAGACCATCTCAAGAATAGATTTCACGTGTTGAACACTAATAACCAAATAACAGATGAGTTGTGAAATAACATCAAACATGAAGAAAGCAAGAGATCATTTTTTAATGACAGGAAAGAAAGAAAAGACCAAAATGGATGGCAGAAGAAACTCTGAAACTTGCTCTTGAACATAGAGTGGCTAAAGTGAAAGGAAGAAATGATGAAGTAAAGAGCTGAACAGAAAATTTCAAAGGGTAGCTTGAGAAGACAAAGTAAAGTATTATAGTGAAATGTGCAAAGACTTGGAGTTAGAAAACCAAAAGGGAAGAACACATGCAGCATTTCACAAGCTAAAAGAACTGAAGAAAAAATTCAAGCCTCGAGTTGCCATATTGAAGGATTCTATGGGCAAAATATTCAATGATGAAGGAGACATCTTACAAGGACACCAGTCATATTGGATTAGGGCCTACCCTAATCCAGTATGACCTCATTTTAACTGGATTACATCTGCAAAGAACCTATTTCCAAATAAGATCATATTTATAGTATCAGGGGTTAGGATTTCAACATACTAGATACAATTCAACCCATAACAGACAGGAAAACTGCAAAAGAATTTCTGAATCTCCCCCTCCACCAAAAAAAAGCCTTGAAAAGAGTAGGGTCCTATAGGGTCACTATGAATTGACATCCACTCGAGGGCACCTAACAACATCAAAAGGTACTGGAGGATCTCTTTTGAGACAGTCAGTTCACCTCCCAAGAAACTGTTTTGGGGCCAACACCCAAATTTGTAAGTGAGTGAAAAAAGAATGGCCCAGGAAAAAGTCACTTGTCTCTTGTACTGAGGAGATGTTATCACAAGGGAACTCCCTCTTCCTTGTAAACTACTTTAGGACTTTGAGTGTGCCACACAACCAAGGATGGAGCCAACTGTAATGAATGAGATGCACTGTGTGTTCAAAGCCTTCTGCTGCATGCTTGGTTTGATGGTGATTATCTTTGCTCTTTTGGAATAAGAAATTATTACATTTCTATGAGAATGGCAATCATTTGATGTGATGATAATGTACACAAGATAAATTAGTAAAAGTTGCTGACAGAAAATTATAAACCACTTTGTATTAAAAATTCTCTGATTCTCATACATGCAGCAAAGGTTATTATTAGTAAGTAGGATCCCCATCAATCCCCAAACCATAAATGAGATTTGTGCTGATTATGAAAAACTTTACATCTACATTCAAATTATTTAGGGCATTGGCCAATTCAGAGTGGGAAAATGAGCACATATTCTGCATTTGTTTATTCAAACTTGGTTTTTGTCAGCTGGAAACTCTCATTTTCTTTTTCCACTCTGAGCTCTATCCATGTCATGAAACCTGGTCTTGTTTAAAACTCGACTGTGACACGAATTGAGGAGAACATTTCCGTGACTGCCAGAATGTATATTGAACAATCAGAGCTCAGTTTACAAAAGGCACTCATATCTACTTCTTCTTCCGGACCAAAGAATTCTTCTTAATCCTCTGAGTCACTGGTCCAATTTTCTGCCAGGTTTAAAAAAATGAACCCACCTAACATCTACAAAAGTTAAACTTTGCCCAGCAGTGTACCAAGGACGGGGCTGTGGAAGCGGTCTTCTCATGTGTAAGCAAGAAGAAAGGTGCATTGTCTGTGCAGAATTTTAAAACAATAATAAAACTGATAAAAACCAAGTTTACTTTTTTGTAGTAAATATGTATATATATACGACAAGACATTTCAACATTTTTCACATGTATAATTCAATGTCATTAATTATGTTCATCATGTTGTGCGACCATCACCAGTATCCAATTTCAAATTATTCCACCACCCTTAACAGATAATCACTGCCCCTAAGCAAAGACTTCCCCTTTCACTTTCCCTCCTGGCCCTGGTAACTACTAATAAACTTTGGTGTGTATAAATTTGCCTATTCTAGATATTTCATGTGTAAGTAGGATCATACAATATTTGTCTGTTTGTGACTGACATTTCATCAGCATAATGTTTTCAAGGTTCATCCGTTTTGTAGCATGTATCAGGAAATCATTTCTCTTTATGGCCAAGTAATGCTTCTTTGTATGCATGTACCACATTTTGTTTATCCATTCATCTGCTGATAGACATTTAGATTGTTTCCACCTTTTAGCTATTGTGAACAATGCTGCAATGAACATTGATGTACAAGTAGCTGCTTGAGTCCCTACTTGAAATTCTTTTGAGTAGATACTTTGAAGGGTCATATGGTAAGTCTAGGTTTAACTTTTTGAGGAATCGCCAAACTGTTTTCCACAGCACTGTACCATTTTACAATCCCACTAGCAATGGATAAAGATTTCAATTTCTTCCACAAGCTTGCTTTTTATTATCACCATTTATCAGCAATTCTAAACAACATCAGTAATAAAATACTCCTGGAAAAATATTTTGTTTGTCTATGTTTGAAAGAATTGCTACTATTCCTGTTGTGTATTACTCATATGCACCATATTTAAAAAAATTTTTTTGTTGTTGAGAATGTACACAGCAAAACATACACCAATTTGACAGTTTCTACATATACAGTTTAGTGACAGTGATTACATTCTTTGAGTTGTGCAACCGTTCTCACCCTCCTTTTTCGAGCTGTTCCTCCTCCATTAACATAAGCTCATTCCCCCTAAATTTACAATCTAATCTTTGAAGTTGCTGTTATCAGCTTGAACCTATACAGATAGTTCTTAAAAAAGCATAATGTTCAAGGCAAACAGTTTTTTTCTAGTTAAGCTAAACAATTGTTTGGTTCTAAGAAGACTTCAGGGGATATTTTTGGTTTAAAATTTAAAGACTTTCTGAGGGCAATAGTTTCAGGGGTTTATCCACCCTCCATGGCTCCAGGAAGTCTGAAGTCCATGAGAATTTGAAATTCTGTTCTGAATTTTCCCCTTTTTGATCAGGATTCTTCTATGGAATCTTTTATCAAAACGTTAAATAATGGTAGTAGTTTATTCTGGTCTCATGGCAAAGGAGGCAGTTGTCCATGGAGCCAATTAGCCACACATACCATTTCCTCCTATTTCTGATTCTCCTTCTTCCTCTATTGCTTAAGGCAAATGGAGACCAATTGTTGTACCCTGAATGGCCATTTCAAAACTTTTAAGACCCTAGGTACTACTCAACAAACTAAGAGGTAGAACAGAACCACTAAATGTGCTATTCTGCCAATTAACTGAGATGTCCCATGAAACCATGACCCTAAACCTCCAAACCAAAGAACCAACTCCTGTGAGGTGATTGGTTGTACATAAGCAGCCTCAGCAGCTACTCTTTTTTTTTTTGTAAATATATCACACAGTTTTTGCCAGTTCAACTTTTTACTGGTGTACAACCTATTGACAGCAATTATAGTAATTGGCTGTGTGCAACACTAACCTTAATCAATGCGATTTTTCCATCACCATTAATTTCCCTTTCCCTCTTCCCCCTGCCCCTTGTAACCACTAATAAACTTTGGTATCTATACATTTGCCTTTTCTTGTCTTTTTATATAAAAATCTCACTCGTGTACCAGTACGTGTGTTTCAAATCAGCATGTTTTATTACTCAAACATTAATAAACATTGCATTCTATTTAGAAGTTTATTCAGAGAACTCTCAGTTTTATAGCTGATCCACACCCATGGAATTCAGCTATATGAACTCCTTTTAAGAGTAAGTTTGTGGGCTGGAGCAAGAGGAAGCAAATCAGCACAGGAAGCCAGCAAGCACCTAAGCTTCCCCCTCCTCACTCTCCTTGCCCTGCTGGGTGCTTACTCTTGCCGTGGCCAAAAAGAAAGACAAAGTGAGTAAGGGTGGCTTGGAGAGCAAGTGCTCTGAATGGAATGGGGGGCCTTGCACTTCCCACAACAAGGAATGAGAAGTGGGTTTTTGTGAGGCCACATGCAGGGCCCAGACTCAGCTCTCTGGAGGCCTGGCCCATGTCTTCCCCTCCCGCGGACCCAAGATATAACCACCAGTTCCTTTTTTCTACTGATTAGCTTTATCAGTAATGCCCTGCTTCTTCCCTTTCCCTCACTCATCCCATCCTGAAGCACCCAAAGTGGAGAGGTACAAGGGGTTCTGGGAAGCTTGGGCCCCCTCCCAAAGGTATTTGATTCTCAGGTTCCTCCCCCCCACTTTCTGCTCATCTCCACAATGAGGCCATTACTAAGGAAAACAAACAAACAAACAAAAAAAAACCCACTCCCCCTCCTGACAAAGAAGTAAATTTGTAAGTTTGGAATTATTTAAGTTACATTTTGTGTTTCCACCCTCTGTGATATTACATAGTCCTATAGTTAAATATATGATTCCAAATAAACAGTAAGAGCACATTGATTATAGAGAAAAAATTTGAGTGACTTTAATTCACACATTTTATGAGATCATAAAATTTGTGTTTAAATTTTACAACAGTGAAACAGCATGGAATTGCAAAGTGTATTATTTTTTTTGCTAGGAAAGTGTATATTTTAATCCTCCAGTCAACTATGAGCAAAGATATTGATAAATCTGGCTGCACTGATGAATCCCACCATGCATCTGTCGGTCTGTCATACTGTAGTGGTTTGCTTGTTACTGCGATGCTGGAAGTTATGCCTCTGGTGTTGCAAATACCAGCAGGGTTACCCATGGTGGACAGGTTTCAGTGGAGCTTCCAGACTAAGACAAACATGCAGTCAAGATGCATTAACAATTGCTAGTGATCGGAATGGGAAAGTTGGAAACTAAGAAGAAGGATCTATAGTTGGAAAATAAGGCCTTGGCAATAGAAATAATGCCAGAGATCACATGACAGAGTTTTGTAAGACCAACAACTTACTCATTGTGAATACTTTTTTCAGCAACATAAATGGCGACTATACACGTGGACCTTCCAGATGGAAAACACAGGAATCAAATCAATTATATCTGTGGAAGGAGATGATGGAAAAGCTCAGCATTATCAGTCAGAACAAGGTCAGGGACCAAATGAGGGACAGACCATCAATTGCTCACATGCAAGTTCAAGTTGAAGCTGAAGAAAATTAAAACAAGTCCATGAGAACTAAAATATGATTTTAAGTATATCCCATCTGGATTTGGAGATCATTGCAAGAAAAGATTTCATGGATTGTACACTAATGACCGAAGACCAGATGAGTTGTGAGATGATATCAAAGACATTATACATGAAGAAAGCAAGAGGACATTAAAAAGACAGGAAAGAAAGAAAAGACCAAAATGCATGTCAGAAGAGACTCTGAAAGTAGCTCTTGAACGTAGAGTAGCTAAAAAGAAAGGAAGAAATGATGAAGTAAAAGAGCTGAACAGAAGATTTCAAAGGGCAACTTGAGAAGACAATGTAAAGTATTGTAATGAAAGTGCAAATACCTGCTGACAGACTGGAGAAACCCCAAGAGTATGGCCCCCAGACACCCTTTTAGCTCAGTGGTGAAGTCGCTCCCAAGGTTCACCATTCAGCTGGGGATTGGACAGCCCCATCAAACAAAACAGGACTAATGAGGCACAGCAGTCCAGGGACAAAGACTAGAAGGCAGGAGAGGACAGGAAAGCTGGTGATAGGGAACCCAAGTTTGAGAAGGGACAGTGTTGACTTGTTGTGGGGTTGTTAACCATTGTCATAGGCCAATATGTGCACTGTTTAATGAGAAACTATTCTGTAAACCATCATCTAAGTACAAAAGAAGAAAAGAATTATCTATGTGAGATCAAATTGACAACAGCAACTCACAAGGTTTGATGGGAAGCCTAGGGGGCAGTGAGTTGAAGATAATGGTGATGGAATAATTTGGAAAAGGGTAGTGAGGATAGCAGCAAAACTGGAAGAATGTAATCGATGTCACTGAATTGTACATGTAAAAACTTTTGAAATAGGTAACTCTGTGTCATGGATTGAATTGTGTCCCCCCAAAATATCTGTCTACTTAGCTGGGTCATAATTCCCAGTAATGTATGATTGTGTAATCTGATGTGATTTCCTTATGTGTCATAAACCCTATCACTATGAAGAGGTTATATGTGATCTCCTTATGTGTTGTAAATTCTATCACTGTGATGAGGTTATACTGATGAGGTTTACAAGATTGGATAGTTTCTTAATCCAATCTCTTTTGAGAAATAAAAGAGAGGAGCAAGCAGAGACACATGGGTACCTCATACCACCAAGAAAGCAGTGCCAGGAGCAGAGTGCATCCTTTGGACTTGAGGTTCCTGTGCTGAGATGCTCCCAGACCAAAGGAAGACTATTGCATCACAAGAACCTTCCCCCAGAGCTGACAGAGAGAGAAAGCCTTCCTGGAGCTGGTGCCCTGAATTTGGACTTACAGCCTACTGGACTGTGAGAGAATAAACTTCTGTTTGTTGAAGCCAGCCACTCGTGGTACTTCTGTTAGAGCAGCACTAGACGACTAAGACACTCTGGCTATGTATATTTTCACCAAGGGGAAAAAAAAAAAAAAAAAAAGGTCTTCCAAGGTCAAGAAGGGAGAGTGTTGACATGTCGTGGGGTTGTTAACCAATGTCATAAAACAATATGTGTACTGACTGTTTAATGAGAAACTATTTGTTCTGTAAACCTTCATCTAAAGTAAAATAAAAAAAAATAAAATAAAATGCAAATACCTGGAGTTAGAAAACCAAAAGGGAAGAACATGCTCAGCATTTCTCAAGCTGAAAGAACTGAAGAAAAAATTCAAGCCCCTAGCTGCAGTTTTGAAGAATTCTATGGAGAAAATATTGAAGGACACAGGGAGCATCAATAGAAGATGGAAGTAATACACGGAATCACCCTACCAAAAAGAATTGGTTGACATTCAACCATTTCAGGAAGTAGCATATGATCAACAGCCGACGGTACTGATGGAAGTGGTCTAAGCTGCACTGAAGGCATTAGTAACAAACAAGGCTCCAGGAATTGACGGAATACCAGTTCAGATGTTTCAATAAACAGATGCAGCATTGGAGGTGCCCACTTGTCTATGCCAAGAAGTTTGGAAGATAGTTACCTGGCCAACCGACTGGAAGAGATCCATATTTATGCCCATTCCAAAGGAAGGTGATCCAATAGAATGTGGGAATTATCAAACAATATCATTAATATCACAGGCAAGTAAAATTTTGCTGAAGGTATTTCAAAAATGGTTGCAGCAGTACATTAACAGGGAAGTGCTGGAAATTCAAGGCAGACTCAGAAAAGATGTGGAAACAAGGATATCACTGCTGATCTCAGATGGATCTTGGCTGAAAGCAGGGAATACCAAAAGAGATGTTTATTGACTATGCGAAGGTATTCAACTGCGTGAATCATAAAAATTATAGATACCATTGCAAAGAATGCGAATTCCAGAACACTTAACGGTGCTCATAAGTAACCTGTACATAGACCAGGAGGCAGCTGTTCGAACAGAGCAAGGGGATGTTGCATGGTTTAAAATAAAACAAAGTGTGCTACAGGGTTGTAGCCTTTCACCATACCTATTCAAAATGTATGCTGAACAAATAATCTGAGATGCTAGGCTATATGAAGAACTTGGCATCAGGATTGGTGGAAATTTCATTAACAACCTTTCATCTGCAGATGACACAGCCTCCTGAAAGTGAAGAGGACTTTAAGCAATTACTGATGAAGATCAAAGACCACAATCTTCAGTATGGATTACACCTCAACATGAAGAAAACAAAAATCCTCACAACTGGATCAATAAGTAACATCATGATAGAGGTGAAAATATTGAAGTTGTCACGTATTTCATTTTCTTGGTTCCACATGCAATGCCCATGGAAGCAGCAGTCAAGAAATCAAACAAGGTATTGGATTGGGCAAATCTGCTGCAAAAGAGCTCTTCAAAGTTTTGAAAAGCAGAGATGTCACTTTGTGGACTAAGGTGTGCTGACCCAAGCAATTATATTTTTCTTTTTTTTATTTCATTTTATTTACTTATTTATTTTTTATTGTACTTTAGATGAAGGTTTACAGAACAAACTAGCTTCTCATTAAATAGTTGGTACATACATTGTTTTATGACTTTGGTTAACAACCTCATGACATGTCAGTACTCTTCCTCTTCAACCTTGGGTTCCCTATTACCAGCTTTCCTGTCCCCTCCTGCCTTCTAGTCCTTGCCCCTGGGCTGGTGTTCCCCTTTAGTCTCATTTAGTCCCATGGGCCTTTCTAATCTTTGGCTAAAACGAGAACCTCCAGAGTGACTTCATTACTGAGCTAAAAGGGTGTCCAGGGGCCATACTCTCAGAGTTTCTCCAGTCTCTGTCAGGCAAGTAAGTCTGGTCTTTTTTGAGATAGAAATTTGTTCTATATTTTTCTCCATCTCTGTCTGGGACCCTCTATTGTGATCCCTGACAGAGCAGTTGGTGGTGGTAGCTGGCCACCATCTAGTTGTGCTGGACTCAGTTTGGTGGAGGCTGTGGTAGTTGTGGTCCATTAGTCCCTTGGACTAATCTTTCCCTTGTGTCTTTGGTTTTCTTCATTTTCCCTTGCTCCTAAAGGAGTGAAACCAGTCGAGTATCTTATATGGCCACTCACAAGCTTTTAAGACCCCAGATGCTTCTCACCAAAGTAGAATGTAGAACATTTTCTTTATGAACTGTATTATGCCAGTTGAGCTAGATGTTGCCCTGAGACCGTGGTCCCCACAGCCCTCAGCCCAGTAATTCGGTCCCTCAGGGAGTTTGGATTTATCCATGGAGCTTCCATGACCTTACCCTGAATAAGTTGTGCTGGCTTCCCCATTATTGTGTACTGTCTTATCCTTTACCAAAGTTACCACTTACCTATTGTCTATTTAGTGTTTTTTCACCCCCACTCCTCCCCTCCCTCGTAACCATCAAAGATCGTTTCTTTTTGTGTGTAAAGCTTTTCATGGGTTCTAATAGTAATGGTCTTATACAATATTCGTCCTTTTGTGATTGACTTATTTCACTCAGAACAATGCTTTCTAGATTCATCCATGTTGTGAGATGTTTCACAGATTCATCATTGTTCTTTATCATTGCATAGAATTCCGTTGTGTTTATGTACCATAGTTTGTTTATCCATTCATCTGTTGATGGGCACTTAGGTTGTTTCCATCTTTTTCCTGTTGTGAACAATGCTGCAACGAATATAGGTGTGCATGTCTATTTGTGTGACAGCTTTTATTTATCTGAGATATATTCCTAGGAGTGGGATTGCTGGATCATATGGTATTTCTATTTCTACCTTTTTAAAGAAGTGCCATATTGTTTTCCAAAATGATTGTACTATTTTGCATTCCCACCATCACTGCGTAAGAGTTCCAATGTCCCTGCAGTCTCTCCAACCTTTCTTATTTTCTATTTCGTGCCAGTAATGTCAGGGTGAGATGGTATCTCATTGTGGTTTTGATTTGCATTTTTCTAATAGCTAGTGATCATGAGCATTTTCTCATGTGTCTGTTGGCCATTTGAATGTCTTCTTTGGTGAAGTGTCTGTTCATTTCCTTTGCCCTTTTTTTAACTGGATTATTTATCTTTTTGTTGTAGAAGTGTTGGATTTTCCTGTAGATTTTAGAGATTAGAACTTTTTTGGATTTGTAACAGCCAAATTTTTTTTCCCAGTCTGTAGGTTCTCTTTTTACTATTTTGGTGAAGTCTTTTGATGAGCATAAGTGTTTAAATTTTAGAAGATCCCAGTTATCTAGCTTATATTCTGGAGTTGGTATGTTGTTAGTTATGGTTTGTATCCTGTTAATGCCGTGTATTAGGGTCTCTAGCATTGAGCTTATTTTTTCTTCTATGATCTATATAGTTTTTGGTTGTATATTTAGGTCTATGATCTATTTTGTATTAGTTTTTGTGTATGGTGTGAAGTATGGGTCCTGTTTCATTTTTTTGCGGATGGGCATCCGGTTTTGCCAGCACTATTTTTTAAAAAGACTGTCTTTTCCCTATTTGGTGGATTTTGGGCCCTCATCGAAGATCAGGTGACTGTAGGGGGATGGATTTACAGCTGGGTTCTCAATTCTGTTGCATTGGTCAATGTATCTGCTGTTGTGCCAGTACCAGGCTGTTATGACTACCATAGCTGTATAGTAGGTTCTGAGGTCAGGTAATGCAAGTCTTCTTCCTTTATTCTTATTCAATAATGCTTTACTTATCCAGGGACTCTTCTCTTTCCATATAAAGTTAATGATTGTTTTTTCCATCTCTTTAAAGAATGTTGTTGGTATTTAGATTGGAATTGTATAGTATTTGTAGAGTGCTTTGGGTAGAATTGTCATTTTCACAATGTTGAGTCTACCTATCCATTCGCATGATATGTTTTTCCATTTATGTAGGTCTCTTTTGGTTTCTTGCAGTAGTGTTTTCTTTGTATAGGTCTTTTACATTCCTGGTTATTTTACTTTTTTTAGGGGCTATTATAAATGGTATTGTTTTCCTGATTTCCTTTTCATCATTCTCTTTATTGGTGTATAGGAATCCAACTGATTTTTGTGTATTTATCTTGTATCCTTCTACTTTGCTGAATCTTTCTATTAGTTCCAGTAGTTTTCTCTTGTAGTCTTTTGGGTTTTCTATACATAATATCATATCATCTGCAAACAGGGACGGTTTTACTTCTTCCTTAGAAATTTGAATGCCTTTTATTTCTTTTTCTTGCCTTATTGCTCTAGCTAGGACTTCCAGCACAATGTTAAACAGGACTGGTGTTAAAAGACATCCTTGTCTTGTTCCTGTTCTCATGGGGAAAGTTTTCAGCCTCTCTCCATTAAGAATGACGTTGGCTGTTGGTTTTGCATAGATGCCCTTTATTATGTTGAAGAATTTCCCTTCTATACCTATATTATTGAAAGTTTTTATGAGGAATGGGTGTTAGACTTTGTTGAATACACTTTCTGCTTTGATTGAGATGATCATGTTATTCTTTAATTGTATTTATGTGGTGGATTACATTGATTGATTTTCTAATGTTGAATTCTCCTTTCATACCTGGTATGAATCCTACTTGGTTGTGGTATATTATTTTTTTGATATGATGTTGAATTGTATTGGCTAGAGTTTTGTTGAGAATTTTTGCATCTATATTCTTGAGAGATATTTGTCTGTAATTTTCTTTTTTTTTTGTGCCTTGTCTGGTTTTGGTATCAGGGTTATGCTGGCTTCATAGAATGAATTTGGAAGTATCCCTTACTTTTCTATTGTCTGAAATAGTTTGAGTAGTACCGCTATAAGATCTTCTCTGAATGTTTGGTAGAATTCTCCAATGAAGCCATTTGGGCCATGGCTTTTTTTGTTGGGAGTGTTTTTTTTTTATTACCTTTTCAATCTCTTCTCTTGTTATGAGTCTGTTCAGATTTTCAACATCACTTTGTGATATTTGTGTTGATAGTGTCTTTCTAGAAATTTGTCTATTTAATCTAGATTTTCAAATTTGTTGGAATATAGTTTTTCATAATACTCTGTTGTGATCCTTTTTATTTCAGTTGGGTTTGTGATAATGTCCCCCATTTCATTTCTTATTTAGATTATTTGCATCCTCTCCTGTTTTTATTTTGTCAGTTTGGCTAGTGATTTGTCAATTTTGTTGATCCTTTCAAAGAAGCAACTTTTGGTTTTGTTGATTCTTTCTATTGTTTTTCTACTCTCTATTTCATTTATTTCTGCTCTGATCTTTATTATTTCCTTTCTTCCAGTGGCTGTGGGATTTTTTTTTTTTTTTTTTTTTGCTGTTCTCTTTCTATTTGTTCAAGTTGTGTAGCTAATGTTTTGATTTTGTCCCTTTCTTCTTTTTTGATGTGTGCATCTATTTCTATAAATTGACCTCTGAGCACTGCCTTTGCTGTGTCCCAAAGGTTTTGGTATGATGTATTTTCATTCTTGTTTGATTCTAGGAATTTTTTGATTGCATCTCTGATTTCTTCTACTACCCAGTGGTTTTTAAGAAGGGTGTTATTTAATTTTCATGTAATTAATTTTTTTCTCCTTGCTCTTCCTGTTGTAGATTTCTACTTTGATGGTGTTGTGATCAGGGAAGATACAAAGTTTTTTTTTTTTTTTTTGGATTTTGTTGAGGGTTGCTTTGTAGCTGAAAATGTGATCTATTCTGGAGAACATTCCATGTGTGTTGGAAAAGAATGTGTACTTAACAGCTGCTGGGAGGAGTGTTCTATATATGTCTATGAGTTCAAGATGGCTGATTGTGGCCTTTAGATTTTCTGTATCTTTGTTGAGTTTATTTCTAGATGTTCAGTCCTTTACTGAGAGTGGTGTGTTGAAGTCTCCTGCTATTATTGTGGAACTATCAATTTCTCTTTTCAGTGCTGTTAAGGTTTGTTTTATGTATTTTGGAGCCCTGTCATTTTGTGCATATTTATTACGGTTATGCCTTCTTGATGGATCGTCCCTTTAATCATGATATAGTGCCATTCTTAGTCTTTTATGGTGGATTTTGTTTTAAAGTGTGTTTAATCTGAGATTAGTATTGCTACTCCTGCTCTTTTTTGGTGGTTGTTTGCTTGATATATTTTTCCATCCTTTGATTTTTTTAAATTATGTATATATATATATATATATATATATATACATATATAAAATCGTACTTTAGATGAAGGTTTTCAGAACAAATAGTGTCTCATTAAACAGTCAGTACACATATTGTTTTATGATGTTGGTTAACAACCCCACGACAAGTCAACACTCTCCCTTCTTGAACTTGGAGGAGCATTTTTTTTTTTTTTTTGGTGAAAATAGATATAGCCAAAGTTACACCATTTCAAAAGTTTTTACATGTACAATTCAGTGATATCAATTACATTCTTCCAATTGTACTGCTGTTCTCATTATCCTTTTCCAAATTATTCCATCACCATTATCTGCAACTCACTGCTCCCTAGGCTTTCCATCAAACCTTGTGAGTTGCTGTTGTCAATTTGATCTCATATAGGTAATTCTTTTTTTTTTTTTTTTTTTACCTTAGATGAGGGTTTACAGAACTGTTTCTCATTAAACAAGTACACCTATTGCCCTACGACAGTGGTTAACAACCCCATGACATGTCAACACTGTCCTTTCTCAACCCTGAGTTCCCTATCGCCAGCTTTCTTGTCCCTTCCTGTCTATTAGCCCTTCTCCCTGGACTGCTGTGCCTTGTTAATCTCATTTTGTTTTATGAGGCTGTCCAATCCCTGGCTGAACGGTGAACTTCAGGAGTGACTTCACCACTGAGCTAAAAGGGTGTCCGGGGGCCATACTCTCAGGGTTTCTCCAGTCTCTGTCAGACCAGTAAATCTGGTCTTTTCTTGTGTGTTAGAATTTTATTCTACATCTTTCTCCAGCTCTGTCCAGAGCCCTCTGTTGCGATCCTGGTCGGAGCAGTCAGTGGTGGTAGCTGGGCACTATCTACCTGTACTGGACTCAGTCTGGTGGAGGCCTTGGTAGCAGTGGCCCATTAGTCTTTTGGACTAATCTTTTCCTTGTGTCCTGTTCTCTTCATTCTCCCTTGCTCCGGAAGGGGTGAGACCAGTGGAACAGCTTAGATGGCTGCTCACAGGCTTTAAAGACCCCAGATGCTACTCACCAAGGTAGAATATAGAACATTGTCTTTATAAACTGTGCTATGACAATTGAGCTAGATGTTCCCCGAGACCATGGTCCCCACAGCCCTCCGCCCAGCAATTCAGTCCCTTAGGGAGTTTGGATGTGTCCATGGCGCTTCCATGACCTTTCCTTGTTGTGCTGGCTTCCCCAGTATTGTGTACTGTCTTACCCTTCACCAAAGTTATCACTTATCTATTGTCTATTTAGTTCCCTCCCAGCCCATCCCATCCCTCAAAATCAACAAATATTGTTTCTTTTTGTTTGTAAATTTTTACACGAGATTTTACGGTAGTGGTCTCATACAATATCTGTCCTTTTGTAATTGACTTATTTCACTCAGAATAATGTCCTCCAGTTTCATCCATGTTATGAGATGCTTCACAGATTCATCATTGTTTTTTATCTTTGCATAATAATCCATTGTGTGTATGTACCATAGTTTGTTTATCCATTCATCTGTTGATGAGCATCTAGGTTGTTTCCATCTTTTTGCTATTGTGAACAGTGCTGCAATGAATATGGGTGTGCATATGTCTGTTCACGTGACAGCTCTTATTTCTCTATGATATATTCCTAGGAGTGTGATTGTTGGATTATATGGTATTTCTGTATCTAGCTTTCTAAGGAAGCATCTTATCATTTTCCAAAATGGTTGTATCATTTTGCATTCCCACCAGCAGTACATAAGAGTTCCAACCTCCCCGCAACCTCTCCAACATATGTTATTTCCAGTGTTTTTGATTCGTGCCGGTAATGCTGGGGTGAGATGGTATCTCATTGTGGTTTTAATTTGCATTTCTCTAATTGCTGCTGATTGCGAGCATTTCCTCATGTGTCTGTTGGCTGCTTGAATGTCTTCTTTGGTGAAGTGTCTGTTCATTTCCTTTGCCCATTTTTTGATTGGATTATTTGTCTTTTTGTTGTAGATGTGTTGGATTTTCTTGTAGATTTTAGAGATTAGACTTTTTTGGATTTGTAACAGCCAAAATTTTTTTCTCACTCTGTAGGTTCTCTTTTTACTATTTTGGTGAAGTCTTTTGATGAGCATAAGTGTTTAATTTTTAGAAGATCCCAATAATCTAGCTTATTTTCTGGAGTTTGTGTGTTGTTGGTTATGGTTTGTATCCCGTTAAAGCCATGTATTAGGGTCTGTAGCATTGATCTTATTTTTTTCTTCTATGATCTATATACTTTTTGGTTGTATATTTAGGTCTATGATCCATTTTGTATTAGTTTTTGTGTATGGTGTGAAGTATGGGTCCTGTTTCATTTTTTTGCAGATGGACATCCAGTTTTGCCAGCACTATTTTTTAAAAAGACTGTCTTTTCCCTATTTGATGGATTTTGGGCACTTATCGAAGATCAGGTGACTGTAGGGGGATGGATTTACAGCTGGGTTCTCAATTCTGTTGCATTGGTCAATGTATCTGCCATTGTACCAGTGCCAGGCAGTTTTGACTACCATAGCTGTATAGTAGGTTCTGAGGTCAGATAGTGTGAGTCCTCCAACTTTATTCTGCATCTTCAGTAGTGCTTTACTTATTTGGGGATTCTTCCCTTTCCATATATAGTTAGTGATTAGTTTTCCCATCTCTTTGAAGAATGCTGTTGGTATTTGGATTGGAATTGCGTTGTATTTGTAAATTGCTTTGGGTAGAATTGATATTTTCACAATGTTGAATCCACCTATCCATGAGCATGGTATGTTTTTCCATTTATGAAGATCTCTTTGGGTTTCTTGCAGTAGTGTTTTGTAGTTTTCTTTGTACAGGTCTTTTACATCCCTGGTTAGATTTATTCCTAAGTATTTTATTTTTTTAGGGGCTACTGTAAATGGTATTGCTTTCCTCATTTCCTTTTCATCATTCTCTTTATTGGTGTATAGGAATCCCACTGATTTTTGTATGTTTATCTTGTATCCTGCTACTCTGCTGAATCTTTCCATTAGTTTCAGTAGTTTTCTTGTGGAGTCTTCAGGGTTTTCTATGTATAGTATCCTATCATCCACAAACAGGGACAGTTTAACATCTTCATTACCAATTTGGATGCCCTTTATTTCTTTTTCTTGCCTTACTGGTCTAGCTAGAACTTCCAGCCCAGTGTTAAATAGGAGTGGAGATAAAGGGCATCCTTCTCTTGTTCCTGTTCTCAAGTGGAAAGTTTTCAACATCTTTCCATTAAGAATGATGTTGGCCATTGGTTTTGCATGAGTGCCCTTTATTATGTTGAGAAATTTCCCTTCTATACCTATCTTATTGTGAGTTTTTATCAGGAATGAGTGTTGGACTTTGTCAAAAACCTTTTCTGTGTCAATTGAGATGATCATGTGATTCTTTTCTTTCCTTTTATTTATGTGGTGGATTATGTTGATTGATTTTCTAATGTTGAACCGTCCTTGCATACCTGGTATGAATCCTACTTGTTCGTGGTGTGTTATTTTTTTGATATGATGCTGAATTCTGTTGGCTAGAATGTTGTGGATAATTTTTGCATCTGTATTTATGAGAGATATTTGTCTCTAATTTTCTTTTTTTGTGGGGTCTTTGCCTGGTTTTTCTATCAGGGTTATGCTGGCTTCATAAAATGAATACAGAAGCATCCTTTCCTTTTCTGTGTTCTGAAATAGTTTGAGTAGTTCAGGCATAAGCTCTTCTGTGAATGTTTGGTACAATTCTCCAATGAAGCCATTTGGGCCATGGCTTTTTTTTGTTGGGAGTTTTTTTTTTTTTTTTTTTAATTACTTTTTCAATATCTGCTCTTGTTATGGGTCTGTTCAGATTTCAACATCACTTTGTGGTAGTTTGTGTAGGTAGTGTGTTTCTAGAAATTTATCAATTTCCTCTGGTTGTCAAGCTTGTTGGAGTATAGTTTTTCATAATACTCTGTTATAATCCTTTTTATTTCAGTTGGGTCTGTTGTAATGTCACCCATTTCATTTCTTATTTCGGTTATTTGCATCCTCTCCTGTTTTTCTTTCGTTAGTCTGGCCAGTGGTTTGTCGATTTTGTTGATCTTTTCAAAGAAGCAACTTTTGGTTTTGTTGATTCTTTCTATTGTTTTTCTATTTCTGTATCATTTATTTCTTCCCTGATCTTTACTATTTCCTTTCTTCTAGTGGCTGTGGGCTTTTTTTTTTTTTTTTGCTGTTCTCTTTCTATTTGATCAAGTTCTGTAGTTAATATTTTGATTTTGTCCCTTTCTTCTTTTTTGATGTATACATCTATTGCTATAAATTGTCCTGAGAAGACTGCCTTTGCTGTGTCCCAAAGGTTTTGGTATGATGTGTTTTCATTCTCATTTGATTCTAGAAATTTTTTGATTCCATCTCTGATTTCTTCTATTACCCAGTGATGTGTAAGCAGGGTGTTATTCAGTTTCCATGTACTTGATTTTTTTTCCTTCGTCTTCCTGTTGTTAATTTCTACCTTGATGGCATTGTGGTCGGAGGAGATACTTTGAATTATCGCAACATTTAGGTTCTTGTTGAGGATTGCTCTGTGGCCTAAGATGTGTCCTATTCTGGAGAATGTTCCATGTGCATTGGGAAAGAATGTTTACTTTGTAGCGGTTGGGTGTGGTGTTCTCTATATGTCTATGAGGTCAAGTTGGCTGATTGTGCCCTTTAGGTCTTCTGTATCTTTGTCGAGTTTCTTTCTAGATGTTCTGTCCTTTACTGAGAGTGGTGTGTTGAAGTCTCCTACTATTATTGTGGAACTGTCAATTTCTCTTTTCAGTGCTGTTAGAGTTTGTTTTATGTATTTTGGAGCCCTTTCATTAGGTGCGTAGATATTTATTATGTCTTCATGATGTATCGTCACCTTAATCATTATATAGTGTCCTTCTTTGTCTATTATGGTGGATTTTGTTTTAAAGTCTATTTTATCTGAGATTAGTATCACCACTCCTGCTCTTTTTTGGTAGCTGTTTGCTTGATATATTTTTTTCTATCCTTTGATTTTTAATAAATTTACATCTTCGTTTCTAAGGTGTGTCTCTTGTAGACAGCATATGGATGGATCCTGTTTTTTTATCCATTCTGTCACTCTCCATCTTTTTATGGGTGCATTGAGGCCATTTACATTCATCATAATTATTAATAGGTGTGAGTTTATTGCTGTCTTTTTGTAGTGCTTTTTTTTTTTTTGTGGTGCTGACGTTTTCTTTGTTCCTCTTACTCTCCTGTGTTGAGTTCCTTTTGTTTGTGGATTTTTTTTTCACTTCTCTTGTTTTTTGTAGGTTTTGTTTTTACTGAGACTTTATGTTTTTCTTCTTTATTTTTATGGATAGGTTTGTTAACATTCTTTGTGGTTGCCTTGAAATTTACCCTTGTTTCTAAGTTTGAAGAAGTCTATTATTACTTGGTATCACCTTGCCTTCCTCTCCATTAGAAGGTTCTATCCCTACACTATTTATTCCGTCTTTTATTGTTCTGATGCTGTTGTCATTTACAGATTAACCTCCCTGTTTCCATGTTGTAATTCTTTTGCTTTTGAGTAGTCCTTAAGAGTTCATTTCCTAGGTTGTTATCTGGCTAGTACAATCCTGTGTCCTATGTTCAGCCTGTGGTCTGATGTTGTTTACTGTCAGATTGAAGGACTCCCTTTAATAAGTCTTGTAAGTTTGGTTTGGTTTCTACATGGTCCCTTAATTTCTGCTTATATAGAAATTACCTAATTTCATCATCATATTTGAAGGAGAGTTTTGCAAGATAGATTATTCTTGGCTGGCAATTTTTTTTCTTTCAAGGTTTTATATATGTCATCCCACTTCCTTCTTGTGTGCATGGTTTCTGCTAAATAACCCGAGTTTAGTCTTATAATTTCTCCTCTGTATGTGACTTTTTGTTTATCTCAAGCTGCTCTCAGGATTCTTTGTCTTTGGATTTAGCAAGTGTGATTATGATATTCGTTGGTGATTTTCTTTTGGGGTCTATGCTATATGGGCTGCTTTGAGCTTCTTGGATGGTCAGCTTTTCATCATTCATGATATTGGGGAAGTTTTCTGTCAGCAATTCTTCAATGATCCTCTGTGTTTTCTGTTTTCTCCCCCTGTTCTGGAACTCTGATAACTCACAGATTTTTGCTTTTGATTGTATCCCACATAATTCTCAAGGTCTCTTCATTTTTCTTCATTCTTATTTCTGATTATTCCTCAAACGGAGTTGCAGCCAAGTGTTTGTCTTCAATTTTGTTGATCCTATCTTCCATCATTTCAAAGCTGCTCCTCAGCCCTTCTACGACACTGTCCATTTCTGCAATCTTGTTGGTTATCTATTGGATTTCTAATTGTTGTTTTTGTATGATTTCTAGTTGTGAATTCATTTTAGTATTTTGTTCCTGTATTATTTTCTTGAATTCTTCCATTTTTTGTATTTTCCATGAATTTGTCTTTTTTTTCCTCATTTTTGCCTGTTTTTTGCTTCATCTGTTGGATAATTCTGAATATTAGAGATTTGAATTCCCTATCAGGTGTTTCTAGTGCCTTTTCTTCTACTGGAACGTCATCTTGTGTTTTATTTTGGATGCCTACTGGAACCATCCTGTCCTGTTTTTGTATATGTTTTGATATTGTCTGCTGTCTTCTGGGCATTCAGTGGTTATTTTCTTTGTTTATTGATTGTAGATTTGTTTGTTTCTTCCTGCTTTTCTATTTTATTTGGTTATGCCTGAGCAGGTAGGCTATGCTTTCTTTGTTGTTTGCTTGTCTGTGGGCATGATACTTTTTGCCTCCTTCTCCAATGGGCAGGATCAGTCACTCAGATATAGTACAGCAGGGTAGGTCCAGCTGAAGGGGAGTTTCTAGGATGGGTTGTTTGTGGCACATACTAGGGCTGACAGTGCAGTCTGGGAATCAGTGCAGGGAGGTTCCAGTAGGCCGTGCCTGTGTTACCTGAGAGTGTGATGTTCAGTGCACAGTGCAGGTAGGCAGGAAGGAGGGAGGAGATTGTGATGTGTGGAGCTAAGATGGGTATGGAAAAGATGAGAGAGGTTAGAGGAACAGGGGCCAAAAACGTACACGCAAACAAGAAAGAGTGCCAAGGGAGCTTGCTATAGGAGTGGAGAGATGATAGACTGAGTAATGGGGAAAAACAAAAATGAAAATAATAAAAAGGGTAAAACCAAAAAAGGAATAAATCGAGAAACTGGAAATGAAGAAAGACAAGAAGGTTATAAGAGAAGAAAACAAAACAAAGAGACAAAAAATCAAAACGAACAAACAAAACCAAAAAAAAAAGAAAAAAGCACAAGAAAAAAGAAATGCCCCCAGGGATGTCCCTGTGTGTCTGCACAGAGTAAGGGAGAACCTTCTGAGCTATGTGGTACCGCTTGGCTAGAAGGGGCTCCCAAGCCAAGAAAAGAAAAATAAACAAACAAATCAAAACAGAACAAATCAGAGCAAACAAACAAACAAAAAGCCCCAAGAGTCCCACCATTGTGGCGTCACGGGCCAGGAAGCAGTTTCACAGTCAAGATGTGTTTCACAGCCCTTCAGGAAGAAGCAAAGATGGCACACAGGGCCAGGTATTTGGGAGAAAGGAGGGGAAATGGTGAGAGGTAGGGAAGAAATATAAAGAATCGGAAAAACGTAACACCAGCAGCCAGCAAATGGCACTCAGGGAGCCGGCCAGTGAGGGCGGGTGGAACCCAAGCAACACTGGGGTGAAGCTGGTGTTTCCTGGCCAAGAGACTGTGGCTGCAGGAAGCAAAGGGTGCTGAGTGGGGGTGAAGAAGGGTGGGGTGTGGGAAAGCATATATCTCTGGTTACCGGTTGTTCTGTCTCCTGCTGGAAGCTCTGTGAAGTTGCTTTCTCATACCCCCTGTTAGCTGATCTCCAATAGTAGTCCAAGATGGCGGATCCATGCTGTGGTAGCTTATAAGGGACCTCTGCATGTATCACTCGTCGCTCTCTTTTTTGGGCAGTTTCTTATTCCATTCGGTGCTTGGCTGAGTTCTTTATCTCTTTGTTTGATGCTTAGGGTTTCAGGATTGATGAGTGACTCTGTTTGACTTAGTTTTTCCGATGTTTGCTGCAGAGAGACGGCATGGTGCTTTTGACTATAGCGCCATGTTGCCTGGAAGCCTGCGGCCCTTTTTTAAAAAACCCCACCTTTGATTTTTAATAAACTTGTGTCTTTGTTTCAAAGGTCTGTCTTTTGTAGACAGCATACTGATGAACCCTGTTTTTTTTTAAAATTCATTCTGTCACTCTCTGTCTCTTTATGGGTGCATTTAGGGCATTTACATTCAATGTAATTATGGATAGGTGTGAGTTTATTGCTACAATTTTGTAGTGCTTTTTTTTCGTGGTGCTGACAATTTCGTTGATGCTTTTATTCTCCTGTACTGAATTCCTTTTGTTTGTGAATTTTTTTCCATTTCTTTAGTTTTTGTAGATTTTGTTTTTACTGAGACTTTATTTTTCTTCTCTATTTTGATGAGTAGATTTGTTAACTTTCTTTGTGGTTACCTTGAAATTTACCCTTATCTTCCTAGGTTTGAACAAGTCTATTATTATTTTGTATCATCTTGCCTTCCTCTCTATTAGAAAGTTGTATACCTACACTGTTTATTCCCTCTTTTATTGTTCTGACATTGTTGTCATTTGCAGATTAATCTCTCTGGTTCCCTGTTGTAAATCTTTTGGTTTTCAATAGTCCTTGAGAGTTCATTTCCTAGTTTGTTATCTGGCTGGTGCAATCTTCTTGTGTCCTAGATTCAGACTTTCATCTGATGTTTGTTCTCAAACTGAAGGTCTCCCTTTAATAATTCTTGTAAGTTTGTTTAGGTTTTTACATATTCCCTTAATTTATGTTTATCTGGAAATGCCCTAATTTCGCCATCATACTTGAATGAGAGTTTTGCAGGATAGATTATTCTTGGTTGACAATTTTTTTCTTTCAAGGTTTTTATATATGTCATCCCATTGTCTTCTTGCCTGCATGGTTTCTACTGAGTAATCAAAACTTAATCTTATTGTTTCCCTCTTGTATGTGACTTTTCTTTTTTCATGAGCTGCTCCCAGGATTCTTTCTTTGTCTTTGGTTTTAACAAGTGTGATTATGATATGCCTTGGTGATTTTCTTTTGGGGTCTAGCCTATATGGAGTTTGTTGAGCTTCTTGGATGGTCAGCTTTTCATCTTTCATGATAGGAAAGTTTTCTATCAGCGGTTCTTCAATGATCCTCTCTGTTTTTTCTATTTTCTCCGCCATTCTGGAACTCCGATCACTTGCAAATTTTTGCTTTTGATTGTATCTCACATAATTTTTAGGGTTTCTTCATTTTTTGTCATTCTTTTTTCTGATTTTTCCTCAACCAAAGTTGTATCCAGGTTTTTGTCTTCAATTTCACTGATCCTGTCTTCCATTGTTTCAAACCTGCTCCTCAGCCCTACTTCTATGACACATGCATTTCTGGAATCTTGTTGCTTATCTTTTGGCTTTCTAATTATTGTTTTTCTATGATTTCAGGTTGTGAATTTATTTTGGCATTTTATTCCTGAATTATTTTCTGAAATTCTTCCATTTTTTGGTCTGTATTTTCCATGAATTTGTCTATTTTTTCTTCAACTCTTGGATAGTTATGAATATTAGAGATTTGAATTTCCTAGCAGGTAGTTCTAGTGCCTTTTCTTCCACTGGAAAGTCATCTGGTGTTTTATTTTGGAAACCTACCGGAACCATCCTGCCCTGTTTTTTTTTTTTATATGTTTTGATATTGTCTGCTGTCTTTGTGACATTCAATAGTTATTTTCTTTGTTTATTGATTGTACATTTGTTTGTTTCTTCCTGCGTTTTTGTTTTATTTGGTTATGTCTGAGCAGGCGGGCTGTGCGTCTTTGTTGTTTGCTCATCTGTGGTCACAATACTTCTCACCACCTTGTCCAATGGGCAGAGCCTGTTGTTCAGCTATGGTGCAGTAGGGAAGGTCCAGCTGAAGGGGAGTTGCTGGAATGGGTTGTATGTGGCACGTACTGTGACCGACAAGGTGAGCCAGGGGCTGTTTCTGGTATTTCATGACTGTGCTGCTTTGAAGTGCTATGTTTAGTACCTGTTGCAGGTAGGCTGAAGGGAGAACGATGGGGAGGTTATGGTGAGTGGAGCTAAGTTCTGTATGGGAAAGAAGAGAGACAGGAAAGAGAAACAGGACCCAAAAAAAGAAAAAAAAAAAAAGTGCTGAGGGAGACTGCCTGCCATTGAACTGGAGAGAAGAGAAACTGAGAAATGAAGAAAACCCAAAAAGAAAATTAAATAAATAAAAATAAAAATAAATGCCCCCAGGGATCCCACCAGAGTGGCTGCACAGACCAAGGAAGCAGCTCCCAAGTCACGCAGTACAGCCGGGCTAGAAGGGGTGGAGATGATACACAGTGCCAGGTATTCAGGAGACAGGAAAATAAAGTAAGTAGAAAGAGATGAGAAACTGAGAAATGAAGAAAAATAAAAAGGAAAATTTAAAGAGAAAACAAACCAACAAACAAAAAAAGCCCCCGGGGATCCCACCAATCTGGTGGTGTGGACCAGGGAAGCAGTTCCCCAGCCTAGCAACCATAGCCCACAGAGTCAGGGTTCAAGAGAAAGGTGTGCAAGGAGGTGAGAAGCAGGGAAGAAACCAAAAGAGGCTTAAAAAAACAACACCAGCAACTAAGAAAAGACAGTGAAGAAACTGGCTGGTGTGGGCAGGGCAAATCCTTAAGGCACAGAACCGGCACCTCCCATGCTGTGGTCATGGCCTGCTGGGAAGTGGTGGATCATCCAGCAGGAAAACAGTGAATTGGCTAGCGGGGAAGCTGGGAATCGTATATGCTGGTTACTGGTTGTTCTGTCTCCTGCTGGGATCTCCGTGAAGTTGCTTTCCTGTACTCCCTGTCCACCGATCTCCAACAGGAGTCCAAGATGGAGAATCCATACTGCATTAGCTGAGAGGGAATCTCTGCTTTTAACTCTCCTCACTCTCTGTTCTCTGTCAGCTTCTTATTCCATTAGGTGCTTGATTGAGTTTTTATCTTTTCATTAGATGCTTAGGCTTCCAGGATTGATGTTGGTCTCTGTTTTACTTAGTTTTTCATGTCTTTGCTGTAGAGGGATGGCATGGTGCTTCTGTCTATAGTGCCATGTTGGCTCTGCCTCCCCCAAGCCATTATATTTTCAATCACCTCATATACATGTGAAAGCTGGACAATTAATAAAGAAGACTGAAGAAGAATCGATGTCTTTGAATGATGATATTGGTGAAGAATATTGAATATACCATGAACTGCCAGAAGAATGAACAAGTCTGTCTTGGAATAAGCAGAGCGAGAGCACTTCTTGGAAGCAAGGATGACAAGCTTTGTCTCACATACTTTGGACATGTTATCACCAGGGACTATCCCTGCAGAAGGACGTCATATTTGGTAAAGTAGAAAACCAAAATGAAACCACTGCCATTTATTCAATTCCGACTTATAACAACCTTATAGGACAGAGTAGAACTGCCCCATGAAGTTTCCAAAGAGCAGCTGGTGGATTCGAACTGCCGACCTTTTGGTTAGCAGCTGAGCTCTCAACCACTGTGCTGACAGGGATCCTGATAAGGTAGAGTGTCAGTGAAAAAGAGGAAGACCCTCAACAAGATAGATTAACACAGTGGCTGCAACAATGGACTCAAACATAGCAATGATTGTGAGGATGACGCAGGACCAGGCAATGTGTCATTGTGTTGTACATAGGGTTGCTATGAGTCAGAACCAACTCAGTGGCACCTAACAATAATGACATTGATAAATCTAGCTTTATTGTTGTTTTTTGTGCCAGTGGAGTCAATTCCAGGTCATAGCAACCCTATATTACAGAGTAGAACAGCCTCATAGTTTTCCCCAGGCTGTAATTTTTATGGGAGCAGCTCTCCAGGTCTTTTCCCCAGTAGAGGGGCTGGTGCGATTGAACCTCTGAGATAACAGCCAAATGCTTAACTATTACACCACCAGGGCTCCTTAAATCTGGCTACAGCATCTACTAAATATCAATACAGGTAGTGCTGATTTCAGATGTATTCCAGTTACCACTAATTGCCCTTATTACTATCCATTCTTTTTTGTACATCTCATCGTTAGTAATATGATCTACATACAATGTTGCAGTAATTTGCTGATGTTATCATTCTCATGCTGACCCTCAAAGACAAATAAAGATAGAATTCATAAAGAGACTGATAATAAAAAGCAATAATAATGAAAACTAATGGAAAAAAATGAGATATTTGACTTACGTCAGAACCGACTTACAAGGGAGTTGTTGGAATGGAATCATGTTATAAGTTGTTGACTACCTGCATCTGATGCCGGCAAATTTTGGGAAAATCATTGACAAATTTGTAGAAGTTAAGGCAGAACGACGGAAACTAATATTATTTTCCACTACTGTAACAGACCAAACTGTAAATGTGTTATTTTTCTTTAAAAGAATACATTAATCTAGTTAAAAGTATTCATCTGTTACTTTTTCATTTTTATTCTATAATGTCTTTATTCATCTATTTTATTTTTTACTGGCCATTGTAGTTTCCTAGTGCTGTCATAACAAAATACCACAAACTGGGTGACTTCAAAGAACAGGAATTTATTGTCTAACAGTTCTGGAGGCTAGAAGTCCAAATAAGAGTATTTACCATATTGATTAAATCTGAGGGCTTTGAAAGATGAACTGTTTCATGTCTCTTAATTTCTGGTGACTGGCAGCAATCCTTGGTGTTCCTTTGCTTCCATTGGCACATGGCAAGGCGTTTCTGTTTCCATATCTGTTCTCCCCTTTTATAAAACACAACTCCACAAGGATTAGGATTAGGACTCACGCTAGTCCAGTATAAATTCATTTGAATCAACTGATAAAAAAAGAAAAACCCGATTTCTAAATGAGGTCACACTCACAGGTAGGAGGTTAGGATTTCAACATAACTTTCTGAGAGACACAATTCAATCCATAACACTGGCAAATAATGAAGTTCAATACAAGAAAATTTTATTGTTTGCATTCATTCATTGACTATTACTATTATTTGTTTTATTACTGAAAATAAGTTTATCATATAGAGGAGGAGGTGTTAAGAAATTAACAACTCCATGTCAAATACGATAGTTATGCCTCTGACCTTTACTACCCTTGAACCAGCAATTCCACTCTTGTTGCTGTTAGCTGCTGTGAGTCCACTCCAACTCAAGGTGATCTCATAAAACTCGACAGAAATAAGTGAAAAACACATTCACAGCAGCTTTATGCACAAAAACCAAATACTGAAAACTACCCAAATGTCCATCAACAGGAAGCATGGATAAACTGGTGTTTTCGAGTAATGGTCTACTACATAACAGTAAAATGATTAAACTACTGGTACACAATGACATGGATGAATCTCAAAAATATTATGCTGAGTAAAAGAAAATAGACATAAAATTGAGCACTGTACAATTTTATTTATAGAAATAGGCACCAATAAACACTGATAAAAGCTATATTAACAAATCATTTCCTCTAAAATAACTTGATTTTACTTTTGATAGACACTGTTCTTTCTGAATATTTTCAGGACATAATATCTCTTCTTTAGATATAGTTGAAGAAAGAGCCAAAGACAGAATCTCGTTTCCATTATTCTCTGCTTAGACAAATGGCCGCATGATTCCTTTAACAGAACAGCCTGATTCCACCCACCTGCTTCCTGAGACATATTCCTTAAAATGTTCCTACCATCCTACATAAATTTTGCTCTCTTCATGCATTTATTCTCCAATCTATAATAGTTTATGTTTACATAAACTTCCTCTCTTCCTCTTCTCCTTTTCCTTCAGCTCTTCCTCTTCCTCCTTCCTGTTTAATTTTTTCAATAACATATTTTATTTCTGTATTTTAGGACTTTGTGCAATTCAGATGGTTATTACTTTATTCTTGTAATGGTCAGGTTGTTTTCCTTAGTCCTCACATTAATGTTAAATGTCTGCAAGGCATTACTGGATGGAATGTATATCTTGCATAATTCTAAAAATTTGTGGTGATAGTTTATTGTTGAAACTCCACTGATGTCCAGGATTTCATGCCATCTCCCTTCTTCTAATTATTTAGAATTTGAGTTCATTAAGGTTGAGGGTCAACTTGGCCGGACCATGATTCTCAGTTATGATGTAGTTTAGCAGTCATATAATGATGTAATCACCTCCATGATGAGATCTTATATAATGTGACCATGTACCTGATGGGATCCTCTATTAGTATCCAATCAGTTGAAATGGAGTTTCCTTGGGAGTGTGGTCTACATCCAATATAGGTGGAATTTCTGGCAAGGCTCTTGGGCAGGCTTTTGCTCATTCTGAATCCTGTAGCTGGCTTCTGTTTTCTGAACTCCAGTTCTGGGACTTGAGCCAGCAGCTTACCTGCCCATCTTGGGATTTGTCAGCCTCAGCAGCCTGTGATCCACAGGCTTTTTGTCTGACCTGTTTTTCAACAACCCCTGCAGCTGCCTGAGTCAGGAGAAGCCTCCAGCCTGATCCATGGACTTGGGACTTCACGGCCTCTACAATCACGTGAGCCATTTCCTCGGTATAAACCTTACTCTATATATATGTATATAGATTTATAGATGCTTTACTGGTTTTGCTTCTCTAGAGAACCCAGCCTAAGACAATGAATATCCATTTTTCCAGTAATTCTTGTACTTTTTCCCTCTGCTTACCATTAGTTGTCATTGCCTAGCTTATTAGCATAACCAATAAAAGGGCATAATATAATTCCGTTGACTCTGATAAAATTCATTGAGTATAATGTTTCATTCTACGGGGAAAATATTAAATGATGCAGGAAGCATCAAAAGAAGATGGAAGGAATACACAGAGTCACTGTACCAAAAAGAATTGGTCTATGTTCAGTCATTTCAGGAGGTAGCATATGATCAAGAACCAATGGTACTGAAGGAAGAAGTCCAAGCTGCACTGAAGGCGTTGGTGAAAAACAAGTCTCCATGAATTGACAGAACACCAACTGAGATTTTTCAACAAATGGATGCAGCGCTGGAAGTGCTCACTTGTCTACGCCAAGAAATTTGGAAGACAGCTACTTGGCCAACCGACTGGAAGCTATCCATATTTGTGCCCATTCGAAAGAAAGGTGATCTAACAGAATGCGGAAATTATCGAACAATACCGTTAATAACACATGCAAGTAAAATTTTGCTGAAGATCTTTCAAAAGCGGTTGTAGCAGTACATCAACAGGGAACTGCAAGAAATTCAAACCAGATTCAGAAGAGGACGTGGAATACGGAATATCATTACTGATGTAAGATGGATCATGGCTGAAAACAGAGAATACCAGAAAGATGTTTACCTGTGTTTTACTGACTATGCAAAGGCATTCTGCTGTGTAGATCATAATAAATTATGGATAACATTGCGAAGAATGGGAATTCCAGAACACTTTATTGTGCTCATGAGAAACTTATACTTAGATCAAGAAGCAGTCGTTCAAACAGAACAAGGCGATACTGCGTGGTTTAAAGTCAGGAAAGGTGTGTGTCAGGGTTGTATCCTTTTACCATACTTATTCAATCTGTATGCTGAGTGAATAATCCCAGAAGCTGAACTATATGAAAAAGATCACAGCATCAGAATCAGACAAAGACTCCTTAATAACTTTTGATATACAGATGACACAACCTTGCTTGCTGAAAGTGAAGAGGACTTGAAGCACTTACTGATTAAGATCAAAGACCACAACCTTCAGTATGGATTACACCTCAACATTAAGAAAACAAAAATCCTCACAATTGGACCAATAAGCAACGTCATGAGAACATATTGAAGATGTTCAATATGGAGGACATATTGAAGATGTTCAATATGGAGGACGTATTGAAGTTGTCAAGGATTTCATTTTACTTGGATCCACAATCAACACCCATGGAAGCAGTAGTCAAGAAATCGAATGATGCATTGCATTAGGGAAATCAGCTACAAAAAACCTCTTTAAAATGTTAAAAAGCAAAGATATCACTTTGAGGACTATGGGGTGCCTGACCTAAGCCATGCTGTTTTTAATCGCCTCAAATGCATGTGAAAGCTGGACAATGAATAAGGAAAACTGAAGAAGAATTGATGCCTTTGAATTATGGTGCTGGTGAAGAATATTGAATATACAATGAATTGCCAGAAGAACAAACAAATCTATCTTGGAAGAAGTACAACCAGAATGCTCATTAGAAGAAAGGTTGGCAAGACTTCATCTCACATAATTTGGACATGTTATCAGGAGGGACCAGTCTCTGGAGAAGGACATCATGCTCAGTAAAGTTGAGGGTCAGGAAAAAAGGGGAAGATCCTCAAAGAGATGTGACACAGTGGCTGCAACAATGGCCTCAAGCAGAACAATGATTGTGAGGATGATGCAGGACAGGGCAGTGTTTCATTCTGTTGTATATAGGGTCGCTGTGAGTCAGTACCTAACAACAATGTCTCATTTAAAGGAACAACTTGATACATTGTTCCGGTTATCAATTACTATCTAACAAGACATCCCAAAATTTAGTAGCTTAAAACAACAATTTATTATTATCTCTTGTCTTTCTTTGGGTTGATATACCTGGATAGCATGTGGTTGCAGTAAGTTACCTGGGTCTGCAGTCATGCAAAGACTCAGCAGGGCTGGATGTCCGAGATAGCTCACTAGTTTGCATGGCTGACAGTGGAATTTAGGTGTTATCTTAGAGCTCTACTGGGTCTGTAGCTGGAGAACCTATATGTTGCTTCTCCTCGTAGTTTGAACTGCTTATAATATGGTATCTTGATTCCAAGTGTAAAAGTCAAGAGACCTAAGTGGAAGCTTTAAGAATTCCTAAGACCTAGCCCTGAAAGTCTTAGCAAATGAATTTTGCTGCATTCTGTTTGTAAAACAAGTCACTAAGTTCAGACTAAATTTAATGGGAGAGAGATTCAACTCTCCCTTTAATGGAGGAAAGGGAATGTCACATTGCTGAAGAGCATGTAGGATGGAAGATATTGTTGCAAACATCTTTAAAAAATAAACTATGCCATACACACTACTTTTTTTAAATGAAGATCTACTGAATTACTTCATGACACGTTACCAAAGCTATTATTATTCTTAGTAGTTGAATATGTATGAAGCCACAGAGCCTAGCACAGGACCTGGCATATGGTAAGTGCTTAAATAAATGCTTGATGAAGGAAACATATGGCCTTAGGTGTTTTAAAATACATTGATGTCAGGTTTATACATTTCATTACTTTTATGGGTTAGAGAAGATAGAGACTTTATTTATTTATCAAACACTTACATAGCACTTACTATTTGCCAAGTTCTGTTTTATCACTTTAAAATATTAGTTTATTTAATACTCACCACAACTCTGTGAGGTAGGTAATATTACTATCCCAATTTTACAGATAGAAAACTAAACCATAAGTAAAATGCACAAAGTCACATGGAGAGTAAACGGTAAGCCTGGAGTTTACTTTTGGTCAGTGTGGTTCCAGAGCCCATGCTTTTAACTACACTGTTCTGCCTCTGGATAGTTTTAAGTGAGTGGGAGGATAACCAGATGGGAAGAGGAAAAAAACCTAAGTGTGAATAAAGACAAGTAAGTGTGTGCATGAGTGGAAAATAGAAGAGGATGGTGTAAAATCGGATGGCCAAAGAAGCCATCCAAGGAAGCTGGCAATGGGCCAGTCAAATTCTCTCTGCTGTTTGTCTTCCAAGAGTGTGCCCTGGGGTGAAGGGACTGGAAGTAAGTCTCTGGCTGTGTTTCCTAGATTCCTCTTCTGTTTGTCTAAAAGTTCAGGTCACCATGCTGGGGTTTCCATAAGATCCTGGGTGCTCTTTGCAGACATATTCATTTATTATGGTTTTATACTTTAGATGGAGGATGGTTTGGATTCCACCTCATAGCTACATAGCTCATAAGAATTGGAGAACTCCAGGTGCTACTCAGTCCAATTTATAGCTTATCATAAAACTGGGCAATTCTTTGATACATCAGACACTGTTCATAATGAGTAACACAGTTAATGAGTAAATGCCATCATCCAGGTCTTGAACGTCTTCTTCTTCTACCTCTTCATCTAGAAGGTTCTCAGTCTTGGCTGTCATTCCAGCCCAAACAAATTAGAATCTCTTCGGTTAGACCCAGGCTTTGAAAGTTTTATAAAGCTCTCCAAATGATTCTAATGTGCAACCAGGTGTCGATAACCACTGGAGATAATTATCTTGTGAAACTCTGAAATCCTCTGATGAAAATTTGATGATTATTATTGAGCACAGATACTTTTCTGTATGAAATCTGCAATGATTAGTTTGCCAAAACGGGTAATATATGGACCGTATATCTAATTTTCTTTCTAATCTTTCAGTTTCATTCCCCCATGTTTTTGGGATAGAGCAAAAGGATTAATGATATGTATAGTGTGCATTTCTCTTTGAGGCAGTGGTTCACAACTCTGGTGGCAAGTTGGAATCACCCAGAGTGAATAAATCTTTGAAAATAAATATTCTCTGGCACAATTACAGACAAGCTGAATCAGATTCTCTGGAGAAGTCACCCAGGTATCAGTATATATTTTATCTTCCCAGGTGATGCTAATGTGCAGCCAAGGGTGAAAATTACTGGTTTAAGAGCAAGGTAGAATCTTCATTAACATAACAAAGAATACCCATTTCCAAATGGGATTATAACCTTAGATATAGGGGCTAAGATTTGCAACACTTATATTTGGGGGACACAATTCAATCAATAACAGTAGGATCATACAATATTTGTCTTTTTGTGCATGACTTATTTCACTCAGAATAATGTTTTCAAAATTCATCCATGATTGTGGCATGTATCCGAACTTCATTTCTCTTTATGACTGAATAACATCCTATTGTATGGATATATCACATTTTGTTTATCCATTTGTGTGTGGATGGACGTTTTCATTGTTTCTACCTTTTGGCTTTGGTGACTAGTATTGCAATGAACATTGATGTACAAGTATTGGTTTCTATTCCTGATTTCAATTCTTTTGGGTATATACCTAGTAATGGAATTGCTGGATTCCATATGGTAATTATATGTTTAACTTTTTGAGGACCCTCCAAACTGTTTTCCACAGTGGCTGCCCAATTTCACAATCTAATGAACAATGTATGAATGTTCCACTTTCTCCACATCCTCTCTAATGCTTATTATTTTCCATCCTGCTTTATTAAGTTAATATTTTCTAAGGTAGCATTTTAATTTCCTTAATGATTTTTCACTATATTTTTGAGAGTTTTTCTTTATTTTGTGCTTGCTCTTGGAATTACTATGCATCTTAACCTATTAGAATCAGCTTCAGATATACACTGTATTAATTCCAGTGATATATAGAAACATGACTAATCTTTCCCTTGTGTCCTTGATTTTCTTCATTCTCCCTCACTCCAGACGGGGTGAGACTAGTGGAATATCTTAGATGGTTGCTCACAAGCTTTTGAGACCCCAGATGCTACTCACCAAAGAAGACACATTTCCCCTCTTTTTGCAATCTTATTGTTATATATATCACATTACTAACCCAACAGTACATTACTTTACCATCTGTAATAATTTCCTTAACACATTACAGCATTCTCCAATCTATGTCCTTTATGCTATTGTTGGTAAATATCCATATATTACATACATATATAAGTCCAACAATACATTATATACATATTGTTTTATACAATTGCTTTTAAAATCAGTTAAGAAAAGAAAGGAGAAAAACAGGCATTTATACTGTTTTTTATAATTACATAATGACCTTTACTAGTGCTCTTAGTTTTTTCATATGAATTCAAGTTACCATCTGGAGTCATTTGCTTTCAGCCTGAATGACTTCCGTTAGTATTGTAACGGGGATCTGCTAGCAACAAATTCTTTCAGTTTTTGTTTATCTTGGAAAGCCTTCATTTTGCTCTTTTTTAAAAACAGCTTTACTGGATTTAGAATAACTTGTTGACAGGTTTTATTTATTTATGTGTTTATTTTAACCCCTTAGAGCAATTTGAATATGTAATCCCATTGCCTTTTGGTTGACATTGCTTCTGTTTGTAAATCAGCTGTTAATTTTATTGGGTTCCCTTGTAAGTAATGGGTTGTTTTTCTCTTGCTGCTTCAAGATTTTTCTCCTTGTCCTTGGCTTTCAGCATTTTTACTATGACGTATCTGTCTGTGGACGTCTTTGTGTTTATTCTACCTGTAATTTGTTGAGCTTCCTGGATATTTAGATGAAGGTTTTTCTTAAATTTGGGATATTTTCAACCATTACTTCTTTGAATATTTTTTGTGCTTTTTTCTCCCTCCCTTCTCCTTCTGATACCACCTTTGCATGTATGTTGGTTTGGTTAATGGTGTCTCAAATTTTTCTGAGGCTCTGTTCATTCTTCTTCATTCTTTTTTTCTCTCTGTTCTTTTGCATAATCTCTATCCATCTATCTTCAAGTTCACCAATTTTTTCTTCTGTCAGTTCAAAGCTACTATTGATTCTCTTTAGTGAAATTTTTATTTCAGTTATTGTATTTTTAAACTCCAAAATTTCCATTTGGTTCTTTTTAATACTTTTTCTTTTTTTTATTGCTTTATCTATTTGATGTGACATTATCAACATGTCTTTTTTTAAACTTATTTAATCATGGTTTCTTTTAGTTCTTTACGATGGGTACTTTGACGTCTTTGTTAAATGTGACACCTGGTCACTCTCACATGCAATCTTCGTTGCTTGCTTTTTTATGATGTCTATGGATTATACTTTCATATTCCTTTTTATGCCTGTAATTTTTTGTTTAAAAGTGGACCGTTTATATAATATATTGTAGAAACTTTGGACACTCTTCCCCATCTTCTGGAACTTGTTATTATTTGCTTGTTTATTTGTTTAATGACTGGCTGGGTTATTTTAGTGAAGTCTATTTTTCTATGAAATATTCTTGCCCAAAATATCTAATCAAGCCTTAGACATAACTTCCACTGGGAATAGGAAAATAAGTTAAACAATGCCATCCCAGTTAGACAACTCCAGAGTGTGGAGCATTCCACAGACAATTGAACAATTGCCCCAGGCTCTTCAGCAAATTGTTACTGTTAGAAAAAAAAGTAAAGAAAGGAAAAAGAGGTGAGACTCTTCTGGATTAAATAAGTCTTGAGATAAAACAAAAAATATAATACAATGATATAAAAGACAAATTGGGATCAACTGGAAATATTTCAGTATAGACTAGTTTATTTTAGTATATTTTAAACATTCAGTCTGAAGTGTTGTGAAAGTTCTGTAATTTTTATTAACATATTTAAGTATTTCTCCTTAAAACATGTTTTACCCATAAGTTTTTTTTTTTTTCTTTCAAAAGATGTGTCTTAGTTGTGCCACATAATTCACTCTTTTCTGGTCTCTGTGCCTATTTGAGGATGGCTTGAGCCAGATGTAGAAGTTAAAGTGCAAAGTTAAATTGCTATTGTCACAAAATAACAATATTTATCTCAATTTTGCTCTCTAAAAACACCATTCTCACAAAAGGGTTTAACTACATTATGTGTAAATACTAAAATAACTAACAAAAATAGTTATAGCTACCATTTAATGGGCCCTTACTATCTGTTAAGTACAGTGCTAAGGGTTTGCGCTTATGCTCTCATTTGATTCATGCAACCACCTTGTAAGTGTACATTATTAACTTTATTTCACAAATGAGGAGACCAAGGCTCAGAGAATTTAAGTTATTTGACCAAAGTTGAAGCCACTATTTGACTTATGTCTGTCTCTCCAAAGTCTATGCTCTTAACAACTTTGCTATTCTTCTTCCCCTTCTTCTAGAAGCAGACATTCAAATTTTAGTGAATTTGTACCCATAGTGAAACTTGATGACACTAAGCGTGATTTCAATTTTTATAACAAACTATATGATATATTACAATATCTGGCAGGGAACATCTCTTCTCCCCTTTTTACTTTTTTTTTTGAGAAAATATTCATTTTGCTATTTCCACCTATTTTCTTTTTCACAT
Organism: Dugong dugon; assembly: GCA_030035585.1. Lineage (NCBI taxonomy): Eukaryota > Metazoa > Chordata > Mammalia > Sirenia > Dugongidae > Dugong > Dugong dugon. The sequence goes on from CM057473.1 coordinate 43,572,822, forward strand.
GAATTAGAATTTTCTAATCAAATAAACTCTTCATGATTTTGTTTTAAATTGCATCATATTTACATATTAATTTGGGAAAATTAACACTTTTGTCAGAGGGAGACTTCCATTTAGGCAAAAGTTTCTATTCCCATATATTAAACAAATTTTATACCTCTCAGTAAAGTTTTAAATTTTTACTATATGCATACAAATTGGGCATATTTCTTGATAAATTTAATTGTATCTATGTATCTGTCCATCCATCCGTCCATCTGTCTATCCATCCATCCATCCATCTACCTATCTATCCATATGATTATGTGTGCATATATGTGTGTATATACATAAATATACATATATATGTACACATATGTATTTTTCTTCCTTTATTTTTTTGATAGCGGGAATTGGAGGAAATGGGTTGTTTCAAAATTTGCAGTGTAAATTGGTAAAATTTTCCTAGAGAGCCCATTGCATATCTCTAATAAATCCTTAACAATGTGCACATACTTGGACCAATTAGTTTGAATTATAGGACTTTGTAATTACAGATCTTCATGAAAACTTATACAGCCAGGAGAAAAGCAAACATATTTTTTCAAAATAATGACATGGAAAAATAAAAAATAAAGTATTATTAAATTAAAAATTGTTCATGAAAAATTATGTAAAGAAATACCAGAATTTTATTTTTAAAAGTGTGTGTAAAATACATACATAACACGTAATATCTAATACATAAATAGAGGCAGATGCATGGGCAAAAGTTGGGAAGAGTATCAGTGGTTAGTGAGATTATATTATTAATATTTTTTTTGTGCATTCTACATTTTCGATTTTTTCTACAATGACCTTAAATGCTTTTGTTTTCAAAATAAAGAAAAAAAAATGTAAAAATAACAGTCACACATGGACACATGGGTCTATCAAAGGTGATTTGTTGATTAGTCTACTATACCCAGTAGATTGACTTTATTCTATAGGGAAACCTTTGGATGCATTGAGGGAGTTTCGATATTATCTTTACAAATATGCATGAACGTCAGAAGAAAAAATATTCCCTCTTTACTGCAGTTCTCAAAGGAAGTTAATATGGGAAAAATAATTGTCTTTGACATCTTCGTTCTCTTGTATTTCAAGATTTCTTCATGAAAATTTATACTTTTATAGCGTCTCTACATCTACTTCTAGGAACTGGGTGAGACTGTAATGTTTAATTTTATTGTTATTATTCTTTCAATGAAAAGTGATAAAATATTGGCTCCTTACTCTCTTTTTAAGGGAAAAAACCTAAGTGACCTTCTATGTACTATACCTCAATTTTCTATGTATTTTTACTGTTTAAGGATTATTCCTGCCAGAACTCTGTTTTTCAATCCCTCCTTTCTTAAATTTTCCCCATTGTTCCTTCTATTTGCAATACTAACTGGGTACTTTAAGAAAATAAGTTTCAGGCTAGAATCGAGGAGTGCAGTCTTCAGCTGCGGCTATCCAGGGGTGGTGAGTTAGTTACAGAAGTAGTAATGTATGTGTGTATAATACCTACTTGGCTGATCTTGTCATAAAAGCCTGGGGCTTGTGAATCCAAGGCTTGTAAATATTCCCTTGAATGGCTATATACTTCAATCAGCTGTATCCAACTGGTCAGATCTTGCTTTAGATTATTAAGGAAAGAGTTTAAATATATGAGCCATATATTTTGTCCAGAATTATGCACAATTTGTCTGTAAAGAAATAAATTGTAATGATGCTAACTTCTTAGATATTTTCCTTTTGGTTTCCACAGTGTATTTCTCAGGCTTGTACAACTCATGGACACGTTTTTAGATTTGGGTTTTTTTCTGCCTTACTTATTTTTTGTCGGTCATTGCCTATTACGTGGTTTATCTTTTCTCTTCATTTGATTTGTTATTTAAGAAAAATATATGATTTTTTATTGTTTAAATTGAATCAAAATATTCAAAACACTGGCCATTCTCTCCATTGTTATGTCTTTTGTAATGTTTCATGACAAAACTTTGATGGTCTTGAACTTGATAATCAAAAAATGTTAAAAATATTAAAAACAGCAGTAAAACAAATCCTTAAGATTACTTAAAAATTATGGGTCTCTGAAATATTAAAAGACATTCTTAGTTAACTGAATGTTCATTATCCACATTAGCGGGTTTAATGACAGCTCTTGGATCAAAAATCTGTAAACAAGCTGGCTAGTGTCTTTGTTTTATTTTCTTTTCTCAATTTAATATCATTTGTGTAACACTAGAATTAGAAATTCTTTGTGTGACTGAAGTAAGAATTGCAGTGCCTTTAACTTGTTCTCTATAAATATGCAATATGATACTCAATACGATATAATAACAAATATTTGTTGACTAAATGAATAATTATTATCTTCACATATAAGAGTTTATTGGGGGAAATTATAACTCTATTAAAAATTTGGGGTGGTATTTGTTAATGTATAATCAAGTAACATAATGGCAATGGACAGAAGACAGCAGAAATGGAATTTATCTTCCTGTCCTATTAGTCAATTCATTCATGTCTTAGGAGGAAAGAATAACACACACCATTAAGAACAAAGATAGATCCTATATTTTGTTTAGTAGAAAAGATATGAAAGAGTTCTTAAGAAAGTGAGAAAACACTTTTAAACCAGAACCAGTCTAATTTTAAGAGATTTTATCATAAAATAGAGTATGTATTTTTTATTCCTTATTTTGTATAAAACTTAATTCTTAATACATTCACTTTCAAGATATTAATGAGTGACAAGTTTTTAGACCAAGTGAATTGATGTCTACTTGGCCATAATCCTTTAGATTATATATTATTAAAACAGTATATATAATTTGTACACACACACACATATATATATTTAAACCTTATTTATAAAATACTTAACATTTTTAGGTGTGTTTTTCAAAAGAGAAACACTGCATCTGCATATTTGTTGGGCAAGTGGTATTCAACACTGGAAAATAACATTGCAATCCAACATCATTTTACATGAACTTTGATTACTTTTTTTCTTTACCTATTCTCTCATGCAGTGATCAGCCTGGGTGGAAATAATGGACGCAAACAAGATTCTGGTGACAGAATTCGTTCTCACAGGACTTTACAGATTATCCAGAGCTGCAGATCCCCCTGTTCCTGGTGTTCTTGGTGATCTACCTTGTTATCTAGTTTATCTTACAGTGTTTTGTGTATTGTTAATTATGGTTTGTCCCCTGTTAATGCCATCTGTTAGGGACTCTAGCAATGACCTTATTTTTTCTTCTATGATCTTTATAGTTTCTGGTTTTATATTTAGGTCTTTGATCCATTTTGAATTAGTTTTTGTGTATGATGTGAGATATGAGTCTTGTTTCATTTTTTTGCAGATGGACATCAGTTTGCCAGCACCATTTATTAAAAAAAACTGTCTTTTCCCCATTTGATGGACTTTGGGCCTTTGTTGAAAATCAGGTGACCATAGGTGGATGGATTTGCATCTGGGTTCTCAATTCTGTTCCACTGGTCAATGTGTCTGTCTCTGTAACAGCACTAGGCTGTTTTGAATACCATAGCTGTATAGTAGGTTCTGAAGTCAGATAGTCTGAGTCCCCCTACTTTAATCTTCTTCAATAGTACTTTACTTATCCGGGGCTTCTTTCCTTTCCATATGAAGTTAATGATTAGTTTTTCCAAATCTTTAAAGAATGCTGTTGGTATTTGCATCGGGATTGCATTGTATTTGTAGATTGCTTTGGGTAGAATTGACATTTTCACAATGTTGAGTCTACCTATCCATGAGCATGGTATGTTTTGCATTTAGGTAGGTCTCTTTTGGTTTCTTGTAGTAGTGCTTTGTACTTTTCTTTGCATATGTATTTACATCCTGGTTAGATTTATTCCTAAGTAGTTATTTTTTTATATGCTATTATAAATGGTATTGTTTTCCTGATTTCCTTTTCATAGTTCTCTTTATTGTTGTATAGGAATCCAACTGATTTTTGTATATTTATCTTGCATTCTGCTACTCTGCTGAATCTTTTTATTGGTTCCAGTAGTTTCCTCGTGCAGTCTTTTGAGTTCTCTCTCTACAGTACCATATCATCTGCAAATAGGGATAGTTTTACTTCTTTCTTACCAAATTGAATGTCCTTTATTTCTTTTTCTTCCCTTATTGCTCTAGCTAGGAATTCCAGAACAATGTTAAATAGGAGTGGTGACAAAGGGCATCCTTGTCTTGTTCCAGTTCTCAAGGGGAATGTTTTCAGCCTCTCTCCATTAAGAGTGATGTTGGCTGTTGGTTTTGTGTAGATGCCCTTTATTATATTGAGGAATTTCCCTTCTATGCCTATTTTATTGAAAGTTTTTATCAGGAATGGGTGTTGGACTTTATCAAATACCTTTTCTGCATTGATTGAGATGATTATGTGATTCTTTTATTTTATTTATGTGGTGGATTACATTGATTTATTTTCTAATGTTGAATCATCCTTGCATACCTAATATGAATCCCACTTGGTCATGGTGTATTATTATTATTTTTTTATATGATGCTGAATTCTACTGGCTAGAATTTTGTTGAGAATTTTTGCATCTATATTCACGAGAGATATTGGTCTCTAATTTTTTTATTTTTTTTTGTGGTGTCTTTGCCTGATTTGGGTATCAGGGTTATGCTGGCTTCAAAGAATGAATTTCACAGTATTCTTTCCTTTTCTATGTTCTTTTTTTTATTGTTGTAGTTAATTGAAGTTTACATTTCAAGCTAGTCTCCCATACAAAATTTTATACATACATTGTTATGTGACCCTAATTGTTGACCCCATTCTGCAACAACACAGTCCTCCTTTCTGCTCCTGATTCCCCATGTGTATTCAACCAGCTCCTAACCCTCTCTGCCATCCCATCTCACCTCTGGAGAGAAGCTGCCCCTTTGGTTTCTTGTATCTGCTTGACTAAGAGGCACACTCTTCACAAGAATCACTTTATGTCCCACAGTCCAGTCCAATCCTTGTTTGAAGAGTTGGCCTCAGAAATTGTTTTAGTTCTGGGCTGATAGAGAGTCCAGGGGCCCTGCTTTCTGGGGTACCTCCTGTCTCAGTCAGACCATTAAGTCTGATCTTCTTGCTAGAATTTGAGTTCTGCACCCCATCTTTCTGCTGCTCCTTCAGGAACTCTGTGTTGTGTTCCCTGTCAGGGCGATTGTTGGTGGTAGCTGTGCACCATCTAATTCTTCTGGTCTCAGGCTGATGAAGTCTCTGGTTTATGTGGCCCTTTCTGTCTCTTGGGCTACTACTTTCCTTATGTCTTTGGTGTTCTTCGTTCTCCTTTACTCCAGATGGTTGGGACCAATTGATGCATCTTAGATGGCCGTTTGCAAGCTTTTAAGACCCCAGACGCCACTCACCAAAGTAGGATGCAGAACATTTTCTTAATAAGCTTTGTTATGCCAATTGACCTAGATGTCCCCCGAAAGCATGGTCCCCAGACCCCCACCCATACTACTCATTTCTCTCAAAGTATTTGATTGTATTCAGGAAACTTCTTAGCTTTGGTTCAGTCCAGTTGTGCTGACTTCCCCTGTAGTATGTGCTGTCTTTCCCTTCACCTAAGATAATTCTTATCTACTATCTAGTTAGTGAATAACCCTCACCCTCCCTCCCCAACCCCGTAACTATCAAAGAATGTTTTCTTCTGTGTTTAAACCTTTTCTTGAGTTCTTGTAATAGTGGTCTTATACAATATTTGCCCTTCTGTGACTGACTAAATTCACTCAGCATAATAAGTTCCAGCTTCCACAATGTTATATGATGTTTCACAGCTTCATCGTTCTTCTTTATAGTTACATAATATTCCATTGTGTGGATATACCATAAATTGTTTATCCATTCGTCCATTGATGGACACCTAGGTTGTTTTCATCTTTTTGCTATTGTGAACGGTGCTGCAATGAATATGGGTGTGCGTATAGCTATTTGTGTGGTGGCTCTTATTTCTCTAGGATATATTCCAAGGAGTGGGATAGCTGGATCATATGGTACTTCTATTTCTAGCTTTTTAAGGAAGCACCAAATCAATTTCCACAGTGGTTGTACCATTTTACAATCCCACCAACAGTGTATAAGTGTTCCAGTCTCTCCACAACCTCTCTAGCATTTATTATTTTGTGTTTTTTGGATTAATGCTAGCCTAGTTGGGGTGAGCTGATATCTCGTTGTAGTTTTGATCTGCATTTCTCTGATGGCTAATGATTGTGAGCATTTCTTCATGTGTCTGTTAGTCACCTGAATATCTGCTTTGGTGAAGTGCCTGTTCATATCCTTTACCCATTTTTTTAATTGGGTTATTTGTCTTTTTGTTGTTGAGGTTTTGCAGTATCTTGTAGATTTTAGGGATTATACATTGATTGGATTTGTCGTAGCCAAAAATTTTTTCCCAGTCTGTAGGTTGTCTTTTGACTCTTTTGGCAAAGTCTTTTGATGAGCGTAAGTGTTTGATTTTTAGGAGACCCCATTTATCTAGTCTCTCTTCTGGTGCCTGTGCATTGTCACTTATGGTTCGTACTGTGTTTATGCTATGTATTAGGGCTCCTAGCATTGTCCCTATTTTTTCCTCCATGATCTTTATCGTTTTCAATTTTATATTTAAGTCTTTGATCCATTTTGAGTTAGTTTTTGTACACAGTGTGAGGTATGGGTCTTGTTTCAGTTTTTTGCAGATGGATATCCAGTTATGCCAGCACCATTTGTTAAAGAGACTGTCTTTTCCCCAATTAATGGACTTTGGGCCTTTGTCAAATATTAGCTGCTCATAGGTGGATGAGCTTATATCTGGATTCTCAGCTCTGTTCCATTGGTTTATGCATCTGTTGTTGTACCAGTACCAGGCTGTTTTGACCACCGTGGCGGTATAATAGGTCCTAAAATCAGGTAGTGTAAGGCCTCCCACTTTGTTCTTCTTCTCGAGTCATGCTTATTTTTTCAGGGCCTCTTCCCTTTAGATATGAAGTTGGCGATTTGTTTCTCCATCTCATTAAAAAAAGCTGGTGGAATTTGGATTGGGATGCATTGTATCTGTAGATTGCTTTGGGTAGAATTGACATTTTCACTATGTTGAGTCTACCTATCCAAGAGCAAGCTATACTTTTCCACTTATGCAGGTCTCTTAGTTACTTGCAGTAGTGTCTTGTAGTTTTTTCTGTATAGATCTTTTATGTCTCTGGTTAGATTTATTCCTAAGTATTTTATCTTCTTGGGGGCTATTGTAAATGGTATTGATTTTGTAATTTCTTCTTCAAGGTTCTTTTTGTTGGTGTAAAAGAATCCAACTGATTTTTGTATGTTTATCTTGTATCCTGAAACTTTGCTGAAATCTTCTATTAGTTCCAGAAGTTTTCTTGTGGATTCTTTGGGGGTTTTCTGTGTATAAGATCATATCATCTGCAAATAGAGATACTTTGACTTCTTCTCTACCAGTTTGGATGTCCTTTATTTCTTTTTCTAGCCTAATTGCTCTGGCTAGGACCTCCAGCACAATGCTGAATAAGACTGGTGATAGAAGTCATCCTTATCTGGTTCCCATTCTCAAGGGGAATGCATTCAAAGTCTCTCCATTTAGGATGATGTTGGCTGTTGGCTTTGTATAAATGCCCTTAATCATATTGAGGAATTTCCCTTCTATTCTTATTTTATTGAGAGTTTTTATCATGAATTGGTGTTGGACTTTGTCAAATGCCTTTTCTGCATTGATTGATAAGATCATGTGGTTCTTGTTTTTTGTTTTATTTATGGGACGGATTACATTGATTGTTTTTCTAATGTTGAGCCATCCCTGCATACCTGGTATAAATCCTGCTTGGTCATGGTGAATTATTGTTTTGATATGTTGCTGAATTCTATTGGCTAGAATTTTGTTGAGGATTTTTACATCAATGTTCATGAGGGATATTGGTCTATAATTTTATTTTTTTGTGGTATCTTTACCTGGTTTTGGTATCATGGTAATGCTGGCTTCATAGAATGAGTTTGGGAGTATTCCATCCTTTTCTATGCTCTGAAATACCTTTAGTGGAAGTAGTGTTATCTCTTCTCTGACAGTTTGGTAGAATTCTCCAGTGAAGCCATCCGGTCCAGGGCTTTATTTTGTTGGGAGTTTTTTAATTACCTTTTTAATCTCTTCTTTTGTTATGGGTTTATTTAGTTGTTCTACCACTGTTTGTGTTAATTTAGGTAGGTAGTGAGTTTCTAGAAATTTGTCCATTTCCTCTAGGCTTTCAAATTTGTTAGAGTACAATTTTTCATAGTAATCTGTTATGATTCTTCTAATTTCAGTTGGGTCTGTTGTGATATGACCCATCTCATTTCTTATATGGGTTATCTGCTTCCTCTCCTGTTTTTCTTTTGTCAGTTTGGCCAATGGTTTATAAATTTTATTGATCTTTTCAAAGAACCGACTTTTGGACTTGTTAACTCTTTCAATTGTTTTTCTATTCTCTATTTCCTTTAATTCTGCTCTAATTCTTATTATTTCCTTTCTTCTGGTGCCTGAGGGCTTCTTTTGCTGCTCTCTTTCTACTTGTTCTAGATGTAGGGTTAAAGTTTAGATTATGGCCCTTTCTTCTTTTTGGATGTGTGCATTTATTGCTGTAAACTGACCTCTGAGCATTGCTTTTGCTGTGTCCCAAAGGTTCTGGTAGGATGTGTTTTCATTCTCATTGGATTCTATGAATTTCTTTATTCTGTCCTTAATTTCTTCTATAACCCAGTAGTTTTTGAGCAAGGTGTTGTTCAGTTTCCATGTGTTTGATTTTTTTTCCTTGCGTTTTTGTGTTGTTGATTTCTACTTTTATGACTTTATGGTCAGAAAAGATGCTTTGTAATATTTTGATGTTTTGAATTTTGTTAAGGCTTGCTTTATGGCCTAGTAAGTGGTCTGTTCTGGAGAATGTTCCATGTAAGTTGGAAAAGAAACTATAGTTGGCTGCTGTTGGGTGCAGTGTTTGGTATATGTCTATGAGATCAAGTTGGTTGATTGTAGCATTTAGCTCTCCCATGCCTTTGTTGAGGTTCTTTCTGGATGTTGTCTTTCACTGAAAGTGGTGTGTTGAACTCTGCTACTACTATTGTGGAGCTGTGTATCTGTCTTTTCAGTGCTGTTAGAGTTTGTTTTATGTATTTTGGAGCCCTGTCATTGGGTGTATAAGTATTTATTATAGTTATGTTCTCATGGTGTATTGATTCTTTAGTCATTATATAGTATCCTTCCTTATCCTCTGTGGTTGATTTTACTTTAAAGTCTATTTTGTCAGAGATTAATATTGTCACTCCTGCTCTTTTTTGAGCGTTGTTTGCTTGATATATTTTTTTTTTTTTGTCCTTTGAGTTTTAGCCTGTTTGTGTCTTTAAGTCTAAAGTGTGTCTCTTGTAGGCAGCATATAGATGGATCATGCTTTTTTATCCAATCTGCCACTCTCCATCTCTTTATTGGTGCATTAAGTTCGTTTATATTCAGCGTAATTATTGACAGGTATGAGTTTAGTGCTGTCATCTTGATGTCTCTTTTTGTGTGTTGTTCACAGTTTCTTTGTTACCCTTAAGTTTTTGTGCTGAGTCATTTTTCTTTATGTATTTTTTTTCATTGTTTTCACTGGTGTAGATTTTGTGTTTGCTGGGTCTTTATATTTTTCTACTTATGTATTTTGACTTGTAGGAGTGTTAGATTTTTTGTGGTTACCTTAGTATTTACCCCTATTCTTCTAAGTTTATACCAGTCTTTTATTTCTTTATATCATGTTGACTTCCCTTCCATATAAAAAATCAATGTCTCCATTTTTTAAGTCCCTCTTTTTTTTTAATGTCCTTCTTTACATACTGATATCTCTGTTTCACTATTTTCAATGTTTTAGCTTTGATGTATTTTTGATTTCCCTATCTGAGTCAATATTTGGTTGCTCTGTCCTGTGTTCTAGTCTTGCGTTGTTATCTGGTGTTATTGATTATCTAACCATAGGATTCCCTTTAGTATTTCTTGTAATTTTGGTTTGTTTTTTGCAAATTCCCTGAACTTCTGTTTATCTGGAAATGCCCTAATTTCGCCATCATATTTGAGAGAAAGTTTTGTTGGATGTATAATTCTTGGCTTGCAGTTATTTTCCTTCAAGGCTTTATATTTGTCATCCCATTGCCTTCTAGCCTGCTTGGTTTCTGCTGAGTAGTCGAGGCTTATTCTAATTGACTCTCCTTTGTAGATGACTTTTCTTTTATCCCTAGCTGCTCTTAAAATTCTCTATCTTTGGTTTTGTAAGTTTGATTATAATATGTCTTGGTGACTTTCTTTTGGGATCTACCTTATGTGGGGTTCAATGAGCATCTTGGATAGATATCTTCTCATCTTTCATGATATCAGGGAAGTTTTCCATCAACAAATCTTCAACAATTTTCTCCATATTTTGTTTTATCCACCCCTGCTCTGGTACTCCAATTACTCATAGGTTATTTCTCTTGATAGAGTCCCACATAACTCTTACAGTTTCTTCATTCTTTTTAATTTTTTTTTATCTGATTTTTCCTTATATAAGTTGGCATCAAGTGCTATATCTTCACTGTCACTAATTCTACCTTCTACTGCCTCAATTCTGCCCCTATGACTTTCTACTGAGTTGTGTAATTCTGAAATTTTATTGTTAATTTTTCCAGATTTCTGATTGCTATCTCTCTATGGATTCCTGCAGCCTACTAAATTTGTCATTATGTTCTTGAATAACTTTTCTAAGTTCCGTTACTACTTTTTCTGTATGTTCTTTTGCTGTTTCTGATTTCTGTAGAATTTCCTTTCTAATTTCTAGAAGAGTTCTGTATATTAATCTTTTGTATTCTGCCTCTGAAAATTCCAAGAAATTCTCTTCCTCCAGAGAATTTATTGATTATTTTGGGAGCTTGCTGAACCCATCATGGACTGCCTCTTTATGTGATTTGATATTGACTGTTGTCTTCTAGCTATCAATAAATTTTTATAATTTTATTTTATATTTCTTTAGTGAGTCCTAGCTTCTTGTTTTGTTTTGATATGCTCCAATAGGCTGCTTGTGTGCGCTAGTTTGATTATTGGCGCCTTTGAAGCTCTAACATCCTGTCACCAGGTAGTTAGTTCTGTAACTAAGTATGTGCACTCAAGAGTCCATTAAATTTTCCTGTATGAGTTCAGCTCCGATGGGCAGGCAGTCAGTCACCAAGTGTGTGGTGCAGGCTCTCAACTACAGTCTTAGAGAGGCATGAGTGATTTGTGTAGGCACAGGTATCTGGCTGCAGTAGGGGGTCACGTGCTGAGCCAGGCAGGGGGCTGATGGCTGCCCCTGAGAGTCTGAAAGGAAAGCATGTCCCTATTCCCTAGGGCAAGTAGGTAGGTGAGTTTTGCAGCTGGACTATGAGCACCCTACTCTGTTGGCTGTAAAGACTCGAGGACACCACTTATTCTTGGACTCCTTTAGCAGGTGACTAGGTGGCATAGGTGAAACCATCAGCCCTCAAGCCTCTGATGCAGATCAGTAAAGGTACCTGCTTAAAGTGCAGGGCTGTGCCAAGGGTCACAAATCTGTCACTTCACAGCCGAAACAGTTGAAGTTAGACTTCAGACATTTACCCTGTTGTACTGTAGTAGTGAGAGCTAATGTTGTTGAGATGGGTCCCCACAAGTCTATACAGGGGTGTAAGTCACTCAAAGTCTGAGAACCCTTTATGCCTGTGTCTAGCAAAGGAGCTGCGCCGACCCTGAATTCCTGGCTTAGGGGAGCCAGTAGCTTATTTATTCCCTCTCCAAGGCTAGGAGAATGGGTCAGGGCACCTTTTGGGATCTACTTCCGTCCCAAGGTAGTCAGACTTTAGAAGTCTGCACTGGTGCAGATCAGGGAGCGTAGAGGTAAAAGGGAGAAAAGGTTTTCCCAAACAGGCTTTTTTTTTTTTTAAATCCCGGTGAAATGCCACACGCCTGTACTTATCTTTAGCCACTTGGGAACTGCTTTTCACTCTTTCGGAGTGTCCAAGCAGAATCGCTGCTGTTGGATCTCTCTCGATGTGGAAAGTGCCTTCCTAGCACACGCGCAGCTGTTTGCCTGCTTCACTGCGTACCTCGGAGCCAGCCGGGGCTGAAGAGCTGGAGCCAAATCTGGACTGGCACTTGTCGCTTCTTCAGAACCGTCTCCATCCCCTTGCCACTCAGTCCGATTCCTCAACTTTGCCTTGTTCAGGGCTCCTAGAAATTCATATACAATCAAATCACTTGTTTTTCCAGGTCTTTGTTGTAAGAGGGATATAGGAAGCCATCTGACTACTCCACCATCTTCCCTTTTCTATGTTCTGAAATAGTTTGAGCAGTACTGGTGTAAGCTCCTCTCTCAATGTTTGGTAGAATTCTCCAGTGAAGCTGTCTGAACCAGGGCTTTTTTGGGGGGGTACTTTTTTTTTTTTTTTTAACCTTTTCAATCTCTTTTCTTGTTATGGGTCTGTTCAGATTTTCAACTTCACTTTCTGTTAATTTGGGTAGGTTGTGTGTTTCTAGAAATTTGTCCATTTCCTCTAGATTTTCAAATTTGTTAGAATATAGTTTTTCATAGTACTCTGTTATGGTCCTTTTTATTTCAGTTGGGTCTGTTGTAATGTCCCCCATTTCATTTCTTATTTGGGTTATTTGTGTCCTCTACTGTTTTTCTTTTGTCAATTTGGCCAATGATTTGTTGATTTTGTTGATCCTTTCAAAGAAGCAACTTTTGGTTTTGTTGATTCTCTCTATTGTTTTTCTATTATCTATTTCATTTATTTCTGCTTTGATCTTTATTATTTCCTTTCTTCTGGTGGCTGTGGGTTTTTTTTTTTTTTTTTGCTATTCCCTTTTTGTTTGTTTAAGTTGTGTAGTTAATGTTTTGATTTTGTCCCTTTCTTCTTTTTTGATGTGTGCATCTATTGCTGTAAATTAATTTCTGAGCATAGCCTTTACTGTGTCGCAAAGGTTTTTGTATGATGTGTTTTCATTCTCATTTGATTCTAGGAATTTTTTGATCCTATCTTTGATTTCTTCTATTACCCATGGTTTTAAGTGGGATGTCATTCAATTTCTAAGTATTTGATTTTTTTTCCTTGCTCTTTCTGTTGTTAACTTCTACTTTGATGGTGTTTATCTTAGTTATCTAGTGCTGCTACCACAGAAATACCACAAGTGGATGGTTTTAACAAAAAGAATTTTATTTCCTCACAGTCAAAGTAGGCTAAAAGTCCAAATTCAGGGTGTCAGCTCCAGGGGAAGTCTTTCTCTCTCTGTCGGCCTTCTCATCAGTGTTCCCCTGGACTAGGAGCTTCTTGGCGCAGGGACCCCTGTCCAAAGGATGCACTCTGCTGCTGGCACCGATTTCTTGATGGTATGAGGTCCCCCTGTCTCACTGCTCACTTCTGTCTTTTATATCTCAAGAGATTGCCTCAGGACACAATCCAGTCTTGTAGATTAGGTCCTGCTTTACTAACACAACAGCCACCCATCCTCCCTCATTAACATCATAGAGGCAGGTTTACAACATACAGGAAAATCACACAGTACCAGGAATCATGGCCTAGTCAAATTGATACACACATTTTTTGGGGGGACATAATTCAAACCATGACATTCCACCCTTTGGCTCCCCCAAAATCACATCCTTGCAACATGACAAACATATTCACCCCATCATATCATAGCAAAAGTCTTAACTCCAAGTCCAAAATCCAAAAATTCCTCTTCATCTGTGAAATCTAGAATACAAGTTATCTGCTTCCAAAAGTACAATGGCAGAACAGGCACAAGCTAGACATTTCCATTACAAATGGGAGAAACTAGAGGGAAAGAAGTGATAACAGGCACCAAGTAAGTCAGCAGAACACATTACATTAGCCCTCAAGGCTTTGAAAGTAATCTTTTGTTCTCTGAGACAATTTATACAATAGCCCTGCCCTCCAGACTCCAGGTATTGGCCAGTCTCTGGATTCTGAGTTGAGGCCCATCAGCCCTGGGCTTCAGCTCTGCCTTTCAGGTCCACTGGGACAGTAACTCTGCTCCCTTGGCTTTAGACACACCATTCTCCTAGTCCATCGGAGTGACAACTCCACCCTTAGAAACACCAGAGGCTATGGCTCCACCCTTAGAAATCCCTGAGGTCATGGCCATACCTTTTGAGACCGAAGCAGCTCTGCTTCTTGTGTCCCTTGTCTCTTCAGCTTCTGCTTCCTATGGTCTCTCGGCCCTCAGGCCTCATGCCCGCATCTGCCCTGCTGGGGTAAGTGTTCCAAAGCTAGCTCCACCAGTATAAGTGCCCGGAGGCACCCACTCTGCCAGAAAGCCTCCTGCATGCAGACACTCAGCTCTCTTACTCCGTGGGTTGGCAAGCTTAGCCCCACCTATAAGTGCCCAGAGGCACACCACTCCACCAGGAGGCCTCCTGCACACAGGCACTCAGCTCTCTCTGTGGGTCGGCTCCAGCGCCATCTCGCACTGGTCTCCTGGTTCTGCTGATGTTGGTTCTCTGCTGCTGCTGCTTCTCTGCCACTGCAGGTTCTCTGCTGCTGCTGGTCCTCTGTCACTGCTGCACGTCTATCCATTCAGTTTTAAAACCGCTTCCACATTTTAGGTATCTGCTAGAGCAGCACCCCACTCTCTCGATACCAAATTCATCTAGCGCTGCTACAACAGAAATACCGCAAGTGGATGGTTTTAATGAAGAAAAGTTTATTTCCTCACAGTCAAAATAGGCTAAAAGTCCAAATTCAGGGTGTCAGCTCCAGGGGAAGTCTTTCTTTCTCTGTCGGCCTTCTCATCAGTGTTCCCCTGGACTAGGAGCTTCTCGGCGCAGGGACCCCGTCCAAAGGATGCGCTCTGCTCCCGGCGCTGCTTTCTTGATAGTATGAGGTCCCCGTCTCACCGCTCACTTCTGTCTTTTATATCTCAAGAGATTGCCTCAGGACACAATCCAGTCTTATAGATCAGGTCCTGCCTTACTAACACAACAGCCACCCATCCTCCCTTATTAACATCATAAAGGCAGGTTTACACCATACAGGAAAATCACACAATACCAGGAATCAAGGCCTAGTCAAATTGATATACACATTTTTGGGAGGACATAATTCAAACCATGACAGTGTTGTGATCAGATATGCTTTGATTATCTCAATGTTTTGGATTTTGTAGAAAGTTTCTTTTTGGCCTAAGATGTGGTCTTTTCTGGAGAATGTTCCATGTGTATTGGAAAAGAATGTACTTTGCTGCAGTTGGGTGGAGTATTCTATATATGTCTATGAGTTCAAGTTGGTAGATTGTGGCCTTTAGATCTTCTACATCTTTGTTGAGTTTCTTTCTAGATCTTCTGACCTTTCCCAAGAGTGGTGTGTTGAAGTCTCCTACTATTATGTGGAACTGTCAACTTCTCTTTTCAGTGCTGTTAAGGAGTTTGTTTTATTTATTTTGGAGCCCTGTCTTTGGGTGTGTAGATATTTATTATGGCTATGTCTTCATAGTGGATTATTCCTTTAATCATTATGCGATGCCCTTCTTTGTCTTTTATGGTGGATTTTTGTTTTAAAGTTTATTTTATCTGAGATTAGTATTGTCACTTCTGCTCTTTTTTGATGGTTGCTTGATATATTTTTTTACATCCTTTGATTTTTAATACATTTGTGTCTTTGTTTCTAAGGTGTGTCTCTCATAGATAGCGTATTGATGGGTGCTTTTTTTTAATCCATTCTGTCACTCTTTATGTGTGCATTTAAGTCATTTACATTCAGAGTGATTATTGATAGATGTGAGTTTATTGCTCTTATATTGTAGTGCTTTTTTGTGGTGTTGACATTTTCTTTTTTCCTCTTACACTTTTGTGCTGAATTCCTTTTGTTTCTTTCATTTTTTAGATATTGTATTTACTGAAACTTTATGTTTTCTTCTTTATTTTTATTTTGTTGAGTAGTTTTGTTAACTTTCTTTGTGGTTACCTTAAAATTTACCCCATCTTCCTACATTTTAACTAGTGTTTTATTACTTGATATTGCCTTGACTTCCTCTCCACTTGAAAGTTCTATATCTATACCATTTATTCCCTCTTTATGGTTCTGATGTTGTTGTCATTTACAGATTGATCTCTCTTGTTGTAAATCTGCTGGTTTTGTTTTATCCTTGAGAGTTCATTATGTAGGGTGATATCTGGCTGATGTGGTCTTGTATCCTAGATTCAGGCTGTTGTCTGATGGTGTTTGTTCTCTAATTGAAGGACCTCTTTTAATAATTCTTGTCAGTTTGGTTTGGTTTTTACATATTCCCTTAATTTCTGTTTATCTGGAAATGTCCTAATTTCACCATCAGATATGAGTGAGAGTTTTTCAGGATATATTATTCTTGATTGGCAATTTTTTTCTTTCAAGGTTTTATATAAGTCATCCTGTTTTCTTCTTGCCTGTGTGCCCTCTGTCAAGTAATCAGAGCTTATTCTTATTGTTTCCCCTATGTAAGTGATTTCATTTTTATTGAGCTGCTCCCAGGATTCAGTCTTTGTCTTTGGTTTTAGTGAGTGTGATTATGATATGTCTTGGTGATTTTCTTCTTGGGTCTATCCTATATGGGGTTTGTTGAGCTTCTTGGATGGTCAGCTTTTCATCTTTCATGATATTAGGGAAGTTTCTATTAGCAAATCTTTGATGATCCTCTGTGTGTTTTCCATTTTCTCCCCCTGTTCTGGAACTCCAATCACATACAAATTTTTGCTTTTGATTGTATCCCACATCATTCTCAGGGTTTCTTCATTTTCTTCATTGTTTTCTCTGATTTTTGCTCAATATCCAAGGATTTGTCTTCGATTTCCCTGATCCTGTCTTTCATTGTTTCAAATTTGCTCTTAAAATCTTCCATGGCAATGTTCATTTCTGAAATCTTGTTGTTTATCTTTTAGATTTCTAATTGCTGTTTTTGTAGGATTTCTAATTGCTTATTTTGACACTTTGTTCCGGTATTATTTTCCTGATTTATTCCATTGTTTTGTCTGTCTTTTCCATGATTTTGTCTATTTTTCCTTATTTTTGTCTGCATTTTCTTTCATCTTTTGCAGAACCCTGAATATATTGTATCCTATCAGGTAGTTGCAGTGCCTTTTCTTCTACTGGATGGTCATCTGGTGTTTTATTTTGAAAGCTTTCTGGAGCCATCGTGTCCTGTTTTTTTAAATATGTTTTGATATTGTATGCTGTCTTCAGGACATTCAGGAATTATTTTCTTTGTTTATTGATTGTAGATTTGTTTGTTTCATCATGCTTTTTTGTTTTATTTAGTTATGTCTGGGCAGGTGCCTGGGCATTCTTTATTTGCTCGTCTGTAGGCATGATACTTCTCACCACCTTGTCAAATGGGTAGGGCCAGTTGCTCAGCTATGGTGCAGCAGAACAACTGCAGCATGGGTGGAGGAGCAGGGATTGGTAGTTATTTATTCCTTTATTTGGTGCTTATGGTTCCAGGATTGACGTTTGTATGTGTTTTACTTAGTTTTTTGGGTCTTTGCTATAGAAGGATGGCATGGTGCTTCTGTTTATAGAGCCATGTTGGCTCCACCTCCTCCTAAGCAATTCTTAAACAAGATATTTTTCAAATTTTCTTTTTAGGAGATATCTACAATGATCCAAATGATAAGCAAATTAAAATAATATTGTTAGACTAAGTAAAAGATGGGGATAGGAGCTTCTGCAGAGATGCTGCTACCACATAACACATAGCACAGCTGCCCCATTGACTAGTTGCTTTTCTTCAAAAAAAAAAAAAAAAAAAGGCTGAGGGTGAGAGTAATGGATTATGTACTTGGATACATCTTCTTTATTTTTCTCTAGGATATTCACAAATTCTTATGTAAGAGAGTCAGGAAGCCAAAAGGTCAAAAGTGTCTGTCACCTCTGGGGGGAAGGTGCTTGTCATCAATTTTACCCCAGGTTTAGAAGTTTCTCAGTCCAAGGACCTCAGGTCCAAAGGATGCGTTCTGCTTCTGGTTCTTCTTTCTTGGTGGTAGGTGTTCCCTCTCCTCTTTGCTTAATTCTCTTTTATATCTCAAAAGAGAATGACTCCAGATACAACCTAATTCTGTAGATTGAGTCCTGCCTCATTAACATCATAGAGGTTAAGATTTATAACACATAGGATGATGACATCAGATCACAAAATGGTGGACAATGACATACTACTGGGAATCATGGCCTAGCCAAGTTTGTATACATTCTGGGGAGACAAAACTCAATTCATAATACCCATGTTAAAGAATTTCTGAGAATGGAAAGAAAGTTAAAAAAATACTAGAGATATATTATTTGAATAATGATTCATTTATCATGGAACACACAGATTAAACCATATATTCCAGAGAAATGTGACAGCATTGGAGTTTAAAGTCAGAGGGAGAGAAAACAGAGTCTGACAAGTCTGCGCAGTTTTAGCTGTTTTTTCAGAGGTTCATTAAAATGTCCTTTGAAGTCCTTTCTTCTCTGAAATGTTCGTTAGCTTAAGAAGACAAATGTTCTAGGTCTGAGAGTATCAATCCCTGTGGAGCGGCTCTCAGATAACCAGGCATCTGCTGTCTTAAATGATTCCCAAGAACAGTTGTTTACATCTTGACACACTCTTCCCAAATG
The DNA here is from genome assembly GCA_030035585.1 of Dugong dugon. Taxonomy (NCBI): domain Eukaryota; kingdom Metazoa; phylum Chordata; class Mammalia; order Sirenia; family Dugongidae; genus Dugong; species Dugong dugon. The sequence continues at coordinate 43,591,472 of CM057473.1, forward strand.
TTTTACACACTGACCTTTCATTTCCTGAGAATGCATGTTGGCCCCATCATTCTTATGTCTGATACGAGTGCCTCTAGTTTGAAACTTTTCTGTTTACAGTTCCCACTTTTGATCAAGCCTCCATTAGGGGTTGCTGATCACACAAAATGGAGTAGCCTTTCCTCTGCAAGGATTTTGTCTGTTTTCTTGCAGAACTTTGGTTAACAAAAATTATTTTCTTCACCTTGCCCAGTTAATATGCCTCATCTTCAGGGTGAGTAGTTTACACGGGGAACATCTTCATAGACAAGGCCATGTTCGAGGAATATTTCTCAGTCAGGACAGAATGATAAAGGTCAAGGTGAAACATACCCAAGGAGACAAAAGGGAGGTGATTAAACAACATGATCGTTGGTGAAAACCTGTGAAACTAGAATGATTTTATGTGAAGGTCAAATGGTTTTAATGAATAAAACGCATTGAACTAAAGTAAAACAGCATTTTATAATTACAATGATAGAAACAATGAGGAACATAAAGATTCCAAAATAAAGTAGCAATTTTTTCCATCATCCACCCCAAGAGGAAACCAACTAATTGTAATTTTAATTAAGGAGGCAACAAGATCATTAAGGTGAGATACTACATATTGCATATGACTAATATAGAGTTATTGTCAGGAATATAGACACAGCAATCAGATTTTATTATGACAGAGGTACTTTCTTAGGTTGCTTTGAGAATGTCAAGGGCCATTCTATTTTAGAGAATTGTTTCTTATCATAGTCATTTCAGTATTCATTTATTTGAGTCCATGGGCATAATCATTTAAAACACTCTGAATATATTTAGTCAGAACTTTGACACGTGCCACATCTCTTAACCCTATATGAGGTACAAAAATAGAAGCTAAATGATTATACCAATGAAATACAGATCTGGACTAATGAGCTCTTAAAAAGGGGACATCAGCTGGAAGAGGTAAGTCAGTTAATATTAAACCTTGGGTCCAGCTCAATCCTATAGTACATCTGCTAATCCATCAAGGTGAGAGACAAGACAAAAGGTTAGAGCCATTTTCAGCTAGTCAAATAGCAAGAATCAAGGAAACACGAAAAACTCTTACCATAGGCTATTCTGTAGCAAGTATAGTGTTATTAGTTACTGAAATAGCTGATTCTTACATTAAAAGAAGAAAAGGAAAAAAAGTTATATAATATCTAGAAAATAGAATATTGAGCATCAGCAACATTGTCATATGGACTTTATAGTAATTCTTTTAGTTTACTCAGTTTGACGTAGTTAATTTTGGTTCTATGCAATTCTGGATCAGCAGCAGTCTGAAAACTTCATCAGTTTCTACATAAGAGTTCTCGAAATCTTGATTCAGTCCAACATTATCCATGTTTGAAATATTATAGTCCCTTTCATAAGTCTGATATAGTCCATTTTAAAATTTTTTTTATTGTACTTTAGATGAAGGTTTACAGAACAAATAGTTTCTCTTTAAACAGTCAGTACACATACTGTTTTATGACATTGGTTAGGAACCCCACGACATGTCAACACTCTCCCTTCTCAACCTTGAGGACCTTTATTTTTGGTGAAAATATACATAGCCAAAGTTACACCGTTTCAAAAGTTTCTACATGTACCATTTAGTGACATCGATTACATTCTTCCAGCTGTGCTGCTATTCTCACTATCCTTTTCCAAATTATTCCATCACCATTATCTTCAACTCACTGTCCCCTAGGCTTCCCATCAAACGCTTTCAGTTGCTGTTGTCAATTTGATCTCACATAGATAATTCATTTTTTTTTTTTGTACCTTAGATGAAGGTTTGCAGAACAAATAGTTTCTCATTAAACAGTTAGTACACATATTGCCCTATGACAATGGTTAACAACCTTATGACATGTCAACACTGTCCCTTCTCAACAATGGGTTCCCTATCACCAGCTTTCCTCTCCCCTCCTGCCTTCTAGTCCTTGTCCCTGGACTGCTGTGCCTCACTAGTCCCATTTTGTTTTATGATGCTGTCCAATCCCTGGCTGAATGGTGAACTTCGGGAGGGGCTTCATCACTGAGCTTTAGCCATACTCTAAGGGTTTCTCCAGTGTGTCAGGCAAGTAAATCTGGTCTTTTTTGTGTGAGTTAGAATTCGGTTCTACATCCTTTTCCAGCTCTGTCCAGGACCCTCTATTGTGATCCTGGTCAGAGCAGTCAGTGATGGTAGCTGGGCAGCATCTAGCTGTACTGGACTCAGTCTGGTGGAGGCCGTGGTAGCTGTGGTCCATTAGTCCTTTGAACTAATCTTTTCCTTGTATCTTGTTCTTTTCATTCTCCCTTGCTCCCTAAGGGGTGAGACCAGTGGAGTATCCTAGATGGCTGCTCACAGGCTTTTAAGACCCCAGACACTACTCACCAAGGTAGAATGTAGAACGTTGTCTTTATAAACTGTGTTATGCCAAATAAGCTGGATGTTTCCTGAGACCATGGTCCCCACAGCCCTCTGCCCAGCAATTCAGACTTTCAGGGAGCTTGAAAGTGTCTATGGAGCTTCCATGACCTTTCCTTGTAAAAGTTGTGCTGGCTTCCCCAGTAATGTGCACTATCTTATCCTTCACCAAAGTTACCAGTTATCTCTTTAGCTCCCCCCATCCCTCCCATCCCTCATAACCAACAAAGATTGTTTCTTTTTGTGTGTAAACTTTTACATGAGTTATACAGTAGAGGTCTCATACAATTTTTGATCTTTTGTGATTGACTTATTTAACTCAGCATAATGCCCTCCAGTTTCATCCATGTTATGAGATGCTTCACAGATTCATTGTTGTTCTTTCTTGTTGCATAGTACTCCATTCTGTGTACGTACCATAGTTTGTTCATCCATTCATCTGTTTATAAACATCTAGGTTGTTTCCATTTTTTGCTATTGTGAACAGTGCTTCAATGAACATGGGTGTGTGTATGTCTGTGTGATGGCTCTTATTTCTCTAGGATATATTCCTAGGAATGGGATTGCATTTTATAATGCTTTTTTTTGTGGTGCTGACGTTTTCTTTGTTCCTCTTACTCTCCTGTGCTGAGTTCCTTTTGTTTGTGGATTTTTTTTTAATTTCTTTTATTTTTGTAGGTTTTGTTTTTAGTGAGACTTTGTTTTTCTTCTTTATTTTGATGAGTAGGTTTGTTAACTTTCTTTGTGGTTACCTTGAAATTTACCCTTATCTCCCTAGATTTGTACCAGTCAATTATTACTTGGTATCGCTTGACTTCCTCTCCATTAGAAGGTTCTATACCTACACTGTTTATTCCCTCTTTTATTGTTCTGATGCTGTTGTCATTTACAGATTAACCTCTCTGGATCCCTTTTGTAATTCTTTTGGTTTTGCATAGTCCTTAAGAGTTCATTTCCTAGGTTGGTATCTAGCTAGTACAATCCTGTGTCCTAAATTCAGCCTGTGGTCTGATACAGTTTGTTCTCAGATCAAAGGACTTCCTTTAATAAGTCTTGTAAGTTTGGTTTAGTTTTTTCATAGTCCCTTAATTCTGTTTATCTGGAAATGACCTAATTTCACCATCATATTTGAATGAGAGTTTTGCAGGATAGATTATTCTTGGCTGGCAGTTATTTTCTTTCAAGATTTTATATATGTCATCCTATTGCCTTCTTGCCTGCATGGTTTCTGCTGAATAATCTGAACTTAGTCTTATTGTTTCTCTTCTGTATTTGACTTTCTGTTTTTCTCGAGCTGCTCTCAGGATTCTTTGTGATCATGATATGCCTTGGTGATTTTCTTTTGGGGTTTATCCTATATGGGGTTCATTGAGCTTCTTGGATGGTCAGCTTTTCATCTTTCATGATATTGGGGAAGTTTCCTGTCAGCAATTCTTCAATGATCCTGTCTTTGTTTTTTGTCTTCTCCCCCCTGTTCTGGAACTCTGATCACGCACAGATTTTTGCTTTTGGTTGTATCCCACATAATTCTCAGGGTTTCTTCATTTTTCTTCATTCTTTTTTTCTGATTTTTTCTCAAACATAGTTGTATCCAAGTGTTTGTCTTCAATTTCGCTGATCGTATCTTCCATTTTTTCAAACCTGCTCCTCAGCCCTTCTAAGACACTACCCATTTCTGAAATTTTGTTGTTTGTCTTTTGGATTTCTAATTGTTGTTTTTGTATACTTTCTAGTTGTGAATTTATTTTAGTATTTTGTTCCTGTTTTATTTGCTTGAATTCTTCCATTTTTTTGTCTGTATTTTCCATGAATTGGTCTATTTTTTCCTCATTTTTGTCTTTTTTTTGCTTCAACTCTTGGATAATTCTGAATATTAGAGATTTGAATTCCCTATCAGTTAGTTCTAGTGTCTTTTCTTCTACTGGAAGGTCATCTGGTGTTTTATTTTGGATGCCTACTGGAACTATCCTGTCTTGTTTTTGTAAATGTTTTGATATTGTCTCCTGTCTTTGTGACATTCTTTGGTTATTTTCCTTGTTTATTGAGTGTAGATTTGTTTGTTTGTCCTTTTTTGTTTTATTTTGTTATGTCTGAGCAGGTGGGCTGTGCATTCTTTGTTGTTTGCTCATCTGTGTGCACGATACTTTTCACCTCCTTCTTCAATGGGCAGTGTCAGTCACTCAGGTATAGTACAGCAGGGTAGGTACAGCTGAAGGGGAGTTGCTGGGATAGGTTTTTTGTGTCACGTACCAGGGATGACAGTGTGGACCAGGAATCAGTGCAGTGCAGGTTCCAGTAGGCCGTGCCTGTGTTGCTTGGGAGTGTGATGTTCAGCACAAGGTGCAGGTAGGCAGGAAGGATGGGGTAGACTGTGATGTGATGAGCTAAGATGTGTATGGGAAATACGAGAGAGAGGAGAGAAGAACAGGAGCCAAAGACATACACACAAAAAAAAAAAACAGTGCTAAAGAGCTTGCTATTGGAGTGGAGAGATGAGAGACTGAGAAACGGGGAAAAACAAAAATGAAAAAAAAGAGAAAAGATAAAAGAAAAAAATGAATAAATTGAGAAACTGGAAATGAAGAAAGACAAAAAGGGAATAAGAGAGAGAAGAAAACTAAACAAAAAAATTAAAAAAACAAAAACAAAAACAAACAAGAAAAAAAGAAATGCCTCCAGGGATGCCCCTGTGTTTCTGCGCAGAGTAAGGGACTAGCTTCCAAGCCACGCAGTACTGCCTGGCTAGTAGGGGCTCCCAAGCCAAGAAGAGAGAAAGAAAACAAACAAAACAAATCAGAACAAACAAAAAAGCCCCTGGGGTCACACCAGCATAGCAGCACGGGCAGGGAAGGAGTTTCACAGTCGAGCAGTGTTTCGTGGCCTATCAGGAAGAAGCAAAGATGGCTCATGAAGCCAGGTATTTGAGAGAAAGGAGGGGGAGATGGTGAGAGGTAAGGAAGAAATCTAAAGAAGTGGCAAAAAGCAATACCAGCAGCCAACAAAAGGAACTCAGGGAGCTGGCCAGTGTGGACGGGTGGAATCCAAGCAGTACTAGGGAGAAGCTCGTGCTTCCTAGCCAGTAGACTGTTGCTGCAGGAAGCAGAGGAGGCTAAATGGGGGTAAAGAAGGGTGGGGAGAGGGAAAGCCTATATTGTGGGTTACAGTTGTTCTGTCTCCTGCTGGAAGCTCTGTGAAGCTGCTTTCTCATACCTCCTGTTTGCTGATCTCTGATATGAGTCCAAGATGGCCGATCCATGTTGTGGTAGCTGATGGGGACTTCTACATGTATCTCTCCTTGATCTCTGTTCTCAGTCAGTTTCTTATTCTATTCGGTGCTTGTCTGAGTTCTTTATCTCTTCATTTGATGGTTAGGGTTTCAGGATTGACATGTGACTCTGTTTGACTTAGTTTTTCTGATCTCTGCTGCAGAGGGACGGCGTGGTTCTTCTGATACAGTCCATTTGTGTTGAAATATTTTGGTCTAGTGTTTTCAGTGAATCAGAAAAATAAAACTTATCTGCAGATGATAAACTTAAAAATGGCCATAGGTAACTTATAATAATAATTTTTAAAAGTGAAAGAACTGATGGGAAGTAACTACAAAAGTAATGCAAAGTCAAAGAAAGTAAATTAAAAATAAGTTCAGACAAAAATAACTCTAAACCTAATGATTAACCTTTCAAAGAGCTTCAGAAGTAACACATAATAATCTTGAGAATAATATAAAATAGTCAGGAAATACCTAGAATATACCAAGATTATCAAGTCTCTAAACATCTGAACAGTAATAAAACTCCATGGGTAAATGATGTGAATTACCCAGTTAAAACCATTGGCTTTGGTGATGCTGGATTCAAAGGAAATAAAGTTATGACTAAGTTAGCAATTAAATTACAAAATTATGACATAATATTATGCTCTTGTTGTTTAATATCAGGCAAATATCATTGACATATAAATTTTAACCCAAAGAATATTGGACACTTCTCCTGATTTGACAACATGTTTCATGTAACTCATAACAAATTAAATAACCTCCCTCTCCCTTTTTTTTAGTACTTTTATCTTTGTAAAACAGAAATAAATCTTTGTGGCTTTCCACTAGTTTCAAAGTTGTCAGGAGTTTATCAAAGTTATAAGGAAACAATATTTAGTTATTTAGCTAAAGATTTTTAAAAGTGAAATCTTAGCCTGTTTTTTTCAAAACCATTAGGCTTCAGCATGAACTCAGGAATTTATTCTAAGGAGACACTGAATCCTTGCTGTCAAGGTAGATTACATAGAGGATAAAATCAATTCTTCAACTCAGTAATTAAATAAAATTTTTTATTTTATAGTGAGAAATCCAATTGACATTAAAGCTTTTAAAAATTCTCATAAATTAACCTATTAGATTTTAGCTGCAGTAAATAAGAACTTTGACTTTATCAAATACATTCCCTTTTAATAAATCTTTTAAAATTTCCTGTCCTTGTTACATATCTCTTATAGTACAACACTTGAAGTAGCAAAAAAAGAGCATACTTATTACCAGATCCAAATATATTTATATATATCCTTTCTCAGTGGCATAAAAAGAGCCCATAAGCTTCAATTATAATGAATATCCATTAAGTCAATCTAATAACAGTGACCTAAAAATCTTGGAAATTAATTTAAGCCTATGCACAACAAAACATAATTACTGGTAAAGTTTGTCAAAATAGTCTATATTTCCATTCAAACCTTCACAATTTTCTTATATTTTCTAAATCCAGGCTTAAATTTGTCCACAGGATTTTTATATTGGAAATCTACCCAACTTCCAGTAACAGTGTCATGGATTGAATTGTGTCCCCCCAAAATATCTGTCAACTTGGCTAGGTCATGATTCCCAGTATTGTATGATTGTGTACCATTTTGTAAATCTGATGTGATTTCCTTATGTGTTGTAAACTCTATCACTATGATGAGGTTATACTGATGAGGTTTACAAGATTAGATAGTGTCTTAATCCAATCTCTTTTGAGATATAAAAGAAAGAATCTAGCAGCAGAGACACATGGGAACCTCACACCACCAAGGAAGCAGTGCTGGGAGCAGAGTGCATCCTAGGGACCTGAGGTTCCAGTGCTGAGATGCTCCCAGACCAAGGGAAGACTGATGCATCACAAGGACCTGCTTCCAGAGCAGACAGAGAAAGTCTTCTCCTGAAGTTGATGCCCTGAATTTGGACTTGTAGCATACTGGACTGTGAAAGAATAAACTTCTCTTTGTCAAAGCCATCCACTTGTGGTATTTTTGTTATAGCAGCACTAGATGACTAAGATAGAGAGTATTTTTTAATTTTAGATGTCAATAATGTCTACATTACTTTCTTTCTTAAACAGGTTTTCATCTGGTTGGGAGAGTTTTTTCCAAAACTTTCTCTGGAGCAGTGTGTGTCTCAGAGGCTCATTATCAAGAAAGAATTTGTTAATCTCAATTCATTTAAATATGTTTAAGTTGGGCTAGTTATTTTTGAAAGACAAAAGATAAATTCTTCTCATTCTGGAATAAATAAAAATTACTAATTTTCTCTAAATAAAACATATTTCACATAATATCTAACTTAAGTTACCTAGAAAGGTTTTTCTTTTAAGATTTGCTTTCAAGGCTGGCATAAACATAAAAGCCTTTATCAGAACAAATTTACTTTCATTAATTCCTAGGAATATTAGGCCTTTTTCATTCATATAAGTGTTTATTTATCATTAAATCAATCAAAGTAAGTTCTTTGAAGGAATATTGTAGCCTAATTTATTAATAACATCCGGAGTTATGAAAATTATTACATTTTCATTACCCTTTTTTTGCATGCTTTGTAGGATCCTTTAGAGAAGAAACTGAGAATAATTTGTCCTTTTTAAAGTTTTGTTATATCAATCAAAATACACAATCCATCCTTTTCAGCGCACCTTTCAAATAGACCAATTTATATCAGATTTTCTCAATGTAGATACTGAAAGCCCAACTCATAAGATAGATGCTGTTTTTCATTGAAGAGAAAAGAATACTAAGACTTAAAAGACTGCCTCATGAGGAAAAAAAAGAAAAACGTAGCAACTACAAGTCGCAGCTTTCTAAGACAAGACAGAAACTCAAACACCAAACAAGGCAGAAAACCACAAAATTCACTTGTCTGTGAGGCCAGCTAAAAACCCAGGCTTATATTCAACACTAGGCAAGACAAACATATGGGGAACTCAATTTCTTAAGCTGTATACAGTAATTCTTGAATGAGATTGACAAAATTCAACAGAAAAACAGGTCCTAGATAAACTCATTAATGTGTGAGTCTCAGATGGAGGGATTTTGTTTAGACTCTTTGACTAAAACTGAGTATTAACCAAAAGTTCTCTGAAAAGGACAACATAAATTGGAACTCGTATCCCCAAAGCGATCACTGAGATTTCAAATTAACTCAAGTATATTTGGCTTTAGTGTTTTTGAACATGAACCCCGAACCAGCATCCAAATATGGGAGAAATCTAGGCTTATTTATCAAAGATGTTAAAAATTTTATTCTCTTAGGTTGAAACTTTGGTTTTCCATAGTCAAATAAAATTCCTAGCAGGCAGTTTTCTGTGGGGTTTGGGCAGTGTTTTGTTTCACAATATGCCTTCATTGCATGAGAGCTTTCTTGTGGCTGATGGGCACTCTAATGCTCTGGCCCATCTCATGTCCCAGCTTATTCTTCCATGGGTGCCTTTCTGTTGGTGGCAAGTTCTGTAAGGGCACTTACGATGCTTGACCTGGGCCCACATATTTTTGAGGCTTAAAGACTCTGGGATTTCTTTGCAACAATCATACAAAACCTGGTTTCATTCTTTCTGAACCTAATTCCTTCTGCTGGCTAGAGACCTAGCTTTTTATTTTAGATCTTAAATATACTTGTCTCTCCAATTGCAAAGTACCTTAAAGTGGCCACTGGTTTGTTAAATTTGAGTTAGAGAGCTCAAAAAAAATCCAAATATGAAGAAGACCTAGACCTTTGTTGTTGGCCATGCAGTGAGCCAGAGTTCCATTACGAAAATCAGCTGCTTTCTTGGATTCTGTACACCCCATACTGAGACAGTCCTAAGTGCTAGGATTCACCAAACTCAAATATTGGCATTCGCACTACCATCAGGACAGTAGTTCCAAAGTTGACAACTCAAAACATAAATTGAAAAATAAATCTCAAAAGAGCTATGATGCAGGGTACGGTGCTCAGATTCTGAAAGGTTTTTTGTTTTGTTTTGTTTTTTAAATGTGAACGACCCCAAAAGAAAAAGCCAAGATGAAGGAGCCCAATCAGCTCAGCTGGTACCAAAGCTTGAAACCAGCAATTGATCTTGGGATTGCAGAGGCTACCTAGGGAATCCCATGTCTCTGACACCAGAAATGTAAAAGATTTTCTAAGAATGGAAACAAACTTAAAAACAATACTAGAGATTTATTACTCAATCAATGATTCACAGATTGGGGTATACACTGCCTAAACAGTGTGTTCCAAAAGAAACGTGGTAGCATTGGGCTTTACAGTCACAGGGGAACAAAAAGTGTCTGAGGAGTTTGGGCTGTTTTAGTTGTTTTTTCAGAGGTTGATTAGAATGTCCTTCAAAATCCTTTCTTCTCTGAAATATTAATTTGCTAAAGAAGACAAATGTCACAGGTCTGAAGGGTTTAGTCCGTGCTGGGCGGTTCGCAGAGAACCAAACATCTGCTAGTCTTAAATGATTACTGAGAACATTTGTTTACATCTTGACACGCTCCTCCCAGATGTTTTACATCCTGACCTTTTGTTTCCTTCTGATGGATGTTGGCCCCATTGTTCTTATGTCTGAAATGAGTGTCTCCAGTTTCAAACTTTTCCATTTACACCCATTACATACGCCCTATTTTTCACCATCCTAGTCTCTACATAAACCTTATAGATCATTGATGGTAATGGTAGATCACTGAAAATGTAACCATTTTGTAGTTCCTGTTGCACTTTCTTTGCCAGCTATTGTTCCCTTACTAGAGTACTTCAACACAATTTTGGATATGAAATATGTGGCTACTGAGGTAGTGAATTCATTTTTTCAATATCCATCATGAAGGAGGATCAGAAGTATCTTACACTAACCTAGAATGGTCAACAGTATACATTAATGATTTTGTCCCAGGCCAATGCTAACTCTTCAGTTCTTTCTTTGAAGGAAGCTTGATTTTCTGAACATTTTGCAAAACAGCAAGCTGGTCCCTTATATTGATGCTATGTTAATTAAACCTCATGAATCTCTTGATCCTTTGTGAAGTTCATGTACTCCATAGGATGTCTGATAAACCCTACAAAGATTGTATATTGGGAGTGTTCAATAAATCTTGTGGCAAAAATAATGTTTTTAAAATGTTGGTAGCAAGACCAAGAGCAGCCACAGTTGTATTTGCAGGAGAAAGCAAACATCACCTAGAGATGAGAGATTTTTATTAAGACAGCAATTAGATAGGAATTGGTTTGATTTCAATGGGGAGTGACTGAGAGTGTTCTATGTGTGGTAGCAAGGATGAAACAAGTAAACGGTAATGTAGATGAAATTGTTAGCTGGTCACCAAATCCATTTTCTCTTCTTCCTTAACACGTAACCTCCTTTTTCAGTTAACTGTCACCAGATGATCCATTTAGGAGCAAAAGTAATATACATCAGTTACAGTATTGGCTCATAAGCACTTGACACTCAAGATCCTCAGTGAACTTTCCCAGCCCAGCTTGATCCACATGAGAACAGCAAACATTGAAGAAAATCATGTGTAGAAAATGGTTGAGTGACAAGAAGAAAAGAGTCTGGTACTCAGAATCACCAACTGAAGTAGAACTGCTTTCAATTAGGGACATATGCTTTATACTTTATATGAAGGAGAATTAAATTTCTATTGTGTTAAGCCACTGAGATATTGAGGAATATCTATTAATGCAGCTAATGTTGTTGTAGGAACCCTAGTGGCATAACCAGTTAAGTGTTCAACTGCCAGTTGAAAGGTTGGTGGTTTGAATCCACCCAGCAACTTCGTGGGAGAAAGACCTGGTGATCTGCTCCCATAAAGATTACAGCCAAGAAGACCGTATGATCAGTTCTACTCTCTCACATGGGGTCACTATGAGTTGAAATCAACTCAATGGCACCTAAGAATAACAGCAAATATTATTGTAAGTAGTAAACAATGCAAAGGAAATGCCCAACTGTCTACAGTTGTATTCTGAGTTTGTTTTTCAGTATGAGGTCATGGCATGGATACTTAGGATTAAGAATTTTAGTTGTTATCCTATGTGCAATGAGAAGTATTTTATAAATTCAATTGGAGATGAGTATGTGTATATGGGATGATGGTGTACATTTTATAACTATCAGTCTGGTGTCAGTGTGAAAAATGGATTAGATGAGTATATTCGAAGATGCAGATAATGCAGTTAGGAGGTTAACTAGTGTAGGCAAAAAATGAATGCATCTTGGATTTGGGGGTTAAGGTGGAGATAGTGAGAAATAGTTGCATAGAGAATAGTTGCATTTAAGACATGTTTATCAGATGAAATCTAGAGAATTTGGCTATGGTTGAAACAATAGGACTGAGGGAGAGGTTAGTGTCAAGGATCTCTTCCTGGTTTATGGCTTGCATAACAGCTTGCTTGCTGACACCATTCTCTGAGACCAGGAACACTGTAAGGAAACCACATTTCAGGGTGGGATGGGGAAAATCTTAACTTCAAATTTGGATATGTTAATTATAAAATACCTTTGGAATTTCCGAATGGACAAGTCACATAGGTAGTTGGGTAGTGATACAATTAAGAAAGATAGAAGGAAGAAAAACAAATTTATTCTAAACCCTGTTAAGTGGTGTTTTATAAACATGCCCGTACAGTGAACCCTAAGGACATAAGGTATGTTGTTTTAATTGTTAAAACTCAGTTGTGTCTGGATAATTTGATGATTAGCTCACAATGCCCAGTAGAACAACTTTGATGTCATTCTACTGGGAATCCTTAAGAAGCATTGAGAGAATTTCAAAATTTTTTAAAGAATGAGTTTGAAATGAGAAGAAAGAAATGCTATCTTACTACAGTTTAGGATTTCCAAGGAAAATCAGTGCACAAGTAATACTACCTCATTTATGCACCTTTTGTTACTTTGAGAAAATGAGCAAATTTTCAGTTTACCGACATTTTACAGAAACTGGATAAGAGTGTAGATATTTTCATAATTTTCATTATTATACCTTTGCAATTTGTCTATATGATAAAAAGGTGACTAAGTAAAAAAAAAAAAAACAACAAAAAAAAACCTAGGCTGGCTTTACTTTAATCAGTAATCAAACTATGCATAGACCGAAATAAATTCCTGTCTGAACATACCATTTCAATAAGAATTTTTACTCTGTTGGTAACACGTTTATTGGGATGTTTTTAAATAATGAACTTTGAATAATAGAAAAATGAAGACAGTGGAAAAAATTAAGTAATAATGGTAATAATAATTCAACATTTTCAGAGTTTATTTTTATAATGTGAAAAGTTTCCTTAATTGAGGCAGAATTTATGGAGTTCAAATCTAACTCATTTGCAATTTTTCAGAGTGAGACTAATTTTGCTTTTAAATTTTCAGCTGAGTATAATAAAAAATCTTTAATTTTATGGAATTATGAGAATATGGGCTAAAGTCACTGAAGGCAACTTAACTAGCCTCTTTGTGTCATCTATCAAATAATTTTTGGAAGAAAATTAACAAGACTTCCTCATTCTTGGCTAAATTATACATTCTAGGTCCTAAAATTAGGGATATCAATAATTTGGATATTGGATGTTACAAGGAAAGTTGGGCCAGTTTATTTAGGGTAAAATATCTTAATTTTCTTATTTTCAGTTAATATTGTGTTGTACATACTGGCACTCCCTGTGGCTATATATTTAAAAACAAAAATTTTGAAACATTAATTCTTTACTTATTTTCAGTGAATATAGAATAACGTCTCACAATTCTTCCTTATGTTTTATCATCTATTCTTAGAAAAAGATCCTTTATTCATATTTTTAAATTAAACAAATCCAGTTTTTCTAATATATTCTCTTAATAAAAAATTTTTGTTTCCCAAGTATCGAGAGTCGTGACTATAAAATTATAAAAATGTTTCTTCAACACCATAACAATTTGTATACCTAAATATATTTGTTTTTCTTTTCAATGTAGTCTAGGAGGCTGTATATTCACTAGAAAACTTGTTTTTGTATTTTCTTTTAGAAACTATTCATAAATCATGAAACAAATTCAACCTAATTACTTCACAACATCAAATGTTACATTCAAAACAATGACAAAGCTATAAAGTATGTAGGAATAAATTGAACAAGGAAATTACTACAATAACAACAACAAAAAACCTTCTAAAAGAACCTGTTACTGTTTTAGAATCCCAATCTTATACAATTATAGATAACTTTTGAGTGTTAAAAAAATCCCATCAACTCTCAGTGTCCAAAAGTATGCGCCCATTGGGAATGTTCAAAAGAATATGCTAAATTCCCAGAAGCTTTTTCATGCATTTAACTGATATTTATGCAGAAATGTTACAGAAGGCTAAATCCTAATTTTATATTGGACTTATAAGTGCCAAAGCACCTCCTTCAAAGGGCATTAACAAGATTTAATTGTTCTTGTTTTTCTATCTCACTGTCAACATGTTGAAGACCACCCTTACTTACATCTCTTTACATATAGGTATAGATAGATATGCACACATATAAATAAACTACATAATTGGACATGTTATCAGGAGGGATCGGTCCCCAGAGAAGGACATCATGCTTGATATAGAGAGGGTCAGTGAAAAAGAGGGAGACCCTCAATGAGATGGATTGATACAGTGACTGCAACAATGGGCTCAAGCATAACAATGAGCGTGAGGATGGTGCAGGACTGGGCAGTGTTTTGTTTTGTTGTGCATAGGGTCACTATGAGTCGGAACAGACTCGACAGCATCTAACAACAACAAAAACATAATTTTATATGAAAGGGATAATAATATATATGCTTTCCCTCGCCTCCCCCCCACCCATCACCATGGAACTCTTACTTTAACTTATCCCTCTTCTCCTCTCCTCCACTTCTCCTTTTATATCTATACTTCAGTCCATAAAAACTAGTATTATAGACAGTGTTTATTATCCACATTCTTCTCCATGTAAAACATATTTAAAAATGCAGTACTTATTTTTATAATATTGTGATCATGTTATTTACCCTTCTCTGTATCTTACTTATCATAGATAGCTATACATTGTGGAAATTTTCAATTCAAGTGGTATGGCTCTTTTTTCCAGGATTGAATTATATTCCATAATATGAATATACTGTGATTTGTTGAACCATTTTACTGTTGATGTGACTTATATAAAATTGTTTTTCAAAATGACCGTTGCAATTGATATTTCCATGAGCAGTACATGAAAGTACAACTTTTCTCACCTCAGAGGTATTTTTACTCATTCTAATTTCTGGCAACCTGATACATGAGAATGGAGGTGTGTGTGGATGTGCGAACAGGTATTTGGCGTATAGAAAACTGAGCATCTTTTCATGTATTTATTGGCCATTTTGATTTATTCATCTGTAAACATGTCTATTCATATTTGCTACTCTTTTTTCTTATCTATTTTTAACAGTCATTTTTATATTATATTTGTTAGCCCAGAGTGTTCATATACATGGTACAATATATTTCCTAACCTATTATATGTCCTTTGACTCTGTTTAGGTACTCTTTGTCTATGCATTAAAATTAAACTGTACCTATGTTCTTATATTGAATTTCTTCTCCTGGCTAAAGGTTTCGCTAACTCCTATGTTATCCTACTACCTCCTAAATATCTTAGAAAATATCCATGGTGCAAGGTGGGGGACCAACTTGATTTATTTTTGAGACAGATAGCCAGCATTATTCATTAAATCAATCACCCTTTTGCTATTGGATTGAGATATCATATTTGTTTTATACAACATATACAGTTTTATACAACTATAACCAGTTTCTGAGCTCTCTCTTCTATTGCACTGATCTTCTTTTCTGCTCTCATGTGAATATCTTAATGTTTTCCTTACTATGATTTCCCTCCCCCACAAAAAATTCAAACCCGTTGCCATCGAGTTGATTCCAACTCATAGTGACCCTATAGGACAGAATAAAATTGCTCCTAGGGTTTCCAAGGAGCAGCTGGTGGATTCAAACTGCCGAACTTTTGGTTAGCAGTCGTAACTCCTAACCACTGCACTACCAGGGCTTCTTTACATTATAGTTCAATATCACTTAAGGAACTCTTGGCTATTGTTACTATTTACATTTTTCTTGGTCTTTTCAAACTTTTTTTTTATGTGAATTTGAAGATAAGGGCATTTGTTCTAAAATACTCTATTAAATTGAAAATTACTTGCATTAAATTTATGTGTCACCAAAGGTGAATTAGCATTTAAAAACTTTTTATTATGGAGAATTTTGCCTATATGTAGAAGTAGACAAATGAAATAAAAATTAAGAACTAATTAATTAAATGAGAAATATCTTAGAAATATGTTAGTCACAAAAAAGCCATCATTTTTTTATGATTATTTTGTGACTGTTTTCCTCACTTATTCTTTCAATTCAGTGATTGGACTGGGTGGATATGGCAGAAGAAAACAAGACTCTGGTGGCAGAGTTTGTGCTCACGGGACTTACAAATCATCCAGAGATGCAGGTCCCCCTGTTCCTGGTGTTCTTGGTGATCTACCTCACTACCATGGTAGGAAACCTTGGACTGGTTGCTCTCATCTGGAAGGACCCTCATCTTCACACGCCCTTGTACTTATTCCTCGGCAATTTAGCCTTTGCAGATTCTAGCACTTCATCCTCTGTAACTCCTAAGATGCTTATGAATTTTTTATTCAAGAATCATGGGATAGCCATTTTTGACTGTATGGCCCAATTTTGTTTTCTTGCTTCCAGTGCAACCACAGAATGTTTCCTCCTGGTAGTGATGGCCTATGACCACTATGTCGCCATATGCAACCCCTTGCTTTATCCGGTGGTGATGTCCAATAGCCTCTGTACTCAACTGATAGGTGTTTCATATGTTACTGGTTTTCTGCATTCCATAATTCATGTGACTTTGTTATTTAGATTAACTTTCTGCAGATCCAATATAATACAATATTTCTATTGTGAAATTTTACAACTGTTCAAAATTTCTTGCACTGATCCTACAGTTAACATAATCCTGGTTTTAATTTTTTCAGCCTTTATACAATTCTTTACTTTTATGGCCATCATAGTCTCTTATACCTGTGTCCTCTTTGCCATTCTGAAAAAGAAGTCTGAAAAGGGCAGAAGCAAAACCTTTTCCACGTGCAGTGCCCATCTGCTCTCTGTCTCTGTTCTACGGCACTCTCTTCTTCATGTATGTGCGTCCTGGGTCTGGTCCAGCTGTAAATCAGGACAAGATGTATTCTTTATTTTACACAATAGTAATTCACCTTCTAAATCCTTTTATTTACAGCCTGAGAAACAAAGAGGTTGCAGTTGACTTGAGAAGAATAATGAAGAAATAAATTGTCAGTTTTCAAACTTTTTTCAGAGCATTGGAAAAATGCTCTGCCTTTTCAACAGATCTCTGCGTGAAGGAGCTCAGCTTCTTACACTGTTTACTTGCTTATGGATCCAGTTTAAGTTCAGTAGCATCACCTGTAACTAAATTTGAAATATTTTTCTCCGTTTTTTATTTGAGCATTTAGCTTTCGCAAATTAGATATTTACCAGGGAATTCCAAAATTACAGGTAGTAATTGACAATTTTACTAGGAAATGACTCTAACTGAGGCTGGCATATAAGGTGTGTCACTTAGCTCATGACTGAGCCTAGCTCACCACTCTGGACTTACATGTTGATAAGATTTGATCATTCTCTGCTAGTCACAGATGTTGTTAATTGCTGTCAACTTGCTCCCGACTCTTTGCAACCCCATATAAATCCATAAAAAGGAAACTCTGTTTCTTTTCAAAACATATTCCTGAGAATAAATGTACTATTTATGATAAAAGTTGAGGAAAAAGTAAAAAGATTTTTAAAAATGTGTGAATCTTGGGAAGAAAAATGGAAACTGGCATGATTTAAAGAGTGGAGCATCAAAATCAACCACAGCTCATATTTGTAGCTACACATGCTAATTTTGTCAGGAATATTGCATGTAGTATGATATTCCAGAATTAATAAATTTAGGAATGTCTCAGGATATATTTGCATGTAATAAAGAGCACTTTCCTAGACTGGCCGTATGATTGCATTATTGTTCCTATCACTTTAGTAGGATCTGAAAAGGCAGAAAAAAAAGGAGCCTAGATTAGAGACAATAAACTAGTGTAGTAAATAAAAATAGGGGTGAAAAATAGTATCAAAAATTATCAATTAATGATTTACTTCTGCTGTGTGATTAATTACTTTTGTGTGTGGCCTTTTTAGCCATGGGCTTGTAACTCCCACCCAGGTGATTGTGTGATAGGGTGGTTGTGGCCTATTGAGAGGGGATTGGTCAGTTTTGCCCTAAAAGAGAGCCAATTCCAAAGCACAGGGAGGAGCTCACCACCACCAAGGAAGGAGAGACCAGCAGCAGAGACCCAATAGCAGAAGGTGAGGTGGGTTTCCCCTCCCACAGAGAGAGAAAGCTGAGTGCCTTTGGGCAGAGACTGAGGGCCAGGGAGAGAAGTGTCTGTGAGCACAGTGGGGAGAGGCTATCCTGATGGAAGAATGGTATCCTGAGTGTTCTTGAGTCTGAATTGTAACTGTTGCTTCCCTATTAAACCCCATAATCATGAGTGTGGTCTGTGAATTCTGTGTGGCCATTGCAGTAAATTATCAAACAGAGTAGAGTGCTGTGGGAGGGACAACTGGTGTCAGAATTGGTAGAGATGGCTGAGAGAGCAGGCTTGGGCTTGTCGGGCCTCCACCTCATGGGAGGCAGCCTTATGCTGTTGATTTTGGTTATCCATCCCCCTTGTGGGGTTGGAGGAGGTTAGACACTGCCTCCATGCTGTTTCTACAACTTCCAATTCTGGAATATGACCAGATATATATTCCTATTTATTTTAGAATTAGTACACAAATATAGCTTATTTAACTCATATTTTAGTAAAACTCAATTATATTTCTTTAGAAATCTGCTTTTTTCAGCACATTCACTTAAAAATAATTATACAAAGTGAGAATTAAGTGTAATTGCTGAAGAATAAAAATATGCCTATTAATCCAGCATTTTAAAGACACACTAGCTTTTGCCATGTCAATAGCTCCAACAAACGAACTAAAATTATTTGTCTAAAGAGTTAAGCATATGAAAATTACCTTTTATCATTTAAATTTTTTTATCATATGATTATAGAAACAAGTCAATTTGTATGGGTCTTTTATTCCAATAGGTCTTTGTTAACAAAATTTCTTTAAAAAGTCTCACATGATTATGTTTATTTTCTTACAATTTTCAATAATTTCATAGACTTTGTGACTAATTTTACAAACACTATGAATTTTTTTACATTTTATTTTCTTTCTGAGTAGCATTCTTTACTTATAATCTACTAACGGTATTTAAAAAATAATCCCTTATATAGTTATTATTTTTATGAGTGTAAATAAATTTATTCCTTCATGTACATAACACATGTTTTATTTGGAGTACCTGTGAAACAACCGTGTGTTAGTATTTTTACATTTTTTATTATCTTTATAATTGCACAAGTAATACATGATTTTAATGCGCTTATTTTAAATAAAAGATTTTGTATTATATTACCTCAGAAAAAAAAAGGTTAACAGTTAAACTATAGTCTTTTCCTCCAGTTTAAGAAATTCCTGAGGAATTGACACCTAGAAAATCTTGTGATGCCAACTCAAGAAGTGCATCAATTCATGATAAATTAAATTCTTGCCGAGGTTCATGTGGAATGGTTGCAGATTCGAAATGTCCCTAAGTATGTTGTACCAGTTGTCAAGACTGATTATTGTACAGCCAGTATTTTATGGAATGCAGCTGCACTAAGAAATGGAAGCTAGGTAAACCCCCCCCAGGTGCTAGATGACAACAAGGTACTTAATCTGAGAGACATTGACCAGGCAGCTTTCCTGTGCTGATGTGATCTGCACTTATATTGCTTTGCATTTCATGATTGGGACTTTGGAAGCTGTATCTGGGTGTTCAAGACCTCAATAACGCCTTGGTATTCTTTCTTAAAGCTAAATAAATTTGGGTCTGGGTAAATCTATTGTGTCATGTGAGTTTGATTGACATTCTATGCTTGAAACCTATCACTGTTGTCTGATGATTAAGTGACCCACATTTGATTGCTTTTCAGACCCTTGGCACAATATGCAAAGATGCTTTATGGTACAAAGAAGGGTAGATAGGGAGAATCTTTTGACACATTGGTGCTGGGATGGCTACTAACTCATTCTTGGTTTGAAGTTGTAGAAGTTTTTTGAGGCAAATTACTGAGGACAATTTAGATGGTATATCTTCAAAACTCTGGGATTTTGCAAGATGGATTAATAAAGGCAAATGGCAAAAATGGCTAGAAATATTTCTTGATTGTTGTTAATAACATTAGCAAAACTGAAACCCTATGAGAAGAGCATAGCAAAAAAAAAAAAAAGAAAAAAAGAAAAAACCACGTTGCCTTCAAGTTGATTCCAACTCATAGCGACCATATAGTACAGAGTAGAACTGCCTCATGGGGTTACTAAGGCTGTAATTTTTACAGAAGCAAACTGCCATATCTTTCTCCCACAGAGTGGCTGATGGTTTCAAAGTGCCAACCTTTTGGGTAGCAGCTGAGTGTTTATCCGCTGTGCCACCAGGGCATAGAAGTATTAAATAGGCCGATTCAGGAGAGACGAGATAAGTAAAATAGAAGATGAGTCAAGAGAACTTGCTGGGAACCTAGGCAGATATTATGTTTACCTGATCAACCAGAAGTCAACATACTCACTGTCCAAGAGGTGGGAAGATAAAACTAGGTGTCCATAGAAATGACTGGGTACCATTTAATAATTTGGGCACCTTGCCAACAAATAATAGCAGAAAACTGATCAGTTCTTGTTAGCCTAGATACTGACTACATGACCAAAGGAGTAATATTTTAATGATAGATACATCTCAGTGGAGGGACAACCATGAATATTGATATACATTTCTAATTCCAGATAATGATCCACCTCTTTTACAGTAGTTAAGGCATAAATCTGACAAGCTTACCCTGAAAAAGTTACCTGCCCAATTCTTTCATCTAATGGTATATGAAAGAAAGATCCCTGCAGAGATAGTTGAAATGTACATGCAGGTACCTTACATTGAATATGTGGTTGTTGTTGTGTGCTGACAAGTCAATTCTGACTCATAGCGACCCTATAGCACAGAGTAGAACTGTCCCATAGGGTTTCCAAGGAGCAGCTGGTGAATTTGAACTGCTGACCTTTTGGTTAGCAGCTAAGCTCTTAACCACTACGCCACAAGTGCTCCTACATTGGATTTAGAGATACTGTAAAGTCACTCCTAATAAAATGCCCCTAACACAAACTATGGAGTCCCTGGGAGGTGCAAAGTTTAACATGCTTTGCTGCTAACCTAAAGTTTAGGGGTTTGAGTCTACCCATAGGCACCTTGGAAGACAGGCCTAGTGATCTACTTTTGAAAAGTCAGCCATTGAAAACACTATGGAGCATAGTTCTACTCTGACATGCTGGGAACACCATGAGTTAGAATTGACTCCATGGCAACTGTTTTTTTTTTTTAGCACGAACTGTGATAAATACTATTATAAGGAAAGTTTATCATGCTTGGTACCCACACATGGTCTACCATCTCATCTAAGAAATCTCTGCCCACCCCAAGGTCACAACGTTTTTCTCAGGTTTCCCCTCAACACCCTAGAAGTTTTAGACATTTTAGTTTAAACATTTAACTCTGGGAGGCATTTCAATTTAATTTTTGTGTATGGGGTGAGTTAAGAATAGAGATTCATTTTTTTCCCATATGCATATCCAGTTTTTGCAGTGATATTTGTTAAAAGGTTGAAAAGACTATCTTTCCCCACATTGAATTTTATTGGCACCCTTTGAAAAAATAAATTGGCCACGTATAAGTATGCATCTTTTTCTAGATTCTCTGTTCTGATCCATTGACCAATAAGTCTATTCATAAGTCAATATCACACTATATTGGTTATTTTATCTGTATCCTAAGTCTTAAAACCAGACTAAGTCATCCAAACTTGTTTTGCTCTTACAAATAGCTTTTTATTAATATATCTATCTGTGTCTATAGGGAAATCTATATTAAGATTATATACGGAAATAAATACATATATACTCTAAAATTTCTGCAAAAATTGAATTTAATTGGATTACATTGACTCTATAGATCAATTTGGGATGAAGCTATATCTTTAACAATATTGAGTTTTCCAATGTATAAACATGATATATATCTCCAGTTATAATTAAGTCTTTAATTCCTTTCAGTAATTCCTACAGGCAAGAAATAAGCCAGAGGAGCTACACCTGTTGTCCTCCAAGAAAAGAATGGGACCACCCCCGGAGCAGCTTGGAGATCAACTGAACTGTTAAAAGGGACATGGAAAGAAGGGCTTTCTTGGTTTCAAAGGGTGGGGCCATGGTCTCCTAGGTCTCAAAGGTGGCGCCACAGCCTCCTAGGTTTCAGAGAGTCAGATATTGCCAAACTTAATTCCAAGGAATAGGGTCACTGCCCAAAGCTGAGTGGGTGGGGCTTCCATTACCAAGGGACAGCAGAACAGGGACCGCCAAGGCCCAGGGGGTGGTGTTGCCACTCAGATGGACTAGAAGAATGGTGTTACCCAAAGCTAAGGGAACAGAGTTGCCATTCTATTGGACCTGGAAAGTAGAGCTGAAGCCCAGGACTGAAGGGCCTCCACCCAGAATCCAGAGGGCATGGCCAACACCCAGAGTCTGGAGGGCAGGGCCATTTCCCAGATGGTCTCACAGAACAGAGGATTATTTTCAAGCCTTGAGATCTAATGTAAATTTTTCTGATGGGTTTTGGACATGCTTGCTTGTTATACCTTCTTTCCCTCCAATTTCTCCCATTAGTAAGGGAAATGTCTACCTTGTGTTTGTTCCACCATTGTACTTTGGAAAGAGATGACTTTTAGACTAGATTTCACAGGTTCACAGGTAAGGATGACTTTTGCCCCAGGATGGAATACGCCTAAAATCTCACCCATATTTGATTTAGATGCTTCATAAGACGAGATTTTGGACTTGGAGTTGATTTAAGATTTTTGGGATGATGTGATGGTGTGAATGTATTTTGCATATGGCGAGGATATGAATTTTGGGGGGCCAAAGGGTAAAATGTTATGAATTGAACTGTGCCCCCCCCCCCAAAATATGTGTTGCAAATCTTAACCTCTATGCCTGTTGTTATAATCCCATTTGGGAATTATTTTTATGCTATGTTAATGAGGCAGGATAATGTAGTGTGTGTCTTTAATCAATTTATTTTGAGATAGAAAAGAGATTAAATAAGCAATCAGAGGAGAGGCGGGGTAACATAGATGCTAAGACACATGGAGATCTCCACTTACCAGGAAGCAGAAGCTGAAGAGACAAGGTCTTGCTCCAGTGGTGACAGAGAGAGAAAGCCTTTCCCTAGAGCTGGTGCACTGAATTTGGACTTCTAGCCTCCTTAACTATGAGAAAGAAAAGTTTTGTTTGTTAAAGCTATCCACTTGTGGTATTTCTGTTATAGCAGCACTAGATAACTAAGACAGAAACCCTATGGGGTAATTCTACTCTATCCTTTAAGGCTGCTATGAGTCATAATTGCTGGATGGCAGTGGGTATTTTTTTTTTTTTTTGGATAGTTGTGTACAGAGCTTAAAACAAAGCAGCCTCTCACATACCTGGATTTTGCATTCCAGCTACCTAGGACTACTACACTGGCTGCTATAGAGGCTTCACACATTTCTGTGTCCTTAACTTGACTCCCATTTCTCCCTCTGCCCCCGAATGCAAAGCTATTCTTCACTCTTTGTACCTCTCCCAGTACTATTCATTTTAAAGTTTAAGTCTGAATTCTGTTATATTCCAAATCCTCTGAGAGGCCTGATCGTTAGAAGTGATCACTGACCCCTCTGGACTTCTGCGCTGTATCACCTATACCTATTCATTCACCTATCCAGTTATTGAAAACCTGGCAGGGTTCAAGCACTTTGCTCATCACTGATTTTGGAGAGGAGTTTGTAGATTCACTCTAAGGACTTTAAAATCTCAAGAGGAGTGACTTGTAAACAAACAACTGTAATATATGGTTGTTGTTGTTGGGTGCTGTCCAGTTGATTCCAACTCATAGAGACCTTATGGAACACAGTAGAAGTGTTTCATAGGGCTTCATAGCTATAATCTTTACTGACTAAGCAAAGGCGTTTGACTGTGTGTATCATAACAAATTATGGATAACACTGAGAAGAATGAGAATTTCAGAATACTTAATTGTGCTCATGCAGAACCTGTATGTAGACCAAGAGGCAGTTGTTGGAACAGAACAAGGGGATACTGCATGGTTTAAAATCAGAAAAGGTATGATCAGGGTTGTATCATTTCACCATACTTAGTCTGTATGGTGAGCAAATAATTTGAGAGGCTGGACTATATGTAGAAGAACATGGCACGAGGATTGGAGGAAGATTCATTTACAACCTGCAGTATGCAGATGACTCAACTTTGCTTGCTGAAAGTGAGGAGTACTTGAAGCACTCGCTGATGATGATTAAAGACTCAACATAAGACCTCAACATAAAGAAAACAAAAATCCTCACAACTGGACCAATAAGCAACATCATGATAAATGGAGAAAAGACTGAAGTTGTCAAGGATTTCATTTTACTTGGATCCACAATCAAAGCCCATGGAAGTGGCAGATGTATTACATTGGGCAAATCTGCTGCAAAATATTTCTTTAAAGTGTTGAAAATCAAAGATGTCACCATACTAATAAATTATTATAATGAAATGTGCAAAGACCTGGAGATAGAAAACCAAAAGAGAAGAAAACACATGGCATTTCTCAAGCTGAAAGAACTGAAGAAAAAATTCAAGCCTTGAGTTGCAACATTGAAGAATTCTATGGGGAAAATATTAAACAACACAGGAAGCATCAAAAGAAGATGGAAGGAATGCACAGAGTCACTGTACCAAAAAGAATTTGTCAATGTTCAACCACTTCAGGAGGTAGCATATGATCAAGAACCCATGGTAGTGAAGGAAGAAGTCCAAGCTGCACTGAAGGCACTGGCGAAAAATGAGGCTCCAAGAATTGACAGAGTACTGAGATGTTTCAATGAATGGATGCAGAGCTGGAAGTGCTCACTCATCTATGCCAAGAAATTTAAAAGACAGCTACCTGACCAACTGGCTGGAAGAGATCTATATTTGTGCCCATTCCAAAGAAAAGAGATCCAACAGAATGTGGAAATTTATTGAACAATATCATTAATATCACACACAAGTAAAATTTTGCTGAAGAGCATTCAAAAGCGGCTGCAGCAGTATATTGACAGAGAACTTCCAGAAATTCAGGCTGGATTTAGGAGATGGCAAGAAACAAGGGATATCACTGCTGATGTCAGATGGATCATGGCTGAAAGCAGAGAATATTAGAAAGACGCTTACCTGTGTTTTATTGAGTGTGCAAAGGCATTCGACTGTGTGGATCATAACAAATTATGATAACATTGTGAAGAATGGGA
Source organism: Dugong dugon (assembly GCA_030035585.1). Lineage (NCBI taxonomy): Eukaryota > Metazoa > Chordata > Mammalia > Sirenia > Dugongidae > Dugong > Dugong dugon. The sequence continues at coordinate 43,616,753 of CM057473.1, forward strand.
ATTCCAGAACACTTAAAAGTGCTCATGAGGAACCTGTACATAGACCAAGAGGCAGTTGTTTGAACAGCACAAGTGGATACTGCATGGTTTCAAGTCAGGAAAGGTATGCATCACAGTTGTATCCTTTCACCATATGTATTCAATCTGTGTGCTGAGCAAATAATCTAAGCAGATGGACTATATGAAGAAGAATGAGGCACGAGGAATGGAGGAAGAATAATTAACAACGTGCTGTATGCAGATGACACAACCTTGCTTGCTGAAAGTGAAGAGGACTTGAAACACTTATTGATGAAGACCAAAGATCACAACCTCCATATGGATTACACCTCAACATAAAGAAAACAAAAAAATCCTCACAACTGGACCAATAAGCAACATCATGATAAATGGAGAAAAGGTTGAAATTGTCAAGGATTTCATTTTGCTTGAATCCACTATCAACACCCATTGAAGGCGCAGTCAAGAAATCAGACGACGATTGCATTGGGCAAATCTGCTGCAAGAAATCTCCTTAAAGTGTTAAAAAGCAAAGATGTCACTTTGAGGACTAAGGTGCATCTGACCCAAGTCATGGTGTTTTCAATCCCCTCATATACATGTGAAAGCTGGACAATGAATAAGGAAGACCAAAGAAGAATTGATGCCTTTGAATTATGATGTTGGAGGAGGGTACTAAATATACCATGGACTACCAGAAGAATGAACATATCTGCCTTGGGAGAAGTACAGCCAGAGTTCTCCTTGGAAGTGTAGATGGAGAGATTTCATTTCACATACTTTAGACATGTTATCAGAAGGGACCAGTTCCTGGAGAAGGACATCGTGCTTGGTAAGGTAGAGGGTCAGCGAAAAAGAAGACCTTCAGCAAGATGGATTGACACAATGTCTACAAAAAATGAGCTCAACCCACAACAATGATTGTGAGGATGGTGCAAGATGGGGTAGTGTTTCTTTCTGTTATACATAGAGTCGCTATGAGTCGAAACCAACTCAAAAGCACCTAACAACAACAACATTGATAAATCTAGCTATGCTGTTTTTATGTTCCCATGGAGTCGATTCAAGGTCATAAGCCAAGAAATCAGTTGCCTTGAAGTTGATTCTGACCCGTAGTGACCCCATAGGACTGAGTAGAACTGTCCCATAGGGTTTCCAAGGAGCTGCTGGTTGATTAGCATTTAACTGCCTCATTCATTTCTTTGGCTGTAATTTTTATAGGAGCAGATCTCTAGGTCTTTTCTCTAGCAGAGAGGATGGTGCAATTAAACCTCAAAGTTAGCAGCCAAATACATAACTGTTATGCCACCACACCACCAGGGCTCCTTAAATCTGACTGTAGAATCTATTAAATATCAATCAATACAAGTAGTCCTGAATTCCAATGTATTCGTGTTACCACTAACAGCTCTTATGACTGTCCACTTTTTTTTGTTGTTGCGTCTTAATTGTTAGTAACATTTACTATATACAAGGTTGCTGCGAGTAATTTGCTAATGTTAATCATTCTCAAACCAAGCCCTAAAGACAAATAAAGATTAGATTATAAAGATACTGATAATAATAGTGAAAACAAATGAAAAAAATGAGGTATTTGACTTACATCAGAACCAACCTTTGATGGAGTTATCAGAATGGAACCCTGTCATAAGTTGTTGGCTACCTGTATATGATGCTGACAAATTTTCAGAAAATCATTGACAAATTTGTAGAAGTTAAGGCAAAACAATAGAAACTAGTATTATTTCTCACTACTGTAATAAACTGAACTGTGAATGTGTTATTTTTCTTTTTTCAAAAAAAAATTAATGTAGTTAAAAATATTAATCTGTTACTTTTTCATTTTTATTATAAAACATCTTTATTTTATTTTTTACTGGCTGTTGTAGTTTCCTAGTGCTGTCATAACAAAATACCGCAAACTGGGTGACTTCGAAGAACAGGAATTTATTTTTTCACAGTTCTGGAGGCTAGAAGTCCAAATAGGAGTATTTGCCATATTGATTATTTCTGAGGGCTTTGAAACGGGAACTGTTTCATGTCTCCTAATTTCTGGTGACTAGCAGCAATCCTTGGTGTTCCTTTGCCTCCATTGGCACATGACAAGTTGTTTCTGTTTCCATATCTGTTCTCCCCTTTTATAAAACACTATTCAAAAGGGATTAGGTTTAGGACCTACCCTAGTCCACTTCATCTGAAACAACTGATAACAAAAGAAAAACCTGATTTCTAAACAAGGTCACACTCACAGGTAGGAGGTTAGAATTTCAACATAACTTTTTGAGAGACACCATTCAATCCATAACACTGGCAAATATGAAGTCCAGTATAAGAAAATTTTTAGTTAGCATTTGTTCTTTGACCATTACTATTATTTGTTTTATTCCTGAAAATAATTTTATCATATAGGCAAGGTGGTGTTTCTTAAATAGTTATGCCTCTGACCTTGACTACCCTTGAATCAGCAATTCTACTGTTTTTATTGTTAGTTGCTGTTGAGTCCGGTCCAACTCATGGTGACCTCCTAAAACCCAACAGAAATAAGTGAAAGACATATTCATAGCAGCTTTATACACAATAACCAATTACTGGAAACAACCCAAGTGCCCATCAGCAGGGAGAATGGATAAGCTGGTGTTTTCAAGCAATGATCTACTTTACTACATAACAGTAACATGATTGAACTGCTGGTACCCAATGACATGGATGAATCTCAAAAATCCTATGCTGAGTTCCCACTTTGGTGAGTGACATCTAGAGTCTTAAAAGCTAGTGAGTAGCCATCTAAGGTGTATCAGTTGGTCCCAACCCACCTGGAGTAATGGAGAATAGAGAACACCAAAGTATTAGCCCAAGAGACAGAAAGGGCTACATAAACTAGAGACTTCATCAGCCTGAGACCAGAAGAACTAGATGGTGCCTGGCTACCACCAACAACTGCCCTGATAGGGAACACAACAGAGAGTCCCTGATGGAGCAGGAGAAAAGTGAGGTGAAGAACTCAAATTCTGGTAAAAAGACCAGACTTAATGGTTTGATTGAGACTGGAGGGACCCTGGAAGACATGGCCCTCAAACTCTCTGTTAGCTCAAAACTAAAACCATTCCTGAGGCCAACTCTTCAGACAAAGATTAGACCGGACTATGGGACATAAAATTATACTCCTGAAGAGTGTGCTTCTTAGCTCAAGTAGATACATGAGACTAAATCGGCAGCTCCTGTCCAGAGGTGTGATGAGAAGGCAGAGAGGGTCAGGAGCTGGTTGAATGGACATCAGAAATCAGGGATGGAAAGGAGGAGTGTGCTGTCACAGTATAGGGAGGGCAACTAGGGTCACATAACAATGTATATATAAATTTTTGTATGAGAGACTAACTTGAATTGTAAGCTTTCACTTAAAGCACAACAATAAAAAATAAATTAAAAAAATTATGCTGAGTGAAGAAGCCAGACATGAAAGAGTACACACTGTATGATTTTATTTATAGAAACAGGCAAGAAAAAGCTATGATAAAAGCTATATTAACAAATCATTTCCTCTAAAATAACTTGATTTTACTTTTGATAGATACTGTTCTTTCCCGAATATTTTCAGGTCATACTATCTCTTCTTCCAGATACAGTGGAAGAAAGAGCCAAAGTCGGTCTGGTTTCCATTAACCTCAGCTTAGATGAATGGCTACTTAATTCCTCTAACAGAACAGCCTGATTCCACCCACTTGCTTCCTGAGATACGTTCCTTAAAACGTCCCTAGTGACTTACTACCATCCCACATAAATTTTGCTCTCTTCATCCATTCATTTTTCAGTTTATAGTAGTTTATGTTTACGTAAACATCCTCTCCTTCTCCTCGTCTCCTTTTCCTTCAGCTCTTCCTCCTCTTCCTTCCTGTTTAATTTTTTCAATAAAATATTCCATTTCTGTATTTTAGGACTTTGTGGTGATTCAGATGGATATTACTTTATTCTTGTATTAGTCAAGTTGTTTTTCTTAGTCCTCACATTAATGTTAAATGTTTTCAAGGAATACCCAATGGCATGTATATCTTGCAAGATTCTAAAAATTGCCTGGCAATAGTTTATTGTTGAAGCTCTACTGATACCCAGGATTTCAAACCCTCTTCCTCATAATGATTTAGAATATGAGTATCCATTTTTCCAGTAATTGTTGTACTTTTCCCCCCACTTACCATTACTTGTCATTGCTTAGCTTATTAGCATACTCTATAAAAGGGCATAAAATAATTAACTCTGATAAAATTCACCTTCCTTTCCTTTCCCTCTCCCTCCTTCTAAACTTTGAGTACAAGGTTTCATTGAAAGGAATACTCAATACATTGTTGCAGTTATCTATTACTACCTAAGAAAACATCCCAAAACTTAGTGGCTTAAAACAACAATTTATTATTATCTCTCATATTTCTGTAGGTTGATATACCTGAATAGCATGTGGTTGTAGTAAGATGTTGCCTGGGTCTCCAAACATCCAAAGGCACAGCAGAGCTGAATGTCCAAGATGGCTCACTAGCTCACATGACTGATGGTGGAAATCAGCTGATATCGAAGACCTTTACTGGAGCACCTATATGTTGCTTCTCTGTGTAGCTTGATCTGCTCATAGCATGGTATCTTGATTCCAAGTGGAAGCATCAGGAGGCCCAAGTGGAGGATTTAAGACTTCTTAAGACCTAGCCCTGAAAGTCTCAGCAAATGACTTTTGCTGCATTCTATTAGTACATCAAGTCACTAAGGTCAGACCAAATTTAATGGGAGAGAAATTCAACTCTTGCTTTAATGGAGAGGTGGGAATGTCACATTGCTGAAGAGCATGTAAGATGGAAGGTATTGTTGCAACCGTCTTTGAAAAATAACATATGCCATACACATCATTATTATTATTATTGTTGTGCTTTAAGTGAAAGTTTACAATTCAAGTTAGTCTCATACAAAAATTTATACATACATTGTTATGTGGTCCTAGTTGCTCTCCCTATACTGTGACAGCACACACCTCCTTTCCACCCCTGATTTCTGATGTCCATTCAACCAGCTCCTGACCCTCTCTGCCTTCTCATCTTACCTCTGGACAGGAGCTGCCGATTTAGTCTCATGTATCTACTTGAGCTAAGAAGCACACGCTTCAGGAGTATCATTTTATGTCCCATAGTCCAGTCTAATCTTTGTCTGAAGCGTTGGCCTCAGGAATGGTTTCAGTTTTGGGCTAACAGAGAGTCTGGGGGCCATGTCTTTTAAGGTCCCTCCAGTCTCAATCAAACCATTAAGTCTGGTCGTTTTACTAGAATTTGAGTTCTGCACCCCACTTTTCTCCTGCTCCATCAAGGAGTTTCTGTTGCATACACTTTTTTTTTTTTTAAATGAAGCTCTAGTGAATAGGTTTATGACACTTCACCAAGGGTATTACTATTCTTAGTAGATGAATATGAATGAAGCCACAGAGCCTAGCACAGGACATGTCTCATGGTAAGGTACGTCTACTGGTCCCATACCAGCTGGAGTAAAGGAGAATTACAGAGACCAAAAACACAAGGGAACGATTAGTCCAAAGGAATAATGAACCACAGCTACCACAACCTCCACCAGACAGAGTCCAGGACATCTAGATGGTGCCTGATTACCACCACCTACTGCTCTTGCAGGGATCACAATAGAGGGTCTCACAGAGCAGGAGAAAAATACAGAACAAAATTCAAATTCACAAAAAACAACAAAAAAAGACCAGGCTGGCTGTACTGACAGAGACTGGAGAAACCCCAAGAGTATGGCCCCAGGACACCCTTTTAACTAAGTACTGAAGTCACTCCTGAGGTTCACCCTTCAGCCAAACATTAGACAGGTCTATAGGGCCAACAATAACACATGTAAGGGACATGCTTCATAGTTCAATCATGTATACGAGTCTGTGGACACACCAGCCCAAAAGCAAAGATGAGAAGGCAGGAATGGACAGGAAAACTGGGCTAATGGAAACAGAGAAACTGGGGTGGAAAGGGCAGAGTGTTAGCGCATCAGGGGGTTGGCAACCAATGTCACAAAACAATTTGTGTATGAACTGTCTAATGAGAAACTAATTTGCTCTGTAAACTTTCATCTAAACCACACACACACAAATCAGTTTCTTTAATCCTCAACACAACTTTGTGAGGTAGGTACTATTATTATCCCAAATTTACAGATAGAAAACTCAAGCGTAAGTAATGTACACGAAGTCACATGGAGAGTAAATGGTGAGCCTGGAGTTTATTTTCAGTCAGTATGGTTCCAGAGCTGGTGCTTTTAACCACTACACTGCACTGCTTCTGGGTAGTCTAAGTTAAGGGGAGGATAACCAGATGGTAGAGGAAAAAAAAAAACAAAACGTGAATAAAGCCAAGTAAGTGTGTGTATGAGAGGAAAATAGAAAGAGGATGATGTAAAACTGGATTGCTGAAGAGGCTGTCCAAGGAAGCTGGTGATGGGCCAGCCAAATTCCCTCTGCTGTTTGTCATTCAAGAGTATGTCCTGGGGTGAAGGGATTGGAAATAAGTCTGACTGTGCTTCCTGGCTTCCTCTTTTTGTCTTAAAGTTCAGGTCACCCATGCTGGGGTTTCCATAAGATCCTAGGTGCTCTTTGCAGACATGTTCGTTTTTCATGGTTTTATATTTAAATGGAGGATGGTCTGGATTCCACCTCATAGCTACATAGCTCATGAGAATTAGAGCACTCCAGGTACTACTCAGTCCAATTTATAGCTTATCATAAAACTAGGCAATTCTTTGATACATCAGACACTGTTTATAATGAGTAGTACAATTAATGAGTTAATGTTATTATCCAGGTCTTGAATGTCTTCTTCTTCCATCTTTTCATCCAGAAGCTATAGATAAGTGGTTCTCACTGTTGGTTGTCATTCCAGGCCAAACGAATTAGAATCTCTAGCATTGGACCCAGGCTTTGATAGTTTTATAAACTGCAAATGATTCTAAGGTGCAAATAGTGTTGATAACCACTAGAGATAATTATTTTGTGAAACTTGGAAATCCTCTGATGAAAATTAGGTAATTATTATTGAGAACGGATACTTTTCTATATGGAATCTACAATGACTAGTTTGCCCAAATAGGGAAATTATGGATGGGTATATCTAATTTCCTTTCTAATCTTTTGGCTTCATTCCTTCATGTTTTTGGGATGGGGCAAAGGAATTAATCATATGTAAAGTGTACATTTTTGTTTGAGGCAGTGGTTCACAAATCTGGTGGCATGTTGGTATCACCTAGCATACTTTAGAATAAATCTTTAAAAATGAAGATTCTCTGGCACAGTTCTAGATAAGTTGAATCAGATTCTCTGGAGACGTCACCCAGGTATCAGTATATATTTTAACTCCCCAGGTGATGCTAATGTGCAGCCAAGGGAGAAAACTACTGGTTTAAGAGCAGGGTAGAATCTTCAGATGGTTCTTGATTCTTTCCTTAAGATTTTGGAGGTCTGATACAATTGTCTATTTGACAGTTAATACGGACCCAACATTTGTTGCCTTAAAACAAATGCATTCATAAAAAATTGTAGATGATGTAATTTCTTTCAAATTATCAGTAGATAATCAGTTTGAGGAAACTGGCTATGCATTCCCAGGCAGTTGACAAAAAGCTAACTGCAATGCTCTCCTAAAAGCTGTTTCTCACACAGCAGGTTTTTCATCTCTGTTGGGCATTTCTCCATTTTTGTCTATATTAAAGTGTAGTATAGTCAGTCCACTGAGTATCAGCTGAGTTCTTGCAAGGTGTCTACTAGCTACTTCATTTATACACTTGGAGTAAATAACCTGTATGCAGCATTTGGAATCCCTGTGTGATGCAAATTAATGAGCTTGATACTAATTGAAAGGTTGGCACCCAGAAGTGCCTTGGAAGAAAAGTTTGGTGTCTATTTCCAAAAAAACATTAGCCATTGAAAACCCTATAGAGCACAGTTCTACTCTGACATACATGGCGTCACCATGAGTCATAGTTCAACAGTAATCTGGCACAAATAACCCTCATTATCCCAGCATGCATAAAAACCAAATAGGTGATATATCTTTATGTATACAAAAAGGATTACCCTAGAAATCCACTCTCATAAACTGCATTGTGACAGATGCCAATGTGACAATTTCAGAATTATTTTCATTATACAAAGGTAACGTGAGAAACTTCGGGTGCTCCAATATTGTTGATACATCAAGATCGTGTATAAGAATATATTTTTTTAACTTTCCACACACCCCTGGTAAACACTAATAAACATTAGTCTCTATGCATTTGCCTGTTCTAGATACTTTATATAAGTAGGTGTCTTAGTTATCAGTGATGCCATAACAGAAATACCACAATTGGGTGGCTTTAATGCACAGAAATTTATTTTCTCACAATTTAGGAGGATAGAAATCTGAATTCAGGGTGTCAGCTCTAGGGGAAGACTCTCTGTCTTTCTGTCTGCTCTGGGGGAAGGTCCTTGTCTCTTTTCATCTTCTGTTCCTAGGTTCTTTGACGATCACGTGGCGTGTATATTCACCTCTATTTGTGATTTCTTGCTTACTTGCTTAATCTGCTCTTTTATATCTCAAAAGAGACTGATTTAAGACACAGCCTACTGTAAGACTGCCTCATTAACATAACAAAGAAAACCCTTTCCCAAATGGGATTATAACCACAGATATAGGGGTTGGAATTTGCAACATGTATTTTTAGGGGACACGATTCAATCCATAACAGTAGGACTTATTTCATTCAGAATGTTTTCAAAGTTTATCCATGTTGTAGCATGTATCAGAACTTCGTTTCTCTTTATGACTGAATAACATCCCATTGTAGGAATATACCACATTTTGTTTATCCATTCATGTGTCGAGGGACATTTGCATTGTTTCCAGCTTTTGGCTGTTGTGAATATTGCTGAAATGAACGTTTGTGTACAAGTGTTGGTTTGCATTCCTGCTCTCAGTTCTTTTGGGTATATATTTAGTAACGGAATTACTGGGTCATGTGGTAATTATATGTTTAACTTTTTGAGGACTCTTTAAACTGTTTTGCACAGTGGCTGCCCCATTTTACAATCCTACCTACAATGGATGATGATTCCAATTTCTCTACATCCTCTCTAACACTTGTTGTTTTGCATTCTGTTGTATTAATATTTTCTAAGGTAGCATTTTAATTTCCTTAATGACTTTTTCACTATATTTTTGAGGGTTTTTTTTTTGTGTTTGATCTGTGAATTACCATATATCTTAACCTATTAGAATCAGCTTCAAATTTATACCATATTAATTCAAGTGATACATAAAAACATCACTTCTACATTTCCCCTCTTTTTCAATATTATTGTTATACATATTAATATATGTCATACTAAAAACCCAACAATACATTCTTATTACTTTACCATCTGTAGTAATTTCCTTAGCACATTACAGCTTTTCTCCAACCTACCTCCTTTAGGCTTTTGTTGGTAGATATCCATATATTACATATCTATATAAGTCCAACAATACACTATATACATATTATTGTACATTTTCTTTTAAAATCAGTTAAGAAAAGAAAGGAGAAAAACACACATATATACTGTTTTTTTATAATTACATAATTATCTTTATTGGTACTCTTAGATTTTTTCATATGAATTCAAATTACCATCTGGGGTCTTTTGCTTTCAGCCTGAATTACCTTCTTTAGTATTGTAAGGTGGTTTGCTAGCAACAAATTCTCTCAATTTTTGTTTATCTTGGACAGCATTCATGTCTCTCTTTTTAAAAAACATAGCTTTGCTGGATGTGGAATAATTAGTTGACAGGTTTTTGTTTTTTACCTCTTTGAGCAATTGGTTTTTTTATTGTGCTTTAGGTGAAGATTTACAGAGCAAATTAGTTTCTCATTAACAATTAATACACATATTGTTTTATGGCTTTGGTTGCCAACCCTGCTACAGGTCAACACTCTCCCCTTCTCGACTTTGGGTTCCCCATTTCTATTCGTCTAGCTTTCCTGTCCCCTGCTGCATTCCTGTCCTTGCCCCTGGGCTGGTGTGCTTATTTAGTCTCATTATACATGGTTGTGCTACATAATTATTGTTTGTTTTATGGACCTGTCTAATCTTTGGCTGTAGGGTGAACCTCAAGAGTGACTTCAGTACTGAGTTAACAGGGTGTCCAGGCGCCGTACTCTTGGGGTTTCTCCAGTCTCCATCAGAACACTAAGTGTGGTCTTTTTTTGTGAGCTTGAAATTTGTTCTACATTTTTCTCCAGTTCTGTTTGGGACCCTCTATTGTGATCCTTGTCAGAGCAGTCAGTGGTGGTAGCTGGATGTCATTTAGTTGTGCTGGACGCCATCTGGTGGAGGCTGTGGTAGTTGTGTTCTGTTAGCTCTTTGGACTAATCTTTTCCTTGTGTCTTTGGTTTTCTTCATTCTCCCTTTCTCCAGACAGGATGGGACCAGTACACGTATTTTAGATGGCCACTTACAAGCTTTTAAGACCCCAGACACTACTCGCCAAAGTAGGATGTATAACATTTACCTTATAGACTATGTTATGCCAGTTGAGCTAGATGTCCCCCAATACCATGGTCCCCATCCCTTAGCCTATTAACTCGATTCCTATGGGATTTGGGATGTGTCTATGAAGCTTCTTTGACTTTGCCTTGGTCAAGTTGTGCTGGCTTCCCAAGTATTGTGTACTGTCTTACTCTTATGCAAAGTTACCACTTACCTGTTATCTAGTTAGTGTTTTTCCCTCCCCACCACTGCCCTCCCTCATAACCATCACAGATTGTTTCTTTCTGTGTGTAAACCTGTTCATGAGTTTTTATAATAGTGGTCTCATACAGAATTTGTCCTTTGTGATTGACTTATTTCATTCAGCATAATGCCCTCCAGATTCATCCATGTTGTGAGATGTTTTGCAGATTCACTGTTGTTCTTTATCCTTGCGTAGTATTCCATTGTTTGTACGTACCATAGTTTATTTATCATTCATCCATTGATGGGTACTTAGTTGTTTCCATCTTTTTGCTGTTGGGAATAATGCTGCAATGAACATGGGTGTGCATGTGTCTATTCACGTGATGGCTCTTATTTCTCTAGGATATATTCTTAGGAGTGGGATTACTAGACCATGTGGTATTTCTAGTTCTAGTTTTTTAAGGAAACACTATCTCATTTCACAAAATGGTTGTACCATTTTGCATTCCCACCAGCAGTGCATAAGAGTTCCAACCTCCCTGCAGCCTCTCCAACATTTGTTATTTTCTGTTTTTTTGATTCATGCCTGTTATGTTGGGCTTAGATGGTATTTCATTGTAGTTTTGATTTGTATTTCTCTAATGGCTAGTGATCACGAGTTTTCCTCATGTGTCTATTAGGTGCCTGAATGTCTGTTTTGATGAAGTGTCTTCATATCCTTTGCCTATTTTAATTGGATTGTTTGTCTTTTTGTTGTAGAGGTGTTGGATTTTCCTATGGATTTTAGAGATTAGACTTTTTTGAGATATGCCATAGCCCCTAATTTTTTCCCAATTTGTAGGTTCTCTTTTTACTCTTTTGGTGAAGTCTTTTAGTGAGTGTCATGGATTGAATTGTGTCCCCCAAAAAATGTGTGTCTCAGTTTGGCTGGGCCATGATTCCCAGTATTGTGTGGTTGTCCTCCATTTTGTGATTTAATTTTCTCTTAAGGAGGATTAAGGTGGGATTATAACACCCTTACTAAGGTCACATCCCTGATCCAATGTAAAGGGAGTTTCCCTGGGGTGTGGCCTGTGCCACCTTTTATTTTACAAGGGTTATTATAGGAAAGGGAAGCAAGCAGAGAGTTTGGGGCTCATACCACCAAGAATTCAGTGCCAGGAGACGAGCACATACTTTGGACCCAAGGTTCCTGCACACAGAAGCTCCTAGTCCATGGGAAGATTGATGATGATGAAGACCTTCCTCCAGAGTCAACAGAGAGAGAATTTCTAGCCTTCCCCTGGAGCTGACCCCCTGAATTTGGACTTTTAGCCTACTAGACTGTGAGAAAATAAATTTCTCTTTGTTAAAGCCATCCAGTTGTGGTATTTCTGTTATAGCTGCGCTAGATAACTAAGACAATGAGCATTAAGTGTTTAATTCTTAGACGATCCCAGTTATCTAGCTTATCTTCTGGTGTTTGTGTATTGTTAGTTATGGTTTGTATCCTGTTTATGCTGTGTATTAAAGCTTCTAGTGTTGACCCTATTTGTCTTCCATGATCTTTATAGTTTTTGGGTTTATATTTAGGTCTTTGATGCATTTTGAATCAGTTTTTGTATATGGTGTGAGATATGGGTCCTATTTCATTTTTTACAGATGGACATCCAGTTTTGCCAGCACTGTTAAAAAGACTGTCTTTTCCCCATTTGATGGACTTTTGGCCTTTGTCAAAGATCAGATGACCATAGGTGGATGGATTTACATCTGGGTTCTCGATTCTGTTCCATTAGTCAATGTGTCTGTTGTTGTACCAGTACCAGGCTGTTTTGACTACCATAGCTGTATGGTAAATTCTGAGGTCAGGTAGGGTGAGGCCTCCTACTTTGTTCTTCTTCTTCAGTAATGCTTTACTTATCCAGGGCCTCTTCCCTTTCCATATAAAGTTAATGATTAGTTTTTCCATCTCATTAAAGAATACTCTTGGTATTTGGATCAGGATTGCTTCTATTGCTTTGGGTAGAAGTGACATTTCACAATGTTGAGTCTGCCTATCCATGAGCATGGCATATTTTTCCATTTATGTAGGTTTCTTGCAGTAGTTTTTTGTAGTTTTCTTTGTACAGAATCTTTTACATCCCTGGTTACCTAAATATTTTATTTCTTTAGGAGCTGTGATAAATGGTGTTGCGTTCCTGATTTCCTTTTTGTTGTTCTCTTTATTGGTGTATAGAAATCCAACTGATTTTTCTATGTTTATCATGTATTCTGCTATCTGCTGAATCTTTATATTAGTTCCAGTAGTTCTCTCATGGAATCTTTTGGGTTATCTATGTATAGTGTCATATCATCTGTGAATAGGGATATTCACTTTTTCCTTATCAATTTGGGTGCCCTTTATTTCTTTTCTTGCCTTATTTCTCTAGATAGTACTTCCAGCACAATGTTAAATAGGAGTGGTGATAAACGGCATCCTTGTCTTGTTCCTCTTCTCAGGTGGAGTGTTTTCAGCCTCTCTCCATTGAGAATGATGTTGGCTGTTGAGTTTAGGTATAGATGCCCTTTATTATATTGAAGAATTTCCTTTCAATTTTTATTTTATTGAGAATTATTTTCAGGATTGGGTGTTGGACTTTATTGAATTCCTTTTCTGCATCGAATGAAATGATCATGTGATTCTTTTGTTTTATTTATGCAGTGGATTACATTGATTGAATTTCCAATGTGGAACCATCATTGCGTACTTGGTATGAGTCTCTCTTGGTTGTGATGTATTATTTTTTTGATATGCTGCTGAATTTTATTGGCTAGAATTTTGTAAAGTATTTTTGCACCTATATTCATGAGAGATATTGGTGTGTAATTTTCTTTTTTTGTAGTGTCTTTGTCTGGTTTTGTTATCAGGGTTATTCTGGCTTCATAGAATAATTTGGAAGTATTCCTTCCTTTTTTTTGTTCTGAAATAGTTTGAGTAGACCTGGTGTGAGGTATTCTCTGAATGTTTGGTGGAATTCTCCAGTGAATCCATCTGGGCCAGGCCATTTTTTTTGTTTGGAATTTTTTATATTACCTTTTCAATCTCTTCTCTTGTTTTGGGTCTGTTCAGATTTTCCACCTCAGTATGTTTTAGTTTAGGTAGGTAGTGTGTTTCTAGGAATTTGTCCATTTCCTCTAGGTTTTCAAAGTAGCTGGGTACAGTTTTTCATAGTACTCTGTTATGATTCTTTGAATTTCAGTTGGTTCTGTTGTAATGTCCCCCAATTCATCTCTTATTTGGGTTAGTTGCTTTCTTTCCTGTTTTTCTTTTGTCAGTTTTGCCAATGATTTTTCGATTTTGTTGATCCTTTCAAAGAACCAAATTTTGGTTTTGTTGATTCTTTGTATTGTTTTTCTACTCTCTATTTCATTTATTTGTGCTCTGATCTTTATTATTTCCTTCCTTCTGGTGGCTGTGGGCTTCTTTTGCTGTTCTCTTTCTATTTGTTTGAGTTGCATAGTGACCTGTTTTATTTTGTCCCTTTCTTCTTTTTTGATGTGTGCATCTATTGCAATAAATTGACCTCTGATCACTGCTTTTACTGTGTCGCAAAGGTTTTGGTATGATGTGTTTTCATTCTCTTTGATTCTAGGAATTTTTTTATTCCATCATTGATTTTGTCTATTATCCAATGGTTTTTATGCAAGGTGTTATTCAGTTTAAATGTATTTGGTTTTTTTTTTTTTTCTTTGTTCTTGTTGTTAATTTCTACTTTTATGGCATTGTGATCCAAGAAGATGTTTTGTACTATCTCAATGTCTGGATTTTGTTGAGGGTTGCTTTGTGGCCTAAGATGTGGTCTATTCTGGAGAATGTTCTATGTGTGTTGGAAAAGAAAGTATACTCCGCTGATGTTGGGTGGGGTGGTCTATATATGTCTGTGAGATCAAGCTGTTTGATTGTGGACTTTAGATCTTCTGTATATTTGTTGAGTTTCTTTATAGATGTTTTATCCTTTACCAAGAGTGGTGTGTTGAAGTCTCCTACTATTTTTTGGAGCTGTCAGTTTCTCTTTTCAGTGTTAGAGTTTATTTTATGTATTTTGGATCCCTGTCATTGGGTGCATATATATTTATTATGGTTATGTCCTTATGGTGGATTGTCCCTTTAATCATTACCTAATCCTCTTCCTTGTCTTTTATGGTGGATTTTGTCTTAAATTCTAATTTATCTGAGATCAATACTGCACTCCTGTGCTTTTTTAGATGCTGTTTGCTTGATATATATTTTTTCCATTCTTTAATTTTTAATATACTTATATCTTTGTTTCTAAGGTGTGTCTCTTGTAGACTGCATATTGATGGGTCCTGTACTTTTATCCATTCTGTCACTCTGCATCTTTATGGAAGCATTTAAGCCATTTATGTTTACTGTGATTATTGATAAGCATGAGTTTATTGTTGTCATTTTGTAATGCTTTTTTTTGGTGCTGATGCCTTCTTTGTTTCTCTTACTCTCCTGTGCTGAGTTCCTTTTGTTTGTGGGATTTCTCCTCATTTCTTTTGTTTTTCTAGATTTTGTGTTTACTGAGACTTTTTCTTCTTTTTTTGATGAGTAAGTTTGTTAAATTTCTTTGTGGTTGCCTTGAAATTTACCCCTATCTTTCTAAGTTTAAACTAGTCTTTTATTACTTGATGTCTCTTTGACTTCCTCTCCATTTGAAAATCTATACTCACACCATTTAGTCCCTCTTCTATTTTTATGACATTGTTGTCATTTACAGATTGACATCTCTGGTTCCCTGTTGTAAATCTTTTAGTTTGGTTTTATCCTTGAGAGTTCATTACCTACGCTGATATCTGACTGATGCTGTCCTGTGTTGTTGTCTGATGTTGTTTCTTCTTTAACTGAGTGGTGCAGCATGGCTCATTGAGAAGGGGCAGGGGCCACGCACAGGGTAAGGTGGGCAGGAGAAAGGAAAGGAAGGGAGAGAGAGACAAAACAAAACAAACTAAAAACTAAAAAAAAAAAAAAAAAAACCAAATAGACAAAAATATGGCACTGAGGGTACTGGCTCTTGGGGGTGGGGTGGAATTTAGGTGGCGTCGAGTTGGCATCTCTCTTGCCAGGTGTTGTGGCACGGCCAGTCAGGAAGGGACGAAGACAGGGCAGGACCTAGGTGGGAGGGAGAAGGAAAAGGGAGAAAAGGAAAGATAATGAAAAATAAAAAAATATCGTGCTGAGGGAGCTAGCCAATAAAAAACCATGGTACAGACCCAGGGAGGTCGTGTGCCAGTGGTTCTCTACCTGAGTGGTGCGGCACAGCCCACTGAGAAAGAGCAGGAGCAGCCTACAGGGCTAGGTGGCTGGGAGAAAGGAAAGGAAGGAAAGGAGAAAGAGAAGAAACAAAACAAAAGAAAATGGTGCTGCTTGGATCCACAATCAACACCCATGGAAGCAGCAATCAATAAATCAAATGACATATTGCATTGGGCAAATCTGCTGCAAAAGACCTCTTTAAAGTGTTAAAAAGCAAAGAAGTCACTTTGAAGACTAAGGTGTGCCTGACCCAAACCATGGTGTTTTCAATCACCTCATATGCATGTGAAATCTGGACAATGAATAAAAAAGACCAAAGAAGAAATGATGCCTTTGGATTATGGTGAAGAATATTGAATATATCATGGACTGCCAAAAGAACAAAAAATCTGTCTTGGAAGAAGTACAGCCAGAATGCTCCTTAGAAGCAAGGATGTTGAGACTCACATACTTTGGACATGTTATTAGGAGGGATCAATACCTGGAGGACATCCTGCTTGGTAAAGTACAGGGTCAGCAAAAAAGAGGAAGACCTTCAATGAGATGGATTGACACAGTGGGTGCAACAATGGGCTCAAGCATAACAAGGATTGTGAGGATGGCGCTGAACCCGGCAGTGTTTCATTCTGTTGTACATAGGGTTGCTATGAATTGGAACTGACCTGATGACACCTAACAGCAACAACATAGCTACTTTAAATAAACTTAAAGAACTCAGAACTTTTCTAATTATATTGTTGGAAAGTTATTTTAACTACTTTATTTTTCAATATCCTTCAATAAATTCAGTTCAAATATGTCACTTTTCAAAATTACTTCTAAACTTCATTGTTGTCTTTCTGTCTATGATTAGAGAGCCTTAAGCTTGCAAGTCTATGTTAGAAGGAGGATATGATGTAAAAATTGGGAGAAAAATAGTATGGACCTGTTGGAAGCAAATTCTTTCAGTTTTTTTCTGTTTGGTAATGTCCTCATTTCACCATCATTGTTGAAGGATAGTTTCATTGGATATTAAATTAGAAATTGTCAACTTTTTTTTCCCAGCAGTTTAAAGATGCCGTTCACTTGTTTTCTAGGTTTCATTATTTCTTATACAAAATTGGTCAGATATTTCTGTTTCCTTTTACGTAACGTAGTCCCTACAACCTCAAAGAACCAGATGTGTACATAACTGATTTTTCTCTAATGTTTTTCTGTGTTCAATTTCAATGATTTCTTCTCAGATTTATTATTTCTTTCCTTCTACTTGCTTTAAATTAATTTTGCTCTTCCTTTTCTGGGTTCTTCAGGTGAGAACTTAGATTATTTGAGACTTTCTCACTTTTCTGATTTATGCATTTGTTCCTATAAATTTCCCTCTTGGCACTGCCTTAGCTGTGTCCAACAAATTGTGCTAAGCTATATTTTATTTTCATTCAGTTCAATAGTTTTTTTTCTAATTTCTCTAGGGACTTATCTGTTGACTCACGTATTACTTAAAGTATGCTGTTTAGTTTCCTAGCGTTTGGAGATTTTCCTGTTACTGATTTCTAGTTTGAGTGCATTGTGGTTGGAGAATATGATTTAATTTTTTTTTTAATTTGTTGAAGTTTGTTTTATGGTAAAATGTGATCTGTGTTGGTATCTGTCTGAAGGTACTTGAAAAGAATGTGTATTTTCATCTTGTTGAGCGGCATGTTCTATAAATTTTTATTTGAACCTGTTGGTTGATATTTCTCTCTTTTCTTGTTATCTCTGGAAAATGGACTCCTTTTTCTTTCAAGTGCTGTAGAACAATCTCTCTGGGCAAACAAACAGTGATCACTAAATATCTATCACAGAAAAATTTCAAAGTTTCCAAAATCCTATTATATTATGATCATTTTGTATCTTGATTGACGGCCACCTTCACTTCTTTATTATATCACCATATCCACCTCTATCTCCAAAATATACATATTTATTCTCCACGTCCCCTCTTCCCCTTTATCTTAAGAACATTTCTGAGGCTGTCCAGATGCTGTTAATAATTCTATCTAATGGTCTCTTCTAGACTCTTTTTACCTGGAAGGATAGGCAAAGACCTGAGGAAGGAAAGGACATTACAGGTGGATGGAACAAATTGAGCAAAGATAAGGAGGTGGTACAACTAGGCTGGGTTTGGGGTAAATTAAGCAATCTGGTGTGGTGAGAATTCCTTAAACAAATATTTATTGAGAAACTACTTTGCATCAGGCACTGTTCTAAGTGCTGGGGATACAGAGGCAAACAAGACTGGGGAGACTCCTGCTCTTTGGTGCTTACTTGATAGCCAAGGACAAACAAAGAAGCATTTTGTTATTTCATTTTATTCCACAGCACTCCAAGTCAGAAGATGATAAGTTCTGGAGGCTGATATGAGCATAAAAGCAATAAATCCTTCCCTGTGATGAGAGAATAAAAACGATATTCTTATTTTGGAAAAGTTTATCTTCAACCATCTTCACATCCATTCTCCCAGTGATATTCCTGAAGCATGAACTCAATTTGAGCCAAGCCAGGGAGAAAAGGAAACTTTGCTTAGTTGTCCCACATTCTGGACTACCATGAGTCTTCCAATATTCCCTAAAATCTTTCCACTAAGATGCGGTGCATATGACAGCAGCAGAACATCACCTGGGAGCTTGTTAGAAATGCAGACTCTCAGACCCTACCCTAGACACACTCAGAATACGCATCTCATCAACATCTCCAGATGATTCATATACATATTAAAGTTTGAGAAGTACTTCTAAGAGGACCAGCTAGGTTCACACCAAAACCACTTTAGAAATTTATTCTAAGATCATAGACTATTACAAATACAAGAAACTTTGAAGAGCATATAACTGACTGTTTCTCAAAGTAGTGACTCATTTGCTCTTGATAACCCGTACTCCCTTATTTGGCTTCAGTTCTGACCAATGGATGCTTAGACTTTCAGGTATATTCTGTAACTGCTAGTATTTTTATCAAAACATCCCTTTGTTATTTTGACAACTGATCTCAACTCTGTGATAAAACTAATGTCATTCTTTATCAGATTAAATCTACATTTTCACCCCCAAACAAAAAGAAGGAAATTAACCATACATTCTGATATTTGGTAAGTCTGTACCCCCAGTGACGTCTGAAAACTTTAAGTGGTTAGCATTGTTATTTGTTTTTTGGTTTGGTATCATTGTTATACCCGGGTGTGCCTTGGATGATCTAAGCATTAGCACCAAATACCTAAAAGATTTAACTAACTTCATCCTATAGGGAGTTTTTCGGGTTATTAAAAGAATTTTGCAATTGTTATTGCTCATAGTTATGAAAACAATGAGAAATAAAGAGTGTCTTCGAAAATCAATGCAAAAGGAATCACTGCCTCCATTTCAGCACCTACTGAATTTTTTCAATGAGAATTTTCAACCACTGTGTTGCTAAAACGTTTAAAAGGAAGCGATGAGATTGAGGTTTGATTTTTAAAAAAATTTTTAAATTTATTACTTTGCCATTGATAAAATGTGGTCTTTGATTTACTGCAACTTTCGTTTCTGACTGTAAGATGACAAACGTCCTGAGTAAAAGTAAACAATTTGCGCAGCATTTCAAAAGCTTTCTCTACAACATATAAAGCATTTTTATATTATTGATTATAGGATAAATATACTATATTGTTGTGTGATGTCCAGTCAATTTCGACTCATAGAGACCCTATATGAAAGAGTAGAACTTCTCCATAGGATTCCCCCAACTGTAATCTTTACGAGAGCAGACCACCAGGGCTTTTCTTCAGCAGAACAGCTGGTGGGTTTGAACCACTGACCACTAGGGATCCTTGTCTACTATCCACCACATCTGTTGCCGTTGAGTTGACTCCGACTTGTAGTGACCCCATAGGAAAGAGTAGAACTGCCCCATAAGGTTTCCAAGACAGTAATATTTATGTAAGCAGATTGCCCCATGCATCTTTCTCCCATGACTATACTATATAATATCATAAAATATATAATTTTGAGCATGTCTGTATTATTGACTAGACTTTTAATTTTTATCCAGACATTGAAATTACAAAGAGTGGAAACTTTATTGAGATTTTAAACTATAAACATTAATTACCAGAAGTAAAAACCCATGTGTAAATTAAAACAATATTGGAAAGAATTGTGGGCTTGCTTATAGACTATTTGAGCTAAAAGAAAGATCACATACAATCCAGTCCATCATTTTAAAAATGAAAAAAAAACCCCACAAAATTTGTGAATTGAAGTAGATTTCCAAAGTTGCATTAAAATTATGTGGCAGAGTAGGGATTCATTGTTTCAGAGATTGATATTTTATACATTTTTATTTAGCAAGCCATTAAGAGCTAAGTCCTTCAGGCTCTTTTTCTATAATATCTACCTATATTTATTTTTTAGAAAAGGAAAAAATGTGATCTTAAAGCTAAATCCTAGCTGAAATGTGTAACTTCTTAATTTCTAAGAAACATAGAAATATGGAGTGTTTAAAGGCAATTTGCTCATCCTTTCATTTAACTAATATTTATTTAGTACTTACTATGTGCCAGATTCTCTACTAGTTCTGGGACATAATGGCCAGAAAGATAGATATTGTCTAAAATATAGACCATATGCTGATAGTTTATATCTTGATTCCCAGCACTAGTTCTACCTGATTACATCTGGATAGTTCACAGTATTTGGGGTAGAGGAGTTGACCTCCTCAAGAGCACATCAAAAATTAGTCTTAACATATATCTCATGGGAAAAGATAAAAAGAATTATGTTAACAATCACTAATTTGGGATTGTCTGTTTATTCATTGCTTATTCATTTATTTATTCATCCACTCAACAGTATGTCCAGGCACGGTAATTATCACCCAGACCCTGACCTCAGGAAGCTCTCCTGTGGAGATAATAATGCTAACTACTAGTCTAAACTAACGTAAAATACCCAATAAGTACACACCAATTAACAACAATTACAACAAGCATCTTAAATAACATTCTTGGGATGTTTCCACAATCTGTGTTTAACAGAAAAATTACAGATATTCTTTTTTGTGTGAGTGTGTCCCACTTTATTATATCTTTTATCACGGGTTGCTATGAGTTGAAGTAGACTCAATGGCAATGGGTTTAGTTTATTTGGTTTTTATCAGGTACTTGAGTCACTCTAGCTCAATTTCTTTGATCTATTCTCAGTGATGTGGAGGATTTTGGCTTATTCCCCAGAAAACAGCATTCATTCTTAAAAAAACACACATAAAATAGTCTTTTAGGTCAATTATCTCAGTTTTTCTAACAGAGCATCCTAGATCATAGTTTTACCCTGTTTACTTGCTTTTGTCTATATTTGATTTCCATTAGGTGCTCCCTTCTCCAAATTTTCCATAATTTTTGTTCTTCTGAAAATCCCAAATAAGCACAATAAGCTTGGTTCTGGAAAGCAGACAGCATGACAGAATGCAATCTCAGATAAGTCAATACAGATTCAAATGCAGTAATGCAATGTATTTTGTAAAACAGTTTGGAAGAAGCAAAACTATAACTTTTAAATTCCCTTTTGACTGATTCTATTATATATAGATACACTGAAGGATTCTATGGGGAAAATATTAAAAGATGCAGAAGCATCAAAAGAAGATGGAAAGAATAGACAGAGTCACTATACCAAAAAGAATCAGTGGACATTCAACCATTTCAGGAGGAAGCATATGATCAGGAACTGATGGTACTGAAGGAAGAGGTCCAAGCTGCAATGAAGGCATTGGTGAAAAGCAAGCCTCCAGGAATTGACAGAATATCAACTGAGATGTTTCAATAAATGGATGCAGCACTGGAAGTGCTCACTCATCTATGCAAAGAAATTTGAAAGACAGCTACCTGGTTAACCGACGGGAAGAGATCCATATTTATGCTTATTCCAAAGAAAAGTGATCCAACTTAATGCAAAAATTATCAAACAATATCATTAGTATTACATGAGAGTAAAATTTTGCTGAAGACCACTGAAAAACAGCTGCAGCAGTACGACAGGGAATTGCCAGAAATTCAAGCCAGAAGAGGATGTGGAACCAGGGATATCATTGCTGATGTCAGATGGATCATGACTGAAAGCAGAGAATACCAGAAAGATGTTTACTTGTGTTTCATTGACTATGCAAAGGCATTTGACTGTGTGGATTACGACAAATTATGGACAACATTGTGAAGAATGGGAATTGCTGAACACTTCATTGTGCTCATGAGGAACCTGTACTTAGATCAAGAGGTAGTTGTTCCAACAGAACAAGGGGATACTGTGTGGTTTAAAGTCAGGAAAGGTGTGTGTCAGGGTTGTATCCTTTCACCATACTTATTCAATCTGTATGCTGAGCAAATAATCCAAGAAGCTGGACTATATGAAGAAGAACGGGACATCAGGATTGGAGGAAGTCTCATCAACAACCTGCTTTATGCAGATGAAACAACCTTTTGCTGAAAATGAAGAGGACTCGAAGAACTTACTGATGAATATCAAAGACCACAGCCTTCAGTATGGAATACCCCTCAATATAAAGGAAACAAAACTCCTCACAGCTGGACCAATAAGCAACATCATGAAAAACAGAAAAGATTGAAGTTGTCAAGGATTTCATTTTACTTGGATCTCCAATCAACACCCATGGGAGCAGCAGTCAAGAAATCAAATGATGCATGGCATTGGGCAAATCTGCTGCAAAGGACCTCTTTAAAGTGTTAAAAAGCAAAGATGTCACTTTAAGGACTAAGGTGTGCTTGACCCAAGCCATGGTGTTTTCAATCACCTCATATGCATGCTAAAGCTGGAGGATGAATAAAGAAGACAGAAGAAGAATTGATGCCTTTGAATTGTGGTGTTGGTGAAGAATATTGAATATACCATGGACTGCCAAAAGAATAAACAAATCTGTCTTGGAAAAGGCACACCAGAATACTCCTTGGAAGCGAAGATGGAGAGACTACTTGTCACATACTTTTGACATGTTATCAGGAGGGATCAATCCCTGGAGAAGGACATTATGCTTGGTAAAGTAGAGCGTCAGAGAAAAAGAGGAAGACCCTCAATGAGATAGACTGACACAGCTTAACTGCAACCATGGACTCAAGCATAACAATGATTGTGAGGATGGCGCAGGACCGGGCAGTGTTTTGTTCTGTTGTACGTAGGGTTTCTATGAGTTGGAAATGACCCTACAGCACCTAACAACAACAACATTATATATTAATAGTGCCTCTCTTAATTGGTTAGACCCAGTGCTACTTCTTCAGGGCAAGGCTTTGTGTATGCAAATTTTGGAAACAGGCTTTATATTGCTGACCTAGATACTTTATCCTGGTTTCTACAGGTTGTATTCTTGCTGTTACTTCCAGGAGCTTATAACGTTTGATGATTTATTTTCCATTTGAGTTTTACTGTTCCTGTTAGATGCTTTTCTGTAATCCAGTAAATAACCAATCATTCTAATTCATAGTGATTATTTGTTGGTCTTTCCTTGTGTGCAACTACGCTCCTTGCAAATTTGTAATCTATTCTATTATCTCCTGTTTTCCTTGGAATCATTTATCATTTGTTAAATTACAATCATACTTTCCAAGAAGCTCTGTAGATAGAAAACTTTGTGAGTTCTTGCATATCTGAAAATGTCTTTATTGCTGTCCAAGTTTGGGTGTGTATTAAATTTTACTTTCACAATGTTCTTCCTTCAGAACTTCAAAGATATTCCTGCAGAGTATTCCAGAATGATTTGTTGCTGATGAGAAGTCTGATAAGAAACTTACTCTTATTTCTACGTACCAAAAACCAAACCAGTCTTCACTGAGATAATTGTGACTCATGGCAACCTCACATGTAGGTAACCTCTTTTTATTTAATCCTAAAATTTGACTACGGTATATCATGATGTAGGGACTTATCCCCAATTCTTCTTCCTTTTCCTTTGCTCAAGAAGGTTTTTTTAAATTGTTAGTTTTTAGATTATTTTATCTGGCCAATTATCTCTTATGTCCTTCTCTAGTCTTTCTAGACAGATGTTGAGATTTCTAGATCTTTCTCTAGGTTTTGGGGATTTTCCTTGAAATTTTCTATATCTTTGTGTTTTTGTGTTATATTCTTGGAAAATCCATTTCTTCTGTTTCAGTTACAAGGAGCCCCTGGTGGTGCAATGGTTAAGTGTTCAGCCGCTAACTGAAAGGTTAGTGATTCAAACCCACCCAGTGGTGCCACAGAAGAAAAGATCTGGCAATCTGCTTCTGTAAAGATTACAGCCTAGGAAACCCTACGGGGCTGTTCTACTCTGTCACATGGGATTACTATGAGTCAGAATCCACTTGATGGAACACAATATCATTTCAGTGACCATCTAGTTTGTGTTTGATTTAATAATTTCTACTTGTTGGTAAATTTATTTCTGAATACAGTAATCTGCCTTTGGTAATCCTGGAACCCTGGAGGGATCTGTGCTGAATAATGTGGCTTTAGTCTGTAGAAAACATTTGCAAGCTTTCTTTTTTTACCACCTATGTTCAGATGTGTAAAGTTACTCTGTTTCTCCCTCAAGTGCCATTATTCACATTAGAAGCTAACCACAAGTAAGATATTCACTTTATTGAAAGTGCTGCTCAGGCTAGACAGAGGCAGAGGGGTGCACATGGCTAGTTTTAATTAATTATCCTGACAATTGCACCAAGATGTCTTTAGCTCGTTGTATTTGTTAACCCTGTGTTTGTACAATCTCTGGTATTGTGACCTCTGCTGCAATTTCTTTTTACAAATGTTTAGGGCTAAGTTTTTCATACCTTCCTGTTTTTACATCACTGAGATTCTGATTTCTAAGTTTCAGAAATTTCTCAAAAACTGTGGTCTCTTAATGGCCACATTTTTCATGCTCATGTACCATTATGAATTTATCTTTAAATATATTTTATGTCCTTTCAAGGGGCTTATAGGCAGGGAAAGTAGAGAAACAAGCCCACTTTAGATGATACATGAAGACTAGAAAATATAATTATTTTCAAATGCTTTGACTATTGTCTAGACTTGTACATAATATAATAGTTTTTGATCTGTCTCTGCAACTGAAATTTTTTTCCTATTGAATTCTGTTTTATTTTATAGTTGGGGATATAGAGCATGAAATTGACAATCAATGTGTACTGGAAAATTAATGAGACAGCAAAGTTCTCAATAAAGTTAGTGTACTAAAAGTGACTCTGGTTGTTTGAAAAGCTGTATGTGTTCTTGAAAAGACATTACTGAAAAAACAATGGATTTTTTAAACAATATTAATATTAGGTAACTGCTCAACTTCTTTCCAAGTCAAGTCTTTGAAATGGAGAAGAAAATAAATAAATCACTCACTTTATTAATAAGATGGTTTAAACAATTATATTTATAAATAACAGAAAATAATGGGACACAGCTGACAATAATTGGCTACATGTTATTAATGGGTAAAATATGATAAACTACGCTGATTTTGCATATATATGCAAATATATATATGGCTCCTCAAAGTAGAGTTAATGTGGATGGAGTCAAGCTTTCTGGACCTTCATTTACTGATGTGGCAGGATTCAAAATGAGAAAAAACAGCTGTAAACATCCATTAATAATTGGAAAGTGTATGATATATGACTCTAGGAAAATTGGAAGTCATCAAAAAAGAAATGGATTGCATAGAGATAGGTATCCTAGGCATTAGTGAGCTGAAATGGACTGGTATGGACTATTTTGAATCAGACAATCATATGGTCTATTATGCTGGGAATGACAAACTGAAGAGGAATGGCATTGTGTTCATCATCAAAAAGAACATTTCAAGATCTATCCTGAAGTACAATGCCATCAGTGATAGGATAATATACATATGCCTACAAGGAAGACCAGTTAATATGACTATTATTCAAATATATGCAACAACCACTAACGTCAAAGATGAGGAAATTGAAGACTTTAACCAACATCGGCCGTCTGACATTGATGAAACATGCAATCAAGATGCATTGATGATTACTGGTGATTGGGATGTGAAAGTTGGAAACATAGAAGAAGGATTCGTAGTTGGAAAATATGGTCTTGCTGATAGAAACAACAAGGGAGATTGCATGACAGAATTTTCAAGACTAACAACTTCTTCATTGCAAATATCTTTTTTCAACAACAAAAATGACAACTATACATGTGGACCTTACCAAATGGAAAACACAGGAATCAAATTGACTACATCTGTGGAAAGAGACGACGGAAAAGCTCCATATCATCTGTCAGAACAAGGCCAGGGGCTGACAGATGAACAGACCATCAATTGCTCATATGCAAGTTCAAGGTGAAGCCGAAGAAAATTAGAACAAGTACACAAGAGCCAAAATACAACCTTGAGTATATCTCACCTGAATTTAGAGACCATTTCAAGAATAGATTTGATGCACGGAACACTAATGATCAAAGACTAGATGAGTTGCGGAAAGATATCAAGGATATCATACCTGAAAAAAGCAAACAGCATTAAAAAGACAGGAAAGAAAGAAAAGAGCAAAATGGAAGTCAGAAGAGACTCTGAAACTTGCTCTCGAACATTGAGTAGCTAAAGCAAATGAAATGTGCAAAGACCTGGAGTTAGAAAACCAAAAGGGAAGACCATACTCTGCATTTCTCAAGCTGAAATAATTGAAGAAAATTTCAAGCCTCGCATTGCTATTTTAAAGGATTTTGTGGGGAAAACATTGAATGATGCAGGAAGCATCAAAAGAAGATGGAAAGTATACACAGAATCACTGTACCAAAAAGAACTGATCAATGTTCAACCATTTCAGGAAATACCACATGATCAAGAATTGATGGTATTGAAGGAAGATGTCCAAGCTACACTGAAGGCACTGGGGAAAAACAAGGCTCCAGAAATTGAAAGAATACCAATTGAGATGTTTCAACAAACGGATGCAGTGCTGGAGGCACACATTCGTCTATGCCAAGCAATTTGGAAGACAGCTACCTGGCCAACTGACTGGAAGAGATCCATTTTTGTGCTGATTCCAAAGAAAGGTGATCCATCAGGATACAGAAGTTATTGAACAACATCATTATTATCACACGCCAGTAAAATTTTACTGAACATTATTCAAAAGCTGTTGCAGCACAGCTTGTTACTAGTACAACAACAAATACATAAACCAATGGAACAGAATTGAGAATCCAGACGTAAATTCATTCACCTATGAGCAGCTGATATTTGACAAAGACCCTAAGTCCGTTAATTGGGGAAAAGACAATCTCTTTAACAAATGATGCTGGCGTAACTGGATATCCATCTGCAAAAAAAAAATGAAAGAAGACCCATACCTCACACCATGCACAAACACTAACTCAAAATGGATCAAAGACCTAAATATAAAATCGAAAATGATAAAGATTATGGAAGAAAAAATAGGGACAACACTAGGAGCCCTAATACATGGAAAAAAGAGAATACAAACCATACATAACAATGCATAAACACCAGAAGAGAAAGTAGATGACTGGGAGCTCCTAAAAATCAAACACTTATGCTCATCAAAAAACTTCACCAAAAGAGTAAAAAGACAACCTACAAACTGGGGGAAAAAAAATTGGCTATGACAGATCCAATCATTGTTTAATCTCTAAAATCTACAAGACATTGCAAAACCTCAATAACAAGAAGATAAACATCCCAATTAAAAAATGGGCAAAGGATATGAACATGCATTTTGCCAAAGAAGACATTCAGGCAGCTAACGGATACATGAAAAAATGCTCATAATCATTAGACATTAGAGAAATGCAAATCAAAACTATAATGAGATACCATCTCATCCCAACAAGGCTAGCTTTAATTAAAAAAAACACCAAATAATAAATGTTGGAGAGATTGTGGAGAGACTGGAACACTTATACACTGTTGGTGGCAAAGTAAAATGGCACAAACACTTTGGAAATCAATTTGGCACTTACTTAAAAAGCTAGAAACAGAAGTATCATATGATCCATCAATCCTGCTCCTTGGAATATATACTAGAGAAATAAGAGCCATCATACGAATAGATACATGCACACCCATGTTCATGGCAGCATTGTTCATAATTGCAAAAAGATGGAAACAACCTAGGTACCCATCAACAGACGAATGGATAAATAAATTACTATATATTCACACAATGGAATACTATGCAACAATAAAGAACAATGATGAATCTGTGAAACATAACATGGAGGACTCTGGAAGGCATTATGCTCAGTGAATTTAGTCGCAAAAGGACAAATATTGCATAAGACCACTATTATAAGAACTCAAGGAAAGGTTTAAACCCAGAAGAAAACATTCTTTGATGGTTACAAGAGTAGGGAGGGAGAGAGAGGGTTATTCACTAACTAGATAGTAGACAAGAATTATCTTAGGTGAGGGAAGGACAACAAACACTACAGGGGAAGTCAGCACAACTGGACTAAACCAAAGCTAAGAAGTTTCCTGAATACAACCAAACACTTTGAGGGACAGAGTAGCAGGGGCAGGGGTCTGGGTACTATGGTTTTAGGGAACATCTAGGTCAATTGGCATAACAAAGCTTATTAAGAAAATGTTCTGCATCCTACTTTGGTGAGTGGTGTCTGGGGACTTAAAAGCTAGCGAGCAGCATCTAAGATGCATCACCTGGTCCCAAACCACCTGGAGTAAAGGAGAATGAAGAACACCATAGACACAAGGAAAGTATTAGCCCAAGAAAAAGAAAGGGCCACATAATCTAGAGACTTCATCATCCTGAGACCAGAAGAACTAGATGGTGCTCAGCTACCACCAATGACTGCCCTGACAGGGAACATAACAGACAGTCCCTGACGGAGCAGGAGAAAAGTGGAGTGCAGAGCTCAAATTCTAGTAAAAAGACCAGACTTAATGGTTTGATTGAGACTGAAGGGACCCTGGAAGACATGGCCCGCAGACTCTCTATTAGCTGAAAACTAAAACTATTCGCGAGACCAGCTCTTCAGACAAAAATTAGACTGGACTATAGGACATAAAATGATACTCCTGAAGAGTGTGCTTCTTGGCTCAAGTAGATACATAAGACTAAATGGGAAGCTCCTGTTCACAGGTGTGATGAGAAGGCAGAGAGGGTCAGGAGCTGGTTGAATGGAGACGGGAAATCAGGGGTGGAAAGGAGAAGTGTGCAGTCACAGTATAGGGAGAGCAACAAGGGTCATATAACAACGTATGTATAAATTTTTGTATGAGAGACTAACTTGAACTGTAAACTTTCACTTAAAGCATAACAATTAAAAAAAAAAAAAAAAAAGCCGTTGCAGCAGTATATCAACAGATAACTGCCAGAAATTCAAGCCAGATTCAGAAGAGAACATGGAATGAAAGATATCATTGCTGATGTCAGATGGATCTTGGCTGAAAGCAAAGAATACTAGAAAGGTGTTTACCTGTGTTTTAACGATTATACAAAGGCATTCAACCGTGTGGATCATAACAAATTATGGATAACATTGTGAAGAATGAGAATCCCAGAACAGTTAATTGTGCTCATGAGAAACCTGTACATAGATCAAGAGGCAGTGATTCAAACAGAGCAAGTGGATACTGCGTGGTTTAAAATCAAGAAAGACGTGCATCAAGGTTGAATCATTTCACCATACTTACTCAATCTATATGCTAAGCAAATAATCCAAGAAGCTGCACTGTATGAAGAAGAATGGG
This sequence comes from Dugong dugon, assembly GCA_030035585.1. Taxonomy (NCBI): domain Eukaryota; kingdom Metazoa; phylum Chordata; class Mammalia; order Sirenia; family Dugongidae; genus Dugong; species Dugong dugon. Next base: position 43,646,482 of record CM057473.1, read on the forward strand.
AATCAGGATTGCAGGAAGATTCATTAACAACCTGCATTATGCAGATGACACAACCTTGCTTGCTGAAAGCGAAGACGACTTGAAGCACTTACTGATCTAGATCAAAGACTAGATCAGTATGGATTACACCTCACCACAAAGAAAACAAAAATCCTCACAACTAAACCAATAAGGAACATCCTGATAAATGGAGACAAGATTGACATTGTCAAGGATTTCATTTTACTGGGATCCACAGTCAGTGCCCATGGAAGCAGCAGTCAGGAAATCAATTGACTTATTGCATGGAGCAAATCTGCTGCAAAAGAACTCTTTGAAGTGTTAAAAAAGCAAAGATGTCACTTTGAGGACTAAGGTGTGCCTGACCCAAGCCATGATATTTTCAATTACCTCATATGCATGTGAGAGCTGGACAATGAATAAGGAAGACTGAAGAAGAATTGGTGCCTTTGAATTTGGTGTTGGAGAAGAACATTGAATACACCATTGACTACCAGACGAAAGAACATGTCTGTCTTGGAAGAAGTACAGCCAGAGTGCTCTTTGGAAGCGAGGATGGCGAGACTTTGTCTCAAGTACTTGGACATGTTATCAGGACCAGTCCCTGGAAAAGGACATCATGCTTGGTAAAGTAGAGGGTCAGCATAAAAGAGGAAGATCCTCGACATGACAGATTGACACAGTGGCTCCAACAATGGGTTGAAACATAACAATGATTGTGAGGATGGCACAGGACCAGGCAGTGTTTCGTTCTGTTGTACATAGGGTTGCTACGAGTCAGTACTTACTAGATGGCACCTAACATGCTAATTTTTATAGGATTTTTTACTTTATCATATCAAATTTGCATTGGAATTTATTATTATGCTTACTTTACAATGGAAAAAATTCTCAGAGTGGTTAAATAAATGGTCTAAAATGTGTCTAACATCAGAGACATAATAAAAACTAGGTCAGTCATCCTTTATCCTGGACTGTTTACTACTATGCTTCATTAATTGTTAAGTAATATGATTTTTAACAATTCACTGAAAAATGTTAAAACTCAAAGGAGGGCTAGAATCAAACGTTCTCCTGTAAAAATTATCATGAATCATACGTTATTTTTAATTTTGCATACACATATCCCTTGCATTTGTGCAAATCAAAGGACACATTTCGTTTCTACAGCTTGAGGTTTACAGTCTTCTCTATTTGCTCGAAAATAAATTCTTTTGTTTTTATTACCATATTCTTCAAACCAATGAAACAGAATGCTGTATCTTTTGAGCAGGATGTGGACCATGATGAAGTGAATGTAACATTTGCCTCTGGTGTAAAATGTAAGGTGGCACCAAAAAACTCAGCAATAAACATAAATAATTTTTAGTGCATTATTATAAGAAATAAAAATGAATGCAAACAATCCATTATGAAAAGTCTGAAAACTGTTGAAAGAGAAGAACTTTCTTCTAGCATTTGCTGATTAGGGAGCATTTGGAGCAAAGGAAAATGGTAATTCAATTTAAATAGCAATTTGTATAAACGGTGATTTGTGTTTTTGTTAGCCGTTTTCTCATTGCAGTGATCAGCCTGGGTGGACATGTTGGAAAGAAAAGAGACTCTAGTGACAGTTTGTTCTTACAGGACTTACAGTCTTCCAGAGCTGCAGGTCCCCCCGTTCCTGGTGTTGTTGGTGATCTACCTCATTGCCATGGTGGGGAACCTGATTATTCTCATCTGGAAGGACTCCCATCTTCACACCCCATGTACTTTTTCCTCAGTGGGTTAGCCTTTGCAGATGCTTGCATTTCATCTTCTGTGACTCCCAGGAAGCTGGTCAACTTCTTAGCCAAGAATAAAACAATATCCCTCTTTGAGTGCATGGCCTGATTTTATTTTTTTGTTTCCAGTGCAACCACAGAAAGTTTCACGCCTGGTAATGATGGCCTATGACCCTTATGTTTCCATATGTAATCCCTTGCTTTATCCCATAGTGATCTCCAACAGACTCTGCTCTCAACTGTTAAGTGTTTCACATGTTATTGGTTTCTTGCATCCCATGATTCACCTTGGGTTGCTATTTAGATTACCCTTCCGTAGGTCTAATACAACAAATCATTTCTGTTGTGAAATTTTACCACTCCGTAAGATTTCCTGCACTGACCCAACTATTAATGCATAGATGATTTTTATTTTCTCAATATTTGTACATGGTTTCACACTTATGAACATCATAGTCTCTTACTCCTGTATTCTCTTTGCCATACTGAAAAAGAAATTGGAAAAAGGCAGAAGCAAAGTCTTCTCCACGTACAGTGTCCATCTGCTCTCTGTTTCCTTATTCTATGGCACTCTCATCGTCATGCTTTTGCGTCCAGGTTCTTGCCCAGCTGAAGATCAGCACAAGATATATTCACTGTTTTACACAATTACAATTCCCTTGCTAAATCTCTTTCTCTATAGTCTAAGAAATAATAAAGTTATAGGTGCAGTAAGAAAAGAAATAAAGATTTCTATGATAAAATTTCATTACATTTTATGTCTTTCACTTTAAAATAAAACAAATGTACACTGGGTACAATGTTCCATACATAGTTAATATTTAGTAAATATTTTGGGACATATAAATGTATAAATGACTATACTTGAAATGACTATGTTAGATATATTTGGATACACTAAAAATGGGTAGTAAAATCTTTCATAACCTGGCTAATTTTATAGAATGTTTAATGTTTCATCAATAGCCAAAACTGAAAGGGAATGCCCTATGTATCCACCTGTCTATCTATCATCTATCTATCCATTTCTGCCAACATATCACTGATTGAACAGATTGTCATTGAAGGAATATTGTAACTTTACCCTTGTTTTGAAAGTGTTTTGAAGACCATGTAGGGAAATGCGTATACAAGGTCTTTTTATGATTTTTAGTAAATGAAATCATTTCTGCATTAAACTTTCCAAGCAAGCTGTATTTCAAGACTTAGTGTTTAGAAAATTTTTCAAACATGAACAAAATGCGAATTAATGCACATGTTGTTAAATGAAGAGTAATAATATACTTTCTTAAAGCATAACTTGTTTCTAGTTACCTTTTAATGCTATTTTGGTTGGATAATTTTTTAGGCAATATTTCCTTATGGTTAAAAAAATCAATGTAATATTCAAACAACATAAAGCAATATAGACTGAAAAATCTCAACCCATTTCCTATCTGTCTACCAGCTAGAAAATGTTTTTATTGGTTTCCTTGTTATCCTTTTAGAATTATTTAAGTGAAAATAATGCAAATAAACATTTTTATTTCTCCCTCTTTTTAAAGAAAAGTAGCATACTATACACACTGTTATGCACCATAGCTTTTTTCATGGAAATTAATTTTGAATTAGTTATCTCTATCCTGACTCTAAAATACTCATCTGAAAATATAAATATATGTGATATTTGATTAAAACAGAGCAATTTTCTGTGCAATAGGAAAGCATTGAAAGATTTGAAATTGTGTTGTTCTCCATTTTAGATTAAGTGGCCTAAATATGCTTATTTGGGCTATTAAAAAAAAAAATCAGTGTGTAAAAATTTGAGTTTGACATCTCTAGGCTTTTTTGAGCCGTTGGGCCTCAGCTGGTTGTGAAGAAGTAAACGACTTGAGACCAATACAGAAAGGCTATCTTAGGCTCATTTATACAACATTATCACTCCAGTATTCTTTCCTTTGCACAAGACTTTTTTCCTTTTGTACTTAATGGAGTGCCAGTTAGCAGAAGAATTTAGTGATCCTCAACAAGGAGACAAAAAGTCTAATACAGTCCTCACACCCAGGACTGTATTTTGAGAAATGATATTGTTGCAATCCAACCAAAGCAAAGATTGTCAGTTAGGATAAAGACCCAGAGCACCCAGGTGGAGAGAGGACATGCATGAGTAAGTAAAGACTCTGGAGAAGAGCAGAAAATAAGAGGCTTCCAGTATGGTTGCATAGGAAATGCTCACACCCTCAAGCAATATTTTTGGAGATGATTTTCAAGTTACTGCCATGCTAAGGAGCAGGACAAGTTTTGTCTTGGAAGGTGTCTTAGCCTGGGTTCTCTAGAGAAACAAAACCAGTAAAGTGTATAAATATATACAGAGGGCTTTGTATCAAGGAAATGACTCACGCGGCTATAGAGGCTGGAATGTCCCAAGTCTTTGGGTCAGGCTGGAGGCTTCTGCTGATCTGCATAGCCACAGGAGCTGGTAAACTCAAGATCGGCAGGTCAGACAGTAGGGCTCTTGCTCACAGTCTGTGAAGATTGATGGATCCCAAGACTGGTAGGCAAGATGGCTGGAAAGCTGTTAGCTCAAGTCCTAAGAACTGGAGGCCAGATGAACAGGAGCCAGCTGCAGGATCCAGAGCAAGCAAAAACCCAGGAGCCTTGCCAGAAAGTCTACTTATAGTCAATGCAGGCCACACCCCCAAGGAAACTCCTTTTCAACTGATTGACTACTCACAGCATATCCCATCATGGAGGTGATCACATTGTATCAAATCGCATCATGTAAGTTATCACATTATCATATGACTGCCAAACTACATCATAACGGACAAGCTACTGAGAACCATGGCCCAGCCAAGTTGACACACAACCTTAAAGATCATATACTCTATTTCAGAACTACGTAAAAGAATTGAGATTAACAAATTCTTTTTTGTTAATGAGCCTCTGAGACACACACTGCTGCAGAGAAAGCTTTGAAAAAACCTTCCCAAACAGGTGAAAACCTGTTTAAGATAAAAGAAAGTAATGTAGACATTAATGCTATCTAAAATAAAAATGCTGTCTTAATACAATTGCTGGAATTTGAGTGGATCCTCAACATAAAAAAAAAAAAAACCTGTCAACAAATGTAAGGTTGGATTGAGAAAATGGAAGAAAATGGTAAAGGTTTGAAAGGAAATATAGACTATTTAGACAAACTTTACTTCAACAGTAATTATGTTTTGTAGTACATAGGCTTAAATTAATTTCCAAGATTTTTATGAAAATTACTGATATTAAATTGACTTAATGGATATTCATTATGGTTGAAGTTTATAGGCTCTTACTTTTTATGCCACTGAAAAAAGGATATATATATATATATAGAGATATATATATATTTAAAAATCTTAAAAAACTTTAACGTTTGTTTCCCAGAGTCAAATAAAATTCCTAGCATGGAGTCTGCCACAGGGTTTGGTTAGTGTTTTGTTTCACAATGTGACTTCATTTCATGAGAGTTATCTCGTGTGTGGAGGGCAGCCTAGAGCTCTGGCCCATCTCATGTGCTAGGTTATCCTTCCATGGGTGCCTTTCTGTCAGTGGCAAGTGCTGTAAGGGCATCTAAGTTGCTCAACCCATGCCAACAAAGTTTTGAAGCGTAAGGACTCTGCGATTCCTTCACAACAACCGTATGAAACCTAGTTTCATTCTTTCTGAACCTAATTCATTCTGCAGACTAGAGGCCTAGTCTCTTATTTTAGACCTTAAATATACTAGTCTGTCCAATTGGAAAGTACTATAAAGTGGCCACTGATTTAACAAACCGTCATTAGAGAGGTCAAACATAAATCCAAACACAAACAAGACCTAAACTCTTAGTTGTTGGCCATGTAGTGAGTCAGAGTTTCACTAGGGAAATTAGCTGCTTTCTTGAATTCAGCATACCCTATACTGAGACAGTCCTAAGTGCTACAATTCACCAAACTTGCAATAAATATTGCAGTTCACACTACCATCAGGACAGCAGTTCCAAAGTCGACAATTCAAAACACAAATCAAAAAAATAAATCTCAGAAGACCTAATAATAGCAAGGCGCAGAGCTCAGATTCTGAGTTTTTTTTTTCACTTGAGCTACCATGAGGTAAAGGGAGGTGAAGGAGTCCAATTAGCTCAGTTTGGTACCTAAGCTTGAAACTGGCAATTGATCTCAGGAGCACAGAGGCTACCTAGGGAAACCCATGTCTCTGACACCAGAAATGTAAAATAATTTCTGAGAATGGAAACAAAGTTAAAAACAATACTAGAGATTTATTATTCGATAGATTCTTGGTTTGGGAACACATAGCCTAAACTATGTATCCCAAAGAGGGCAGCATTGGGGTTTGTATAGTCAGAGGGAAACAAAGAGAGACTGAGAAGTCTAGGCAGTTTTAGGTGGTTTTTCAGAGGATCATTAAAATGTCCTTTGAATTCCTTTCTTCTCTGAAATGTTAGTTTGCTTAAGAAGACAAATGTCGAAGGTCTGAGGGGGTTAATCCCTGCAGAGTGGCTCTCAGATAACCAGGCATCTGCTTGGATTCCTGAGAACAACTGTTTGCATCTTGACATACTCTTCCCAAATGGTTTACATCCTGATCTTGCGTTTCCTGAGAATGCATGTTAGCACCGTCATTCTCACTTCTGACATGAGTGCCTCCAGTTTGAAACTTTTCCTTTTACACCCACTTATACTCACGTCTGTAAGTTTGGCAAATTGTGGTGGCTTGTGTGTTGCTGTGATACTGGAAGCTTTGCCACTAGTATTTCAAATACCAGCAGGGTCACCCTTGGTGGACAAGTTTCAGTGGAACTTTCAGATTAAAACAGACTAGGAAGGATTTGGCAGTCCACTGCTGAAAAAAATGGCCAGTGAAAACCTTATGAATAACAGGTGGACATTGTCTGACATAGTACCAGAAGACGAGTCTATCAGGTTGGAAGGCACTCAAAATACAACCAGGGAAGTGCTGCCTCCTTAAAGTAGAATCATCTTTAATGATGTGGATGGAGTCAAGTTTTTGGGACTTTCATTTGCTGGTGTGGACAACTCAAAAGAGAAGAAACAGCTGCAAACATACATTAATAATAGGAACATGGAATGTATGAAGTATGAATCTAGGAAAATTGGAAGTCATCAAAAATGAAATGGAACACATAATCATCAATACTCTAGGCATTAGTGAGCGAAATGGACTGGTATTGGGCATTTAGAATCAGACAATCATATGTCTACTCTGCCAGAAATGACAAATTGAAGAGGAACGGCGTCACATTCATCGTCAAAAAGAACATTTCAAGATCAATTCTGAAGTACAACATTGTCAGTGATAAGATAATATCCATACCTGTACAAGGAAGACTAGTTAGTATGACTATTATTCAAATTTACACACCAACCACTAATGCCAAAAATAAAGAAATTGAAGATTTTTACCAACTTCTACCGTCTCAAATTGATCAAATATGCAATCAAGATGCATTGATAATTAATGGTGATTGGAATGCGAGAGTTGGAAACAAAGAAAAAAGATTGGTAATTGGAAAATATGGCCTTGGTGATAGAAATGACATCGGAGATGGCATGACAGAATTTTGCAAGACCAATGACTTATTCATTGCAAATACCTTTTTCAAACAACATAAATGGCAACTATACACTTGGCCCTCACGGGATGGAACACACAGGAATCAAATAGACTACATTTGTGGAAAGAGACAATGAAAACGCTCAATATCACCTGTCAGAACAAGGCCAGAGGCTGACCGAGGAACAGACCATCAATTGCTCATATGCAAGTTCAAGGTGAAGCTGAAGGCAATTAAAATAAGTACACAAGAGCCAAAATACAACCTTGAGTATATCTCACCTGAATTTAGAGACCATCTCAAGAATAGACAATAATGATCAAAGACTAGATGAGTTGTGGGAAAATATCAAGGACATCATACTTGAAGAAAGCAAAAGGCCATTAAAAAGACAAGAAAGAAAGAAAAGACCAAAATGGAAGTCAGAAGAGGCTCTGAAACTTGCTCTTGAATGTAGAGTAGCTAGAGCTAATGTAAGAGATGATGAAGTAAAAGAGCTGAACAGAAGATTTCAAAGGGCAGTTCAAGAACACAGTGTAAAATATAATGATATGTGCAAAGACTTGGAGTTAGAAAACCAAAAGGGAAGAACACGCTAGCATTTCTCAAGCTGAAAGAACTGAAGAAAAAATTCAAGCACAGAGTTTCAATTGAAGAATTCTATTGGCAAAATATTGAATGACTGAAGAAGCATCAAAAGCATCTGATAGAAGGAATACACAGGATCACCGTGCCAAAAGAATTGGTTGATGTTCAACCATTTCAGGAGTTAATATATGTTCAAGAACTGATGATATTGAAGGAAGAAGTCCAAGCTGCACTGGAGGCACTGGTGAAAAACAAGGCTCTAGGTATTGACAGAGTACCAGTTGAGATGTTTCAACAAAGGGATGCAGTGCTGGAGGTTTTCACTCATCTATGCAAGCAATTTGGAAGACAACCTGGTCAATCGATGGGAAGAGATTCATATTTGTGCCCATTCAAAAGAAAGGTGGTCCAACAGAATTTGGAAATTATAGAACGGTATCTTCAATATCATATGCAAGTAAAATTTTGCTGAAGATCATTCAAAAACGGTTGTAGAAGTACATCGACAGGGAACTGCCAGAAATTCAAGCCAGATGCAGAAGAGGACACAGAATGAGGGATATCATTGCTGATGTCAGATGGATCTTGGCTGAAAACAGAGAATACCAAAAAGATGTTTACCTGTGTTTTATTGACTATGCAAAGGCATTTGATTGTATGGATCATGACAAATCATGGATAACATTGAGAAGAATGGGAATTCCAGAACACTTAATGGTGTTCATGAGGAACATGTACATAGACCAGGAGGCAGTTGTTTGAACAGAGCAAGGGGATATTGCATGGTTTAAAAACAAGAAAGGCGTGCTTCAGGACTGTTCTTTCACCATACTTATTCAGCCTGTATGCTGAGCAAATAATCCAAGATCCTAGGCTATATTAAGAAGAACTTGGCATCAGGATTGGTGGAAGACTCATTAACAATCTGCAGTATGCAGATGACACAACCTTACTTGCTGAAAGAGAAGACTTGAAGCACTTACTGATGAAGATCAAAGGCTACAGCCTTCAGTATGGATTTCACCTCAACATAAAGAAAACAAAAATCCTCACAACTGGACCAATAAACAACACACTGACAAATGGAGAAAAGATTGACATGGTCAAGGATTTCATTTTACTTGGATCCACAATCAATGCCCATGGAAGCAGCAGTCAGGAAATCAAACGACATATTGGTTTGGGCAAATCTGTTGTAAAAGATCTCTTTAAAGTGTTAAAAAGTGAATATGTCACTTTGAGGACTAAGGTGTGCCTGACCCAAGCCATGATATTTTCATTCATGTCATATGCATGCAAAAGCTGGACAATGAATAAGGAAGACTGAAGAAGAATTGATGTGTTTGAATTATGGTGTTGACAAAGAATATTGAATGTACCACGGACTGCCAGAAGAATGATCAAGGCTGTCTTGGAAGAAGTACAGCCAGAATGCTCCTTGGAAGTGAGGATGTTGAGAAGTCCTCTTGAGTGTTTTGGACATGTTATCAGGAGGGACCAGTCCCTGGAGAAGGACATCATGGTGGTTAAAGTAGAAGGTCAGGGAAAAAGAGGAAGACCCTCAATGAGATGGATTGACATGGTGGCTACAACAGTGGGCTCAAGCATAATAACTATTGTGAGGATGTTACAGGACTGGAAAGTGTTTTATTCTGTTGTACATAAGGTCAAGATGAGTCAGAACTGAGGAGTCAGTATCTAACAACAAAGACAACAACATGTATACCCTGTTTCTTCACCATCCTAGTCTCTGCATAAACCATATAGATCATGGATGGTAATGGTGGAATACCACAAATGTAACAATTTTGTCATTCCTATTGCAGTTTCTATGCTAGATATGATGCCCTTGCTAGGGTACTTCAACATGATCTTGGGTATGAATGAGGTAGTGAATGCATTCTTTCAATACCTATCAGGAAGGAGGATCAGAAGCATCTGACATTCATCTGGGATGGGAAAAAGAATATATTGATGGTTTTGCCCCAGGCCTATGCTAATTCTTCAGTTCTTTGTTGGAAAGAAACTTGATTTTCTGAACATTTTGCAGATCAGCAAGCTGGTCCCTTATATTCATGATATCACGTTAATTAGACCTCATAAGTCTCTTGATACTTTGTGAAGTTCGTGTGCTCCATAGGATGTCTGATAAATCCTATAAAATTGTATATTGGGAATGTGCAACAGATTATGTGGCAAAAATAATGTTTTTAAAATGTTGATAGTGAGACCAGGAACAGCCACAGCTGTATTTGCAGGAGAGAACAAGTGTTATCTGGAGATATCATCTTTTCATTGAGACAGTTATTAGATAGGAATTGGGCTTGACTTTCATGCGGAGGGACTGAGAGTGTTCTGTGTGTGGAAATGAGGAAGAAACAAGTAAATGATAATCAGAGGACATACAGTAGAAGAAATTGTTAGCTGGCCACCAAATCCATTTTCTGTTCTTCCTCAACACATAGCCTCCTGTTTCAGTTAACTGTGGCCAGATGAGTCAGTTTAGGAGCAAACATAATGTACATCAGTTACAGTTCTGGCTCATAAGTGAATATTGAAGGAAGTCATGTGTCAGAGTCTGGGACTCAGAATCACCAATTGAGATAGGACTGTCTTCAACTAGGCACACACGTTTTATATTTTATATGAAGGAGAACTAAACTTCTATTGTGTTAAGCCATTGCGATATTGAGGAATATCTATTAATGCAGCTAGTGTTATTATAGGAACCCTGGTGGCACAAACTGTTAAGTGTTCAGCTGCTAACAGAAAGCTTGGTGGTTTGAACCCAACCAGTAGCTTTGTGGGAGAAAGACCTATTGGTCTGCTCCCATAAAGTTTGTTGTTGTTGTTAGGTGTGTTGAGTCGATTCTGACTCACAGCGACCCTATGCACAACAGAACAAAACACTGCCCGGTCCTGCACCATTTTCACAATCGTTGTTACGCTTGAGCTCATTGTTGCAGCCGACCAATCCATCTGGCTGAGGATTACAGCCAAGAAAACCCTATGGTTCAGTTCTACTCTGTCACCTGGGGTCACTATGACTTGAAATGGACTTGATGGCACTTGAAAACAACAGCAAGTTTTATTGAAAATAATATACAATGCAAAAGAAATGCTCAGCTGTATACAGTTGCATACTGAGTTTTTCCGTATAAAGACATGGCAAGGATATTTAGGCTTAAGAATTTTAGTTGTTATCCTACGTGCAATGAGAATTATTTTATAAATTTAATTGGAGATGAGTATGTGTATATGGAAAGATGGTGAAATGTACGTTTTATAACAATCAGTCTGGTGTCGGTGTGAAAAATGGATTGGAGAAATGTGTTAAAGATGCAGATAATGCAGTTAGGATGTTATTTAATTAGTCTAGGCAAGAGATGAATGTATCTTGGTTTTGGGGGGTAAGGTGGAGATAGAAATAGTTGCATAGAGAATAGTTGCACTTAAGACCTGTTTATTAGATGAAATCTAGAGAATTTTTTAATTGTTGTAGTTTAAATGAAGTTTACATTTCAAGTTAGTCTCCCATACAAAAATTTATACATACCTTGTTATGTGACCCTAATTGCTCTGCCCACACTGTGACAGCACACTCCTCCTTTCCACCCCTGATTCCCCATGTCCATTCAACCAGCTCATAACCCTCTCTGCCCTCCCATCTCACCTCCAGACAGAAGCTGCCCATTTAGCCTCCTGTATCTACTTGAGCTAAGAGGCACACTCCTCACAAGTATCACTTTATGTCCCACAGTCCAGTCCAATCCCTGTCTGAAGAGTTGGCCTCGGAAATTGCTCTAGTTCTGGGCTGATAGAGAATCCAGGGGCCATGCTTTCCAGGGTTCCTCCAGTCTCAGTCAGACCACTAAGTCTGGTCTTCTTACTAGAATTTGAGTTCTGCGCTGCACCTTTCTCCTGCTCCATCAGGGACTCTCTGTTGTGATCCCTGTCAGGGTGGTCATTGGTGGTAACTGGGCACCACCTAGTGAAATCTAGAGAATCTGACAATGCTTGAAACAATGGGACTGAGGGAGAAGTTAGTATCAAGGAGGTCTTCCTGGTTTATGGCTTGCATAACTGCTTGCTTGCTGACCCTATTCCCTGAGACCAGGAACACTGTAAGAAAACCAGGTTTAGGGGTAGAATAGGGGAAAATCTTAATTTCAGATTTGGTCATTTTAATTATAAAATACCATTGGGATTTCCAAATGGACAAGTCAAGTAGGTAATTGGATAGTTATACCATTAAGAAATATAGGAGAAAGAAAAACAAATTTATTCTAAACCCTGTTAAGTGGTGTTTTATAAACATGCACTTACAGTGAACCCTGAGGACACGAAGTGTGGTTTTAATTGCTACAACTTGTTGTGTCTGGGTGATTTGATGATTTGATGATTAGCTCACAATGCCCAGTAGAACAACTTTGACATTATCCTATCAGGAATTCTTTAGAAGCACAGAGGGAATTTCAAGTTTTTTTAAAGAATGGGTTTTAAAACAGAAGAAAGAAATGCTACCTCCCTCCAGTTTGGAGTTTCCAAGGAATATAAGTGCACAAGTAATATTATCTCATTTATGCAACTTTCGTTACTTAGAGAAAGCGAGGAAATTTTCAGTTTCCCAATATTTCACAGAAACTGAGTGAGAGTGAATATTTTCATTATTATACCTTTGCAATTTGTCTATATGATAACGAGGTGACTAAAAAATTAAAATCCTAGGCAGGCTTTGTTTAAATCGGTGATCAAACTATGCATAAACGAAATAAATGCCTATCAGTGAGAATTTTTATTGTGCTGGTAACACGTTTATTGGGATGTTTTTAAATAGTAAACTTTGAATAATAGAAAAATAAAGAAAATGGAAACATTAAGTAATAATGATAACAATAATTCAATATTTTCAGAGTTTATAATGTGAAAAGTTTTCTTAATTGAGAGTTAAGCTATGGAGTTCAAAACTAATTTATTTATAATTTTTCAGAGTGGGGCTAATTCTGGTTTTAAGTTTGTGCTGATTATAATAAAAAGTCTTCTTTAATTTTATGGAATCATGAGAATATGTGCTAAAGTCACTGAAGACAACTTAACTAGCCTCTTTGTGTTATCTATTACATAATTCTTAAAATTAAAAGGCTTCCTAATTCTTGACTAAATTATACATTGTAGGTGCTAAAATTATGAATATCAATAATTCGGTTATTGGATGCTACAAGGAAAGTTGGGCCAGTTTATTCAGGGCAAAAATCTCTTAATGTACTTATTTTCAGTTAATATTGTGATTGTGTGGCTATATATTTAAAAGTAAAAATTTTGAAACTGATTAATTCTTTGCATATTTTTGGTGAAGATAGATAACATCTCACAATTCTTTCTTATGTTAATCATCCATTCTTAGAAAAAGAACATTTATTCATATTTTTAAATTAGATAAACCCAGTTTTTTAAAACATCTTCTCATAATAAAATTTTTTTATGTTTCCTAAGTATTGAGATTGTGACTGTAAAATTATGAAAATGTTTTTTCAACACCATAACAGTTTGTATACCTAAATGTATTTGTTTTTCCTTTCAAGGTAATCTGGGAGACTATATATTCACCAGAAAACTTGTTTTTGGAGTTTCTTTTAGAGACTATTCATAAATCATGGAACAAAATCAATCTAATTACTTCATGCAAATATGAAATGTTACATTCAAAGCAGTGACTGACAAAACTATAAAGTATGTAGGAATAAATTTAATAAGAAAATTTCTAAAAAATTTACAGAAAATCCACCTCTGTTACTGTTTTTGAATTCCTACCTTATACAGTTACAGATAACTTTTGAGTATTTTTTTTTTTTAAATCACATCTACTCTTAATGGCAAAGGTCTGCTCCCATTGGTAATATTCAAAAGAATATGCTAAATTCCCAGAAACCTATTTCTGCTTTTAACTGATATTTATACAGGAAAGTTACAGATGGCTAAATACTAGTTTTACATTGGACTTCTAAGTGCCAAAGAACCTCCTTAAAAAAAGCATCAATAGGATTTAATTGTTCTTGTTTCTTTTCTTTACTATTAATGTGTTAGAGACCATACTTTTTTTTTTTTTTTTTTTGGTGGGTTTATCAGGAAATTTATTTCAACTTTATGCCCAAATTTAGCATCAGCCTATAATAGTTGAGAAACTATTGTAATGATAGCAAAACTTACTTGGTGCTTACTACGTGCCAGGTACTATTCTAATTATTATAGATACGAACATTTTTAATCCTCTTAACAGGTATGTGTTATTATCATTACCATTTTACAGATAAGAAAACTGAGGCAAAAGAGTAACTTGCCTAACATCAGATAGTTGTTGTTTAAATTTCTAATCACAAGATTTTTATAAGGTATTTATGACATTTTAAAAGCTCATCTTTGTTCCCTAGTTTATATAATAACTTAAATTCCCTGGTTTATCACTTTATAATGAAACACGATTTATTAGTTTATAAAATCAACTTAGAAATTCTTTTGGAAAGAAGTAGTTAGGAAAAAAGAAGTGTTTGTTTGAGTACCTACTGTATACTTTGCACTACGCCAAAAAAAGCAGAGGTTTGGGAATTTATTTTTCTACTTAATCCTGTAAAGTTGCCACTTTAGCTACGTATAAATTCCTTCTCCCCCTGCCCCAAAATGGTTTTTTGTTTGTTTGCTTCCAATGTGTGTTACATAAAGGCAAACATTTTACAGATCAAAGGTACATTTGGTGTCATTCAGATTCTTGAATTCTTAAGTGTGGTAAGCAGAGAATTGGTTTAGCTTCCCAAAAAAATCTTGGGAAGGAACTTTGAGGTATAAATAATTACTTCTTACAAGCATCAGAACTCTATCTTCTGCTCTATAGAGACCATCCTTTCATACTTCCCTTTATATGTTTGTGTATAGATGCGCACACATGTAAATACACTACAGTTTTATGTGAAAGAAATCATAATATACATGCTGTTTTCCCCTCTTGCCACAGAACTTGTATTTTCACTTATCCTTCTTCTACTCTCCTACACTTCTCCCATTACATCCCCACTCCATTCCAGAAAAACTAGTATTATAAACAGTGTTTATGATCATCATTTTTCTCCAGGTGAAAGATTTAAAAATGCAGTGCTTGTTTTATAATATTGTAATCATATTATTTACCCTTCTCTGTATCTTACTCATCACGGGTAACTATGCATTGTGGAAATTTTCAATTCAAGTGGTATAGCTTTTTTTTTCCATGATTGAATTATATTTTATAATATGACTATACTGTCGTTCATTGAACCATTTTACTGTTGATGTGTCTGGGTTTTGCCACCTTGAACAATGATGCATTGGCTATTATTTGTATATTTATGTTTGTGAAGTGGTGCTTCTATTTCTGTTTCATATATAAAAGTAAAAGCAGTAGATCAAAAGGCATATTATCTTTTTAAAAATTTAATGGGGTTACATAAAATTGTTTTTCAAAATGACTATTGCAATTCATATTTCCACGAGTAATATATGAAAGTACTACTGTTCTCACCTTAGAGGTATTTTTACTCATTCTAATTTCTGGCACTCTGATACGTGAGAAGGGAGGTGTGTGTGTGTGGGTGGGTATGCACATATGTATCTGGCATATAGAAAGCTGAGCATCTTTTCATGTATTTATAAGCCATTCTGATTTGTTCATCTGTGAACATGTCTATTCATATCCTCTGCTCTTTTTTCTTATCTATTTTTAACAGTTATTTTTATATTATATGCATTAGCTTGTATCTTTCACATACATGGTAAAAATATATTTCCTAACCTACTGTATGTCCTTTGACTCTGTTTAGATACTCTTTAGCGATGTGTTATAATTAAATTGTAAACATGTTTTTATACTGGCTTTCTTCTGTTGGTTAAGAGTGTCTCTAATTCCTATGTTACCTTATTGTCTCCTAAACATCTTAGAAAATAATTATGGTGTGAGGTGGGGGATCAACTTGATTTACTTTGAGACAGACAGTCAACAGTGCCAGCATTATTCATTAAATCAATCGCCCTTTCCTTATTGAATTGAAGTATCATATTTGTTTTATGCCACATTCCCATATATACATATTATAATCAATTTCTGAAGTCTCTCTTCTATTGCACTAACCCTCTTGTATATTTTCATGTCAGTATTGTGATGTTTTCATTACTATGGTTTTATATGATAGTTCAATATCCATTAAGGTACTCTTGACTGTTCTTACTGTTTGCATTTTTTCTTTGTCATTTCAAATATTATTTTTTCTTTCACGTAAATTTTAAGATAAGGACATGTTGTTCTAAAACACCCTATTAAATTGAAATTTTTTTCATTAAATTTATGTGTCACCATAGGTGAATTAGCATTTTAAAATCTTTAATACGGAGAATATTGCCTATATGTAGAAGTAGACAAAAGAAATAAAAATTAAGAACTAATTAAATGAGAAATAACTATCTTAGAAATATGTTAATCACAAAAAAGTCACCATTTTTTATGATTCTTCTGTGACTATTTTCCTCACTTATTCTTTCATTTCAGTGATTGGACTTGGTGGATATGGCAGAAGAAAATGAGACTCTAGTGACAGAGTTTGTGCTCATGGGACTTACAGATCGTCCAGAGCTGCAGGTCCCCCTGTTCCTGGTGTTCTTGGTGATCTACCTCACCACCGTGGTGGGAAACCTTGGACTGATTACTCTCATCTGGAAGGACCCCCATCTTCACATGCCCATGTACTTATTCCTTGGCAGTTTAGCCTTTGCAGATGCTTGCACTTCATCCTCTGTGACTCCTAAGATGCTTATGAATTTTTTATCCAAGAATCTCATGATTTCCATTTTTGACTGTATGACCCGATTTTATTTTTTTGGTTCCAGTGCAACCACAGAATGTTTCCTCCTGGTAGTGATGGCCTATGACCGCTATGTCGCCATATGCAACCCCTTGCTTTATCCGGTGGTGATGTCCAATAGCCTCTGTACTCAACTCATAGGTGTTTCATATGTTATTGGTTTTCTACATTCCATGATTCATGTGACTTTGTTATTTCGATTAACATTCTGCAGATCCAATATAATACAATATTTCTACTGTGAAATTTTACAACTGTTCAAAATTTCTTGCACTGATCCTACAATTAATACATCTGTGATTTTAATTTTTTCAGCCTTTATACAAGTCTTTACTTTTATGGCCATCATAGTCTCTTATACCTGTGTCCTCTTTGCCATTCTGAAAAAGAAGTCTGAAAAGGGCAGAAGCAAAGCCTTCTCCACGTGCGGTGGCCATCTGCTCTCTGCCTCTTTGTTCTACGAAACTCTCTTCTTCATGTATGTGTGTCCTGGGTCTGGACCAGCTGAAAATCAGGACAAGATGTATTCTTTATTTTACACGATAGTAATTCCCCTACTAAATCCTTTTATTTACAGCCTGAGAAACAAAGAGGTTATAGGATCCTTGAGAAGAATAATGAAGAAATAAACAATTGTCAGGCAGTTTTCAAACTTTTTTCTTTACTGTTTGCTAAAATACTGAAGAGAGCCCATAGATTAGCTATGGCTCTGCCTTGTCCTCAGATCTCTGTGTGAAGGAGCCCAGCTTCTTACACTGGTTACTTGGAAATGGGTCCAGTGAACATTTGGTAGCATCACTCATAACTAACTTAAATGGAAATATTTTTTCTCCATTTTCTTATTTAAGCATTTAGCTTTTACAAATTAAATATTTGCCTAGGAATTCCAGAATTACAGGTAGTAACTGACAGTTTTACTAAGTAATGACTCTAATTGAGGCTGGCGTATAGGGTCTGTCACTTAGCTCCTGAATGAGCCTAGCACACTGCTCTGGACTTGCATGTTGATAAGACTTTGTCCTTCTCTGCTAGTCACAGTTGTCTCAGCAAAAGACAACTTTCAGTGCAGTCAGTGAGACAAAGGCCTAATATGCTGACCAGGCTATCTGATTTTAATCTAGATTTCTAGGCCAACAGTTTCGTTTTTGATAAAAACATGTTTTTCCTTAGTAGTCAAAACCAGGATGTGAAACCATATGCCTCGAGAGGTCTTAACCAAGTGACCATCTGCACCCCTCAAAATACACATACTCAGGAAGAGAGCTGTCTGGGTGCTGTTGCCAACGAGATATTTTTGCAAGATAGACAAAGAAACTACATGTAAGCATCCTGTAACCATGATGTAAGCATCCTGTGAAATTATCTGTTATCACTGTTAATAATCAGTGAGCAATCAGAGTGTGATTACTGTAATACTCATTGATTTTCCTCTCATTGCCCTCCTTGTAGTTTGGTTTCTCTCTTTACCCCATAAGAATACTTGTATAATGAAATTGCCCTGGGACTACCTGATTTCGTTTTCAATGGAGTACTCAGTTCCCCAATTGCAATTGTTTTAAATCCTTACTAAACCTCTATGTTTTAACTTGAAACAGCGTTCAATATTTTAAAATTGTTGTTGTTAATTGCCTTCAACTCATTTCCAACTCATCGCAACCCCATATGTGCAGGGTAGAACTGTTCCATAATCTGGTAAATTCATAAAAATAAAACCCTGCTTCTTGGCAAAACATATTTCTGAGAATAAACATACTATTTAGTGCTAAAAGTTGGGAAAAAAGTAAAAAGATTTTAAAAAATGACTGGCTCTTAGGAATAAAAATGGAAACTGGCATGATTTAAAGAGTGGAGCATCAAAATCAACCACAGCTCCTATTTGTAGCTCCACATCCTATTTCTATCAGGAATATTGCATCTAGCGTGATATCCCATAATTAATCAATTTAGGAATGTCTCAGGATATATTTGCGTGTAATAAAGAGCACTTTCCTAGACCGGCCTTATGACTGCATTATTATTCCTATCAGTTTTAGCAGAAGCTGAAAAGTCAGAAAAAAAAAGGCGTACAGTCAGGGACATGAAACTAGTGTAGTATATAAAAATATGACTGAAAAGAGTTTCAAAAATTCTCAGTTAATTACTTCCAATTCTGGGACATGATGATACATATATATTCCTATTAATTTTAGAATTATTATACTGACTTAGCCTGTTTAACTTATATTTTAGTAAAACTCAATTTTATTTCTTTAGCAATCTGATTTTTTCAGCATATTCACTTGGGAAAAATAATTACACAAAGTGAGAATTAAGTGTAAGTTGTTGAAAAATAAAAATATGCCTGTTGATACAGCATTTTCAAAGCACATTAGCTTTTGTCATGTCAATATTTCCAACAAAAAACTAAAATTATTTGTCTAAAGATTTAAGCATATGAAAAATACCTTTTATCATTTATATTTATTTATCATACGAATATTATTAGAAAAAATTCAATTTGTATGGGTCTCAAAATTTATTGCAATAGATCCCTATTAACAAAATTTCCTTTAAAAATATCCCACATGATTATACTTATTTTCTTAGAGACAATTTTCAATAATTTCATAGTCTTTGTGACTAATTTTGCAAACACTGTAGTTTTTTTTAAACATTTTATTTTCTTATTTTGTATAATTCTTTTCTTATGATCTACTAGTGGCACTTTAAAAATAATCCCTTAAATAGTTGTTATTATCTTTGCAAGCTTAAATAAATTTATTTCTTCATGTAGACAACACATGTTTTATTTGGAGTACCTGTAAAACAACCATGTGTTAGTATTTTTACATTTTTTAAATTATCTTTTTAATTGCCCAAGTACTACATGAGTTTAATTGGATTATTTTAAATAAAATCCCAGTTCTTGTATTATATTATCTTAGAAAAAAAAAGGGTTAACAATTAAACTATCTTTTTTTCCTCCAGTTTAAGAAATCCCTGAGGAACCGACACCTAGAAAATCTTGTGATGCCAACTCAAGAAATGCATCAGTTCATGATAAATTAAATTCTTGCTGGGGTTCGTGTGGAATGATTGCAGATTCAAAATGTCCCTAAGTACGTTGTAACAGTTGTCAAGACTGTTTATTGCAGAGCCTCTATTTTGTGGAATGCAGCTGCACTCAAAAATGGAAGCGAGGCATACCTCCCTCCAGGAGCTAGATGACACCAAGGTACTTAAGCTGAGAGACCCGACACCAGGCAGCTTTCCTGTGCTGATACGATCTGCGCTTATATAGCTTTGCATTTTGTGATTGGGACTTCAGAAGCTGTATCTGGGTGTACAAGACCTCTATAATGTGTTGGTATTCTTTCTTAAAGCTAAATAAACTTGGCTCTGAGTAAGCCTATTGTGTAATGTGAGTTTGTCTGACATTCTACACTTGAAACCTACTACTGCTGTCTGATGACTAAGTAACCCTCATCTGATTGCCTTTCAGACCCTTGGCACGATATGCAAAGATACTTTGCCGCATAAAGAGGAATGAGTAGGGAGGGTCTTTCGACATTCTGGTATTGGGATGCTGTCTTAGTTATCTAGTGCTGCTATAACAGAAATACCACAAGTGGATGGCTTTAACAAAGAGAAATTTATTCTCTCACAGTCTAGGATGCTAGAAGTCTTAATCTAGGGTGCCAGCTCCGGGGGAAGACTTTCTGTCTGTGTTGGCTCTAGGGGAAGGTCCTTGTCATCAATCTTCCCTGGGCAAAGAGCTTCCCAGTACAGGGAACCTGGGTCCAAAGGACAGGCTATTCTCCTGGCTCTTGTTTCTTGGTGGTATGAGGTCCCCATATCTCTCTGCTTGCTTCTTCTTTTATATCTAAGAGGTTGACTTAAGACTCAAACTAATTTTGTAGATTGAGTCCTGCCTCTTTATCACAATTGCCTCTAATCCTGCCTCATAAACATCATAAAGGTAAGATTTACAACACATAGGAAAATCACATCAGATGACAAAATGGTGGACAATCACACGGTATTGGGAATCATGGCCTAGCCAAGCTGACACAATTCAATCCATGACAGATGGCTACTAACTGATCCCTGGTTTGAGGTAGTAGAAGCTTTTTGAGGCAAATTACTAGGGACAATTTAGATGGTATATCTTCAAAACTTTGGGATTTTGAAAGTTGGATTAATAAATGCAAACAGTAATAATGGCTAGAAATATTTCTGGACTGTTATTAATAGCATTTGCAAAACTGAAACTTTATGATAGCATACAAAAAAACAAAAAACAAAAAACCATTGCCATCAAGTTGATTCCAAACTAAATCCATTGCCGTCAAGTCGACTCCAACTCACAATGACCCTATAGGACAGAGTAGAACTGTCTCATAGGGTTATCAAGGCTGTATCCTTACAGAAGCAAACTGCAGCATCTTTCTCCCACAGAGAGGCTGATGGGTTCAAACTGTTGAACTTTTGGCTAGCAGCGAGTGCTTATCCACTGTGTCACCAAGGCATAAAAGTATTAAATAGACTGATTCAGGAGACATGAGATAAATAAGTAAAAATAGAAGATAAGTCAAGAGAAATTTTGCTGGGAACCTAGGCAGACATTATGCTTACCTCATCAACTAGAAGTCAACATACTCACTGTCCAAGAGGGGTGAGGACAAAGCTAGGTGTCCATAGAAATGATAGGGTACTGTTTAATAATTTGGGCACCTTTCCAACAAATGATAACAGAAACCTGATCAGTTCTTGTTAGCCTGGATACTGACTGCCTGATCAAAGGAGTAATATTTTAATGACAGATACGCCTCAATGGAGGGAATTATTGGCCCTGACAGCTATGAACGTTGGTATACGTTTCTCATCCCAAATAATGATCCACTCACCCCTTTTGCAGTGGTGAAGGCAGGAATCTGACAAGTTCACCCTGAAAAAGTTACCTGCCCAATTCTTTCATCTAGCAGTAAATGAAATAAAGATCCCTGCAGAGATAGCTGAAATGTAAATGCAGGTACCTTACATTGGATATAGAGATACCATAAAATCGCTCCTAATAAAATACCTCTAACAAAAACTAAGGAGTCCCTGGGAGGTGCAAAAGTTAACATGCTTCACTGCTAACCGAAAGTTTGGAGGTTTGGTTCCACCCACAGGTGCCTTGGAAGAAAGGCCTGGTGATCTACTTCTGAAAAAGTGGAAGATGTTATGGCGCATAGTTCTGCTCTGACACACCTAGGATCACCATGAGTCAGGATCAACTCCATGGCAATGGTTTTGTTTTTAGCACAAACTGTGAGAAATACAATTACAAAGAAAGTTTATCATGCTTGGTACCCACACATAATCTGCTCTCTCGTCTAAGAAGTCTGTGCCCACTCCAAGGTCACAACATTTTTCTCATGTTTTCCCCCACCCCCCTAAAAGTTTTAGATTTTAGTTCAAACATTTAATTCTAGCAGACATTTCAATTTAATTTTTGTGTATGGGATGAGTTAAGAGTAAAGATTCATTTTTTTTTCCCATATGAATATCCAGTTGTTGCAGTGCTATTTGTTAAAAAGTTGAAAAGACTATCTTTCATCTCATTGAATTTTATTGGCACTGTTTAAAAAAATTAATTGGCCATATATAAGTGTACGTCTTTTTCTAGTTTCTCTATTCTGATTCATTGACCAATATGTCCATTCGTAGGTCAATACCACTCTAAATTATTTTATCTTTATCCTAAGTCTTAAAATAATACTAAGGCCTCCAAACTTATTTTGCTCTTACAAAATAGATTTTTATGAATATATCTATGCATATATGGAAATCTATATTAAGATTATATATGGAAATAAATACACATAAACTTTAAAATTTCTAGAAAAACCGAATTTGATTGGGATTGCATTGAATACATAGATCAGTTAGGGGTGAACTGACATCTTTAACAATATTGAGTTTTCCAACATACAAACATGATATATATCTCCATTTATTTAGGTCTTCAATTACTTTCAGCAATTCCTACAGGCAGGAAACAGGCCAAAGGAGCTATGCTTGTTGTCCTCCAAGAAAGAAAGGGACCATCTCTGGAGCAACTGTTGGAAGGAACTCTGGAAGCAGGGTTTTCTTTGTTTCAAACAGTGGGACCATAGTCTCTTGGATCTCAAAGAGGGGGCACACAGCCTCCTAGGTTTCAAAGAGTTGGATATTTGCCAACTCAGTTCTGTGGAATGGGTTCACTGCCCAAAGCAGAGTGGGCAGGGTTGCCATGCCAAAGGGGCAGAATGGGGCTTGCCAGGGCTGAGAGGGTAGTGTCACCACTCAGATGGACTAGGAGAATGGGGGCTGCCCAAAGATGAGGGAGAAGAGTTCCTGTCCCAGTGGGCCTGGAAGGCAGAACTGAAGCCCAGGATTGAGGGGTTTCCACCCAGAATCCAGAGGGCATGGCCAACACCCAGAGACTGGAGGGCAGGGCAATTGCCCAGACGTTCTCAAAGGATTATTTTCAAGCCTTGAGAGTTAACATAAATTGTTCTGCTGGGTTTTGGACTTGCTTGCTGCTTCTTATCCCTTATTTCCCTCCAATTTCTCCCATTTGTAATGGAAATATCTACCTTGTGCTTGTTCAACTATTGTACTTTGGAGACAGATAACTTGTAGTTGATGTTTCACAGGTTCACAGATGAGGATGAATTTTGCCCCAGGATGGAATACGCCTAAACTCTTACCCATATTTAATTTAGATGATTCAGAAGATGAGCTTTTGGACCTGGAATTGATTTAAGACTTTTGGGATGATATGATGGGTGAATGTGTTTTACATATGGCAAGGATATGAATTTTGTGGGGCCAAAGGGTGGAATGTTATGGATTGAATTGTGCCCCCCAAAAATATATGTTGTAAATCCTAACCTCTATGCCTGTGGTTATAATCCCATTTGGGAATGATTTTTCTGTTATGTTAATGATGCAGGATTATTGTAGGGTGTATCTTGAGTCAATCTCTTTTGAGATATAAAAGAGATTAAACAAGTAATCAGAGGAAAAACGGGGTAAGATTGATGCCAAAACACAGGGATATCTCCAAGGTACCAGGAAGCAGAAGCTGAGAGACAGGGACCTTCCTTCAGACCTGACAGAGAGAGAAAGCCTTCCCCCAGAATTGGTGCTCTGAATTCGGACTTCTAGACCACTTAACTATGAGAAAGTAAATTTCTGTTTGTTAAAGCTATCCACTTGTGGTATTTCTGTTATAGCAGCACTAGATAACTAAGACAGAAACCCTATGGAGCAGTTTACTTTGTCCTTTAGGGTTGCTATGAGTTGGAATTGACTGGATGGCAGTGAGTTTTTTTTTTTTGGATATATGTGTCCAGAACCTGCTACAAAGCAGCCTCTCAAATACCTGGATTCTGCATTCCAGCTACCTAGGATCATACATTGACTGCTCAGAGGCTTCACGTAATCCTGTGTTCCTAACTTGATTCCCATTACTCCCTCTGCCACTAGATGGAAGGCACTTCTTCACTCTTTGTACTTCTCCCAGTACTATTTATTTTAAAGTTTCAACCTGAATTCTGTATCTTCTAAATCCTGAGAGAGGCCTGATCATCATCAGTGATCGTTGACCCCTCTGGACTTCTGCGTTGTATCACTTATACCAACTCATTCACCCATCCAGTTACTGAACATCTGGCAGGGTCCAAGCACTTTTCTTGTCACTGATTAGGGAGAGGAATTTGTAGATTCACTTTCAAGGACTTTACATTGTCAACCAGGAGTGACCTGTAAACAAACAACTGAAATACAGGGTTGTTGTTGTTGTTGGGTGCCGTCCAGTCAATTCCAACTCATAGAAACCCTATGGAACAAAATAGAACTGCCCCATACGGTTTCCTAGGCTGTAATCTTTATTGACTACACAAAGGCATTCGACTGTGTGTATCGTAACACGTTATGGGTAATATTGAGAAGAATGGGAATTCCAGAACACTTAATTGTGCTCATGCAGAACCTATATGCAGACCAAGAGGCAGTTGTTTAGACAGAACAAGAGGATACTGCATGGTTTAAAATCAGAAAAGGTGTGTGTCAGGGTTGTATCCTTTCATCATGCTTACTCAGTCTGCATGCTGAGCAAATAATCCAAGAAGCTGGACTTTATGAAGAAGAACATGGCATCAGGATTGATGGAAGAGTCAATTACAACCTGTGATATGAAGATGACACAATCTTGCTTACTAAAAGTGAAAAGTATTTGAAGCACTTACTGACGAAGATTAAAGATTATAGCCTTTGGCATGGATTACACCTCAACATAAAGAAAACAAAAATCCTCATAACTGGACCAACAAGCAATGTCATGATAAATGGAGAAAATACTGAAGTTGTCAAGGATTTCATTTTACTTGGATCCACAATCAATGCCCATGGAAGCAGCAGTCAAAGAATCAAATGACATATTGCATTGGACAAATCTGCTGCAAAAGACCTCTTTAAAGTGTTGAAAAGCAAAGATGTCACTTTAAGGACTAAGGTGTGCCTGACCCAAGCCATGATATTTCCAATCACCTCATAAGTATTCAAAAGCTGGACAATGAATAAGGAAAACAAAAGAAGAATTGATGTCTTCGAATTATGGTATTGGTGAAGAATATTGAATATACTATGGACTGTCAGAAGAACAAACAAATGTGTCTTGGAAGAAGTACAGCCAGAGTCCTCCTTGGAAGCTTGGATGGAGAGGCTTCGTCTCACGTACTTTAGACGTGTTATCAGGAGGGACCAGCCCCTTAAGAAGGACATCATGCTTGGTAAGGTAGAGGGTCAGCAAACAAGAGGAAGACTCTCAATGAGATGGATTGACAGTGACTGCAACAAAGGGCTCAAACACAGCAGTGATTGTGAGGATGGCACTGGACTGAGTAGTATTGTATTTCTTTCAGTTGTACATAGGGTTGCTATGAGTTGGAATCAACTCAATGGCAGCTAGCAACAACATTGATAAATCTAGCTATATTTTTTCTGTGTTCCAGTGGAGTCAACTCCAGGTCATAGTGATCCTATATGACAGAGAATAATTGCCTCATAGGTTTTCCGAGGCTGTAATTTTTATGGGAGCAGGTCTCCAGGTCTTTTCTCTAGCAGAGGGGATGGCGCCATTGAACCTCAAAGTTAGCAGCCGAGTGTTTAACCATTACATTACCACGCCACCAGAGCTCCTTAAATCTGGCTATAGAATCTACTAAATATCTATGCAAGTAATCCTGAATTCCTATGTATCTGTGTTACCACTAACTGCCCTAATGACTGTCCATTTTTTTTGTTGTTACGTCTTAATCATTAGTATGTACTACACACAATGTTACAGTGAATAATTTGCTAATGTTAATCATTCTCATGCCAATCCCTAAAGACAAAGATTAGGTTTTTAAAGATATTGATAATAAAAGACAATAATAATGAAAAAAATGAGATATTTGACTTACATCAGAACCAGCCTATGATGGAGCTGTCAGAACGGAACCCTGTTATAAGTTGTTGGCTACCTGTATATGATGCCAACAAATTTTGGGAAAATCATTGACAAATTTGTAGAAGTTAAAGCAGAAAAACAGAAACTAATATTATTTTTCACTACTTTAACAAACCAAACTATAAATGTTTTATTGTTCTTTTTTTAAAAAATATATTAATGTAGTTAAAAGTATTAATCCATTACTTTTTCATTTTTATTCTATGATATTTTTATTTTATTTATTTATTTATTCATTTTTTACTGGCTGTTGTAGTTTCCTAGTGCTGTCATAATAAAATACCACAAAGTGGGTGACTTCAAAGAACGGAAATTTATCATCTCACAGTTCTGGAGGCTAGAAGTCCAAATAAGAGTATTTGCCATGTTGATTACTTCTGAAGGCTTTCAAAGAGGAACTGTTTCATGTCTTCTAATTTCTGGTGACTGGCAGCAATCCTTGGTGTTCCTTTGCCTCTCCACTGGCACATAGCGATGTATTTCTGTTTTCATGTCTGTTCTCCCCTTTTATAAAACACAGCTCAGTAGGGATTAGAGCTACTACCCACCGTACTCCAGTATGACTTCATTTGAATCAACTGATAACAAAAGAAAAACCTGGTTTCTAAACGAGATCACACTCAAAGGAAGGGGATTAGGATTTCAACATAACTTCTTGAGAGACGTAATTCAGTCTATAACACTGGCAAATACGAAGTTCAGTAAAGGGAAGTTTTTATTATCTGTGTTCTTTCTTTGACCATTACTATTATTTTTTTTATTACTGGAAAGAATTTTATCATACAGAGGAGGAAATGTTAAGAAATTAATAACTCCATGTGTCAAATATGCTAGTTGTGCCTTTAACCTTGACTACACTTGAACCAGCAATTCCACTCTGTTGTTGCTGTTAGTTGCTACAGAGTACACTCCAACTCGTGATGACCTTATGAAACCCAACAGAAATAAGTAAAAGACACATTCAAACAGCTTTACTCACAATAACCAAATACTGGAAACTACCCAAGCATCCATCAACAGGAAGCATGGATAAACTTGTGTTTCCAAGTAATGATCTACTACACAACAGTAATGTGATTGAACTGCTGGTATACAATGACATGGATGAATCTCAAAAATATGCTGAGTAAAGAGGCCAGACACAAAAGAGTATACACTGTATGATTTTATTTATAGAAACAGGCAACAATAAACTATGATAAAAGCCATATTAACAAATCATTTCCTCTAAAATAACTTGATTTTACTTTTGCTAGATACCGTTTTTCCTGAATATTTTCAGGTCATGGTATCTCTTCTTCCAGACATAGTTGAAGAAAGAGCCAAAGATAGAATCTGGTTTCCATTAACCTCAGCTTAGATGAATGGCTGCATGATTCCCGTAACAGAATAGCCTGATTCCACCCACCTGCTTCCTGAGATGTGTTCCTTAAAATGTCCCTAGTGACTTACTACCATCCCACATAAATTTTACTCCCTTCATCCATTTATTTTTCAATCTGTAATAGTTTACTTTTACATAAACTTCCTCTCCTTCTCCTGTTCTCCTTTTCCTTCAGCTCTTCCTCCTCCTCCTTCCCCTTTAATTTTGTCAATAAAATATTCCATACCTGTATTTTAGAACTTTGTAGTGATTCAGATGGATATTACTTTATTCTTGTATTAGTTGAGTTGTTTTCCTTAGTCCTCACATTAATATTAAATGTCTTCAAGGCATTACTGGATGGCATGTATAACTTGCATAATTCTGAATACTGCCTGGCAATAATTTATTGTTGAAGCTCTACTGATACCCAGGATTTCATGCCCTCTCCCTTCTTCTGATTACTTAGAATATGAGTATCCATTCTTCCAGTAATTGTTGTATTTTTTCCCCCTGCTTACCATTCATCGTCATTGCCTGGCTTATTAGCACACTTTATAAAAATGCATAAAATAATTCTGTTAACTCTGATAAAATTCAGCTTCCTTTCCTTTCCTTCTCCCTCCTCCTAAACTTTGAGTATAATATTTCATTGAAAGTAACAACTTGATACATAGTTCCAGTTATCTAGTACTACTTAACAAGACATACCAAAACTTACTGGCTTAAAATAACAATTTACTATTATCTCTCATATTTCTTTGGGTTGATATAGCTGGATAGCATGCAGGTACAGTAAGATGTTGCCTGGGTCTGCAATCTTGCAAAATTCGGCAGGGCTGGATGTCCAAGATGGCTCACTAGCTCACATGGCTAATAGCGGAATTTAGCTGTTATCTAAGAGCTCTACTGGGGTTGTAGACTGGAGCACCTATATGTTGCTTCCCTGTGTAGCTTAAAGTGCTGATAGTATTGTAGCTTGATTCCAACTGGATACATCAAGAGACCCAAGTGGAATCTATAACTCTTCTTAAGACCTAGCTCTGAAAGTCTCGGCAAATGCCTTTTGCTGCATTCTATTAGTCAATCAGGTCACTAAGCTCAGACCAAATATAATGGGAGGGAAATTCAACTCTCCCTTTAATGGAGGAGTGGGAATGTCACATTGCCGAAGAGCATGTAGGATGAAAGGTATTGTTGCAACCATCTTCAAAAAGTAAAATATGCCATATACGTTAATTTTTTTTAGATGAAGTTCTAGTGAATTGCTTTATGACAGTTTACCAAGGCTATTACTATTCTTAGTAGATGAATATGCATGAAGACACAAAGCCTAGCACAGGGCCTAGCATATGGTATGATACATCTACTGGTCCCATACCAGCTGGAGTAAAGGAGAATGAAGAAGACCAAAGACCTAAGGGAAAGATTAGTTCAAAGGACTAATGGACCACAACTACCACAACCTCCACCAGACTGGGTCCAGAACAACTAAAAGGTGCCCGGTTATCACCACCAAATGCTCTGGCAGAGATCACAATAGAGGATCGTGGACAGAGTGGGAGAAAAATGTAGAACAAAATTCAAATTCACACACACACACACAAAGACTGGGGTTGCTGGTTTGACAGAAGCTGGAGAAACCCCAAGAGTATGGCCCCCAGGCATCCTTTTAACTCAGTACTGAAGTTACGTCTGAGGTTCACCTTTCAGCAAAAAATTAGACAGGCCTATAGGGCCAACAATTACACACGTGAGGGACATGCTTCAGAGTTTAATCATGTATACGAGACTAATGGGCACATCAGCTCAAAAGCAAAGATGAAAAGGCAGGAAGGGACAGGAAAACTGGATGAATGGAAACAGAGAACATGGGGTAGAGAAGGGGAGAATGTCAATACATTGCGGGGTTGGCAACAAGACACAAAACAATTTGTGTATGAACTGTTTAATGAGGAGCTAATCTGCTCTGTAAACTTTCACCTAAACCACACACACAAAAAAGTTAATCCTCACCATGAGTCTGTGAGGTGTGTACTATTATCCCAATTTTACAGATACAAAACTGACGCATAAGTAACATGCACAAAGTCATGTGGACAGTCAATGGTGAGCCTGGAGTTTATTTTCAGTAATGTGGTTCCACAGCTCATAGTTTTTTTATTTCCTTTTTTTTTTTTTAAATTGTACTTCAGGTGAAGGTTTACAGGACATATAGTTTCTCATTAAACCGTCAGTACACATATTGTTTTATGACATTGGTTAACAACCCCACAACATGTCAACCCAATCCATTCTCGAACTTTTTTTTTTTTTTTTTTGGTAAAAATATACATAGCCAAAGATACACCATTTCAAAAATTTCTACATGCACATGTCAGTGACATTGATTACGTTCTTCCAGTTGTGCTGCTATTCTCACTTTAGATGAAGGTTTACAGAACAAAATAGTTTCTCATTAAACAGTACACATGTTGCTCTATGACAATGGTTAACAAGTCCACTACATGTCAACACTGTCCTTACTCAACCTTGGGTTTCCTATCACCAGCTTTCCTGTCCCCTTCTGCCTTCTAGTCCTTGTCCCTAGACTGCTGTGCCTCGTTAGTCCTGTTTTGTTTTATGGGGCTGTCCAATTCCCGGCTGAATGGTAAACCTTGGAAATGACTTCACCACTGAGCTAAAAGGGTGTCTGCAGGCATTACTCTCAGGGTTTCTCCATCTCTTTCAGGCCAATAAGTCTGGTCTTTTTTTGCGTGTGTTAGAATTTTGTCCTACTTCCTTCTCCAGCTCTGTCCAGAACCCTCTGTTGTGATCACGGTCAGAGCAGTCAGTGGTGGTAGCTGGGCACCATCTAGCTGTACTGGACTCAGTCTGGTGGAGGCCTTGGTAGGTGTGGTCCATTAGTCCTTTGGATTAATCTTTTCCTTGTATCCTGTTCTCTTCATTCTCCCTTGCTCCTGAAGCAGTGAGACCAATGGAGAATCTTAGATGGCTAGACTTCATAGTTTTAACCACTGCATTGTGCTGCCTCTGGATAGTCTTAAGTGAGGGGAGGATAACCAGATGGAAGAGGAAAAAAAAAAGTGTGAATAAAGACAAGTAAGCGTGGGCATGAGTGGAAAATAGGAGAAGAGGATGACGTAAAATTGGATGGTTGAAGAAGCCATCTAAGGAGACTGGTGATGGGCCAGCCAAATTCCCTCTGCTTTCTGTCATCCAAGAGTGTGACCTGGGGTGAAGGGACTGAAAGTAAGTCTCTGACTGTGCTTCCTGGCTTCCTCTTCTTTTTGTCTAAAAGTTCATGTCGCCATGCTGGGGTTTCCATGAGATCCTGGGTGCTCTTTGTAGACAGGTTCATTTTTCACGGTTTTATATTTTAGATGGAAGATGATTTGGATTCTACCTAATAGCTACATAGCTCATGAGAATTAGAGTACTTCAGGTACTACTCAGTCTGATTTACAGCTTATCATAAAACTGAACAATGAAATGTCATCATCCAGGTCTTGAATGTCTTCTTCTTCCACCTCTTCATCCAGAAGCTATAGATAAGTGATTTTCACTCTTGGTAGTCATTCCAGATCAAACAAATTAGAATCTCTAGGGTTGGACCCAGGCTTTGATAGTTTTATAAATCTCTCCAAATGATTCTAATGTGCAACTAGTGTTGATAACCACTGGAGATAATTATCTTGCGAAATTTGGTAATCCTCTGATGAAACTAGATGATTATTATTGAGTACAGATGCTTTTCTGTGTGAACTCTACAATGATCAATTTGCCGAAATGGGAAATTTATAGATGGTATATCTAATTTTCTTTCTAATTGTTCAGCTTCATTCCCCCATGTTTTGGGGATGGGACAAAGGGATTAATGATATGTAAAGTGTGCATTTCTCTTTCAGGCAGTGGTTCACAACCCTGGTGGCATGTTGAAATCACCTAGAGTGCTTTAGAATAAATCTTTAAAAATAAAGATTCTCTGGCACAATTCCAGACAAGGTGAATCAGATTCTCTGGAGATGTTATCCAGGTGTCAGTAGACATTTTAACTCCCAAGGTGATGCTAATGTGTAGCCACGGGTGAAACTACTGGTTTAAGAGTAAGGAAGAATCTTCAGATGAGTCTTGATTCTTTTATTAAGATTTTGGAGGGCCGACACAATTGTCTATTTGATGGTGAATATGGACCCAAAATTTGTTGTCTGAAAACAAATGCATTCATGAAAAAATTGTAGATGACACTAATTTCTTTCAGTTATCAAATTATCAAGTCAGTTTGGGGAAACTGGCTACACATTCCCAGGCAGTTGACAAAAAGCTAACTGCAATGCTCTCCTAAAAACCATTTCTCTTGCAGCAGGTTTTTAATTTTTGTTGGGCATTTCTCCATTTTTGTCTATGTTATACTACCATATAATCAGTTCATTGAGTATCAGCTGAGTTCTTACAGGGTGTCTACCAATTACCTCATTTATACACTCGGAGTGAATAACCTCTGTGCAACATTTAGAATCCCTATGTGATGCAAAGTGAATGAGCTTGATGACAAATTGAAAGGTTAGTGGTCAGAGTCCACCCAGAAGTGCCTCAGAAGAAAAGCCTGATATCTATCTCCAAAAAAACATTAGCCATTGAAAACCCTGTAGAGCACAGTTCTACTCTGACACACATAGGGTCACCATGAGTTAGAGTCAATTCAACAGCAACTGGTTACATATAACTCTCATTATCCCAGCGTGCATAAAAATAGTGATATATTTTTGTGTATATAAAAAGGATTACCTTAGAGACTCACTGTCATAAACTGCATTGTGACAGATTGCCAATGTGACAACTCCAGAATTATTTTCATATACAAAGGTAATGTGAGAAACTTCAGGTGCTCTGATATTGTTGATACATCAAGATAGTGTATAAGAATATATATTTTTTAACTTCCCACACACCCCTGGTAACCACTAATAAACTTTGGTCTCTATGCATTTGCCTATTCTAGATACTTCATATAAGTAGGTGTCATGGATTGAATTATGTCCCCCCAAAAATGGGTGTATCAGTTTGGCTGGGCCATGATTCCCAGTACTGTGTGATTTTCCTGTATGTTGTAAATCCTGCCTCTATGATGTTATTGAGTGAGGATGGGCAGCAGTTCTGTTAGTAACACAGGACTCAGTCTACAAGGCTGGATTGTACCCTGAGGCAATCTCTTGAGATATAAAAGAGAGAAGTGAGCAGAGAGACACGGGGACCTCATACCATCAAGAAAGCAGTGCCGAGAGCAGAGTGTGTCCTTTGGACCCAGAGTCCCGGTGCAGAGAAGCTCCTAGTCCAGGGGAACATTGATGAGAAGGCCAACAGAGAGAGAAAGCCTTTTCCTGGAGGTGACGCCCTAAATTTGGACTTTTAGCCTACTTGACTGTGGGAAAATAAATTTCTCTTTGTTAAAGCCATCCCCTTGTGGTATTTCTGTTATAGCAGCACTAGATGACTAAGATAGTAGGTATCTTACTTATTGGTGATGCTGCAATGGAAATACCACAATTGGGTGGCTTTAATGCACAGAAATTTACTTTCTCACAGTTTAGGCCGATAGACTGATTCAGGGTTTCAGTTCTAGAGAAAGGCTCTCTTTCTCTGTCTGCACTGGGAGAAGGTCCTTGTCTCTTTTCAGCATTTATTCCTAGGTTCTTTGGTGATCATGTGGCTTGTATTTCTTCTTCTTTTTTTTTTTTTTTTTCCTTGTTATTTTACTTTAGATGAAGATTTACAGAACAAACTAGATTCTCATTAAATAGTCAGTACACATATTGTTTTGTGACATTGGTTACCAATCCCACGACACAACAACATTCTCATCTTGATATTGTTGTTGTTAGGTGCCGTGGAGTTGGTTCAAGCTCATAGTGACCCTTACGCACCACAGAACAAAACACTGCCCAGTCCTGCAGCAAGCTCACAATCGTTGCCATGCTTGAGTGTATTGTTGCAGCCACTGTGTCAGTCTGTCTTGTTGAGGGTCTTCATGTTTTTCACTGACCTTGTACTTTACCAAGCATAATGTCCTTCTCCAGGGACTGATCCCTCCTGACAATGTGTCCAAAGTATGTAAGATGTAGTCCTGCCATCCTTGCTTCTAAGGAGCATTCTGGTTGTATTTCTTCCAAGATACATTCGTTCATTCTTTTGGCAGTCCGTGATATATTCAGTATTCTTCACCAACACAACAATTCAAAGGCATCATTTCTTCTTTGGTCTTCCTTATTTATTGTCCAGCTGTTGCATGCATATGAAGCGATCGAAAATACCATGCCTTGGGTCAGGCGCACCTTAGTCTTCAAGGTGACATCTTTGCTTTTTAACACTTTAAAGAGGTCTTTTGCAGCAGATTTGCCCAATGCAATGCATCCTTTGATTTCTTTACTGCTGCTTCCATGGGTGTTGATTGTGGATCCAAGTAAAATGAAATCCTTGACAACTTCAATCTTTTCTCTGCTTATCATGATGTTGCTTATTAATCAAGTTGTGAGGATTTTTGTTTTCTTTATGTTGAGGTGTAATCCATACTGAAGGCTGTGGCCTTTGATCTTCATCAGTAAGTGCTTCAAGCTCTCTTCACTTTCAGCAGGCAAGGTTGTGTCATCTGCATATGGAAGGTTGTTAATGAGTCTTCCTCCAACCCTAATGCCCCATTCTTCTTCATATAGTCCAGCTTCTCAGATTATTTGCTCAACATACAGATTGAATAGGTATGGTGAAAGGATGCAACCTTGATGCACATCTTTCCTAACTTTAAACTACTTAGTATCCCCTTGTTCTTTCTGTCCAAACCACTGCCTCTTGATCTATGTACAGATTCCTCATGAGCACAATTAAGTGTTCCGGAGTTCCCATTCTTCACAATGTTATCCATAATTTGTTATGATTCACACAGTTGGATGCCTTTGCATAGTCAATAAAACACATCTTTCTGATATTCTCTGCTTTCAGCCAGGATCCATCTGACATTAGCAATGATATCTCTGGTTCCACGTCGTGTTCTGAATCTGGCCTGAATTTCTGGCAGTTCCCTGTCCACATACTGCTGCAGCCACTTTTGAATGATCTTCAGCAAAATTTTACTTGCATGTGATATTAATGATATTGTTCCATAATTTCTGCATTTGGTTGGATCACTTGTCTTAAGAAT
Organism: Dugong dugon; assembly: GCA_030035585.1. Classification (NCBI taxonomy): domain Eukaryota; kingdom Metazoa; phylum Chordata; class Mammalia; order Sirenia; family Dugongidae; genus Dugong; species Dugong dugon. Next base: position 43,681,383 of record CM057473.1, read on the forward strand.
AGACACAAATATGGATCTCTTCCAGTTTGTTGGTCAGGTAGCTGTCTTTCAAGTTTCTTGGCATAGGCGAGTGAGCATCTCCAGTGCTGCATCCGTTTGTTGAAACATCTTAGTTGATATTCCATCAATTCCTGGAGCCTTGTTTTTTGCCAGTGCCTTCAGTGCAGCTTAGAATTCTTCCTTCAGTACCATCGGTTCCTGATCACATGCAACCTCTTGAAATGGTTGAACGTTGACCAATTCTTTTTGGTATAATGACTCTGTGTATTTATTCCATCTTCTTTTCATGCTTCCTGTGTCAGTTAATATTTTCCCCATAGAATCCTTCACTATTGTAACTCGAGGCTTGAATTTTTTCTTCAGTTCTTTCAGATTGAGAAATGCCAAGCATGTTCCTCCCTTTTGGTTTTCTATCTTAGCTCTTTGCACATGCCATTGTAATACTTTACTTTGTCTTTGCAAGCCACTCTTTGAAATCTTCTGTTCAGTTCTTTTACTTCATCATTTCTTCCTTTTGCTTTAGCTACTCGATGTTCAACAGCGAATTTCAGAGTCTCTTCTGACATCCATCTTGGTCTTTTCTTTGTTTCCTGTCTTTTTAATGACCTCTTGCTTTCTTCATGTATGATGTTCTTGATGTCATTCTACAACTCGTCTGGTCTTTGGTCATTAGTGTACAATGCGTCAAATCTATTCTTGAGATGGTCTCTAAATTCAGGTGGGATATACTCAAAGTCATCCTTGTATCGTGTTCTCTTCATTGTCCCTTGCTCCCGAAGGGGTGAGACCAGTGGAGTATCTTAGATGGCCACACACAAGCTTTTAAGACCCCAGACGCTACTCACCAAGATAGAATGTAGAACATTTTTCTTTATAAACTATGTTATGCCATTTGAGCTAGATGTTTCTCAAGACCATGGTCCCCACAGCCCTCAGCCCAGTAAATTGGTCCCTCAGGGAGTTTGGATATGTCTATGGAGATTCCATGACCTTGCCTTGTACAAGTTGTGCCGGTTTCCCCAATTCTGTGTACCTTTTTACCCTTCACCGAAGTTTCCTCTTATCTATGGTCTATTTAGTGTTCTTCCATCCCTACCCCTCCCCTCCCTTGTAACGATCGAAGATTGTTTCTTTTTGTGTGGAAACATTTTCATGAGTTTTTATAGTAGTAGTCTCGTACAATATTTGTCCTTTTGTGATTGACTTATTTCTTTCAGCATAAGGACCTCCAGATTCATCCATGTTGTGAGATACTTCGCAGATTCATCATTGTTCTTTATCATTGCCTAGTACTCCATTGGGTGTATGTACCATAGTTTGTTTATCCATTCATCTGTTGATGGACATCTAGGATGTTTCCATCTTTTTGCTGTTATGAACAATGTTGCAATGAACATGGGTGTGCATATGTCTATTCTTGTGATGGCTCTTATTTCTCTAGGATATATTCCTAGGAGCGGGATGCTGGATCATATGGTATTCTATTTCTAGCTTTCTAAGGAAGTACCATATCATTTTCCAAAATGGTTGTACCATTTTGCATTCCCACCAGCAGTGCATAAGAGTTCCAATCTCCACGCAGCCTCTAAAACATTGGTTGTTTTCGGTTTTTTGATTTGTGCCAGTAATGCTGGGGTGAGATGGTATCTCGTTGTGGTTTTGATTAGCATTTCTCTAATGGCTAGTGATCACGAGCGTTTCCTCATGTGTCTGTAGCTACTTAAATGTCTTCTTTGGTAAAGTGTCTGTTCATTTTCTTTGCCCACTTTTTAAGAGGATTATTTGTCTTTTTGTTGTAGAGGTGTTGGATTTTCCTGTAGATTTTAAAGATTAGAACTTTTGTTAGACAAAATTTTTTTCCCAGTCGGTAGGCTCTCTTTTTACCCTTTCGGTGAAATCGTGTGGCTTGTATCTTCACCTCCATTCATGATTGCTTACTTGCTTGCTTAATCTACTCTTTTATATCTCAAAAAAAGATTGGTTTAAGACACACTAATACTGCCTCATTAACATAACAAAGAAAACCCATACGCAAATGGGATTATAACCACAGGTATAGGGGTTAAGATTTGTAACATATATCTTACAAAATTCAATCCATAACAGTAGGATCAATCAATATTTGTCTTTTTGTCTCCGACCGATTTCACTCAGAATAATGTTTTCAAAGTTCATCCGTGTTGTAGCATGAATCAGAGCTTCATTTCTCTGTATGACTGAATAACATCCCATTGTATGGACATACCACATTTTGTTTATCCATTCGTTTTAGACATTTGGGTTGTTTCCACCTTTTGGCTGCTGTGAATAGTGCTGCAATGAACACTGACGTACACATATTGGTTTACATTCCTACTTTCAATTCTTTTGGATATATACCTTGTAATGGAATTGCTAAGTCATGTGGTAATTATATATTTAACTGTTTGAGAACCCCAAAAATGTTTTCCATAGTGACTGTCCAATATTACAATCCCACCTACAATGGATGACAATTTCAATTCCTCCACATCCTCTCTAACACTTGTTGTTTTCCATTCTGCTGTATTAATATTTTCTAAGGTAGTATTTTAATTTCTTTAATAATTTTTTTCACTATACTTTTGTGGATTATTTTTTTGTGTGTGTGTGCTTGCTCTAGGAATTACCATACATCTTAACCTATTAGAATCAATTTCTGATTTATATTATATTAACTCCAGTGAAACATAGAAACGTTCTTTCTACATTTACCCTCTTTTTGCAATATTACTGTTATACATACTAATATATATTACAAACCCAACAATACAGTATTATTATTATTACTTTATCATCTGCAGTAATTTCCTTAGCACATTACAGCTTTTCTCCAACCTACTTCCTTTATGCTATTGTTGGTAACTATCCATATATTACATATCTATATAAGTCCAACAATACATTATATACATATTTTTTACATCAATTATGAAAAGACCAGGAGAAAAATATGCATTTATGTATTTTTTAAATAATTATATAATTACATTTATTGATGCTCTTAGCTTTTTCATATGAATTCAAATTACTGTCTGGGGTCATTTGCTTTCAGCCTGAATTATTTCCTTTAGTATTGTAAGGTGGGTCTGCTAGCAACAAATTCTCTCAGTTTTTGTTTATCTTGGAAAGTCTTCATTTTGGTCTTTTTAAAAAACAGATTTGCTGGATGTGGAATAGTTAGTTAACAGGTTTTTTTTTTTTTTTTTTTACCTCTTTGAACAATTTTTTAAAATTGTGCTTTAGGTGAAAGTTTACAGAGGAAATTAGTTTCTCATTAAACAATTAACACATATATTGTTTTGTGACATTAGTTGCCTACCCGCAACATGTCAACAATCTCCGTTTCTTGACCTTGGATTCCCCATTTCCATTAATCTAGCTGTCCTGTCCCCTTTTGCCTTCTTGTCCTTGCCCCTCGGCTGATGTGCCCATTTAGTCTCATATACATGATTGAGCTACATGTATTATTATTTATTTTATGAGCTTGCCCAATCTTTGGCTGAAGGGTGAACCTCAGGAGTGACTTCAGTACTGAGTTAAAAGCATGTCGGATGGCCATATTCTCGGGGTTTCTCCAGTCTCCATCAGACCAGTAAATCTGGTCTTTTTTTGTGAGTTAGAATTTTGTTCTACACTTTTCTCCAGCTTTGTCCGGGACCCTCTATTGTGATCCCTGTCAGAGCAGTTGGTGGTTGTAGCTGGGCACCATCTAGTTGTGCTGGACTCAGTGTGGTGGAGGCTGTGGTAGTTGTGGTCCAATAGTCCTTTGGACTAATCTTTCCCTTGTGTCTTTGAATTTCTTCATTCTCCCTTTCTCCAGACAGGGTGGGACCAGTAGAGTATCTTAGATTGCTGCTCACAAGCTTTTAAGACCCCTGACACTACTCACCAAAGTAGGAAGTAGAACATTGCACCATTTTTCAAAAAGACGGCCTTTCCCCCCATTTAATGCACTTTGGGCCTTTGTCAAAGATCAGGTGACCATAGGTGGATGGATTTATATCTGGTTCTCAATTCTGTTCCATTGGTCCATGTGTCTGTCATTGTACCAGTACCAGGGTGTTTTGACTATCATAGCTGTATAGTAGGTTCTGAGGTCAGGTGGTGTAAGACCTCCTACTTTGTTCTTCTTCAGTAATGCTTTACCTATCTGGGACCTCTTTCCTTTCCGTATAAAGTTAGTGGTTCATTTTTTACATCTCGTTGAAAAATGCTGTTGGTATTTGGATCAGGATTCCATTGTATTTGTAGATTACTTTGGGTAGAATTGACATTTTCACAATGTTAAGTCTACCCATCTGTGAGCATGGTATGTTTTTCCATTTATGTAGGTCTCTTGGTTTCTTGTAGTAGTTTTTTGTAGTTTTCTTTGTATAGGACTTTTACACCCCCAGTTAGATTTATTCTTAAGTATTTTATTTTTTTAGAGGCTATTATAAATTGTACTGCTATCTTGATTCCTTTTTGTCATTTTCTTTATTGGTGTATAGAAATCCAACTGATTTTTGTATATTTATCTTGTATCCTGCTACTCTCCTGAATCTTTCTATTAGTTCCAGTAGTTTTCTCTTGGAGTCTTTTGGGTTCTCTATGGATATTTTTACTTCTTCCTTACCAATTTCGGTGCCCTTTATTTCTTTTTCTTGCCTTACTGTTCTAGCTAGGACTTCCAGCACAATTTTAAATAGGAGTGGTGATAAATAGCATCCTTTTCTTGTTCCTGTTCTCATGGGGAATGTTTTTAGCCTCTCTTCTTTGAGTGTTGTGCTGTTTTTTGGTTTTTTATAGATGGCTTTATTATGTTGAGGAGTTTCTCTTCTATGCCTATTTTATTGAGAGTTTTTATCAGGAATGGATGTGGAACTTTATTGAATACGTTTTCTGCATCAATTGAAATCATCATGTGATCTTTTTTTTTGTTTTATTTATGCAGTGGATTATGTCTATTTCTAATATTGAACCATCCTTACATAGCTGGTATGACTCTCACTTGACCATAGTGTATTATTTTTTTGATGATGCTGAATTCTATTGGCTAAAATTTCATTGAGAATTTTTGCATCTATATTCATGAGAGATATTGATCTGTAATTTTCTTTTTCTGTGACATCTTTGCCTGGTTTCCGTGTCAGAGTTATGCTGGTTTCATAGAATGAATTTAGAAGTATTCCTGCCTTTTCTATGTTCTGAAATAGTTCTAGTCTGATTGGTGTGAGGTGTTCTCTGAATGTTTTGATAGAATTCTCCAGTGAAGCCATCTGAGCCAGGACTTTTTTCTTTAGGAGTTTTTTGTATTACTTTTTCAGTCACTTCTCTTGTTATGCATCTGTTCAGATTTTCTACCTCAGTATGTATTATTTTAGGTACGTAATGTGTTTTTAGAAATTTGTCAGAGTACAGTTTTTCATACTACTTTGTTACGATCCTCTTTATTTCAGTTGGGTCTGTTGTAATGTTCCCCATTTCGTTTCTTATTTGGGTTATTTGCTTTCTTTCCTGTTTTTGTTTTGTCAGTTTGGTCAGTGGTTTGTCGATTTTGTTGATCCTTTCAAAGAACCAACTGTTCGGTTTTGTTGATTCTTTTTTTTCTGTTTTTCTATTCTCTATTTCTTTTATTTCTGCTCTGATCTTTATTATTTCCTTCCTTCTCGTGGCTGTGACCTTCTTTTGATATTCTCTTTCTATTTGTTCTAGTGGTATAGCTAGTGTTTTGATTTTGTCTCTTTTTTCTTTTTTGATGTGTGCATCTATTGCTATAAATTGACCCCTGAGCACTGCCTTTGCTGTGTCCCAAAGGTTTTGGTATGATGTGTTTTGATTCTTATTTGATTCTAGACTTTTTTTGATCCCATCTTTGATTTCTTCTAATACCTAATTGTTTTAAAGCAAGGTGTTATTCAGTTTCCATGTATTTGGTTTTCTTCCTCGCTCTTCCTGTTATTAATTTTTACTTTTATGGCATTGTGATCAGAGAAGATGCTTTGTATTAGCTCAGTGTTTTGGATTTTTTCAAGGGTTGCTTTATGGCCTAAGATGTGATCTATTATGGAGAATGTTCCATGTGCATTGGAAAAGAATGTTTACTTTGCTGCTGTTGAGTGGAGTATTCTATATATGTCTATATATGTCTCTATATACCTGTGAGGTCAAGTGGTTGACTGTGGCCTTAAGATCTTCTGTATCTTTGTTGTGTTTCTTTATCTTTTGTACTTTACCAAGAGTGGTGTGTTGAACTCTCCTACTATTATTGTGGAGCTGTCAGTTTCTCTTTTCAGTGTTGTTAGGGTTTATTTCTTGTAATTTTGGCCCTGTCATTAGTGCGTACATATTTATTATGGTTATGTCATAATGGTGGATTGTTCTTTTAATCATTATATAATGTTCTTCCTTGTCTTTTATGGTGGATTTTGTCTTAAAGTCTAATTTATCTGAGATTAGTATTGCCACTTCTGTTCTTTTTCGGATGTTGTTTGCTTGATATATTTTTTCCATTCTTTGATTTTTAATATATTTATGTCTTTTTTTCTAAGGTGTGTCTCTTGTAGACAGCATATTGATGGGTCCTGTTCTTTTATCCATTCTGTCACCCTCTGCTTCTTTATGGATGCATTTAAGCCATTTACTTTCAGTGTGATTATTGATAGTTGTGAGTTTATTGCTATCATTTTCTAGTGCTTTTCTTTGTAGTGCTGATATTTTCTTTGTTCGTCTTATTCTTCTGTGCTGAATTACTTTTGTTTGTAAGATATCTTTTCATTTCTTTTGTTTTTGTAGATTTTGTGTTTACTGAGACTTTACATTTTTCTTCTTTATTGTGAAGAGTAGATTTGTTAACTTTTTTTTGATTACCTAAAATTTACCCCTATTTTCTGAAGTTTGAACCAGTCTTTTATTATTTGATATCTCCTAGACTTCCTCTCCATTTGAAAGTTCTATACCTACACCGTTTATTTCCTCTTTTACTGTTCTGATGTTGTTGTTATTTACTGATTGATGTCTCTGGTTGCCTGCTGTAAATCTTTTAGTTTTGTTTTATCCTTAAGAGTTCATTACTTAGGTTTATATCTAGCTGATGTTGTCCTGTGTCCTAGATTCAGGTTGTTGTCTGATGTTGTTTGTTCTCTAACTGAAAGACTTCCTTTAATAATTCTTATAAGTTTGGTTTTGTTTTCACATATTCTCTAATTTCTGTTTATCTGGAAATGTCCTAGTTTCACCATCATATTTAAGCAAGAGTTTTGTAGGATATATTTTTCTTGGTTGTCAGTTTTTTCTTTCAAGATTTTTATATATGTCATCCCATTGCCTTCTTGCCTGTATAGCTTCTGCTGAGTAATCAGAGTTTAATCTTATTGTTTCTCCTTTGTATTTGACTTTTTGTTTTTCTCAAGGTGCTCTCAAGGTTCTTTTTTTGTCTTTGGTTGTGATGAGTGTGATTATAATATATCATGGTGACTTTCTTTTGCTGTCTATCCTATATGGGATTTGTTGAGCTTCTTGGATGGTCATCTTTTAATCTTTCATGCTATTAGAGAAGTTTTCTGTCAGTAAATCTTCAATAACCCTTTCTTTTTCTCTTTTCTCCCCCTGTTCTGGAACTCTGATCACACACAGATTTTTGCTTTTGATTGTCTCCCACATAGTTCTCAGGTTTTCTTCATTCTTTTCTCTAATTTTTCCTCACACAAATTAGTATTCAAGGATTTGTCTTTGACGTCACTGATCCTATGTTCCATTGTTTCTAATTTACTCCTAAAACCTTCTGTTGCATTGTCCGTTTCTGAAATCTTTTTGTTTATCTTTTGCATTTCTAATTGCCGTTTTTGTATTATTTCTAATTGTTTATTTTTGACATTTTGTTCCTGTACCATTTTCCTGAATTCTTCTATCACTTTGTGTTTTTCCTATTTTGTTTGTATTTTCCATGATTTTGTCTATTTTCCCTTAGTTTTGACTGTTCTTTTCTTCATCTGTTTCCTAATCTCTTGGAGAGCCCTGAATATTAGACTTTTGTATTCCCTATCAGGTAGTTACAGTGCATTTTCTTCTACCAAATGGTCATCTGGTGTTTTATTTTGGTCACTTACTGGAGCCATTCTGTGCTGTTTTTTTAAAGCTTGTTTTGATATTGTCTGATCTCTCTGGGACATTCAGGACTTATTTTCTTCGTATATTGATTGTTGGTTTGTTTGGTCATTTTTTTTTGGTTTTATTCAGTTATGTCTGGTTGGGTGGGCTGGGCATTTTTTTGTTTTCTTGTCTGTGGGCATAATACTTCTCACCATCTTGTCCAGGTGAGCAGGGCCATTCACTCATCCATGGTGCCACAGGGCAGGTTCAATGTGGGGAAAGGAGGAGATGGTTTTTTTGTGGCACAAACTGAGTCTGGCAGGATGGGGCCAGAGGGCAGCACAGGGCCAGGTCTGGAGGTCCAGAGGTTCTCATTGGTGCTTCTTGGCGCACAGCTCTAGGTGCATGGTTCAGATAGGCAGAAGGGAATGGAGAGAATGTGATCTGCTTAGCTAAGTGGGAGAGAGAAAGAAGAGAGAGAAACAGAGGCAAAAAATAAAGAAAAAAATTAAATAAAATGGTGACATGGTGGCAGTCTGCGGGTGGAGGTGGGGCAGACCCAGAGAGGCTGTGTGGTGTGCTGTTGGCTCTCTGGCCAAGTGGTACAGCACAGGCTTTATAATTTATATGACTTTATAATTAATTGATCCAAGTATGTATGCACCATTAAAGATTTCTTGAAAATATGCAATGGGCTGTGTAGGAAAATTGTACCAATTTACACTGAAAATTTGAAACAATCCATTTCTTCCAATTCCCACTGGCCAAAAAAGAAAGAAAGATACGTGTGTGTACATAAATATGCATATTTATATACACACACACATATGCATGCACAATCATGAATAGGTACATATATATAAAAACACAGACAAATACATAGATACATAGATAAATACATACATGCTTACATATATAAATACATACATACATACAATTAAATTTATCAAGAAATATGTACAATCTGTATGTATTTGGGAAAAATGCAAAACTTTACTGAGAGATATTAAATTTGTTTGATATATGGAAATGGAAATTTTGCCTAAATGTGCATTAGGTTTGTATCTTTTTATCATACTGGACTATATGAAGAAGAACGGGGTGTCAGGATTGGAGGAAGTTTCATAAACAACCTGCATTATGCAGATGACACAACCTTGCTTGCTGAAAGTGAAGAGGATTTGAAACACTCATGAAGAGCAAAGACTACAGCCTTCAGTATGGACTTCACCTCAACATAAAGAAAACAAAAATCCTCACAAATAGACCACTAAGCAATATCATGATAAATGGAGAAAATATTGAAGTTTTCAAGGACTTCATTTTACTTGGATCTACAATCAACACCCATGGAAGCAGGAGTCAAAAAATCAAATGATGCATTGCATTGGGCAAATCTGCTGCAAAAGACCTCTTTAAAGTGCTGAAAAGCAAATATGTCACCTTGAAGACTAAGGTGAACCTGACACAAGCCATGGTATTTTCAATCACCCATATGCATGTAAAAGCTGGACAGTGAATAAGGAAGAACGAAGAATTGACTTCTTTGAATTACAGTTTTGGTGGAGAATATTGAGTATACTATGGACTTCCAGAAAAACAAACAAATCAGTCTTAGAAGATGGATAGCCAGAATGCTCCTTAGAACCAAGGGTGGTGAGATTTCATCTCACATACTTTGGACACGTTATCAGGAGGGATTAGTCCCTGGAGAAGGACATCATGCTTGGTAAAGTAGAGGGTCATTGAAAAAAGGAAGACCCTCAAGGAGATGGATTGACACAGTGGCTGCAACAATGAGCTCAAGCATAACAAGGACTGTGAAGATGGTACAGTACCAGATAGTGTTTCATTTTGTTGTACATATGGTTGCCATGAGTTTGAACCTTCTTGACTGCACCTAACATCAACAACATAATTACAGATCTTCATGAAAAGTTATTCAACCAGGAAAAAAAGCAAACCTGTTTTCCAAAATAATGACATGAAAAAATGATAAATAATATATTATTATGTTAAAAATAGTTCATGAAAAATTATGTATAGCAGTGCTGGAATTTTATTTTTAAAAGTGTATATAAATACACACGTAATACATAATATCTCATACATAAATAGAGGTACATGCACAGGCAAATGTTGGGAAGAGTTATCAGTGGTTAGTGAGATTACAGTATTATTTTTTTTTCACTTTCTACGTTTTCATTTATTTGCACTTTCTACATTTTCTTTTTTTTCTTCCATGACCCTGTAGTGCTTTTGTTTTCAAAAGAACAGAAGAAAAGAAAAAAAAACTGTAAAATAATAGCTACGCATGTGTCTATCAAAAGTGATTTGTTGATTAGTCTACAATGCCCAGTAGATTGACTTTATCCTACAGGGAAACCTCTGGAGGCATTGAGGGTGTTTCAATGCTATCTTTACAAGCAGGCATGAATGTCAGAAGAGATAAATAAGATTCCCTCTTTACTGCAGTTCTCAAAGAAAAGTAATACACGAGGCATAATTGCCATTGACATCTTCATTCTCTTGTATTTCAAGATTTCTTCATGAATCAACTGAAGAATGGATAAGAAAAATTATGGTATATTCATACAATGGAATCCTACGCAATGATAAAGAACATCGATGAATCTGTGAAACATAACATGGAGGAATCTGGAGGGCATTATGCTGAGTGAATTTAGTCAGTCACAGAAGGACAAATATTGTATAAGACCACTATTGAAAGAACTCAGGAAAAGGTTTAAAGATAGAAGAAATCACTCTTTGATGGTTACAAGGGTGGGAAGGGAGGGAGAGGGTTATTCACTAACTAGATAGTAGACAAGAATTACCTTAGGTGAAAGGAAGGACAGCACACACTACAGGGGAAGTCAGCACAACTGGACTAATCCAAAGCTAAAAAGTTTCCTGAATACAATCAAACACTTTGAGTGACAGAGTAGCAGGGGAAGGGATCTGGGGACCATGGTTTCAGGGAACATCTAAGTCAATTGGCATAACTAAGTTTATTAATAAAATGTTCTGCATCCTACTTTGGTGAGTGGCTTCTAGGGTTTTAAAAGCTAGTGAACAGCCATCTAAGATGCATCAACTGGTCCCAACCCACCTGGAGTAAAGGAGAATGAAGAACACCAAAGACACAAGGAAAGTATTAACCCAAGAGACAGAAAGGGCCACATAAACCAGAGACTTATTCATCCTGAGGCCAGAAGAACTAGACGGTGTCCGGCTACCACCAATGACTACCCTGACAGGGAACACAATAGAGAGTTCCTGATGGAGCAGCAGAAAGATTGGGTACAGAACTCAAATTCTAGTAAAAAGACCAGACTTAATGGTCTGACTGAGACTGGAGGAACCCCAGAAAGCAAGCCTCCCGGCCTCTCTTGTCAACCCAAAACTAAAACAATTCCCGAGGCCAGCTCTTCAGACAAAGATTTGACTGGACTATGGGACATAAAATGATACTTGTGAAGATACATGAGACTAAATGGGCAGCTCCTGTCCAGAGGTGAGATGAGAAGGCAGAGAGGGTCAGGAGCTGGTTGAATGGACGTCGGAAATCAGGGGTGGAAAGGAGGAGTGTGCTGTCACAGTATAAGGAGAGCAATTAGGGTCACATAACAATATATGTATAAATTTTTGTATGAGAGACTAACTTGAATTGTAAACTTTCACTTAAACTACAACAATAAAAATAATTTAAAAAAAGATTTCTTCGTGAAAATTTATACTTTCATGGCATCTCTACATCCATCTCTAGGAACTGGGTGAGAATGTAATGTTTAATTTTATTGTTATTAGTCTTTCCATGAAAAGGGATAAAATATATCCTTTAAGCACTAAGAGTTTCTCATGAGTTGCCAAAGTATCTGAATTGTTTTTTTCCAGATGATTTCTCTACGAAATGAAACAGAAAGCTATCTTCAACTTAATACTGAGTAAACTTTTTGTTCAATATGTCTGAATCCTTATGGCACAAAGTGATATATTTGTAGAAAGAGAGTTTGAACTCATATAGTTGGATTAGAGCCTGCTTAACCACTATGCTGTGATGTGTACTAAACAGCAAAGAGAATAGAGATAGGCTCATAGACTGTGGGTGGAAGTGAACATTGGAAATAATCTAACATGTCACAGATGAGAATCTTAAAATCAGAGTTGTAAAGTGGCTTAGGTATCATCACTTAGTAATTCAGAGGCAGAACTGAGATTCAAAGCTTCTGCAATTTTGTTGCATTTTAAAAAACATTTTATTCATTAGGACAATGAGGTATAGAACCAATGTATTTAAGAATTTATTTGTGTCATTAAAAAGTAAAATTCATTCTGCCTTTTACTTTGGAAATTTCACAGAATAAGGAAGATTTTCTATTAGCTAAAAATCAGGAATATGGGCTTGTAAAGGGACTCTGTGCCTTCCTTTTCAATGTGGCTCTTGTTTAGTACTTCTTTCTGGAAATATCTAGAAAAGAACAACTCAGTACATTTATCAAGAGCCATACCTCATTGTTTTATTTTTGACAGAGTGTAAAACACAGTGCTGTACTTTTGGTGATTTGGCAACAGGGTACTTAACAATGATTACTGCAAACATTCCCAGCTCTCTGTTAGTGCTTTTTAATGTCTAATGTAAAACCAAAACCTCTTTTACTATTCTGAATGAAGATGGAGAATAATGGTTCTCCATGGAATACAAAAGAAACCAAGCCGAACCCATTGCCATTGAGTAATTCCAGAGTAGAACTGCCCCATAGAGTTTCGAAGGCTGTGATCTTTACAGGCAGTCCTGGTAGCTCAGTGGTTAAGTGCTTGGCTGCTAACAGAAAGGTCAGCGGTTCAGTTTGAATTCACCAGCTGCTCTGCCAGAGAAAGATGTGGCAACTGTTTCTGCAAAGATTTACAGCCTTGGAAACCCTATGGGGCAGTTCTACTCTGTCCTATAGGGTCACTCTGAGTCAGAATTGACTCCACGGCAATGGGTTTTGGTCTGAATCTTTATGGAAGTAGACTGCCACATCTTTCTCCTGCTGACAACCGTTTGGTTAGCGTAACTGAGATGCTTAACCACTGTGCCACCAGGGCTCCTTACTCTCTTTTTAAGGGAAAAATCTAAGTGCCTTTCTATGTAAAATACCCAATTCTTCTATATATTTTTACTGTTTAAGGATTATTCCTGTCAGAACTCTGTTTTTCAAACCTCATCTTTATTAAATTTTTCCCATTGTTCCTTCTATTTGCAATACAAAGTGGATACTTTAAGAAAATTAGTTTCAGGCTAGCATTGGTGAGTGCAGTCTTCAGCTGGGTCTATGCAGAATTGGAGAGTTTATATAGAAGTAGTAATATGGGTGTGTATGACACTTACTTGACTGATCTTGTCATAAAACCCTGGGAATCATGCATCCAAGACTTGCACATATTCTCTTGAACAGTTTTATACTCTGATCAGCTGTATCTAATTGGATAGATCCTGCTTTAGATCATTAAGGATAGAATTTAAATATATGAACCGTATGCACAATTTGTCTATAAAGAAATAAATTGTGATGATGTTGACTTCTTAGATATTTTCTTTTCGGCTTCCAAAGTGTATTTCTCACTGATATCACAGGCTTGTACAAGTCACTGACACATCTTCAGATTTGGGTTCTTTTCTGCCTTACCTATTTTTTATTAATCATTGCCTGTTATGTGGTTTATCTTTTCTTCATTTGATTTGTTCTTTAAGCAAAATATATGATTTTTTATCATTTAAGTTGAATCAAAACATTCAAAACACTGGCCATATGTTCCATTGTTGAGTCGTTTGTAATATTGCATGACAAAATGTTGATAGTCTTGACCTTGATATTCAAAAATATTAAAAATATTAAAAGAGTAGTAAAACAAATACATAAGATTACTTTAGAATTATGTGTCTCTGAAATATTAAAAGATATTCGTAGTTAACTCAATGATCATTATCTACATCAGATTGTTTAATGATAGCTCTTGGATCTAAAATCTGCAGATAAATTGGCTAGTGTCTTTGTTTTTCTCCTTTTAAAAGAGGAGTTATTTTAACATCATTTTTGTAACACTGGAGTTGGAAAGTCTGTGTGTGACTAAAGTAAGAATCGCAATGCCTGTAACTTGCTCTTTGTAAATACTCATTTGATAGTCAATATAACAAAAATACTTGTTGACTAAATGAGTGAATTATTGTCTTCACATATGAGAGTTTATTGGGGGAAATTATAAAGCCTATTAAAAATCTGGGATGGTTTTGGTTAATGTATAATCAAATAACTTAATGGTAATGGAGAGAAGACAGTAGAAATGGAATTTAACTTCCAGTCATATTCATTAATTCAGTTCATTACTGTTTTAGGTCAATTATTCAATTCATAAATATCTTAGGAGGAAAGAATAATACGCACCTTTATAAAGAAAGATAGATCTAATATTTTGTTTAGTAGAAAAGATATGAAAGACTTCCTAAGAAAGTGAGAAAACACTTTTAAACAAGAACCTGAGTCTTGTTTTAAGAGATTTGTATCATAAAATAGAGATGTATTTTTTATTCCTTATTTTGTATAAAATTTCTTTGTTAATACATTCAATTTTAAGATATTCATGAGTGATAAGTTTTTAGACCAAGTAAATTGGTGCCTACTCCTCCATAATCTTTCAAATTATTTATATATGTATATATATGTATGGGTGTATATATATATATATATATATATATATATTTAAACCTTATTTCTCAAAATCATGTATAAAATACTTAATACTTTTAGACGCGTTTTTCAAAAGAGAAACTTTGCCTCTGCATATTTGTTTAGTAACAGGTATTCAGCACAGAGGTATATGACATTGCAATCCAATATCATTTTACATGAACATTGATGAATTTTTTTCTTACCTATTCTCTCATTGCAGTGATCAGCCTGGGTGGATATGCTAGAGACAAACGAGACTCTGGTGACAAAGTTTGTTCTCACAGGACTTACAGATCATCCAGAGCTGCAGGTCCCCCTGTTCCTGGTGTTCTTGGTGATCTACCTTGTCACCATTTTGGGGAACCTTGGATTGATTGCTCTCATCTGGAAGGACTCCCATCTTCACACACCCATGTACTTATTCCTTGGTGGTTTAGCCTTTGCAGATGTTTGTACTTCATCTTCTTTGACTCCCAGGATGCTTGTCAATATCTTAGACAAGAGTCAAATGATATCCCTCTTTGAGTGCACGGCCCAATATTATTTTTTTGGTTCCAGTGTAACCACAGAATGTTTCCTCCTGGTAATGATGGCTTATGACCACTATGTTGCCATATGCAACTCCTTGCCTTATCCAGTGATGATGTCCAACAGACTGTGCACTTGGTTGATAAGTATTTCATATGTAATTGGTTTTCTGCATCCCATAATTCATGTAGGATTATTATTTAGATTAACCTTCTGCAGGTCCAATATATTACATCATTTCTACTGTGAAATCTTGCCACTATATACAATTTCTTGCACTGACCCATCTATTAGTGCATTGGTGGTTTTTATTTTTTCTGCTAGATAAAGCTTTTACTTTTATGACAATCATAGTCTCTTATACGTGTGTCCTCTTTGCTATCCTGAAAAAGAAGTCTGAAAACAGCAGAGGCAAAGCCTTCTCCACGTGCAGTGCCCATCTGCTCTCTGTCTCTGTTCTACGGCACTCTCTTCTTGATGTATGTGCTTCCTGGGTCTGGCCCAGATAAATATCAGGAAAAGATGTATTCACTGTTTTACATGATTATAATTCCCCTGTTAAACCCCTTTATTTACAGCCTAAGAAACAAGGACGCTTTAGCTGCACTGAGAAAAGTCAAAAAGAAATAAATATTTTTCAGGAAAATTTTTACTATTTTTTCCATTTCACTTTCTGCTTAAATAAATCTTAACACTTGGTCCTGTATTCTTTTTCCTTTAAATTTTATTCATTTTGTTGTTGTAGGTGAGAATATACACAGCAAACCATACATCAATTCAACAGGTCGTACTTGTGTAATTCAGTGACATTAATTACGTTTTTTGAGTTGTGTAATCATTCTCACACTCCTTTTCTGAGTTGTTCTTCCCACATTAACATAAAATCACTGACCCCTTAATGATGATAGGATTGTGTTATGTACATTTATTTTTCACTGGGATATTCACAAGGTCTTATGTAATAAAGTCAGGAAGCCGAGAACCCAGAACGGTCTGATGGAAGAATATATAGCTTTGGTAAAGATAAAAGCAATTTTAAGTTACATAATTATGAGCTAGTCATGTATACTTACTATTTCAGGTAGGTGTTAGTTCCAGAAAACATGTATTGAGTAGTGAGTTAGGAAAAAGGTGCCCAGTAAGATTATTCAGTAGATTAAAAGTAGAAATTTTTTAAGAACTCAGAACTTTTCTAATTATATTGATGGAAAGTTATTTTAACTACTTATTTTTATCTTTCAATACCTTTCAAAAAATTCAATACAAATATAAATCACTTTTTAAAATTACTTTTACACCTCATCGTTTTTCTGTCTATGAATAGACAGCCTTAAGCTTGCTAGTCTATGTTAGAAGGAGGGTATGATGTAAAAATTAGGAGAAAAATAGTATGGACCTGTTGGAGGCAAATTCTTTGAGTTTTTTTTTGTTTGGTAATGTCCTCATTTCACCTTCTTGGTTGAAGGATAGTTTCATTGGATATTAAATTTAAAAAAATGGTGAGCGTTTCTGTTCTTCAGCATTTTAAAGATGTCATTTAATTGTTTTCTAGGTTCCATTATTTCTTACAAAATTAGTCAAATATTTCTGTTTTCTTACACATAATGCAGTCCCTACACCCTCAAAACATCAAATGTTTATGTAATTGATTTTTTTCTAATGTTTTTCTGTTTTCAATTTCAATGATTTGTTCTCAGGTTTATTATTTCTTTTCTTCTGGTTGATTGAGATTGATTTTGCTCTTCTTTTTCTGGGTTCTTCAGGTGAGAACTTAGATTAATTGAGACTTTCTCACTTTCCTAATGTATGTTTTTTTTCCTATAAATTTCGCTCTTGGCCCTGCCTTAGCTGTGTCTCACAAACTGTGCTGTGCAATATTTTATTTTCATTCAGTTCAATGTTTTTTTTTTAAATTTTTCTAGAGACTTACTTGTTGACTCATGGATTACTTAATGTATGCTGTTTAGTTTCCAACTGTTTGGAGATTTTCCTGTTACTGATTTCTAGTTTGAGTGCATTGTGGTTGGAAAATATGATTTAAGTTCTTTTAAATTTGGTGAAGTTTGTTTTATGGTGCAGGAGATGATCTATATTGGTATCTGTCTGAAGGTACTTGAAAAGAATGGGTATTTTGCTGTTGTTGAGTGGAGTGTTCTACAAATTTTTATTTGATCCTATTGGTTGATGCTGCTCTCTTTTCTTGCTGTCTCTGGAAAATGGGGCCCTTTTTCTTTCAAGTGCTATAGAACAATCTCTCTGGACAAACAAACAGGGATCACTAAATATCTATCACAGGAAAATTTCAAAGTTTCCAAAATCCTATATATTATGATCATTTTGTATCCTGATTGAGGGCCACCTTCACTTCTTTACTATATCACCACATCCACCTCTATCTCCAAAACACACATACTTATTCTCCATGTGTCCCCTTCCCCTTTATCTCAAGAACATTTCTGAGGCTTTCTAGATGCTGTTAATAATTCTATCTAATGATCTCTTCTGGACTCTTTACCTGAAAGGATAAGCAAAGACTTGGGGAAGGAAAAGGCATTACAGGTGAATGGAACAAATCGATCAAAGATAAGGAGGTGGTACAGCTAGGCTGGGTTTGGTGTAAATTAAGCAATCTGGTGGGTGATAATTCCTTAAACAAATATTTATTGAGAAACTACTTTGCATCAAGCACTGATACAGAGGCAAACAAGGCAAGGGAGACTCTTGCTCTTTGGCATTTACTTGATAGCCAAGAGCAAACAAGGAAGCCTTTTGTTATTTCACTTTATTACACGGCACTCTAAGTCTGAAGATGATTAAGTTTGGGGGCTGATTTGAGCATAAAAGCAGTAAATCCTTCCCTATGATGAGGGGAAAAAAAAGGATTCTTATTTTGGAGAATCTTATCTTCAACCATCTTCACATCCATTCTCCCAGAGATATTCCTGGAGCAAGAACTCAACTTGAGCCAAGCCAGGAAAAGAAACTTCACTTAGTTGTCCCCACATTCTGGACTACCACGAGTCTCCCAATATTCCCTAAAATGTTTCCACTGAAATGTGGCCCATATGACAGCAGCAGAACATCACCTGGGATCTTGTTAGAAATGCAGACTCTCAGTCCCTACCCTAGACACAGTGAGTCACAATATGCATCTCATCAACATCTCCAGATGATTCATATACATATTAAAGTTTGAAAAGCACTTCTAAGAGTACCAGCTGGGTTCACACCAAAACCATTTTAGAAACTTATTCTAGGATCATAGACTATTATAACTAGAAGGAACTTTGAAGAGCATATAACTGACTGTTTCTCAAAGTAGTGACTCATTTGCTCTTGATAACCCATATTCCCTTATTTGGCTTCAGTTCTGATCAGTGGATGTTTAGAGTTTCAGGTATATTCTGTAACTGCTAGTATTTTTACTGAAACATTATGTTGTTATTATTACAACTGATCTCAACGCTATGATAAAATTAATGCCATTCTTTATCAGATAAAATCTATACTTTCACCCCCAAATAAAAAAAAAAGAAGGAAATTAACCATATATTCTGATATTTAGTAAGTCTGTACCCCCAGTGAAACCTGAAAACATTAAGAGGTTGTCACTGTTATTTGTTTTTTGGTTTGGTATCATTGTTATACCTGGATGTCCCTTGGGTAATCTGAGCATTAGCACCAAATACCAAATAGACTAACTAACTTAATCCTATAGGGAGTTCTTAAAAGAATTTTGCAATTGTTTTTGCTAATAGATATGAAAACAAGGAGAAATAAACTGTTGCCCTAGAAAATCAGTGCAGAAGGAATCACTGCCTTCATTTTAGCACCTACTGCATTTTTTAATGAGAATTTCCAACCACTGTATTCCTAAAACCTTTAAAAGGAAGAGATGAGAATGAAATTTGTTTAAAAAAAAGTTAAAATTTATTACATTGCCATTGATAAAATGTAGTGTTTGATTTGCTGCAATTTTCATTTCTGACTCTAAGATGACAAATGTCCTGACTAAAAGTAAACAACTCACGCAGCATTTCAAACTCTTTCTCTACAACATATAGAGAAAGCATTTTTATATTATTGACTGTAGGATAAATATACTAGATTGTTGTGTGACATCTAGTCAAGTCCAACTCATAGCAACCCTATATGAAAGAGTAGAACTTCCCCAATGGCTTCCCTAGACTTTAATTTTTATGGGAGCAGAGTACCAGATCTTTTTGGCAGCAGAGCTGCTGGTGGGTTCAAACCACTGACTACCAGGGATCTTTATATACTATATACCATACCTGTTGCTGTCAAGTTGACTCTGATTCATAGTAACTCCATAGGAAAGAGTAGAACTGCCCCATAGTGTTTCCAAGGCTGTAATCTTTACATAAGCAGATTGTCACATCTTTCTCCCATGAATACATGACATAATATTATAAAATATATAATTTTGAGCATGTCTATATTATTGACTGGACTTTTAATTTTCATTCAGGCATTAGAATAATAAAGAGTGGAAATTCTATTAAGATTTTAAATTGTAAACATTAATTACTGGAAGCAAAAACTAACGTGTAAATTAAAATAATATTGTAATGTATTATGCCCTTACTCATAGACTATATGAGCTAAAAGAAAGCTCAGGTATAATCCAGTTCATCATTTTAAAAATCAGAAAATAAAAAAAAAGTTGTGAACTGAAGTAGCTTTCCAAAGTTGCATTAAAACTTTGTGGCAGAGTAGGGTTTCATCATTTCAGAGATTGATATTTTTACATTTTTATTTGGCAAGGCATTGAGAGCTAAGTCTTTTAGGCTCGTTCTCTATAATATCTACTTGTATCTATTTTTTTTTGAAAAGGAAAAATGTGATCTTGAAGTTAAATCCAGGCTGAAATGTGAAACTTCTAAATTTCTAAGAAACATAGAAATATAGAGTGTTTAAAGGCAATTTGCTCATTCTTTCACTCAACTAATATTTATTTAGCACTTACCATGTGCCTGATTCTCTACTAGGTGTGGGGCATAATGATCAGAAAAATAGATATAGACCGTACGTTGATAGTTTACATCTTGATTCCCAGGACTAGTTCTACCTGATTATATCTGGATAGTTCACAATATTTAGGGTAGAGGAAGTCCTGACTTCCTCAAGAGCTCATCAAAAATTAGTCTTTACATAACTCTCACGGCAAAAAATGAAAAGAACCATGCTAACAATTGCTAACTTGGCATTATTCATTATTAATTACTTATTCATTTATTTATTCATCCACTCAATGTTATGTGCCAGGCGCTGTAAATATTACCCGCAAGCTGGCTTTGGGAAGCTCTCCTGTGAAGATAATAATGTTAACTACTAGTCTAAACTAACACAAAATACACAGTAAGTACTCAGCAACTAACAACAATTACAACAAGCATCTTAAATAACTTACTTAGGATGTTTCCACAGTCTTGGTTTAAAAAAGTACAGGTATTCCTTTGTGTGTGAGTGTGCCCCACGTAATTACAACATCTTTCATCATGGACTTGAGTAACTCTAGTTCAGTTTCCTTTATCTAGTCTCAGTTATATGGAGGATTTTGTCTTATTCCCCAGAGGACGGCATTCATTTTTAGAAAAAGACACAGAAAATAATCCTTTAGGACAATTATCTCGGTTTTTCTAACAGGACATCCTAATTTTACCCTGTTTGGATGTTTTTGTTTATACTTGATTTCCATTAGGTGCTTCCTTCTCCAGATTTTTCATGCTTTTTCTTCTTATGGAAAGTTCAAATAAGCACAACAAACTTACTTCTGGAAAGCAGACAGCATGACAGAATGTAATCTCAGACAAGTCAATACAGACTCAAACACAATAATGCAACATATTTTGTAAACATTGAACAGTTTGGGAGCAGCAAAACTATAACTTTTAAATTCCCTTTTGACTGATTCTAGTGTATATAGATCATTCCTTTCTTAATTGGTTAGACTCAATGCTACTCCTTTGGAGCGCTGGTGGTGCAATGGTTAAGAACTTGGCTGCTAACCAAAAGGTCAGACGTTTGAAGCCACCAGTTGCTCCTTGGAAACCCTATGGGGGCAGTTCTACTCTGTCCTATAGGGTCGCTATGAGTTGGAATCGACTTGATGGCACATAACAACATCAATTCATGTATGTAAATTTTAGAAATATGTTTTATATTGCTGACCTAGATACTTTATCTTGGTTTCTACAGGTTATATTCTTGCTGTTATTTCCAGGCACTTATAAAGTTTGATGGTTTATTTTTCACTTGAGTTTCACTGTTCCTGTTAGATGCTTTTCTGTCATATCAATAAATAACCAGTCATTTTAATTCATAGTGATTATTTGATGTTCTTTCCCTAGTGTGCAACTATGCTCCTTGCAAATTTCTAGTCTATCCTATTATTTCTTGTTTTCCTTGAATTCATTTATCATTTGTTACATTACAATAATATTTTCTAAGAGATTCTGGAGATAGAAAATTTCGTTGGTCCTTACATATTTGAAAATGTCTTTATTGCTGTCCTAGTTTGAGTGGGTATTAAATTTTAGTTTCGCAACGCTCTTCCTTCAGAACTTCAAAGATATTCCTCCAGAGTATTCCAGAATGACTTGTTGCTGATGAGAAGTCTGATAACAAACTTACTCTTACTTTTATGTACCAAAAACCAAACCGGTCTCCACGGAGTTGATTGTGACTCACAGCAACTTCATGTGTAGGTAACCTCTTTTTCTCTTAATTCTAAAATTTGACTAGGGTATGTCATGATATATGGACTTCCCCCCAATTCTTGTTCCTTTTCCTTTGCTCAAGAAGATGTTTTTGTTTATTTGATTTTTTTCTTTTTCTTTTTTGAGATTATTTTTTCTGGCCAATTATCTCATGTCTTTCTCTAATCTTTCTAGACAGATGTTGAGATTTGTAAATCGTTTTCCTATGTTTGGGGAATTGTCTTTGAAATTTTCTGTATCTTTGTGCTTTTGTGCTATATTCTTCTATTACAGTGACAAGGAGCCCTAGTGTTACAATGGTTAAGTAGTGGACTGCTAACTGAAAGGTTAGCAGTTCAAACCCACCCAGTGGATCAACTAGAAAAAAGATCTGGTGATCTGCTTCTGTAAAGATTACAGTCAAGGAAACCCTATGGGGCAGTTCCATTCTGTCACATGGGGTCGCTATGAGTCAGGATCGACTTGATAGCACACAACACTGTTTCAGTGACTATCTTCAGCAGTGACCATCTAGTTTGTGTTTGATTTAGTAATTTCTGCTTATTGGTAAACCTATTTCTGATTACAGTAACCTACCTCTGGTAATCGTGGAGCCCTGGAGTGATGTTTGTTGAGTAGTGTGGCTTTAACCTATAAAAATCATTTGCAAGCTTTCCTTTTTTTTCTTTTTTTGCCAGGTATGTTCAGATCTGTGAAGTTACTAGAGCCTTTTCTTTGTTTCTCCCTCAAGTGTCATTATTCACATTAGAAACTAACTACCAGTAAAATATTCACTTTATTGAAAATGCTGCTCAGGCTGGAGAGAGGGAGAAGGGCTCACTTGGCTAGTTTTAATTAATTATCCTGATAATTTCACCAAGATCATCTTTAGCTCATTGCATGTGTTAACCCTGTGCTAGTACAATCTCTGGTATTGTTAGCCCTGCTGCATTTTCTTCTTGAAAATGTTTAGGGCAGTTTTTCATTTTCTCTTGATTTTATATCACCAAGATTCTGATTTCTAAGTTTCAGAAATTTCTCATAACTGTGGCTTGTTAATGACCACATTTTTCATGTCCATGTACCATTATGAATTTATTTTTTAAATCTATTTTAAATTCTTTCAAGGGGCTTATAGGTAGGCAAAGCAGAGAAACTTGCCAACTTTAGAAGATATATGAAGAATTGGAAGTATAATTATTTTCAAATGCTTTGACAGTTGTCTAGATTTGCATATAATATAGTAATAGTTTTTGTTTTGTCTCTGCAACTGCAAACTTTTTTTCCTATTGAATTTTGTTTTATTTTATTGTTGGTGGTATGGAGCATGAAATTGACAATCAAAGTATGCAGAAAATTAATGAGACAGTGAAGTTCTCAATACATGTTGGTAGACTAAATGTGTGTCTGGTTGTTTGAAAAGATATATGTGCCCGTGGAAAGAAGTTACTGAAAAAATAGAGAATTTTGTAAACAATGTTAATATTACATAACTTGTTATGTTGTTGCTAGGTGCTGTTGCGTCGGTTCTGACTCATAGTGACCCCACATACAAAGAACTAAACACTACCTGGTCCTGCACCATCCTCACTACCATTGTTATGCTTGAACCATTGTCGCAGCCACTGTCAATCCATCAAGTAACCCAGGCAGTGGTTGGATCACCAAGGCACATCTTTGAAATGGAGAAGTAAATGAATAAATCACTCATTTTATTAATAATATGGATTAAAGAATTATATATATAAATAATAGATAATAATGCAACATGGCTGATAATAATTGGCTATGTGTAATGAGTGGGTAAAATGTGCATAAACTATGCTAATTTTTATAGGATTTTTTTATTTTATCATATAAAATTTGCATTAGAATTTATTATTATGCTTACTTTACAATTAAAGAAATTAATCCTCAGAGAGATTAAATAAATTGTCTAACACGTGTCTAACATCAGAGACATAAAAGTTGGACAGTTTTATGCTCTATTCTAGACTCTTCACTACTATGCTTCATTAATTTTCAAGTAATTTGATTTTTAATAATTCACTGAAATTTGTTAAAAGGCAATGGATAAATGGCAGTGTAGTCAGACGCTTCCTATATCCGTCTTACAACAAAGACCTGGAAAAACAAGTGATTTGATTGTATATGAATATCCAGGAGCCCTGAACAAGGCAAAGCTGAGGAATCTGACTGAGTGGCGGGAGGAGAGGAAGACAGTTTGGAAGAAGAGAAGAGCGCCAGAGTAGCGGCAGCAAGACTGCAGCTCTTCAGCCACGCCAGGTCCACAGTGAAGCAGGCAAACAGCTGTGCTGTGCGCATGCTCGGGAAGCAGTTGCCACATCAAGAGAGACCTGGCAGCAGAGATTCTGATTGGACACTCGGAACCACTGAAAAGCAGCTCCCAAGTGGCTGAAGATAAGTACATGCGTGCGGCCTTTCGCGGGGATTTAAAAAAAAAAAAAAAAAAAGCCCGTTTGGGAAAAAACCTCTCTCCCTTTTTCTCCCTTTTAACTCCTCCCTCTGCACTCTGAACCAGGGAGTCCGCTGGGCCGGAAATAGATCCCAAAAGGCACCCTGACCCGTTCTCCTGGCCTTGGAGAGGGAACAAATAAGCTACTTGCTCCCCTAAGCCAGGAACACAGGGTAGGCACAGCTCCTTTGCTAGGCACAGGCATAAGGGGTGTGCAGACTTTGAGTGACTTACACCCCAGTATAGACTTGTGGGGACCCATCTCAACAGCGTTAGCCCTCACGACCACAGTAGAACAGGGCAAACATCTGAAGTTTAACTTCAACTGTTTCAGCTGTGACGTGGCAGATTTGTGACCCTTGAAACAGCCCTGCCCCTTAGGTAGGCACTTTTACCACCGCAACAGTGGCTTAAGGACTGGTGGCATCACCTAAACCTCCTAGTTACCTGCTACAGGAGTCCAAGAAAAAGTGGAGCCCTCGAGTCTTTACAGCCAACAGAGTGGGGTGCTCATGGTCCAATTGCAAAACTCACCTACCTACTCACATTAGAGAATAGGGACATGCTTTCCTTTCAGACTCTCGGGGCAGCTGTCAGCCCCCTGCCTGGCTTAGCATATGATCCTCTACCACAGCCAGAGTCCAGTGTCTGCACCAATCACCCATGCTTCTCTAGAACTGTAGGTGAGAGCCTGCACCACACACTTGGTGACTGACTGCCTGGACACCTGAGCTGAACCCATATAGTAAAATTTAACGGACTCTTGTGTGCACATATTTAGTTACAGATCTAACTACCTGGTGACAGAACGTTAGAGCTTCAAAGGTGTCAAGAATCAAACTAGCGCACACAAGCAGCCTATTGGGGCATATCAAAACAAAACAAAACAAGAAGCTAGGACTCACTAAACAAATATAAAATAAAATTATAATAAAATATTGATGGCCCGGAGACAACAGTCAATATCAAATCACATAAAGAGGCAGTCCATGATGGCTTCAGCAAGTTCCCAAAATAAAGAATCAATAAATTATCTGGAGGAAGAGAATTTCTTGGAATTACCAGAGGCACAATACAAAAGATTAATATACAGAACTCTTCTAGAAATTAGAAAGGAAATTCTACAAAATGCATAAACATCTAGGGAACATATAGACACAGTAGTAGTGGAACCTAAAAAAGTTATTCAAGAACATAATGCCAAATTTAATAGGCTGCAAGAATCCACAGAGAGACAGCAATCAGAAATCCAGAAGATTAACAATAAAATTTCAGAATTAGACAACTCAATAGAAAGTCATAGGAACAGAATTGAAGCGGTAGAAGTTAGAATTAGTGACGTTGAAGATAAAGCTCTTGATGCCAACTTATTTAAGGAAAAATCAGATAAAAAAATTAAAAAGAATGAAGAAACTTTAAGAGTCATGTGGGACTCTATCAAGAGAAATAACCTACGAGTGATTGGAGTACTGGAATTGGGGGATAAAGAAAATACAGAGAAAATTGTTGAAGATTTATTGACAGAAAACATCCCTGATATCATAAAAGATGAGAAGATATCTATCCAAGATGCTCATGGAACCCCACATAAGGTAGATCCCAAAAGAAAGTGACCAAGACATATTATAATCAAACTGACCAAAAACAAAGATAAAGAGAGAATTGTAAGAGCGGCTAGGGATAAAAGAAAAGTCATCTACAAAGGAGAGTCAATTAGAATAAACTCCAACTACTTAGCAGAAACCAAGCAGGCTAGAAGGCAATGGGATGACATATATAAAGACTTGAAAGAAAATAACTGCCAGCCAAGAATTATATATGCAACAAAACTGTCTCTCTAATATGATGGTGCAATTAAGGCATTTCCAGATAAACAGAAGTTCAGGGAATTTGCAAAAACCGAACCAAAATTACAAGAAATACTAAAGGGAGTCCTATGGTTAGATAATCAATAACACCAGATAACAATGCAAGACAGGAACACAGGACAGAGCAACCAGATATTGACACAGATAAGGAAATTGAAAATACATCAAAGCTAAAATATCAAAAATAGGGAAACAGATATATCAATATGTAAAAAATGACAAAAAAGAGGAACTTAAAAAATGCAGACATTGATTTTTCATATGGAGGGAAGTTAAGGCGATATAAAGTTAAAAAAAGACTGGTATAACCTTAGAAAAATAGGGATAAATATTAAGGTAACCACAAAAGAATCTAAGAATCCTACAAATCAAAACAAAAAAGTAGAAAAACATAAAAGACCCAGCAAACACATAATCTACAACAAAGAAAAAGATGAAAAAAATACATTAAAAAAAAACCAGCACAGAAAATTAAAGGAAATAAAGAAACTGTGAACAACACACAAAAAGAGATATCAGGATGACAGCACTAAACTCATACCTATAAATAATTACCCTGAATGTAAACGAACTTAATGCACCAATAAAGAGACGGATAGTGGCAGATTAGATATAAAAGCATGATCCATTATAAGCTGCCTACAAGAGATGCACCTTAGACTTAAGGACACAAACAGGCTAAAACTCAAAGGATGGAAAAAAATTATGTCCAGTAAACAACACTCAAAAAAGAGCAGGAGTGGCAATATTAATCTCTGACAAAATAGACTTTAAAGCAAAATCCACCACAAAGGATAAGGAAGGGCACTATATAATGATTAAAGGCTCAATACACCACAAGGACATAACTATAATAAATATTTACGCACCCAACAACATGGCTCCAAAATACATAAAGCAAACTCTAACAGCTCTTAAGAGAAAGATAGACAGCTCCACAATAGTAGTAGGAGACTTCAACACACCACTTTCGGTGAAGGACAGAACATCCAGAAAGAAGCTCAACAAAGACATGGAAGAGCTAAAGGCTAAAATTAACCAAGTTGATCTCATAGGTGTATACCGAACACTGCAGCCAACAGCAGCCAAATATACTTTCTTTTCCAATGCACATGGAACATTCTCCAGAATAGATCACATATTAGGACATAAAGCAAGGCTTAACAAAATCCAAAACATCGAAATATTACAAAGCATCTTTTCTGATCATAACTCCATAAAAGTGGAAATCAACAACACAAAAAGCAAGGAAAAAAAATCAAACACATGGAAACTGAACAACACCTTGCTCAAAAACTACTGGGTTATAGACGAAATTAAGGATGAACTAAAGAAAATCATAGAATCAAACGAGAATGAAAACACATCCTACCAGAACCTTTGGGACAGCAAAAGCAGTGCTCAGAGGTCAGTTTATAGCAATAAATGCACACATCCAAAAAGAAGAAAGGATCATAATCAAAGCATTAACCATACAACTGGAACAAGTAGAAAGAGAGCAGCAAAGGAAGCCTACAGGCACCAGAAGGAAGGAAATAATAAGAATTAGAGCAGAATTAAGTGAAATAGAGAATAGAAAAATAAATGAAAGAGTTAACAAGTGCAAAAGCTGTTTCTTTGAAAAGATCAACAAAATTGATAAACCATTGGTGAAACTGACAAAAGAAAAACAGGAGAGGAAGCAGATAACACATATAAGAAATGAGATGGATGATATCACAACAGACCCAACTGAAATTAAAAGAATCATAACAGATTACTATGAAAAATTGTACTCTAACAAATTTGAAAACCTAGAGGAAATGGTCAAATTTCTAGAAACTCACTACCTACCTAAATTAACACAGAGGTAGAACAACTAAATAAATCCATAAGAAAAGAAGAGATTGAAAAAGTAATTAAAAAACTCCCAACAAAAAAAAAGCCCTGGCCCGGGTGGCTTCACTGGAAAATTCTACTAAACTTTCAGAGAAGAGTTAACTCCACTTCTACTAAAGGTATTTCAAAGCATAGAAAAGGATGGGATAGTACCAAACTCATTCTATGAGGCCGGCATAACACTGATACCAAAACCAGGTAAAGACACCACAAAAGAAGAAAATTACAGACTGATATCCCTCATGAACATTGATGCAAAAATCCTCAACAAAATTCTAGCCAATAGAATTCAGCAGCATATCAAAAAAATAATTCATCATGATCAAGTGGGATTTATACCAGGTAGGCAGGGATGGTTCAACATTAGAAAAACAATCACTGTAATCCATCACATAAATAAAACAAAAGACAAGAACCACATGATCTTATGAATCAAGGCAGAAAAGGCATTTGACAAAGTCCAACACCCATTCATGATAAAAACTCTCAAAAAAATAGGAATAGAAGGGAAATTCCTCAATACGATTAATGGCATTTATACAAAATCAATAGACAACATCATCCTAAATAGAGAGACTTTGAAAGCATTCCCCATGAGAACAGGAACCAGACAAGGATGCCCTCTATCACTACTACTATTTAACATTGTGCTGGAGGTCTTGCCAGTGCAATTAGGCTAGAAAAAGAAGTAAAGCCCATCCAGATAGGTAGGGAAGAAGTCAAAGTATCTCTGTTTGCAGATGATATGATCTTATACACAGAAAACCCCAGATAATCCACAAGAAAACTACTGGAACTAATAGAAGATTTCAGCAGTTTCAGGATACAAGATAAACATACAAAAATCTGTTGGATTCCTTTACACCAACAAAGAGAACCTTGAAGAGGAAATCACCAAATCAATACCATTTACAATCGCCCCCAAGAAGATAAAATAATTAGGAATAAATCTAACCAGAGATTTAAAATATCTTTACAGAGAAAACTACAAGACACTACTGCAAGAAACTAAAAGAGACCTGCATAAGTGGAAAAATATACCTTGCTGATGGATAGGTAGACTCAACATAGTGAAAATGTCAATTCTACCCAAAGCAATCTACAGATACAATGCAATCCCAATCCAAATCCCACTAGCATTTTTTAATGAGATGGATAAACAAATCACCGACTTCATATGGAAAGGGAAGAGGCCCTGAATAAATAAAGCGTCACTCAAGAGGAAGAACAAAGTGGGAGGCCTTACACTACCCGATTTTAGGACCTATATACTGCCACAGTAGTCAAGACAGCCTGTTACTGGTACAACAACAGTTACATAGGCCAATGGAACAGAGTTGAGAATCCATATATAAGCCCATCCACCTATGAGCAGCTAATACTTGACAAAGGCCCAAAGTCCATTAATTGGGAAAAAGATAGTCTCTTTCACAAATGGTGCTGGCATAACTGGATATCTATATGCAAGAAACTGGAACAAGACCAGTACCTCACACCATGTACAAAAACTAACTCAAAATGGATCAAAGACTTAAATATAAAATCGAAAACAATAAAGATCATGGAAGAAAAAATAGGGACAACACTAGGAGCCCTGATACATGGTATAAACACAATACGAACCATAAGTAACAATGCACAAGCACCAGAAGAGAGACTTGATACATGGGAGCTCCTAAAAATCAAACACTTATGCTCATCAAAAGACTTCGCCAAAAGAGTAAAAAGGCAACCTATAGACTGGGAAAAAAATTTTGGCTATGACAAATCCAATCAGCATCTAATCTCTAAAATCTACAAGATACTGCAAAACCTCAACAACAAAAAGACAAATAACTCAATTAAAAAATGGGCAAAGGATATGAACAGGCACTTCACCAAAGAAGATATTCAGGTGGCTAACAGACACATGAAGAAATGCTCACGATCATTAGCCGTTAGAGAAATGCAGATCAAAACTACAACGAGATATCATCTCACCACAACAAGGCTAGCATTAATCCAAAAAACACAAAATAATAAATGCTGGAGAGGTTTTGGAGAGACTGGAACACTTATACACTGTTGGTGGGAATGTAAAATGGTACAACCACTTTGGAAATTGATTTGGCACTTCTTTAAAAATCTAGAAGTAGAAGTACCATACGATCCAGCTATCCCGCTCCTTGGAATATATCGTAGAGAAACAAGGGCCGTCGCACGAACAGATATATGCACACCCGTGTTCATTGCAACACTGTTCACAATAGCAAAAAGATGGAAGCAATCTAGGTGCCCACCAAAGGATAAATGGGCAAACAAATTATGGTATACCCCACAATGGAATATTATACAGTGGTAAAGAACAACGATGAAGCTGTGAAACATCGTATAACATGGTGTAAGCTGGAACTTATTATGCTGAGTGAATTTAGTCAGTCGCAGGAGGACAAATACTGTATAAGACCACTATTATAAGAACTCAGGAAAAGGTTTAAACACAGAAGAAAACATTCTTTGATGGTTACGGGGGTGGGGAGGGAGGGTGAGGGTTATTCACTAACTAGATAGTAGATAAGAATCATCTTAGGTGAAGGGAAGGACAGCACACACTACAGGGGAAGTCAGCACAACTGGACTAAACGAAAGCTAAGAAGTTCCCTGAATACAATCAAATACTTTGAGAGACAGAGTAGCAGGGGTAGGGGTCTGGGGACCATGCTTTCAGGGGACATCTAGTTCAGTTAGCATAAGCAAGCTTATTAAGAAAATGTTCTGCATCCTACTTTGGTGAGCAGCATCTGGGGTCTTAAAAGCTTGCAAGCGGCCATCTAAGATGCATCAATTGGTCCCAACCACTTAGAGTAAAGGAGAACGAAGAACACCAAAGACAGAAGGAAAATATTAGCCCAAGAGACAGAATGGGCCACGTAAACCAGAGACTTCATCAGCCTGAGACCAGAAAAACTAGATGGTGCCTGGCTACCACCAA
Source organism: Dugong dugon (assembly GCA_030035585.1). Lineage (NCBI taxonomy): Eukaryota > Metazoa > Chordata > Mammalia > Sirenia > Dugongidae > Dugong > Dugong dugon. Next base: position 43,712,627 of record CM057473.1, read on the forward strand.
TGAATGTCCTGACAGGGAACACAACAGAGGGTCCCTGATGGAGCAGCAGAAGGATGGGGTGCAGAACTCACGTTCTAGTAAGAAGACCAGACTTAATGGTCTGACTGAGACCAGAGGCGCCCCAGAAAGCATGGTCCCTGGACTCTCTACCACCCCAGAACTAAAACAAGTTCTGAGGCCAACTCTTCAGACAGGGATTGGAATGGACTGTGGGACATAAAGTGATACTTATGAAGAATGTGCCTCTTAGTCAAGTAGATACAAGAGACCAAAGGGGCAGCTTCTGTCCAGAGGTGAGATGGGATGGCAGAGAGAGTTAGGAGCTGGTTGAATGGTCATGGGGAATCAGGGGCAGAAAGGAGGAGTGTGCTGTCGCAGAATGGGGTGAGCAATTAGGGTCTCATAACAACATATGTAAAAAATATTTTGTATGGGAGACTAACTTGAAATGTAAACTTCATTTAATTACAACAATTTAAAAAAAATGGCACTGGAGACCTAGTATCAAACTCTTGTGTAAAAATGATCATGTAATGTATCATACATTGCTTTTTTTTAAAATTTTGTATACACATATTACTTGAATTTGTGCATATGAAAGGACACATCTCATTCTTATAGCTTGGGGTTTACAGTCTTCTCTGTATTCTTGCAAATAAACTCATTTGTTTTTGTTACCTTATTCCTCAAACCCAAGAAACAGAATGCTGTATGTTTTGAGGAGGTCATGGACCATGATGAGGTAAATGAAGCACTTTGGTGAAAAATTTAAGGTGGCACCAAGAAACTCAGTAATCAATATAAATAATTTTTAATGAATTATTATAAGAAATAAAAATGAATGCAAACAATCCATTTTGAAGAGTCCCAAAATTTTAAATAAAGACATAATATTGTTTGAAAGAGAAGAGATGTCTCCTAAAATTTACTGATTAAAGGGCATTTGGAGCAAAGGAAAATGACAGTTCAACTTCAATAGCAATTTGTAGAAACACTGATTTATATTTTTCTTAGCAATTCTCTCATTGCAGTAATCAGCTTGGGTGTACATAGGGGAAACAAACGAGACTCTGGTGACACAGTTTGTTCTCACAGGACTTACAGATCATCCAGAGCTGCAGGTCCCCCTGTTCCTGCTGTTCTTGGTGATCTACCTCATCATCAGGGTGAGGAAACTTGGACTGATTGCCCTCATCTGGAAAGATTCCCATCTTCACACCCCCATGTACTTTTTCTTGGTGGCTTAGCCTTTGCAAATGCTTGCATTTCATCCTCTGTGACTCCCAGGATGCTGGTAAACTTCTTAGCCAAGAATAAAACAATATCCCTCTTTGAGTCCATGGCCCAATTTTATTTTTTTGTTTTCTGTGTAACCACAGAATTTTTCACTCCTGGTAGTGTTGACCTATGATCACTATGTTGCCATATTTAACCCCTTGCTTTATCTAGTGGTGATATTTAAAAGACTCTGCATTCAACTGTTAAGTGTTTTGCATGTTATTGGTTTCTTGCATCCTATGATTCACGTTGGGTTGTTATTTAGATTAACCTTCTGTAGGCCCAATATAATAAATCATTTCTATTGTGAAATTGTATCACTCTATAAAAATTTACTGCATTGATCCAACTATTAATGCAATGGTGATTTTTATTTTCTCAGTATTTATAAAAATTTTCACGCTTATGACCATCATAGTCTCTTCTTCCCGTGTTCTCTTTGCTGTACTGAAAAAGAAGGCTGAAAAGGGCAGAAGCAAAGCCTTCTCCAAGTACAGTGCCCACCTGCTCTCTGTTTCCTTATTCTATGGCACTCACTCCTTCATGTATTTGTATCCAAGTTCTAGCTCAACTGAAGATCGGAATAAGATGCATTCTCTGTTTTACACAATTACAATTCCCCTGTTAATTCTTTTATCTATAGTCTAAGAAATAGGAAGTTATAAGTGCTGTAAGACAAGTAATAAAAAATAAAGATTTCTCTGATAAAATTTCATTATATTTTATGTCTCTCACTTTAAAATAAAACAAATTTACACTCGGTACCATGTTCCACACACAGTTAATATTCAGTAAATATTTTGGGACATATAAATGTAAAAATGACTATACTTGAAACGACTATTTTAGATATATATGTGTACAGTAAAAATGAATAACAGAAGTTTTCATAACCTGGCTGATTTTACAGAATCTACTTATTTAATGTTTAATCAATAGTCAAAACTGAAAGGGAATGTCCTATGTATCTACCTATCTATCATCTGTCTCTCTATTTCTGCCATCATATCACTGATTCAGTAGATAGTCATTGAAGGATTATTATAACTTTACCCTCGTTTTGAAAGGGTTTTGAAGATCATGTAGGGAAATGCATATACAAGGTCTTTTTATGATTTTTAGTAAACAAAATCATTTCTGCATTAAACTTTCTAAGAAGCTGCATTTCAAGACTTATGTTTAGAGAATTTTTCAGTCACAAACAATATGCAAATTAATGCACATGTTGTTAAATGAAGAATGATGATATACCTTCTCTTAAAGCATAAATTATTTGTAGTTACCTTTTTCTGTTATCTTTATTGGATAATTTGTTAGGTGATATTTCCTCATGGTTCAAAAATCCGTGTAATATTCAAACAATATAAAGTACTGTACAGTGAAAAATCTCAACTCATTCCATTCCTGTCCACCATCTGGAAAACATTTTTACTGGTTTCCTAGGTATCCTTTTAGAATTATCTAAGTGCAAATAATGCAAATAAACATTCTTATTTCCCATTCTTTTTAAAGAAAAATAGCATACTATACACACTGTTATGCGTATCTTTTTTCATGAAAATTAAGTTTAAATTAGCCATCTCTATCCTGACTCTAATAAAATATTTGTCTGAAAATATGTTATATTTGATGAAAACAGAGCAATTTTCTGTGCAGTAGGAAAGTATCAAAAGACTTGAAATTGTACTGATCTCCATTTTAGATTAAATGGCCTAAATATGCTTATTTGTGCTATTAAAAAAAAATGGATGTGTAAAAATTTGAGTTTGACACCACTAAGCCTTTTGGGCCAATAGGCCTCAGCCTGTTACTAGGAAGTAAACAACCTAGGACCAATACACAAAGGTCATCTTAGGCTCATTTATACAATGTTATCACTCAAGTATTCTTTCCTTTGTGCTAGGCCTTTTCCTTTTGTACTTAATGGAGTGCCAGTTAACAGCAGAAGTCAGTGATGCTCAAGAAGGCAGAGACAAACAGTTTAATACAATTCTCACACCCAGGATTGTATTTTGAGAAATGGTATTGTTGTTATCCAACCAAAGCAAAGACTGTCATTTAGAATAAAGACCCAGGGCACCCAGGTGGAGAGAGGACATGCATGAGTGAGTAAAGACTCTGGAAAAGAGCAGAAAATAAGTGGCTTCCACTATGGTTGAGTAGGAAATGCTTATACCCTCAAGCAATATTTTTGGAGATGATTTTCAAGTTACAGCCATGCTAAGGGACAGGACAACCTTTGTCTTGGAAGATATCTTAGGCTGGGTTCTCTAGAGAAACAAACCTGGCAAAGTGTAAAAATATATACAGAGATTTATATCAAGGAAATGACTCATGTGGTTGCAAAGGCTGGAAAGTCCAAAGTCCGTGGGACAGGCTGGAGGCTTCTCCTGATCTACATAACCACAGGGGCTGGTGAGCTCAAGATCAGCAGCTCAGACAGTAGGGCTGTTGCTCACAGGCTGTGAAGTCGGATGGATCCCAACATCAGCAGATAAGATGGCAGGTAAGCTGCTAGCTCATGTCCCAAGAACTGAAGGTCAGATGAACAGGAGCCAACTACAGGATCCAGAGAAAGCAAAATCCTCAAGCCTTGCCAGAAAGTCCACTTATATTTGAGGCAGGCCACACTCCCAAAGAAATTCCCTTTCAACTGATTGACTACTCACAGCAGATCACATTATGGACGTGCTCACATTATACCAAATCTCATCATGGAAGTGATCACATCATCATACAACTGCCAAACTATATCATAACTGCCAAACCATTGAAAATCATGGCCCAGCCAAGTTGACACACAACCTTAACAATCACAGAAGGCTTGACTAAACCATAAAAGTGTCCACAGATAGCAAAATTTGCTCTTATTGAGGGAAACTCATGTAAGATTTTCATACCCTGAATATTTGTCAGCAGCAACTTTTGCAACTCAAGAAAGTTGTTGTAAATACACACTTCTTTCCCCACAGATTCTGGAATTTAACATCTTTTAAATAATCCTAATCATGTAGAAAGTCAAAGTGCCCCAGATAAAGGTGATACTAGATTATGGTTTTTCCTGCTGTTTCAAGGACTTGAAAACTCTCTTGGCCTTCTTTAGAACCAGCATCTTTGTCCAACTAGTGTAAATAGAGGCTTCCCTATGAGAACTGTGGGGTTTGCCACTTCACTCTCTGGAAAGGTTTGTATCTCAGACAGACATGCCAAATATTTTTGGTGAAATATCAGAGATTAATGCCACTTTCAGAGACTCAAAGCATGCAAAGGTGGTGATACCCATGTAAAAGAATTTCTGAGACTGGAAACAAAATTTAAAATTATACTAGAGATTTATTATTTGATCAACAATTTGCAGATCAGGGAACACACAGCCTAAACCATGTGTTCCAAAGAGATGTGATAGCATCAGGGTTTATATAGTCAGAGGGGAACAAAGAGAGTCTGAGAAATCTGGGCAGTTTTTGCAGGTTTTTCAGAGGTTCAGTAAAATGTCCTTTGAAATCCTTTCTACTCTGAAATGTTATTTTGTTTAAGAAGACATATGTCTTCTAAAAATGACCATGGTTAACTTACAATAATAATCCTTAAAAGTGAAATATCTGATAGGAATTAATTACAAAGTAATGCAAAGCCAAATAAAGTCAATTAAAAAAAAAACCTTTAGACTTAACTTCTGTGTGATTATGAATACACAGATAAAATGTTTTTATTCCACATAAAAAAAACTTTAGACAATAATATCTCTAAACATAATGATTAACCTTATTTTCAAAGAGCTTCAAATATAACATATAATCTTGAGAATAATATCAAATAGTCAGGAAATAATAAGACTGTACCAAGATTATAAAGCCTCTAAACAGCTCAACAGTAATAAAACTCCTTGAGTAAACAATGTGAATCCCCCAGTTAAAACCATTGGCTTTGATGATGATAGCTTCAAAAGAAACAAAGTTGTGACTAAGCTAGCAATTGAAATAATAAAATCATGATATAATATTATGTGCTAGTTGTCTAAAATCAGGCCAACATCATTGATATATAAATTTTAACCCAAAGAAAATAGTGCCAGAAGATGAGCCCCTTTGTGGGAAGGCACTCAAAGTACAACTAAGGAAGAGCTGTCTCCTCAAAGTAGAGTCAACCTTAATGACGTAGATGGATTTGGGGCCTTCATTTGCTGATGTGGCGTGACTAAAAATGAGAAGAAATAGCTGCAAACATCCATTAATAATCAGAACGTGGAATGTATAAAGTATGAATCTAGGAAAATTGGAAGTCATCAAAAATGAAATGGAACACATAAACATCAATATCCTAGGCATTAGTGAGGTGAAATGGACAGATATTGGCCATTTGGAGTCAGACAATCGTACGGTCTACTATGCCAGGAATGACAAATTGAAGAGGAATGATGTTGCATTCATCGTCAAAAAAGAACATTTGAAGATCTATCCTGAAGTACAAAGCTGTCAGTGATAGGATAATATCCATACACCTACAAGGAAGACCAGTTAATACAACTATTATTCAAATTTACACACCAACGACTAATTCCAAAGATAAAGAAATTGAAGATTTTTATCAACTTCTGCACTTTGAAATTGATCAAACATGCAATCAAGATGCACTGATAATTACTGGTGATTATAATGTGAAAGCTGGAAATAAAGAAAGATCAGTAATAGGAAAATATGGCCTTGATGATAGAAACTACTTCAGAGATCACATGACAGAATTTTGCAAGACCAGTGACTTACAAGTTGCAAGTATTATTTTTTCAACAACATAAATGGTGACTGTACACGGGGACCTCACAGGATGGAAAACACAGGAATCAAATAGATTACATTTGTGGAAAGAGATGATCATAAAACTCAGTATCATCTGTCAGAACAAGGCCAGGGGCCAACTAAGGAACAGACCATCAATTGTTTGTATGTAAGTTCAAGTTGAAGCTGAAGAAAATTAAAGCAAGTACATGAGAGTCAACATACAACCTCGAGTATATCTCATCTGAATTTGGAGACCATCTCAGGAATAGATCTGATGCATTGAACATTAATGACCAAAGACCAGATGAGTTGTGGGAAGATATAAAGGACATCATACATGAAGAAAGTAAAAGATCATTAAAAAGACAAGGAATAAAAAAAAAAAGACCAAAATGGAAATCAGAAGAGACTCTGAAACTTGCTCTTGAAAATAGAGTAGCTAAAGCGAATGGAAGAAATAATGAAGTAAAAGAGCTGAACAGAAGATTTCAAAGGGCCACTCAAGAAGACAAAGTAAAATATTATAATGAAATGTGCAAAGACCTGGAGTTAGAAAACCAAAAGAGAAGAACGTGCTGGGCATTTCTCAAGCTGAAAGAACTGAAGAAAAAATTTAAGCCTTGAGTTGCAATTTTGAAGGATTCTATGGGAAAAATACTGAATGGTACAAGAAGCATCAAAAGCAGATAGAAGGAATACACAGAATCACTGTACCAAAAAGAATTGGTTGACATTCAACCATTCCAGGAGGTAGCATATGATCAGGAACGGATGGAATTGAAGGAAAAAGTCCAAGCTGCACTAGGGACACTGGTGAAAAACAAGGCTCCAGGAATTCATGGAATACCAATTGAGACATTTAACTTGTCAATGGAGGTGCTCACTCATCTATGCCAAAAAATTTGGAAGACAGCTAGCTGGCCAACCAACAGGAAGAGATCCATATTTTTGTCCATTCCAAAGAAAGGTGGCCCCACAGAATGGGGAAATTATTCAACAATATCATCAATATCACAAGTAAATAAAATTTTGCTGAAGATCATTCAAAAGCGGTTGCAACAGTACATCAACAGGGAACTGCCAGAAATTCAAGCCATGTTCAGACAGGGTGATGTCAAATGGAACTTGACTGAAAGCAGAGAATACCAGAAAGATATTTACCTGTGTTTTATTGACTATGCAAAGGCAGTCGACTGTATGGATCATGAATTATGGATATCATTGAAAAGAATGGGAATTCCAGGACACTTAATTGTACTCATGAGGAACCTATACACAGAACAAGAGGCAGTTGTTTGAACAGAGCAAGAGGAGTTTGCATGGTTTAAAATCAAGAAATTTTGCTTCAGGGTTGTATCCTTTCATTATACTTATTCAACATGTATACTGAGCAAATAATCCGAGATGCTAGGCTATATGAAGAACACAACATCAGGATTGGTGGAAGACTCATTAACAAACTGAAATACGCAGATGACACAACCTTGCTTGCTGAAAGAGAGGACTTGAAGCACTTACTGATGAAGATCAAAGACTACAGCCTTCAGTATGGATTACATCTCAACATAAAGAAAACAAAAGTTCTCACAACTGGACCAATAAGTAACAACATGATAAACGGAGAAAATATTGAAGTTGTCATGCCTAAGGAGCAGTCAGGAAATCAAACGATGGATTGGGCAAATCTGCTGCAAAAGACCTCTTTAAAGTGTTAAAAATCAAAGATGTCACTTTGAGGACTAAGGTGCACCTGACCCAAGCCATGATATTTTCAGTCACCTTATATGCATGTGAAAGCTAGACAATGATTAAGGAAGGTCTAAGAAGAATTGATGTCTTTGAATTATGGTGTTTGCAAAGAATATTGAATATACCATGGACCACCAGAAGAATGAACACGTCTGTCTGAAATATAGCTAGAGTGTTCCTTGGAAGCAAGACTGGTGAGACTTCATCTCAAGTACTTTGGACATGTTATCAGGAGGGACCAGTCCCTAGAGAAGGATATCATGCTTGGTAAAGTAGAGGGTCAGTGAAAAAGAGGAAGAATCTCGACAAGAAGGATTGACGCAGTGGCTGCAACAATGTGCTCAAGCATAACAACAATTGTGAGGATGGCACAGAACTGGGCAATGTTTCCTTCTGTTTTACATAGGGTCAAGATGAGTCAGAACTGACAGGACGGCACCTAACAACAACAGCAACAGCATATATACCCTATGTTTTCACCATTCTAGTCTCTGCACATAGGGTTGTATGAGTTGGAATCGACTCAACGGCAGCGGTTTTGTTTTTTTTGCATTAGTCTCTGCATAAACGTTATAGATCACAGATGGTAATGGTAGATAACAACAAATGTAATCATTTTGTAGTTCCTGTTGCAGTTTCTTTGCCATAGGTTGTTTCTTTACTAGGATACTTCAACACAATCTTGGGTATGAGATATGTGATGACTAAGGTAATGAATGCATTCTTTCAGTACTCATAATTAAGAATAGTCAGAAGAATCTCACATTCACCTGGGATGGACAACAGTATACATTGATGGTTTTGCCCCAGGCCTATGAACATTCTTGTTCTTTGTTTGAGGGAAACTTGATTTTCTGAACATTTTGCAGAACAGTAAGCTGGTCCCTTATATTAATGATACCATGTTAATTAGACCTCATGAATCTCTCGATACTCTTTGAAGTTTGTGTACTCTACAGGATGTCTGATAAATCCTACAAAAATTGTATATTGGGAGTGTGTGATAAGTTATGTGGCAAAAACAATGTTTTTAAAATGTTGGTAGCAAGACCAAGAACAGCCACAGCTGGATTTTCAGGGGAGAACAAGCATCATCTGGAGATGCTAGCTTTTCATTGAGACAGCGGTTAGATAGGAATTGGGTTTGACTTCCATGAGGAGGGACTGAGAGTGTTCTATGTGTGGGAAAGGGAATGAAACTAGTAAATGATAATCAGATGATGTCTAGTAGAAGAAATTGTTAGCTGGTCACCCAATCCATTTTCTCTTCTTCCTCAACACATAGCCTCCCTTTTCAGTTAACTGTAGCCAGATGAGTCAGTTTAGGAGCAAAAGTAGTATACATCAGTTACAGTTCTGGCTGATAGGCACCTTACACCCAGGATCCTTGGTGAACTTTCCCATCCCAGCTTGGTTCACATGAGAACAGCGAACATTGAAGGATGTCATGTGTGGAAAATGGTTGAGTGACAAAAGAGTCTGGAACTCAATCACCAATTAAAGTAGAACTGTCTTCAATTAGGAACACATGTTTTATACTTTATATGAAGGAGAACTAAACTTCTATTGTGTTAAGCCATTGAGATACTGAGGAATATCTATTAACGCAGCTAGTGTTATTATAGGAATCCTGGTGGCACAAACTGTTGAGTGTTCAGCTGCCAATGGAAAGGTTGGTGGTTTGAACCCACCCAGCAGCTCTGTGGGAGAAAGACCTGTTGATCTGCTCCCATAAAGATTGTTGTTTTTAGGTGCCATGGAGTCAGACAAGACTCATAGTGACTCTATGTACAACAGAATGAAACACTGCCAGGTCCTGCATTATCCTCACAATTGTTATGCTTGAGCCTATTGTTGCAGCCACTATGTCAATCCATCTCATTGAGGATTTTGCCAAGGAAACCCTATGATGCAGTTCTATTATGTCACATGAGGTCACTATGAGTTGAAATCAATTCGATGGTACCTAACAACAACAACAAGTTTTATTGTAAATAATATACAATGCAAAAGAAATGCCCAACTGTGTACAGTTGCATACTGAGTTTGTTTTTCAGCATGCGGACATGGCACCGATATTTAGGCTTAAAAATTTTAGTTGCTATCCTATGTGCAATGAGAAGTATTTTATAAATTTAATTGGAGATAAGTATGTGTATATAGGAAGATGGTGAAATGTTGTACATTTTATAACGATCAGTCTGGTGTCAGTGTGAAAAATGGATTGGATGAGTGTATTAAAGATGCAGATATGCAGTTAGAAGATTATTTAATCACTGTTGGCAAGAGATGAATGTATCTTGGATTTGAGGGGCAAAGTGGAGATAGTGAGAAATAGTTACATAGAGAATAGTTGCACTTAAGACATGTTTATCAGATAAAATCTAGAGAATTTGGCAATGGTTGAAACAATGGGACTGAGGGAGAGGTTAGTGTCAAGGATGTCTTCCTGGTTCATGGCTTGCATGACTGCTTGTTTGCTGACCCCATTCCCTGAGATAAGGAACATTGTAAGAAAACCAGGTTTGGGGGTGGGATGGGGAAAATCTTCATTTCAGATTCGGACATGTTAATTATAAAATACCACTGAGATTTCCAAATGGACAAGTCAAGTAGGTAATTGGGTAGTGATACCATTAAGTGAGATAAGAGGAGGAAAAACAAATTTATTCTAAACCCTGTTAAGTGGTGTTTTAAAACACGCCCCTAACAGTGAAACCTGAGAACACAAAGTGTAGTTTTAATTGTCACAACTTGTTGTGTCTGGGTGATTTGATGATTAGCTCACAATGCCCAGTAGAACAAGTTTGACGTCATCCTATTAGGAATCCTTTAGAAGCACTGAGGGAATATCAGATATTTTTAAAGTATTGGTTTTAAAACAGAAGAAAGAAATGCTACCTTGCTCCAGTTTGTAATTTCCAAGGAAAATCAATGCACAAGTAATACTATCTCATTTATGCGCCTTTTGTTACTTTGAGAAAATGAGCAAATTTTCAGTTTACCAACATTTTACAGAAACTGGGTGAGAGTGCAGATAATTTCATAATTGTACCTTTGCAGTTTGTCCATGTGATAAAAAGGTGACTAAGTAAAAAAATTAAAATCCTAGGCAGGCTTTACTTTAATCAGTAATCAAACTATGCATAGACTGAAATAAATGCCTGTCAGTAAGAATTTTTACTGTGTTGGTTACACGCTTATTGGGGTGTTTTTAAATTTTTAAATAATAAACTTTGAGTAATAGAAAAATGAAGAAAATGGAAACATTAAGTAATAACGATAACAATAATTCAACATCTTCAGAATTTAATTTATAATGTGAAAAGTTTTCTTAATTGAGACTTAAGCTATGGAGTTCAAATCTAATTTATTTACAATTTTTCAAAGTGAGACTAATGCTGGTTTTAAGTTTGTGGCTGATTATAATAAAAAATCTTCAATTTTATGGAATCATGAGAATATGGACTAAAGTCACTGACGGCAACTTAACGAGCCTCTTTGTGTTATCTATCAGGTAACTCTTAAGAGAAAATTAAGAGGCTTCCTATTTCTTGACCAAATTATACAGTGTAGGTGCTAAAATTAGGAATATCAATAATTTGGTTATTGGATGTTACAAGGAAAATTGAGCCAGTTTATTCAGGGCAAGTATCTATTAACGTACTTGTTTTCAGTTAATATTGTGATTGTGTTGTACATACTAGGGCTCCCCATGGCTATATATTAAAAGCAAAAATTTTAAAACTGATTAACTCTTTGCATATTTACAGTGATGATAGGCTAACATTTCACAATTCTTCCTTATGTTAATCATTCATTCTTAGAAAAAGAATGTTTATTCATATTTATAAATTACATAAACCCAGTTTTCTAACATATTCTTATAATAAAAACTTTTTATGTTCCCTACGTATTGAGAGTTGTGACTGTAAAATTATGAAAATGTTTTTTCAACACCATAACAATTTGTATACCTAAATGTATTTATTTTTCCTTTCAAGGTAATCTAGAAGACTGTATATTCACCAGAAAACTTGTTTTTAGAGTTTCTTTTACAGGCTATTCATAAATCATGAAACAAAATCAGTCTAATTACTTCATGCAAACGTCAAGTGTTACATCAAAACAGTGACAAAACTATAAAGTATGTAGGAATAAATTTAATAATTACAAAAAATTACAAAAAAAACTCTTCTGTTACTCTTTTTGAATTTCTACCTTATACAATTACAGATAACGTTTGAGTATTTAAAAAAAAAAATCACATCTGCTCTCAACGGCCAAAGGTCTGCTCCCATTGGTAATATTCGAAAGAATATGCTAAATTCCCAGAAGTCTATTTCTGCATTCAGCATGTATTTATGCAGGAAAGTTACAGGTGCCTAAATACTAATTTCCCCTTGGACTTCTAAGTGCCATAGCATCTCCTTAAAAAAGCATCTGTAGGATTTAATTTGTTCTTGTTTCTTTTTTCACTATTAACTTGTTGGAGACCATGCTTTCATACATCCCTTTATATGTGTTTAGATAGCTGTGCACACATATAAACATACTACATAATTTTGTGTGAAAGGTATTATAATGTACATGCTGTCTGCTCCCCTTGCCACAGAACTCTTATTTTCACTTATCCTTCTTCTCCTCTCCTCTACTTCTTCCATTACATACCCACTTATTCCAGAAAAACGAGTATCATAAACAGTGTTTATTATCATCATTTTTCTCCATGCAAAAGAGATTGAAAAATGCATGGCTTGTTTTATAGTATTGTGATCATATTATTTGCTCTTCCGTGTATCTTACTCATCATAAATAACTATACATTGTGGAAATTTTCAATTCCAATGGTATAGCTCTTTTTTCCATGATTGAATTATATTCCAAAATATGAATATACTGTGATTTGTTGAACCATTTTACTATTGATGTGTCTGGGCTTTGCCACCTTGAGCAATGATGCATTGGCTATTATTTATTTATGTTTGTGAAGTGGTGCTTTTATTTCTGTAGTAGCTCAAAGGGCATATTATCTTTTTAAAAATTTAATGGGGTAATATAAAAGTTTTTAAAAATGCCTGTTGCAATTCATATTTCGATGAGTAGTACATGAAAGTACTAAATTTCTCACCTTAGTGGTATTTTTACTCATTCTAATTTCTGGCAATCTGATACATGAGAAAGGATGTGTGTGTGTGGAGGGGAGGGGTTGTGCTGCACATGTGTATCTGGCATGTAGAAAGCTGAGCATCTTTTCATGTATTTATTGGCCATTTTGATTTGTCCATCTGTAAACACGTCTATTCAGATCCTCTACTTTTTTCTTATCTATGTTTAAGTTATTTTTATATTATATTCATTAGCATTTATCTTTCATATACATGGTAAAATATATTTCCTATTTATGTATATGCCCTTTGACTCTGTTCAGATACTGTTTAGCTATGCATTAAAATTAAATTGTAACCATGTTTTTATAATGGCTTTCTTCTCTTGGTTAAGAGTTTCTATTACTATTTTACATTATTGTCTCCTAAATATCTTAGAAAATATCCATGGTGCAAGGTGGGGGACCAATTTGATTTACTTTGAGACAGACAGCCAACAGTGCTAGCATTATTCATTAAATCAATCACCCTTTTCTTACTGAATTGAAATATCACATTTGTTTTATGTCATAGTCCCATGTATGTTAATCAATGTACCAACTCTCTCTTCTATTGCACTAAGCCTCTTGTATACTCTGTGTCAATATCATAATGTATTTGTTACTGTGGTTTTACATGATAGTTCAATATCCATTAAGGTACTGTTGACTATTCTTACTATTTAAATTTTTGTTCGTCTTTTCAAACATTATTTTTTCTTTCATGTGAATTTTAAGATAAGGGTATGTTGTTCTAAAATACCCGATTAAATTGAAAACTATTTTCATTAAATTTGTGTTACCATAGGTGAATTAGCATTTAAAAACTTTTTATTACGGATAATATTGTATATATGTAAAAGTAGACAAATGAAATAAAAATTGAGAACTAAATAAATGAGAAATATCTTAGAAATATGTAAGTCATGAAAAATGTTACCATCTTTTATGATTCTTCTGTGACTGTTTTCCTCGCTTATTCTTTCATTTCAGTGATTGCACAGGGTGGATATGGCAGAAGAAAATGAGACTCTGGTGACAGATTTTGTGCTCATAGGACTTATGGATTGTCCAGAGCTGCAGGTCCCCCTATTCCTGGTGTTCCTGGTGATCCACCTCACCACCATGGTGGGAAACCTTGGGCTGACTGTCCTCATCCGAAAGGACCCCTATCTTCACAGGCCCATGTACTTATTCCTTTGCAGTTTAGCCTTTGCAGATTCTTGCACTTCATCCTCTGTGACTCCTAAGATGCTTATGAATTTTTTATCCAAGAATCATGTGATTTCCGTTTGTGACTGTATGGCTCAATTATATTTTTTTGGTTCCAGTGCAACCACTGAATGTTTCCTCCTGTTAGTGATGGCCTATGACCGCTATGTTGCCATATGCAATCCTTTGCTTTATCTGGTGGTGATGTCCAATAACCTCTGTACTCAACTCATAGGTGTTTCATATGTTATTGGTTTTCTGCATTCCATAATACATGTGACTTTGTTATTTAGATTAACTTTCTGCAGATCCAATATAATACAATATTTCTACCGTGAAATTTTACAATTGTTCAAAATTTCTTGCACTGATCCTACAATTAATACATTTCTGATTTTAATTTTTTCAGCCTTTATACAAGTGTTTACTTTTATGGCCATCATAGTCTCTTATACCTGTGTCCTCCTGCCATTCTGAAAAAGAATTCTGAAAAGAGCAGAAGCAAAGCCTTCTCCACATGCAGTGCCCATCTGCTCTCTGTCTCTGTTCTACGGCACTCTCTTCTTCATGTATGTGAGTCCTGGGTCTGGCCCAGCTGAAAATCAGGACAAGATGTATTCTTTATTTTACACGATAGTAATTCCCCTACTAAATCCTTTTATTTACAGCTTGAGAAACAAAGAGGTTATAGGTGCCTTGAAAAGGATAATGCAGAAATAAATAATTATCAGGCAGTTTTCAAACTTTTTTCTTTACTGTTTGCTCAAATACTGAAGAGAGCCCATAGATGAGCTATGGCTCTGCCTTGTCCTCAGTTCTGTGTGTGAAGGAGCCCAGCTTCTTACACTGGTTACTTGGAAATGGTCCAGTGAACATTTGGTAGCATCACTCTTAACCAAGTTAATTGGAAATATTTTTTCTCCATTTTTTTATTTAAGCATTTAGCTTTTGCAAATTAGGTATTTGCCAGGGAATTCAGAATTACAGGTAGTAATTGACAATTTTACTAAGAAATGGCTGTAACTGAGGCTGGCATATAGGGTGCATCACTTAGCTCTTCTTACCCCATAAGAATACTTGTATAATGAAATTGCCCTGGGACTACCTGGTTCCATTTCAATGGATTACATAGTTCCCTAATTGCAATTGTTTTAAATCCTTAATAAACCTCCATGTTTTAACTTGAAAGAGCATTCAAGTTTTTCTCTACAATATTGTTGTTGTTGTTAATTGCCTTCAACTCATTTCCGACTCATTGCAACCCCATGTGTGCAGAGTAGAACTGCTCCATACTCTGGTAAATTCATAAAAATAAAACTCTGCTTCTTGACAAAATATATTCCTGAGAATAAATTTACTATTTAGTGATAAAAGTGGGAAAAAAAGTAAAAAGATTAAAAAAAAAGAATGGCTCTTAGGAAGAAAAATGGAAACTGGCATGATTCAAAAGAGTGGAGCATCAAAATAAATCACAGTTCATATTTATAACTTCACATCCTATTTTTATTAGAAATATTGCATGTATCATGATATTCCATGATAAATAAATTTAGGAATCTCTCAGGATATATTCGCATGCAATAGAGAGCACTTTCCTAGACTGGCCTTATAATTGCATTATTATTCCTATCAGTTTTAACAGGAGCTGAAAAGGCAGAAAAAGAGTCTAGATGAGGGACAAGAAACTAGTGTAGTATATAAAAGTATGGGCGAAGAAGAGTATCAAAAATTCTGAATTAATAATTTACTTCCAATTCAGGAACATGATGATATATATATTTCTATTTGTTTTAGAATTATTACACAGACAGAGCCTATTTTAATTCATATTTTAGTAAAACGCAATTTTATTTCGTTAGCCATCTGCTTTTTCAACATATTCACTTAGAAAAAATAATTATACAAAGTGAGAATTAAGCATAAGCTGTTGAAAAATAAAAATATGCCTATTGATCTAGCATTTTTAAAACACATTAGCTTTTGCCTTGCCAATGGCTCCAACAAATATACTGAAATTATTTGTCTAAATATTTAAGCATATAAAAATACCTTTTATCATCTAAATTTATTTATCATGTGAATATTATTAGAAAAAACATCAATTTGTATAGGTCTCAAGATTTGCCGCAATAGGTCACTATCAACAAAATTTCCTTTGCAAATATCCCGCACGATTGCTTTTCCTTTCCTTTTTTTTAAATTGTGCTTTAAGTGAAAATATAGAGTTCAAGTTAGTTTCTCTTACAAAAATTTATACACACATTGCTATATGACCATAGTTGCTCTCCCTATCATGTGACAGCACACTCCTCCTTTCTACCCCAGATTTCCTGTGTCCATTCAACCAGCTCCTATCCCTTTTTGCCTTCTTATCTCGCTTCCCGACAGGAGCTGCCCATTTAGTCTCATGTATCTACTTGAGCTAAGAAGCACTCTCTTCACGAGTAACATTTTATGTCTTATAGTCCAGTCTAATCTACGTCTGAAGAGTTGGATTTGGGAAACGTTTCAGTTCTGGGCTAACAGAGAGTCCAGGGGCCATGTCTTCTGGGGTCCGTCCAATCTCAGTCAGACCATTAAGTTTGGTCTTTTTACTAGAATTTGAGTTCTGTACCCCACTTTTCTCCTGTTCCTTCAGGGACTTTCTGTTGTATTCCCTGTCAGGGTGGTCATTGGTTGTAGCCGGGCACCATCTAGTTCTTCTGGTCTCAGGCTGATGAAGTCTCTGGTTTATGGGGCCCTTTCTGTCCCTTGGGCTAATATTTTACTTGTATCTTTGGTGTTCTTCATTCTCCTTTGCTCCAGGTGGACTGAGACCAATTGATGCATCTTAGATGACTGCTTGCTAGTTTTTAAGACCCCAGATGCCACTCACCAAAATGGGATGCAGAACATTTTCTTAATAAACTTTGTTATGCAAGTTGACCTAGATGTCCCCTGAAACCATGGTCCCAAGACCCCTCCCATTGCTACTCTGTCCCTTGAATGTCTGGTTGTATTCAAGAAACTTCTTAGATTTTGGTTTAGTCTATGTGTATTTTCTTACAGACAATTTTCAGTAATTTCGTAGTCTTTGTGATTAATTTTGCAAGCACCATATTTTTAACATTTTATTTTCTATTTGAGTATAATTGTTTTCTTATGAACTACTACTGGTATTTTAAAAATAATCCCTTAAATAGATGTTAATTTTGCTAGTGTAAATAAATTATTTCTTCATCTACATAGCATGTTTCATTTAGAGTTCCTGTACAACAACCATGTGCATTTTTACATTGTTTAAATTATCTTTATAATTGCATAAGTAATACATGATTTTAATGGAATTATTTTAAATAAAATCCCAGCTTTGTATTATATTATCTTGGAAAAAAGCATTAACAGTTAGACTATAGTCTTTTCCTCCAGTTATATCCCTGAGGAATTGACACCTAAAAAATCTTGTGATGCCAACTCAAGAAATGCATCAATTCATAATAAATTAAATTCTTGCTGGAGTTCTTTTTTTAAATTTTTTTTTTATTTTTGTAGTTTAAATGAAGTTTATATTTCAAGTTAGTCTCCTGTACAAAAATTTACACATACATTGTTATGTGACCCTAATTGCTCTCCCATACTGTGACAGCACAGTCCTCCTTTCCACCCCTGATTACCCATGTCCATTCAACCAGTTCCTAACATCTTCTGCCTTCCCATCTCACCTCTGGACAGAAGCTGCCCGTTTAGTCTCTTGTATCTACTTGAGCTAAGAGGCACCTCATCACGAGTATCACTTTATGCCCCATAGTCCAGTCCAATCCCTGTATGAAGAGCTGGCCTCGGAAATTGTTTCAGTTCTGGGCTGATAGAGAATGCAGGGGTCATGCTTACTGGGATTCCTCCAGTCTCAGACCATTATGTCTGGTCTTCTTCCTAGAATTTGAGTTCTACACCCCAAATTTCTCCAGCTCCATCACTGACTCTCTGATGTGTTCCCAGTCAGGGTGGTCACTGGTGGTAGCCAGGCACCACCTAGTTCTTCTGGTCTCAGGCCGTTGAAGTGTCTGGTTTATGTGGCCCTTTCTGTCTCTTGAGCTAATACTTTCCTTGTGTCTTTGGTGTTCTTTGTTCTCCTTTACTCCAGATGGTTGGGACCAATTGATGCATCTTAGATGGCCGTTTGCAAGCTTTTAAGACCCTAGATGCCGCTCACCAAAGTAGGATGCAGAACATTTTCTTAATAAACTTGCTTATGCCAACTGAACTAGATGTCCCCTGAAAGCATGGTCCCCAGACCCCTACCCCTGCTATTCTGTCTCTCAAAGTATTTGATTGTATTCAGGAAACTTCTTAGCTTTGGTTTAGTCCAGTTGTGCTGATTTCCCCTGTAGTGTGTGCTGTCGTTCCCTTCACCTAAGATAATTATTATCTATTATCTAGTCAGTAAATAACCCTCCCCATCCCTCCCCACCCTCGTAACCATCAAAAGATGTTTTCATTTGTTCTTGAGTTCTTATGATAGTGGTCTTATACAATATTTGTCCTTCTGTGACTGAGTAAATTCACTCAGCATAATGAGTTACAGCTTCCTCCATGTTATAGGATATTTCTAGTCTTCATCATTGTTCTTTATCGTTCCATAGTATTTCATTGTGTGGATATACCATAATTTGTTTATCCATTCATCCATTGATGGGCATCTAGATTGTTTCCATCTTTTTGCTACTGTGAACAGTGCTGCAATGACCATGGGTGTGCATGTATCTGTTCTTGTGACGGCTCTTATTTTTCTAGGATATATTCCAAGGAGCAGGATAGCTGGATCATATGGTACTTCTACTTCTAGCTTTTTAAGGAAGTGCAAAATCGATGTACCATTTTACATTCCTACCAACAGTGTATAAATGTTCCAGTCTCTCCACAACCTCTCCAGCATTTATTATTTCGTGTTTTTTGGATTAATGCTAGCCTTGCTGGGGTGAGATGATATCTCATTGTAGTTTTGATCTGCATTTCTCTAAAGGCTAATGATCGTGAGTATTTCTTCATGTGTCTGTTAGCTGCCTGAATATCTTCTTTGGCAAAGTGCCTGTTCATATCCTTTGCCCATTTTTTAATTGGGTTATTTATCTTTTTGTTTTTGAGGTTTTGCAGTATCTTATAGATTTTAGAGATTAGATGCTGATCGGATTTGTCATAGCCAAATTTCTTTTTCCAGTCTGTACGTTGTCTTTTAACTCTTTTGGTGAAGACTTTTGAGAGCATAAGTGTTTGATTTTTAGGAGCTCCCATTTATCTAGCTTCTCTTCTGGTGCCTGTGCATTGTTACTTATGGTTCGTATTGTGTTTATACCATGTATTAGGGCTCCTAGCATTATCCCTATTTTTTCTTCCATGATCTTTATCGTTTTTGATTTTATATTTAGGTCTTTGATCTATTCTGAGTTAGTTTTTGTGCATGGTGTGAGGTATAGGTCCTGTTTCAGTTTTTTGCAGATGGATGTCCAGTTATGCCGGCACCATTTCCTAAAGGGACTGTCTTTTCCCCAATTAATGGGCTTTGGACCTTTGTCAAATATCAGCTGCTCATAGGTGAATGAATTTATGTCTGTATTCTCAATTTTGTTCCATTGGTCTATGTATCTGTTGTTGTACCAATACCAGGCTGTTTTGACTACAGTGGAGGTATAATAGGTTCTAAACTCAGGTAGTGTGAGGTCTCCCATTTTGTTCTTTTTCTTGAGTAATGCTTTACTTATTCAAGGCCTCTTCCCTTTCCATATGAAGTTGGTGATTTGTTTCTCCATCTCATTAAAAAATGCCGGTGGAATTTGGATCAGGATTGCATTGTATCTGTAGTTCGCTTTGGGTAGAATTGACATTGTCACTATGTTGAGTCCACCTATCCATGAGCAAGGTATGTTTTTCCACTTATGCAGGTATCTTTTGGTTTCTTGCAGTAGTATCTTGTAGTTTTCATTGTATAGATCTTTTATGTCTCTGGTTAGATTTATTCCTAAGTATTTTATCTTCTTGGAGGCTATTGTAAATGGTATTGATTTGGTAATTTCCACTTCCAGGGTCTCTTTGTTGGTGTAAAGGAATCCAGCTGATTTTTGTACATTTCTCTTGTATCCTGAAACTTTGCTGAAATCTTCTATTAGTTCCTGTAGTTTTCTTGTGGATTCTTTGCGGTTTTCTGTGTATAAGATCGTATCATCTGCAAATAGAGATACTTTGACTTCTTCCCTACCTATCTGGATGCACTTTATTTCTTTTTCTAGCCTAATTGCACTGGCTAGGACCTCCAGCACAATGTTAAATAGTAGTAGTGATAGAGGGCATCCTTGCCTGGTTCCTGTTATCAAGGGGAATGCTTTCAAAGTCTCTCCATTTAGGATGATGTTGGCTGTTGGCTTTATATAAATGCCCTTAATTATATTAAGGAATTTCCCTCTATTCTTATTTTATTGAGAGTTTTTATCATGAATTGGTGTTGGACTTTGTCAAATGCCTTTTCTGCATTGATTGATAAGATCATGTGGTTCTTGTCTTTTGCTTTATTTATGTGATGGATTACATTGATTGTTTTTCTAATGTTGAACCATCCCTGCCTACCTGCTATAAATCCCTCTTGATAATCATGAATTTTTTTTTTGATATGCTGCTGAATTCTACTGGCTAGAATTTTGTTGAGGATTTTTGCGTCAATGTTCATGAGGGATATTGGTCTGTAGTTTTCTTCTTTAGTGGCGTCTTTATCTGGTTTTGCTATCAGGGTTGTGCTGGCCTCATAGAATGAGTTTGGGAGTATTCCATCTTTTTCTATGCTTTGAAATACCTTTAGTTACAAGTGGTGTTAACTCTTCTCTGAAAGTTTAGCAGAATTCTCCAGTGAAGCTACCCAGGCCAGAGCTTTTTTTTTGTTGAGAGTTTTTTAATTACCTTTTCTATTTCTTCTTTTGTTATGGTTTAATTTAGTTGTTCCACCTCTGTTTCTGTTAGTTTAGGTACATAGTGAGTTTCTAGAAATTTGTCCATTTCCTCTGGGTTTTCAAATTTGTTAGAGTACAATTTTTCATATTTATTCTGTTATGATTCTTTTAATTTCAATTGGGTCTGCTGTGATATCACCCATCTCATTTCTTATACAGGTTATCTGCATCTTCTCCGGTTTTCCTTTTGTCAGTTTGGCCAATGGTTTATCAGTTTTGTTGATCTTTTCAAAGAACCAGCTTTTGGACTTGTTAACACTTTCAATTGTTTTTCTATTCTCTATTTCATTTAACACTGCTCTAATTCTTATTATTTCCTTTCTTCTGGTGCCTGAGGGCTTCTTTTGCTGCTCTCTTTCTACTTGTTCCAGTTGTAAGGTTAATGTTTTGATTATGGTCCTTTCTTGTTTTTAGATATGTGCATTTATAGCTATAAGCTGACCTCTGAGCACTGCTTTTGCTATGTCCCAACGGTTCTGGTAGGATGTGTTTTCATTCTCGTTTGATTCTATGAATTTTTTTTTTCCATCCTTAATTTCTTCTACAACCCAGTAGTTTTTCAGCAAGGTGTTGTTCAGTTTCCATGTGTTTGATTTTTTTTCCCTGCTTTTTCTGTTGTTGATTTCTACTTTTGTGGCTTTATGATCAGAAAAGATGCTTTATAATATTTCAGTGCTTTGGATTTTGTTAAGTCTTGCTTTATGGCCTAAAATGTAGTCTATTCTGGCAAATTTTCCATGTGCTTTGGAAAAGAAAGTATACCTGACTGCTATTGGGTGGAGCATTCGGTATATGTCTATGAGATCAAGTTGGTTGATTATAGCATTTAGCTTGTCCGTGTCTTTGTTGAGCTTCTTTTTGGATGTTCTGTTCTTCACTGAAAGTGGTGTGTTGAAGTCTCCTACTACTGTGGTGGAACTGTCTCTCTCTTAAGAGCTGTTAGAGTTTGTTTTATGTATTTTGGAGCCCTGTGTTGGTGTATAAATATTTATTATAGTTATGTCCTCTTGGTGTATTGACCCTTTAATCATTATATAGTATCCTTCCTCATTCTTTGTGGTGGGTTTTACTTTAAAGTCTATTTTGCCGGAGATTAATATTGCCACTCCTGCTCTTTTTGAGTGTTGTTTTGCTTGATATATATTTTTTCCATCCTTTGAGTTTTAGCTTGTTTATGTCTTTAAATCTAAGGTGTATCTCTTGTAGGCAGCATATAGATGGATTGTGTTATTTTATCCAATCTGCCACTCTCTGTCTCTTTATTGGTGCATTTAGTCCATTTACATTCAGCATAATTATTGATAGGTAGGAGTTTAGTGCTGTCATTTTGATGTCTGTGTGTACAGTTTCTTTTTTCCCCTTAATTTTCTGTGCTGAGTAGTTTTTCTTTATGCATTTTCTTTTCATCTTTTTCATTGTTGTTGATTTTGTGTTTGCTGAGTCTTTATATTTTTCTAGTTTTTCATTTTGATTTGTAGGACTGTTAGGTTCCCTTGTGGTTACCTTAATATTTATCTGTATTTTTCGAAGTTTATTCCAGTCTTTTATTTCTTTATATCACCTTGACTTCCTCTCCATATGAAAAATCTTTGTCTACATTTTTTAGTCCCCCGTTTTTGTTTTAATGTTGTCATTTTTTACATATTGATATCTCTGTTTCCCTATTTTCAATGTTTTATCTTTGATGTATTTTTGTGACTTCCCTATCTGAGTCAATATGTGATTGCTCTCTCCTGTGTTCTAGTCTTGGGTTGTTATCTGATGTTATTGATTTTCTAACTGGAGGACTCCCTTTAGTATTTCTTGTAATTTTGGTTTGGTGTTTACAAATTCCCTAAGCTTCTGTTTGTCTGGAAATGCCTTAATTTCACCATCATATTTGAGAGAGAGTTTTGCTGGATATATAATTCTTGGCTGGCAATTTTTTTCCTTCAAGGCTTTATGTATGTCATCCCATTGCCTTCTTGCCTGCATGGTTTCTGCTGAGTAGTCCAAGTTTATTCTAATTGACTCTCCTTTGTAGATGACTTTTCTTTTATCCCTAGCCGCTCTTACAATTTTGTCTTTATCTTTGGTTTTGGCAAGTTTGATTATAATATGTCTTGGTGACTTTCTTATGGGATCTACCTTATGTGGGGTTCAATGAGCATCTTGGACAGATATCTTCTCATCTTTCATGCTATCAGGGAAATTTTCTGTCAATGAATCTTCAAAAATTCTCTCTGTATTTTCTGTTATCCCCCCTCTCAACTCCACCGTTCTGGTACTCCAATCACTCGTAGGTTATTTCTGTCGATAGAGTCCCACATAACTCTTAGAGTTTCTTCATTCTTTTTAATTCTTTTCCCTGATTTTTCCACAGATAAGTTGGTGTCAAGTGCTTTATCTTCAGTGATACTAAATCTGAGTTCTACTGCCTCAGTTCTGTTCCTATGACTTTCTATTGAGTTGTCTAATTCTGAAATTTTATTGTTAATCTTCTGTATTTCTGAATGCTGTCTCTCTACGGATTCTTGCAGCCTATTAGATTTGTCATTATGCTCTCTAATAACTTTTTTAAGTTCCTCTATTGCTTTGTCTGTTTGTTCTTTGGCTTTCTCTGTGTTTTGAAAAATTTCTTTTCTAATTTCTTGAAGAGTTCTGTATATTAATTTTTTTTGTATTCTGCCTCTGGTAATTACAAGAAATTCTCTTCCTCCAGAGAATTTATTGATTTTTTATTTTGGGAGCTTGCTGAAGCCATCATGGGTTGCCTTTTTATGTGATTTGATATTGATGGTTGTCTCTGAGCCATCAATAAGTAATTATAATTTTATTTTATGTTTGTTTAATGTGTCCTAGCTTCTTGTTTTGTTTTCATATGCACAGATAGGCTGCTCTTGTGCACTAGTTTGATTATTGGTACTTTTGGAGCTCTAACGTCCTGTCACCAGGTAGTTAGGTCTGTACCTAAGTATGTGTGCCCAGGAGTCCATTAAATTTTCCTGTATGGATTCAGCTCAGGTGTCCAGGCAGTCGGTCACCTAATGCGTGGTGTAGGCTCTCACCTACGGTCTTAGAGAGGCATAGGTGATTGGTGTAGGCACAGGTATCTGGCTGCAGTAGGGGGTCACACACTGAGTAATGCAGGGGGCTGACGGCTGCCCGAGTGTCTGAAAGGAAAGCATGTCCCTGTTCCCTAGAGAGAGTATGTAGGTGAGTTTTGCAGTCAGACTATGAGCACCCCACTCTGTTGGCTCTAAGGACTGGGAGGCACCACTTATTCTTGGATCTCTGTAGCAGGTGGCTAGGTGGTGTGGGTGGAGTCACCAGTCCTCAAGCCCCTGATGCAGACAGGTAAGTCTCCTGCTTAAAGGGCAGAGCAGTGTCAAGCATCAGAAACTGCCACTTCACAGCTGAAACAGTTAAAGTTATAGTTCAGGTATTTACCCTGTTGTACTTTGGTAGTGAGGGCTCACACTGTTGAGAAGGGTCCACACAAGTGTATATAGAGGAGAAAGTCACTCAAAGTCTGCAGACCCCTTATGCCTGTGCCTAGGCAAAGGAGCTGTGCCAACACTGATTTCCCGGCTTAGGGGAGTCAGTAGCTTATTTTTCCCCTGTTTGTTAATTTGTTCCCTCTCCAAGACCAGGAGAATGGGTCAGAGCACATCACGGGATCTAGTTCTGGCCCAGGGAACTCAGAGATTGCTGAAGCTGGCTGGACCCGGTGCAGAGGGGGAAAGGAGGAGGTAAATGGGAGAGAGGTATTTCCTCAATTTTTTTTTTTTTTTAATTAAATCCTTGCGAAAGACCACACACATGTACTTATCTTTAGCTACTCGAGTCCTGCTTTTCACTGGTTTGGAGTGTCCAGGTAGAATCTGTGCAGCCGGCTCTCTCTTGATGTGGAAAGTGCCTCCCGAGTGAGCGAGCAGAGCTGTATCCTTACTTCACTGAGTACCCTGAGCCAATCCAAGCTGAAGTGCTGCGGCTCTAGCTGGGTCAGTTCAGGCAACTCCTCCCTGTTTCTGAACCGTCTCTCTCCCGTCACTCAGCCCGATTCCTCAACTTTGCCTTGTTCAGGGCTCCTAGATACTCATATACAATCAATTCACTTGTTTTTCCAGGTGTTTGTTCTAAGAGGGACATAGGAAGCCGTCTGACTACTCCACCATCTTGATTCCACCTCCCTTGCTGGGGTTCTTGTGGAATGATTCCTGATTCAAAATGTTCCTGAATATGTTGTACTAGTTGTCAAGACTGTTTATTGCAGAGTCTATTTTACGGAATTCAGCTGCACTGAAAAATGGAAGGGAGGCAAACCTTCCTCCAGGTGCTAGATGACATCTAGATACTTAAGCTGAGAGACACTGACCAGGCATCTTTCCTGTGCTCTGTACTTACATGAGCTTGCATTTTGTGACTGGGACTTTGGAAGCTGTATCTGGGTATCCAAGACCTCTATAATGTATTGGTAATTCTTTCTTAAAGCTGAATAAACCTGTCTTGTATGAGTTTGATTGACGTTCTACACTTGAAATCTACTACTATTGTCTTATGATTAAGTGACTCTCATTCAATTGCCTTTCAGACCCTGTGCACAATATGCAAAGATACCTGATAGTACAAAGAAGGATGGATAGGGAGGTTGTAAATATTCTGTATGGTACAAAGAAGGATGAGTAGGGAGGATCTTTTGACACGCTGGTGCTGGGATGGCTGCTAACTCATCCTTGGCTTGAAGTAGTAGAAGCTTTCTGAGGCAAAATTCTAGGGACAATTTAGATGGTATATCCTCAAAACTCCGGGATTTTACAAGATGGATTAATAAAGGCCAACAGCAAAAATGGCTAGAAACATTTCTTGATTGGTATTAATAGCATTAGCAAAACTGAAACTCTATGAGAACACACAAAATAAACAAACACAAAAAACAAACCCATTGCCGTCAAGTCAATTCTGACTCATAGCAACCCAATAGGACAGAGTACAGCTGCCTCATAGGGTTACCAAAGCCTTAATCTTTACAGAAGCAAACTGCCACATCTTTCTCATGAAGAGTGGGCTGGTAGGTTCAAACTGCCGACCTTTCATTTAGCAGCCGAGTGCTTATTCACTTCACCAAGAGGGTGTAAAAGTATTAAATAGGCCGACTCAGGAGAGATGAGGTAAATAAGTAAAACAGAAGATGAGTCAAGAGATATTTTTCTGGGAACTTAGGCAGGTATTATGTTTACCTGGTCAACCAGAAGTCAGCATACTCACTGTCCAAGAGGCAGGAGGATGAAGCTAGGTGTCCATAGAAATGATAAGGTACTGTTTAATAATTTGGGCACCTTGCCAAAAAATAAAAGAAACCTGATCAGTTCTTGTTAACCTCAATACTGACTGCATGATGAAAGGAGTAATATTTTAATAATAGATACATTTCGATGGAGGAAATTATTGGTCCTGACAACTATGAATGTTGGTGTACATTTCTCATTCCAAATAATGATGATGCACCACTTTTGCAGTTGTTAAGGCAGAAATCTGACAAACTTACCCTGAGCAAGTTACCTGCCCAATTCTTTCATCTAATGGTAAATGAAAGAAAGATTTCTGCAGAGATTGTTGAAATGTAAATGCAAGTACCTTAGATTGTATATAGGAGCCCTGGAGATGCAGTTGTTAAGAGCTTGGCTGCTAACCAAAAGGTTGGTGTTTGGAATTCACCAGCTGAACCTTGGAAACCCTATTGGGCAGTTCTACTCTGTCCTATATGGTCACTATGAGTTGGAATGGACTCCACAGCAATGGGTTTTTCTTTTTAGACTGGATATAGAAATACCATAAAATCACTCCTAATAAAATCCCTCTAATACAAACTATGGAGTCCCTGGGAGGCTCAAAGGTTAGCATGCCTCACTGCTAACCCAAAGTTTGGGGGTTTGAGTCTACCCAGAGTTGCTTTGGAAAAAAGTCCTGGTGATCTACTTCTCAAAAATCAGCCATTGAAAACCCTATGGAGCATAGTTCTACTGTGACACACCTGAAGTCACCAAGAGTCGCAATCGACTCCATGGCAGTTTTTTTTTTTTTTTTTTTCAGCACAAACTATGATAAATACAAATATAAGGAAAGTTCATCATGTTTAGTACCCACACATAATCTACTGTCTCATGTAGGAAATCTGTGCCCAATCCAAGTTGCAACATTTTTCTCATTTTTTTGCCTAAAAGTTTTAGACTTTTAGTTTAAACATTTAACTCTAGGAAGCATTTCAATTTAATTTTTTGTGTATGGGGTGAGTTAAGAGTAGAGGTTCATTTTTTTTTACCATATGAATATCCAGCTGTTGCAGTGCTATTTGTTGAAAAGACTATCTTTCCTCCATTGAATTTTATTGGAACTCTTTGAAAAAATTAATTGGCCATATTAAAGTGTGCAACTTTTTCTAAACTCTCCATTCTGATCCATTGACTTATAGTTCCATTCACAGGTCAGTAGCACACTATCTTGACTGTTTTATCTTTATCCTAAGTCTGAAAATCAGACTAAGTCCTCCAACCCCCACGTGTCTGTCTTTTTGTCTTACTACGGAGGCTTGCGTGTTGCTGTGATGCTGGAAGCTATGCCACCATTATTCAGATACGAGCAGGGTCACCCATGGCAGACAAGTTTCAGCTAAGCTTCCAGACTAAGACAGACTAGGAAGAAGGACCCAACCGTCTACATCTGAAAAGAATTAGTCGGTGAAAGCCTTATGAATAGCAGTGAAACATTATCTGATATAGTGCTGGAAGATGAACCCCCACCCCCCAGGTTGGAAGACACTCAAAAGACGACTGGGGAAGATCTGCCTCCTCAAAGTAGAGTCAACCTTAATGATGTGGATAGAGTCAAGCTCTCAGGACCTTCATTTGCTGATGTGGAATGACTCAAAATGAGAAGCAGCAGCTGCAATCTTCCATTAACAATCGGAAGGTGGAATGTACGTTGTATTAATCTAGGAAAATTGGAAACAGTAAAAAATGAAATGGAACTCATAAACATTGATATCTTAGGCATTAATGAGCTGAAATTGACTGGTATAGGCCATTTTGAATCGGACAATCATATGGTTTACTAGGCCAGGAATGACAACTTAAAGAGGAATGGCATTACATTCATCATCAAAAAGAACATTTCAAGATCTATCCTGAAGTGCAACGCTGTCAGTGATAGGATAATATCCACATGCCTACAAAGAAGACCTGTTAATATGACTATCATTCAAATTTTAAGGCCAAAAATGAAGAAATTGAAGATTTTTACCAACTTCTGCAGCTTGAAATTGATTGAACATATAATCAGGATACACTGATAAGTACTGGTTATTGGAATGAGAAAGTTGGAAACAAACAAGAAGGATCAGTAGCTGGAAAATATGGCCTTGGTGATAGAAACGTTGCCAGAGATCACATGGTAGAATTTTGCAAGGACAGCGACCTCTTTATTGCAAATACCTTTCTTCACCATCATAAATGGCAACTATACACGTGAACCTCGCCAGATGGAATACACAGGAATCAAATCGACTACTTCTGTGGAAAGAGATGATGGAAAACTCAATATTATCAGTCAGAACAAGGCCGGGGATGACTTTGGAAAAGACCATCAATTGCTCCCATGCAAGTTCAAGTTGAAGCCGAAGAAAATTAGAACAAGACCATGAGAGCCAAAGTGCAACCTTGAGTATATCCCACCTGAATTTAGATAATAGATTTGCCGTGTTGAACACTAATGACCAAAGACCAGAAGAGTTGTGGAATGACGTCAAGGACATCATACATGAAGAAAGCAAGAGGTCATTAAAAAGACAAGAAAGAAAGAAAAGACCAAAATGGATGTCAGATGAGACTCTGAAACTTGCTCTTGAACTTCGAGTAGCTAAAGCAAAAGGAAGAAATGATGAAGTAAAAGAACTGAACAGAAGATTTCAAAGGGCGGCTTGCGAAGACAAAGTATTATAATGACATGTGCAAAAAGCTGGAGATAGAAAACCAAAAGGGAAGAACATGCTCAGCATTTCTCAAGCTGAAAGAACTGAAGAAAAATTCAAGCCTCAAGTTGAGATAGTGAAGGATTCCATGGGAAAAATACTAAATGACACAGGAAGCATTGAAAGAAGATGGAAGGAATACACAGAATCATTATTCCAAAAAGAACTGGGCCACGTTCAACCATTTCAAGGGTAGTATATGATTAGGAACCAATAGTACTGAAGGAAGATGTCCAGTCTGTACTGAAGGCATTATCCAAAAACAAGCCTTCAGGAATTGATGGAATAGCAATTGAGATGTTTCAACAAACGGATGTGGCACTGGAAGTGCTCACTCGTCTATGCCAAGAAATTTGGAAGACACCTACCTGGCCAACTGACTGGAAGAGATCCATAATTATGCCTATTCCCAAGAAAGGTGGTCCAATATTGAACAATACCATTAATATCACATGCAAGTAAAATTTTGCAAAGATCATTCAAAAGCACCTGCAGCAGTACATCAACAGGTAACCGCCAGAAATTCTAGCCAGATTCAGAAGAGGCCGTGGAACCAGGGATATCATTGCTGATGTCAGATGTATCCTGGCTGAAAGTAGAGAATACCAGAATACTTGTGTTTTATTGACTATGCAAAGGCATTTGAATGTGTGGATCATAACAAATTATGTATAACATTGAGGAAAATGGGAATTGCAGAACACATAATTGTTCTCACGAGGAACCCGTACATAAATCAAGAGGCAGTTGTTCAGACACAACAAGGGTGTGTATCAGGGTTGCATCCTTTCACCATACCTATTCAATCTGTATGCTGAGTAAATACTGAGAAGCTGGGCTATATGAAGAAGAACGTGGCGTCAAGATTGGTGAAAGATTCATTAACAACCTTTGATATGCAGATGACACAGCCTTGCTTGCTGAAAGTGAAAAGGACTTGACGCACTTACTGATGAAGATCAAAGACTACAGCCTTCAGGATGGATTACACCTCAACATAAAGAAAACAAAAATCTTCACAACTGGACCAATAAGCAACATCATGATGAGTGAAGAGATTGAAGTTGTCAAGGATTTCATTTTACTTGGGCACACAATGAATGCCCATGGACGCAGCAGTCAAGAAATCAAATTAACTATTATATTGGGCAAATTTGCTGCAAAGGACCTCTTTAAAGTGTTAAAAAGCAAAAATTTCATTTTGAAGACTAAGGTGCCCCTGACCCAAGCCATGGTATTTTCAATCGCATTATATGCATGTGAAACTGGACAATAAATAAGGAAGACTGAAGAAGAATTGACACCTTTGAATTGTGGTGTTGGAGAAGAATATTGAATTACCATGGACTGCCAAAAGAACAAACAAATTTGTCTTGGAAGAAGTACAACCAGAATGCTCCTCAGAAGCAATGATGGCTAGACTACGTCTTACATACTTTGGACATGTCAGGATAGATAGGTCCCTGGAGAAGGAAGGATATCATGCTTAGTAAAGTACAGGGTCAGTGAAAAAGAAGAAGACCCTCCATGAAGTGGATTGCCACAGTGGCTGCAACAATGGGCTCAAGCATAAAAACGATGTGGACATGGTGCATGACTGGGTGGTGTTTTGTTCGTTTGTACATAGGGTCACTATGAGTCGAAACCAACTCAGTGGCATATAACAACAACAACAACAACAACAACAAATGCTCCAAATTTATTTTGCTTTTACAAAATAGCCTTGTATTAATATGTCTCTGTCTCTCTGGAAGTCTATACTGAGATTATATGTGGAAATAAATACATATATACTCTAAAATTTCTATAAAAACTGAATTTGATAGGAATTGCATTGAATCTATCAGTCAATTGGGGTGAACTGACATCTTTAACAATATTGAGTTTTCCAATATACAAACATGATGTATATTTCCATTTATTTCTGCCTTTAATTCCTTTCAGCAAAGTCTTACAGTTTTCAGTATAGACGTCTCACATACATCTTTAAAAATACATTCATATACATGTTGTGATTTTTGTGCTATTGTACGCTGTATTAATAATTTCATTTCTGTTGCCTAGTTGTTCATTTCTTTGTATATGAATGTAAAATTGATATTTGTATACTGATTGATTGATATATGTGTATTGATACTACATACTTGTTAAATTCATTTACTAGTTCTACTTGCTTCGTTGTAGATTTTTAGGGTTTTGTACATTTCTGATGATGTTATCTGCAAATAAAGAGAGATTTACATCATATAAATAAAACAAAAGACAAAGAACCACATGATCTTATCAATTGATGCAGAAAAGCCATTCGACAAAGTCCAACAACTATTCATGATAAAAAGTCTCAGCAAAATAAGAATAGAAGGGAAATTCCTCAACATAATTAAAAGCATTTATACAAAGCCAACAACCAACATCATCCTAAATGGAGACAGTCTGAAAGCATTCCCCTTGAGAACGAGAACCAGACAAGGATGCCCTTTATCACCACTCTTATTGAACATTGTGCTGGAGGTCCTAGTGAGAGCAATTAGGCTAGAAAAAGAAATAAAAAGCATCCATACTGGTAAGGAAGGAGTCAAAGAATCTCTATTTGCAGATGATATGATCTTATACACAGAAAACCCCAAAGAATCCACAAGAAAACTATAGGAACTAATAGAAGATTTCAGCAAAGTATCAGGATACAAGATAAACATACAAAAATCCATTGGATTCCTCTACACCAACAAAGAGAACTTCAAAGAGGAAATCATCAAATCAATACCATTTACAATCACCTCCAAGAAGATAAAATACTTAGGAATAAATCTAACCAGGTATGTAAAAGACTTATACAATGAAAACTACAAGACATTACTGCAAGAAACCAAAAGAGACCTGCATAAGTGGAAAAACATACCTTGCTCATGGATAGGAAGACTCAACATTGTGAAAATGTCAATTCTACCCAAAGTGATCTACAGATACAATGCAATCCCAATCCAAATTCCAATGATATTTTTTAATGAGATGGAGAAACAAATCACCAACTTCATATGGAAAGGGAAGAGGCCTTGAATAAGTAAAGCATTACTTAAGAAGAAGAACAAAATGGGAGACCTCACACTACCTGAGTTTAGAACCTATTATACCTCCACTGTAGTCAAAACAACCTGGTATTGGTACAACAATAGATACATAGACCAATGGAACAGCATTGAGAATCCAGACATAAATTCATCCACGTATGAGCAGCTGATATTTGACAATGGCCCAAAGTCTGTTAGTTGTGGAAAAGACAGTCTCTTTAACAAATGGTGCCGGTAGAACTGGATATCCATCTGCAAAAAACTGAAACAAGACCCATAGCTCACACTATGGACAAAAACTAACTCAAAATGGATCAAAGACCTAAATATAAAATTGAAAACGATAAAGATCATGGAAGAAAAAATAGGGACAATTCTAGGAGCCCAAATACATGGCATAAAGAGAATACAAACCATAAGTAACAATGCAAAAACACCAGAAGAGAAACTAGATAACTGGGAGCGCCTAAAAATCAAACACTTATGCTCATCAAAAGACTTCACCAAAATAGCAAAAAGACAACCTATGGACTGGGAAAACATTTTTGGCTATGACAAATCTGATCAGCGTCTAATCTCTAAAATCTACAAGATACTGCAAAACCTCAACAACAAAAAGACAAATAACCCAATTAAAAAATGGGCAAAAGATATGAACAGGCACTTCACCAAAGAAGACATTCAGGTGGCTTACAGACACATGAGGAAATGTTCACGATCACTAGCCATTAGAGAAATGCAAATCAAAACTACAATGAGATACCACCTAACCCCAACAAGGCTAGCATTAATCCCAATACCACCAAATAATAAATGTTGGAGAGGTTGTGGAGAGACTGGAACACTTATACACTGTTAGTGGGAATGTAAAATGGTACAACCACTTTGGAAATCGATCTGGTGCTTCCTTAAAAAGCCAGAAATAGAAGTACTGTACTATCCAGCAATCCCACTCTTTGAAATATATCCTAGAAAAATAAGAGCTGTCACACGAACATATATATGCACACCCATGTTCACTGCAGCTCTGTTCACAATAGCAAAAAGATTGAAACAACCTAGGTGTCCATCAATGGACGAATGGATACACAAGTCATGGTATGTTCACACAATGGAATACTATGCAATGGTAAAGAACAATGATGAGTCCATGAAACATAACATGGAGGCATCTAGAAGGCATTATGCTGAGTGCATTTAGTCAGTCTCAAAAAGACAAATATTGTATAAGACCAGTATTATAAGAACTCAAGAAAAGGTTTAAACACAGAAGAATACATTCTTTGATGGTTAGGAGGGCGGGGAAGGAGGGAGAAGGGTATTCACTAACTAAATAGTAGACAAGAATTATCTTAGGTGAAGGAAAGGGCAACACACATTACAGGGAAAGTCAGCACAACTGGACTAAACAAAAGCTAAGAAGTTCTTGAATACAACCAAACAATTCGAGGGACAGAGTGGCAGGGGAAGGGGTCTGGGGACCATGTTTTCATAGGACATCTAGGTCAATTGGCATAACTAAGTTTATTAAGAAAATGTTCTGCATCCTGCTTTGGTGAGTGGCATCTAGGGTCTGAAAAACAAGTGAGCAGCCATCTAAGATGCATCAATTTGTCCCAATCCACCTGGAGTAAAGGAGAATGAAGAACACCAAAGACACAAGGAAAATATTAGCCCAAGAGGCAGAAAGGGCCACATAACCAGAGACTCCATCAGCCTGAGACCAGAAGAACTAGATGGTGCCCGGCTACCACCAATGACCGTCCTGACAGGGAACACAATAGAGAGTTCCTGATGGAGCAGGAGAAAAGTGGGGTGCAGAATTCAAATTCTAGTGAAAATATCAGACTTAATGGTTTGACTGAAACTGGGAGACCCCAGAAGACATGGCTCCTGGACTTTCTGTTAGCCCAAAACTAAAACCATTCCCGAGGCCAACTTTTCAGATAAAGATTAGACTGGACTATGGGACATAAAATGATGCTCGTGAAGAGTGTGCTTCGTAGCTCAAGTAGATACATAAGACTAAATAGGAAGCTCCTGTCCTGAGGTGAGATGAGAAGGCAGAGAGGGTCAGAGAGGGTCAGGTGCTGGTTGAATGGACATGGGAAATCCAGGGTGGAAAGGAGGAGTGTGCTGTCACAGTATAGAGAAAGTAGGGTCACATGACAATGTGTATATAAATTTTTGTATGAGAAACTAACTTAAATTGTAAACTTTCACTTAAAGCACAGTAAATGAAAAAAGAAAAAAAAATAGAGATTTATTTCTTCCTTTCCAATCTAGAATTTTTACTTCTTTTTCTTACCCATTGCATTGGTTAGGGCCTCAAGGACAACGTTGACTAGAAGTTTGCTCTCATACTGGGGAAAAATTAATCTTTATCAATTAAGTATGATGGTAGCAATTGGTTTTTTGTAGATGCCTCTTAAAGGTTTTAAAATTTACTTTTTAGCAGTAGTTTTCTGATAATCTTTTTTTTATCACAAGTGAGTGTTAAATTTTGTTAAATGATAGTTTTGCATTTTTTTATTTTCATATTATTTTTATCCCTGTTTTCTGTTAATATGGAGAATAACTTTGATTTCAAATACTGAACCATCTTGCTTTCCTGGGATAAACCCCACTTAGTCATGATGCATTATTCTTTTTATATATTACTGGATTTTATCTACTAATTGCAGTGTAATGAGTTTCTCTTATATATGGCCTTTCTGGCCTTGGGTTTATAATTCTGCCAAAAATGATTACCTGGCCACAATCTTGCAAGGGATTGGTAGATTACTAATTGATTGATTGATTGCAAATAGTCATTTGAAAATCCACTCAATAGGATTGATTGACTTGCGGTCCAGCTAGGGCATTGGTTGGTTTTTACATTCTGCTAGGTTTATATAAACACCAATCCCACAGAGGTTCAGGGGGACATCACTACCATCAAGAAGAGTCTGGAGTGGAACTCGTCCTTTGGACCTGGGGTCTCTGTGCTGAGAAACTCCTAGGCCTAGAAGAGAAAGTTGTAACACTGAAGATGGCACAAGACAGCAAGAAATGATGGCAAGTACAGCAGAGCCCAGAGGCAAAGAAACGGTGGCAGCAGTAGGAGCAGTGAGAACCATGGGACCAGCAGATGTTTGTGGTGGACTTGCCGGCTCATGGAGAGAGAGAGAGCTGAGTGCCTTTGGGCAAGAGGCTTGCTGGCAGAACGGGGTGCTTCTATGCACTTGTTAGTGGAGCTAAGGAGCTGTAACATTCCCCCAAGCAGGACAGAGGCCTAGAGAAGGGCCTGTTATCTGTCATGGCAAGAAGGAGCTGAGAGTTTTGTTGGATGGAAGATGTCCTGACTGATGAAATTGATGCTGATCCCAAGTTGTAGCTTAGGTTCGAACCACTGACCTTTTTGGTTAGCAGCCTAGTGCTTAACTACTGCATCCCCAGGGCCCCTTGTTACTTCCCTATTAAACCACATAACTGTGAGTGTGGTCTGTGAGTTCTGTGGTGCCGCTGCCACGAATTATCAAACCCAACAGATAAGTATAGAGTGCCATGGAGGGGAGCGGGTGGTGTCAGCAGTGGTGAAAAAGTTGGAGAGTAGCAGTATGTCTGATCTCCACCTCATAGGAACCAGCTTTGTGCTTACCCTGATGCTTGTCCCTCAGGAATTTAGGTGAGTTCAGATGCTAGATTAGACAAATCTGTTAAAGATTTCTGCATCTGAGATCATGAAGTATATCTTAAGGTTTTTTAAATTTGTATGTCTTTGTCTGATTTTGGTATCAGGGTATTTCTGGCCTCAGAAAATTAGTTTGGAACTATTTCTTACTCCTCCATTTTCTTAAATTGTTTGTGTAGTATTGCTATTATTTATTCCTTAAATATTTGTTAAAATTTGCTATTGGAGCCATTTGGAGTATTCTTAGTGGAAAGATAGTTAAACATTCTGTGTTTTTGGTACAGGGATATTTGTTTTTTCAACAAATTTGTGTATTTCATCTAGATTGTCAAATTATTGGTATGAATAATATTTTGTCCTAATAATATTCCTTTATTATTCTTCAAATATCTGTTGTATGTTTAATGATGTCCCTTTTTTCTTCCTGCTATTGCTAATTTGTTTCTTCATTTTTTTTCATAATCAGTCTAGTTAGAGTTTTATTATTGAGGTATGTTAATTATCTTTTCAAGGAAGTAGTTTCCTCTATATATGACTGATCAATTGATTGATTTATAATTTATTATTTCATTTCTTCTATTTACTTAAGTTTAAGTTTTTTTGATTTTTTTAGGTGGAAATGTAGGTAATCAATGTGAGACTGTTTTTTCTTTTCTAATATAAACATTTAAAAATGTAGATTTCCATCTAAGCATTAGTTTTAGCTGTATCACATATTGTGATCTATTATGTTTTCATCTTCATTCAATTTATTTTCTCTTTGTGTAAGAACTTTGCACTAAACAATCCACAAAATAAGAGCACAATACACATCCTTTCAAATGCACATGGTATAGTCTCATGCTGGACCATTAAGAAAATTTCACTAAATTTAAAGGGATGTAAATCATACAGACTATGATCTCTGACAGCAATGGAATTAAATTAGAAATCAATAACAATAAAATATTTAGAAAATCCATAATATTTGGAAATTAGAGGATGAACTTTTAAATAATCCATAGCTGAAGGAAGAAATCAAAAGAAAAACTAAATCATTTATATTTCATGTAATTCTTTTTTAATTGCTGTAAAAAAAATAGATAACACATTTGCCAATTCAACATTTGTCACTTGTATAAATCAATGGAACCAATTACATCAATTAAATTGTACAACCATCACCAATATCCATTGCCATATCTTTCATTCCTGGAAACAAAAACTCTCTAGCTAGACAAAGATTTCCCCCTTTCTCTTTCCCTCCCACCCCTGATAACCTCTGTTAAACTCTGATCTCTATATATTTGCTTATTTTAATGGTTTCATATTAGTGAAATCATACTATATTTGTCCTTTTGTGATTGACTGTTTTCACTTATCATGATGTTTTCACAGTTCATCCATGTTGTCACATGTATCAGGACATTTCTCTTTAAGGCAGAATAATATTCTGTTGTGTGTACCACATTTTGTTTATCCATTCACCTGTCCAAACACCCAAAACTTAGTGACTTACCAACAATCTAATCATTATTTCTCATGATTACGTGGTTTGACCAAGCCCATTTGGGCAGTTCTTTTGCTCCATGAAATGTTGACTTGTTTGAAGTCAGCTGGAGCTTCCATTGGTCTGGACTGTTTAAGATGGCTCATTCACAAATCTGGTTCATTGGTGAAGATGGCTGGAAGGTTGGGATCAGCTGAGATGCTGGTTTTGAGGAGTTTATATGCCTTTCCATATGGTTTCAGGGCCTCTCTCTCTCCACGTAATCTTTCTGGAAGGATACCCTGACTACTTATATGGAGGCTCAGAGTTCCACAAAGAGCAAAAGTAAAAGTTACTTCTTAGACTCCAAACTGGTACAACTTTACTTCTGCTGTATTTTATTATTTAAACAGAGTCATTTGGCCAGCCCAAATTCAATATGTGTGGTGACTATACAAGAACATCAGTACTAGGAGATGTGGTTCATTGGGGGTCATCTTTGGAAATTGGCTAACACATTCAATTTCCTTTGCTTTATTTTCAAGTCAAATCTCTTTTTACCTTGGCACCTGTAGTTAAGTTTTCATTTCTAAGAATACTTTGTCTTTTTAAATTATTTCCTTAGTTTGGTCAACTTTTATTTTGCACCTTATTTTTATTCCATATCTGTTCTTAGTTTTATAATTTTGTTTTGAAGTGTTTTACTTATATCCCCTTGTTTAAGGATGTTTAATTTGGGTTAGCATTCTGTGTTACAATTATATTCTGCTTCATTGGGAGAAAAAGTCTGTAGTTGGCAAGAAAGGCATTGGTCTTCATTTTGCTTTCTTCTTATAATAGCTTGTTATGTTGTTGTTAGTGCTGTTGATTCATCTCCAACTCATAATGACCCCATGTACAACAGAACAAAATGTTGTCTGGTCTTGCACCATCCTCACAATAGTTGTGATATTGGAGTCCATTGTTACAGCCACCATGTCAATCCGTCTCATTGAGGGTCTCCCTCTTTTTCACCGATCTTCTACTCTACCAAGCATGATGTTCTTCTTTAGCAATTGGTCCCTCCTGATGATGTATCCAAAGTATCGAGATGAAGTTAAATATATCAGGCACTTCTAATAAAGAAGCAGACAACTAAATTAATAAAGTGATCATGGTATTATTGGGGTGGGTAGTGGTGGATAAACAGAGCTTGATGTCAATATGATATTAAAGTCCAAGATAGTCAGACTTGCTAATCTTCTCCATCTTTATAAAACTTCGATCTTCAACCAATATAATTTTTAGATTCTAAAGCAGAGTTAATCAATGTCATTTATAAGTTCTATACATATTTATTCACCCTAAACAACACACAAGAATATAACCAGCCCATCAATATGTTTATGTTGGACATCACATTGTAACCACAGAGGACTGGTTACTATAAAAGAATGAAAAATCACAGCTTCAATTAAGGGTAAACTGAAGAGGAGGTTAAACAATGGCAGGGAGGACAAATGAGACACGTGAAAAATTTTAAATACCTTTTCAGATACATTTTTTACTACCAGATTTCACAGTTATCTATTTAGTTGTCAGTGCTGTATGTGGCTTTATTTTTATTAACGAATCCTTGAAGGATTGAAGACTCTAAATTATCACATACTCAATAGGAGAAATCAAAATAAATTGAGGGCAAAGAATATAAAAACTTGCTGTCATCTAGTTTGGTGACCTATATAGCTGGATTTTAAAGCGTGTATTTAAATGGTTATGAGAATATTGGAGCAAGTCTTTTGCTCAAGGTGGGTAAATAAGTGAGAGACTGGCTCAGGAGAAAACCACTTGGTTCTTGCTCTGTGGAGGTATTGGCCCAAGGGAGCTCTCCCTTCTGTGTAAACTTATTTAGGACTTATAGGGATCATAGATGAAGCTGACTTTGGTGACAGAAAGGGAGCCTGTGCTTTAGCGCTCTGATCACACCAGCTTTAGTAGTGATCGTCTTTGCTCCTATGGAAAAAAACTTAACAAGGTACCATGAGAATGGCAGTCATTTTAGATCATGAGAACTTACTCAAGGGAAATTTGCAGAAGTTTTGTGATTGGAAATTAGCTAACAGTTTCTCTAAATAACTTTCTGACTCTCACATGAGGAGCAGTGGGCATTATTAGCAAGTAGGCATTTCCGTCAGTTCCCATACTATCATCTCCTCTAAATGAGTTCTGGGCTGATAATGAGAAACTTTAAGTCAAGATTCAAATTGTTTAGGGTATTTTTAATTTACACAGAGAAGATAGAAGACTTTCAACCTCTGTTAATCCTGATCCAAATTAGGTTCAGCTGGGGATTCTCATTTGCTTCTTCCTTCGTGACCTCCATCAATGTAAGGATGCCTGGATCTTTAGAACTCAATTGTAATATCAATTGACTAGCTCCCAAAATATACTTGGAGATGACCAGTTACACATATTGTCTGTAAATTACACATATTGTCAAATCCTAATTATTGACTTCAGAAATCTTCTCAATCCTTTGAGTCATCCGTGTGACTTCTTTAAAAAATGCACCTCTTCAGAAGGTAGTTTTAGGCAGCACGAAAGCCAAGAATTGAGTAAAATGGATATAGCTGCAATATGGCTTGTCAAGTTCAAGTAGAAACTGTATTAATATGTTTAGTTTGATTTCTGCAACTTTCAATAAGAAAACAGAAGAAGTGAAAATAACATAATCATGGAATATATCACATTTATTCTAGACCATTTTACATTAACAAAAAATCCCCTGTAATGCTAATTATTCCAAACCTGCTCACCTCCTGGGTACCTAATTTCTTCTACATAGCATCTTACATCCAGCTTCCTGCCTCCAGAGACATTGGTCTAATTTATTATGTCATGAGATCCTCCTTAATATTTTGCTAGTGGCTTCCCACAATCCTATATAAATTTTGCTGTCTTCTTGCTTTCATTCTCAAAACTGTATTTCTTGCTTTTCATTATGTTCCTTCTTATTAATTTTTAAAAAATACTAGTCTTCAGCATTTTATAATTTTTTTGGTATTCAAATGAGCATCACTCTATTCAAGTTACTTTTCTTTGTAAGCCAGTAAGCACTTGCCATGGAGTTGACTCCAACTCATAGTGATTCCATGTGTGTCAGAGGAAAACTGTGCTCCAAGTGTTTTCAGTGGCTGATTTTTCAGAAGTAGATTCCTAGGACTTTCTTCCAAGGTACCTTCTGGTTACCAACAAAGTGTGTTAACTATTTTCACTACCCAGGGACCCACTTTTCTTTGAACTTTATATTAATGTTAACTTTCTTCAAGTAGCATTACATAATGCCATTTTATACTATTCATAAATCTAGAAATCCCCAGGAAATATTTTTGAGGTCCTACTGATGTCCAGAATTTTAATCTCTCTCTCTTCCCCAGAGGATGTAAATCTTAGAACACTGAAAAGAAGTAAACCTAAAGATTCACTCCAAATTATTTATAACATATACATCCATTTTTCCAATCATCTATTCACTTTGATTATCCCTATAATTATAGTTATTAGTATTGCATTGCTTAGATTATCAGCAGAGTCAATATATTAACACGAAACAGATAAGTTTTATAAAACTATTTATGAATTATTTTCCTGTCCTCCTTCCTTCCATACTAAAAACCAAAAACCCATTGACGTCGAATTGATTCCAACTCATAGCAACCCTATAGGACACAGTAGAACTGCCCCCATAGTGTTTCCAAAGAGTGACTGGTGGATTTGAACTGCCGACCTTTTGGTTAACAGCTGAACACTTAACCACTGCACCACCACTGAATAAAATATTTGAATGGAAGGAATATATTGCTAAAATGAGTTTCTTGGGAATTACTTTATAAGAATTTACTAAGCTCTCTAATTTCCCAGTAGTCACTCATGAGATTGAGGTAGATATTCTCAAGCATCACAGTTTAACATAAGGTCAAGCATGTAGAAGACTCATACAGATATGTTTGGTGAAGAATACCCAAAGCCTCACTTGATTTGAAATATGTGAATATTAAATTAATTCATTACTTTTATATTGCATAAAAATTTATTTGGCAAACATATATAGTAATTATTTACTGTAAGGCAATGTTTTAAGTATCTTATGAATATTAACTCATTTATTCCTCACAAAAATTCTATAAGGTAGGAACTTTATTGTCCTCATTTTACAAATGAGGAAACTGAGGCCAAAGAGATTAAGTAAGCTGTTCAAGCTAGTTATTATAAGAAAAGAAGATTAAACCCAGGAATCTGGTTCCAGAATCTCTGTTCTTTATCATTTCTCTATGTGCTAATAGGTGTCTGAGAAGGCTTATGCTCTGGGAAGGAAGAAAATGGGTGAAGAAAAAGAAGCAGTGTCTGAATAAAGACCTACAAATGTGTAGGAGAGGAAAGTGGAAGGAAAGAATAAAGTTAAAAAAAGAATGGTTGAAGAGGCACATGGACGGAGATGGGTCAGCAGCATGCTCCCAATCTACTTCTCACATTCAACAGGATGGAGGTGGGGTGGTGAAAGCATCCTCTGGCTGTGCTTCCTGGTTTCCTCTTTGTTTTCTCCAAAAGCTCTGGAAATTTTTGCTAGGTTTTCCATAAGATTCTGTAAGTTCTTTCTTTGCAGACACTTTCATTCTTCACAACTTTATGCTTTATGCTGTGTCTTAGGCTGGGTTCTCTAGAAAACTAAAATCAATGAAGCGTCTATCTCTATGTCTATATATATAGATTTATCTCAAGGAAATAGCTCACGTGGTTGTAGAGGCTGTAAAGTCCCAAGTCTGTGGGTCAGGCTGGAGGCTTCTCCTGACTCACATAGGAGCAGGGGCTGGTGAACCCAAGAGCTGCAAGTCAGACAAAAGGCTTCTGGCTCACAGTCTGCCAAGGCCAACAGATTCTAAGATCTGCA
The DNA here is from genome assembly GCA_030035585.1 of Dugong dugon. Classification (NCBI taxonomy): domain Eukaryota; kingdom Metazoa; phylum Chordata; class Mammalia; order Sirenia; family Dugongidae; genus Dugong; species Dugong dugon. Next base: position 43,754,905 of record CM057473.1, read on the forward strand.
GGTAAGCTGGCAGGCTACTGGCTCACAGACTGCACTGGCTGATGAATCCCAAGATGAGTAGGTAAGCTGCTAGCTCAAGTCCCAAGAACCAGAGGTCAGATGAACAGGATCCAGCTGCAGGATCCAGAATGAGTAAATGCCTGCAAGCCTTGCAAGAAAGTCCACCTATATTGGAAGCAGGCCACACCCCCAAGGAAACTCTCTTTCAGCTGATTGGCTACTCAAAGCAGATCCCATCATGGGGGTGATCACATTATATCAGATCTCATCATGGATGTGATTACCTCATTATACAACTGCCAAACTGCATCATAACTGCCAAACCACTGAGGATCATGACCCAACCAAGTTGACACACAATCTTAATAATAACTTGGTGGAAAATAAGTTGTATGTTACCTTGTTGCTATATCAGCCATGTGAGTCAGAGCATTCCAGGTGTTACCAGTTTACAGAATATTTAAAAGCTGGACAATTTCTCATAAAACACTGAGATGGGCAAGAAGGAATACAATTAATGAAAAGTTGTTGTCTAGATCTTGTCTTGTTTGCTTTCTACCACGTTTTCCTCTAGAAGATATAGATCAGTGGTTCTCAATTTTGGCCTCAAAATAGAAGAACCTGGAGGAATTTCAAGCAATGCTAACACCGGGGCCCACCTCAAGCAAAAAAAAAAAAAAAAAATAGAATTTCTAAGATTTAGGCTCAATAAACACTATGTTTTCAAAGCTCCCCAGCTGGTTCTATATTCATCTAGCATTGAAAATTACCTGTTATGATTGTTGGAAGACAATTCTTCATGGTCTTTCATATTTCTGCAAATCTTGAAAGCAGAGGCATTGACTGTTCTAAACTATCTTTTCAAGGATGTTTATGTAGTGAACAACCTTAGAAGACAGATATGATTTTGTATTCCAGAGCAAAGAGCAGGCAGGCTTACTGTACTTTACAAAAGATTCAGATTCCCTAATCTTAGGATTTCTTTTCTGTAACTCAATCCACTGTAGGTACAGGTGTACCTGATTCACCTAACATCACTCTGAGAATTAAGGTCCAAATTTTGATACTCTGGGTACTGAATACTGCTATAAAAAATATTTTTGTCTTTGACCCAGGAGTTTCTTGTCTTCAGGAAGCATCTGTAAAACTATGGCAAGCTAACTTATTAGCTTGCAAGTAAGGGAAAATCTTAGACCCTTCACAATTTTCAACAATGATTACTTGTTAATGCTTGACACACTACCTGATGATGACTAGATGATTATGATTAAGTCTGATTTTGTTCTGTTTGATGACTATATTGATACTTTATCAAAACTGGAAACTTCACTGTAGATTTATCCAAGTTCTTGGACAGCTTTGTTCCTCTTTGACTTGGGTTTTGGTGACTAAAAGGGAATATGCTTTAATCTGAAGGGAGAATAAAATATTCAGATCATTGTAAACAGTGAAAATTTACTCAACGTTTCGTGCTCTGAAGACAAATATTCATTAAAAAAGGCTGACACTAATTTCTGTTGAACAATCGTTAGAAATCACAGACTACTCACGTAAAGCTAGTGCAGTTCTTGCTGCAATGATTATTACTCCGGTCTTCTTAGAGCTCCATATTGTAGCAGATGTTTCATTTATGTCAGATTGTTGCTGTTAGTTGCCATGGAGTCGATTCCAACTCATAGCGATCGTGTGCAGAGGAGAACTTCTCCATAGGGTTTTCAAAGCTGCGACCTTTCGGAAACAGATCACCAAGCCTGTTTTCCAAGGCACCTCTGGGTGGGTTCCAGCTGTCAACATTTTGGCTAGTAGTCAAATGCTTAACTATTTGTGCCTCCCAGGGACTCCTTTTATGTCGGATAGTTCTCCATTTTCTTTATATTATAAACCAAACTAATTGCTGTTGAGTCAATTCTGACTCATAGCAACCCTGTAGGACAGATTAGAACTGCCCCCATAGGGTTTCAAGGCAGTAAATCTTCATGGAAGCAAAATGCCACAGCTTCCTCCCACGGAGCAGCTGGTGGGTTTGAACTGCTGACTTTTGGTTAGCAGCTGAGCTAACCACTGTGCAAGCAGGGCTCTTAATGTTTATGTTATAGTGCAGTAGAATTAATTCCTTGAGTAACAATTGCACTGTTTAAATGTGCTTAGTGTCTATTCAGTTTTAACACTTACGTAGCATTTGCCACCATTCCACGTAATGTTTCTATGTAACATTTACAACCATCAACCTAAGCAAAAAAAAAAGAAAGAAAAAAAGAAGATGCAAATGAGATTTTACTGGGGGTGTTTGTTGTTGTCTTCATATTTTAGTGTGAGTATGCTCAGAGTTATTTGATTCATCAGATTTTTCTGATTTTTAAAAATAAACATCTAGGTGATGATGATATTGATGATATTGGTGGGCCTTGGACTATGCTTTGAGAAACATTCCACTGAAAATTTTCTAAAAAATTTTAAGCATAATTTTAGCTTTCAAATTATAAAGATTTCTTTCTTAAATCACATGTAAATAATGTTACTCATGGTTTTTAAATTGTTTGCATCTATATTAGCTCACTGATACTTTCAGTAGTCTTGGGAAGAAGGAAGGGCAAATAATGTTTCTTACATTTCTAGATAAGACAGTATGCTGTGGTAGAAAGAGTAAACAACTTAAACCAGAAAATCTGTTATTTTTCCTGGTTCTTAGATGATGATGGACATAAAATTTCACAGGCTTTGTAGGCCACACTAGTCTCAGCCATGACTTTACATGCATAAATAAAAAAATAACAACAACAAAAAAGCAATGTTTGATGTCAATCCAATTGGACAAATGTCTCATTTTTTAATATACATAAAATGTGAATGATAATCACCCATCTTCCTTGGGGTGGGACTTCCATAATGATGTGAAGAACTTGGTCAAATTAGAGTTCAGAGTTTCTAAACTCATTCAGAGTTTCTAAAGATTGACCAAAGGGCTTACGATAAATTGAAAAACATTTATTTATGTGGAGCCAATGTTTAGGAAGCATTGAGTTTTTGTTAATGTTGATGGAAAATTTGGCAATGATTATGGGTGACAATTGTACAACATGATTAATGTTATTGATATTACTAAATTTTATACCTGAAAAATGTTGAATTGGCAAATTTTGTGTTATATACATATATTTAAAACAATAAAAAGTATTTATTTAACAAAATTTTTGGAGATTCAGTAAGAACAATGGGAGGTCACGGTACTGGAGCTAGGGACTGCACCAATCCCTCCTCCCATCTGTGTTGCAAAGATCTGCTCAGCTTGATAGCTGATTTCAGCTCCCATATTCATGGATCCCTGGAGTGGAAGATCTGTTCTAGGTGGATTTAACAGCCAGTGAATATTGGAAGATCACATCTCTTCAGTTCCATGCTGCAAAAGATTACACAAGATGGTGGTGGCAAGTGAGCAGCAGCACCAGTTTCTGCCCTATGACTTCCTACAGCTCCTACTGTGGGTAGCTGGTGAAGAGTGACTTACCTATCCCATCCCGCTCCCCAGCTTCTGCTCCATAGCACCGAATTTCTACCCATGGGAGGGTGAGAACAAGACTTGATGACTGACAAAACTCCCCAGATTTGGTGAAACACATGAATGTACACATACAAGAAACTCAACAAACTCCACGTAAGATAAATATGAAGGGATACACACCCAGACACATCATAGTCAAAAAGGTGAAGGCCATAGATAAAGAGAAAGCCTTGAAAGCCGTAAAAGAAAAATACTTCATCACACACAAGTGACTCACAATAAGAGTAACAGGTGACTTCTCATCAGAAACAATGGAGATCAGAAGACAGTGGGATGACATATTCAAAGCAATGAAAGAAAAAAACCCTGTCAACTCCAATCCTAAATCCATCAAAGGTATCTTTCAAAAATAAAGGCAAAATGAAGACATCCATAATAAGCAAGCAAACAAACAAAAATATATGAGAGAATTCCTTGCAAAAAGATCTACCTTGCTAAAGGAAATCCTTCAGATTGAAAAGAAATAACACTAGACGGTAATTCAGATCTATACAAAATAACAAACAGCACATGAAAGGTAATTATGCTGGTATTATAAAAGGCACTATAATTATATATTTCTTTTCCTTTCTTCTCTGAACCTATTTAAAAAGCTATTGCGTAAAATTGTATGTAGATTTGTCTATATACATGTATAGTATGTATACATATGTATGTATACAGTTTCCTCTCCATATCCGTGGGTTCTGCATTCACAGGTTCAACCAACAGCAGATTGAAAATATCTGGGAAAAAAAAGAAAGTTCCAAGGCAAAACTTGAATTTGCTGCTCACCGAGACCTATGCTGAATCCATGTGAATGGAATGATGGATAAGCATGCCCTGCTGTAGCCTCCCACCATTTCACAGATTCTGAGTTTCTCTCCAGCACTTGTTGTTTGAGTATTGTTTGCCTCATTTCTTGTCATTATTCACCAAACAATATAGTACCGTATAACAACTATTTACATACCATTTACATTGTATTAGGTATTATAAGTAATCTAGAGATGATTTAAAGTATATGGGAGGATGTGCATAGGTTATATGCAAATACTATGCCACTTTATATAAAGACTTGAGCATTCACAGATTTGGGTATCCACGGGGGTCCTGGAACCAATCTCCCCCAGATATTGAGGGATAACTACATACACAGGTAGTCCTCGACTTACGTCTCAGTTACAACAAACCATACTTAATGACTGTCTTTTTTTTTTTGGACATCTTATCATTAGTAATATATATGTATGTATGTATTAAAATAAATCTGTAAGTTTATATGTCATGTTTCCAACCCTCAAAGACAAATAAAGATTGGATTTATAAAGATATTGATAATAAAAGGCAATAATGGAAACTAAAACAAAAAAGATATTCAACTTACATCAGAACTGACTTATGATGGGAGTTATCAGAACAGAACCCTATCGTAAGTTGGAGACTACCTGTATGTATGTATGTGTGTGTGTATATATGTATTGTTGGAGTTATAACATATAAAAATGTAATATGTTTGGAAATAACTTGAAGAGAACAAGAAAGGTAAATAAGAAAGTTAATATAACAGTTCTATAAATGTATATTTGATCTCCTTTCATCTCTCAGCTAACTGAAAAGACATAAGATTATATAAAGCAATTACAATAAAACTGTATTGTTGGGTTTGTAACATATGTAGCCATAATAGGTAAAATAACAGTAGCATAAAAATGAGGGAGGGAATGGAACTACAAAAGAGTAAGTTTTCTATATTTTAGAGTTAGAACTAATATCTTAATATTAGAACTAATATCTTAAAGGTATGTTGTTAGGTGCAATCAAGTTGGTTCTAATTCATAGTGACCCTATGTACAATAGAACAAAATAATGCCCAGTCCTGCGCCATCCTCACAGTCATTGCTGTTTGAGCCCATTGTTGCAGCCACTGTGTCAATCCATCTCATTGAGGGTCTTCCTCTTTTTCATTGACCCTCTACTTTACTTTAACCATTAAGAAAGTAGTTCAAATATATAGTTAAAAATCATTAAATGAATTAAAATAGTACACTAGATGGTATTACTTTACACAAAAGAAGCAGTAAAAGAGGAATAGAGGAACAACAACAAAACCAAAACAAACCATTAGACATGTAGAAAACAGAAAACAAAGTAGCAGATGTAAATCCAACCATATAATTAATACTGTTAAATATGAATGGATGGCATAATCCAAACAAAAGACAGAGATTGTCTGACAGGATTAAAAAAGAAATAAATATGTGCTGTCTACAGGAGACACACTTCAGATTCAAGAATACAAATAGGTTGAGGATAAAAAGGATGGAAGAAGTTATACCATGCAAGCAGCAACAATAAAAGAACTGAAGTGGCTATATTAATATCAGACAAAATAGACTTTAAGACAAAAAAGTTACCAGACATAAAGAGGAATATTTTATAATTGTAAAAGAGTCAATCTATGAAAAAGATATAACAATTATATAACGCACCTAAAAACAGAGCACCAAAATACATGAAGAAACAAGTGGCAGAAATGACAAAATAGACAAAGTAACAATAATATATGGAGACTTCAATATCCAATTTTCCATAATGGATAGAACAACTAAGCAAAGATCAAAAAGAATATAGAAGATTTGAACAACGCTATAAACCAACTGGAAAGCCTGGTGACATCATGGTTAAGAGTTTGACTTTTAACCAAAAGGTTGGCAGTTCTAATCCACAAGGCACTCCTTGGAAACCTTATAGGGCAGTTCTACTCTGTCCTATAGGGTTGCTAGGAGTCAGAACAACAGGTTTATATACTAACTAGACCTAACAGACATCTATGGAACATTCCACCCGACAACAGAAGAATTTACTTCCTCTCTAGTGCATACAGAGCATCATTTAGGAAAGACTGTTTGCTAGATCATAGCACACTCCTCAATAAATTTTAAGGACTGAAATAATAAATTATGCTGTCCAACCACAGTGAAATTAACTTAGCTATCAGAAGGAAATTTGCACAATTCACAAATACATGGAAATTAAACAGCACACTTCTAAATACCAATGAGTCAAAGAAGAAATCACCAGGAAAATTGGAATACACTTTGAGAACACAGCACAACATAGTAAAACTTATGAGACATGGGAGATTTATGGAACTTATGGGATGCAGCTAAACCAGTGCTTAGGGGGAAATTTACAGCTTTAAACACCTATATCAAAAAAGAAAAAAAAAAATCTCAAATAAACAACCTAATATTCCACCTTAAGAAACCAGAAGAAAAAGAATAAACTAAATCCAAAGCTAGCAGAAAAGAAATAAATAATAAAGACTAGAGAAGAAATTAATGAAATAGAGAATAGAAAAACGAAAAGAAAATATTTAAAAAAAGTGTTCTTTGAAAAGGTGAACAAACTCTTCAGTTAGACTAACCAAGAAAAACAGAGGGAATACTTAAATAACTAAAATCAGGAATGAAAGAGGGGACATAAATTAAAAGAATTTAAGTGAATGCTGTGAACAAACTCTATACCAATAAATTAGATAATTTAGATAGAAGGGATAAATTTCTAGAAAGACACTTATTAACAAAACCGTCCCCATAATAAATAGAAAATCTGAATAAATCTATAACAAGTAAAGAGAATGAATTAGTAACTTAAAAATTTCCCACAGAGAAAAGCCTAGGCCCATATGGTATCACTGGTGAATTCTACCATACATTTAGTGAAAAGTTAATATCAATCCTTCAAAAAAAATCTTCCAAAAATAGAAGACAAGGAACCATTTCCCAACTCATTCTGTGGGGCCACTATTATCCTGATACCAAAACTAAATATATCACAAGAAAGAAAAACTACAACAATGTTTGCTATGAATATATAATTAGGAAAGTAAAGAAATAAATATCAAGATTAGAGAGAAAGAAGTAAAACAACATTTGCAGATGGCATGATCTTATATATAGAAGTCCTAAGGAATCCACTAAAAAAGTATTGAACTAATAAACAAGTTCAGTATGTTTTCAGGATAAATAAAATTAAGAAAATATTTTTATTGACAATAACATTAAAAAGAATAAAATACTTATTAATAAATTTAACAAAATAAAACCAGACTTACACAGTAAAAACTACAAAATATTGTTGAAAAAAGTAAAGAAAATCTACTTAAATAGAGTGATATGATTATGGACTGGAAGACAATATAGTTAAGATGGCAATAATCCTCAAATTGATGTACAGATTGAATGCAATCTTTATTAAAATCCAGATTGCTTTTTTGCAGAAATTGACAAGGGAATCCTAAAATTCATATGGAAATGCAAGAGACTCAGAATAGACAATCTTTAAAAAAAAAAAGAAACAAAGTTAAAGGAATCACTTTCCTCTATTTCAAAATGTACTACAAAACTGCAGTAATTAGAATGTGTGGTGCCATCATAATAATAGACATATAGATCAATGAAATAGAATTAGGATTTCATAAATTTTCATAAAACCCTCACATTTATACTCAATTAATTTTTTGCACAGGTGCCAAGAACATTCAATGAGGAAAGAACAGTCTTTTCAAAAGATAGAGCTGAAACAACTGGATATCCACAAGCAAAACAATGAAATTTGACCCCTAACTTACACCACACACAAAATTAACCCAAAATAGATGATAGTTCTAAATGTAGGAGCTAAAACTGTAAAACTCTTCAAAGAAAACATAGAAATAAATCTTGATGACCTTGAGTTAGACAATCATTTCTTAGATTTAACACCAACAGCACAAGTGATAAGAGACACAAACAGATGAAAAGGACTTTATCAAAATTTAAAACTTTTGTGCTTCAAATGACACATCAAGAAAGTGAAAAGACAACCAATAGAAAGGGAGAAAATATTTCCAAATCACGTAACTGATATAGGACTCATATTCAGAATATATAAATAACTCTTATAACTAAATATAAAGAGGCAAAGAACCCAATTAAAAATGAGAAGAGGATTTGAATAGATATTTCTCCAAAGAAGATACATAAATAGCAATAAACACTTAAAAAGATGTTCAATGTCATTAGCTATCAAGGAATTACATAACAAAACCACAGTGAAATACCACTTCACCCTCACGAGAATGGCTACAATAAAAAAAACCAGACAATAACAAGTGTTGCCAGGGAAATGGACAAATTGGAAATCTCATTTAATGCTGGTGGAAATGTAAAATGGTGCAGTCACTCTGGAAAACAATTCGGCAGTTTTTTAAAAGGTTAGAGTTGCCATATGATCCAAAAGTTCCACTTCCAGGTATATACCCAGGATAAATGAAAACATATGTCCACACACAAAAAAAAATCTTGCACATGAATGTTTATAGCATAATTACAATAGCCACAAAGTGGAAATAACCCAAATTTCCATCCACTGATGAATGGATAAAAAAAAGTGGTATAGCCATATAATAGAATATTATTACGCAGTAAAAATGAATGCACTGCTGATACACACTACAATATGAATTAATCTCAATATGAATTAATCTCATGAACATTATGCTAAGTAAAAGAAGCATGTCACAAAAGACCATGTATTGTATGATTCAATTTATACAAAATGTCCTGAATAGGCAAGTCTACAGAGATAGAAAGTAGTTAGATTAGTGGTTGTCTATGGCTGGGGGAGAAAGGTGAGGGGCTTGGCTGTTAATGGGTATGGGTTTCTTTTGGGGGTAATAAAGTATTAGAAATTAGATTACAGTGGTGGTTACACTACTCCGTAGATGTACTAAAAGCTACACAGTTGTACACTTAAGAGTCACATCTGTCTCATTTTTTAGATAACTATGCAACAGAATATATGTGGAAGCACAGTATTCAGTACAGATCATTATACAAATACAAATTTAGCCATTATAAGGCAACTAACGTGAGACAGCATGCAACATTCCCAAAGTTGTATAACTGACAGTCAGCTGATCTAACGGGAGAACCCAGCTGTGTGGCTCCTGTTGTGTTCTTCTCACTGCTCCAAGATGAAATCAGAAATGTTAGGTGTTCCTGTCCTGCTGAGAAATTAAGATTGTCATATGAAGCTTCCTTCATTAAAGTTAGATTACAAATATCATAAAATATAATTTATGTTGATAATGATTATTTTTTTCATTAACATTAATATTAGAAAAATATCTCAGTCTTAGAAACAGTCAAAAGACAGGCTCTTGAAAAATACTTTATACTTTATAATACTTTATAAACATACAATTCTCACTAAATGTGAAGAAACTACAATCAAGTATGAATAGGAATCTAGTGGACTAGGTATAATTTGCAGCAAATTATAAATAGCCAACTCTACTCCTTTCTAACAAAGAAGTTGCTGGACCAAGATATGACATACAGGTATTCAATAAATACTTGTTGATTGTTAGATCAAACTATTGCACGACAAGGCTCTCCTTTTTTTGAAGAAAAAGGCTGAGTTCCTTGACCGCCGAAGATCTGGAGAGACAGGTGTGGTCTATCAAACATATGAGTATTTCTTTTTAAAGTTTTTATTTATTTTTATTTTTTGTGACTATTGTCACAAATACAAAAAAAGTAGAAAATATACTTAATACCTAGATTTAATAATGGCTAACACTTCGCTATGTTTTCTTCATCTTTTGTTTTATTGATGTATGCCATCTCTTAAATGTGGAAAAAATGATTGCATTAGAAAATCACTAATGAAATAATTGATTCAGACAAGAATTATCAATGGGTGCTGGAAACATTAGATGAAAAATTTGGTAGTAAACTAGATATCTGCCAAAAGTGTCTCCCACATATCACTGACTAGATACAGAGGACTTAACTATAATGGAGAGATCAGATTGTCTTTGGGTTAACTCTAACTTTGCATCATCAATATTAGGACAATCAGACTTTAGGTATTTCCTATTGTGCTGGAATAGGGAGACATAGCATTACAGGTGGAGCATTCCTGAAAACACCATTAATCAAAACTCAATCCAAACTATAGATCTATTTTCGGCATATCTGAAATGAGGTGAAGTGAGAGTAAAGAAGTTATACAACATCATGAGGAAGAATAATACAATTCTAGACTGTGGGACATTCTGGTCCACTCTTTTCAACAAGTCAAAGTCATTAATTTCATTGATCCAAGATGAATACAGCAAACATGAAAATCACGTGTCAAAAATAGTGGAGAAATAAGACGGAAGAATTAAATTAGAATAGAACCAATTACGGAACGTGTTTAATTTTACTTGGTGGAGAAATAAACTTCTACTGTGTTAACTCACTAAGATATTGAGGTTTATTTCTTAAAGCAGCTAGAGTTACTGTAACTGATACAGCCATACAATGCAAAAGAAAAAAAAAAACTGTATGATTGGCCCTCCTTATCAATGGGTCTGCATCCAAGGTTTCAACCAACTGCAGACTGAAAATATGAGAGAGGAAAAAAAAGTTCCAAAAAGCAAAACTTGCATGTGCCATGTGCTAAGCACTGCGCTGAATAAAAGTGAATGCAGTGATGTGTAGGCATCCCCTGCTGTAGCCTCCCGCCACCTCACAAACCCTCAGTCTCTCTCTCCAGCACTCTTTGTGAGCATTGTTCACCTTGCATCTCGGTTGTTTGCTACTTGTGTTGCGTGCACCCTTTGTTTCTGTGGAAAAAAAAAAAGGCTACTACAAAGCAATTAAGTGGTCAAAGTAATCCCTCAAAGGCTAAGTGTAAGGGGGTTGAGAAGAGCCAGAAGCTGGCTAGCTATGTAAAGCACTACAGCCACAAGAACTTCAAGATCATGGGAGAATCGGCATTGCTAATAACCAGGCAGCATCAGCATTCCCAGAAGAGCTCAAGAAATTCATAGAAGAGAAAGGCTGCCTTGAAGAGTAAGTCTTCAATTGTGATGAAACAACAATTTCACTAGCATTTACACTGTATTAGGTTTTATAAGTAATCTAGAGATGGAGCCCTGGTGGCGCAGTAGTTAAGAGCTCAGCTGGTAACCAAAAGGTCAACAGTTTGAACCCACCAGCCACTCCTTGGAAACCCTATAAGGCAGTTCTACTCTATCCTATGGGGTCCGTATGAGTGGGAATTGACTTGACGGCAATGGGTAGAGATGGGCAATTACAATGGGTAGAGATGATTTAAAGTATACGGAAGATGTGCGTAGGTTATAAGAAAATACTACCCCCCATTTTAAATAAGGGACTTGAGAATCTGTGGATTTTGGTATCCTAGGGGGTAGTGGTGTGGGGGTGGGTGTCTTGGAACCAATCCCTCAAGGATACTGAGGGCCGACTGCGTATAGCTAAATATTGGATCTATTTTGTGATATGGGATAAGGGATAACTAGACTTAACGATCTTGGTCTTTACCCTGAGTGAAGTGGGAAATAATTTACAAGTTTTAAATAGAGATGAGGATGAGTGGGTAAGAGTGGAGTGGGGGTAGAGACATAACAAGTATTGTATTTTATAAGATTAGTTTTGGGGCAGAATGGAGAATGAATCGGAGAGGAGTGTTAGTGGATGCAGATAAATATGTTAGGAAGTTATTTTAGTGGTCTATACAAGAGATGAATGTAGCTACAACTTGGTTGAGCCTGTCTGTGGAGAGGGAGAAAGTGGATGGATATGAGAGATTTTACAGGATGAAATTTAGGAATTGGCAAAAGTTGATCTGCGAAAGTTGAGGAAAAGTTCAGTGTCAAGGATGTCTCTCTGGTTATGGCTTGCATAACTGATTGCTTAGTGGTGTTATTCTCTGAGATAGAACACTAGAAGAGAGCCAGATCTGAATATGGTGTAACAGAATAGCCTAAGTCTGGATTTGGATACGGTAAGTCTAAAATACCTGTAGGTTTCCAAAGGGATATATAAAGTAGGTAGCTGGATGAGGACACTTTTAAAGGAAACAAGATAAAAGAAAACAAACATTTTCTAATACCTGTCTTTTGATGTTTTGAAAAGAAGGCTCCACAGTATTCCCTGAGGATCCTCAGTGTAGTTTTTAATTGTTACAGCTAGTTGTAGGAGTGAAATGATGATTAACTCATAATGCCCAACAGGACAAATTTGACTTCTTCCTATAGAGAATGCATTGGAAACGTTGAGGGAATATCTTTCTTTTCTTTTGCTTTTTAAACAAGAACAAATTTGGAAACAGAAGTAATAAATACGATCTCCATTCATGTTGGAGTTACTGATGAAAATCAGTGAGCAAGTAATCATTGCCCCATTTCTGCATTTTCTATGCTACTTCAGGAAAACTAGCATTTTTTCAATTTCCCAGTGATTTACAGAAACTTGGTGAGAGTACAATGATTTCTGCAATTTTTATTATTTAGACTTTTGCAATTTGTCTCTAGAAGAATGAAATAAGTGGAAATATTAAAGTAATCATGATAAGATTGATTCGACAGCTTCAAAATTAATTTCATACTAAAGAGACTTGTCTTTGTTGAGACACAAACCAAACAGTTTATATCTACCTTATTTGTAATTTTTCAGAATAGTGATAATCTTGGCTTTCAGTTTGGTGACTAGCTATGATATATAGTAGTATTTTAAATTTCATGGAAACATGAGAATATGGGCTAAAGTCACTAAATATAATTTTCATTGCCTTCTTTATTCCAATCTAGAGGTGTTTATTTGATATTACTCTTAAGAAAAAAAAATTGTAAAGCTTACTAATTCTTGGCTCAATTTAGGAAGTGAAATTAGAAATACCTATTATTTGGTGATATGGGGTTGCAAAGAAAGCTGGGCCAGTTAATTTTGGACACAATCTCCACCTTGGGAAGCAAATCACATTTTCTTAATAGTCACGTAGTCTATTTTCCAAAAACATACTCAAGTGAATCTTTTAGGCTGCGTGTATTATAATAAAGGAGACCTGGTGGTGCAGTGATGAAGTGCTTGGCTACTAACCAAAAGGTCGGCAGTTTGACCCCAACTGTCTCTCTGTGGAAGACAGATGTGGCAGTCTGCTTCCGTAAAGATTTATAGCCTTGGAAATCCTATGGGGCAGTTCTACTCTGTCCTGTGGGGTCACTATGAGTCAGAATTGATTCGACGGCAATGGGTTTGGTTTTTGATGTTGTAATAGGGATCCCTCTCGTACATATTTAGTAATTTTAATTTATTAAACTTATTTTTTTTTAGCTTAGTGAAGATCACAAATAATTCATCATTCTCTTCATTGGTTAAGCAAATCTAGTTCTTCTAACGCATTTAACTGTCAAGAGGTATGACTATAAAACTATGAAGTTGATTTTTTGAGTGAATAAGTTATTATTTGCTTCAACAGTTATTATTTGTGTTAAATGTATTTGTGTTTCCCTTTCAAGGAATACAGAGGTGGTATCAAAACCAAAAACTAAACCTGCTGCCAACGGGTCGATTCTGACTCATAGCAACCCTACAGGATGTACGAAAAGTACTGGAACTATATGAAAACTATGTGAAAAACTATAAAAATTATAATTATACTCTGAATGGTCAAAATCTACTACCAAATCTTTAAATGAAAAGTCTCAGGAGTAAAACATCTTAAATAGATACTTCATAGAAAAATTTACAGATTATCTATTCCTAATTTTACGTTAGCATTTTCAAACACTCCTTGATAAAGGTAACAATAATATTTTATTATTCTTATTTCTATTAACATGCTCTTGTCCATCCTTTTATATACATTTTTAAGACACAAACATATATTACAAAATTTTATATACAAGAGCCTGTGTCATGGATTGAATTGTGTCCACCAAAAATATGTGTCAACATGGTTAGGCCATGATTCCCAGTATTGTGTGGTTGTCCTCTATTTTATGATTGATACAATTTTTCTGTATGTTGTAAATCCTAATCTCTGCCTGTGGTTAATGAGGCAAGATTAGATAATGCTGAAGAGGATTAGGGTGGGATGTAACAGCCTTACTCAGGTCACATCCCCGATCCAACATAAAGGGAGTTTCCCTGGGGTGTGGCCTGCATCACCTTTTATCTTACAAGGGATGAAAGTAAAGGGAAGCAAGCAGAGCGTGGGGGGGACCTCATACCACCAAGAAAGCAGCACCGGGAGCAGAAAGCGTCCTTTGAACCTAGGGTCCTTGTGCCTGAGAAGTTCCTAGACCAAGGGAAGATTGATGACACGGACCTTCCTTCAGAGCTGACAAAGAAAGACTTCCCCTGGAGCTGACACCCTGAATTCGGACTTCTAGCCTATTGGACTGTAAGAGAATAAACTTCTGTTTGTTGAAGCCATCCACTTGTGGTATTTCTGTTATAGCAGCACTAGATAACTAAGACAGCCTGTGATATGTATCTTGCTGTTATTATGAACTTTTCCTTTTTTGTGGAGGAGGTGACTATCTCATTTTTCTCTTTTCTTTCTCTGTTCCTACCACTACATGTTCTCCAACACCAGAAAACCAGTGTTAGCAATTTGGCATATTCTTCCCCATCTTTATTCATTCTCATATCATCATATTTACTTATATTTCAGAACAAAATCTTTTAAAAATACATTGCTTTATTAAAGTAGGATCGTATACTTTACACTTCTTTATATTTTAATTAGTATATTTGGGATTATCCAACGTTAACTGGTATGGCTCCATTCCATTTTTTTTAAGTGTGAATAATATTCCACAGTTAGACTGTACCTGTACCATAATTTATTCAACCAGTCTGTGGTGATAAGTGCTGTTTTGTTTTCCAGGCCTTTGTCCTCTTGGAAAGTACTTTATTAAACTTTATTGTACTTTATTCTTGTGTATGTATGCCACTATGTCTGGAATATATATCCAGAACTGTGATTATTAGATCAAAACTTATATGTATTTCTAATTTTCATATATAATATCGTATCTGTTACTATTTACGTTTCTGCCAGTTATATTAGAAATTACTTCTTTTCTCACTTTTCTGTCATCAGCAAGTATTATTTATCATTTTACTTTTTTGCTTATCTGATAAGTGAAAATGATGAACCAATTTTTAAAATATCCCTAGTTATTAAGGAGATTGAACATTGTTTCCAGTATTATTTATTTTGATTTGCTTTTCTGTAAACATATCTGTCCATATCTTTTGTTCATTTTTCAATAGGTTATCTACTTGTTTTCACCTTTTTGTAAGAGGGTGTGTGTGTGTGTATTTTATAATTATTAATCCACTAATCTTATACATCATTAGTGTTCAGTGCCTCATATCTGTTCTTGAGACGGTCTCCAATTCCAGGTGTGATATACTCTAGGTTGTATTTTGGTTTTCCTGGACTTGTTTTAATTTTCTACAGCTTCAGCTTGAACTTGCATATGAGCAGTTGATGGTCTGTTCCTCAGTTGGCCCCTGGCCTTGTTCTGACAGATGATGTTAAGTTTTTCCATTGTCTCTTCCTACAAATGTAGTTGATTTGATTCCTGTGTTTTCTGTCCGGTGAGGTCCGTGGGTATAGTCGCCATTTTTGTTGTTGAAAAAAGGTATTTGCAATGAGAGCGTCATTGGTCTTGCAAAATTCTATCATACAATCTCCAGTGTTGTTTCTATCATTAAGGCCATGCTTTCCAACTACGAATCCTTCTTCTTCGTTTCCAATTTTCGCATTCCAATTGTCAGTAACTATCAATGCATGTTGATTGCATGTTTGATCAATTTTAGACTGCAGAAGTTGGTAAAAATCTTCAACTTCCTCGTCTTTGGTGTTAGTGGTTGGTGCATAAATTTGCATAATAGTCTTATTAACTGGTCTTCCTGGTAGCCGTATAGATATTATCCTGAAAACGTTGTACTTCAGGATAGATATTGAAATTTCTTTTTGACAATGAATGCAACGCCATTCTTCTTCAATTTGTCATTCCTGGCATAGTAGACCATATAACTGTCTGATTCGAAATGACCAATTCCGGTCCATTTCAGCTCACTAATGCCTAGAATATAGATGTTTATGAGTTCCATTTCATTTTTGACGATTTCCAGTTTTCCTAGATTCATACTTTGTACATTACACCTTTCTATTATTAATAGATGTTTGCAGCTGTTTCTTCTAATTTTGAGTCATGCCACATAAGTAAATGAAGGTCCCAAAAGCTTAACTCCATCCATACCATTAAGATTGACTCTAATTTGAGGAGGCAGCTCTTCCCCAGTTATATTTTGAGTGCCTTCCAACCTTAGGGACTCATCTTCTGGCACTATATCAAACAATGTTCTGCTACGATTCATAAGGTTTTCACTGGCCAGTTTTTCAGAAGTAGACTGCCAAGTCCGTCTTCCTAGCCTATCTTAGTCTGGAAGCTCAGCTGAAACCTGTCCACCAAGGGTGACCCTGCTTGTATTTGAAATACTGGCAGCAAAGTTTCCAGTATCGTAGCAACATGCAAGCCACCACAGTATGACAAACTGACAGATGCATGGATGACTTGAAGCATTTACTGATGAAGATCAAAGACTACAGCCTGCAGTATGGATTACAACTGAACATAAAACAAAAATCCTCACAACTGGACCAACAAACAGAGAAAAGATTTAAGTTGTCAAGGATTTCATTTTACTTGGATCCACAATCAATGCCCATGGAAGCAGCAGTCAGGAAATCAAATGATGTATTGCATTGGGCAAATCTGCTGGAAAAAAAACCTCTTTGGAGTGTTAAAAAACCAAGATGTCTCTTTGAGGACTAAGGTGCTCTTGATCCAAGCCATGGTGTTTTCAATTACCTCATATGCATGCAAAATCTAGACAATGAATAATGAAGACTGAAGAAGAATTGATGCCTTTGAATTATGATGTTGTTGAAGAATATTTAACATACCATGGACTGCCAGAAGAACGAACAAGTCTGTCTTGGAAGAAATAGAGACAGCGTGCTCCTTGGAAGTGAGGATGGCTAGCCTTCATCTCACCTACTTTGGACATGTTATCAGGAGGGACCAGTCCCTGGAGAAGGACATCATGCTTGGTAAAGTAGAGGGTCAGTGAAATGGAGGAAGGCTCTTAATGAGATGGATTAACGCAGTGGCTGCAACAATTGGCTCAAGCATAACAACCATTGTGAGGATGGTGCAGGACCGGGTAGTGTTTCCTTCTGTTGTAGATAGGGTCACTATGAGTTGGAACTGACTCGACGGCACCTAACAACAAAACAAATCTTATATATGAAAGATATCTTGCAAATATTTTCCCACCGTATTTTTTGCCATTTTCCTTTGTTTATGGTCTATTCTGGCATGTAATAAAAATTATGTAGCTATCCCTATACTAAATTGTTAGTCCACTTCTTTTCCACATGCAGTGAAATAATGATTTCAGTATCATTTCAAATACTTGCATTTATTTCATGTTTTCCCCTCAGTTTTAGGATCATGTACCTAAATTCAGAATTTGTAAATACATCTTACACAAGGTTGAAAGTTAAACTTTAATAACTACTAATAGGAAAGACCACTAAGGTATAATTGAATTTGCAAAGGAAAAACTAAAATGTCACTGCTTTATATTATTGTTAGTGACAGTTTTCTTCACTTTTCTTATTACAGTGATTGGCAAAGGTGAATATGTCAGAAGACAATAGGACTCTGGCGACAGAATTTGTTCTCACAGGACTTACAGATCATCTATGGCTGCAGATCCCTGTTCCTGGTGTTCTTAGTGCTCTACCTCATCACTATGGTGGGAAATCTTGGACTGGTGGCTCTTGTTTGGAAGGACCCGCATCTTCACATGCCCAAGTACCTATTCCTTGGCAGTTTAGCCTTCGCAGATGCTTGCACTTCAACCTCTGTGACCCCTAGGATGCTGGTCAATTTCTTAGACAAAACTACAATGATATCCCTGTCCAAACGCATCACCCAGTTTTATTTTTTTGCTTCCAGTGCAACTACAGAATGCTTCCTCCTGGTAGTGATGGCATATGACAGATATATAGCTATATGAAACCCTTTGCTTTATCCTGTGGTGAGGTCCAACAGACTGCACTCATTTGATAAGTATTTCATATGCTATCGGTTTTCTGCATCCCCTGATTCACGTGGTTTTGTTATTAAGGCTAACTTTCTGCAGGTCTAAATAATCCATTATTTCTACTGTGAAATATTACCACTGTTCAAAATTTCATGCATTCACCCATCTATTAATTCATTGATGATGTTTATTTTTGCACATTTATACAAATATCCATTTTAATGACCATCGTAATCTCTTATACTTGTGTGCTCTTCGACATCCTGAAAAAAAATCTGAAAAGAGCAGAAGCAAAGCCTTCTTCATGTGCAGTGCGCATCTGCTCTCTGTCTCGTACTATGGCACTCTCATCGTCACGTATGTGCGCCCTGCATCTGGCCTAGCTGAAGATCAGGACAAAATGTACTTTCTGTTGTACACGATTCTAATTCCTCTGATAAACCCCTTTATTTACAGTTTGAGAAATAAAGAAGTTATAGGTGCCTTGAAGAGAGTTACAAAGGAGTAAATAGCTCCCAAGGGAAATTTCAAATTGTGTCTCTTCTCATCCTTTGCATAAGCAAGTCCCCAAGTCCTGCAGATTAGCCATGGCTCTGCCCTGTCCCAAAGTGACAGTGGGCAGGGTGGTCACTGAGCACCATGTGAAGGAACCCAACTTCGTACAATGTTTACTTTGTGGGTCCAGTTGAAGTGTCCTCGCATCAGCTACAGCTGACTAACTTAGAAACATTGGACCTCCTCATTATCTGAACATTCAGTTTTTGAAAATTTACTGCCTGCAAAGGATCCAGAAATTCTGATAAACTGACAAACACTGGTTCTTGGAAGAAAATGCTCCTGAAATGAAAGTTAAGAAAAACGTGGGGATCTAAAAATATTGGTGCAGCTTAACAACTACAACAACAATTTAAAAAAAAAAAGGACAGTAGCTTTAACAATGGGATATCAAACTTAAAAATTTTTTGTATCTAGTCCATATAATAACTTTCATATAAATGTTATATGATATAGTGGTATTCAGGAATTTTCATATTTGGAAATATCTCAGGATAGCATTATTGGGTGCAGTATAATTTTAACTTATAGTGACCCCATGTGACAGAGCAAAATTCCCCTATAGGGTTTTCTTGGCTATAATCTTTGTGGAAGCAGCCTGCCAGGTCTTTGTCCCACTGGTAGGCTGGATGAGTTTGAACTGCCAGCCTTTCAGTTAGCAGCCTAGTGCTTAACAGTTTGCACTAACAGGGCTCCTTTCTTGGAATATAGTCCCACAAATATTACAGATCTCCTGCACTCTATCTATACCAGCATTTTATTTGCAATAATAAGCATGGACAAACATTTGAATAGGGATTGCATTGCTATACTACAAGAACTAACCAGATAGAGAGAGGCAACGACAAGAACCTGGTTAAGTGTATATGGATGTGGGTCCAAGACTGAGGTAATGGGTTCTCTTAAAGCTGAGATCAGGTTCTTGTGGTCTAAGCCACCAGTTTAATTCCAATTCAGTGACGAGACCAAATGAATATATGCCAATTTATTTTCGCAGAATAGAACTGACGCAGATCCCCTTTTGCTAAGACTGAATTACGTTCCTTGAGCAATCTGTTTGTCCAAGCATTATGTTTAGGAAAAAAAAGATTTCATAGAAAAGGAAAATGAAATTAAAGTTGCTGGATGGAAGAGAAAATGTACCTTTTGTTCAAGTATTTTAAAATAGTTATTTTTTTTGTTAAAGAGCCATGGTTTCTCAGTGGTTAAAGCACCCGGCAGCTAACCCAAAGGTCTGGCAGTATGAACCCACCAGCCGCTCTGTGGGAGAAAGATGTGGTAGTATGCTTCCATAAAGATTTACAGCCTAGGAAACCCTAAAGGGCAGTTCTACTCTGTCCTAAAGGGTTGCTATAAGTTGGAATCGACTCGAAGGCAATGATTTTATTTATTTATTTGCTGTAATTGTAACAAATGTACCAAAACACTTATCTAAAATACTTTTAAAAATGTATGTGTATGTATATATATATATATATATATATATATATATATATATATATATATATATATATATCAAATAAATGTACCAATTATTTGATTTATGAATATAGGTGAAAAATTCAATGATTTTAAACAGTTATACAGTTTTATTACTACAGGTCCCCACTAACAAATGGTTTTTTGAAGATTACACAAATGAATGTATTATACTTAGAAATGCTGTCAACATCCAGGAGAGTCTGAATAATTTCACAATCTTGGTGTTTAATTTAACAATGGCTTATGAGTTAGATTTGATTTTTACTATCCCAATTTCATTTATTTTTTATTAGCATCATGTTCCTATCATTTACTTAGATCCTTTGTTATAGTCTCTTAAATTTTATCATTTTGACAAAAATAAATTTATTTCCACAAAAATATGTCTCAACATGTTTTCCTTTGAGAGCATGTCACTGCACGTTTCTGGTTTCTGCAGTAATACCTTATCACCAAAATGTTAAAGCCACAATGAATTACTACATTTTTATTAACCTTTTAGTTGATGTGATACTAACAAATAAGGACCTTGTTTTAATCTAACAGCAGTACTATTATCATATTCAGCAAATTAATAATAGTTGCTTACCAAAAAAATCCAAACCTGTTGCCACCGAGTTGATTCCAACTCATAGTGACCCTATAGGACAGAGTAGAACTTCCCCATATGGTTTCCAAGGAGTGCCTGGTGGATTCGAACTGCTGGCCTTTTGGTTGGCAGCCAAACTTTTAACCACTACTCCACCAGGGTTTATTATTTAATATCAGCCTGGTTCTATATTCCCAATTTATCTCAAAAATCTTACTTTGTGGTTTCTTTGTTTGAATCAGGATTTAAACTAGGTAATACCCATTGCATTTGGATGATAACTTTTTAAATCTTTTTTTAATCTACAATGGTTTCCTTCTCCCCCTCTCTTTTTTTTTTTTTTTTATGTCATTTCTTTATTGAAGAAACTGGTTTATTTGTCCAGTAGAATTTTCACTTTCTGGATCTGCCTGATTGTATCTCTGTGATGAAGGTAATCTATTACCTGCAAACTGGTAGACAGTGTTAGATCTATAAGCAAAATTAAACTTAGGATATATGTGTTTTAGATAGTGAGTTGTGGATTTCCTATTGTATAAAATCAAGAAGGACAAAATTCTGATTGTTCCATTTTTAGTGACATTCCTTTCTGGCTCTATTCAGGTGATGCCAGTCTGAGCAGTCCATTATTGAGTTTCCCATCAGTTCCATAGACAATGATTTTAATGATTATAGACCAGATCTATTATTTTATCAAGGATTGCAAAATGGGCATTTTCTTAATTCTAGCATTCTTCTGCATTTATTATCCATAATTCTTCTATTAAAAAAAAACTGTCATCAAATTTGGGTTAATCTAAAATATGTCCATAAAGGAGAGGCAGAATAAATTCTTGATTGTTTCCCTTCATTTATCTATTTTCAGAATAATAGCTAGAGCCCCAGCAACTTTCTAAGGTAACCAATGAGATTTATGTGTTTATTTGTCTGGAAGAGATATTCTTATAAACTAACACATTTTAATATATTTGATGTGTTTCAATCAATTGCAGTAGTTAACCTTTAAAGCTCAAATTATTCCACATTCGGCCAAGGGGATCCCTTTAAGTTAGTTCCTTTGTCTTTTTTGGACCTCTTACACCAGCGATTACAGGAGCCTGGGCGGTGCAGTGGTTTAGCACTCGGCTGCTAACCAGAAGGTTGGTGGTTCAAATCCACTGAGCAGTTCCATGGGAGAAAGACCTGGCAATCTGTTCCATTAAAGGTTATAGCCAAGAAAACTCTATGGAGCAGTTCTTCTCTGTCACATGGAGTCACTATGAGTTGGAATCGACTCAACAGCACCTAACACCACCACCACCATAGATTGGCTTTGCTTGTTTTTAAATTTATTATTGTGGGAATCATGTAGTATGAAATACTATGGGTAGTTTCTATTTTTTATTTATTTATTTTTGGCTATTTCAAATAATGCTTCTATGTACATTACGGTAAAAGTCTTCTTGTGCACATGTCTGTACACTTTTGGGGGCATATATCTAGGAGTGAAAATTATATACCATGAAGTATGAATATGTTCAATTTTAGGAGATTGTGCTATGTATTTTTCCAAAATATTTGTACAAATTTATGCTCATAGCAGAGTTATATAAAAATTCTACTTTTACCACATCCTTGAGTGTTTACCATTGTCCTTTCTCCCTGACAGGTCCTGAGTTCCAATTTTTGTCTCCCCCTTCTCCTGCCTGTCTGCCAGTATGTTAAACTCCCTACCCACCTTCTTAGCTTCTCAGCTATCACTCTGAGTATCAGCAATTGCATTGAGTGGAAACACAGGCTTACTTCTTTAGTCTTCTTTCTCTTTTGGATCTTGGTCTCACTATTCCTTCCTGCCCTGCTGGATCACTGATATGTCCAGACTGATTATATCATTATATTTTATTCTGATTTTCTACTTTTTACAGGAGGAGAAGTGATCTGAAACAATCTAGTTGGTCATTGCTATAAGCAGAAACTATTATATTTAAGATTTCTGCTGTGATGTTTTAAAACACAATTTGCTTGTAGATTTTTAATTTGTGTAAACCTTGGCAGGTTTGGTATCACTTTCTTAAGTGAATTTGAAAATATTTATCTTTTCTGTACACTCTAGAATAGTAGCATTGAAACTCTTATACTTAAAATTCTGACAGCATTTTCTTGTGCTATTTAGGCGTGATTTATTTTTTTGGATAAAGCCTTTGACAGATTTCTCTATTGAAATAGGTGTTTTGATTTTTGCCTGTATTTTGGTAAATTGTATTGTTTTATAAAATTATCCATTTCATCTAGGTTTTCAAATTTATTTGCCTACAGTTGGACAATGAAGACTCTCATAATGGTTTTAAAACTTCTTGTGTTTGGAAGGTTATTTCCCTCATCATTTTATTTTGTTTAGAGTTTTTGCTTTTAAAAGTTTAGGTTAGCTAATGATTTTTCTCTTTTGTAGATGTTTTAAAAGAACTAGCTTATAATTTTTTATGAGATTTAAGTTTTTGCTGTTACCTAAATCACTGATTTCTGCTACTTTATTATTTTTTTCTACCTATTTTCTTTTCTTGTTTTGTTCTTTCTCTAGCTTTTAAATTCAGAGTTCAATTCATTTTTTAAATTTTCATTTTATATTGAGTATATGTATATACATATACACACATACAGTCTATCCTCATTATTTTCAGATTCCATGTTTGCAAATTTACTTATTAGCTAAAATTTATTTATACCTCTAGTATCAATACTTGTGATGTCTTTGTAGTCTTTCATGGATCTGAGCAGAGCAGTAAAAAATTTGAGTCACCCAATGCTCACATTCCCAGCTGAGGTTGAACAAGGCCATATTCTGTCTTCTTGTTTCAGCTGTCATGTTTTAAACAAGTGTCCTTTTTTTTTTTTTTTTTTTTTGTGGTCTATTTTAGTGTTATGTTTTTGCATTTTTATGCTTTTTGTGGTGATTTTACCATTTAAAATAACCCCCAAGCATAGTGCTGAAGTGCTGTCTACTGTTTCAAAGCTCAAGAAGGCTGTGATATACCTCAAGGAGAAAATATGTGTTAGGCATGAGCTCTAGTGCTGTTGGTCATGAATTTAATGTTAGTGAATCAACAGTGCATATTAAATAAGGTGTCTTTAAGCAGAAACACACACAAAACAAGGTTATATATTGAATGGTTTGTGAAAAACTTGTGAACAGGGGCTTGCAGGAGCCGGACCTCATATTTCCACTAGGAGCAATGGTTCAGAATTTGCTCATTCACTGTTCGTAGCAACTTTATAGAACATAACTACAGCAAAGAATAACTACCGTGAATAATGAGAATTGACTACACACACGTGCGTGCACACACACACACATAGGCACACACATTATGAATTTTCTTCTGTATTGAATTTAGTTGAATATTTCACACGTTTTTGGCCTGCTGTCTCCCGTTGTTCATGTTAACTTTCTATTTATCTTAACATTCTGTAGGTTCAATATAAAACAACTGTTCTATTGTGAAATCTTATTACCATACAAGGTTTCTAAACCGATGAGTCTATTAATGCATTGATTCTTTTTATTTCCTCAGTCTTCCCTCACACTTTTACGAACATTATTGTCTTTTACCTATATCTTCTTTGCCATACTGAAAAAGAATTATGAAAAAGCCTGAAGCAATGCCTTCTCCACAGGCAGTGCCTATACGCTCACTGTTCTTTTGTTCTATTATAACACTTTGTTCTTCAGGTGCTTGAGTCCAGATGAAGAACAGGACAAAATGCATTCTTTGTTTTACATCGCAATTCCCTGCTGTGTTGTATGCCAAGTCGATTCCAACTCATAGTGACCCTATAGGACAGAGTAGAACTACCCCATAGGTGTTTTAGGTTGTAATCTTTACAGGAGCAATTCACCAGGTTTTTCTTCTGCAGAGCATCCAGGTGGGTTCGAACCACCAACCTTTGAATTAGCAGCCAAACACTTAACCTTGGAAACAACAAAAAACCAAAAAGTCTTGAGTTTACATTTACAAACAAAATATAAAGAAACAAATGTTCTTCAAGTAAAATGCCCTTACTATTTTTTTCAATTTCTATTTAAACAAGTGAGAACACCTAATTGTATGTCTTGCACATAGATGATACACAAAACTACTGAATACATGGAAAAAGTGAGAACTTTGTAAGACTGTATTATAAAATTATGGTTGATAATTTTAAACAATTAGTAAGCCCTTTAAGTGTACAGTAAATTTGTCAGAATGTGTGATTTGTTTCTTTATCTACAGTCAAGACAGAAGAAATATTTTAATTGCATTTATTACTGCATCGTCATCTCAAAAGATATCCATTGAACTACTGAATGGACGAGAGTTATCGCTCTATTTTGGAAACAGTTTGTAGCACATGTAAAGAAAGAAACTTACATAACTCATTTTAAGATGTTCAGGAAGAGCAAGCCATGTTTAAGCTAAATAAATCTGAGCAAGCTGCTTTGCAAGACTTTTGTCCCAAAAATTATTTGTGAATAAGCAAGATTAAGTTCAAGAGTTGTTAAAATAAAAGTTACTATACCTCTCCTCTTAAAGTATTTAAGGTAATTATACAAAAAAAAAAAAAAAAACCCAAACCCATTGCCATTAAGTCGGTTCTGACTTGATCATTTTTAAAAGCAATTTTAAATAAGTAATCTCTCTGCTAACTTTAATGTATTTGTCTAAGTATATAGACAAATATTTTGCAACTGGTTTTGACAATAAGCAGAGAGAAAACTTCTGATATGAATGAATTTCTATTTTTATTCTGACAGATAATTTTAGTGAAAAAATTATTGTAAGTCCCATGAATACAAAATTTATTTCTTTAGTAATTACATACCACCTGAAATTTTCAGTGTTTCTAGTCAATCTCCTAATACTGGTGTCTCATTTTGTACGTACTGAATAAATTAAGATTTTATTGTACCTTCCTATGTACTTGTACTTCTTCCTTACAGTATGGTAGCTACTGGATGCCTTTTGATGTCCAAGATTCTTTTCAATTCCAGGCCCATTGAGAGTAGTCTTGTAAAGGAGTTAGGATCCTCTGGTTAAACTTCCTCATTTTTTACAACAGAGGGCTGATAATGGCACACCACACAGAATTAACAGAGACAGTTCCTTATCACTCCAATGCTTATTCCAAAGTGCCAGATTTTCTCTTTATATATTTAACAAACTGCCACCTGGGAAGAAGAGACACCTTCAGTCATCAGAGTTCTACTCTGAGGCAGTCCTCAGGTCCAGGATTAGTGACATGAAAGCTGGTGCTGCAACAGCTAAACCACAGCAAAAGTTAGAGATTGGAATAAAGTTTTTGAACACTGGATTGGGTAAGAGGGTACAGGAAAGGACAACTCCTCTGAGAGAGGGTGGGAGGAAAGAAGCTTCCAGATGGACAGGACACGAAAGCCTCCATGCCCTAGAGTAAGATAGAATGCGATGTCTTGGAAGTTAATGCTCTAACAAGGAATCACAAGGCCTTTGGTTTTAAGTTTGTACAAATCAGAGAGCTACCCACAGACAGCACAATTTCCTCCTTCATTGAGTGAATCTAACTCACAGTTACTATCTGATAAGAATTTCTCCAATGCAGACTTCCAGGCTACGTGGCACTATAGACAGAAGCACCATGCCATCCCTCCATGGCAAAGATCTGAAAAACTAAGTCAAACAGAGACAAACATCAGTACTGAAACCCTAAGCATCAAATGAAGAGATAAAGAACTCAGCCAAGCAACGAATGGAATGAGAAACTGACTGAGAGTAGAGAGCGAGGAGAGATACAGGCAGAGGTCCCCTATCAGCTAACGCAGCTTGGATCTGCCTTCTTGGACTCCTACTGGAGATCGACAAACAGGGGATACAGGAAAGCAGATTCACGGAGCTTCCAGCAGGAGACAGAACAACCGGTAATGAGTGATATATGCTTTCCAGCACCCCCCCCCCCCTTTTTTCACCCCCAATCGGCCTCCTCTGCTTCCTGCGGCCACAGTCTCTTAGATGGCAAGCACCAGCTTCACTCCAGTGCTGCTTGGATTCCACCTGCCCGCACTGGCTGGTTCCCTGAGTGCCATTTGTTGGCTGCTGCTGTTGCTTTTTCCTGCTTCCTTTGATTTCTTCCTTACCTCTCATGACCTTCCCCTCCTTTCTTTCAAATTCCCGGCTCCATGTGTCATCTTTGCTTCTTCCTGAAAGACTGCAAAACATCACTCAGCTGTGAAACTGCTTCCTGGCCTGTGCCATCATGCTCGTGGGACCCCTGGAGCTTTTTATTTGTTCATTGTTCTGTTTTGATTTGTTTGTTTGTTTTCTTTTTCTTTTCTTAGCTTGGGAGCCCCTTTTAGCCAGGCAGTAATGCGTGGCTTGGGAGTTACTCCTTTACTCTGCTCTGATGCACAGTGGGATCCTAAGGGGATTTCTTTTTTCTTGTTTTTTTGTTTCTTTGTTTTGTTTTCTTCTCTCTCTTTTTCGTTTTTTGTCTTTCTTCATTTCTCAGTTTCTCTTCTCTCTATACTTACCTTCTCTTCCTGTCTCCTGAATACCTGGTGCTATGTGACAGCTTTAGCCCTCTAGCCAGGCTGTACTTCATGGCCTGGGAGCAACCTCACCAGTCCTCACAGCTGCACTGGTGGGATCCCTGGTGGGGGGTTTCTTTCTTTCTTTTTTCTGATTTTTATTTATTCATTTTTTTCTTTTATCCTTTTTCTTTTTTTTCTTATTTTTCCTTTTCTCCATTTCTCAGTCTCTCATCTCTCCACACCAATGGCAAGCTCCCTTAGCACTTTTTTGTTTCTTTGTTTGTATGTTTTTGGCTCCTGTTTCTCTCTCCTCTCTCTCCTCTTTCCCATACCCATCTTAGCTCCACACATCACAATCTCCCCCCTCTTTCCTGCCTAACAGCACCGTGTGCTGAACATCACACCCCTGAGCAGCACAGGCATGGCCTACCAGAACCTGCCCTGCACTGATTCCTGGCCCACCTTGTCAACCCTAGTGCTTGCCACGAACAACACATCCCAGAAACTCTTCTTCAGCTGAACCTGCCCTGCTGTAGCATACCCTGCCCATTGGAGAAGGAGGCAAAAAGTATCCTGCCTACAGATGATCAAACAACGAAGAACGCACAGCCCACCTACTCAGACATAACCAAATAAAACTAAAAAGCAGGTTGAAATGGATCTGTAATTGATAAATGAGGAAAATAACTACTCAATATCTTGAAAACAGCAGATAATATCAAAACATTTACAAAAACAAGACAGTATGGATCAAGTTGGCTTCCAAAATAAAACACCAGATGACGTTCCAGTAGAAGAAAAGACACTAGAATTACCTGATAGGGAATTCAGATCTCTAATATTCAGAGCTATCAAAGAGTTGAAGCAAAAAGCAGACAAAAGTGAGGAAAAAAATAGACAAATTCATGGAAAACACAGACAAAAAATGGAAGAATTCAGGAACAAAATGCTAAAATAAATTCACAACTAGAAATTATACAAAAACAATAATTAGAAATCCAAAAGATAAACAACAAGATTTCAGAAATGGCCTATGTCATAGAAGGTCTGAGGAGCAGGTTTGAAACAATGGAAGACAGGATCAGCAAAATTGAAGACAAAACTTGGATACAACACTGTTTGAGGAAAAATCAGAAAAAGGAATGAACAAAAATGAAGAAACCCTGAGAATTATGTAGGATACAATCAAAAGCAAAATTTGCATGTGATCAGAGTTCCAGAACAGGGGGAGAAAACACAGAGAAGGTCACTGAAGAACTTCTGACAGAAAACTTCCCAAATATCATGAAAAATGAAAAGCTGGCCATTCAAGAAACTCAACGAACCCCATACACAATAGGCCCCAAAAGAAAATCACGAAGGCATATCATAATCACATTCACTAAAACCACAGACAAAGAATCCTGAGAGCAGCTCATGAAAAACAAAAAGTCACATACAGGGGAGAAACAATAAGACTAAGCTTGGATTATGCAGCAGAAACTATGCAGGCAAGAAGACAATGTGATAACATACATAAAACCTTGAAAGAAACAAATTGCCAGCGAAGAATAATATATCCTTCGAAACACTTGATCAGATATGATGGTGAAATTAAGGCATTTCCAGATAAACAGAAATTAAGGAACTATGTAAAAATGAAACCAAACTTACAAGAATTATTGAAGGGAGTCCTTTGGTCTGAGAACAAACAACATCAGACCACAGGGTGAATCTAAGATGCAGGATTGTACCAGCCAGATACCAGCCTAAGAAATGAACTCTCAAGTACTATCTAAAACCAAAAGAATTACAACAGGGAACCAGAGACATTAATCTGTAAATGGCAACTACAGCAGAACAATAAAAGAGGGAATAAACGGTGTAGGTATAGAACTTTCTAATGGAGAGGAAGGCAAGGCAATACCAAGTAATAATACACTGGTTCAAATCTAGGAAGATAAGGGTAAATTTCAAGGTAACCACAAAGAAATTTAACAAACCTACTCATCAAAATAAAGAAGAAAAACATAAAGTCTCAATAAAAATAAAACCTACAAAAACAAAAGAAATGAAAAAAAATCCACAGACAAAAGGAATTCAGCACAGGAGAGTAAGAGGAACAAAGAAAATGTCAGCACCACAAAAAAATTACCACAAAATAACAGCAATAAAACTCACACTTATCAATAATTGCACTGAATGTAAATGGCCTCGATGCACCCATAAAGAGATGGAAAGTGACAGAATGGATTAAAAAACAGAATCCAATACTATGTTATCTATAAGAGACATACCTTAGAAATAAAAATGTAAATTTATTAAAAATCAAAAGATGGAAAAAAATATATCAAGCGAACAGCTACCGAAAAAGAGCAGGAGTGGCAATACTAATCTCAGATAAAATAGACTTTAAAAGAAATCCATGATAAAAGACAAAGAAGGACATTATATAATGATTAAGGGAACAACCCATCATGAAGATTTAACTATAATAAACATCTACGCACCCAATGACAGGGCTCCAAAATACATAAAACAAACTCTATCAGAGCTGAAAAAAGAAATTGACCGTTCCACAATAATAGTAAGAGACTTCAACACACCACTCTCAGTGAAAGATAGAACATCTAGAAAGAAACTCAAGAAAGATACAGAAGACCTAAAGGGCACAATCAGCCAACTTGACCTCATAGACATATATAGAACATTCCACCTAACAACTGCAAAGTACACATCCTTTTCCAATGCACATGGAACATTCTCCAGAATAAACCACATCTTAGACCACAGAGCAATCCTCAACAAGATCCAGAACGTTGAGATAATACTAAGTATCTTCTCTGACCACAATGCCATCAAGGTAGAAATTAACAACAGGAAGACCAAGGAAGAAAATCAGTTACAGGGAAACTGAATAACACCCTGCTTAGAAAACCACAGGGTAATAGAAGAAATCAGAGATGGAATCAAAAGATTCCTAGAATCAAACACATCATATCAAAACCTTTGGGACACAGCAAAGGCAGTCCTCAGAGGGCAATTTATAGCAACAGAAGCACACATCAAAAAAGAAGAAAGGGACAAAATAAAAACATTAGCTACACAACTCAAACAAGTAGAAAGAGAACAGCAAAAAAGTCCACAGCCACTAGAAAAAAGGAAATAATAAAGATCAGAGCAGAAATAAATGAAATAGAGAATGGAACAACAACAGAAAGAATCAACAAAACCAAAAATTTGTTCTTTGAAAGGATCAACAAAATCGACAAACCACTGGCCAGATGAACAAAAGAACAACAGGAGAGGACACAAATAACCTAAATAAGAAATGAAATGAGGAACATTACAACAGAGCCAACTGAAATAAAAAAGATCATAACAGAGTATTATAAAAAACTATACTCCAACAAATTTGAAAACCTAGAGGAAATGGATAAAGTTCTAGAAACACACCACCTATCCAAACTACCACAAAGTGATGTTGAAAATCTGAACATACCCCTAACAAGAGAAGAGACTGAAAAGTTAATAAAAAAAACTCTCCATAAAAAAGAAGTCCTGGTCCAGATGGCTTCACTGGAGAATTCTACCAAACATTCAGAGAAGACTTTATACCAGTATGACTCAAACTATTTCAAATCATAGAAAAAGAAGTGACACTTCTGAATTCATTCTATGAAGCCAGCATAACCCTGATACCAAAATCAGGCAAAGATGCCACCAAAAAGAAAATTACAGACAGATATCTCTCATGAATATAGATGCAAAAATTCTCAACAAAATTCTAGCCAATAGAATTCAGTATCATATCAAAAAAATAATACGCCACGGCCAAGTAGGATTCATATTAGGTATGCAAGGATTGTTCAACATTAGAAAATCAATCAACGTAATCCACCACATAAAACAAAAGGAAAGAAAAGAATCACATGATCTTCTCGATTGATGCAGAAAAGGCATTCAACAAAGTCCAAACCCATTCCTGATAAAAACTCTCAATAAAATAGGTAAAGAAGGGCAATTTCTCAACATAATAAAGGGCACTTACACAAAACCAATGGCCAACATCATTTGTACTGGAGAGAGTCTGAAAACATTCCCCTTGAGAACAGGAACAAGACAAAGATGCCCTTTCTCACCCTTCCTATTTAACATTGTGCTGGAAGTCCTAGCTAGAGCAATAAGGCAAGAAAAAGAAATAAAGGGCATTCAAACTGGTAACAAAGAAGTTAAACTGTCCCTATTTGTGGATGACATGATACTATACACAGAAAACCCTAAAGAAGCCACAAGAAAACTACTGGAACTAATAGAAAGATTCAGCAGAGCAGCAGGATACAAGATAAACATACAAAAATCAGTTGGATTTCTACACACCAATAAAGAGAACGATGAAAGGCAAATCAGGAAAACAATACCATTTATACTAGCCACTAAAAAGATAAAATACTTAGGAATAAATCTAACCTATACAAGACCTATACAAAGAAAACTACAAAACTCTACTGCAAGAAACCAAAGGGATCTACAAAAATGGAAAAACGTACCATGCTCATGGATATGTAGACTCAACATTATGAAAATGACAATTCTACCCAAAGCAATTTACAAATACAATGCAATCTCAATCCAAATACCAATGACATTCTTTAAGGAGATATAAAAACTAATCATTAACTTTATGTGGAAAGGGAAGAAGCCCTGGATAAGTAAAGCACTATTGAAGAAGAATAAAGTAGGAAGACACACTACCTGACCTCTGAAGCTACTATACAGCTACTGTAGTCAAAACAGCTTGGTGCTGGCACAAGAACAGATACACTGAACAATGGAATAGGATTGAGAACCTAGATGTAAATCCATCCACCAACGGTCACCTGATCTTCAACAAGGGCCCAAAGTCCATTAAATGGGGAAAGGACAGTCTTTTTAACAAATGGTGCTGGCAAAACTGGATATACATCTGCAAAAAAAAAAATGAAACAGGACGCATACCTCACACTATATACAAAAACTAATTCAAAATGGATCAAAGACCTAAATATAAAGCCAAAAATGATAAAGTTCATAGAAGAAAAAATAGGCTCAATGCTAGAAACCCTAATACACAGCATTAAGAGGATACAAACCAAAACCAACAACACACGAACTCTAGAAGTCAAGTTAGATAACTGGGATCTTCTGAAAATTAAATGCTTATGCTCATCAACAGACTTCACCAAAAGAGTAAAAAGAGAACCTAGAGAATGGGAAAAAAAAATTTGGACATTACAAGTCAAAGGTCTAATCTCTGAAACCTACAAGAAAATCCAACACCTCTACAACAAAAAGACAAATAATCCTATTAAAAAATGGGCAAATGAAATGAACAGACACTTCCCCAAAGAAGACATTCAAAAGGCCATCAGACACATGGGAAATGCTCGCGATCACTAGCCATTAGAGAGATGCAAATTAAAACCACAATGAGATACCATCTCACCCCAGTATTACTGGCGTGAAAGAAAAACACTGGAAATAACAAATGTTGAAGAGGCTGTGGGGAGATCGGAACTCTTATGCACTGCTGGTGGGAATGCAAAATGATACAACCATTTTGGAAAATGATATGGTGCTTCCTTAGAAAGCTAGAAATAGAATACCATATGATCCAGCAATCCCACTCCTAGGAATATAATCTAGAGAAATAAGAGCCCTCACAGGAATAGACATATGCACACCTATGTTCATGGAGAGCATTGTTCACAATAGCAAAAAGATGGAAACTACCTAGATGCCCATCAACAGATGAATGGATAAACAAACTCTGGTACATATACACAATGGAGTATTATGCAACAAAAAAGAACAACGATGAATCTGTGAAGCATCTCATAACATGGATGTAACCGGAGGACATTATGCTGAGTGAAATAAGTCAATCACAAAAGGACAAATATTGTATGAGACCTCTACTGTAAAAACCCATGAAAAAGTTTATACACAAAAACAAACAATCTTGGTTGGTTACAAGGGATGGGAGGGGTAGGAGTGGGAAATACTAAATAGACCGTGGATAAGTGGTAACTTTGGTGAAGGGTAAGACAGTACACAGTACTGGGGAAGCCAGCACAACTTGTACAAGGAAAGGTCATGGAAGCTCCATAGACACATCCAAACTCCCCGAGCAACTGAATTGCTGGGCGGAGGGCTGTGGGGACCATGGTCTCGGGGAACATCTAGCTCAATTGGCATAACACACTTCATAAAGAAAATGGTCTACATTCTACCTTGGTGAGTAGCATCTGGGGTCTTAAAAGCCTGTGAGCAGCCATCTAAGATACTCCTCTGGTCTTACCCCTTCAGTAGCAAGGGAGAATGAAGAAAGCAAGATACAAGGAAAAGATTAGTCCAAAGGACTAATGGACCACAACTACCATGGCCTCCACCAGACTGAGTCCAGCACAACTAGATGGTGCCAGGCTTCCGCCACTGACTGCTCTGACAGGGATCACAACAGAGGGTCCTGGACAGAGCTGGAGAAAAAAGTAGAACAAAATTCTAACTCACAAAAAAAGACCAGATTTACTGGTCTGACAGAGACTGGAGAAACCCCAAGAGTATGGCCCCTGGACACCCTTTTAGCTCAGTAATTATGTCACTCCCAAGGTTCATCCTTCAGCCAAGGGTTAGACAGCCCCATAAAACAAAACAAGACTAATGGTGCACAACAGTCCAGGGACAAGGACTAGAACGACAGGAAAGCAGGTAATAGGGAACACAAGCTTGAGAAGGGACTGTGTTGACATGTAGTGGGGTTGTTAACCATGATCATAAAACAATATGTGTACTGTTTAATGAGAAACTATTAGTTCCGTAAACCTTCAACTAAAGTACAAGGAAAAAAACAAAAAAGAATTTCTCCAAGGAAACTTCCTCTGTTCAAGAGAGCTGAGCCACAAGTCTCTGTATTTGTCAGAGATTCAAGGTTTTAACATCTTGTAACTTAATCAAGTTTTACTGTATGTCAAAGACTGTGAAAGAGACAGTTTATAATTCTTGTTTATGTTTTTCAGACCTGGAAACTCTTAGGGTCTGCTTTCAGAAAACATAGCACCACCAGCTGGCTCTCTTGGGGCTTCCAAATGAGTTCATGAGCTCTGTCAGCTTCACTCAGTACATTTTTTCTTTCTCTCACTGTGTGTCATGTGAGGCAGAAATCAAATGGGCCTGGAGAGTTACTAAGTATCTTGACCACTTTCTAAGGAGAACTCTATGCATTCTTATAATATAATTATAAAAACAATCCAAGAACGCAAACAGTTGCTTGTACACCAACGCTCACTGCAGTACTATTTATGATAGCCAAAAGGTAGAAACAACCTAAACTCCCATTAGCAGACGAACGGATAAGTAAAATGTGGTAAATACATACAATGGAATACTACTTAAGCATAAAGAGAAATGAAGTGCTGATACATGCTACAATACGGATGAACATTGAAAACATTATGCTGAGTGAAATGTCAGTCATAAAATGACAACTATTGCATGATCCTACTTGTATGAAATATCTAGACTAGGCAAATGTGCAGAGACCAAAGTTTATTGGTGGTTTTCAGGGACGGGAAAAACCAGAATCAAACCCACTGCTGACGAGTTGATTCTGACTCTTAGTGACCCTATAGGACAGAGTAGAACTGCCTCATAGGGTTTTCAAGGCTGTAATCTTTATGCATGCAGACTGCCACATCTTTCTCCCACGGAGCGGCTGGTGCTTTCCAACCACTGAACTTTCTGGTTAGCAGCAGAGTACTTTAACCACTGCTCCACCAGGGCTCCTGCCAGGGATGGGAGGGAGAGGGAAAGAGGGAGTCTTTTCTTAGGGGGCACTGAGCTTCTGTTAAGGGTGATGGAAAAAATTTTGAAATCGATAGTGGTGATGATTACATTACATGATGAATGTTATTAATATCACTAAATTGTACATGTAAAAAATGGTAAGTGGTTTGTTATATACACACATACACATATATGTATATACAGATACATATACATACGTACATATATATACTTACCACTATAAAAAGTACAAAAGTATTGCATTTTTACACAAATAACGCAAGCCTTCTATGTTTTCTAACTGCATCCTCCTTCCTTGAGGTATTTTGGTAAGCATACGAGGCTAAATTTTTTACAGCAATATTTTTTTAAAAATGGTATATATGAGAATACTTCACGGGAGGAGGGCACAGATGGCAAACAAATGTAGAGGCCTGCATTATTTTCATAAAAATATGGCAGTTAAAACAAACAATCAGAAGGAAAAACTGTCACATTCTGACTTTTTTTCTCAGCTGCATCACATACAGAAGTTTCAAACGTAATTCTGAGTTTTACCTACAACTCCTGAACATATCTTATTGTCCAGAAATTTTCAATTGCTTGAAAAGTATGTTAACTACATTCAGCAAAAACTTTGTATACAGGATTATTGGGTGTGCTTTACAATGAGGGAAGGGATACATAGGCTTAAACATTTTGATCTTCCTTCTAAGAACAATGGGAAGCCATTTAAGGGTTTTAGGTGGAGATACAGCACTAACTGAGAGCAGTGCTGACCTGAGCATTTTGGCCATTCATAAAGATGACACTGGCCCTAATGGAAAGAATAATGGGGGAAATATTAGAAAATACACGTAGGTTATTAAAAGGTTCCTTTTGTATTTCAGGTAGGATACGGACTTGGACTTGGAGAGAAGTGGAAATTTCAACAGCTATTTAAGAGATAAAAGCAGTAGGGTTTGACAATAGTATTAACATGAGTTTGATGTTAGGTTAAGTCTCAAGGATGACACTCAGGTTTGTTTCTTGAAAAGCTGGGTAGATTGTACTGCCATTAATTGATAATAGGAATACAGGATGAGTGCTGGGTTTGGGGATTGGGTTTCAGAATACCCTATATTTGGATTTAGACATGTTTAGTTTTATGAGTCTTTGAGACTTTTGAAGGAACATGTCAATTAGATGATTGGAATGTGGTACCATCAAGACTAATAAGAATAAAAGAAATTAATATACTCTAAAAACTGCTCAGGGGAGTCTGTCAAATTGTCCTCATAGTGAACTCTACACAAAGTGCAGTTCTAATTATTACACAGGGTGCGTAAAAAAAGATTAGCTCACAATGCCCAGTAGAACAACTTTGACTTCATCTTACAGGAAATCCAGTGATAACTTTCACCGAGGGAATTCCAAGGATCTTTCTTTCCCCCATGAATATATTTGAAAAAGAGTAGAGATTAGTATTACTTTACTTTGAAATGCAGTTTGAAGTTTCCAAGGAAAGTCTTTCTTTGTACAAGTCATCACCGCTTCATGCTGAACCTTCTACTTTTCTTCACCTAAGGCTTTAAGTGGGGATGCAGTACTGAGTATGAGAATAGTGGTGATCTTATCCATTTGGCAATTTATAACGATGACTCTGGTCCTAATGTAGAGTCTGGTATGGGGAAATATACATTTTTTTTCTAATTTTTCTTCAGAAAAACTGTCACCATTTCTTCAGGAAAACCACCACTTTCCCAATCTCCCAAAGACCTACAGGACAGGTGAGGACACCGTGATCTACCTAATTTTCATTATTCAGTTTGTCTATTTGATAACAAAATATCTAGATAAAAAATGAAAATTCTGGCAACCTTAGATTTTCTGTTTTTTTTTTTCTTCTGAACTTTTTTTTTCTTTTGCCTGTGGTAAGTACTAGATAGTTTACTGTTGAAGAGACATGCATATCAAGATTTCTTTTTTAATGGTAAACTTTGATAAAACAGAATGACTTAAATGGAATAAATAACAATTCAAAAGGTTGAAAAGTTATTTTATACTGAAGGAATTTTCTTTGTTGGGGTATGGACAACTAAGCTATGCTGCTCACACTTCCTTAATTTATTCATAAAATCATGAGAATATGTACTAAAGTTATCAATGATAACTTTCTTAGACCCCCAATTTCAAACTGATATTTAAATATAACTCTTAAGGGAAAAGATCAAAAAAGCTTAATAGCTCTTGGACGAATGGAAGAATAGAAATTAGGAATATCAACTATGTGATAGAAAGCTAGGCAGGCTCACTCAGGACAAAACCTCAGCTTTGGAAACTAAACGACCTGCCCTCAGTGTCCATAAAACCAATTTTCGGCAGAGACTTGTTAATCAATCATCTTGCCACTTGTGTGGTATTTCCAGATCTCCTTGGAGGTATATAACTTTAAAAGTTAAATTTTTAAAACTAATCTTCTCTTGTTCTGTTCTCAGTGAAGGTGGGAAATAACAACTCACCATTCTCTTCAATGTTAAAAAATTGATTAAGAAAGAAATGCCTTCAGATCCATTTGAAGGTTAAACAAATCCAATTTTGGTAAATAGGTAAATTTTTACATGTATTGTACTCAACAAGAAGCATGTGTATAAAATTGTATCAATAATTTTATTTTGAGAAACAATTGAATTTACCCACAAAATTATAAGTGTATTTCCTCCTTCAAGGCCATCTAAGAAGGTCTGTATTCATCTCCAAATATCTTGGGATCTCCTCTTTTGGATTATTTATAAAGTTTATATGTCATATAACAAAATCAAGCCAATTGCTTAAAGATCATTAAAGATTATGCCGTCCACAATATGGGCAAAAACTATAAAATATTTAGCAACATAGACAAAGGGCAGGCACTGAGATATGAATAAAACTATAAAAAATTCTTACTGCATCTGCATACCTAACTATTCATTTACAAAACACTTTTCCACTATTCAAAAAAAAAGGGAAAAATGATTCACAATGGTTGAAGACAGATACCACTGAGAATATGTTACATAATAAAAAAATTGAAGTTAGGATGTATTTTCACAAAGAAATTTACTTATGATTAATTCCTATTTTTTCATTAGAATTTTATTGCCATCTACTAAATGCAATAAGAGTATTGTTATTCTTGCTGCTCTTTTTTCCATTTCTTCTCTATTAACAAGCTATGGTTATTCTTTAATATGTGCCTTTGTACATATAAAAATATATGTTGTTGTTGTTAGGTGCCGATGAGTTGGTTCTGACTAATAGCAACCCTATGTACAACAGAATGGAACAGTGCCCTGGCCTGTGCCATCCTTACAATCGTTGCTACATTGGAGCCCATTGTTGCAGCCACTGTGCCAGTCCATCTCTATGAGGGTCTTTCTCTTTTTCACTGACCATCTACTTTACTAAGCATGACATCCTTCTCCAGGGACTAGTCCCTCCTGATAACATGTCCAAAATATGTGAGCTGAAGTCTCATCATCCTTGCCTCTAAGGAGCATTATGGCTGTACTTCTTCCAAGACAGATTTGTTTGTTCTTCTGGCAGTCCATGATATTTTCAATATTCTTCACCAACACCATAATTAAAAGGCCTGAATTCTTCTTCAATCTTCCTTATTCATTGTTCAGCTTTTGCATATCTTGGGTCAGGCACACCTTAGTTCTCAAGGTGACATCTTTGCTTTTGAACACTTTAAAGAGGTCTTTTGCAGCAGATTTGCCCAATGGGATGCGTTGTTTGATTTCTTAACTGCTGCTTCCATGGAAGTTGATTGTGGATCCAAGTAAAATGAAATCCTTGACAACTTCAGTCTTTTCTCCGTTTATCATGATGTTGCTTATTAGTCCCATTGTGAGGATTTTTGTTTTCTTTATATTTCGGTGTAATCCATACTGAAGGCTGTAGTCTTTGATCTTCATCATTAAGTGCTTCAAATCCTCTTCTATTTCAGCAAGCAAAGGTGTGTCATCTGCATACCACAGGTTATTAATGAATCTTCCTCCAATCCTGATGCCGCATTCTTGGATCATTTGCTTAACATATAGGTTGAATAAGTGTGGTGAAGGATACACCCTGACGCACACCTTTCCTGACTTTAAACCATGTAACATCCCCTTGTTCTGTTCGAACGACTGCCTCTTGGTCTATGTGCAGGTTCCACATGAGTATAATTAAGTGTTCTGGAATTCCCATTCTTCTCAATGTTATCCATAACGTGTTATGATCCACACAGTCTAATGCTTTTGCATAGTCAATAAAACACAGGTAAATATCTTTCTGATATTCTCTGCTCCCAGCCAAGGTCCATCTGACATCAGTAGTGATATCCCTCATTCCACATCATCTTCTGAATCTGGCTTGAATTTCTGGCAGTTCCCTGTCAATGTACTGCTGCAACCTCTTCTGAATTATCTTCAGCATAATTTTACTTACATGCAATATTAATGATATTGTTTGATAAATTTACGCATTACATTGGATCACCTTTCTTTTGAATGGGCCTGAATATGGACCTCTTCCAGTTGGTTGCCCAGGTGGCTGCCTTTCAAATTTCTTGGCATAGATGAGTGAGCACTTCCAGCGTTGCATTCGTTTATTGAAACATTTCAGTTGGTGTTCTGTCAAGTCCTGGAGTTTTGTTTTTTGCCAATGCCTTCAGTGCAGCTTGGACTTCTTCCTTCAGTACCATTGGTTCTTGATCATATGCTACCTCCTGAAATGGCTGAATGATGACCAGTTCTTTTTGGTACAGTGACTGTATTTCTTCTATCTTTTTCTGATGCTTCCTGCTTTGTTCTGTGTTTTGGCCATGGAATCCTTCAATATTGCAACTTGAGGCTTGAATTTTTTTCTTCAGTTTTTTCTGCTTGAGAAATTCTGAGCTTGTTCCTCCCTTTTGGTTTTCCAACTCCAGGTCTTTGCACATTTCATTAAAATATTATACGTTGCCTTTTTAACCTGCCCTTTGAAATTTTCTGTTCAGCTCTTTTCTTAATCATGTCTTTCTTTCATTTTAGCTACTCTACGTTTCAGAGTGTCTTCTGACAAGAGTTGGCAGTAAGCAAAAGTGTCTTAAGCAGGACACAGAAAGCAATGACCATAAATGAAAGTAAATGATAAATTAGATGAACAAAATTAATATTTAAGTTCATCAAAAGATATTGTTAAAAAACTAATAGGCAGGCCATAAACTGGGAGAGAATATTTGTAAAACACATATCTGACAAGGTATGGGTAAACAATATTCATAAAAAGCTAGCACAACACAATAAGAAAAAGAAGCTCCTCAATGAAAAACAGGCAAAAGATTTGCAAAGATATTTTACAAAGGACAATATATGAATGGCAAACAAGCACATCAAAAAGTACTGAGCATTATTAGTCATAAAAATATTGAAATGCCAATTAAAACTACAAATAGTTTTGTAGATAGATAACAATACACAACTATCAGAATATTTAAAAAAAAAACTGATAAAACCAAATATTGGTGCAAACATGGTGCAAGCAGAACTCTTCTACACTTTTTCATGAGAGCTCTCTGAGAAGATGTATGGGAGTCATGTAAAGACTGAACATACTCCCACTCTTTGCCCTTGCAAATTCCACTCCTAGATATTTATCCAAGTATATGTTCACAAAGAGTTGAACAAGCATGTTTCATAACAGCTTTATTCATAAAAGCTAAAACCTGGAAACAAACAAACTGTCCATTAACAGGAAGCTGTGTCAACCAAGTATTGAGTATTCATATAATGGAAAACTATTCAGCAACAAACTATTTATGCACTAGCAGCATAATGAATCTAAAAAATACTATGATGAGTCAAAAAAAAAAAAAAAAAAAGCCTTATCCATAAAAGCATCTACTGTAAGATTCCATTTAAAGAAGTTCTATACAAGGTAAAAGGTCCCTGGGTGGGGCAAGTGGTTTGCTCTTGACTGCTAACCTAAAGGTTGATGGTTTAAATCTACCCAGGGGCGACACCCCCAGAGATGAGATCTGGCGATCTGTTTCCTTGAAGACTACAGCTAAGAAAATCCTATGGAGCAGTTCTACTCTGTAACACAAGCAGTCTCCATGACTCAGAATTGACTTGATTTTTTTAAAACACCAGATAAAACTAAACTATAAAATAATCAGAAGAGTGATTGTTTCTATGAGCAGTGCAGAACTGACAAAGAAACGGCATAAAGGAACTTTCTGGGGTAAAGGTAACCTATATTTGATAGGAGTTTGGGTTATACAGACCTATGGGTTTGTCAAAACTCATCAAGTGGTATTCTTAAGATTTGTGCATTTCATTGTATGTAAATTTTACCTAAAAAAAAGGCTAAAAACAAATATTGAATTCTTATTAATGATATACATGTTAAAGTGTTTAGGGATGAAGTACTAATGTCTGCAACTTACTTTGAAATGCATCATTGTTTGATGGATCAACAGATAGTTATAGGGATGGAAAGATATGTGGTAAAAACAAGATATTAAAATGTTTATTGTAGAATCTACATAGTGTTGGTGTTAATTGTAATTTTTTTCAACTCTTTTGTATCCTTGAAAATTTTCAGAATATAGTGTTGGGAAAATATATATTAAAATACAAATAATCTCCTATTTTTTTAAAAGTTGGCATTTCCTTTACCCGTAAAATGCATTTGTATTATTTAACTAAAAGCCATATTAAATATTTTAAAATATGCATAGAAATAAAGATTGGAAGGAAAGATGCCTGTAGTTTAACAGCAGTTGCTTCTGGGTAGTGGAAATATGGATGATTATTTTTGTGTTTTTTTTTTTTAATTTTCTGTACTTAAAACATTTTTCTAAAATAAGCTTGTAGTATTTTTATGATCTGAAAACATAAAAAAAAAGTCATACACATTTGGGATGAATAGATGCCATTAGAAAATTTATAGCAATGTTATCCTCCAGACATCTTTATTGGATGAATCTTCTCTCCTTCGTGAAGAAAAAATGGTAAGTGAGAAAGCATAGGAGATTTTCCTTCATTTGTTCTAAAACTTAATATTAATTCAATAGTTCAACTACAGATTACAGAATTAAGACATACAGTGTTCTTTGAGTAGGATTTGGGGTCTTAACAAGGGATTAGTGGGTGTATGACTCTGAATACTACAAGAACAGGCTTCACAGAGTGATGCTCACTATTTCACTGTTGTAAAATATTCAATTCAGTTTGGTTCAGGTTAGCTTGTGATC
This sequence comes from Dugong dugon, assembly GCA_030035585.1. Taxonomy (NCBI): domain Eukaryota; kingdom Metazoa; phylum Chordata; class Mammalia; order Sirenia; family Dugongidae; genus Dugong; species Dugong dugon. Next base: position 43,797,610 of record CM057473.1, read on the forward strand.
CTGGGACATCATGTATAATCTAAGAACCTTACATCTCTATACTTCAGTTTACTCCCTCCCATTGTTTGTACTGTGTTTTCATATATTTTACTTTTATATATGTTATAAGCCTCAGAATACATTGTTACCGTTTTTGCTTTGGATATTTATCTTTGAAGGGATTAAAAATAAAAAATTTTAAAATATTTAACAAAATTTTAAATCATTCTTTGTATAGATACAAATTTCTTATCCTGTGTTTGAATTTGTAACATTTCCATTTGACTCTTTTTTTATAGTTTTTATCTCACTGCCTAAATTTATGATGTTCACCCTGCTAGATATACAGTTAAATTAATGTCTCTGATACTTCTAACATTTGCATCATTTCTGGGTCTGGTTCTGTTGACTACTTTATCTTCATGGTGGGCTGTTTTTCCTTGTGTTATTTGTTTCTGTGTTATAATTTTTAAGTGAATTTAAGATACATATAAAGGAACAACAGAGACTGAGGTAAATAATGTTTATGTTCAGAATAGGAAAAATCTTTCCTTTTCTTTAATCAGTATGTGCTGACCATGTATCAGGCTCTATTCTTGGCAGTGGAGATATAGCAATAGTTAAAAGTAACAGAAATCATTGTCCACGTGTAACTTACATTCTTGTGGGAGAAGTGCAGTGATAAATAAAACAGATAAGTAGAAAAATTGTGTGTGTGTGTGTGTGTGTAGTATGTTCAAATCTAACATAGATAGTGATAAATGCTAGAGAGATAAAAATTGGGAGGAAAGAAGAGAAAATGTTAGTAGCAGGAGAATGAATGAAATTTTAGATACGGTGTCTAAGGAAGGCCTTCCTGAGAACGTGACTTTTAAATGAAGATCTGAAAGAGGTGAGGAGTTCCCAGGCAGTGGGAACAGCCAGTGCAAAGAGCTTATGGGGAGAACATGCCTAGCAGAACATCAAGAATGCCATGTGGCTGAAACAAAGTGAGAAAGATAGAGAACAGCAGGAAATGAAGTGACAGAGGTATTAGAGGGACTAGTCATGCAGGGACTTGTACGCCATTTTAAGAATTTTGACTTTTACAGTAAGTGAAACTCATATCCACTGCAGGGTTCTGAGCAGACGAATAACGTGATATGACTTGTAACTCTGGCTGCTCTGTTGAGACAAGACTGTAGGATGCATGAGTGGAAGCTGGGAAACCTGTTAGATGACTTTTGGTAGAAGTCGTTGGATTTTTAACATATTTTGATAGTAAAACTGACATTTATTTGATGACTCATCAGATTTTATGCCTGATTAACTGGATAAATGGAGTTACCCTTTCCTGAAATAGAGCAGAAAAAAAACTCAGTTGCTGTTGAGTCAATTCTGGCTCAAGGTGATCCCATGTATATAAGAGTACAACTGTGCTCCATAGAGTTTTCAACGGCTGATTTTTCAGAAGGAGATCCCCAGACCTTTCTTCCAGTCCCCTGGGTGGACTTGAACCACCAACCTTTTTGTTAGCAGCAGAGTGCTTTAACTGTTTACAGCACCTAGGCACTCCTGAAATAGACAAGACACAAGAGAAATAGAATTTTTTTTTTTTTGTAGGGAGGAAGTAGTAGAGGAGCTCAGGTTTGACTATGACAAATTTGAGAAGTCTATGAGATATTTAAATAGAGATGTCAATTAGGCAGCTGGATATACTAATCAACATGGTGGACTTGACCATTTATAATTCTTCCGTTTTCCTTGCTACAGGACTTGTTTTTTATTTAAAAAAAAAAAAAAAATGAAATCAGATCAACCTCTTAAATCAGATTGGCCTCCCTTTGGAGATTTTTGATCTGGTCTAAGACAAATACAGAGCAGTTAGCTTCCTGAGGAAAAAAAAAAAAAAACCCAGACAGATTGAAGGGGTTGAGCAGAACACCAGGATTGAATCCAGAATCTTCCCAGTTCCATCTCCAGACATGGAGGTCAATCAGGAGAACAAAGGCTAGTGTAGGAGCTTTGAGAAAAGCAACTAGAAAATAGATGAAGGATAGTGATACAGAAGATGGAGGAACGGAGAGAAATACAGTGAATCCTTAGAAAGCCGAAACTCTATGGGACTGCCTTGTTTTTCTGGGTCTTGAAAGTTGTTTTCCGCCTTTGGTAGGGTGAAGTCTTACCACTTTTCTATTGCTGTCTTTTAGTGGAAAATATCTGAGCTTTCCTTCTCTGACAGGTTTCTGCCTTACACAGCTTCCAGCTTTCATAGGTTTCACTGCACTCATATCAGGAAAAGTGATACAGCTAGAGCTAAACATTGAAAAAGGAAAAGAGAAGGTGTTTAAAAGAAAGGAGACACGGATGTCATTCCATAGTGCTTTTTACCCATTAAAAGTGGTATAAAATTAAGGTATTACAAAAGGAACAGGAGCTCTTTCAGTTTCTTCCTCTCTATTCATTATCTTTAATCTTGTTGCTAGACTAGTCACCAGTATTTAATACTGATGTTTTATGTATTAAAAATATAAATCAATAGCCTCAACAAATCTCCTAAGAGGACCCAGAGACTCTTCTCTCGTTTTATTGTGAAAAGAGGGGGAAGGGCTTCTTCCTTTATTTGTCAGAACAGAAACTACCAAAATATTTCCCTTTTTGAGACTATGATTAGTCTTTGAAAAAACAATCCATCAACTGAGAATTATAATATAATATAATATTTCTGTTTCACTTGTTAATTGGAGACATACATAGAAAATTAACACTCTCTGTTGAAACTGTAACAGCCAATCTGAAGAGTCTCCACCAGAGACTCTATTAAAAGTCTGATGCTTCGAGACCGGGAATTGGGAAACTTTTGTAGTTGTAAATACGTATCTGTAATTCACATGCAATGCTCAGAGGACATTATTAGGAAATCAATAGGGATTTCTTATGAAAGGTAACATTGCTGTCATCAAATAAAAACTATGTTTATGTAATACGATGCAGCCCTTAGGTCTGAGTCAACGTTGGCATGAAAGGCAGACGATTTCCTCTCTGCTCTGGCCCTAAGCCAAACTGACTGCACACCGTTCATCCCCCACTTCCTATCAAGCCAAGGTTGACTCATTAGAGCAAGCTGCTAGTGGTAATTACTGTTCTCTGAAATTTCTGATAACTCTTCTCTCTGTTTGTTCTTTTCTGTTCATTAGCACTTATTCTTTTCCCCCCAGTATCTATCTCCATACTCCATCCCATACCTGCCTGGGGATCCCCCAGACTTGGTAACCCTGAGTCTTAGGTAAACCAAAGGAGTTGTTAATGATGGTAAAATAGAGTATGCAAAGGATCTAAGATAAAATTTCTGGGTTTTGTAATCTGACCCTGCTATTTACTAACTATATAACCTCTGTGCCTCTGTTTCTTCATTTGTAAGTGGAGGATGAAAATTATCACAAACTGCAGAGATTTGTTGTTAAAATTTACAATAATCATTGTAAAAATATTTAGCACAGAGTCTGGAACATAGAAAGACCCCTCATGAATGATAACTATAATACAATAATATAATACAATATATAATTAAATAATATTTAAACTACAATTAATATATTTAAACATTCGAGTATTTAAATATATTTTAAATATAATTAAGTAAACATTTAATAATAATTAAATGTTACATTTAAAATTTAGATAATAAATTTTAAAAAATTATTAAATCCAAACCGATTGCCACTGAGTCAATACTGACTGACAGCGACCCTATTGGGCAGAGCAGAACTGCCCATAGGGTTTCCAAGGCTGTACATCTTTATGGAAGCAGACCGCTTCATCTTTCTCCCAAAGAGTGGCTTATTATGATAACTTGGCAAACCTGAAGTCTTCATGAAGTTGTGTGCACAAGCCTATTCAGGTCACAAAAGATGATAGAGCAGATGTAGTTGGACATGTGGAATCTTTCATTACATTTAGGTATTGAATGTTCTGGTCACTTTTTATCTGTGAATGCATAGGTTCTTTCATGACTTTCTAAAATGTTCAAACATTATTTTTTACTTGGATGGCATTATGTTCATTTACCAGACCCATTCTCAAATGAGCATTAGGTTGGAGCCATCCTGTATTGGCTATAGCAGTACCATCTCCAGGCCAACCTCAATAAGTAGAATTTCATTTCTATTTTTAATATAAAAAACATAAAATATAATGCATATAAAAGTGCATACACAAAAAATGTACAACTTGATGAATTGTTAGGGAGTGAAATCCATGTAATAATCATAAAAGTTAAGACATGGAACATTGGAAGCCCTCCAGAAGCTTCCTATGTATATTTTTCAATCACAGTATCCTTCCTGGCCCCTAAAAGTAACTAAGTAACTATAACATGAAATCAATGACAATCACTTCCTTGATTTTTTTTTTTAGTACCTTTATAGTTTTATTACCACATATTATTATTACTATATATGTTACTAAGTGTGCATCCCTAAAGCCTCTATTATTATTTTTTTGTCTGTTTTGAAGCTTCCTTTAAGTCTATGCTTGTGAAATTCTTCCTTATTGTTCCATGTAGCTGTACTTTAGCCATTTTTGTTACTCAACTTATTTATGCACTCTACATTTAGGTTGTTTCTTGTTTGGGGTTACTATGAATAATGCTGGTATGAACATTCTCATACATGTCTCTTGGTGCAGATAAGCATATATTTCTTCAGGGAATAAACCAGGGAGGAAATTGTTGCATTCATTGTACAGCTTTACTAGAATTAACACATTGTTTTCCAAAGTGATTCTACAAATTTATACACCCACCAACAGAGTCTGAGGGTTTCTACTCCCCAGCAAATACTTAGTACTTTCAGTCTTTTTAACTTATATCTTTTTAATTTTAGCTTTTCTTTTGAGTGTGTGATAATATTTCCCTGTGACTTTAATTTGCATTTCCACGCTTGCTTATGAGGTGGAGTACCTATATCTTCTAGAAGCTTTTTTGTTTTGCCTTTAACACATATGCTTACCATCCACTGGGAATTGTTTTGATCAGCATGTTGTCATCATTCATTATTTTCTATATGGATATCCAATTGTTCTAGCATAATTTATTGAAAAGAGCATCCCCTATCCACTCTGCAATGACATTTCTGTCATTAAGGTATCTATGTATATATAGATCTGTATAGTATGCATCTATTTTGAATTTTCTATTCTGTTCAACTAATCAATTTTTATGTCCTTGCATCAATACCATGATTTATTACTATAGCTTTGCAGTATGTCTTGTACTTGTTCAGGAATATTAATTAGGATTTTAATGCGTCTATGTATAAATTTGAATTAATTTAACTCTTATGAATTCTAATAACTTACCTGTAGATTTTCTTGAATTTTCTCCATATATACCTGTATTATCTGTCAATAATGACATTTTTCTTTTTTCATTTCTGATTCTTATACCTTTATTTCTTCTCTCTTTAAAAAACTTTTTTCATCTTATTACATTAGCTAGGATCTTCAGTATAACATTAAATAAGGAAGGGTGAAAGCCAGCATACTTCTGTCACTCCTGATCTCAAAAGGAAAAAATTGAAACTTACTATTAAGGGTGATATTTTTTGTGTCAGTACTTAATCTTTATTCTATTAAGGGATTTTTTTTTCTATTCCAAGTTTCTTAAGAGTTTTATCATAAAAGATTACTAAATTTTATTAAACTATTTTTTTAAAAAATTTTTAAATAGTACTTTAGATGAAGTTTTACAGAACAAATAGTTTCTCATTAAACAGTACACATATTGTTTTATGACAATGGTTAACAATCCCATGACATGTCAACACTGTCCCTTCTCAGCCTTGGGTTCCCTATTACCAGCTTTCCTGTCCCCTGATGACTTCTAGTCTTTGTCCCTGGACTGTTGTGCACCATTAGTCTCGTTTTGTTTTATGCGGCTGTCTAATCTTTGGCTGTATGGTGAACCTCGGGAGTGACTTCATTATTGAGCTAGAACAGTGTCCGGGGGCCATGCTATCAGGGGTTCTCCAGTCTCTGTCAGGCCAGTAAGTCTGGTCTTTTTTTGTGAGTTAAAATTTTGTTCTACTTTTTTCTCCAGCTCTGTCCAGGATCATCTGTTGTGATCCCTGTCAGAGCACTCAGTGGTAGTAGCCAGGCACCATCTAGCTGTACTGGACTCAGTCTGGCGGAGGCCATGGTAGTCGTGGTCCATTAGTCCTTTGGACTAATCTTTCCCTTGTATCTTGTCTTCTTCATTCTCCCATGTTGCTGAAGAGATGAGACCAGTGGAGTATCTTAGATGGCTGCTCACAGGCTTTTAAGGCGCCAGAAGCTACTCACCAAGGTAGAATGTAGAACATTTTCTTTATAAAGTGTGTTATGCCAATTGAGCTAGATGTTCCCCGAGACCATGGTCCCCACAGCCCTCCGCCCAGCAATTCAGTTGCTCAGGGAGTTTGGATGTGTCTATGGAGCTTCCATAATATCAAACACTTTTTGCAATCCTAAAATAATTTTTTTCATTAATCTATTAATAAGGCAAATTATATTGATTTATTTTCAAACAACTTTAAATCCTTGGAACAAAACCATTTTCATAATTTTTTATATATATAATGCAAGATTTGATTTGCTAATTTTTAGGATTTTTGGCATATATGTGTATGAATGAGTCTATGCTGCAATTTTTTTTTTCATATACAAGTTGTGCTAACCTCATTAGAGGAGTCTATCACATTGGAGAGTCTATCATCTTTTTGTATTCTCTGTGAGAATTTGTGTATTATTTATTTCTTAAATTTATGACAAATTCACTGGGGAGACTATCTGTGGCTAGAGTTTTCTCTATAGAAAGAATTATAGATTCAACATATTTAAAAAGTATGAAACTATTCAGATTTTCTAATCATCTTGTGTAAGTTTTGAGAATATGTACTTTCTAAGAATTTTTCCTGCACTGCTAAATACTGTCATTAATTATTCCTATTGTGTGAACTCACTCTTAACTTTTTCAACCACAGTTTTACTATCCATAGGAAAAAAGGTTGTAGACTTCAAAATGGCATTCCTTCAATTCAGGAATTTTCCTTAGGAACTGAGTCAACTTGCTTTGCTTTAGCAGAGAGAGAATCAAAGATTTCATACCATTGAGAAATAGGTGCTGGCAGTGGTTTTAGAAATTCTATTGACAGTCCCCCAAAGGGAGGGCTACAAACTGGATACAATGTACTCCCCTAGAGACCACCATTTTCCTTTCGTCAAAGAACTTTGCTAAGTCGATCCATTCTTGCTGGAATGTATCTTTGACATTACTCACTATATAATAGGTATTTTGGATATTAGAATTATTTGATTTCCTTTATTGGTGAAAACTGGCTCCACCAAGCACATTAACATACCATCCACTGTCTCTTGAAAGAACTTTATCTAGCTTCTGTGTCAGTTAACTTATGAGTCCAAAATCACAGTACTCAGTGCTGGGGGAGGATAGGGTCTGTATGGAACTTTCGCCAAAGACTCTAGTCTTACAGACATCTTTGTAGGGCTGTGATCTTTAAAGTGTTTGTCTTAGTCATCTAGTGCTGCTCTAACAGAAATGCTACAAGTGGATGGCTTTAACAAAGGGAAGTTTATTCTCTCACAGTCCAGTAGACTACAAGTCCAAATTCAGGGTGTCAGCTCCAGGAGAAGGCTTTCTCTCTCTGTCTGCTCTGGAGGATGTTCCTGGTGATGCATCAGCTGCATCAGTCTACCCTTGGTCTGGGAGCATCTCAGCACAGGAATCTCAGGTCCAAAGGACACGCTCTGCTCCCGGCACTGATTTCTTGGTGGTGTGAGGTTCCCATGTGTCTCTGCTCGCTTCTTTCTTTTATATCTCAAAAGAGAGTATATTAAGACACTATCTAATCTTGTCAACCTCATCGGTATAACCTCATCACAGTGACAGAATTTACAAACATAAGATAACATATAATCTCATCATAGTGATAGAGTTTACAACACGTAAGGAAATCACATCAAATTACACAATCACACAACACTAGGAATCGTGACCCAGCCAAGCTGCAGATATTTTGGGGGGACACAACTCAATCCATGACAGTGCTGTTTGTGTGTTTGAATCCTATAGCATACAGACCTCTCTGAGGCTCTCAGAGCACATTTTTGTTCTAGATCCAATTTAAATCCACATTTATTTTTGTTTCCTCTATGGATATGGGCTAATAAGGTGCTCACATGTACTAATGCATCTTCAAAAACCAAAATAGTTACACAAGGCATTTTGCCTCTTTCTTATTAGTAGGATTTGGTGAATAGTAGGATTTAACATGCTTCATATTGTTCCAACAAAACCTATTGCTGTCGAGTCGACTCCAACTCATAGCGACCCTATAGGACAGAGTAGAACTGCCCCATAGGGTTTCCAAGGAGCACCTGGTGGATTTGAACTGCTGACCTTTTGGTTAGCAGCCAAACTCTTAACCACTATGCCACCAGAGTTTCCTCATATGGCTCCAGTCCTTATTTATTTACTGCTGTATTTTTATGCAAATAATGGCCACTTCCTACTTTTGTTTGCCAACTGCACCCTTCCCCCAGGAGATATTTTTGTTAGTGCTGCTAGCTAATTTTTTTTTTACATGTTGCTGTAAAAAAAAAAAACAAAATTACTACAGTGCACTGGGAAAATACCTTGAAGGGGGAGGGCTAGGTTGGCAAACAAACAAAGGTAAAAGGTTCACATTATTTGCGTAAAAATATGGTAATTGAACTGGACATTATATTCTAAGTGGCTTGATTAGCAATTTTCAATTAGTCAACTCATATATCAGTTTTCAAAGCTTCCTCTTAGAGGCAAACTAGAATTATATCATCAACTTGCATTTTACTGGTCCAAATCTCAACTCTTCAGGCTGTAACAGTAATTCTTTGCACGAATATGAATTGTGCCTTTTTTTTTTTCACATGGTACCAAAAAGAAAACATCAGCCATGGCTATCACAGTACACCAGTCACCTCTGCCTGTTGAGTTTCTGGAAGGGCTTTCACCATGCCTGGAAATGTGGAGGCTGTTAATGGAACTGCTTTATTTACTTACAATAGGCAACAGCAATCTCCAGGAGTTGTACGTTCACAACCAGAGAGTATTGTTGTTAAGGATTGTATTACTGTTTGTTGTTGTTAGGTGCTGTCGAGTCAGCTCCTACTCATGCCTACCTTATTATATATAATGTTGTCTGGTCCTGTGCCATTCTCACCATCATTGCTATGTTTGAGCCCATTGTTGCAGCCATTGTGTCAATCTATTTCATTGAAGGGCTTTCTCTTTTTCATTGACCATTTACTTTGAGGATGATGTCCTCCTTCAACAATTGGTCCCTCCTGATGATGTGTCAAAAGTAAGTGAGACCAAATCTCTCCATCTTCATCTCTAAGAGCATTCTGGCTATACTTCCTCCAAGACTGATTTGTTTGTTCTTCTGGCAGTCCATGTATATTCAATATTCTTCACCAACCTCACAATTTGAATGCATCAATTCTTCTTTAGTATTCCTGTTTCATTGTCCAGCTTTCACATGCACATGGAATTTGAAACTGCTTAATAGTTCCTACAAGGATGGTTTGGGCAATTCTAAAGACTTCAATTTAGCTTGACCAATTATAACTAGGCTAAGGGTATCTGACCATAGGCTAAATGAATCTGAACGTGTGTTGAGATGGGACAGCAGACAGAATAGGGATGATTGCATCATTAGCCCAGAGCTTCATAACCTCCTAAGAAATTTTAAGAGTTCTGAGTATATAACATTTTATCCTTTTTCTAGGAAAAGAAAATTAAGTCCCATAGAAATGCACAGAGATGTACCAAGTTACAAACATGGGCTAAGGAAGGGTGTAAGTGATAACTCTGTATAATTTCAACAATATGTTAGTAAACCTTAATACTGATTCACTAGTTCGTCCTGAAACTGAGTGGACAAGTACTCTGACAAACAACACATAGTGAAATAGAAAGAAGTTCATCTCTGAATGGGTCCAGATTTCCTTAGCTTGCCTGAGAGTTTGAAAAGATTCTTCCGCTATGTGAGTGTGAAACATTTTCTAAATAAACAGTTTGGTATATCTTTTGACTATCTCCAGAGTACAATGACAAAGTATATTACAAAATCTCCTAGATTTCAAGTTCTTATCCTGATTTTAGAGACTAATAATGATTGTTTAAATCTAAAATAAGGAAATTAAAGAGTTCTCATAAGAGAAAAAAAGCTTATCTCCAATGCTTTAAGTGTGCTGTTTATAAAGATTTAGGTATCTGCTGAAGCTGTACCTCCCAGAATATGGGGGCTGGTGGTACAGTGGTAGTTACGCTCTTGGCTGCTAACCAAAATGTTGACTGTTTGAACTCACCAGCTGCTCTGCAGGACAAAGATGTGGCAGTCTGCTTCCATAAAGATTTACAGAATTGGAAATCCTATGGGGCAGTTCTACTCTGTCCTGTAGGGTCGCTGTGAGTCAGAATTGGTTTGACGGCAGCTAGTTTGGTTGTTGGTATTATAATAAACAAATCACAACCATCATTTTGTTTATTTTTATCTTTTCACGTACTAACTTTATGGTTAGTCTATCCATTCCCTGACAGGGACAGAGAACTGAGTAGTAAAAAATCAAGAAAGTCTTTTACCTACAGGTTCCACAATAAACTATCAGAGCTACAGTGAAGGCTGATTATTAACCACAAGCATATATGAGACATCCTTTTACTTTTATTAAATAGACAACTTCAAATAACTCCTTGGCTCCAATAAGAAATCGGAAAGAAATTTATAAAACATCTTAAATGCCTCCACGTGACCATATAGGGTTTATCCCAGAAATGCAAAGTTAATTTAACATCTGAAAATCAAATCAATTTATATAATACACCATATTAAAAGAATGGAGGAGAAAGGGCTATATCAGTATCTTAATAGATGCATTACAAGCATTTGACAAAATTAGGAAGCATTCATGATAGAAATTCTCAACAAATTTGTTTTAAAGAGAACTGCTTCAACCTGAAGAAAGTCCATTTATAAAAAGCATACAGCCGACATAGACTTAACAGTGAAAGGTAGAATACTTTCTACCTACAATCAGAAATGTTGTCACAACTTCATGTTTGTGCTCAAGGTCCTAGTCAATATTATAAGGTAAGGAGAAGAAAAGAAACACAGGTTAGAAAGGAAAAAGTAAACCTGACTTTATTTACAGATAACATAATCATCTAAGTAGAAGTTGTATGGAATATTGATTATAAAATTAATAAGTTAGTTTATCAAGTCACACTATAGATTCAATGAAAAAATAAGTTGTATGCCTATATGGTAGCAACAAAAAATAAAAATTAAATTAAAAATATGATTTCATTCATATAGCATATAAAAACAGAAGGTACAGCAATAAATTTAATAATATATGTGAAAAACCTTTCCACTGAACTACCAAAAAAAAAAAAATGCCCTGGGGAAATTAAGGAAAATCTAAATAGATGGATTGAAAGACTTGATATTGTTGAGATGGTAATTCTTCTGAAATTAATCTATAGATTCAATACAAGTTCAATCAAAAACCTTGTTATGTTTACTTTTGTAGGTTTATTTATAGGTATAAGCAAAATGATTCTAAAATTTATAAAGGCAAATGACCTAGAAAAGCAAAACCATTCTTTTAAAAAAGAATAAATTCAGAAGGCATACATCTCTTGATTTAAAGGCTTATTCTAAAACTGCAGCATTGTTGTTGTTGTGTGCGCCATAGAGTCAATTTTGGCCCATAGCGACCCCATGTGATAGAATAGAACTACTCCATAGAGTTTTCTAGGCTGTAATCTCTATGGTGGCAGAATGCCATATCTTTCTCCCGTGGAGCCACTGGGTGAGTTTGAATCACCAACTTTTCAGATTGCAATTGAGTACTTAACTGTTGTGCCACCCAGAAAAAAAAAAAAGTTGCCGTCTAGTCGATTCTGACTCGTAGCGACACTATAGGACAGAGTAGAACTGCCCCATAGGGTTTCCAAGGAGTGGGTGGTGGATTTGAACTGCTGACCTTTTGGTTAGCAGCCAAACATTTAACCACTGTGCCACCAGGGCTCCAAGGTTCCTTAAAGCTGCAGTAATGAGTATGATACTGTAACAAGAAAACAATGGAACAGAATGAAGAGTCCAGAAATAGACCCACGCTTATATTGTTAATTAATTTTTGATAAAGGTGCCAAGGTAATTCTATGGGGGACATTTCAATAAATGGTACTGTGATAATGATATTCAGCTGGGAAAAAATGAGCTTTGACTTTTACTTACCTCCTGTTCAAAAACATGAATTTAAACATAAGAACCAAAGCCATAAAACTTCTAAAAGAACACATAAGAGAATATCTTTGTGGTCTTAGATTAGGCAAATATTTTAAAACAGGACATAAACAAAAGTAAACATAACAAGAAAATGGTAAATTGTATTTAATCAAAATTTAAAATTTTAGGTTGTTGAAAGATTCTGTTAAGAGTATGAAAGGTCGGGTTCTGGTTAAGATGGTGGCTTAGATAGAGGCACCTTAATATCCCCCTACAGCAAAGACTTGAGAAGCCAAGTGAAATGGATACAATGACCCCAGGTCCCTGAACATCAAAGGGAAGGTTGAAGAATTGGAATGAGCACCAACTGGAAAGACAGAATGAAATCAGCAGGAACACGGAGACTCTCAGAGATTCTACACCCAACCTGCTGGTTCTGCACAGTGTGACCAGTTAGAGATGGCAGCAAACAGCATACACAGACGAGGAGCCCGGAAAGACAACTTCATGGAAAACACAGTTGGAGGCAGAGAGACAGAGTGAAGGAACCTGAAAAGAAATGATGAAGCAGGGTGTGTGCTAATTAGCATTCCAAACTAGACTGAGAAGGAGACACAAGGGAGTCCCATAGCTTTGAAACTGGAAAAGCACAGGGAAGTACCACTGGAGCAAGCAGGCAGACCTAGTTAGTTGTTGAAACCTGGGAGTACACTTCTGCAGAGCGATAAGTGTGAGTGAGAGCTTCCGAATCTCTGGCAAAGGCAGAGAAGGGAAGGAACCAAAAATAAGTGTCAGAACTGCCTATCAGTGGTGGTGCTCATTCGTTTGGGTGGGAGACAACCAATGAATAGTAAAACAGCAGAGTAATAAGCAGAAGTTTCCCCCTTGATGAGCCTTGTACCAATCCCCCTTCCCCTCCCATTAAAGAAGTCCTATCCTGCTCTGCCCATGTAGAAAGAGTCCCAAAGACACAGCCACACCCCCTTCCACCTCTCCTGCCCAGCCACGCAGAGAAAAGCCCCGGAGACATACTAACAGAGGAGCCCCAGAGATATGTCCACAGCCCCTCCCACCACCCTGCTACAGAGACCTCCAGCACCTCCCCCAATAGAACATCAGTTCATAGCTAAGTAGACGGTCTGCCTCACTCATTAGAGGTGTACTGCCTCCCTGGGTCTGCAAAGATGACCCATCATGCTCTCCAGAAGCCACATGTCTTAGTTATCTAGTGCCACTATAATAGAAGTACCACAAATTTGTGGTTTTAACAAATATAAATTTATTTTCTTACAGTTTAGGAGATTAGAAGTCCAAATTCAGGGTGCTGGCTTTAAGGGAAGAAGTTTGACTTCAGGATGTTGGCTCTAGGGGAAGGCTTTCTCTCTCTGTGGACTCTGGAGGAAGGTCATTATCTCTTTTGAGCTTCTGCTCCTGGACAATCTTCATGTGGCTTAGCATTTCTCTTCCCCTATCTCTGCCTGCTCACTTGCTTGTTTAATCTCTTTTATAGCTCAAAAGAAAGTGACTCAAGATATACCCTACACTAATCCTGCCTCATTAGTATAACAAAAACAAACCATTTCCAAATGGGATTATAACCACAGGAATAGATGTTAGGATTTACAACACATATTGGGGGGGGAGCATAATTCAACCCATAACACTGCACTAACAGTGCATGCCAATGTGGAAGGAGCACCTGGCCCCACAAGAGCCCTGGAGGGATCTTGACCACCCAACACTTAAAGCCCCCAACAAGGAAGGGTACTGTTCACACACCTCCATTCAGTCCTACAAGGGAAGACATATACACCCAGTGACAGAGGATTCCCATATGTATGAGACACATCATACTACCAGCGAGAGAAAATTGCTCCCAAACAACCAGGAGCAACATAACCATACACAAACCAATAGTACAAAGCAAAATCAACTAAAACAACACAAAGGAAGGTAGACAATACAAAGAGAATGGGAAAAAGCTAAGCTCCAGATATCTCGAAACAAAAGTAAAACAACACAAAAAAGACAAACAGATATATAATCAATAGAGAAATATATAAACAAATAAAATAAAACCTTAATTCTTCAAAGGCAGCAGTCAATTACAAATCATGTGAAAAAGCAGAGTAAGATGACTTAAGCAAATGAGCAAAATAAAGAGACAGAAAACCTTTCTGAGAAAGATCTAATAATAGAACTACCTAACAAGGAATTCAAAAGACTAATATTAAGGATCCTCAAAAAGATCAAGGAAAACACAGAAAAAACCCTAGAAGAATTCAGGAAAACAATACAAGAACAAAATGACAAACTCAATAGAAAAATAGAAACCATATAAAAGCAACAACTAGAAATTCAGAAGATTAACAATAAAATATCAGAAATAAACAACTAAAAAAGGACACAGAAGTAGAAGCAAATCAATAGAAGAAAGAATCAAGAAAATAGAGGATAAACCTCTTGATACTAATTTGTTGGAGGAACAAACAAAAAAGTTTGAAGAAAAGTGAAAGCCTGAAGGTTATATGGGATGCCATCAAAAGGAATAATATACAGATATTAGGAATTCCAGAAGGGGAAGAAAGATAAAAAAGTACAGAGAGAATTTTTGAAGGATAATGGCAGAAAACTTCCCAAATATCATGAAAGACAAGAAGAAATCCAACCAAGAAGCAAAATGAACCCCATACTGGAGACACCTCAAAAGAAAATCAACAACACATATCACATAAACTTTCCAGAACCAAAGACAAGAAAGAATTGTGACAGTGGCTCATGACAAGTGAAATATCACTTACAAAGGTGCCTCAATAAGACTAATCTCTGATTTCTCATCAGAAACCATGCAGACAAGAAGACAATGGGGTGACATATACAAAGTCCAAAAGAAAAGGACTGCCAACCAAGAATTATACGTCCCGCAAAACTGTCTTTCGAAAATGAGGGTGAAATTACGAAATTCCCAGGTAAGCAGAAATTAAGGTAATTTGTAAACACCAGATCAGACCTACAATAAATATTGCATAGTAAAAGACTGAGCATTCCCTTTGAGAACAGAAATGAGATAAGGATGCCCCATGTCACCACTCTTATTCAATTTTGCACCAGAGGTCCTACTACAGCAATAAGGCGAGAAAGGGAAATAAAGGTTACCCAAACTGGAAATTGGAAAGCCCCATGTGTCTGTCAGTTTGTCATACTGTGGAGATTTGCATGTGGCTGTGATGCTGGAAGCTATGCCACCGGTATTCAAATAACAGCAGGGTCACCCATGGTGGACACGTTTCAGTGGAGCTTTCAGACTAAGACAGAATAGTAAGAAGGACCTGGTGGTCTACTTCTGAAAAGAATGAGTCAGTGAAAACCTTAAGAATAGCAGGGGAATATTGTCTGATATAGTGCAGAAGATGAGCCCCTCAGGTTGGAAGGCATTCAAAACATGACTGGAGAAGAGCTGACTCCTCAAAGTAGAGTCAACCTTAATGATACGGATGGCGGCAAGCTTTCAGGACTTTCATTTGCCAATGTGGCACAACTCAAAATGAGAAGAAACAGCTGCAAACATCCATTAATAATAGGAACATGGAATGTACAAAGTATGAATCTAGGAAAATTAGAAGTCATAAAAAATGAAATGGAACACATAAACATCAATATCCTAGGCATTAGTGGAGCTGAAATGGACTGTTATTGGCCATTTTGCATCAGACAATCATATTGTCTGCTATACCAGCAATGGAAAATTGAAGAGGGGTGGCACTGCAATCATCGTCAAAAATAACATTACAAGATCTATCCTGAAATACAATGCTGTCAGTGATAGGTTAATATCCATACGCCTACAAAGAAGACCAGCTATACGACTATTATTCAAATTTATACACTGAACATTAAGGACAAAGGTGAAGAAACTGAAGATTTTTACTAAGTTCTGCAGTCTGAAATTGATCAAACCTGCAATTAAGATGCATTCATATTTACTGGTGATAGGAATACGAAAGTTGAACACAAAGAAAAAGGATTGGTTGTTGGGAAATACGGCTTAGTGATAGAAACGATGCTGGAGATTGCATGATAGATTTTGCAAGAACAATGACTTCATTGTAAATATCTTTTTTTCACCAACATAAATAGTGACTATACACATGGACCTCACCAGATAAAATACACAGGAATCAAATCAACTACATCTGCGGAAAGACACGATGGAGAAGCTCAGAATAAGGCCAGGGGCCGAGTGTGGAACAGACCATCAATTGCCCATATGCAAGTTCAAGTTGAAGCTGAAGAAAATTAGAACCAGCTCACAAAAGCCAAAGTACAATCTTGAGTATATCCCACCTGAATTTAGAGACCATCTCAAGAATGACGCATTGAACACTAAAGAATGAAAACCAGGTGAGTTGTGGAATGACATCAAGGACATCATACATGAAGAAAGCAAGAGGTTATTAAAAAGACAGGAAGAAAGAAAAGAGCAAATTGATGTCAGAAGAGACTCTGAACCTTGTTCTTGAACGCAGAGTAGCTAAAGCAAAAGAAGAAACGATGAAATAAAACAGCTGAACAGAAGATTTAAAGGATGGATCCAGAAGACAAAGTAAAGTATTATAATGAAATGTGCAAAGACCTGGAGTTAGAAAACCATAAGGGAAGAACTTGCTCAGCATTTCTCAAGCTGAAAAACTGAAGAAAAAATTCAAGCCTCGAGTTGCGATAATGAAGGATTCTATGAGGAATTTACTAAATGACTCAGGAAGCATCAAAAGAAGATGGAAGGAATACACAGAGTCACTGTACCAAAAATAATTGGTCGACATTCAACCATTTCAGGAGGTAGCAAAGGATATCAAAAAATCAACTCATCAAAAAGTGAAGGAAGAGGTCCAAACTTACACTAAAGGCATTAGGGAAAAACAAAGCTCCAGGAATTGATGGAATACTAATTGAGATGTTTCTACAAGTGGATATAGCACTGGAAATGCTCACTCATCTATGCCAAGAAATTTGGAAGACAGCTACCTGGCGAAACGACTGGAAGAGATCCATATTTGTACCCATTCCAAAGAAAGATGATCCAAGAGAATGCGGAAATTGTCAAACAATATCATTAATATCACATGCAAGTAAAATTTTGCCAAAGATCATTCACAAGAAGTTGCAGCAGTACATCAACAAGGAACTGCCAGAAATTCAAGCCAGATTCAGATGAGGATGTGGAACAAAGAATATCACTGCTGATGTCAAGAGAATCCTGGCTGAAAGCAGAGAATAACAGAAAGATGTTTATCTGTGTTTTATTGACTATGCAAAAGCATTCAACTGCTTGGATCATAACAAATTATGGATAGCATTACAAAGAATTGGAATTTCAGAACAGTTAATTGTGCTCATGAGGAACATGTACCTAGACCAAGATGTAGTTGTTCAAACACTGCAAGAGGTTTAATGTCAGGAAAGGTGTGCGTCAGGGCTGTGTCCTTTCACCATACTTATTCAATCTGCATGATAAGCAAATAATCCAAGAAGCTGGACTACATGAAGAACATGGCATCAGGATTGGAGAAAGACTCATTAACTACCTGTGTTATGCAAGTGACACAACCTTGCTTGCTGAAAGTGAAGAGGACTTGAAGTACTTACTGATGAAGATCAAAGAATACAGCCTTCAGTATGATCTTCACAACTGGACCAATAAGCAACATCATGATAAATGAAGAAAAGATTGAAATTGTTAAGGATTTCATTTTTCTTGGATACACAGTCAGTGCCCATGGAAGTAGCAGTCAAGAAATCAAAGGATGCATTGCACTGGCAAATCTGCTGCAAAAGAGCTCTCCAAAGTGTTAAAAAGCAAAGATGTCACTTTAAGGACTAAGGTGTGCCTGAGTCAAGCCATAGTGTTTTCAGTCACCTCATATGCATGTGAAAGCTGGACAATGAATAAGGAAGATGGAGGAAGAATCAATGCCTTTGAATTATGATGTTTGTGAAGAATATTGAATATACCATGGACTTCCAGAAGCATGAACAAATCTGTCTTAGAAGAAGTACAGCCAGGATGCTAATTAGAAGCTAGGATGGTGAGACTTCATCTCATGTACTTTGGACACGTTAGCAGGAGGGACCAGGTCCTGGAAAAGGACATCGTGCTTGGTAGAGTTGAGGGTCATTGAAAAAGAGGAAGACCTTCAATGAGATGACTTGACACAGTGTCGGCAACAATGGGCTCAAGCATAACAACGATTATGAGAATGTGGAAGGACTGGGCAATGTTTCAGTTTGTTATACACAGGGTCACTATGAGTCGGAACTGACTTGATGGCACCTAACAACAAGAACAACATACTGGAAAGGAAGAAGTGAAACTATATTTGCAGATGACATGATCGTATACATAGAAAACCCTGAAGATTCCACAAGAAAGCTACTGAATCTAATAGAAAACTTCAGCAAAATGGCAGGATACAAAATCAACTCACAAAAATCAGTGGGGTTCCTTTACACTAACACAGAGGACTTCAAAAAGGAAATGAAAACAATACCATTTACAGTATTCGCCAAAAGGATAAAATACCTAGGGATGAACCTAGGCCAGGGATGTAAAAGACCTATTGTTGTGGTTATCTAGTGCTGCTAAATAGATATACCAGAAGTGGATGACTTTAGCAAAGATACATTTATTCCTTCACAGTCTAGGAATCCAGAAGTCCTAATTCAGGGTGACAGCTCCAGGGGAAAGCTTTCTTTCTGTGTGGGCTCTGTGGGAATGTCCTTTTCATCAGTCTTCCCTGGTCGAGGAGTTTCTCAGCACAGGGACCCCAGGTCCAAAGTACATGCTGTTCTCCTGACTCTTGTTTCTTGGTGGTATGAGGTCCCCATGTCTCACTGCTTGTTTCTGTCTTTTATATCTCAAAAGAGATTGACTCAAGACACAACATATAGATTAAATCCTGCCTTATTAATATAACTGCCACTAATGCCACCTCATTAACATCATAGAGGTAGGACTTACAACGCATAAGAAAATCACATCAGATGACAAACTAGTTGATAACCACACAATACTGGGAATCATGGCCCAGCCAGATTGACACACATTTTTGGGGGACACAATTCAACCCATAACATATACAATAAAAATTATAAAACACTACTGCAATAAACTAAAAAAAGACCTACATAAATGGAAGAATATTCCATGCTCATTGATTGGTAGACTTAACATTGTGAAAAGGTCAAAACTGAGAGTTCCGGCAAAATGGCGCTCTAGGCAGAAGCACCACGCCGTCCCTCCACAGCAAACATCTGAAAAACTAAGCCAAACAGAGAATACAACAATCCTGAAACCCTAAAACTATCAAATGAAGAGATAAAGAACTCAGCCAAGCACCAAATGGAGTCAGAAAACTGACAGAGAATGGAGAGCGAGGAGAGATTCATGCAGAGTTCCCCTACCAGCTAACACAGCGCAGATCCGCCATCTTGGACTCCTATCAGAGACCAGCAAACAGGAGGTATGAGAAAGCAGCCTCATGGAGCTTCCAGCGGGAGAAAAAACAACTGGTAATTTGCGATATACACTTTCCCACCCCCCCACCCTTCTTCACCCCAACTCGGCCTTCTCTGCTTCCCATGGCCACAATCTCTTGACCGGGGAACACCAGCTGCTTGGATTCCACACACCCGAATGGGCCGGCTCTCTGAGGGCAATTTGTTGGCTGCTGGTGTTGGTTTTTTCTGCTTCTTTTGATTTCTTCCTTACCTCTCACCACCTCCCCCTCCTTTTGCTCAAATACCTGGCTCTGTGCACTATCTTTGCTTCTTCTTGAGGAGCTGCAGAGCCCCGGTAATTGGTGATATATGCTTTCCCACTCCCTACCCTTCTTCACCCACACTCAGCTCCCTCTGCTTCCCACAGACACAGTCTCTTGTCCAAGAAACACCAGCCCGCACTAGCTGGCTCTCTGAGTGCCATTTGATGGCTGCTAGTGTTGCTTTTCTTTCTGCTTCTTTTGATTTCTTCCTTACCTCTCACCACCTCCCCCTCCTTTCGCTCAAATACCTAGCTCCGTGTGCCATCTTTGCTTCTTCCTGAGGGGCTGTGGAGTTCCATTCAAGTGTGGAGCTGCTTCCTGGTCTGGGCTGCTGTGCTGGTGGGATCCCGGGGCTTTTGTTCGTTTGTTTTCTTTTCCTTTTTTTGAGTTGGGAGCCCTTTCTGGCCACGCAGTGCTGCGTGGCAAGGAGACATCCCCCTCGGCTTGCACGGACATGCAGAGGGGTCCCTGAGGGCATTTCTTTTTTTGTTGGTTTTTTTTTTTCTGTTTTTTTGGGGGGCTTTTCTTGTTCTTTTTTTTTTAATTTGTTTTGTTTTATTTTCCCTCTTTTTTTCCCTTTTTGTCTTTCTTCATTTCTCAGTTTCTCATCTCTCTATAACTTCCTTCTCTTTCTGTTCCCTGAAAACCTGGCATTGTATACCTCTACGCCTTCTAGCCAGGCTGTATTTCAACACTTGAGAGTGACTTCCCCAAACCTCATAGCTGCACCGGTGGGATCCCTGGGAACTTTGTGGTTCTTTAAACTTTCCATTCTTTTCTTCCTCTTCCCCTTTCTGTTTTTCTCCATTTCATAGTCTCTCATCTCTCCACTCCAATGGCAAGCTCCCCTAGCATTCTTTTTTGTTTGTTTTTTTGTATGTTTTTGGCTCCTGTTCCTCTCTCCTCTCTCCCATATCCATCTTAGCTCCGCACATAATAATCTCCCCGCTGCATCCTGCCTACCTGCACCATGCGCTTGACATCACACCACCAAGTAGCACAGGCACAGCCTACTGGAACCTGCCCTGCACTGATTACTGACCTGCTCTGGTGGCTGTAGTAAGTGCTGCAAACAACCCATCCCAGTAACTCCTCTTCAGCTAGACCTGCCCTGCTGTACCATATCTGAGTGACTGACGTTGCCAGTTGGAGAAGGAGGTGAAAAGTATTGTGCCCACAGATGAGCAAACAACAAAGAACACACAGTCACCTGCTCAGACATAGTCAAATTTTCTTTTTTAAAAAGGGATGAAACAAACAAATCTACAATCAATAAATGAGAAAAATAACTACTGAATGCCCCGAAAACAGCAGACAATATCAAAATATTTGCAAAAACAGGACAGGATGGTTCCCGTAAGCAGCCAAAATAAAACACCAGATGACTCTCCTGTAGAAGAAAATGCACTAGAACTACCTGATAGGGAATTCAAATCTCTAATACTCAGAATTCTCCAAGAACTGAGACAAAAAGCTGACAAACATGAGGAAAAAATAGACAAATTCATGGAAAATACAGACAAAAAAATGGAAGAATTCAGGAAAATACTGCAGGAACAAAGTGCCAAAATAAATTCACAGCACAGCTAGAAATTATACAAAAACAACAATTAAAAATCCAAAAGATAAACAACCAGATTTCAGAAATGGACAATGTCATAGAAGGGCTGAGGAGCAAGTTTGAAACGATGAAACATAGGATCAGCAAAATTGAAGACAAACACTTGGATGGAACTCTGAGGAAAAATCAAAAAAAAAGAACAAAGAAAAATGAAGAGACCCTGAGAATTATGTGGGATACAATCAAAAGCAAAAATCTGGGAGTTATCGGAGTTCCAGAACAGGGGGAGAAAACAGAAGACACAGAGAGGATCATTGAAGAATTGCTGACAGAAAACTTCCCCAATATCATGAAAGATGAAAAGCTGACCATCCAAGAAGCTCAACAAACCCCATATAAGATAGACCCCAAAAGAAAATCATCAAGGCATATCATAATCACACTTGCTAAAACCAAAGACAAACAAAGAATCCTGAGAACAGCTCAAGAAAAACAAAAAGTCGAATACAGAGGAAAACAATAAGACTAAGCTCGGATTATGCAGCAGAAACCATGCAGGCAAGAAAGCAATGGGATGACATATGTGAAACCCTGAAAGAAAAAAATTGCCAGCCAAGAATAATATATCCTGCAAAACTCTCATTCAAATATGATGGTGAAATTAGGTCATTTCCAGATAAATGGAAATTAAGGGACTATGTAAAAACCAAACTTAGGAGACTTTTTAAAGGAAGTCCTTTGATCTGAGAACAAAAAATTTCAGATCACAGGCTGTATATAGGACACAGGACGGTACTAGCCAGATACCAACCTAGGAAATGAACTCTTAAGGACTATGCAAAACCAAAAAAAATTAACAAAAGGGAACCAGAGAGATTAATCTGTAAATGACAACAGCATCAAAACAATAAAAGAGGGAATAAACGGTGTAGATACAGAACTTTCTAACGGAGAGGAAGTCAAGCAACACCAATTGATAATAGACTGATTCAAATCTGGGAAGATAAGGGTGAGTTTCATGGTAACCACAAAGAACGTTAACAAAGCTACTCACCAAAATAAAGAAGAAAAACATAAAGTCTCAGTAAAAACAAAACCTACAAAAACAAAAGAAATGAAAAAAATCCACAAACAAAAGGAACTCAGCACAGGAGAGTAAGAGGAACAAAATTGGAGGACATTATGCTGAGTGTAATAAGTCAATCACAAAAGGACAAATATTGTATGAGACCTCTACTGCATAACCCATGTAAAAGTTTACACACAAAAAGAAACAATCTTCGTTGGTTACAAGGGATGGGAGGAGTGGCGGGGGGGGGGGGGGGACTAAATAGATAAGTGGTAACTTTGGTGAAGGGTAAGACAGTACACATTACTGGGGAAGCCAGCACAGCTTGTACAAGGAAAGGTCGTGGAAGCTCCATAGACACTTCCAAACTCCCTGAGGGACTGAATTGCTGGGCGGAGGGCTGTGGGGACCAAGGTCTTGAGGAACATCCAGGTCAATTGTCATAACACAGTTTATAAAGAGAATGTTCTACATTCTACCTTGGTGAGTAGTGTCTGGGGTCTTAATATCCTGTAAGCAGCCATCTAAGATACTCCACTGATCTCACCCCTTCGGGAGCAAGGGAGAATGAAGAGAACAAGATATAAGGAAAAGTTTAGTCCAAAGGACTAATGGACCACAGCTACCACGGCCTCCACCAGACTGACTCCAGTACAGCTAGATGGTGCCCGGCTACCACCACTGACTGCTCTGACCAGGATTACAATAGAGGGTCCTGGACAGAGCTGGAAAAGGGTGTAGAACAGAATTCTAACTCACAAAAAAAGACCAGATTTACTGGCCTGACAGCCTGGAGAAACCCCGAGAGTATGGCCCCCGGACTCCCTTTGAGCTCAGTGGTGAAGGCCCGCCCAAAGTTCACCTTTTGGCTGGGGATTGGACAGCCTCATAAAACAAAAGAGGACTAATGAGGCACAGCAGTCCAGGGACAAGGACTAGAAGGCAGGAGGGGACAGGAAAACTCGTGATAGGGAACCCAAGGTTGAGAAGTGACAGTGTTGACATGGCATGGGTTTGTTAACCATTGTCATAGGGCAATATGTGTACTAACCATTTAAAGAGAAACTATTTGTTCTGAAAACCTTCATCTAAGTTACAAAAAAAAAAGAATTATCTATGTGAGATCAAATTAACAATAACAATTCAAAAGTTTTTTTTATATATATATTTTATTGTACTTCAGGTGAAGGCTTACAGAACAAATAGTTTCTCATGAAACAGTAGTACACATGTTGTTTTATGACATTAGTTAACAACCCACAACATATTAACCCTCTAACTTCTCAACCTTTTTTTGGTGAAAATACACATAGCCAAAGATACACCGTTTCAAAAATTTCTACATACACAGTTCAGTGACATTGACTACGCTCTTCCAGTTGTGCTGTTATTCTCACTTAAGATGAAGGCTTACAGAACAAAATAGTTTCTCATTTAACAGTTACTACAAATGTTGCCCTATGACAATGGTTAACAATCTCACAACACATCAACAATATCCTTACTCAACCTTGGGTTCCCTATCACCAGCTTCCTTGTCCCCTTCTGACTTATGGCCCTTGTCACTGGACTCCTATACATTGTTAGTCTCATTTGGTTTTACGGGGCTGTCCACTCCCAGGCTGAACAGTGAACCTCGGAGGTAACTTCACCACTAAGCTAAAAGGGTGTCTGGGGGCCATACTCTTATGGTTTCTCCAGTCTCCTTTAGGACAGTAGATCTGGTCTTTTTTTTTTGTGAGTTAGAATTATGCTCTGCATCCTTCTCCAGCTCTGTCCAGAACCCTCTGTTGTGATCCTGGTCAGAGCAGTCAGTGGTGGTAGCCGGGCACCATCTAGCTGTACTGGACTCAGTCCGGTGGAGGCCTCAGTAGCTGTGGACAATTAGTCCTTTGGACTAATCTTTTCCTTGCATCCTGTTCTCTTCATTCTCCCTTGATCCTGAAGGGATGAGACCAGTGGAGTACCTTAGATGGCTGCTCACAGGCTTTTAAGACCCCAGACACTACTCGTCAAGGTAGAATGTAGAGAACAACTCAAAAGTTTTGATGGGAAGCCTAGGGGACAGTGAGTTGAAGATAATGGTGATGGAATAATTTGGAAAAGGATAGTGAGAATAGCAGCACAACTGGAAGAATGTAATTGATGTCACTGAATTGTTCATGTAGAAACTTTAAAAGTGGTGTTACTTTGGCTATGTATATTTTCACCCAAAAAAAGTTCCTCAAGGTCGAGAAGGGAGAGTGTTGACATGTCGTGGGGTTGTTAACCAATGCCATACAACAATATGTCTACTGACTGTTTAATGAGAAACTATTTGTTCTGTAAGCCTTCATCTAAAGTACAATAAAAAAACCTAAAAAAAAAAAAAAACAAGGAGTCATAAGATACGACTATTGATCTCTACTTGTTTGGAGCAAAAGAGAAAGATTGAAACAAAAGACTCAAAGAAGAAACTAGTCCACAGAACAAATAGCTTACATGAACCACAGCTTCATCTATCCTGAGACTAGAAGAACTAGTTGGTGCCCAGCTATACTACTGACTGTTCTGACCAGAGACACAAGAGATGGACCCAGATAGAATGGGAGAAAAATGTAGAACAAAACTCAAATTCTTAAAAAAGCCCAAATTTACTGAACCAATAGAAAGTAGGAGAAACTTCAAGACTATTTCCCTGAGATACCCTTTAAATTTTGAACTGAGACCACTCCGGGAGGTCACCTTTCAGCTAAAAAATAGATTGTCTCATAAAATAAACGACATTACCTATGAGTCCTGTGCTCCTGTATTTAAAAAAAAAAAAAAATCATCTGTATGAGACCAAATGGTCAACATTGACTCTAAAGCAAAGATGAGAAGACAAGGGCTGTGGGGAAGCTAGATATTAATGGAAACAAAACAACCAGAATGGAAATAACAAGAATGTTGACATAATGTGAAAAATGTAACCAATGTCACTAAAGAATATGTATTGAATTTTTAAATGGGAAACTAATTTGCTGTGTTAACTTTGACCATAATAAAATACTATTAAAAAATACGAAAATTCAAGCCACAGACAGCAGAACATGTGGACTTATAACGACAACATACAGAGAATCTTTACTACTGTATACTTAAAAGACAAATACCAAACAAAAATGGGCAAAATAATTGAACAGACACCTCACAAAAGAAGACAAATGAAAGGCCAACAAGCCCATGAACAAGTCCTCAACATCCTTTGTCATTAGGACTACGAAAAATTAAAATCATCATTAGACATAGCTACTTACCTACCATAATAGTGAAAATTAAATTATACCAAGTTCTGATGACAATGTGAAGTTGGAATCTACACACCTTGCTAGGAATGCAAAATAGTACAGCCCCTTTGTAAAACAGCTGATCACTTCTTGATATATTAAATATACTCTTACCACACAGACCAGCAATCCCACTCTTAGATATCTTCCCAAGAGAAATGAAAGTCTTATTTACACACACACACAAAGAAATGCAGATCTCTACGTAAATGTTCATAGCAGCTTTATTCATAATAGCCAGAAATTGACAACAATCCAATGTCCTTCAATTGGAAAATATAAAAAAACTGCTACAATCTTCATTTCTGTAATTGGTCATGAGGCCATAGTTTATATAACCTCTTTCTTTTACTCTGCATTCTATATTTCCCTTGACATCAACCAGACCCTCAGCTGATTGTGGTTCTTTTTTAGCTGGAGTGAAGCAAACCTTAATTTCTAAAGGATCTATGTCTTCCATAGTCATACTTTTTTTTTTTGGTTATACTTTTTCATTAAAATTAACTATAGGATGGAAATGCTATGAGAATTACCCAGACAATCCAATGTGTTCCAAAATAACCCAAAATGGCAGATGGAAGTCTCATCTTCTAGTTTAATGGAAACATTGTTGTTTCCCCTGGTGGAAGCATTCCTCTCTTGTGGACCAAGCCCTCCAGCACAGCAGAGCTTAGTTGCCAGAATAGGAATCCAAAATTCTGTGAGTAGGTTATTAGGTAAATTTATGAGATAAGATACTCCCATATAACCCATAGTTTTGTCTGGAGAGATGTTTGGAATTATGAATAGAACAGAAATCTAGGGTTGTAACGAACTCCATAAGGGACTATAGGCATGGACTGAGAAAAAACAGGCAATAAAACATGAGTTGTCAAAAGACACCTGAACCACCTGCCTGTGCAATGAATTCATACCTTCCATACCTCCTAAAGCTCAGTCTTTCATATACCATTTCCACTTGATGATATAGTGCTATTGTACATGTTTAACCTTATGGTTAGGTTAATCAGACTACATTCAGTTCATTACGGGAATCTCAGGTTGCATGGTGACCTGATGTCCCATAGCTAAACTTCAGTTTATACTCAAATCCAATAGCAAGACTGTAGCTGTTTCTCAAAAGGAGAATTGTTATTCACAGAAAAAGACAGATGTGCTCCAAAATCCTAGAAGTCTATGCTTTGATTATCCCATTGTTTTTTGCCAGCGGCTCCATATAGCATTTGATTTACTGCATCATAAGGCTCAAGTTATAGAACAGCTTGCACTATAGACTGGACTTTCTGTGGAACCCTTTCTTATTATGGTCCCCACTTGAAACTGGAAGCCTTACAAGTGGCCCTGTTAATGAGTCAAGGTGGCATACTCAAATGTGGTATATGTAGTCTCCAAAAAAAAAGGCTTATCAAGCATGTCATCTCATTTTCCATGGTAGGTAGCGTTACAAGCAATAACTTGTCTTTAGCTTTAGAGGGAATATTTCATCATACTCCAGACCATTGAATCTCTATAAACTTCAATGATATGGATGGACCTTATCTTTTTGTGGAGTTTACTTTGTACTCTTTAGCTTACATATGTCATACAAAGACATCTAAAGGAATTGCTACTTCCTGATCATTAGTTCCAAATAGCACAAAGCGATCACTGTAGTGAACTAATATGATGTTTATGAAGTATCAAGATGATCAAGACCTCTTCAGAGTATATTATGGCAGAGAGCTATTGACACAGCCCCGAGATAAGAATATAAAGGTATAATGTTTGCCCCAACAAATGAAATCAAACTGCTTCTGACAGTCTTTACAAATTGGAATGGAGAAAAAAATCATTAGCTAGATCAATAGCTCATATCAAGTGCCAAGAATACTTCTTGGACAGCAGCCACACTTGGAGTCATCCCCTGATTGAGTTTATAATAGTCCACAATCATTTTCCAAGATCCATCTGATTTGTGTGCAGGTCAAACAGGTAAGTTAAATGGGGATATGACAAACATCACTGACTCTGATTCTTTCAAGTTATTTTGATGGTGGCATTAATTTCTGCAATTCCTCCAGAGATTTGGAATTGTTTCTAGTTTAGGATATTGGTACAGAAGGGAAATTCCAGAGATTTCCACTTAGCCCTTCCTACGTAATGGTTCTCACCCCAATGGTCATGGAATCAATGTGGGAGCTCTTTTAGTTTCCAAATATATCTACTGCAGTTACACATTGAATAATTGGGGAAACAACCACAGCATAGGCCATGGACCACCTGGGCCCACTGTGAGTCAGGTTTGAACTAAGATACCATATATCACTTGACTTTAAATTCCCACTTTTATTTGGCCACCCTGGCATTTTTGGTCTCCAGATATTAACACCAATTCAGAGACAATGTTTAGTAATCCCTGAAAGTTCTGGGTATTTCTTTTTTCCCAGTGCAGAGTCACTCCAGCAAGTGATCACAAGTCCCTTTATTGAAGACTTAGAGGATAACAAATGGTATATACCTGAGGCAATATTGCCGGTTTCCTCCTCAAGGGAACTTAATCACCCCTTAAACCTAGGTCTGTGAATTGACTTAAGTCTGGAAAATGCAGGAAAACTCTAAAAGAGAAAAAGACAACACTAAAGAATATCTGAGGGCTGAGAGAAAGTAACTAAAGAAGGAACAAACTTGGAAGCAGGATCCCTCTCCAAGGCTGAGATCTGGGCCTCATTGAAGAGAACAGGAATTACAGCACACTGGATGCTGGAGAAATTTGCTGGAATGTCTTCTACCAGGAGGAGGCAAGTAGGCAGGAAACGGTGGGCCAGAATTGTCAACCACTAAGCCTACCACTAGGATGGTACTAACAACAAAATTTGCTGGAGGGTGAGTATCACTGTGTGTCCAGCATGCATACCAATGTAGTCGTGTCACTGGAGCAAGAAGAGAGGAAGCAAACTGGAACAAGTAGGAGAAGCTCCTCCCTCCTGCAATGTACCTCTAGCTCCCACTCCTGATAAATCTTATCATTTTGCCTTCTGGCAGAGAAGTGTTTATGGAATCTAGCTTCAGGACCACAAATGGGTCAATAAAGGACAGTACTACTCAGCAAAAAAAGGAACAAGCTATTGATACATTCAACAACATCGATGAATCTCAAAAGCATTATCAGAAATTTTACTGTGGTAATGGAATGACCGTATATGTTTTCTAAAACTTACCAGTTTGTGTATTTAAAATGGATGAATTTTACTGCATATAAATTATACCTTAATACAGTTGTAAAAAATAATCTACAGTGATTTTTGCTTTCTCTAAGTGCTTCCTTTCTTTAAAAACTTTGAACTCATTAATTTCACCCATAAAAATTTTCCATGGCTGTCAATGTTTTTGAGATGTTGGATTCATTTACCAACCAATGACCCCTCTAATAAGGATTAAATCTAAGACAACTACATGCATTTGTCCCATAATAGGGACAATTCTTTTTGTAAATGTTTTTAGAACTAAGGTACAGAATGATTAAATTCAGTCAGCAATTGATACCAAAGGGTAACTCTGAGAAAACACCCCTGGGACTATCTGTAATCAAATGGCCCTACAATGCTTACCACTGCAAAATGTGTATTTTGATGTCATCATCTGGTCTTTCCAAGTATGTAAAACAAATCCCCTGGTTGTTCATATTTTACTGAGAGTGTGATGTAGTAACTTACAGGACATATCCAAGACACCTACAGATTAGCATAACTTTGTTAACTATTAATATTCTTAGATAATAGAAGAATACCAACCATGTTTTGGCCAAGCAAGACAGAGTTAATACAATAACTAAACCCGTATATGCTCTTTAAGAAAAGTTGTAATTATTAGTTAATTAATTAAGATAAAGTCCCATTGATTATCTCCAGTTGACCAAACTCATCCATGGGACTTGTTCTCTTGATCAGACCTAGGTTATATATATCTCATTAATATCAAACACAAGTAAAATTTTACCGAAGATCATGCAAAATCGGTTGCAGCAGTACATAAACAGGGAACTTCCAGAAGTTCAAGCTGGATTCAGAAGAGGAAGTAGAACGAGGGAGATCATTGCTGATATCAGATGTGTCCTGGCTGAAAGTAGAGAATACCAGAAAGACTTTTACCTGTGTTTTATTGGCTATGCAAAGGCATTCATCTGTGTGAATCATAACAAATTATGGATAACATTATGAAGAATAGGAGTTCCAGAACACTTAATTGTGCTCATGTGGAACCTCTACGTAGACCAAGAGGCAGTTGTTTGAACAGAACAAGGGGATACTCTATGGTTTTAAAGTCAGGAAGTGTGCGTCAGGGTTGTGTCGTTTCACTGTACTTGTTCATTCTGTATGTGGAGCAAATAATCAGAGAAGCTGGACTATATGAAGAAGAACACAGCATGAGGATTGGAGGAAGATTCATTAACAACCTGTGTTATGCAGATGACACAACCTTGCTTGCTGAAAGTAAGTAAGACTTGAAGAACTTACTGATGAAGATCAAAGACCACAGCCTTCAGTATGGATTACACCTCAACATAAAGAAAACAAAAATCCTCACAACTGGACCAATAAGCAACATTATGATAAATGGAGAAAAGATTGAAGTTGTCAAGGATTTCATTTTACTTGGATCCACAATCAACACCATAGAAGCAGCAATAAAAAAATCAAATGATGCATTGCATTGGGCAAATCTGTTGTAAAAGAGCTCTTTAAAGTGTTGAAAATTAAAGATGTCACTTTAAGGACTAAGGTGCACCTGACCCAATGCACATGAAAAATGGACAATGAATAAGGAAGACTAAAGAAGAATTGACACCTTTGAATTATGGTGTTGGTGAAGACTATTGAATATACCATGGACTGCCAAAAGAATGAACAAATGTGTCTTGGAAGAAGTACAGCCAGAATACTCCTTAGAAGCCAGGATGGAGAGATTTCATCTCACATACTTTGGACATGTCATCCGTAGGACCAGTCCCTGGAGAAACACATCATGCTTGGTAAGTAGAGGGTAAGCTCAGGTATAGCAAGGATGGTGCAGGACCAGGCAGTGTTTTGTTCTGTTGTATATAGAGTCATGATGTGTTGGAACTGACTTGATGGCACCTACAACAACAACATTTTAAACTCCTGAAAAACTTTTAAATGTCATGTTTAATATCATTAAACACAAAGCAAAATGTTACAGTATTTAAGAGCACAGACTGTGGAGTCAAACTCACTGAGTTCTAATCCTGATATTGTTGCTTACCTGGTGCACCACCTGGGATCGTTACTTGACCTCTGCTTATCTTATCTTTGTCCTCCATAAAATTGGGATAATAATGTAACCTACGCCCTCAGACTGTTATGAAGATTAAATGAGCCAAGTTCATTTAACTTTTTAGAGCAGTGCCTAGAGCAAAGCAACTGCTCGATACATATCCACTGTCATCATGTGATGCTCCTTCCATCACATTAGAAATTTAAGTAAACTAAATGATAAAATTTAGAAATCCTCTTCCGAGGTTACATAATTAAAATTTGAAAATCAAAAGTTACATATCATTGAGGAAACGCTTGACCTTTCTTACTAAAAATATCTATGCTGTTTTAAAAATAGTAGAAATAATTCATCAAGATAATATGGCAACATCATAAAATGTCTTCCTTTATCATTAAAAAGCCATTGCATGATTAATAGGACAAGCAGAGATATCACCCCATGTGAAAATAATTGCTTTAATCATACATAGGCAAGCTACTGCAGGAAAGAAACTGAAGCCAGAAGTGCACAAAAAGATACAGGATGTCATTGATATGGTTACTTTATGACACTTATCTTTAAAGTATTAGAATATTTATGATAACTTGTAATGAGATGAGTGGCCAAGTATAATAGAGAGGTTTACTGGATATCATGTCAATACTTAAGAGAGTTGCTAAATTTATGACGTTAATATATTTTTCTTAAATAAAAGGCAAGTGTTCTAAATTTATCGATCAGTTCTCTAATGGTAAGTAGCTACCATAAATATTAAAAAAAAACTGAATAAATATTTTAAAAATAATTAAAACCTTTACTTTGCCTTTAGTATAACTGTGATATTTTAACTGAGAGAAAAGTAACTGCTTTCCAAAAGAAAATCATGCAATACAGATAGAATTTTGAAAACGTATTTGGGATATTTTCATGTATCCTGATATAATTTTGTGGGCAAAATTATATGAATAATATATTTTAAAAACTCTTATATATACATATATTAAAAATCTGGGAAACAGAATTTTCTCACATGCATATGAATCTTTCAAAGATTTTCAGTGAGTTTTGAACTTTTTTAAATATAAAAATTCAACATTTTCTGCTTAGTTTTCAAGAACAACTGATTGACATCAGGGAATGTGGAAATTTACTAAGCAAATAGGAGCAAAACCTTTTCTTAATAAAAACTTATTTTATTGTATTGTGTTTTAGGTGAAAGTTTATGGCACAAATTAGTATTTCATTCACAAATTTTATACACAAATTATTTTGTGACGTTAGTTGCTGTCTCGGCAATGTGTCAGCACACTCCCCCTTTCCCTTTCCACCGTGGGTTCTTGTGTCAATTCATCCAGTTTTCCTGTCCTTTCCTGCCTTCTCGTCTTTGCTTTTGCACAGGTGTTGCGCATTTGGTCTCTTATATGTGATTGATGTAAGAAGCACTTTCTTCACGTGTATTGTTTTGTAGGCCCGTCTAATCTTTGGCTGAAAGGTGGATTTCGGGAGGGGCTTCAGTTCTGAGTTAGCAGGTTGTCTGGGGGTCGTAGTCCTGGGGGTTCTTCTAGTCACCATCAGATCAATAAGTCTGGTCTTTTTTTATGAATTTGAATTTTGTTCTACATTTTTCTTCCGCTCTGCCCGGGACCCTCTATTGTGATCCCTGTCAGAGCAGTTTGTGGTGGTAGCTGGGCACCAACTATTTCTTCTGGGCTTAAGCTGGTGGAGACTGTAGTTCATGTAGTCCATTAGTCCTTTGGACTAATATTTTCCTTGTGTTTTTGGTTTTCTTCATCCTCCTTTGCACAAAATATGCTGAGACCAATACACGTATCTTAGATGGCTGCTTGCAAGATTTTAGGATCACAGACGCTACTCAACAAAGTAGGATGTAGAACATTTTCTTTACGAACTATGTTATGCTAATTGACATAGATATCCCCCAAGACCATGGTCCTCAACCCTCAGCCCCAGTAACTCAGTCCCTCAAGGTGTTTGTATGTTTAATGATACATAGGCAAGCTACTGCAGCAAAGATGGTGAAGCCAGAAGTGCTGGCTTGTTTCTAGGAAGCTTCTATGACTTTGCCTTTGTCATGTTGTGCTGACTTTCCCTATATTGTGTGTTGTGTGTTATTGTCTTTCCCTTCTCCAAAGTTAACACTTGTCTGCTATCTAGTTAGTGATTTCCCCTTCCTACCCCTCCCTGCCCTAGTTACCATTAAAGATTGTTTTCTTCATTGTGTAAATATTTTCTTGTGTTTTTATAATAGTGGTCTAATACAAAATTTGTCCTTTTGTGATTGCCTTCTTTCACTCAGCATAACGCCCTCTAGATTCATCCATGTTGTGAGATGTTTCACAGATCATCGTTGTTCTTTATCATCGGCTAGTATTCCATTGTGTGTGTGTACCATAGTTTGTTTATCCATTCATCTGTTGATGGGCACTTAGGTTGTTTCCATCTTTTTGCTTTTGTGAATAATGCTGCAATGAACATGGGTGTGCATACGTCTATTTGTGTGGCAGCTCTTATTTCCCTCAGATATATTTCTAGGAGCGGGGTTGCTGAATCATGTGGTATTTCTATTTCTAGTTTTTTAAGGAAGCACCAAATCATTTTCCAAAGTGGTTGTAACATTTTACATTCTCACTTGCAATGTGTAAGAGTTCCAACCTCCCTGAAACCTGTCCAGTATTTGTAATTGTCTGTTTTTTTGATTAGTGCCAGTAATTTTGAGGTGAGATGGTATCTCACTGTAGTTTTGATTTGGATTTCTCTATTGGCTAATTATCACAAGCATTTCCTCTTGTATCTGATAGCCACCTGAATGTCTTCTTTGGTGAAGTGTCTGTTCATATCCTTTGCCCATTTTTAAACTGGGTTATTTGTCTTTTTGTTGTTGAGGTGTTGCAAAAGTATTCTACAGATTTTAGAGATTAGACCCTTGTTGAATATATCCTAGCCAAAATTTTTCCCATTCTGTAGGCTCTCTTTTTACTCTTACGATGAAGTATTTTGAAGAGATTAAGTGTTTACTTTTTAGATGCTCTCAGTTATCTAGTTTATCTTCTATTAGTCTTTCGAATTTCATTATCAGGTAGTTCTACTGCCTTTTCTTCTACTGGAAAGTCATCTGATTCTTTATTTTGGTCACTTGCTGGAGCCATCTTGTCTTTTTTTTTTTTTAAATATGTTTTGATATTGTCTGCTGTTTCTGAGACAGTAAGGTATTATTTTCTTTTTTTATTGATTGTACATATGTTTCATCCTGTGTTTTTGTTTTGTTTTGATATGTCAGAATGAGCGGGCCAGCCATGCTTTGCTGCTTGCTTGTCTGTGGGCATAAAGTCTCTCATCACCTTGTCTGGGTGGGCCAGGCAGCAGCACTCAGGGTGACCCCACTTCGTCATACACTGTTTTGAAGAGGTGGCTGAGGGCAGAGTGTGCGGGTGCTATCTGCCTCTGGATGTTGGTCCAGCAGTGTGGGAGCATTCACAGTCCCTTGCCAGATATGCAGGGGTGTCAAACGGGGAGTGGTATGGTCTTGCTTCCTTCTGTTCAGCAGCTCATCGAATGGCAGAAGAGGAGGGGCAGCTCAGGCTTGATGCAACTTCCAGCATGAGCCAGGGACTCTCTGTAAACCGTGGAAAGGCAAGGGCTGGTAGCAAGGGGTGTTGGGGCATGGGGCTAGGTGAGTGGAACAAAGCAAAGAGAATGAAAAAAGAAAAGAAAAAAATGGGGTAGCTGGCCTACGGGCCTAGGGGGAAGGTAGAAACTGGTGGGCGGTGGCTTTCTAGCAGTAGTAGAGCAGCATATCAGGGAGGAGGGGGGAAGTGGTTTATGGGGCTACGTTGGAGGAAAAGAAAAAATAAAATAAAAAATGGTACAGAGGGGGCTGGCTGATGGGGGTGGGTGGAACCTGGGGTGGCAGCCTGCCAGTAGATCTCTACTGGCAATCGTGCAGTCAGGTACAGTGGGAAGGGGTAGAGGTGGCATACAGGGCTAGGTAGGAGGGTGAAAGAAAAGGTAGAAAAGGGAAAAGAAAAAAGTAATGGTGTGGCAGGATCCACAAGGTGGGGATGACCCTAGGTGGCAGTGGGCCAGAGCCTCTCTAGCCAAGGTGGTGTGGTATGGCCTGGCAGGAATGGGTAGAGGTGGGTTATATGGCTGGGGGCGGGGGGAGAGAAAGAACAGGAAGAAAGGGGAAAAAATAAATAAAATTAAATTTTAAAAAATTGAAAAATAAAATGGTGCTGCAGGAGCTGGGAGGTGGGGGCTGGGGGGACCCAGGAAGGAGGTGGACCAGTAACTCTGTACCCACGGTGGGCCTTGCAGGAAAGGGTAGAAGTGGTGCTAGGTGGGAGGGAGAAAAAACAGGCAAAGGTGGGGGGAGAAAAATTAAAAAAAAAAAAAAAAACGGTGTGGCAAGGAGCCAACAAGTGGGGATGGCACAGACCTGAGCTGGCAGCGGGCAGGTATGTTTCTAGCCTTGTCTATCCAAGGAAACGTGCTGTGGCCTGGTGGAAAGAGGTAGAGGTGAAGTACTGGTTAAGTAGGAGGGAGAAAGAAAAAGAAGAAAGGGGAAAAAATGGTGGGGCAAGAGCTGGCAAGTAGGTGCAGGGTGGACCCAGGCTGGCGGGGCTAGTAGCTCTCTAGGCAAGGCAGCTCAGTGTGGTCCATCACATGGGGTGGAGGTGAGGTGGTTTATGGGGTAGAAGGGTGAGGGATGGTGTGGGAAAGCATGTTTCTCTGGTTACTGGGTGTTCTGTCTCCTGTTGGGAGCTCTGTAAAGTTGCTTTTCTGTACTTCCTGTTTGGGGTGGTTGATGGCCCTTCTCCAAGATGGAAACACTGCTTTGTTTGTTGGCAGGGAACCTCCACTCCATATCTCTCCTAGTTCTCTGTTTTCCTTCAGTTTCTTCTTCCATTCGGTGTTTGATCTATTTCTTTATCCCTCCATTTGCTGCATAGGGTTCCAGGATTGACGTTTGTATGTGTTTTACTTATTTTGGGGGTGTCTTTGCTGCAGCGGGATGGCATGATGTGTCTGTCTAGGGAGCCATGTTGGCTCTGCTTCACAAAACACTTTTTAAATTAGGCTAGGATTTAAAACACAGTGCCATAATATTGTAAATGTTCTTAAGAATGCACTTACTTTATTTCAATCAATGTATCCTTGTGAAGAAAGGAGAACTCTCGTAGGAGGATCTAATACAAAATATGGGGAAGGAATAGTCAGAAACATGAGGATAAAATGAGTTTCAGCAAGAGTGTGGTCAATAGTGACAAACCATATAGTGTTTTAATTAAGATAACAACTGAACAAATCTGCTTTGGATTTGGTGATTAGGAGATGACTGGTGATCTTGGTGGGAACAGGGTCAGCAAAATGGTTGGGGCAGAAGTAGAACAAGTTACAGCTCAAACCTCCCACTTCCCCCTCCCATCCCTAGCTTGTGTCCAGACTTCAGCCATTTTATTTACTCTCCATTCCCTGAATATACCTTGTGCTTTCACCTTTAATCATGCTATTCCTTCAGCTGACAATGTCCTTCTCACTTACTCCCTTCTTTGTGTCCCCATATACCTTGCTTATTGTTCTATTTTAATACTTAACTCAAGTTGAGCTACTTAATATGTAGTTGTGTAAGTGATTTCCCCCTCTAGGCTGGGAGCTCCAAGAGGTCAGGAATTATTTTTATTTATCTATGCAGTTTCCTTCTCAACCTCACTCCTACCTGAGTCACTCTTAACCCAGTGTCTGATGCAGTGACTTCTCTATTGTTTTTTTAAAAAAAAAAAAAAAAAAAAAAACTGTTGCCATTGAGTTGATTCCAACTCATAGCAACTCCATATGAGCACTGGATAAATACTGAACTGAATTGAAATTTCCACAGATATTTCAATACACACTCATTATGGGTCTACATTATCTGCAGCTATGAGAAGTTCACAGTGTGGAAAGCCAAAAAAGAAAATTAATCCAGCTGAGAATAAATAAGACTTGCACATGAAGAACAGCTGGATGACCATACAATTAAGCATGGTTAAGAACTCTATGTGTAAAAGGATGGAATACTCCCAAACTCATTCTATGAAGCCAGCATAACCCTGATACCAAAACCAGGTAAAGACAACCCAAAAACAGAAAATTACAGACCAACAACCCTCATGACATTTATGCAAAAATCCTCAACAAAATTCTAGCCAATACAATTCAGCAACATGTCAAAAAATAATTCACCATTATCAAATGGGATTTATACTAGGTATGCAGGATGGTTCAACATTAGAAAAACAATGTAATCTATCACATAAATAAAACAAAAGACAAGAACCACATGATCTTATCAATTGATGCAGAAAAGGCATTTGACAAAGTCCAAAACCCATTCATGATAAAAACTCTCAACAAAATAGGAATAGAAGGGAAATTCCTCAATATAATTAAGGGTATTTATACAAAGCCAACAGCCAACATTATCTTAAATGGAGGACTTTGAAAGCATTCCCCTTGAAAACGGAAACCAGAGAAGGATTCCCTTTATCACCACTCTTAGTCAACATTGTGCTTGAGGTCCTAGCCAGAGTAATTAGGCTAGAAAAAGAAATAAGGAAATCCAAATTGGTAGGGAAGAAGTCAAAGTATCTCTACTTGCAGATGATATGATCTTAGACACAGAAAATCCCAAAGAATCCACCTTGCAGATGATATGATCTTATACACAGAAAACCCCAAAGAATCCACAAGAAAACTACTGAAACTAATAGAATTCAGCAAAGTTTCAGGATACAAGATAAACATACAAAATTCAGCTGGATTCCTTTACACCAACAAAGAAAACCTTGAAGAGGAAATCACCAAATCAATACCATTTGCAATAGCTCTCAAGAAGATAAAATACTTCTGAATAAATCTAACCAGAGACGTAAAAGACCTATGCAATGAAAACTACAAGAAGACACTACTGCAAGAAACAAAAAGAGACCTACACAAGTAAAAAAACATACCTTGCTCATGGATAGGTAGACTCAACATTGTGAAAATGTCAATTCTACCCAAAGCGATCTACACATAAAATGCAATCTCGATCCAAATTCCAACAGCATTTTTTAATGAGATGGAGAAACAAATCAGCAACTTCATATGGAAAGGGAAGAGGCCCGGAATAAGTAAAACATTACTCAAGAAGAAGAGCAAAGTGCAAGGCCTCACACTACCTGATTTTAGAACCTATTATACCGCCATGGTAGTCAAAACAGCCTGGTGCTGGTACAACAACAGGTACATACACCAATGGAACAGAATTGAGAATCCAGACATAAATTCATCCACCTATAAGCAGCTGATCTTTGACAAAGGCCCAAAGTCCATAAAGTGGGGAAAAGACAGCCTCATTAACAAATGGTGCTGGGAGAACTGGATATCCATCTGCAAAAAACTGAAACAAGACCCATACTTCACACCATGAACAAAAACTAACTCAAAATGGATCTAAGACTTAAATATAAAATCTAAAATGATAAAGATCATGAAGGAAAAAACAGGGAGCCCTAATACATGGTATAAACAGAATACAAACCACAAGTAACAATGCACAAGCACCAGAAGAGAGACTAGATAGCTGGGAGCTCCTACAAATCAAACACTTACGCGCATCAAAAGACTTCACCCAAAAAGTAAAAAGACATCCTACAGACTGGGAAAAAATTTTTGTCTACGAGAAATCTGTTCAGTGTCTAATCTCTAAAATCTACAATATACAGCAAAACCTCAACAACAAAAAGACAAATAATCCAATTGAAAAATGGGCAAAGGATATGAACATGCACTTCACCGAGAAGATATTCAGGTGGCTAATAGACACATGAAGAAATGCTCATGATCATTAGCCATTAGAGAAATGTAGATCAAAACTACAATGAGATATCATCTCACCCCAACAAGGCTAGCATTAATCCAAAAAACATAAAATAATAAATGCTGGAGAGGTTGTGGAGAGACTGGAACACTTATACACTGTTGGTGGGAATGTAAGATGGTACAACCACTTTGGAAATCTATTTGGAACTTCCGCTAGAAATAGAAGTACCATACAATTCAACTATCCCGCTCCTTGGAACATATCCTAGAGAAATAAGAGCCGTCACATGAACAGATATATTGACATCCATGTTCATTGCAGCACTGTTCACAATAGCAAAAAGATGTAAACAACCTAGGTGCCCATCAATGGACAAATGGATAAACAAATTATGGTATATCCACACAATGGAATACTACGTAACAATAAAGAACAACAATGAAGCCGTGAAACATAACATGAAGGAAGCTGGAGGTCATCATGCTGAGTGAATTTAGTCAGTCACAGAAGGACAAATATTGTATAAGACCACTATTATAAGAACTTGAGAAAAGGTTTAAACACAGAAGAAAACATCCTTTGATGGTTAGGAGGGTGGGGAGGGAAGGTGAGGGTTATTTACTAACTAGACAGCAGATAAGAATTATCTTAAGTGAAGGGAAGGACAGCATACACTACAGGGGAAGTCAGCACAACTGGACTAAACCAAAGCTAAGAAGTTTCCTGAATACAATCAAACACTTTGAGGGACAGAGTAGCAGGGGTAGGGGTCTGGGGGACATGCTTTCAGGGGATATCTAGGCCAATTGGCGTAACAAAGCTTATTAAGAAAATGTTCTGCTTTCTACTTTGGTGAATGGCATCTGTGGTCTTAAAGGCTAGCGAGTGGCCATCAAAGATGCATCAATTGGTCCCATCTCATCTGGAGTAAAGGTGAATGAAGACCACCAAAGTCACAAAGAAAGTATTAGTGCTAGAGAAAGAAGGGTCATATAAACCAGAGACGGCATCAGTCTGAGACCAGAAGAACTAGATGGTGTCTGGCTAAAACACCAATGACTGCCCTGACAGGGAACACAACAGAGAGTCCTGGATGGAGCAGGAGAAAGGTGGGGTGCAGAACTCAAATCTAGTAAGAAGAGCAGAGTTAATGATCTGACTGAGACTGGAGGAACCCTGGAAAGCATGGCCCCTGGATTCTCTATCAGCACAGAACTGAAACAATTTCCGAGGCCAACTCTTCAGACAGGGATTGGACTGGACTGTGGGACATAAAGTGATACTTGTGAGGAGTGTGCCTCTTAGCTAAAGTAGATACAAGAAACTAAACAGGTTGCTTCTGTCCGGAGGTGAGATGGGAAGGCAAAGAGGGTTGGGAGCTGGTTGAATGGACATGGGGAATCAGGGGTGGAGGGGAGGAGTGTGCTGTCACAGTATGGGGAGAGCAATTAGAGTCATGTAACAACGTATGTATAAATTTTTGTAT
This sequence comes from Dugong dugon, assembly GCA_030035585.1. Lineage (NCBI taxonomy): Eukaryota > Metazoa > Chordata > Mammalia > Sirenia > Dugongidae > Dugong > Dugong dugon. The sequence goes on from CM057473.1 coordinate 43,838,261, forward strand.
GGGAAAAAATTTTTTTAAAAAGAGAGAAAAAGAATTCTATGTGTCATGAAGACAGTAGTTATTTATGGGGCTGTCTCGTGAAGACATTATATAAAAGATAAGTAGAATTTGGACAGAGGAATAGGTGGAAGAGGGCATTGCAGATGAAGAGTAAATATGAGTAAATATCCTGAGTCAGGATTGAACCTTAGTGCACCAAGGAAATAGGTAAGTAATGAGTATGTCTCTGGAAATGGATTCTTAAGAATGAATAGTAGAAAATAAAGTCACAGGTGATACAAGAGCAGTCTATGGAGCCCTGGAATACCAAGATAAGGGATGTGCATTGGTTTGGAGAGTAATGAGCCAAAACACAGCTCTTGACTAAAGGAGTGCGTAGGGCATATGGAGAAAGATAAGGATGGAGATGGAAGACCAATTGCAAAATTATCTTATGATTCTTATGTGAAACTAAATGCAGTGTTAGAGCTGTTTCAAAGGATGACACTATAGGATTTGGTCAGATTCATCATAGGGAGTGAAGGAGAGGAATAAGTCCCTAGTTGATCACATCACATTTTTGCCTCTCCTCCACAGATCCAAATCTGTTTTCAAATTTCAGTTTAATCCCCATTTCCTCCATTAAGTAATCAATATGAATCTTTTTTTTTCTCCACCATAGTTTTCACATGAGCAAGATTAAATATACAGAGAGAGATATGTCAGGTATATAAAAAACCAACAAGGTGATCCTTAAATTGACATTAGTTATGGTCATTTGATTTAATCTCAGAATCTCAAAGGGCATCCATCTCTAACTGATGCTGTTTGGTTTACTTGTGCTTTGGGAGCCATGTTTCTCAGATTAGGAGTCTGCAGAAATACCCCAATGCCAAGAAAATCCCTTTAGAATCAATGGAAAACTTTAGCTTTGCCCTGATACTGATAACATAATGATTGTCACAAACCTATTGGTAGAGAGAGTATTCCAGATATTCATAATTTATTCCCAAATGTTTTAAAGACCAAGGTTGTTATTCTGAACTTCCCTAAAAACAACATCAGGTGGCCAATCAGCTCCTATAAAATAAATCTCTGTCAGTGAACTCAAAATATGAGAACTGATCTCTAATTTCTTTATATTAAAGTTTTGCTATACAGCTGTATAAACCATTTTTAATTGTTTTTATGTTTTATCCACTTGACTTTTCTCTAAATGAATACGTTATGGAAAGTCATAATGAGACACAATACTCTGGATAATTATGACCTATTCAGAGTTCAAAACTACCATTGTTTTATCAGCAAATATACAGGTAAGGCTATAAATAACTCGGTAAAACAATTCTGGAATGTACAATAAAATTTATTTCTACGTTAGTTTAATAATTTATGTTTCACACTGGGGAAGAGAAAGTGAGTTTTCACACAATATTTTTTTATATAATGCCTTCTATATTAAATGTTGATTACTGAAAACTAAATCCATTTGTCCAAAGTCCACATAGTATGTATTTTTAGTTGATTTACCATTGGTGTTGCTAAAATAATGATGTAAAGCAGTCTTTTGATATTTTTGCCATCTTTTCAAAAGACTCTAATTCTGAAGGAGTTTTTAGTGTTAGGGACCTAAAATATAAAGTGTAAACTTATTTTATTAATTTTATCACAAGCTTCCAGTGACAAAACTCCAGGAAACCTAACTATATTATATGAGGGAAAAGCAAAAAAAAAAAAAAAAACAATATATGGAATGCAGTGTAAATAATGGTAAGAAACAAAGAAATTTTCAAAACAAAGTACTTTGAATAATCATTATAGACTCTTCTTCAAAGTTGTCTATCTGAAATATGCTGAGTTCAAAGACTTTAAGCAATTTTAAAAGTAGTACTAGTAGTACTGGAAGAAAAGAAAGATGCTTCTATCATTCTTTAAAATCCATGATTCTTCTGCACCTGGAATATTGTAATATTATGATTGCTAAGCTACAATAAACATGAAAAAAAATGGGTGATCATTGAACTCCAATTAATACACAGTGGATTAGAAGTCTATAATGAGTGTGTAAACTTCAATAATCAAACAAATAGAGAATCTCCAAGGGATTCACCCAAAATAAGGACATTAGTGTCCATAGATGTTTGAAAGGGCAGCAGAAAGATATTTATCATGAAGAGTGTGAACCTGGGTAAAGAAGACTTGATCACCAAACCTCATACATTAAACATGCATGGAGAGATACTTAAAATCAGAGAGGCAGTATTAGTATAAACGGATGATTAAGAGTAATAACTTTTGGGGTGATTTGTAATACCAAGATAGGAGTAGGATCCAGAGTGTGTTGAGATAAATATAAAAATTATATCCAAATTAACTTATTGAGAAAATCCAAGATGTTCTATATTCTTACCCTGTCTTGAAGGATGAATAAATCTTTCTTTTACATATCTCTTGGTGACCTTATCTGTGAAATGGTACTAAGATAGAGAAACCATTTATCAAATTGTGATATCTGGAGTTCTCAAATCATAACATGTAAAATGTTTAAAGAACAATTATTTCCAAACATTGATCCCACTAGGAGCGTGCTTAAAACTTGCTTTTCCCTTGAGGAAAAAAATACCATAAGAAAATTGTCTTTACTTTTGGAAATGCCAAATTATTTATACTGACCATGAATTTGTATACTAACATTGGATAATTCATACGGAAAAAGCGTTCCACCTAGAGCATTCCAGACAATCCCTGCGTACATATTCTGTGATAGTCTTCTTCTTACATGACATGACCTGTTGCGTATGTGCTAGCTTTCAGGACACAGCACAGGATAGTTAAAGAGGAGGTTCTTTCTTTTCGTGCCTAGGGAAATTATATGGGAAAGTAGGCATTCTAATTTAGAATCTCATTTCTCCACAGTTTCTGTCTTAACAGAGAAGTCAGGAATGGCTAAAGAGAATCACTCCTTGACAACTGAGTTTATCCTCATAGGATTTCCGGATCACCCAGGTCTGAATATCCTTCTGTTTGTGGTATTCTTTGCTATCAGTCTGATCACCATGGTGGGGAAACTTGGTTTGGTGGTGTTGATTTTCATGGAGCACCGTCCCCACACACCCTTGTACATCTTTCTAGGCAACCTGGCTCTGATGGATTCCTGCTGTTCCTGTGCCATTACCCCCAAAATGTTAGAGAACTTTTTTTCTAAGGACAGAATGATTTCCCTCTGTGAATGTATGGCAGGCACAATTTTATTTTCTCTGCCTTGCTGAAATTGCGGACTGCTTTCTCCTGGTAGCAATGGCCTATGATCGCTATGTGGCAATATGTAGTCCACTGCAATACCACATCATGATGTCGAAACAACTCTGCATTCAGATGACCATAGGGACATTCATAGCTAGTAACCTGCATTCCATGATTCATGTTGTGCTTCTACTAAGGTTAACTTTCTGCAGATCTAATCAAATTGGTCATTTTTTTTGTGATATTTTGCCATTGTACAGACTATCCTGTACTGACCCTTTTATTAATGAACTAATCGTATATATTTTTTCAATGCCTATTCCAGTCTTCACCATTGCCACTGTCTTGATATCTTATTTCTGCATCCTCTTCACAATTTTCAGAATGAAATCCAAAGAAGGGAGAGGTAAAGCCTTTTCTACCTGTGCATCTCACTTTCTCTCTGTCTCCATATTCTACATTTGTCTTCTCATGTATATTTGACCAATTGAAGAAGGAGATAAAGATATACCAGTAGCAATTTTTTATACAATAGTGATTCCTTTATTAAACCCTTTTATTTATAGTCTGAGCAATAAGGAAGTGATAAGTGTTTTGAAAAAAATCATGAGGAATTATAATATTCTTAAACAGACTTTATCCTCTACAGCAAATTGGTACTGATTTAGTAAAATGCTTCCATAGGAAAAGAAAAATATGTTTTATATAAAATATTAATCCCTAAATCATTAAGCTGTGTTTGTTAAAACATGTATGACTACAATTTCAAAATATTCTGCCAAACCTTTATCCAATATTTTATGTGTTTATCGGCCATTTTCATTTCTTTTATGGATTGTCTGTTCAGTTTTCCTTGATTTTATTGGTTTTTTTTCCCCCTCATTTATTTGTATGATTGTGGATAGAGAAGATATTAAAATGTTATGGCTATTTGTGGCAAATAGTTTCCCAGTGTGTTGGCAGCCTTTTAATATTTGTTTGTGATACTTAAACTTCATAAACATTTTAATGTGATATAATCGCACTTACTGATTTTTTTTTTAATATGGCTTATTTTATGTTTATTTGTTTAGAATTTCCTTCCTTAATCTGAGGTCTGATATTAACCAACACTTCTTTTTCTGTTTTTCTTCTTCATCTTCTCCTCTTTCTCTCCTGTTTTGATAGTTTAAATTTACTTTTAACTTTAATACTTCTTGAAACTTATTTAGTATATGACATGAGGTGAGGATGTACTTTTTTTTTTTTTTTGGCCTGTGTCTTCCAAAATATTCCACAGATAAGTTTAGTTTGAATAAATATCAAAGGAGGACTTCTTTGGGAACCAGAAAAAAATGATGCTAAAATTTTCTAGAATTCTAGATTTTCTAGGAAAAAAAAACCCAATAAAACAAATAGAATTTGTGTACTAAATATTAAAATATATGATGAGGCTCTAATATTTAAAACAGTCAACTTTTTGATCAAGATTCAATAGATGGATCAATGGAACAGATCAGACTATTCAAAACTAAATTCCTGCATAAAATAAGAAGCACACCATAAATCAATGAAGAAAGGATTGTTCAATAAATGATCCTATGTCAATGGGTTACTATTTATCTTTTCCATTTGTTTTAAAATTAGTATGCCCTCCTCATTCAGAGATTATTTTATAAACATAATTTATATTACCTTTTTTATATATCATGAATTTTTATACATACCATTTTAATTCAACTGGGATTCATTTTTAAATGTTGTGAAGTAAGAATTAAAATTTGATTTATAATGGATAAAAAGTAGTTCCAGAAGCATTTGTTTAGTTCTTCCCTTACCAATTTCACATGCCTTCTTTTTATACATGTGCACTCATATGTACATGCACATAAACCATAAACCAAACTCAATTCCAACTCATAATGACCCTATACGATAGGGTGGAACTGCCCCATAGAGTTTCCAAGGAGCAGGTGGTGGATTCGAACTGCTGACCTTTTGGTTAGCAGAAGAAAACTTAACCGCTGCACCACCAGGCTCCATACAAACACATATGAGGTCTATTTCTAGCCTAGCTGACATGCACAACATAAAATATGACAGACTCAATTTCTACCCTTATATTCTGTTAGGGAGGCACTGAAAGCACTCACTCAATTATGCCAAGAAATTTGGAAGACAGCTACCTGGCCAACTGAGTAGAAGAGATCCATATTTGTGCCCATTCCAAAGAAAGGTGATCCTAAGAATTCAGATATTATAGAAAAATATCATTAATATCACATGTGAATAAAGTTTTCCTAAAGATAATTTAAAAAATGTTGCAGCAATAAATTGACAGGGAACTGCCAGAAATTCTAGCCAGATTCAGAAGAGGATGTAGAATGAGGGATATCATTGTTAATGTCAGATGGATCATGACTGAAAACAGAGAATACCAGAAATATTTTACCTGTGTTTTCTTGACTATGCAAAGGCATTCAACTGTGTGGATCATAAAAAAATTATGGATAATATTTCACAGAACAAGAATTCCAGAACACTTAATTGTGCTCATGAGGAACCTGTACATAGACCAAGAGGCAGTCTTTTGAACAGAACAAAGGGATAGTCTGTGATTTAATATCAGGAAAGGTGCGTGTCAGGGTTGTATCCTTTCACCACACTAATTCAATCTGTATGCTTTGCAAATAATCCTAGAGGCTGGACTATATGAATAAGAATGAGACATCTGGATTGGAAAAAAACTCATGAACAACCTGAGATATGCAGATGACACAACCTTGCTTGCTGATAGAGAAGAGGACTTGAATCACTTAGTGATGAAGATCAAAGACCACCGCCTTCAGTATGGATTACACAACAACGTAAAGAATCAAAATTCCTCACAATTGGACCAATAAGCAATATCATGATAAACAGAGAAAATACTGAAGTTGTCATGGATTTCATTTTACTTGGATCCACAATCAACATCCAAGAAATCAAACGACGTATTGCATTAGTCAAATCTTCTGCAAAAGATCTCTCTAAAGTCTTAAAAAGCGAAGAGGTCACCTTGAGGACTCAGGTGCACCTCATTCTCATCCAAGTCATGGTATTTTCAATCTCCTCATATGCATGCAAAATCTGCAAAATGAAAAAAGGAAGACCAAAGAATAATTGATTTCTTTGAATTATGGTGTTGGAGAAGAATATTGAATATGCTATGGACTGCCAGAAGAATGAACAAATCTGTCTTAGAAGAAGTACAGCCATAATGCTCCCTAGAGGCAAAGATGACGAGACTTCAGCTTACATATTTTGGACACATTATCAGGAGAGACTAGTCCCTTCAGAAGGACATTGCTTGGTGAAGTAGAGGGTCAGCGAAAAAGAGGAAGACTTTCAAGAAGTTGGACTGACACAGTGCAATGACAATGGATTCAAACATAACAACAATATTGTGAGGATGGCGCTGGACAAGGCAGTGTTCTGTTGTGTTATGCATGGAGTTGCTATGAGTTGAAACTGACTTAACAGCACCTAACAGCAACAAATATTGTCATCAATATGAAGATAACCCAGAATGTATATTTCCAGTTCTGACATTTCCCTTAATCCCCAGACTCGTGTATTGCCTCTTTGACATCTTCACTTGATGTCTCAAATACACCTCAAATTTAAAATGTTCAAACTGAAACTCTTGAATTTTCCTATCACCATGGTCTTTTCCAGTCTTCTTCAACTTGATGGTAGCATTATTCAACCAGTTGGTCAAGACAGAAATTAAGAGTAATCCTCCCTCTACCTCTCCCATCACATCCAAATTTTCACAAAACCTGTAAACTCTATCTCTGAAATACAGGCAGTCCCCACTTACAACACATTGGAGTTATGAAGAACCATGCTTACAACGTCTGTTTTTTGTTTTTTGTTTTTTTGGTTTGCTTGTTTGTTTTTGGTACATCTTATTGTTAGTAATATGTACTACATACAATGTTGCAGTGCGCAATTTGTTGATGTTATCATTCTCATATCAACCCTGAGAGACAAATAAAGATTGGATTTATAAAGACACTGATAATAAAAAGCAACAGTAATGACTTATGAAGGAGTCATTGGAACACAACTTCATCATAAGTTGGGGAATATCTATATCTTAAATGTGCCCACTTCTTTCCATTACGACTTCCTGCATGCAATTCCATGTTGCCATCATCTTTCACCTGAACAATACTAATAGCTTCAAACTGGTCTCCCTGCTTTCACTCCTTACATTTCTTTTAAATATCTTATCACAAACCAATTTTTAAGATAGTACTAAAAATGTATTTCAAAAACTGTTGTGTTCTACCCACTCTAACCTAAGCATTCCAGTTACAACCACTTTCTAATTATGTAGCTACTTCTCTGCCAATTTACCATCTTATTTCTTATTGTCAATTGTAGACATGCTAACTAACTTCCTGGTTTAACCCATTGCCATCGAGTTGATTCCAACTTGTAGTGACCCTATAGAACTGCCCCACAGAGTTTCCAAGGCTGTAATCTTTACAGAAGCAGACTGTCACATCTTTCTCCCTCAGAGAGGCTGGTGGTTTCCAACTGCCTGACCTTTTGGTTAGCAGCTGAGGGTGTAACCACTGCACCACCAAGACTCTTTTCCTTCTTGTTATAGTAAATAAAAGTTCATTCGTTTGTTTAAAACTTCCCATTTCCCTCTTCCCTGATGGTATAACACTATTTTCAGTAATTTCTGAAAATCAATTTCTGTTAGGGACTTGCAAATACTTTCTACTGCTAAGACAACTTGTGTATCATGCTTATATTTCCTTTTCTGTATGATTTTGTGATTTTTTTAATAATACAAATTTCATTTTCCCATTTGCTCAGTTAGATTCACACATGTGCCTATCAGATATATTCTTCAAAAATTCGATTATATTAAATAATCTTTTGTTCTTTCATTACCTTGGAGACTTCTGTCCTGGCGCTTTCAGTCCTCCTGCTCCAGTCTAAAGAGATTATTCTCTAGACCCAGTGCACAGCTGTCATGCTGAGACTTCCCTTTCCTGATTTCCTGTGTTCAATACTCTGTTTCCAAGATCTCTATCTTCCTCTTCATTTTTCATTCTCTATTTTGCTAAGAAATATTATCATCCTCTTTGACAGTCAAGATTTGAAGTCTAGACAGGTTATATCTTTGTTCTTTCCTCACACATGATTAATAGTTTGGTTTCTAAAAAATTTTAAATTTTAAATAATGCTGAACTTTGAAGGCGTTTTTCCTTTACATACTAGCATGCTGTGTTGCTTTTGAGAAATTGCATGTCATTCTGATTCTCATTCCTTCGTTGTCCTTCTCAAAGCATTTAGGAGTTTTTCATTATCCCTGGCTTTATGAAATCTCAGAATGAATATCTTTGTATGTTTCTGTTTTTCATTCCTTTTTATTTCCTCTGTCTTTTGTTGGCTCCCTCCCTCCTTCCATCCCTTTTTTGCTCTCTTTTTTCATTTTTTCCTTTCTTCCTCCCTTCTTTCTTTCCTTCCTTTCTTTCATGTTTAAAGACCCAAAGCTTGACTTCTTCAATGAAGACAAACCTGATAGTACAAAATGAGTATAATTCATATAGGAAAAGCAGACTAAATAAACTTAATTACCAGTTTTAAGAATAATAAGGTATTTTCTTATATCCTATGAGGATTACCAATAATTTTAAAATTATCGTTATGAACTTATGGATTTTAACATATTTTATCAGTTCAAATCCATTATAATTATTGTACCTTTTGATGCCAACAATGTCCCATCTTAGATCAATAGATACTTAACTCAAAAATTTTAAGTTGATTCCTAAGTCCTTCAGATATGACACCAGGAGACTGTAATAGATTTCTTATTCTCTGGTGCAAAATGTCTAAGCTAATCTCTGAATTTACCACCTCAGAACTGGAATTAGACATTTTTCCAAAGAGCTCTATATGTGATTTTTGCTGGTAATGATAATTAATTCAATAACAATAATTTTAACTGGCTCCTGGTTTATATTTCCTCTATTTCTTTTGTAAAAATGAGAAAAAGAACACATAAACATATATGCATGTATAAACCAGAAAACCAAACCCATTGCTGTCGAGTTGATTCTGACTCATAGTGACCCTATAGCAACCCTGTATATACATACTCTTATTTTCATTTCCTTCCTAACACACACCATAATTAATAAATATTTTGGAGAGATACTTTGCTACTGTACAATATCCCGCTCCTCCTTAAAGTGGATCTAGCCTCATTTCCTTCTTAACACACACGGTAATTAATAAATATTTTGGAGAGATACTTTGATACCATACAATATCCTGTTCCTCCTTAAAGTGGATCTAGCCTACTGTGGTGTTCTAATAGAAATTTTCTTCTTGCTTAATTCTTTCTTCATGTATTACTGGGCAGGTATCACTTAGCTAGAGATAAAATTCTTGGTTCACATTCTTTTTCCTAAGTTTATTGAAAATATTCATCCATATCTATCTTGCTTTGTATGTTTCTGTTGAGAAATCAGATGCCAACCTGATTTTCTGTCTTTGAAAGTGAAGTTGTTGTTCTACATGGAGGTACAGATAATTTTTTTTTGTAATGAGAGTTTACAGAACAAACTAGCTTCTCATTAAACAGTACACATACTGTTTTGTGACATTGGTTACCAACCCACAACATGTCAACACTCTCCTTTCTCGACCTTGGGTTCCTTATTACTAGCTTTCTTGTCCCCTCCTGCCTTCTAGTCCTGGCCCCTGGGCTGGTGTGCCCCTTTAGTCTCATTTTGTTTTATGGGCCTGTCTAATCTTTGACTGAAGGGTGACCCTCAGGAGTGACTTCATTACTGAGCTAAAATGGTGTCTGGGGGCCATAATCTCAGGGTTTCTCCAGTCTCTGTCAGACCAGTAAATCTGGTCTTTTTTTGTGAGTTAGAATCTTCTTCTACATTTTTCTCCAGCTCAGTCTGGGACCTAACTTTTTTTTTTTTTTTTTAATCTTAAATTCTAATACATTTACTAGGCTATATCTTGGAAGTGACTTTTCTGGATCAGTTATCACAAGTATGTGGTACATTATTTTAATATGTAGACTGAAGTCTTCTGTTATTCCTGGAAAATTTCTTGGATTATAATTCAAGTACTATTTCTGCTCCATTATTGTCTTTTCTTCTGTAGGAACTCCAGTTTTATGTGTGGTGTATCACGTTTGCTATTCTTCCATACCTATCATGCCCCCTCAGGTTCTTTTTATCTTTTATTTTCATTCTCTTGTCTGTTTTCATTCTTCTCTTTAATGCCATTACTTTTAGTGTAGAATCCCTTCTGTCTTGGGAACCTTGTAATTTAGTCTTAATTTACAAAATGATTTTGTCCAATATCTTTTCTATGTTAGACAGTTCTCATTTTACATTTTTTTTTTTTTTGTTCATCTTAGTTCTTATTTTGGAATGTTTTATAAAAGGTCTTTTTCCTTATCTGAAAATGCTTGCTTAAAGATAATTAGTTTAACTTGAGACATTGTGTTACAGTTTTTCTCTGTCCATGGTTGTTTTCCTGGGAAGAATTTTCATCAGCTGAAATATTTTGATTTTCAATTTCTGTTTTCTTCATCTATTATTGTATGGATGTTGCCTGTAAATTTTCTGTTTATTTTTAATTGCCTTGTTTTCTCTGGATCAGCAATGATAGATTATTCTATTTAGGTAGGGGTGAGGGGATTCTGTAGATTACTAAATTATTAGTTTGAGTGCACCCTCCTCTATATGTACATGATTTGCCATTTCTTAAACAGATGGTTCATCTTTGAGGGATGCGGCTAGTTGTGTCTTCTAACCTTGTGATCTTGGTTTTGTAGCACCTTGTCTAAGTTGAGTTCCCCAGGAAACAGATTCTGAGATGGAGTTTTGCACGCAAGAAGTTTGTTGGGGAATACTTTCAGATTCAACCAACACTTATTAAGGGTGTGAAGGAATTAAGATTGGGCAGATGGCTGAGTTTAATTCCAATGTACTCACTACAAAGACCTTAACCAATTCCATGGGGAAGTAAGGAGCTAGCGTTTTCCTTCGGAGTTTCCATGCATTAAAACAAGGGCTCTGGAATGTATAGTTCCTATGGAATGGTTATTGGATGCAGGCTGCCCCAAGAAAAAGGTGTGAAATGGATAAGACAACTCTCTTCAGCCAAGTCCAATTCCTGGACAGGAATTCAGATGAGAATTGTCAGCTACCAGCATTCTCATGGCTAGGGAATTAAGGTGGGATCTGGGCTTAGTTAGATCCACTACAGTCTACTTCTTAGACTATTCAGAGTCACTTGTTTCATATAATAAGTTCTGGGAACAGCTCCTCCAGGATTCTGGTTCTTTTCTTTTCCTGGAGAATTTTAAATGATGAAAGTTAGTGGGACAGCCTACAGCTTCCACTGCTGCAGCTATTCTCAAGGCCCAAATTAATATTCTTCTCTTCCTCACGGTTCCTCTCCCCTTTACCTAATACCTCTGCTAGCTTAGGTGGCTAACACAGAGGTCTGATCCCTAGAATTTTGAGGCCCTGGTTACCATGCCCTTTTCAGGTCATGATTCTTACACTTGTCACTTTATTCCCAAACCTGGGTTAGGGACTACCAAGACATACCTGTGGATCACCTGAATGCCAAACATATTATTCCCAGCCCCCTCTGATTAACAGGGTTACTTTTACTTCTTCCTTACCAATGTGGATGCCCTTTATTTCTTTTTCTTGCCATATTGTTCTGGCTAGGACCTCCAGCACAATGTTGAATAAGAATGGTGATAAAGTGTATCCTGGTCTGGTTCCTGTTCTCAAATGGAATGCTTTCAGTCTCTCTCTCTCCATTTAGAATCATGTTGGCTGTTGGCTTTGTATAAACGCCCCTTTTTATGTCAGAGAATTTCCCTTCTATTCCTATTTTGCTGAGAGTTTTTATCAGGAATGGGTGTTGGTCTTTGTCAATTGCCTTTTCTGTATTGATTGATAAGATCATGTGGTTCTTATCTTTTGTTTTATTTATGTGACGGGTTACATTTGATTGATTTTCTAATGCTGAACCATCTCTACATACCTGTTATGAATCCCACTTGTTCATGATAAATTTTTTTTTTTTTTTTTTTGATACGCTGTTGAATTCTATTGGCTAGAATTTTGTTGAGGATTTTTGCATCTATGTTCATGAGGGAAACTGGTTTGTCATTTTCTTTTTTTTGTGGTATCTTTACCTGGCTTTAGTATCAGAGTTATGCTAGCTTCATATCATGAGTTTGGGAGTATTTCCCCTTTTTCTATGCTCTGAAATACCTTTAGCAGTACTGGTGTTAACTATTCTCTGAAAGTTTGGTAGAATTCTCCAGTAAAGCCATTGGGTCAAGGCTTTTTTTTTGTTGGGAGTTTTTTTTTTTTTTTTTTTTTTTAACCTCTTCAGTCTCTTTTGTTATGAATTTATTTAGTTTTTTCTACCTCGGTTTGTGTTAGATTAACTAGGTAGTGTATTTCTAGAAATTTGTCCATTTCCTCTAGGTTTTCAATTTTTGGAGTATAATTTTTAATAGTATTCTGGTATGATTCTTTTTATTTCAGTTGGATCTGTTGTGATATCACCCATCTTGTTTCTTATTTGGGTTATTTTCTTCCTCTCCTGTTTTTCTTTTGTCAGTTTGGTCAGTGGTTTGTCAATTTTGTTGGTCTTTTCAAAAAACCATCTTTTGCTCTTGTTGACTCTTTCAATTTTTTCTCTATTTCATTTATTTCTGCTCTAATCATTATTATTTGCTTCTTCTGGTTCCTGAGGGCTTCTTTTGCTGCTCTCTTTCAATTTTTCGAGTTGTAACTTTAATGTTTTGATTCTGGCCTTTCTTCTTTTTGGATGTGTGCATTTATTGCTGTAAATTGACCTGTATTCACTGCTTTTTCTGTGTCCCAAAGGTTCTGGTAAGATATGTTTTCATTCTCATTTGATTCTATGAATTTAATTATTCTTTCCTTGATTGCTTCTAAAACCCAGTGGTTTTTAAGCAAGGTGTTGTTGAGTCTCCATGTATTTGATTTTTTTTTCCTTGCTGTTTCTGTTATTGATTTCTACTTTTATGGTATTATGGTCAAAAAAGATGCTTTGTAACATTTTGATATTTTGGATTCTGTTGAGGCTTGCTTTGTGGCCTAAAATACAGTCTATTCGGGAGAATGTTCCATGAGTGTTGGAAAAGAATGTATACTTGGCTGCTGTTGGGTGGAGTGTTCTGTATATGTCTATGAGGTCAAGTGGATTGATTGTGTCATTTAGAGCTTCCATATCTTTCTTTCTAGATGTTCTATCCTTCACTGAAGGTGGTGTGTTGAATTCTCCCACTATTTTTGTGGAGCTGTCTATTTCTCTTCTCAATGCTGTTAGAGTTTGTTTTATGTATTTTGGAGTCCTGTCATTGGGTGCATATATATTTATTAGGGTTATCCTCCTGGTGTGTTGACCCTTTAATTATTATATAGTGTCCTTCCTTTGTGGTGGATTTTGATTTAAAGTCTGTTTTGTCAGAGATGAATATTGCCACTCCTGCTCTTTTTTGGTTGTTGTTTGCTTAATATGTTTTTTTTCCATCCTTTCAGTTTTAGTTTGTTTGTGTCTTTGAGTCTAAGATGTGTCTTTTGTAGGCAACATACAGACAGATCATGTTTTTTTTTAAATCCAATCTGCCACTCTCCGTCTCTTTATTGGTGCACTTAGTCCATTTACATTCAGTGTAATATTAATAGGTATGAGTTTACTGCTGTCATTTTTATTTTTTATTTTTTTGTAGTGTTGACAATTTCTTTGTTACACTTAATTTTCTGGTTGAGTTGTTTCTCTTTATGTACTTTCATCTTTTTCATCTTCTTATTGTTAATTTTGTGTTTGCTGAGACTTTATGTTTTTCTTCTTTTTTATTTTGAATGGTGGTAGGTTTGTTAGCTTCCTTTGTGGTTACCTTAAAATTTACGTTCATTTTTCTAAGTTTAAACCAATCTTTTATTTCTTTATATCACCTTAACTTCCTCTCCATATGGAAGTTCTATGACTACACTGTTTATTCCATCTTTTTTGTTCTGACATTGTCATCGTTCACATATTGATGTCTCTGATTCCCTATTTTCAGTTTTGACTTGTTTTTGTGAATTCCCTATCTGGGTAGATAACTGATTGATCTGTCCTGTGTTCTAGTCTTGGGTTGTTGTCTGATATTGTTGGTTCTCTAACTGGAGGACTCCCTTTAATATTTCTTGTAATTTTGCTTTGGTTTTTACAAATTCCCTTAAATTCTATTTATCTGGAGATGACCATATTTCACCATCATATTTGAGAGACAGTTTTACTGGATAAGTAGTTCTTGGCTGGCAATTTTTTTCCTTCAAGGCTTTATGTATGTCATCCCATTGCCTTCTTGCCTGCATGTTTTCTGCTGAATATTCAAGCTTAGTCTTATTGGTTCTCCTTTGTAGGTGACTTTTTGTTTATCCCTAGCCACTCTCAAGACTCTTTATCTTTGGTTTTGGCAAGTTTTATTATATGTGTTGATGGTTTTCTTTTTGGATCTACCCTGTGTGGGTTTGTTGAGCTTCTTGGATAGATATCTGCTTGTCTTTCATGATTTCAGGGAAGTTTTCTGCCAGCAAATCTTCAACAATTCTCTCTGTATTTTCTGTTATCCTCCCCCTTCCACCCAATTCTGGTACTCCCATCACTTGTAGGTTTTCCTCTTGATAGTGTCGCACACAATTCTTAGGCTTTCTTCATTTTCTTAAATTCTTTTTCTGAGTTTTCCTAAAATAAATTGTTGTCAAGGGATTTATCTTCAATCTCACTAATTCTGACTTCTATTTTCTCAGTTCTGCTCTTATGACCTTCTATTGAGTGGTCTTATTCTGAAATTTTTTGTTAATCTTTTGGATTTCTAGTTGCTGTCTCTGTGTGGATTATATCATCTTGTTAAATTTGCACTTTTGTTCTTGTATTGTTTTCCTGAATTCCTCTATTGCTTTGTCTGCATGTTCCTTGGCTCGGTCTGAGTTTTGCCTGATCTCCTTCTTGATCTCTTTGACAGCTCTGTATATTAGTCTTTTGAATTCTGTCTCAGGTAGTTACATTACCTTATCTTCCTCTGGAAGATTTCCTGGTTCTTTATGTTGGTCATTTGCTAGAGCCATCTTGACCTGCTTCTTTATGTGATTTGATATTGACTGCTGTCTCTGAGGCATCAATAAATTATTATAATTATTTATTGTATTTTTTTTTTTTTTACTGTATCCTAACTTTTTGTTTTGTTTTGATATGCCCAAGTAGGCTGGGTGTGTGAGCTACTTTGATTACTGGTGGCTTTGAAGCTCTCACATCCTGTCTCCAGGTGGTTACAGTAGCTGCTAGTTGTGTGAGCCCAGGAGTGTTTATTTTTCTTTTGTGGGTGTAGCACAGGTGTCCAGATTGTCAGTTACCGAGTGTGTGGTGCAGACTCTCACCTACAGTCCTACATGGGCAGGGCTGCATAGGGGTGTTCAGAGCACACACAGGTATCTGGCTGCAGTAGGGGCTTATGTGTAGAGTATGGCAGGAGGCTGACGGTTGCCCCTGGAAGCCTGAGTGGAGGACGTGTCCCTGTCCCCTAGAGCATGTAGTTAGGGTGTATTGCAGCCAGTCCTTGGGTACCTAGTGTTGTTGGCTAGAGGGACTGGAAGGTAGCACTTATTCTCAGACCCCTGTCATGGGTGGCTAGATTAAGTGAGGGGTACCACCAGCCCTCAGGCCCCTGATGTGGGTGGGTGAGTCCCCTGCTTAAGGGGCAGGGCAGTGTCAAATGTCATGAATCTGCAGCTCTCCCTTGGCTGCTGCAGTTGAAAATGGGCTTAAGGTATATGCCCTGCTGTTTTATGCTAACGAGGGCATGCAGTGTTGAATCAGCCCACACAGGCTTAGGCAGGGGTAAAGGGTGCTGCAAGTCTGTGCACCCCTTATGCTAGTGGCTGGCTGAAGGGCCGGGGCCTTCCGACCCACTCTGAGTTCTTGGCTTATGGGGAGTGGTATTTTTTAAAGCCATGAGACTGGTATGGGCATGGGTAGCCCTGAGTTCCCAGCTTAGGGGCCAGGGCAGTTGTTGAATACTGCTGGACTGGTGTCAGAGTGGAGTGGGGTGGTGGGTGGGTGAGGGGAAAGAAGCACTTCTCTGCTGTGAAACTCTGGGAAAAGGGGTTATTTTGCCCCCTCGCGGTTGGTTAGATGCTTGCACTTAACTTTTGCAGGTCCAGCACCACTCCCACCTTGCTCTGGAGACAAGTTCAGACTCGCCATCACCCAGCCTCACTCGATGTGGTGACATGCATCCCGAGTGCTACTGCTCACCTCAGCCTGCATGCGCTGGCCATCACAGCCAGCAAGGCGCTGGCGACCTCGTGACTGGCACTTCTCCGCTGCTTTTGAATTGTCTCTCATTTCCCCTGCCACTCAGTTTTACTCTTTAGCTTTGTCTTTGAGGATCAGGGGTCCTAGATGGTCATATATAATCTACTCACTAATTTTTTGAGGTCTTTGCTGTAACAGGGATAACAGGAAGCGTCTGACTATTCCACCATCTTGGCCACACCTCCTGATAATAGTTGTCTTAGTCATCTAGTGCTGCTATAACAGAAATACCACAAGTGGATGGCTTCAACAAAGAGAAATTTATTCTCTCACAGTCTAGTAGGTTACAAGTCCAAATTCAGGGCATCGGCTCCAGGGGAAGGCTTTCTCTTCTTGGCTCTGGAGGAAGGTCCTCATCATCAATCTTCTCCTGGTCGAGCAGCTTCTCAGCACAGGGACCCCGGGTTAAAGTTTACATACTCCTGCTCTTCACTCTTGGTGGTATGAGGTCCCACTTTCTCTCTGCTCGCTACTCTCTTTTATATCTCAAAAGAGATTGGCTTAAGACACTAGTTAATCTTGTAGATCTCATCAATATAACTGCCGCTAATCCATCTTATTACATCATAGTGATAGAATTTACAACACATAGGGAAATCACATCAGATGACAAAATGGTAGGCAATCATACAATACTGGGAATCATGACCTAGCCAAGTTGACAGATACTTTTGTGGGACACAATTCAATCCTTGACAATAGTATTAGTGAGAGAAAACAACGCTTTTATTATTAACACATATAATAAAATAAAAATTATTTTTATTATCATTTCTTTGATTTAATCTCTTTTTTTACATTTCTATTTTTGTGTTTTATAATGTATAATATTTTAGTATAGTAGTACAACTATATAATTTATAAATAAAATGAATATATTCCTAATGATTTTACTGATATGAATGGACAGCTAAAAAATTCAGGACTCCCTCCTGTAGTGAAGCCACTAACAGATAGATGACAGTTGACACCCCAAAAGTAGATGAGATAATCTCTGGAAAACTGTAGAATAAAAAAAAGGAGACCAGATATAGAATTGAGGGAAACAAAAGCATCATTAAGCACAAAGATAGAAACTTAATCCAGCATAAAAGACAGAGATGGAACAGTTAGGAAGATAGAAGAAAATGAATGTTATCATAGAAGCTAATGGTGAGAGACTTTCAATAGTAATAAACACTACAGCTTAGCCGGGAATGTAATTAGGAAATATTCTTTACTGTTGGCATTTAGAGTTTGGTCCTGACTTTAGTGAGAGTGAAGGTTCAGTGAAACTGTTGGGGCAGAAAAATAAAAAGTGAGAGGGAACCAGATAGAACAATTCCCAATCTAACACACTACTCCACCTAATATTTCTTATGTCATGGATGCTTAAGATTCGGTCACCTTTTTTAACTATCCATTCTTTGATTAAACCTTGCTCTTTCAAGCTTCTGTGCCTTTAATCATGTGATTCCCTCAGGCTACTGACCTTCCACATGCTGTCTATTAAAATCCTACTTATCCTCAAAGATTAGACAAGCCCTTAAAACAAAATGAGATTAAATGGGCACACCAGCCCAGGGTCCAGGACGAGAAGGCAGAATGGGACAGGAAGACTGGTAACGGGGAACCCAATGCTGAGAAGGGGAGAGTGTTGACATGTCATGGGGTAGGCAACCAAAGTCACAAAACAATATGTGTATTGACTGTTCAATGGAAAACTAATTTTCTCTGTAAGCTTTCATCTATAGTAAAATTTTTTAAAAAAAGAAAAGAAAGAAATTTATCCAGGGTCAAACAGTTTACAGGTAAAAACACTGGAATTCCAATCAGGTTGAAGAAAACTCAAATTTTAACAAGTAAGTTTGTAGTGAGTCTCTAGGTCAGTTTTCTATGAGGAATTAAAAAGATGTATAATGTGACCCCTGACTTGATATTTAATCAAGGCATACAATTAGAAGGATATATAAGTTGCACTTACTTAAGTGTCAAATGTGTTAGTATGTCAAGTAAGTACCACGTAGATCAGGAAGAGGAAAACTCAATTTGATTTAAAGGACCTGAGAAAGCCCTCATGGAGGAGATCAGATGGAACTCAAGGATGAGAAGAATTGGAGTGGAAAGAGGGAGAAGTATGTGTTTTAGGTGAGGAAATGTTATAAGCAATATCATTGAGTCAAGAGTGAACTGAGTGCACAGAGGAACTGTGAAGTGAGGTACTGAGAGGAAGAAAGCAAGAGGCCAAGAGCCATGAGCTGAGACAGAGAAAACAAGGAGACAGATAAAACCCAGGCAGAGTATGGAGTATCTGGAATACCAAAAGACGGAAAATACATTTAGTTTGAAAAATAACGAGGGACCATTAAAACTTTTTGAGCACGGGAGTATTTTTTTTTTTTTTCATTTATTCAGCAAACATTTCCTGAGCACTCCAAAGTACCAGGCACTGTGAAGGTGTTGGGACCGCAATAATGAACAAAGCAGAGACATTTCCTCCTCTCTTAAATCTATATGCTAATTGTGGTGGTAGAGTGGGGATGATGGATTATACTTGTACCAACTGACAAATGTATGATGTATGTATGATATATTGAGGAGTGACTAATGGTATAACCAAAAAAAAAAAAAAAAAAAAAAAACGAGGTAATGAAGATAAAGAGCAGATGCGGTGAACAGAAATGATAGAAAAACAAGTTCAGTAGTTCACTTGGATTAAATAGTTGTTATAGATTTAATTGTATCCCCCCAAAATTTTTTTTGTAAATCCTAACCTCTACGCCTGTGGTTATAATCCCATTTGGGAATAGGATGAGTTTATAATCTTTTTAGAGATATAAACGAGATTAAGCACTAGATAACTAAGACACAATTTGGAACTGGAAGAGTGAGGTGCTGTTCTAACAGATATCTAAAAGGTGGAAGTGGTTTTAGAATTGGGTAATGGGCAGAGGCTGGAAGAATTTAAGGTTCCTAATAGTAAAAGATTGGAGCCCTGGTGGCACAGTGGTTAAGAGCTTGGTTGCTAACCAAATGGTCAGCAGTTCAAATCCACCAGCCACTCCTTGGAAACCCTGTGGGGCAGTTCTCTGTCTTGTAGGGTTGCTATTAGTCACGATCAACTCGATGGCAATGGTTTATTTATTTTTTTAGTAGTAAAAGCTAGATTGCCTTAAAGAGACTATTGTTATAATTATGGATGTCAAAGGCAAGTCTGGTGAAGGCTTAGAAGGAAGTGAGGAGAACTATAGAGAAAGTCCCTATCATCTTAAAGAATACGTATGGCACCAGCAACAGAGTATTGTTAGAAATATGGATGTTACATGTGCTTTTGGTGAGGCTTTAAAAGAAAATGATGAATATTGGACAATGAAGTAAGGGCAGTGCTTTTCATGCAGTGGCAAAGAACTTGTCTGATTATGTTCAAATGTTTGGTGGAAGGTAGAACATGTAAGTGATAATCTTGGATATCTGGCTGAGGAGGTTTCTAGGCAAGAGTTTAAAATGGTCCCATGAATTCTTGCCACTTTTAATAAAATGCTTGAGGAAAATGAAGGATTTAAAAACGAACTGTGCAAAATGAAACCAGAACGTAAAGATTTTGGAAAATTCTGTTGTACAGACTAAGGATAAGTGACCTAAAATGCTCACCAAGGACTTGGTGACTCAATCTTTCTTTAAGGAGAGTAAACCTGTGACTGATGGATCTAACAAACTGCAACAGCAGAAAACCCATCAACTTACACTGAAGAGAACAGGGACAGGATGAAAGGAAAGAAAGCTGTCTGCCTCTTGAATTCTACAGGCAGGAAACAGGCAGGAGTTATATCTGTTTTCCTCCAAGGAAGAAAAGGGCCATCCCTGGAACAGCTTGGAGATCAGCAGAAGTGTTGGAAGGTTCATGGAAAGTAGGGTTTCAAAGGGTGTGGCCATGTCTCCTGGATCTCAAAGTGCGTGCCAGAGCCTCCTGGGTTTCAAAGAGTTAGATCTTTGCTAGTTCAGTTCCTGTTAAGGTGTGCCAGTGGGATGCGGCCGACACTCAGTGCTGAGGGGATGGAGCTGTCCTATCCAAGTAGCAGAACAAGGCCCCAAGGTGTTGTGTTCGCCACCCAGATGGACTAGTAGAATTGAGCCACCCAGATCCAAGGAGTGGAGTTGCCATACCAGTGGGCCTGGAGGACAACGCTGATGTCCAGGGCCGAGGAGTCTTCAGATAGAATTCAGAAAGTATGGCCGACACCCAGAGTCTGGAGGGTAGGGCCATTGCTCAGATGGTCCCAGAGAAGACATGATTATTTTCAAGCCTTGACAGCTAATGTAAATTCTACTGCTGGGTTTTGGACTTGTTTGGTGTTCATTATCCCTTCTTTTTCTCCAATTTCTCCCATTTGTAAAGGCAATGTCTACTTTGTGCGTGTTCCACCATGGTACTTAGGAAGCAGATAATTGGTAGTCTAGATTTCACAAGTTAAAGATGAAAAGAAATTTTTGTTCAGGATAGACTACTCCCACAGTCTCATGTATGTTTGATTTAGATGCTTCAGAAGATTAGATTTTGGACTTGGAGTTCATTTGAGACTTTTGGGAAGATGTGATGGGGTGAATGTGTTTTTCATGTGCTAAGGACAAGAATTTTGGAAGGGTCAGAGGATGGAATGTTATAAATTGAATTGTGATCCCCCAAAATATGTGATATATATTCTAACCTCTATGCCTGTAGTTCAAATCCTATTTGGGAATGGGTTGTCTTTGTTATATTAATGAGGCTGGATAAGCATAGGGTGTATCTTGTGTCAATATCTTTTGAAAACATAAAAAAAGATTAAGCAAGCTTATGAGAGAAACAGAGATACCACAACCAAACACCAGATCCATTGCCATGGAGTCTATTCTGACTTGTAGTGACCTTATTGGACAGACTAGAACTGCCTATAGGATTTCCAAGGGGCAGCTGTTTGATTTGAACCTCTGACCTTTTGGTTAACAGCCAAATCGTTAACCACTGTGGCACCAGAGCCCCTAGAAATGATGGGGGAAGGAAAATGCCAAGCCACAGAAAGAACACCCAAGAGACAAGGGCCTTCCTGCAGAGCCAAAAGAGGGAGAGAGCCTTCCCCTAGAGCCAGCACCCTGAATTTGGACTTCTAGCACCCTAAACTTCAAAAAATAAATTTCTGTTTTTTAAAGCCATTCACTTGTGGTATTTCTATTTTAGCAGCACTAGATAATTAAGACAATAGTAATATCAAAGTTTTTTCAATGAGCTCTTGAAGGACATGGAGACAGAGTCGATTCACAGAGTGAAGAAGTCAGTGACCTTGGCTGAACTCACCACACCTTTGCATCTTTTCTTCACCAAATCCTGATCTTCATAAGCCACATTAAACCTGCTTCCTCCAATAAATGGTCAAACCAATCTGAGACGTTTTTCTGCCCGTTTTACATTGTATGCACAGAATGGTAAACTGGATTAAAAATTAGATCAGTTACATAAGAGTCATCAAGATGATTTTCACAGAATTTAGTAAGGGTCATTTGCTTTAACCACAGTGTCTTACAAAGCATATTTAATTAATGCCATGTGGTTTCTATGTTTTGCGGACTGAATCTCCTCACAGAAATACACTGATGTCAATTCAAGAAAATCCCTTTAGGATTAGATGGAAAACAAACTTTGCGCTTTAATTATAGTCACTGACCTATTAGTAGTCTCCAAAATTTTCATTTTTTTAATCCCAAATGTTTTAGAGACCAAGATTTATATTCAGAAATTCTATTGGTCCTAACACCATAAGACAAGTAACAAGCTATTCTCAGAGAAATTCAAGTAAGAGAACTATTCTAATTTATTTTTACTTTTAATATTGACATCCATAAATATTTATTTCTCAAAATTTATAATCTTCATTGTTCTTAGATTTCAACTCATTAGTTATCATTCTAGTTTTTCTCTAAAATGAATACTGTGAGGAGTTAGGATAAGACGCAATTCTGCAATTCATTGTGACTTTTTCTGATTATAAGGTACAATTTCAAAACAGACAGGTAAAGTCACAAAGTAATTTTATGACATAATTCAAGCTTGTTTTTGTTAGATGCTGTCGAGTTGATTCCAAGTCATAGCACCCCTAGGTACAACAGAACAAAACACTGCCTGGTCCTGTGCTATCCTCACAATCATTGTTATGTTTGAGCCCATTGTGGCAGCAATGTAAATTTAAAGTTATTTCTAATTTAGCTGAATAATTAGATGGTTTATATTTAATACTTTTAAATAAAAAATGTTTTGCTGTTACCTTTCTTTTGCTGTTTATGGAAAATTAATTTCAATATTATGAAAAAATAAATCCATTTTGACCATAGAATTTACACGATTAGTATCTTCAGTTGAAATGTTCCACTACTATCACTAGATAATGAGATAACCTTGTAAAGCAAATCAAAATGTACTCTCAAAAATTCTACGACTATTTAAAGAGTTTAAGAAAACTTAAGTAAAAAGGTAAGCTTACTTTAACTTACTAACTTATAAGCTATTATGATATAATTCAGAAAATTTTATGATTTTCTAAGGAAACAGAAATATAGTAGATAAGACTGTACAACATGATTAATGTAATTAGTGTCACTAAATTGTACACTTGAAAAATACTGAATTGGCAAGTGCTGAGTTACACATATTTTTACAACAATTTTTGAAAAGTCAATTCAAGTAATAGAAAGATACCTAAATTTTTTCAAATGAAGAGTTTGAATAACTTCATTTGTAGGCTCTTCTTCAAAGTTAGTAATTTCAATTTGCAGTGGCCACAGTGGTCACTTAGCATCACTGGTAAGATACTGAAAACAAGTTCACTTGTCCCAGCTGATCAGGGTGGAGCTAAGATTTGAATCAACTCTGCTTTTTCACTATAGCATTTTACAGCTCCCTTCACAGAAGTATAAGTCAAAGTTAATCTCCAGATTCTTACAGTCTAATAAAGATGTTGTGAAAACACATGTAAAAAAGCAATTTAGACATGAGAAATTCTAGATTATGTTGGGTAAATAATATATGCTTAAGGACTTAGAAAATGGAGATCAGTGTGGTCTGGGTTATTTAGCTAAAAACTTATTACATATCTTTATATGAAAACTGTGCCTTAAAAAAGTATGGAAAGGATATAGATATTTGGTCAAAGTGCCAAATATCTATCTTTGGAAGAATGAGCTGTAAGAAATGATTGCATGGGCAGGGTCAGTGTTTATGGAAATGAGTGAGTGTGGCACTGGGGATGGGGATGAGGGAGTTGAACAATGAGTAGACAGACTGAGAAAGCTGGAAGAGCTATTGATGAATGTGGGAAATAAGGATGGATGTGGATCAGGTTACAGAGAACCTTAAATGTCCTAAAGAATTTGAAATTATCTTAGAGACAACAAATATTAAAGTCTTCTTGGCAGCAGTGTTGCATTTGACAATGCCATGAAGTAATGGCCACTAAACTCCCAAAAAAGATAAGCAGACCTGGAAATCATCAGGAGAATGTGACTTTAAATAAGTAATAAAACAATATATAGCTTCTAGGTGAAAAATGATAGAAGTCTGTACAGAACAAACTGGAGAGGATACATAATGGTTGCTTATCAATTCTCATAGTACGGTCATAATTATTAGAGTATGATCACCAAATCCCATAATGTTAGAAAAACAGGAAACCCTTAAGGCTAGAAATGGAAAGGACTCAGATAAAGAAAGAAAATAAATATTAATATTTTATTTACAACTACTTTCAGAAAATTTGCTCCATCATAACAGATTGGGTTAATAGCAATATAAAGATGATATACCGCAATTAATTTATTAAGGAAATCAATGCATTTTTATTTCTCTAGATTTCCAAGGTAATTTTCTTTAAATAGTTCCCTACTTAATAATTAGTGACCTTTGTGCCCTTTCTAAATTATAGATTTAAAACATCCTTACTTTGTAATTTTTAATTTTTCACTCCACTAAGATACTGTATAAAACAAATGTTCACTCAGTGGAAAAAATATATATACATATATACAGGAAAATTGATTTAAAGTACACTTTAAAGATCATCAATACAAAAACTGACATTGAAATATTTGAGAGTAGAAAATCTAGGGTACCCTGTATTTGTCCACTATCTTTGTAGAAATTCATATACAAAAACCTTTTCACTGCAAACATTTCCTTGAAATAATCAAAACATTTTTGGGAATCTTGAACGTCAGCACTTGAGGTCATATAAGAAGACACTTTAGGGGAACTAATGTTTCTTAGAAGTATGTGTGCCTGTACTTCAGAGACATCAGGGGAAGCTTGAGGAAATGACTCTACTCCGTGTTGTCCAAGAGAAATTCGAAAGGTCAATTAGAAACACTCTAAATTAGAATCTTATCTCTCCGTAATTTCTATCGCAACAGAGAAAGTAGAGATGACCAAGGACAATTACTCCTTGACAACTGAGTTTATCCTCATAGGATTTACGGATCACCCAGGTCTGAAGATCCTTCTCTTTGTGGTATTCTTTGCTATCTATCTGATCACCACGGTGGGGAATCTTGGATTGGTGGCATTGATCTTCATGGAGCGCCATCTCCACACACCAATGTACATCTTTTTGGGCAACCTGGCTTTGATGGATTCCTGCTGTTCCTGTGCCATCACCCCCAAGATGTTAGAGAACTTGTTTTCTAAGGACAGAATAATTTCCCTCTATGAATGCATGGCACAACTTTATTTTTTCTGCCATGCTGAAACTGCGGACTGCTTTCTCCTTGCAGCAATGGCCTATGATCGCTATGTGGCAATATGTAGTCCACTGCAGTACCACACTATGATGTCGATACAGCTCTGCATTCAGATGACCACAGGATCCTACATAGCTAGTAACCTGCATTCCATGATTCATGTAGTATTTCTGTTAAGGTTAACCTTTTGTGGATCTCATCAAATCAATCACTTTTTTTGTGATGTTTTTCCATTATACAGACTCTCCTGTGTCGACACTTATATCAATGAACTGATGATATTTATCTTTTCAGGGTCAATTCAAATCTTTACTATTACCACAGTCCTAATCTCTTATCTTTGCATCCTTTTCACTATTTTCAAAATGAAATCCAAAGAGGGAAGAGGCAAAGCTTTATCTACTTGTGCATCTCACTTTCTCTCTGTCTCAATATTCTATGGTTCTCTTCTATTCATGTACCTTCAGCCAAGTTCAGTTAACGAAGGGTATAAAGATATAACAGTTGCTATTTTTTATACTCTAGTAATTCCTTTATTAAACCCTTTTATCTATAGTCTAAGAAATAAGGAAGTAATAAATGTTATGAAAACAATTATGAAGAGAAAACCTCATAAAATTCTGAAACAAATATCTCCTGTGAGACATTGATTTTAATTAGATACAAAAACTTTTTTCAAAGTCAAAGATACTGGGAAAATGGAAAATGATGTCTTTGTATATCAAATATTAAATCACTAAATCATGATGATTTTTAAGTCAAATAATGTATAAATGGTTAAATAAGATCAGCAAGGCCGGGTTCTGCTAAAATGTATTTCAAAATCTAAACTACTAGAGTCTCTTAGGACTGAATTAAATGACTACTTCTAAGGTCACAAATTGTGTCAGAGTGAAATTAGCTACAGTTTTCAACATGTCAGCAAATCCTAGGGCTAAAGTGCATAGGTATATAAAGGTACTCTCCATTTAGCATTGTTAGCAAATTTATGAAATCTTTAAGCATAGTCTTAAAAACACACACATTTCAAGTTCTCATGTATTAATTACTCAAGCCACATCATCTATCAGAAGTAAACTGTGCATATTAATTAACTTCTCAACTTTCTTTGAGCTGTTCAAGAATTTATGTTTGAATATGAATTTATACAGAATATGTATTCTCAAGTCAAGAACGTCTTTATCTTTGTGTTAGTCATTTGTCCTGTCAAGCTCTCTGAAATAGAGTGTTTGTATAGTGGTAATTTATCAATCTTTAGTTTAAAATATTGAAAGTCCTATGGATTTGAATGTTATCACACAGTTTGATAGTTGTCCATGATGCATACAGTATAATTCCTGAATTTATCAATTAAATCAGGGGTTTTCCCCCAAGATAGCATTGCTCGTCTCATTTGTTATTAGGAATATCACTAACTTGCACCAATTCCCATGTAAATTACTGGTATATTATGAGCATGAACAGAAAGCTGGAGATGCTGCTCAGCAAAAGTAAAGCAGAAAATAATGAAAATCCTAAAAAGATAAACAACAACAAAAAAAAAATTGATCACTTAAATGTGCAAATATGAAAGGAAAATTGGTTTAATGAGAACCCAACCTCTGCTACACGCAGAACTACACCGTTCAGATTTATTATGTCCCTGTGACTTAGGCATTATTTTTCATGCTTTTCCAGAGTAAAAAACTCAGACTTTGAAATATTAAGTAGTTTGCCCAAGTTCTTGCAGGCATCCAAATGGAGTTTGGATTTGAATCAATGATGTCTCTTCCCCATATTGTTTTACAGCTGCATTCACAAAAACTTAAGTCACAGTTAATCTCCACATGCTTAAAATCTAATAAGGAAATTAGACATACATATATAGGGGGAAAAGCAATGTAGATACTACACTAGGAATTTTAGGTTGTGAAGGCTTTGCAGCACGTGCTTGGGAATAAAGAATATGGAGATCAGTGTAGCCTAGGGTATTTAGTCATTAAGTACCATCAGAAATAACAAATGTATGAAGAGTGGGAAAAAATTGACACAAGGTAAAAAATAGGAATAAAAGCATGAGCTGAATCAATGTTTATGGAAAAGAGTGTGACGTCAGTAGGAAATGAGGGAGGTGAAGGATGGATGTTGAAAACTGGCAGAGCTATTGGTGAGTGTAGAAAATAAGGATGGAAGTGGATCCATTTAATGAGAATTTTAAATGCCACAATAGGGAATCAAAATTTATCTTAGAGGCATCAAACATTGATGCCTTCCTGGTAGCAGGGTGGAGTTGTCCCCTGGTATCTGGAGGGGATTGGTTCCAGGACGTTCCCACTGTCACCTCGTAGATACCAAAATCCTAAGGTGTTTAAGTCCCTTATATAAAATGGTGTAGTGTTTGCATATAACCTACACACATCCTCCCGAATTCTTTAAATCATCTCCAGATTACTTATAATGCTCACTACATTGTAAATACTATTTAATAGTTGTTAATGCTTAAACTTAATAATGTTTTTCCAGTCTTTGCAAGCCCTTTATCACAAACCAGAGAAACTATTTTTGCCATTGTAGGGACAGTACGTCCACTAACTTCTGTACAAATTTCAACTTCTTTCTGATTTATTGTGTGAATGCTCGATTCTTTCATAACAACCCTATGGCCCACTGCAGCAAGCTACATACCACTTTTGAAAAAGTTTAACATTTTTCTGGACACCTTTTAAATTCATTACAGAAGTCACTCCGGAAGTTCACCCTTTAGCCAAAAATTAGACAGGCTTATGAACAAACAATAGCACACACAGTTCACCCATGTATATGAGACTAAATGGGCACATCAGCCCAAAAGCAAATCAAGAAGGCAAGAAGTGACAGGAAAGCTGGAAGAATTGAAATGGGGTATCTGACGTCGAGAAGGAGAGCATTGACACATCATGGGGTTGGCAACGAACGTCACCAAAAAATATGTGAATTAATTGTTTAATGAAAAACTAACTTGCACTGTAAACTTTCACCTAAAGCACAATTAAAAAAAAAAAAAATGAGCAGAGGAGAAAAAAAGGAAAGAATTTTTATAGGAAGATTTAAGAATAGGTGGTTACTGGATAACATTAAGCCAAACAAGTTATTCTCAGGGTCCTTTGCTGGGTGAGATCTTCTATTTTTCTCTAAAGAACTTACTCATTTGATTAATGGTTTTTCCTGTAACTTTCTCGCTTACCTTGTGAATCTCACCAACCTAGTTTTTCCTTGTTTGTTAATGGTTTAATAATTCTGCCCTGTCTTTAAACCAGAAACCAAAAATATTCCCTGAAGTCTTCGAAAAACCAAACAATAGCTTATCTTAACTAGTAAAAAATGTCTGCCTTGAGCATTATACTCCTTTAAGAACTGTCTTTATGGTATCAAATTGACAATAGGAACATGAAAGATTAGACAGGAAACTTAGGAGGCAGTGAGTTTATGTTAATGGGGGGGAAACTACTCAGAAAGGGAGGGTGAGGATGAGTGCACAACTTAAAGAATGTAATCAATGTCACTTAATTGTGCATGTAGAAACTGTTGAGTTGGTCTGTGTTCTGCTGTGTATATCCTCAACAACAGCAACAAAATAAATAAAATTTTAAAAAATAAGAAAAAACAAAAAATCTAACATTTCTATTTTCTAATCAATAGATAACACTTTACACATCCTCTTAGCCTTTGAGGGATTGCTTTGATCACTAAATTGCTTTTCAGAAGCCATTTTTTTCACAGAAACAAAGGGTTCACACGACACGTGTAGAGAACAAACCAGGCGTGAGGCAAATAATGCTCAAAAAAGTGCTGGAGAGAGACTAAGGATCTGTGAAATGGTCTGAGGCCACAGCAGGGTATGCCACCACATCATTTCATTCTCATGGATTCAGCATAGAGACCAGAAAGTGGCAAATTCAAGTTTTGCTTTTTGGAACTTTCTTTATTTTGAATATTTTCGATTCGTAGCTTGTTGAATTTGCAAATGCAGAACACGTAGTTATGGAGGGCCAACTATTAATATGATTTCTTTTAGAAAACTGTATTGGCACTTGACTGGAAAGAGAGGTTAGAAACAATGAGACTAACTGCAATAATTCAAACATTAGGAAGTAAGAGCTGAAAAGTGGAGAAGACTCAGTAAATCAAGGGGAAGGTCATAAAAGCCTTTTTTGACCAAGACTAAATGATTGAATTGAACTCAGTTTTTTGATGAATTAAACTCATCTTTTTTTTTTTAACATGCCTTCTTGGGACTTTTTACTTGTCCAGCTGCTCTCAGCAGGGTTACTGTTCACAGGGACCTGTTATCTGGCTCCTTATTTGCTATTAGCCATGAGAACTGAAGGAGTATTTCTCTCTGGGGTCAAGCCAAGATGTAAAAGAAGTGCACTCTAAGGAATGGAATATTTCCACAGGTGTCTTTTTGTGTAAAGTGGGCTGAGAAATGTTGTTTATGAAAAAGATGTAATTAAAATTGTTTTGACAGGGACTTGGAGCTAGCCTTATCTAAAGTTTCTCAGCCAACTTAAAAGCATTTTGTTTTAACTAGATCTTCCTGGGAAATAAGGTACTAGTACTGAGTGGTTATCACAAATCCCTGAGACATGTGGTTAGAGATGCTTAACATCAACCACTGATTTTTTTATGATCCCTCCTGAAGGGTATGTGATATGATTGACAACCTCTGTAATTAGCCCTTGAAATCAATCACTGTAAACCTCTGTACACAATCATTCAGTAGAAGCCTATTCTCCACTTCCTAACCCATCCTTTTTGTGACCTCAACCAAAGACTAACCAATCAAATCATTGTATTATAATTTCTTTGTTCCTTGAGCTATATCTATTCCTGTTCAAAGCTCTCTTGCTAAGCCCACCAGTTTTTCACTTATGTGAACTGGTGTCTCTCTGCATTAGAATGTGTCTTCTTTTGTTTTTTATTTGTACTGAATAAATCCTCCTAAGTTTCAAAGACTGAGCAATATTGCTCTCTACAACAACTTTAAGAAAGGAAAGAGGTGCATAGATATAAACAACACTTTAAAGATGAATAAATAGTAAATCGTAATTTTTGGATAATAAAATCAAAGCCTGTTACCTGCTTGTGAGTATCAATCATGTCATATCTGATTTTATATTACCAGGACTTCTTACAGTGCCAGACATGTTAAGGCATTCAATAAGCATTTTCTGGCTACATTATGTGATTTTTAAATATTTTTGACTACTAGTGAATTTAAATTTTTTTAAATTTTACTTTAATTGATGGTTTACAGAGCAAATTCGTTTCTCATTGATGAATTAATACACGTATTGTTTTCTGACATTCATTGCCAGCCCCACAACATGTCATCCTTTTCCCCCTCTTGACCTTTGGTTCCCCATTACCAGCTTTCCTGTCCCCTTCTGCCTTCTCATTCCTGCCCCTGAGCTGGAGTTCCCACTTAGTCTCATTTTGTTTTATGGGCCTGTCTAATCTTTGGCTGAAACGTGAATCTCAGCAATAACTTCAGTACTGAGTTAAAAGGGTGTCCAGGGGTCACACTTGGGGTTTCTTCAGTCTCTGTCTAACCAGTTAGTCTGGTCTTTTTTTGTGAGTTAGAATTTTGTTCTACATTTTTCTCCAGCTCTGTCTGGGACCCTCTATTGTGATCCCTGTCAGACTAATCAGTGGTTGTAGCTGGGTACCATCTAGTTGCGCTGGACTCAGTCTGGTGGAGGCTGTGGTAGTTGTGGTCCATTAGTCCTTTGGACTAATCTTTCCCTGTGTCTTTGATTTTCTTCATTCTCACTTGCTCCAGACAGTGTGGGACCAGTGGAGTATCTCAGGTGGTCACTCACAAGTTCTTAAGACCCCAGACACTTCTCACCAAAGGAGGATATAGAACATTTTCTTTATAAACTATGTTATGCTGGTGAGCTAGAAGTCCCCTAAGACCATGGTCCCCAGCTCTCAGCCCAGTAATTCAGCTCCGCAGGGAGTTTGGATATGTTTATGAAGCTTCCATGACTTTGCCTTGGTCAGTCTGTACTGAGTTCCCCAGAACTGTGTACTCTCTTAACCTTCACCAATGTTACCACTTATCTATTGTCTTGTTAGTGTTTTCCTTGAATTTAAATATTTTTCATACATTTATTTACCATTTACCTTTTTTCTGAAAATCACCTGCTCATGTCCTTTGCCTACTCTTTCATAAAGCCTTGTAATTTTTTTCATTATTTATGTATATATTTTACATAAAAAGGCTGTTGGACTTTTATGCATAATTGTAACACATTTTTTTTGGTCAATGATTTATGTGCCCTCCAGATTTGCTCATGACATTTTGTGATGTACAGAAAGTTTCATTCTAAGGTCCTGAAATCTGTTGATTTATCGCTTTATAATTTCTTCTATTTTTTTGCTGCTTAAAACTCCCCAATCTGAAATCTCATGATCATTGCTAGTTTTAGATACTTCAGTTTTTACATTTAATTCTTGAATTAGTCTGGGACATATTTTTGGTGAATGCTCTAAGGTAAGTCTCTAAATTTATTTAGATAATTTTTTTAATTAGGAGAAAATTTAATATAATTCCATAAAAATATTAGAATAATTGCTTTAAGAATTTAGTGAAGAACTTCTAAAATTTGTCCCAAAGCTAAGTTAAAAAAATATTGAAAGTGACTGATATAAAATATTTGATTAAAATGCATGATATACTACAATAATTTAAACAACTTCATATAAATTCAAGAATCAATAAATATGTCACAGAAAATGATAGATTTACTAGAAGCCAACCCAAGTACATAAGAATAACATCACAAATAAATTAGGGGAAAATAAAGAGTTCTTTTATGTCAGATCCTAGAGCACTTGTTTAACTATTTTGACCTTTTCTCCTTGTTGTATTGTTTATTTAAATTTTTACTGTGGAAAATGCTGATAATAGATAAAATTAGTCTTGTACCTACTAGCAAGTTTCAGTATGTTTTTAATATAGTCATTTAAGTTAACATGTAAAAAGTTTATTATTTTTTTTGGATGAATGAATAAATAAATATATATTTCTAATTTCTCAGCTTTAATTTCTAATATGGAAAATATTGTATGCTATTTTTAAATTTTTACTTCTCTTGGATAGTATATAAAAATGTACATAATTTAATGTATAAAAATATAGTATAGAAAAAATGTTTGCTCAGTGGGAAAAATATATATAGGAAAATGGGTTTTAAGTACCATTTAAGGATTGTCAATACAAAAATATCAAAATACTCTTGTGAATCTGGACCTTCAGTGCTTGAGGTCATATAAGATGACACTTGGGGAACAAATGTTCCCTAGAAGTATGTGTGCCTGTATTTCAGAGAAAACAGGGGAAGCTTGAGAGAGTGGCTCTACTCCTTGTTGTCCAGGAGAAATTTGAAGGGATAATTACATAAACTCTAAATTAGAAGTTTATCTTTCCATAATTTGTCTTAACAGAGAAGATAGAGATGACCGAGGACAGTCATTCCTTGACAACTGAGTTTATTCTTGGAGGATTTCTGGATCACCGAGATCTGAAGACCTTTCTGTTTGTGGTATTCTTGCTATCAGATCATCGTGTTGGGGCATCTTGGTCTGGTGGTGTTGATTTTCATGGAGTTCCATCTCCATACACCCATGTACATCTTTCTGGGCAGCCTGGCTCTGAAGGATTCCTGCTGTTTCTGTGCCATCGCTCCCAAGATGTTAGAGAACTTCTTTTCTGAGGACAGAATGATTTCTCTCTATGAATGCATGGCACAATTTTATTTTCTCTGCCTTGCTGAAACTGAGGACTGCTTTCTCTTGGCAGCAATGGCTTATGATTGCTATGTGGCAATATGTAGTCCAATGCAGTACCACACCATGATGTCAAAGAAACTCTGCATTCAGATGACCACAGGGACCTTCATAGCTAGTAACCTGCATTCCGTGATTCAGGTTTTGCTTCTATTAAGTTTAACTTTCTTCAGGTCTAATCAAATTGATCACTTTTTTGTGATATTTTGCCATTGTCCAGACTATTCTGTACTGAACTTTTTATTAATGAACTGATGGTATATACTTTTTCAATGCCTATCCAAATTTTCAAGATTGCCACTGTCTTCATCTCTTATCTCTGCATTCTTTCCACAATTTTCAGAATGAAATCCAAAGATGGGAGAAGTAAAGCCTTTTCTACCTGAGCATCCCACTTTCTCTCTGTCTCAATATTCTACATTTGTCTTCTCATGTATACTTAACCATTTGAAGAAGGGGATAAAGATATATCTTTGGCAACTCTTTATACAATAGTAATTCCTTTATTAAAAGCTTTTATTTATAGTCTGAGAAATAAGGAGGTGATAAGTGTTCTGAAAAAATCATTAGGAAGTATAATATTCCTAAACATGTTAATTTATTAAAATTCTTCCATAAAAAAAGAAAAATAAGTTTTATACAAAAATATTAATCTCTAAATCATCAGGCTGTTTTTGTTAAAATGTGTATGACTGGAATTTCAAAATATTCTGCCAGACCTTAATCCAATATTTTATGTGTTTTTTGGTCATTTTTATTTCTTCTATGAAATATCTGTTTATTTCCTTTGATATTACTGTTTTTTTCTCTCATTTATTTGTACCACTGTTGATAAAGAAGATATTAAAATGCTGTGACTATTTGTGGCAAGTAGTTTCTCAGTGTGTTGATACTCGTTTAATATTTGTTTGTGATATTTATAGTTGATAAACATTTTAATGTGATGTAATCATATTTATTGCTTTTTTTCTTATATAGATTGTTTTAGGCTTACTTGTTTAGAATTTCTTTCCTTAATCTGAGGTCTGATATAAATCAACATTTCTTTTTCTCTTTTTCTTCTTCATCTTCTCCTCCTCTTTCTCTCTGCTTTTTTCTTCTTTTTTGATAGCTTCAATTTACCCTTGACCCTTGATACTTCCTGAAGTTTATTTAATATATGGCATGAGTGTGGATGTAACTTTTTTTTTTTGCTTGTGTTTTCCAAAATATTTCACAGATAAGTTTAGTTTGAATAAATATCAAAGGAAAACTTCTTTGGGAACCAGAAAAAATCATGATAAAATTTTCTAGAATTCTAGATTTTCTAGAAAAAAATAATAACTCATAAAAAAAATAGACTTTGTGTATTAGATATTAAAATATATG
Source organism: Dugong dugon (assembly GCA_030035585.1). NCBI lineage: Eukaryota > Metazoa > Chordata > Mammalia > Sirenia > Dugongidae > Dugong > Dugong dugon. The sequence goes on from CM057473.1 coordinate 43,872,839, forward strand.
GTGAAGCTCCAGTAATTAAAACTGTTAACTTTTAGCTGAAGAATCAATAGATGGATGAATGGAACAGATCATATTATTAAAAGTTGAGTCCTGTATAAAATAAAAAATGCACCATAAATCAATGAAAAAGAAAAGATTGATTAATAAATGATCCTGTGTCAATGGGCTAACTATTTATCTTTTCCATTTGTGTTAAAATTTATATACTATCTTCATTCAGAGATTATTTTATAAACATAATATGTATTTTCTTTTTTATATGGCATGAATTGTTATGCATATCATTTTAATTCAACTGGAATTCATTTTTAAAAGTTTTGAAATAATTAAAATTTGATTTGTGATGGATAACAAATAGTAGTTCCAGAAGTTTTTCTTAACTAGTTCTTTCCTTAGTCACCAATTTCACATACCTTTTTTTGGTACATGTACACTCATACACTCAAATGTACATGTACATATGAAGTCTGTTTCTAGCCTAGCTAATCTATACAACATAAAATATGACAGGCCCAATTTCTACCCTTATATTCTGTTAGTAATAGTACTATATACAATGTTGAAGTGTGTAATTGGCTGATGTTATCATTCTCATGTCAACCCCTAAAGACAAATAAAGGTCAGATTTATAAATACACTGATAATAAAAGGCAATAGTAATGAAAATTAAAAAAAATAAAAAGTGTTCGACTTATATTAGAACCAATTTATGACGGAGTCATTGGAATGGAACCTCGTCATAAGTCGGTGTGATGGTTAAGATTGTGTGTTAATTTGTCTAGGCCATAATTCTCAGTGATCACTCCCATAATGGAATCTGCTATGAGCAGCCACTCAGTTGAAAGGGAGTATCCTTGAAGGTGTGGCCTGCATCCAAATATAAGCAGAGGTTCTAGCTTTTTGATCACTCTGGATCCTGCAGGTGCCTCCTGCTCATCTGACCTCCGGTTCTTGGGACTTGAGCTATCAGCTTATCTGCCGATCTTAGGATTTGTTGATCTTCACACCCTGTGAGTGGGAGCCCTGCTCTTCAACCTGCCAATCTTGGGTTTGCCAGCCCCTGCAGCTATGTGAATCAGGAGAAGCCCTGTGGTCTTGCCTGCCAATCTTGGGATTCGTCCATCTTCACAGCCTGTGAGCAAGAGCACTGCTCTCCGATCTTCAGATCTTGAGTTCTCCAGCCCCTGTGGCTATGTGTGAGCTGTTTCCTTGACATAAATCTCTATATATATGTATTTATATTCTCTACAGGTTTTGCTTCTCTAGAGAACCCAGCCTAAGACAGTCGGGGAATATCTGTATATCTTAAATGTGCCCACATCTGTCAATTTCAACTTCCTGCATGCAATTCCATGCTGCCATCATCTCTCACCTGAACAATATTAATAGCTTCAAACTGGTCTCCCTGCTTTGGCTCCTTACATTCCTTTTAAATTTCTTATGACAAACCAATTTTTAAAATAGTACTAAAAATGTATTTCAAAAACTGTACTGTCCTACCCACCATAATCTATGCATTCCAGTTGTAACCACTTTCTAATTTTGTAGCTACTTCTCTGTAAATTTAACATCATATTTCTTATTGTCAATTGTAGACATGTTGACTAACTTCCTTTTATAACCCATTGCCATCAAGCCAATTCTGACTCACAGTGACCCTATAAGATGGAGTAAGACTGCCCCACAGCGTTTCCAAGGCTGTAATCTTTACAGAAGCAGACTGCCACATCTTTCTCCCTCAGAGCAGCTGGTGGTTTCCAACTGCCCGACCTTTTGGTCAGCAGCTGAGCACTTAACCACTGAACCACAAACACTCCTTTCCTTCTTGTTACAGTAATTAAAAATTCATTCGTTTGTTTGTTTCCTTAAAATCTCCCATTTCCCTCTTCCTTGCTGGTGCAATACAAATTTCAGTAATTTGAACATCGATTTTTATTAGAGACTTGCAAATACTTTCTGCTGTTAAGACAACTTGTGTATCATGCTTATATTTCCTTTTCTATATGGTTTTGTGAATTTTTTTAACAATAAAAAATGTATTTTCCCATTTACTCTGTTATATTCACACATGTGCCTATCAAATATATTCTTAAAAACTCAATTACATGAAATAATCTCTTGTTCTTTCATTATCTTGGAGACTTCCATCTTGGAAATTTCAGACCTTCTGCTGAAAACTAGAGAGGTTATTCTCTACACCCAGTGCACAGTTGTCATGTCAGTTCCCTTCCTGATTTCCTGTGTTAGATACTCTGTTTCCAAGGTCTCTATCTTCCTCTTCATTGTTCATTCTCTCATTTTGCTAAGAAATATTTTCATCCTCTGATGGTCCAGACATGATAGTGATCTTTGTTCTTTTTTTCACACATGATTAGTAGTTTGGTTTTGTAAAGAATTTTAAATTTCAAATAATTTTCCTTTAGAACTTTGAAGGCATTGTTCCTTTATATCCTACTATGCTGTGTTGCTTTTGAGAAATTGCATATAATTCTGATTCTCATTCTTTTGTTGTCTCTCTGAAAACATTTAAGAGTTTCTTATTATCCCTGACTTTATGAAATCTCATAATAATGTCTTTGTATGTTTTTGTTTTTCATTCATTTTTATTTCCTCTCTCTTTTGTTGACTCCCTTCCTCCCCCATTCACTCTCCTTTTTGCTTTCTCTCCTTCCTTCGTTTCTTTCATGTTTAAGGACTCAAAGCTCTACTTACTCAGTGAAGACAAACTTGATAGTACAAAATGAATATAATTCATATAAGAGAAGCAGACTAAATAAACTTAATTACCAGTTTTCAGAATAATAAGCTGTAATAGCCTATGAATAATGCCAATAATTTTTAAATTAACATTATTTTAACATATAATTATTGTGCCTTTTGATGTCAGTGTTGTCCCATCTTTGGTCAATAGATACTTATCTCAAAAACTTTAATTCCTAAGTCCTTCAGATATGACACCAGTAGACTCTAATACATTTGTTGTTCTCTGGTGCAAAATGTCTAAGCTAATCTTCTGCACTTACTACCTCAGAACTGGAATTAGACATTTTTCTAAAGAGACCTATAAGTGATTTTCACTGATAATGATAATTTAATTTCACAATAATAATTTTCACTGGTGTCTGGTGTATGTTTCCTCTATTTCTTTTGTAAAAATGAGAAATGAACACATAAACATATATACATATATAAACCAAGAAACAAAACCCATTGTCCTAGAGTTGATTCTGACTCACAGTGATCCTATAGCATTCCTATATATACACACTCTTATTTTCATTTCCTTTTTAACACACACAGTAATTAATAAACATTTAGGAGAGACACTTCAACACTGTACAAATATCTTGTTTCATCTTAAAGTGTATCTAGCCTATTGTGGTGTTCTAATAGCAATTTTCTATTTGCCTAATTCTTTCTACATGTATTACTTGGAAAGTATTGCTTAGCTAGAGATAAAATTCTTGGCTCACATTTTTTCCCTTTAAGTTTCTTGAAAATATTGATGCATATCTGTCTTGCTTTGTATGTTGCTGTTGAGAAATCAGATGCCAACCTGATTTTCTGTCCTTGAGTGTAAGTTGTGCTTCTACATGGAGGTACAGATAATTTTTTTTTTTTTCTGATGTTCAATTGTAATATTTTTCCTAGGCTATATCTTGAAATTGGCTTTTCTGGATCAGTTATCACAACCAGGTGGTGGGCTGTTTTAATATGTAGACTTAAGTCTTCTGTTATTTCTGAAAAATTTCTTGGATTATAATTTTAAATATTGTTTCTGCTCTATTGTTTTCCTTTTTAGGGACTCCAATTTTATATGAGGAGTATCATCTTTGCTAATCTTCCATATTTATCATGTCCTCTCAGAGTCTTTTTACCCCTTTCCTTTATTTTCATTCTCTTGACTGTTTTCATTTCTCTCTTTAATACCCCTTACTTTTAGTGTAGAATCTCTTCTCTCTTTGTAACCTTGTAATTTAGTCTTAATTTATAATGACTTTCTCTTTTTCTCCAATATCTTTTCTATTAGTCAGTTTTCATTTTATATGTACTTTTGTCCATCTCAGTTCTTATTTGGAAGTTTTTATAAAAGCTCTTTTTTCTTGTCTGAAAATGCTTGCTAAAACATATTGAGTTTAGGTTGAGATGCTGTGTTACAGTTTTTTCTCCATCCATGGTTATTTTTCTGGGAAGAATTTTCATCAACTGAAATGTTTTGATTTTTAATTTCTTTTTTCTTCTTCTATTAGTTTGGTATGGATGTTGCCTGTCAATTTTCTGTTTATTTTTAATTGCCTTGTTTTCTCTGGATCAGCAATGATAGATGATTCTATTAGGTAGGATTGAGGAGATTCCATAGATTATTAAGTTATTAGTTTCAGAGCAACGTCCTCTATTGGTAAATGATTTGCCATTTTTAAAATAGATGGTTCATCTTTGAGGGATGTGGTTAGTTTTGTCTTCTAACTTTGTGATCTTCTTCTTTCTATAACACCTTTTCTAAGTTGAGCTCCCCAGGAAACAGACTTTGAGATGGAGATTTGCATGCAGGAAGTTTGATGGGGAATGCTGTCAGGCTTGATACTTGTTAAGGTGTGAAGGAATTAAGATCCGGCAAATGGCTGAGTTTAACTTCAGTGTAGCCGCCACAAAGACCTCAGCCAATTCCATGGGAAAGTGTGAACCTGGGATTTTCCTTCAGAGTTTCTATGTGTTAAAGCAAGGGGTCTAGAATTTAAACTTCCTATGGAATTGTTATTGGATGCAGGTTACCCCATAAAAATGGTATGAAATGAATGAAGCAACTCTCTTCAGCCAAAGTCAATTCCTGGACAGGGATTCAGATGAGAACTGTCAGCTACCAGCACTCTCACAGCTGGGGAATCAACGTGGGAGCTGGACTGTAAACCATAGGTCCACTACAGTCCACCTCTTAGACTCTTCAGAGCAGGTTGTTTCATATACTAAGTTTTGGGAACAGCTCTTCCAGGATTCTGGTTCTTGTCTTTTATTTGAGAATTTGAGATGATGAAAATTAGTGGGACAGCCTACAGCTTCCACTGCTACAGCTATTTTCAATCCAAAATTAATTTTCTTCCCCTCCTCATGATACCCCTCCCCTTTAGCTAATACCTCTGCTAGTTTAGGTGGCTAATATGGTGGGGTGACACAGAGGTCTGATCCTTGGGTTCTAAGCCTCTGGTCACCATGGCTTTTTCAGGCCATGCTTTTTACACTTGAAACTGTATTGTCAAACCTGGATAATGGAGTGCCAAGACATACCTATGGATCACCTGAATGGCAAACATATTTTTCCCAGCCCCATTGAATAACAGCAGCTCTAGCTCTTCCTCATGATCAGGATCAATTATCACTGCAAGTCTTGTAATTCCTTTCCTTGTCTTCTGTCTGGTCTCCTGGCTCAAGGAACACAAAGTGACTGGGTGGCAGGTGTAGCTTTAAGTATAATAGGATGCTCTCTCTGTTTCCTAGTAAAAACATTTCTTTTCTGAGATCCTGGATCCCTAAACCCTTAATGTAAGACATTAAGAAAAGTTATAAAATAACTAAGCAAGACCTTGAATTACTGTATCACAGTGCTAAACTAAGATTTCAAAAATAATAAGGCATATAAAATCTTCACATTTTTAAATGACTATAACAATTATTACTATTATTTTAATAACAGTATTAGTGAGAGAAAACAATGATTTTATTATTAACACATATAATAAAATAAAAAATTATTTTTATTACCATTTCTTTGATTTAATCTCATTCTTTTTAGATTTATATTTTTATGTTTTATAATATACATAATATTTTAGTATAGTGATACTAAAGGTAAAATGAATATACTCCAAATGATTTTACTGATATCAACAAACAGCTGAAAAATTTGGGAATCCCTCCTGTAATGCAGACACTAACAGATGGATGATAGTCGACAACCCAAAAGTAGATGAGATAATCCCTGGAAAACTATAGAAAAAAAAGGGAGACCAAATATAGAATTAAGGAAACTCAAGCACCATTAAAGGCAAAGACAGAAACAATCCAGCACAGAAGTTAGGAAGATAGAAGAAATGAATGTTATCACAGAAGCTAGTGATGAGAGACTTTCAATAGTACTAAATGCTACAGTTTAGGAATATAATTAGGAAATGTTCTTTATTTTTGGCGTTTAGACTTTGGTTGTGACTTTAGTGAGAGTGAAGTTTCAGTGAAATGGTGGGGGCAGAAAAATAACAAGTGGGAGGGAACCAGATAGAAAAATGCACAATCTAACACCCACTCCACCTAGTATGTCTTAGAAAGGTCCCCTTATGTCACAGACGCTTAAGCTTCAGCCAACTTTTTTTTTAACTACACATTCTCTGATTAAGCCTTGGTCTTTCAAGATTCTAGGCCTTTACTCATGTGATTCCTTCAGGCTACTGACCTTCCACATGCTCTCTGTTTATTAACATCCTACTTATCCTGCAAAGTTCATTGGAAATGACACTTCCATTGAGAAATCTTTCTTTCTTCCTTCTCGCCACTATTCACTTCCTTTGCTATTGTCATGGATTGAATTGTGCCCCCCAAAAATATCTGTCAGCTTGGCTGGGTCATGATTCCCAGTATTGTATAATTGTGTACCATTTTGTAATCTGATGTGATTTCTTTTTGTGTTGTAAATTCAATCACTATGATGTAATAAAATGGATTAGCGGCAGTTATACTGATGAGGTATACAAGATTGGCTAGTATTTTAAGCCAATCTCTTTTGAGACATAAAAGAGAGAAGCAAGCAGAGACACATAGGAACCTCATACCACCGAGAAAGCAGTGCCAGAAGCAGAGTGTGTGCCTTGGAACTGAGGTTCTTGCGTAGAGAAGCTCCCAGACCAAGTGAAGATTGATGACACGGACTTTCCTCCAGAGCCGACAGAGAAAGTGTTCTCTTGGAGCTGACACCCTGAATTTGGACTTGTAGCCTACTGGACTGTGAGAGAATAAACTTCTGTGTTAAAGCCAACCACTTATGGTATTCCTGTTATAGCAGCACTAGATGACTAAGACAGCTATATTCCCACATAAAGTTTGCATCTCTTTGATAATGCTTATCAAAGCTTGACTTGTACTCTAGTTAGTAATGTAAGTGTCTTTCTCCCCTGCTAGATTATGAGCTTATTCTCAGGAGCTCCTTTTAATATCTAAGAGTGTCTCATTCCTACTCAGCTCACATCTTGTGCCACCTCGTGCCTATTATCTTATTCAATGCCTTCTATATTATAAGTACTTAATAAAGGTTGAAGAAAACTGAAATTTCAACAAGTAAATTTGCAGTGAAACTCTAGGTTAGTTTTCTGTGAGGAACTTAAAAGATATATAGTATGGTCCCTGACTTAAGGATATTAAATCAAGTCATACAATTAGAAGGATATATAAGTTGCACTTAATTGTCAAATGTGTTATGAAGGCAAGTAAGTACCATGTAGGTCAGGAAGAGGAAAACTCAAAAAAGCAATGTAGATTAAAAGATCTGAGAAAGTCCTGGTGGGGGGTGGGGGTAGGGATCAGACTGAACTCAAGGATGAGAAGAATTGGGGTGGAAAGACTGAGAAGTAGGTGTTTTAGGTGAGGAAATATTATGAGCAAGATCTCTGAGTCAAGGGTGAATCGAGTGCACAGAGGAACAGTGAAGTGATGTGCTGAGAGGAAGAAAGCAAGGGGACAGATAAGACCCAGTCAGAGTATGGAGTATCTCAAATACCAAAACACGGAAAATGGATTTGGTTTGAAAAATAATGAGGGACCATTACAAATTCTTGAGCATGGGAATATCTTTTGTTTTCATTTATTCAACAAATATTTATTGAGCACTCCAAAGTGCCAGACACTGTGAAAGTGTTGGGACTGGAATAATGAACAAAGCAGAGACATTTCCTCCCTTCTTCAATCTATATGCTAATGGTGGTGGTAGAGTGGGGGTGATAGATTATACAATTACCAACTAATAAATATATGATCTGTTGAGGCATGAATAGCAGTATAATGAAAAACAAACAAACAAACAAAAAACCCAAGGTAATGAAGATAAAGAGCAGCTACGGTGAAGAGAAAAGATAGAAAAACAAGTTCTGTAATTCATTTGGGCTAAATAATTCTTACGGATTTAATTGTGTCCTCCTAAAATTTGTGTTGTAAATCCTAACCTCTATGCTTGTGGTTATAATCCCATTTGGGAATGGGTTGTCTTTCTTATGTTAAGGAGGCAGGATCAGTGTAGGGTGTATCTTGAGTCAGTCTCTTTAGAGACATAAACAAGATTAAACAAGCACTAGATAACTAAGACAGAATTTGGTACCAGAAGAATGGAGTGCTGTTTTAACAGATACCTAAAATATGGAGGTGGTTTTGGAATTGGGTAATGTGAAGAAGCTAGAAGAATTTTAAGGTTCCTAATAGTAAAAGACTAGATTGCCTTGAAGAGGCTGTTGGTAGAATTATGGATGTCAAAGGCAATTCTGGCAAAGGATCTGAAGGAAGTGAGGAAAGCTATACAGAGAGTCTCTATGGACTTTGAGAATTTATATGGCACCAGCAACAGAATATCGTTAGAAATATGGATGTTAAATGTATTCTTCGTGCGGCTTTAAAAGAAAATGATGAACACTGGACTATGAAGGAAGGGCAATGTTTTTTATGCAGTGGAGAAGAACTTGTCTGAATTCTGTTCAAACGTTTGGTGGAAGGTAGAACTTGTAAGTGATAAACTTGGATATATGGCTGAAGAGATTGCTAGGCAAGATCTTAAAAAGGTCGTGTGGCTCCTTCTTGTCACTTGCAGTAAAATGTGAGAGGAAAAAGATGTATTTAAAAATAAACTGTGCAAAATGAAACCAGAACTTAAAGATTTGGAAAATTCTGTTGTACAAACCAAGGAAACGTGCCCTAAAATGCTCACCAAGGACTTGGTGACTCAAACTTTGTTTAAGGAGAGTAAACCTGTGACTGATGGATCTAACAAAATGCCACAGCAGAAAATCCATCAACTTACACCGAAGAAGACAGGGACAGAATGAAAGGAAAGCAAGCTGTCTCCCCCTTGCAATTCTGCAGGCAGGAAACAGGCCATAGGAGCTACGTCTGTTTTCCTCCAAGAAAGAAAAGGACCATTCCTGGAACAGCATGGAGATTAGTAGAACTGTTGGAAGGCCCGTGGGAAGCAGGGTCTTCTTAGTTTCTAAGGATAGGGCCAGAGTCTCCTGGATCTCAAAAAGTGGGCCAGAGCCTCATCGGTTTCAAAACATTGGATCTTTGCTAGTTTGTTTCCAGAGTCTGGGGCTGCCTTTAAGGTGTTCCATGGGGATACAGCTGCCACTCAAAGCTGAGGAGATGGGCCTGCTGTCCCTAAGGAGCAGAAGAAAGAAGTCTGCTGGATCAAGGTGGTGTGGTTGTCACTCAGATACACTAGGAGGATGAGGCCACCCAGAGTCAAGGAGAAGATGGGTCTGTGGGAAGGGGTGAAGTCCAGGACCAAGGGATCTTCACCCAGAATTTAGAGAGCATGGCCACCACCCAGAGTCTGGAGAGCAGAGCCATTTCTCAGATGATCTCAGAGAAGACTTGATTATTTTCAAGCTTTGACAGCTAATGTAAATTGTTCTGCTGGGTTTTTCGACTTACTTTGTGCCCATTATCTCTTATTTTCCTCCAATTTCTCCCATTTGTAAAGGCAAAGTCTACTTTGTGCCTGCTCCACAATTGTACTTTGGAAACAGATAATTTGTTGTCTAGATTTCACAACTTAACAGATGAAAAGGAATTTTGCCCCAGGATGGAATACTCCTTCAGTCTCATGCATATTTGATTTAAATGCTTCAGAAGATGAGATTTTGGGCTTGGAGTTCATTTGAGACTTTTGAGATGAGATAGGGTGAATGTGTTTTGCATGTGGTGAGGACAAGAATTTTGGGGAACCAAACAGCAGAATGTTATGGATTGAATTGTCATTCCCAAAAATATGTGTTGTATATCCTAACCTCTATGCCTGTAGTTAAAATCCTGTTTGGGAATGGATTGTGTTTGTTATGTTAATGAGGCTGGATAAGCCTAGGGTGTATCTTGTGTCAATATCTTTTGAGATAAAAGATATTAAGCACGCAAATTACAGAAGCAGAGATGCAGGAAGAAAAATGCCAAGCCACATGAAGACCGCACAGGAGCAGAAGCTAAAAGAGACAAGGACCTTCTTCCAGAGCTAACAGAAGGAGAAAGCCTCCGCCTAGAACCAGCACCCTGAATTTGGGCCTCTAGCCTCCTAAACTGTGAGAAAATAAATTTATGTTTGTTAAAGCCATCCATTCATGGTATTTCTATTTTAGCAGCACTAGATAATTAAGACAATAATAATATCAAAGTCTTTCCAATGAGGACTGGAAGGACATGGGGACAGATTCAACTCACAGAGTAAAGAAGTCAGTGACCTTGGCTGAACTCACCACACCTTTTCATCTTTTTTTCATCAAATCCTAATTAATATTCATAAGCCACATTAAACCTACTTCCTACTCAGAATTTTGCTGGCCATTTTACATTTTATGCACAGAATTGGTGAACAGGATTTAAAAATTAGATCAGTTACATAAGAGTCAACAAGATAATTATCATTGACTTTAATGAGGGTCATTTGCTTCTACCACAGAATCTTACAGAGCATCTGTAATTAATGCCATGTGGTTTCTATGTTTTGTGGACTGAATCTCCTCACAGAAATACACTGATGTCAGTTCAAGAAAATCCCTTCAGGATTAGATGGAAAACAAACTTTGCACTCTAATTATAGTCACTAATATATTGGTAGTCGCCAAGATTTTCACTCTTTTAATCCCAAATATTTTAGAGACCAAAATTTATATTCAGAAATGCTATTTATCCTAACACCATAAGGTAAGTAACAAGCTATTCTTCTCAGAGAAATCCAGGTAAGAGAAATATTCTAATTTATTTTTACTTTTAATATTGACATCCATAAATATTTATTTCTCAAAATTTATTATCTTCATTGTTCTTAAACTCATTAGTTATCTTTCTAGTTTTTCTCTAAATTGAATACTGTGAGGAACTAGGTTAAGACACAATACTGCAATTCATCCTGACTTTTTCTGATTATATGTAAAATTTCAAAACAGACAGGTAAAGTCACAAAGTAATTCTACGAAACAATTCAAGTTTGTTGTTGTTAGGTGCCATCGAGTCAGTTCTGAGTCATAGCAACCCTATGTACAACAGAACAGTATGCTGCCTGATCCTGTGCCATTCTCACAATCATTGCTATGTTTGAGCCCATTGTTGCAGAAATGTGAATTTAAAATTATTTCTAATTTTGCTGAATAATTAGATGATTTATATTTAATACTTTTAAATAAACAAAAAAAATGTAGCCATTATCTTTCTTTCAATGTTTATGGAAAAATTAATTTCAATATTATGGACAAATAAATCCATTGTGACCACAGAATTTACATGATTAGCATCTTCAGTTGAAATTTTCTACTGCTATCACTAGATGAGATAACCCTTTAAGACAAAACAAAATTTGTTCTAAAAAATCCTAAGACTATTGAAAGTGTTTTAGAAAACTAAAGTAGAAAGGCAAGCTTACTTTAACTTATTAACTTAGAAGCTATTGTGATATAATTCAGAAAATTTTATAATTTTCCAAGGAAACAGAAATATAGTAGATAAGGTTGCACAACATGATTAATGTAATTAGTGTCATGGAATTGTACACTTGAAAAATCTTGAACTGGCAAGTGTTGTGTTACATATATCTTTACAACAATTTTTGTAAAGTCAATTCAAGTAATAGAAGGATACAGTTTTTCAAATAAAGACTTTGAATAATTTCCTTTGTAAGCTCATCTTCAAAGTTCATAATCTCAATTTGCAGAGGCCGCAGTTGTCACTTAGCATCATTGGTAGGATACTGGAAACAAGTTCACTTGTCCCAGGTGATCAGGATGGAGCTAAGATATGAATCAATTCTGCCTTTTTACCAGAGCATTTTATAGCTCCCTTCACAGAAGTATAAGTCACAGTTAATCTCAAAATGCTTACAATCCAATAAACAAATTGTGCATGCACATATAAAACAGCAATGTAGATTAAACATGAGAAATTCTTGATTATGTTGAGTAAATAACATACGCTTAAGGACTCAGAAAAGGGAGATCAGTGTAGTCTGATCATTTAGTTAAAATTTTATTACTTATCTTTATACATAAACAATGCCTTAGAAAATTATGGAAAGGATATAGACATTTATTCAAAGTGCCAAATATTTATATTTGGAAAAATAATTTCTAAAAAATTATAGCACAGGCAGGGTCAATGTTTATGGAAATGAGTAAGTGTGGCACTGAGGATGAGGATGAGGGAGCTGAACAATGGGTGGAAAGAGTGAGAAAGCTGGAAGAGCTATTGGTGTATGTGGGAAATACGCATGGATGAGGATCAGGGTACAGAGAACCTTAAATGTCATCATAAAGTATTTGAAATTATCTTTGAGACAACAAATATTAAAGTCTTCTTGGCAGCAGTGTTGCATTTGACAACGTCATGAAGTAATGGCCACTGAACTCCAGCAAAGATAAATAGATCTGGAAATAATCAGGATAATGTGACCTTAAATAAGTAATCAGACAATGGCGAGCTTCTATCTGATAAGTGGTAGACGTCTCTACGGAACCAACTGGAGAGGACACGTACTGGATGTTTATCAATTTTTTTAATATGGTCATAATTATTAGAGTATGATCTGCAAATCTCATAAGAGTAGAAGAACAGGAGATCCTTAAGGATAAAAATGGAAAGTACTCAGATAAAGAAGGAAAATGTTAATATTTATTTTCAACTAGTCTCAGAAAATTTGCTCCATCATAGCAGAATGTGTTAATAGAAATATAAAGATGATATACATCAATTAATGTGTTAAGGAAATTGATGCATTTTTATTTCTCTAGCTTTCCAAGGTAATTTGTTTTAAATAGTTCCCTGCTTAAGACTTAGTAACATTTGTGCACTTTCTAAATTATAAATTTATCACTTCCATACTTTGTCATTTTAAAATTTTCACTCCAATGTGACAGTATATAAAAAAAAAGCTTACTCAATTAAAAAAATATATATACATATATATACAGGAAAATGAATTTTAAGTACACATTAAGGATCATAAATAGAAAAACAGTCATTGAAATATCTGAGAATAGTAAATATAGAGTACCCTATATTTGTCCAATATCTTTGTATAAATTGATATTCAAAAACCTTTTCACTGCAAGGATTTCCTTGGGATTATCAAAATATTCCTGTGAATCTTGAGCTTCAGTACTTGAGGTCATATAAGATGATACTTTAGTGGAACTAACTTTCCCTACTAGTATGCATGCCTGTATTTCAGAGACAACAGGGGAAGCTTGAGGGAGTGACTCTACTCCTTGTTGTCCAAGAGAAATTCGAGGGGACGATTAGAAACATTCTAAATTAGAATCTTATCTCTCCATGCTTTCTATCTCAACAGAGAATGTAGAGATGACCAAGGACAATTACTCCTTGACAACTGAGTTTATGCTCATAGGATTTACGGATCACCCAGGTCTGAAGATCCTTCTGTTTGTGGTGTTCTTTGCTATTTATCTGATCACCATGGTGGGGAATCTTGGTTTGGTGGTGTTGATTTTCATGGAGCTCCATCTCCACACACCCATGTACATCTTTCTGGGCAACCTGGCTCTGATGGATTCCTGTTGTTCCTGTGCCATCACCCCCAAGATGTTAGAGAACTTCTTTTCTGAGGACAGAATGATTTCCCTCTATGAATGCATGGCACAATTTTATTTTTTCTGCCTTGCTGAAACTGCAGACTGCTTTCTCCTGGCAGCAATGGCCTATGATCGCTATGTGGCAATATGTAGTCCACTGCAGTATCATACCATGATGTCGATAAAACTCTGCATTCAGATGACCATAGGGTCCTACATAGCCGGGAACCTGCATTCCATGATTCATGTAGTACTTCTATTAAGGTTAACCTTTTGTGGATCTCATCAAATCAATCACTTTTTTTGTGATGTTCTTCCATTGTACAGACTATCTTGAGTTGACCCTTATATCAATGAACTGATGGTCCTTATCTTTTCAGGGTCAATTCAAATCTTCACTATTACCATAGTCCTAATCTCTTATCTTTGCATTCTTTTCACAATTTTCAAAATGAAATCCAGAGAGGGAAGAGGCAAAGCTTTATCTACTTGTGCATCTCACTTTCTCTCTGTCTCAGTATTCTATGGTTCTCTTCTGTTCATGTACGTTCGGCCAAGTTCAGTTAAAGAAGGGTATAAAGATACATCAGGTGCAATTTTTTATACTCTAGTAATTCCTTTATTAAACCCTTTTATCTATAGTCTAAGGAATAAGGAAGTAATAAATGTTATTAAAAGAATTATGAAGAACAGAAAACCTCATAACATTCTGAAATAAATATCTCCTGTGAAAAACTGATTTTAATTAGAAAAACTTTTTTCAAAGTCAAGGACACTGGGAAAATGGAAAATGGCCACTTTATATATCAAATATTAAATCACTAAACCGTGATGGTTTTTAAGTCAAATAATGTATAAATTGTTAAATAAATTCAGAAAGGAAGAATTCTGTGTTAAAATATAATTCAAAATCTAAATTACTAAGGTCTCTTAGGAGCCAGTTAAATGACTACACCTAAGGTCACATCAGAGTGGAATTAGCTACATTTTTCAACATATCTGACAAGTCCTAGGAATAAAAGTCAGTATATAAAGGTAGCCTCCATTTAGCATTGTTGGCAAACTTATGGAATCTCTAAGCATAGTCTTACAAACTCACACGCATTTCAAGTTCTCCTATATTAATTACTTAAGCCACACATCTATCAGAAGTTAACTGTGCATTTGAATTCTAGTCTCAAATTTCTTTGAGTTGTTCAAGAGTTTATGCTTGAATATGGATTTATACAGAATATGTATTCTCAAATCAAGAACATCTTTATCTTTAATGTTAGTCACTTTTTCTGTCAAGCTCTCTGAAATAGACTGTATAATGGTAATTTATAAATCTTTAGTTGAAAATATTGCTATTTATATGAAAGTCTTATGAATTTGAATGTTTTCACGTAGTTTGATAGTTGTCCATGATACATGAGAGTATAATTCCTGAATATATTAATTAAATCAAAGGTTTTTCCCCAAGATAGCATTACTTGTCTTGTTTGTTATTAGGAACATCACTTATCTGCACCAATTCCCATGTAAATTATAGGTATAGTATGAACATTAGCAGAAAGCTGGAGATGCTATTCAATAAAAATGAGGTAGAAAAGAGTGAAAATCTTAAAAAAAAACTAAACAACAACAACAAAAAATTTATTGATCACTTAAGTGTGCAAATATGAAAGGAAAAATGGTTTAATGAGAACCCATCTTCTGCTAGACACAAAACTAAACCTTCCAAATACACACCTTCCAATTAGTTAAGCATTATTTTTCATGCTATTCCAGAGTAAAAACTCATACTTTGAAATATAAAGTAGTTTGTCCAAGTCCTTGCAGGCCACCAAATGGAGTTAGGATTTGAATCAATGATCTTCTTCGTCTTCTAATGTTTTATAACTCCTTTCACAGAAACTTAAGCCACAATTAGTCTCCACATGCTTAAAATCTAATAGGAAATTGGACATACACATATGGAGGGAAAAAGCAATGTAGATTATACACAATGAATTTTAGGTTGTCTTGGGTATACAGCATGTGCTTGGGAGCATGGAATCTGGAGATCGGTGTAGCCTAGGGTGTTCAGTCATTAGGTACCATCAGAAATAACAAATGTATAAACTTTGGGAAAAAATTGATATGAGGGGAAAACAGGAATACAAGCATGAGCAGAGTCAATGTTTATGGAAACGAGTGTGACAATGGTGGTAGGTAATGAGGGAAGTGAAGGATGGGTGTAGAAACCTAGCAGAGCTATTGGTGAAAGCTGTTGGTGAGTGTGGAGAATAAAGATGGTAGTAAATCCATTTAATGAGAATTTTAAACACCACAATAGGGAATCTGAATTTATCTTAGAGACATCAAACATGGATGTTTTCCTAGTGGCAGATTGGAGTTGTCCCTTGGTATCTGCAGGGAATTGGTTCCATGTCCCCCATGAATATCAAAATCTGAGGATTTTCCAGTCCTTTATATAAAATGATGTAGTATTTGCATATAACCTACACACATCCTCCAGTATACTTTAAATCATCTCTAGATTACTTATAATACCTAATACCATTTAAATGACATGTAAATAGTTGTTAATGCTTACATTTAATAATGCTTTCTCTGTCTCTGCACTTTATCAAAAACCAGACAGACCATTTTTACCTTTGTAAGGACAGCACTTCAACTAACACTTGCACAAACTTCAGCTTCTTTCTGCTTTATTGTGCAAATTCTGGATTCTTTCTTAACAACCTGCAGTGGCAGCAAGCTACAATGCACTTTTCAAAAGATCTGAGATTTTTCTGGACACCCTTTAAACTCCTTACTGAAGTCACTCTTAAAGTCTACCCTTTAGCCACAAATTAGACATGCCTATAAAACAAACAATAACACACGTAGTTCAACCATGTATATGAGACTACATGGGCACACCAGCCCAGAAGCAAAGACAAGAAGGCAGGAATGGACGGGAAAACTGGACAAATGAAAATCGGGAAACTGAAGTCAAGAAGGGGAGAGTGTTGACACATCGTAGGGTTGGCGATCAATGTCACAAAACAATGTGTCTATTAATTATTTAATGAGAAACTAATTTGCTCTGTAAACTTTCACCTAGAGCACAATTAAAAGCAAAACTATGAGCAGAGGGGAAAAAAAATTTATAGGAAGACTTACTAATAGGTGGTTACTAGATAACGTTAAGCCAAACAAGTTATTCTCAGGGTGCTTTGCTGGGTGGGATCTTCTATTTGTTTCTCCCATTGAGATCCAATGGTACCATATGCCAGCTTCTCACTAAGTCTGCTTATTCTGGGACTTTGGAGCAGGCTGTTTTATGTCTGGAACCTGGTTTCCCCCTAAACTGTTACTTCTCTTTCTAAACTGCCTTGGCCTATTAGCAAAGCAATTAACACCTGGAAAGGAGATCATCTCCCCAGCAACATTCTAATTCATTTCTCTCTTCCTACCTGTTTGGCAAGACTATTCTTTGAGTCTCTTGGTTTAGGGACCTGTAAGCAGACTCTGATGGTGTAGTGGTTAAGAGCTAGGGCGCTAACCAAAAGCTCTGAAGTTCTAATCCTCCAGCTACTCCTTGGAAACACTATGGGGACAGTTCTACTCTGTCCTGTAAGTTCCCAATGAGTTGTGACTGAGTTGACAGCAGTGGGTTTGGTTTGGTTTTTTGGAAGCAGCCTCTTAAATTTATTTGGTCTTTTTAAGTCGTTATTTTCTACCTTTAGGAAATAAGCAAAGCAATGAACATTTAATAATAAATTAAGGTGGAAAGTAGACTAATTCTTTTTAGAAAGATTTTTCTACAGGAAGGTTTTTCCAGTTAAACTTCCATCTCCTATTAGCCAGAAAATTAATTTAACAAGACTATCTGATTCCATGAGCAAGCTGGTCAATCCATATTTTAATGTAAAACAAAGTTAATATTCATGATCATTAATCTGATTTTTCTCTCAATAACCTATTCATTTGATTAACGTCTTTTCCCACAACTCTCTCTTACCTTGTGAATCTCACCAATCTAGTTTTTCCTTGCTTGAGAATGATTTAAGAATTTCTACTCTGTCTTTAAACCTTAAACCAACAATATTCCCTGAAGTCTTCTTAAAACCAAACAATAGTTTATCTTAACTAGTAAAAAATGTCTGCCTTGAGCGTTATGCTCTTTTAAGAACTATCTATATGGCCATCAAATTGACAACAGCAACCTGAAAGATTAGATAGGAACCATAAGGGGCAGTATGTTTATGTTGATGGTGGAGGAACAACTCAGAAAAAGACAGTGAGAATGGTTGCACAACTCAAAGAAAGTAACCAATGACACTGAATTATACATGTAGAAACTGTCACATTGCCGTATGGTCTGCTCTGTATATCCTCAACAACAACAACAACAAAATAAATAAAAATTTTTTAAAATCTAAGATTTTTATTTTCTCATCAAGAGATAGCACTTTACTCTCCCTTTTAGCATTTGAGGGATTGCTTTGACCACTAAATTGCTTTTTAGGAGTCATTTCTTCACAGAAACAAAGGGTGAACACAACACAAGTAGCAAACAAACAAGACGGGAGACAAACAATGTTCAAACAAGGAGTGCTGGAGAGAGATTGAGAATCTGTGAAAGGCTGGGAGGTTGTGGCAGGGTATGCCTACATATCATTTCATTCCTGTGGATTAAGCATAGTGCTCAGCATCTGGCAAATTCAAGTTTTTCTTTTTGGAACTTTCTTTTTTTTTAACATTTTCGATTCATAGTTGGCTGAATCTGCAAATGTGGAACCCATGGTTACAGAGGCCAACTGTAATATGATTTCTTTAGAAAACTGATTTGGCATTTGACTGGAAAAAGTCCTGAAGCAATGAGACTAACTGCAATAATACAAATATCAGGTGGTAAAAGCTGAAACTGGAGAAGACTCTGTAAAGCAAAAGTTCATGAAGCCTTTTTTGACCAAGACTAATGATTGGATTTCCTTTTTTTTTTTTATGTACTTCAGGTGAAGTTTTAAAGAACAAATAGATTCTCATGAAACAGTAGTGCACATGTTCTTTTATGACATTGGTTAACAACCCCACAACATATTAACCCTCTAACTTCTCAACCTTTTTTTTTTTTTTTTGGTGAAAATACACATAGCCAAAGATACACCATTTCAAAAATTTCTACATGCACGGTTCAGTGACATTGACTACGCTCTTCCAATTGTGCTGCTATTCTCACTTAAGATGAAGGCTTACAGAACAAAAGTTTCTCATTTAACAGTTGCTACAAATGTTGCCCTATGACAATGGTTAACAATCTCACAACACATCAGCAATATCCTTACTCAACCTTGGGTTCCCTATCGCCAACTTCCTTGTCCCCTTCTGCCTTCTGGCCCTGGTCAGTGGACTCCTGTACCTCGTTAGTCTCATTTCATTTTATGGGGCTGTCCACTCCCAGGCTGAACAGTGAACCTCGGAGGTAACTTCACCACTGAGCTAAAAGGGTGTCTGGGGGCCATACTCTTGAGATGTCTCCAGTCTCCTTTAGGCCAGTAAATCTGGTCTTTTTTTTTTTTTTTTGTGAGTTAGAATTATGCTCTGCATCCTTCTCCAGCTCTGTCCAGAACCCTCTGTTGTGATCCTGGTCAGAGCAGTCAGTGGTGGTAGCCAGGCACCGTCTATCTGTACTGGACTCAGTCCAGTGGAGGCCTTGGTAGCTGTGGACAATTAGTCCTTCAGACTAATCTTTTCCTTGTATCCTGTTCTCTTCATTCTCCCTTGCTCCTGAAGGGATGAGGCCAGTGGAGTATCTTAGATGGCCGCTCACAGACTTTTAAGACCCCCAGACACTACTCACCAAGGTAGAATGTAGAGCATTGTCTTTATAAGCTGTGTCATGCCAACTGAGCTAGATGTTCCCTGATACCATGGTCCCCACAGCCCTCAGCCCAGCAATTCAGTCCCTCAGGGAGTTTGGATGTGTCTATGGGGTTTCCATGACCTTTCCTTGTACAAGTCGTGCTAGTTTCTCCTGTATTGTGTACTGTCTCACCCTTCACCCAAGATACCACTTATCTATTGTCTATTTAGTATTTACCCTCCACCTCTCCTATCCCTGGTAAACAACAAAGATTGTCACATTTTGTGTGTGAACTTTTTCATGGGTTTTTACAATAGAGGTCTCATACAATATTTGTCCTTTTGTGATTGACTTATTTCACTCAGCATAATGTCCTCCAGTTTCATCCATGTTATGAGATGCTTCACAGATTCATTGTTGTTCTTTCTTGTTGCATAGTACTCCATTGTGTGTATGTACCATAGTTTGTTTATCCATTCATCTGTTGATGGGCACCTATGTTGTTTCCATCGTTTTGCTATTGTGAATAATGCTGCCATGAACATAGGTATGCATATGTCTATTCGAGTGACGACTCTTATCTCTCTAGGATATATTCCTAAGAGTGGGATTGCTGGATCGAATGGTATGTCTATTTCTAGCTTTCTGAGGAAGCGCCATATCATTTTCCAAAATGGTTGTATCATTTTACATTCCCACCAGCAGTGCATAAGAGTTCCCATCTCCCCGCAGCCCCTCCAACATTTGTTTTTTCCAGTGTTTTTGATTCGTGCCCGTAATACCGGGGTGAGATGGTATCTCACTGAGGTTTTAATTTGCATTTCTTTAATGGCTAGTGATCGCGAGCATTTCCTCATATGTCTGTTGGCCATTTGAATGTCTTCTTTGGTGAAGTGTCTGTTCAATTCCTTTAGCCATTTTTTAATAGAATTATTTGCCTTTTTGTTGTAGAGGTGTTGGATTTTCTTGTAGATTATGGAGATTAGACCTTTGTCTGACTTGTACTATCCAAAAATTTTTTTCCCAGTCCCTAGGTTCTCTTTTTACTCTTTTGGTGAAGTCTTTTGTTTTTGTTTTTTGTTTGTTTGTTTGTTTGTTTGTTTGTTTATATTTTACTGTACTTCAGGTGAAGGCTTAGAGCACAAATAGTTTCTCATGAAACAGTAGTACACATGTTGTTTTATGACATTGGTTAACAACATCACAACATATTAACCCTCTAAATTCCTCAACCTTTTTTTTTTTTTTTTTGGTGAAAATACACATAACCAAAGATACACCATTTCAAAAATTTCTACATGCTCAGTTCAGTAACATTGACTACGCTCTTCCAGCTGTGCTGTTATTCTCACTTAAGTTGAAGGCTTACAGAACAAAATAGTTTCTCATTTAACAGTTACTACAAATGTTGCCCTATGACAATGGTTAACTATCTCACAACCCATCAACAATATCCTCACTCAAACTTGTGTTCCCTATCACCAGCTTCCTTCTCCCCTTCTGCCTTCTGGCGCTTGTCACTGGACTCCTGTACCTCGTTAGTGTCATTTGGTTTTACGGGGCTGTCCACTCCCAGGCTGAACAGTGAACCTCGGAGGTAACTTCACCACTGAGCTAAAAGGGTATCTGGGGGCCATACTCTAGAGGTTTCTAAAGTCTCCTTTAGGCCTGTAAATCTGTTTTTTTATTTGTTTGTTTGTTTGTTTTTGTGAGTTAGAATTATGCTGTACATGGGACAGAGCTTTTTTTGGTTGGGAGTTTTTTTATTACCTTTTCAATCTCTTTTCTTGTTATGGGTCTGTTCAGATTTTCAACATCACTTTGTTGTAGTTTGGGTAGGCCGTGTGTTTCTAGAAATCTATCATCTTCCTCTAGGTTTTCAAATTTGTTGGAGTATAGCTTTTCATAATATTCTGTTATAATCCTTTTTATTTCAGTTGGGTCTGTTGTAATGTCCCCCATTTCATTTCTTATTTGGGTTATTTGTGTCCTCCCCTGTTTTTCTTTTGTCAATCTGGCCAGTGGTTTGTCAATTTTGTTGATTCTTTCAAAGAACCAACATTTGGTTTTTTTGATTCTTTCCATTGTTTTTCTGTTCTCTGTTTCATTTATTTCTGCTGTGGTCTTTACTATTTCCTTTCTTCCGGTGGTTTTGGGCTTTTTTTGCTGTTCTCTTTCTATTTGTTTGAATTGTGTAGTTAGTGTTTTGATTTTGCCCCTTTCTTCTTTTTTGATATGTGCATCTATTGCTATAAATTGTCCTCTGAGGACTGCCTTTGCTGTGTCCCAAAGGTTTTCATATGATGTGTTTTCATTCTTATTTGATTCTAGGGATTTTTTGATTCCATCTCTGATTTCTTCTATTACCCAGTGATATGTAAGCAGGGTATTATTCGGTTTCGATGAAATTGATTTTTTTTCCTTGCTCTTTCTATTGTTAATTTCTACCTTGATGGCATTGTGATCAGAGAAGATACTTTGAATTATCTAACTTTTTGGATCTTGTTGAGGATTGCTCTGTGGCCTAAGATGTGGTTTATTTTGGAGAACGTTCCATGTGCATTGGAAAAGAATGTGTACTTTGCAGTGGTTGGATGGAGTGTTCTGTAATGTCTATGAGGTCATTAAGTTGGCTGATTGTGCCCTTTAGGTCTTCTGTATCTTTGCTGACTTTCTTCTTAGTTGTTCTGTCCTTTACTGAGAGTGGTGTGTTGAAGTCTCCTACTATTATTGTGGAACTGTCAATTTCTCTTTTCAGTGTTGTTAGTTTGTTTTATGTATTTTGGAGCCCTGTCATTGTGTGCGTTGATGTTTATTATGGTTATGTTTACATGATGGATCGTCCCCGTAATCATTATATACTGTCCTTCTTTGTCTTTTATGGTGGATTTTGTTTGATTAGTATTGCCACTCCTGCTCTTTCTTGGCAGTTGTTAGCTTGATATATTTTTTTCTAACCTTTGACTTTTAATAAATTCACGTCTTTGTTTCTAAGGTGTGTCTCTTGTAGACAGCATATTGATGGATCCTGTTTTCTTATCCATTCTGTCACTCTCCATCTCTTTATGGGTGCATTGAGTCCATTTACATTTAGTGTAATTATTGATAGATGTGAGTTTGTTGCTGTCATTTTGTAAGGGTTTTTTTTTGTGGTGCTGAAGTTTTCTTTGTTCTTCTTACTCTCTTGTGCTTAGTTACTTTTGTTTGTGGATTTTTTTTTTTTCATTTCTTTTGTTTTTGTAGGTTTTGTTTTTGCTGAGACTTTATTTTTTTCCTCTTTATTTTTATGAGTTGGTTTGTTAACTTTCTTTGTGTTACCATGAATTTTACCCTTATCTTTCTAAGTTTGAAGCAGTCTACCATTACTTGGTATCGCCTTGCCTTCCTCTCCATTAGGAGGTTCTATACCTATGCCGTTTATTCCCTCTTTTATTGTTTTGATGTTGTTGTCATTTATTGATTAACTGCTCTGATTCCCTGGTGTATTTCTTTAGGTTTTGGATAGTCCTCAAGAGTTCATTTCCTAGATTGGTATCTGGCTGGTACGATCCTGTGTCCTAGGTTCTGCCTGTGAGCTGAAACTGTTTGTCCTCAGGTTGAAGAACTCCCTTTAACAATTCTTGTAAGTTTGTTTTGACTTTTACATATTCCCTTAATTTCTGTTTATCTGGAAATGACCTAATTTCACCATAAAATTTGAATGAGAGTTTTGCAGGATATATTATTCTTGGCTGACAGTTTTTTTCTTTCAAGATTTTACATATGTCTTCCCATTGCCTTCTTGCCTGCATGGTTTCTGCTGAATAATCTGAGCTTAGTCTTATTGTTTCTCCTCTATATGTGACTTCTTGTTTCTCACAAGCTGCTCTCAGGATTCTTTGTTTGTCTTTGGTTTTGGCAAGTGTGAATATGATATGCCTTGGTGATTTTCTCTTGGGGTCTCTTCTATATGGGGTTCATTGAGCTTCTTGGATGGGCAGCTTTTCATTTTTCATGATACTGGGGAAGTTTTCTGTCAGCAGTTCCTCAATGAGCCTCTCTGTGTTTTCTGTTTTCTCCCCCTGTTCTGGAATGCCAATCACTCATAAATTTTTGCTTTTACTTGTGTCCCACATAACTCTCAGGGTGTCTTCATTTTTCTTTGTTTTTTTTTCTGAGTTTTCTTGAAACAGAGTTGTATCCAAGTGTTTGTCTTCAGTTCCACTGATCCTTTCTTCCACGGTTTCAAATCTGCTTCTCAGCCCTTCTATGACATCATCCATTTCTTAAATCTTGTTGTTTATCTTTTGGATTTCTAATTGTTGTTTTTGTATAATTTCTAGTTGTGAATTTATTTTGGCATTTTGTTCCTGTATTATTTTCCTGAATTCTTCCAATTTTTTGTCTGTATTTTCCATGAATTTGTCTATTTTTTCCTCATGTTTGTCAGCTTTTTGCCTCAGTTCTTGGAGAATTCTGAGTATTAGAGATTTGAATTCCCTATCAGGTAGTTCTAGTGCATTTTCTTCTACAGGAGAGTCATCTGGTGTTTTATTTTTGATGCCTACTGGAACCATCCTGTCATGTTTTTGTAAATGTTTTGATATAGTCTGCTCTTTTTGTGGCATTCAGTAGTTATTTTTCTTGTTTATTGATTGTATATTTGTTTGTTTAATCCCTTTTTAAAAAAAA
Organism: Dugong dugon; assembly: GCA_030035585.1. Taxonomy (NCBI): domain Eukaryota; kingdom Metazoa; phylum Chordata; class Mammalia; order Sirenia; family Dugongidae; genus Dugong; species Dugong dugon. The sequence goes on from CM057473.1 coordinate 43,897,160, forward strand.
AAAAATTTGACTATGTCTGAGCAGACGGACTGTGTGTTCTTTGTTGTTTGCTCATCTGTGCGCTCAATACTTTTCACCTCCTTCTCCAACTGACAGAGTCAGTCACTCAGATATGGTACTGCAGCGCAGGTTTAGCTGAAGAGGAGTTACTGGTATGGGTTGTTTGTGGCACTTACTACAGCCACCAGAGCGGGTCAGTAATCAATGCAGGGCAGGTTCCAGTAGGCCATGCCTATGCTGCTTGGTGGCGTGATGTCAAGCGCATGGTGCAGGTAGGCAGGATGCAGCGGGGAGATTGTTATGTGTGGAGCTAAGATGGATATGGGAGAGAAGAGAGAGGAATAGGAGCCAAAAACATACAGACAAACAAAAAAGAATGCTAGGGGAGCTTGCCATTGCAGTGGAGAGATGAGAGACTATGAAATGGAGAAAAACAAAAAGGGGAAGAGGAAGAAAAGAAAAGAATGAATAAATAAATATCAGAGAGGTTAAAGAACCGCAAAGTTCCCAGGGATCCCACCGGTGCAGCTATGACATCTGGGGAAGTCACTCTCAGGTGTTTCAGTACAGCCTGGCTAGAAGGCATAGAGGTATACAACGGCTGGTATTCAGGGATCAGAAAGAGAAGGAAGATATAGAGAGACGAGAAACTGAGCAATGAAGAAAGACAAAAAGGGAAAAAGAGGGAAAAGAAAACAAAACAAATTAAAAAAAAAGAACAAGAAAGACCCCCCAAAAAAACAGAAAAAAAAAAAAACATACATAAAGAAATGCTCTCAGGGATCCCTCTGCACGTCTGTGAAAGCCGAAAGAGAGTCTCCTTGCCACGCAGCTCCACCTGGCCAGAAAGGGCTCCCAACTCAAGAGAAGGAAAATAAAACAAATGAACAATTCAAAACAAACAAATGAACAAAAGCCCCGGGATCCCACCAGCACGGTAGCCCAGACCGGGAAGCAGCTCCACACTCGAATGGAGCTCTGCAGCCCCTCAGGAAGAAGCAAAGATGGCGCACGGAGCGAGGCACTGGAGCAAATGGAGGGGGAGGTGGCGAGAGGCAAGCAAGAAATCAAAAGAAGCAGGAAAAAAAAAAAAACAACACCAGCAGCCAACAAATGGCACTCAGAGAGCCAGCTAGTGTGGGCTGGTGTTTCTGGGCAAGAGACTGTGCCTGCAGGAAGCATAGGGGACCAAGTATGGGTGAAGAAAGGTAGAGAGTGGGAAAGCACATATCGCAAATTGCCGGCACTTTGCAGCCCCTCAGGAAGAAGCAAAGATGGCGCATGGAGCGAGGCACTCGAGCGAAAGGAGGGGGAGATGGCAAGAGGCAAGGAAGAAATCAAAAGAAGTGGAAAAAAGCAACACCAGCAGCCAACAAATGGCATCCAGAGAGCTGCCTGCTCGGGTGTGTGGAATCCAAGCAGCCGGCGCTTCCTAGTCAAGAGACCGTGGCTGCAAGAAGCAGAGGAGGCCGAGTACAGGAGAAGAAGTGTGGGGTTGGGAAAGCGCACACTACATATTACCGGTTGTTTTGTCTCCCGCTGGACGCTCTGTGAGGCTGCTTTCTCGTACCCCCTGTTTGCTGGTCTCCGATAGGAGTCCAAGATGGAGGATCTGCACTGCGTTAGCTGATAGGGGACCTCTGCATGAATCTCTCCTCGTTCTCCATATTTTGTCAGTTTCCTCACTCCATTTGGTGCTTGGCTGAGTTCTTTATCTCTTCATTTGATGTTTTAGGGTTTCAGGATTGTAGTATTCTCTGTATGGCTTAGTTTTTTGGATCTTTGCTGTGGAGGGACGGCATGGTGTTTCTGCCTAGAGCGTTATTTTGCCGGAAATCTCATGATAGTTTTGATTTGCATCTCTCTAATGGCTAATGATCGTGAGCATTTTCTCATGTGTCTGTTAGCCACCTGAATGTCTTGTTTGGCAAAGTGCCTGTTCATATCTTTTGCCCATTTTTTAATTCGGTTATTTGTCTTTTTGTTGTTGAGGTTTTGCAGTATATTGTAGATTTTAGAGATTAGACGCCAATTGGATTTGTCATAGTCAAAAATTTTTTCCCAGTCTGTAGGTCCTGTTTTTATTCTTTTGGTGAAGTCTTTTGATGAGCATAAGTGTTTGATTTTTAGGAGCTCCCATTTATCTAGTCTCTCTTCTGGTGCCTGTGCATTGTTACTTATGGTTCGTATTGTATTTATACCATGTATTAGGGCTCCTAGCATTTTCCCTTTACTATTTCTTGTAATTTTGGTTTGGTTTTTGCAAATTCCCTAAACTTCTGTTTATCTGGAAATGCCCTAATTTCACCACCATATTTGAGATACAGTTTTGCTAGATATATAATTCCTGGCTTGCAATGTTTTTCCTTCAAGGCTTTATATATGTCATCCCATTGCCTTCTTGCCTGCATGGTTCCTGCTGAGTAACCTGAGCTTAGTCTTATTGACTCTCCTTTGTAGATGACTTTTCATTTATCCCTAGCTGCTCGTAAGATTCTCTCTTTATCTTTGGTTTTGGCAAGTTTGATTATAATATGACTTGGTGACTTTCTTTTGGGACATACCTTATGTGGCTTTTGATGAGCATCTTGGATAGATATCTTGTCATCTTTCATGATATCAGGGAAGTTTTCTGCCATGAAAACTTCAACAATTCTCTCTGTATTTTCTGTTATTCGCCCCTCTTCTGGTACTTCTGTCACTCATAGGTTATTCCTCTTGCTGGAGTCCCATGTAATTCTTAGCTTTTCTTCTTTTTTTTTTAAATCCTTTTATCTCAGTTTTCCTCAGATAAGTTGGTGTCAAGTGTTTTATCTTCAGTCTCACTAATTCTGACTTCCATTGCCTCAATTCTGCTCCTATGACTTTCTATTGCATTGTCTAATTCCGAAATTTTATTGTTAATCTTCTGGATTTCTAATTGCTGTCTCTCTATGGATTCTTGCAGCCTGTTAAATTTGTCATTATGCTCTTCTCTAATCTTCTTAAGTTCCTCTATTGCTAGGTCTACATTTTGCCAGATCTCCTTCCTGATCTCTTAAAGAGTTCTATATATTAATCTTTTGTATTCTGTCTCTGGTAGTTCCAAGAAATTATCTTCCTTCAGAAAAGTCCTCGATTCTTTATTCTAGGAGGTTGCTGAAGCCATCATGGTCTACCACTTTATGTGATTTTATACTGACTATTGTCTCCAAGCCATCAATAAATAATTGTATTTATCTATTTTATACTTGCTTACTGTATCCTATCTTCTTTTGTTTTGTTTTGTTTGATATGCCCAAATAGGCTGCTCATGTGAGCTATTCTGATCACCGGGGCCCCTGAAGCTCCAATGTCCTGCCAGCAGGTGGCCAGACTTTCCACTAAGTATGTGAGCCCAGAAGTCCACCCACTCTTCCTATATGGATTCAGCTCAGGTTTCCAGGTAGCTGGCCACCAAGTGTGTGGTGCAGGCTGTCACCTACACTCCTAGACAGGCATAGGTGATTGGTATAGGCACAGGCATCCGGCTGCAGCAGAGGGTCACATGCTGAGCAAGGCAATGGGCTGATAGCCAACCCCGAGTGTCTGGGAGGAAAGCGTGTCCCTGTTCCCTAGGGAGCTTAGATGGATGAGTTTTGCAGCCAGACTCTGAACACCCAGTGCTGTTGGTTGTAAAGACTGGGGGGCACCACTTATTCCTGGGCCCCTGTCACAGCTGGTTAGGTGGCATGGGTGGAGCCACCAGTCCTCAGGTGCCTGATGTGGGTAGGTTAAGACCCTGCTTAATAGGCAGAGAAATGTCAAATGTCAGGAACCTGCCACTTCAGAGTTGAAACAGCTGAAGTTAGACTTCATGTATATACCTTCTTGTACTGTGGTAATGAGGGCCTACACTGTTGAAATGGGCCCACACAGATCTATGGAGGGGGAAAGGCACTCAAAGTCCATGGATCCCTTATGCCTGTGCCTAGGTAAAGGAACTGTGCCTACCCTGAATTCCTGGCTTAGGGGAGCCGGCAGACTATTTTTTTCCCCTATTTGTTAATTTGTTCACTCTCCAAGGCTGGGAGAATGGCTCAGGGAGTGTGATGGGTCCTACTTCCAGCCCAGGGGACTCTGCAATTTCTGAAGCCGGTCCCGGACCCAGTGCAGAGCAAGGAGTGGGGAAGTAAATGGGAGAGAGGTTTTTCCCAAAGGGGGATGTTTTTGATCTGTGCAGTAGGCCCGAAGCAAGTACTTATCTTTCGCCGATCGAGGGCTGCTTCTCACTGGTTCTGGATGGCTGAGCAGACTGTCTGCTGCTGGGTCTCTCCCAGTGTGGAAAACGCCTCCCAAGCACCACTGCTTGCCTACCTCACCATGCACCATGAGCTGATCCAGCCTGAAGGACTCAGGCTCTTGCCAGGTCAAGTCTGGCAACTCCTCACAGCTTTCAAACTGTCTCTCCCTCCCTCTGCCACTCAGTTGGATTCCTCAACTTTGCCTCTGATGTTCAGGACTCCTTGTCATATCTAATTGATTCACTTGTTTTTTTGGGTCTTTGTTGTAAGAGGGACCACTGGAAGCGTCTGACTACTACGCCATCTTGGCCTCGCCTTGAGATAAAATTCCTGATGCACATTTTTTCACCTTATGTTTATTGAAAATATTGATCCATATCTATCTTGCTTTGTATGTTGCTGTTGAGAAATTGGATGCCAAACTGATTTTCTGTCCTTGAAAGTGAATTTGTGCTTCTACATGGAGGTACAGACAATTTTTTTTTTTAAATGTTAAATTCTAGTGCATTTACTAGGCTATATATTTGAATTGACTTTTCTGGATCAGTTATCACAAGTATGTGGTGAGCTGTTTTAATATGTAGACTTAAGTCTTCTGTTATTCCTGGAAAATTTGTTGGATTATAATTTTAAGTATTATTTCTGCTCCATTATTTTCTTCTCTTCTTCAGGGCTTCAATTTTATTGGTGGTGTATCACCTTTGCTAATCTTTCATACCTATCATGCCTTCTAAGATTGTTTTTACCCTTTTCTGTTATTTTCATTCTCTGAGCTGTTTTCACTCTTCTCTTTAATGCCCTTTACTTTTAGTGTAGATCTCTTCTCTCTTGGCAACTTTGTAATTTAATTTATAAAATGATTTAGTCTTTTTCTCCAAAATCTTTTCAATGTTAGTCATTTCTCATTTTATAAGTACTTTTGTCCTTCCCAATCATTATTTTGGAAGTTTTTGTAAAAGCTCTTTTTCCTTATCTGAAAATGCTTGCTTAAAGATAATTACTTTAGATTGAGACATTGTGTTACTGTCTTTCTCTGTCCATAGTTGTTTTTCTGGGGAGAATTTTTATCAGCTGAAATATTTTGATTCTCAGTTTCTGTTTTAGGCACCTATTAGTTTGATATGGATGTTGCCTGTCAATTTTCTGTTTATTTTTAGTTGCCTTATTTTCTCTGTATCAAAAAAAGATAGATGATTCAGTTTAGGTAGGGATGAGGGGATTCTGTAGAATATTAAGTTATTAGTTTGAGAGCACCCTTCTCTGTTGGTACATGATTTACCATTTCTTAAATAGATGGTTCATCTTTGAGGGATGGGGTTAGTTGTGTCTTCTAACCATGTGATCCTCTTGTTTCTGTAGCATCTTGTTTAAGTTGAGTTCCCCAGGAAACTGATTCTGAGATGGAGATTTGCATGCAGGACATTTGTCGGGGAATGCTCGCAGGCTCAATACTTATTGAGGGAATGAAGGAATTAAGATTGGGTAGACGGCTGAGTTTAACTTCAATGTAGTCAACACAAAGACCTCAGCCAATTCCACGGGGAAGTGAGGAGCTGGGATTTTTCTTCAGAGTTTCCATGCCTTAAAGCAAGGGGTCTGGAATTTATACTTCCCATGGAATGTTTATTGGATGTTTATTGCCCCAAGGAAATGGTGTGAAACGATGAGGCAGTTCTCTTCAGACAAGGCTAATTCCTGGACAGGGACTCTGATGAGAACTGTCAGCTACCAACACTCTCATAGGTGGGAAATTAAGGTGGGATCTGGGCTGAGAACCAAAGATCCACTATAGTCTACCTCTTAGACTGTTCAGAGCCACTTGTTTCATATAATAAGTTCTGGGAACAGAGCCTCTAGGATTCTGGTTTTTGCCTTTTCCTGGAGAATTTTAAATGAGGCAAGTTAGAGGACAATCTACAGCTTACACTGCTGCAGCTAGTCTCAAGGCCCAAGTTAATATTCTTCCTCTCCTCTAGGGTCCCTTCCATATTAGCTAATACCTCTGCTGGTTTAGGTGGCTAACATGCTGGGCCGACAGAGGTCTGATCCCTAGGGTTTTAAGCCTGTAGTCACCATGCCTTTTTCAGGCTATGGTTCTTACATTTGTCATTTTGTTGTCAAACTTGGATAAGAGAGTACCAAGACATACCTATGGATCACCGGAATGTCAAACATATTCTTCCCAGCCCTTGCTGAATAACAGCAGCTCTACTTCTTCCTCATGATCAAGGTCAACTATCCTTGCAAGTCTTGTAACTCCTTCCCTTGTCTTCTGGTCTTCTGGTACAAGGAACCCAAAATGACTGGGTGGAAGCTGTAGCTTTAAGTATAATGGGATTCTCATTGTGTTTCCTAGGAGAAGCATTTCTCCTCTGAGATCAAGGACCCCTAAATCTATACTGCTCATAGTTCTAGTGAAAAAATGCAAATTCACCAAATGAGTTACTTAGATACTTCCTGTATTCATTTTATATGGCCCAAATAAATATACTACCGAGAACATGGCACCATATAATGGCTATTAATTTATCATGTATACTTCTTGGAAAATGAAGCCTTCACATTATAAGATACCTATTCCAAGATGATACCTTAGTTGTACTTTCAAAAGGCTATTCCAACAATTTATTAAGCTAGCACTTTTTGGATGATGTGAAATATGATAGGATCAATGGGCTGCTGATTGCCGCATCTTTACTGTAAAGTAGGTTTCTTGGTCCAAGGCAATGTTATGTACCACTCTATCAGTGCTCAGATAGTGGTTCTACTTGAGGTCTTGCAGATAGGTAAAGATAACCCGTATTTGGATTATGAGTTAATTCCAGTCAAGGTGAATTTCTCCTTTTTTTTAAGGTGGAAGTGATTTACAGCAGCCAACTTGTCACCAACTGACTGATTGATCTCCGTGAAGAGTGTTGCCATATTAGGGACTCCTCATTGGTCTCTGCCACTGGTAATTTTGACATTTGGGAGTGACAATAGTTAGATTAGCCTTGATAGTAGGAACCCATGTTCATATGCATAGCCTTCATCCCAGCCACCATAGCTACTTTATTCACATGTCCATTTTCCAGCATTGGGATGGCAGATGAACAAAGCTGGATGATCTCAACTGGCTGAGTAATTCTGTCTACTTGGTTATTTATTGTCTCTTCCATGATAGATGCTCTCTGGTGGACAATAACATGTGATATACAATTTTCCACATTTCACATCTACTGTGCTTTCATATGCTTCTTCTGCAGATCTTTTAGTCTTTAATATTTTAATCTTTCTCCCTACAGGCCACTGACAGACATCCAAGACATTCATCTCTACCCTAAATCTATATATTCTTACCTTGGAACATTTCTCTTTCTACAAAATGGAAATAGATGATTAGTCCACTGCACAAAGTGAGAATTTTCCCTTACTGATACCGTTGAAGACCACTCCTGCAGGGAGCTATAGTTCAGTAGTAATACATTTTGGTTTGTACCAATATACCAAACTGATCATCCAAGAACCAAGCTTGGCATTTTATATTCTCTGTCAGCTGATCATAAGGGAACCTCCATGAGGCCAGACGTATGAGCTGAGGAGAGATGTCACTACAACCGTGGTGGATGACATGGGTTCTAGAACACCTGTTTGTGCAGCTTACTGTGTCCTCTGGCCCTCCTCATGCCTGATTCTGGATCTACCACTTTCACCTCATAATAAATCGTTTCTGCACCTGCCTGACCTTATACGTGGTTAGTCTGACAAATTCCACTTCATAAAGGGGAGTTCTGTTCTCATGGTCATTAAGTATCCTAGGATCAGGAGCTTAGTCTCCACCAAATTTCATAGCATACCAGGAAGTTATTTTTTGAATAATTTATAATTTTCTACTGTAGATATCAAATCCTTTTTCTCAAAATCATAGAGGTCTAAGTTGTGACTCTCCTTTTGTGGCTTTCCATAACCTTTCCATAAACTCTGCATTTCTTCCCACCTCAGATATCTCTAATACCATAGATCTACAGGGTCATATGACCCAAAGCTCGGGACAGATTGCATCATAACTTGAATGCACAGAAGAGTCCTTTCTTCTTCTGGAGTCACCTCAAAACTGGCATTCTTCCACCATTTGGACAGATATATCTCAGTCTCATATCTTATTCAACTATGTCGGACATGAAGAAAAGTTAGGAAATAATTTTATGGAACACCTTAAAATACTGTATCAGTGTTAAACTAAAATTTCAGAAATAATAATGTATATATATATCTTCACATCTTCAAATGTTTATCACAATTATTACTATTATTTTAAGAATAGTGTTAGTGAGAGAAAACAATGCTCTTATCATTTACATGTAACAAAATAAAAATTATTATTAATACCATTTTTTCATTTAATCTCATTCTTTTTACATTTTTTATGTTTTATAATATGCGTAATATTTTAGCATAGTGGTAGTATAGGTAAAATGAATATACTCCATATGATTTTACTGATGTGAACAACAGCTAAAAAATTTGGGAATCAACAGATGGATAACTGTTGATGACCCAAAAGTAGATGAGATAATCTCAGGAAAATTCTAGAATAAAAAAAAAGAAGACCAAATATAGAATTGAGGGAAACATAAGCATCATTAAGGGTAAAGACAGAAACATGACCCAGCATAAAAGACTGAGATGGAACAGTTGGGAAGATAGGAGAAATGAATGTTGCCACAGAAGCTAGAGGTGACAGACTGTCAATAGTATCAAACACTACAGCTTGGTCATGAATACAATTGGGAAATGTTCTTTATTGTTGGCATATAGAGTTTTGTTGTGACTTTAGTGACAGAGAATGCTCAGTGGAATGTGGGGGCAGAAAATAACAAGTGGGAATGTGGTATGATTAATTGCTTTTGTGTATGGCCTTTCTAGCCATGATCTTGTAACTCCCACCCAGGTGATTGTGTGATAGGGTAGTTGTGGCCTACCAAGAGGATTGGTCAGTTTTGCCTTAAAAGAGAGCTAATTCCAGAACAGAGAGAGAAGCCCACCACCACCAAGAAAGAAGAGACCCAGCAGCAGAGAGCTGGCAGCAGAAGACAGCATGATGGGCTTCCTGGCCCACAGAGAGAGAACACTGAGTGCCTCTGGGGATATTCTTTGGACTCCGGCAGACATGGCTGTGGCAGCATGCTTGTCCGTTTTCCCATTGTTGCCTATTCTGTGATATTCTTTGGACTCGGACAGACATGGCTGTGGCAGCATGCTTGTCTGTTTTCCCATTCTTACCCATTCTGTAATATTCTTTGGATTCGGGCAGACTTTCTAGCTCTGGCAGCATGCTTGTCCACTTCCCACTTTTGTCCTTTTGAATAAATGCCAAATAAAACTTTCTTTTTTACTTTACTAAACTTTGTGATGTTTTTCCCCTACAACAAGAGGTCAGACTCTGCCCCCAAGCCATTTTTACAGTTAGTGCCAGAAGAGGGATTCTTTGCAGTGGCTCCAGACTTATGAAAGCATGTGACTTTGTAGGAGAAAGAAGGAACGGGATTGGGAAGTTAAACTTTTGAAGAGATTTGAAGAGATCATTACTTTAGTTGTGGTTACTGTAAGGCTGAAAAGCTGCACCAGGAATGGCTGGTCTGAGGCAAAACTAGGGAAGATAAGCAGGTTGATTGATAAGGGGCCAAGGTCTTCTGGTTCCACCCAGCCAGAGGCCCAAGGCCATATGCATATGAATGGGAAGATGGGTAAGGTATAGAGAAGACTAAACGGGAAACTTTTATAAGGGTTATATGTTTGGGATTATACATTTATCTGAATGTACCATGGATACTGAGTGTTTCTCTTAGTTAATGTTGTAAAGCAGACCTCAATCTATGCTAGAAATGAATATTGGGTATTATAGATTACAGGGAGTGTGCAGTTCTGCCTTCAGCCAATATTCTATTGGATATGTTAAAAGAGGAACTAGGATTTGCCCAAGGGAAACACAGGTAGTTTGAATGCAGTAACCCTGTGTACAGTTGGTGCCTAAGGTTGAAAATCAGCGCCCCACCCAGATTTGCATTTGAAAAAACATGCAGAATCCTCTGAGAGAACAGAAAATTTGCATTTGAAAGAAGAATTCACAGAAAAAAAAAGTTGGCTGTTTTGCTTTTTAAATTTTAAGTAAGTGGTTTGCTGTTGGTTGCATCCAGGCAGGAAATGTCACTGCCCATAGGAAGGAACCCTCTTCCAGGACTGGAAGTTAAAGGGAGTCTGGAAGTAGACAGCTTGGTCTCCTGGCTTTTGGTGACCACTTGGGCCCACTCAATGAGTGGAAGTGAGGGAGGTGCAGCAATGAAGAGAGGGGCTCATTTTGGACATGTCCCATTGGAACCTGTTGACTTAGCCCATGGGGTCTAGGAGTGAGAAAAAGAGGAAAAGCTGGCTGGTCAGAAGTAAAAGGAGTTGTTGGGCTCCTGAAGTTTACAGGTGGAATACATTGACTTAGCCCAAGGGAGCTAGGGATGAGAATGGGTGAAGAGGTTGTCTAAAGTGCCAGGAGGTGTGTGTGAACTCTCAAGCCTGAGGCTGCCACCCATTGTGACCTAGCTTGGATGGTTAGAGATGAGCTGACCAGAACTTGACTGAATGAAGAGAAAGATGTTTGACACTGTAAACTGGTATAAATTGCTGCAATTTTATGGCTTGCTCTGGACTGGACTTTGCTTACGGATGCAAATGCTCACAGTTCCAACCGGAACAGAAGATTCTTCAAGACCAAAGAGCATGCTTGTCTCCCCAGAGTGCTGGTTTGATAGGAATGGACAATTTCAACATTCGCTCTCTAAAATGGGGGAGATAAAGGCATGAAGTGTCTAGCTTACATGCTTTCATGGGTGTGCTTACACTGAAAATGAGGTGGACCAGGGAGAATTCCCACTAAATAGTTTCCTCTTTTCCTGATGGGTCTGGGGAAGAGAGGGTGGGGGAAGATGCTGATAGGATTATGATTCAGCTGTAAGTGCTAATTGCTAACAAGGTTGATTGTGATTGTAAAAACTGTAAATGTAGAAGCTGTAGGTATAAAAGAGTGGACTAAGTGGCATGCACTGCTGGATTAGAGTACAGTGGCCGAACCTAAAGTCCAGTAAAGGTTTCGCTATGCTGATACCTCCTGAGGCTCAGAGCAAGGAGATAATCTTCTCTCAGTTGAATTTTGTCAGAAGGCCAGAAAGGGTGAAGACAAGATGACTTTTGGAGAACCTGTCAGGTCAGATAGAAACCCATAGCATACCTGAATGGCTGGTACCTGACTAAACTCACCCTTTGGACTCTTTGTCCTACTGAAAGACTAATTGTTAATGACTGTAATGGACTGGTGAAATGATTGAGAGAGAGAAATTATCCTCCAAATATGGAAGAATCATGGCTAGAAAAGCTAGGGCATGGCCTATATGATTAATTACTTTTGTGCATGGCCTTTCTAGCCATGGTCTTGTAACTCCCACCCAGGTGATTGTATGATAGAATAATTGAAGCCTACCAAGATGATTGGTCACTTTTGCCTTAAAAGAGAGCCAATTCCAGAGCAGAGAGAGGAGCTTACCACCAAGGAAGAAGAGACAAGCAGGAGAGACTTGGTAGCAGGAGACGGCATAGGGGGCTTCCTGGCCCACAGAGAGAGAAAGCTGAGCACCTTTGGGCGGAAAGTGAGGGCCAGGGAGAGGCGTGCCTTCAAACACAGCTGTGGAGGGGCTATCCTGATGGAAGAACTGTATCCTGAGTGTTCTTGAGCCTGAACTGTAACTGTCACTTCCCTAATAAACCCCATAATTGTATGGTATGTGAGTTCTGTGTGGCACTGCAATGAATTATCAAACCCAGTAGAGGGGACGGTTGTTGTCAGAATTAGTAAAGATGGCAGAGAGGAGGCATGTCTGACCCCTTCCACTTGGGAATCAGCTTTGGGCTGTTGATCTTGATTCTCTTTTTCCCTTGTGAAGAAAGAAGAGGTCAGACACTGCCCTCAAGCCATTTTTACAGGAAGGGAATCAGATAGAACTATTCCCAATCTAACACCCAGTTCCACCTAATACCTCTTAGAAGGGTCACCTTATGTCATGGATGCTTAAGATTCAGTCACCTTTTTTTCCACTGTCCATTCTCTGATTAAGCCTTGCTCTTTCAAGCTTCTAGGCCTTACTCATGTGGTTCGTTCAGGCTTCTGACCTTCCACATGCTCTCTGTCTAATAAAATCCTACTTATCCTGCAAGGTTCATCAAGAAATCTTTTTACTTCTGACCACTATTCACTTCGTTTGCTATATTCCCACATAATAAGTTGAAACATCTTTTGTAATGCTTTTCACAGCTTGACTTGTACTCTAGTTAGCAATGGAAGTGTCTTTCTGCCCTGCTAGATTATGAGCTTATAGTGATGAGCCACTTCTAATATCTACAAATGTCTCATTCCCACTGAGCTCAGATCTTGTGCCCCCTTGAACCTATTGTCTTTTCTAATACCCTACATAAGTACTTAAAAAAGGTTGAAGAAAACTCAAATTTTAACAAGTTTTAATGAGTCTCTAAGTCAGTTTTCTGTGAGGAACTTAAAAAATGTCTAACATGACCCCTGACTTAAGGATATTTAATCAAGATATACAATTAGAAGGATATATAAGTTGTACTTAATTAAGTGTCAAATGTGTTATGAAGGCAAGTAAGTATCATGTAGTTCAGGAAGAGGAAAGCTCAATCTGATTTAAAGGACCTGAGAAAGCCCTTATGGGGGAGATCAGATTGAACTCAGGGATGAGAAGGATCGGAGTGGAAAGAAGGACAAGAAGGTGTTTTAGGAGAGGAAACATTATGAGCAAGTTAATGGAGTGAAGGCTGAACTGAGTGCATGGAGGAACAGTGAAGTGATGTGCATGGCCAAGTGCCCAGAGCTCAGAGGAAGAAAGTAAGGGGACAGGTAAGACACAGGCAGAGTATGGAGTATCTGAAATACGAAAACATGGAAATTGCATTCAGTTTCAGAAATAATGAGGGACCATTACAAATTCTTGAGCATAAGAGTATCAATTTTTTCATTTATTTAACAAATATTTATTGAGCAATCCAAAGTGTAAGACACTATCAAGGTGTTGGGAATGCAATAATGAACAAAGTAGAAAAAGTTCCTCCTCTTTTAAATCTATATGCTAATGGTGGTGGTAGAGTGGGGGAGATAGGTTATCTATGCACCAACAAATAAATATATGTTGAGGAGTGATTAATCATACAAAGAGAAAAAAACATGGTCATGAAGATAAAAGGGCAGCTAGGGTGAACAGAAAAGATAGCAAAACAAGTTCAGTAATTCATTGGGAGTAAACAGTTGTTAAAGGATTTAATTTTGCTCCCGAAATATGTTCTTCTTCTTGTTGTTAGGAGCCCTTGAGTTGTTTCTGACTATTAGTGACCCTACGTACAACAGAACGAAACACTGCCTGGTCCTGCACCATCCCCATGATTGTTGTTTTGCTTGAGCCCATTGTTGTAGCCACTGGGTCAATCTGTGTTGTTGAGGGTCTTCCTTTCTTTCGCTGACCCTCCACTTTACCAAGCAGGACATCCTTCTCCAGGGACTGGTCCCTCCTGATAACATGTCCAAAGTATGTGAGACGAAGCCTCGTCATCTGCGATTCTAAAGAGCATTCTGGTTGTACTTCTAAGACAGATTTGTTTATTCTTTTGGCAGTCTATGGTATATTCAATATTTTTCGCCAACTCCAAAACTCAAAGGTGTCAATTCTTTTTCTGTCTTCCTTATTCGTTATCCAGGTTTCACATTCATATGAGGTGATTGAAAGAACCTCGTGTTGGATCAGGCGCACCTTGGTCCTCAGAGTGACTTCTTTGCTTTTTAACATTTAAAGAGGTGTTTTGAAGCAGATTTGCTCAATGCAATTTTTCATTTGATTTCTTGGCTGCTGCTTCCGTAAGTGTTGATTGTGGATCCAAGTAAAATGAAATCCTTGACTACTTCAATCTTTTCTCTGTTTATCATGATGTTGCTTATTGGTCCAGTTGTAAGTATTTTTGTTTGCTTTATGTTGAGGTGTAATCCATACTGAAGGCTATAGTCTTTGATCTTCATCAGTAAGTGCTTCAAGTCCTCTTTGCTTTCAGCAAGATATGTTGTATCATCTGCATAATGCAGGTTGTTAATGAGTCTTCCTCCAATCCTGATGCCACATTCTTCTTCACATAGTCCAGCTTCTCGGATTATTTGTTCAGCATACAGATTGAATAAATACAGTAAAAGGGTACACCCTGATGGACAACCTTCCTGACTTTGAACCACGCAATATCCCTTTTTTCTGTTCAAACAACTGCTTCTTTTTCCATGTACAGGTTCCTCATCGGCACAATTAAGAGTTCTAGAATTCCCATTCTTCCCAATGTTATCCGTAATTTGTTAAGATCCACACAATTGAATGCCTTTGCATAGTCAATAAAACACAGGTAAACATCTTTCTGGTATTCTCTACGTTCAGCCAGATGCATCTGACATCAGCAATGATATCCCTCATTCCCCATCCTCTTCTGAATCCAGCTTGAATTTCTGGCACTTCCCTGTCCGTGTATTGCTGCAGTCACTTTCGAGTGATCTTCAGCAAAATTTTACTTACGTGTGATATTAATGATATTGCTTGATAATTTCCACATTTGGTTGAATCATCTCTCTTTGGAAAGGCATAAATATGGACCTCTTTTAGTCAGTTGGCCAGGTAGCTGTCTTCCAAATTTCTTGGCATAGAGCAGTGAGCACTTCTGGCTCTGTATCCATTTGTTGAAACATCTCAGTTGGTATTCTGACAATTCCTGGAGCCTTATTTTTTGCCAATGTCTTCAGTGCAGCATGGACTTCTTCCTTCAGTACTATCAGTTCTTGAACATATGCTACCTCCTGAAATTATTGAATGTTGACCAGTTCTGTTTGGTACAGTGACTGTGTATTCCTTCCATCTTCTTTTGATGAGTCCTTGGTTATTCAGTATTTTGCCCATATAATCCTTCACTATTGCAACTTGAGGCTTTAATTTTTTCTTCAGTATTTTCAGCTTGATAAACGCCGAGTTTTTCTTCCCTTTTGGTTTTCTTTACTTTGTCTTCTTGAGCTGCCCTTTGAAATCTTCTGTTCAGCTCTTTTACTTCATTATTTATTCCATTCGCTTTAGCTACTCGACATTGAAGAACAAGTTTTAGAGTCTCTTCTGACATCCAGTTTGGTCTAGTCTTTCTTTCCTGTCTTTTTAATGACCTTTTGCTTTCTTCATGTATGACGTCCTTGATGTCATTCCACAACGTGTCTTGTCTTGGGTCATTAGTGTTCAACGCATCAAATCTATTCTTGAGATGGTCTCTAAATTCAGGTGGGATATAATCAAGGCCGTACTTTGGCTTGTACTTCGTTCTAATTTTCTTCAGCTTCAAATTGTACTTTCATATGAGTAATTGAAGGTCTGTTCCACAGTCGGCCCCTGGCTTTGTTCTGACTGATGATATTGAGATTTCCCCTTGTCTCTTTCCACAGATGTAGTTGATTTCATTCCTGTGTATTCCATCTGGTGAGGTTCACGTATATAGTCACTGTATATGTTGTTGAAAGAAGGTATTTGCAACGAAGAAGTCGTTGGTCTTGCAAAATTCTATTAGGCGATTTCTGGCATCGTTTCTATCACCAAGGCGATATTTTCCAACTACCAATCTTCCTTCTTTGTTTCCAACTTTCACATTCAAGTCACTAGCAATTATCAATGCATCCTGATTGCATGTTCAATCAATTTCAGACTGTATTTGGAAATACTTGTTGTAAATCGTAATCTCTATCCCTGTGGTTATAATCCCATTTGAAAATGGGTTGTCTTTGTTATGTGAGTGAGCCAGGATCAGTGTTGGGTATATCTTGAGTCATTCCCTTTTGAGATATAAACAAGATTAAACAAGCAAGAAAGAGAAGGAGAGATGGGGGAAGAGAGATGCCAAGCCACATAAAGAGTGCCCAGGAGCAGAAGCTAAAAGAGGCAAGGATCTTCCTCCACATCTGACAGAAAGAGAAATATTTCCCCTAGAACTGGCACCCTAAATTTAGACTTCTAGCCTCTTAATCTGTAGGAAAATAAATTTATGTTTATTAGAACATCCCACTTGTGGTATTTATGTAATACCAGGACTAGATAACAGACAGAATTTGATACCAGAAGAGTGGGGTGCTGCTCTAACAGATATCTAAAATGTTGAAGTGGTTTTGGAATTGGGTAATGGGCAAATGCTGGAAGAGTTTCAAGGTGCCTAATAGAAAAAGCCTAAAAGGCCTTGAAGAGACTTTTGGTAGAATTATATATGTCAAAGGCAATTCTGGTGAAGGCTCAGAAGTAAGTGAGGAGAGCTATAGAGAAAGTCTCTATCACCCTGTAAAATATACATGGCACCTGCAAAGGAATATTGCTAGAAATGTGGATGTTAAATGTGCCTTTGGTAAGGCTTTAAAAGAAAATGACGAACACATGATTAGACAATGGAGGAAGGGCAATGTTTTTTATGCACTGGCAAAGAACTTGTCTGAATTATGTTCAAAAGTTTGGTGGAAATTAGAACTTGTTAGTGATAATCTTGGATATCTGACTGAGGAGATTTCTAAGCAAGATTGTAAAGGGGCCGTGTGGTTTCTTCTTTCCGTTTATAGTAAAATGTGAGATGAAAGAGATGGATTTAAAAATGAAACCAGAACTTGAAGATTTAGAAAATTCTGTTATACAAAGTACAGATGTGTGCCCTGAAACACTCTCCAAGGACTTGGTGACTCAGTCTTTAGTTAAGGAGAGTAAGCCTGTGACTGCTGGATCTGACCAACTGCCAAAGCAGAAAACTGATCAGTTTACGCTGAATGGGACAGGGACAGGATGAAATGAAAGAAAGCTTTCTGCCTTTTGGAATTCTACAAGCAGGAAACAGACGGAAGTAGCTACATCTGCTGTCCTCCAAGAAAAGAAAAGGGCTATCCATGGGGCAACTCAGAGATCAGCAGAACTGTTAGAAGGAGCACAGTAAACGAGGCCTTATCAGTTTCAAAGCATGGGGCCAACGTCTCCTGGATCTCAAAAGATGGGGCCAGAGCATCCTTGATTTCAAAGAGTTGGATATTCGTTAGTTTGTTTCCAGAGTGTGGGGCTGTTGTTAAGGTGTGCCAGTGGGATGCAACCACTACCCAAAGCTGAGGGGATGGGCTGCCATGCCCAATGGACAGAAGAACAAGACCTGCTGGGACCAACGGGGTGTAGTTGCCTCTCAGACTAGGAGAATGGGGCCACCCAGAGCCAAGGGAGAAGAGTTGCCATTACCAGTGGGCCTGCAAGGCGAGGCTGAAGTCCAGGGCCAAGCGTCTTCACCCCAATTCAGAAAGTGTCGCCAACATCCAGAGTCTGGAGGGCACGCTTGTTGCTCAGATGGTCTCAGAGAAGAGAGGATAATTTTCAAAACTTGAGAGCTAATATAACTTGTTCTGCTGGGTTTTGGGCTTGCTGGTGCACGTTATCCCTTGTTTTCCTCCAATTTTTCCCATTTCTAATGGGAATGTCTACCTTGTGCCTGTTCCCAGCATTGTACTTTGGAAATACAATTTGTAGTCTAGATTTCTCAGGTTCACAGAAGAAAAGAAATTTTGCCCCAAGATGGAATACTCCTAAAGTCTTACCCATATTTGATTTAAATGCTTCAGATGAGATTTTGGACTTGGAGATAACTTAAGACTTTGGGATGATGTGATGGGGTGAATACGTTTTATACGTGGCAAGGACATGAATTTTTGGAGACCGAAGTGTGGAGTGTTATGGATTGAATTGTGTCCCCCAAAAATATGTGTTGTAAATCCTAATCTCTATGCTTTAGGTTATAATCTCATTTGGGAATGGGTTGTCTTTGTTATGTTAATGAGGCAGGATGAGCGTAGGGTGTTCTTGTTAATGAGGCAGGATGAATGTAGAGTGTCCTTGAGTCAGTCTACGGAGCACTCTGGTTGTACTTCTTCCAAGACAGATTTTTTTCATTCTTTTGGCAGTCCTTGGTATATACAATATTCTTCACCAACACAATTCAAAGGTGTCAATTCTTTGGTCTTCCTTATTCATTATCCCACTTTTGAATGCATATGAGACTATTGAAAACTCCATGGCTTAGGTCAGGTGTAGTTTAGTCTTTGTCATGCATTGAATTGTGTCCCCCAAAAATATATGTATCAATTTTGCTAGGCCATGATTCCCCATATTATGTGATTGTCCACCATTTTGTCATCTGATGTGATATTCCTATGTGTTGTAAATCCTATTACTATGATGTTAGTGAGATGGATTATCGGCAGTTATTTTGATGAGCTCTATAAAATTAGATTATGTCTTAAACCAATCTTGAAATATAAAGTTTATTCTCTCACAGTTCCAGTAGACTACAAGTCCAAGTTCAGGGTCTCAGCTCCAGGGGAACGCTTTATCTCTCTGTTGTCTCTGGAGGAAGGTCCTTGTAGTGCATCAGTCTTCCTTTGGTCTGGGAGCATCTCAGCGCAGGAACCACAGGTCCAAAGGACATGCTCTGCTCCCGGCGCTGCTTTTTTGGTGGTATGAGGTTCCCCTGAGTCTCTGTTCACTTCTCTCTTTTATGTCTCAAATGAGATTGGATTAAGAAGCAATCCAATCTTGTATACCTCATCAGTATAACCTCATCATAGTGATAGAGTTTACAACACATAAGGAAATTACATCAGATTATACAATCATATGATACTGGGAGTCATGACCTAGCCTAGTTGACAGATATTTTTGGGGGACTCAATTCAATCCATGACAGATGCAGAACATTTTTTTAATAAACTTTGTTATGCCAATTGGCTTAGATGTTCCCTGAAACTATGGTCCCCAGGCCCCAGCTACTCTGTCTCTCAAAGTGTTTGGATATGTACAGGAAACTTCTTAGCTTTTTCTTTGGTCCAATTGTGCTGACTTCCCCGGTATTGTGTGTTGTCCCTCCATTCACCGAAGTTGATCCTTGTCTACTGTCTGGTTAGTGAATTCTCCTTCCCTTCCCTCCCCACCCTCGCAACCATCAAAGAATGCTTTTTTCTAAGCCCTGAGTTCCCAGCTTAGAAGACATGGCAGTTGTTGAATACTGCCAGACTGGTGTCAGAGCAGAGTGGGATGATAAGTGGATGAGGGGAAGGAAACATTTCTCTGCTGTGACTCTCTGGAGGTTAGGGATTATTTGCCCCCAGCTCATTAGGTTAGACGCTTGCACTTAACTTTCGCAGGTCCATCACAGATACCCTTGGCTCCAGAGGGACGTGCAGGCTCCCCATTGCCTAGCCTTACCTGATATGGTGAAACATGTCCCAAATGCTACTGTTCATCTCAGCCCACGTGCACTGGCTAACACAGCCAGCAGGGCGCCCATGACCTCGCGACTGGTACTTCACTGCTTTTGAATTGTCTCTCCATCGCCATAGCTTAGTCTGACTCTTCAGCTTTGTCTTTGATGATCAGGGCTCTTAGATTGTGATGTATAATCAATTCACTTGGTTTTTCGGGTCTTTGTTGTAAGAGAGATACCAGGAAGCATCTAACTATTCCGCCAACTTGGCCCCACCTCCTAATATAGTATTAGTGAGAGAAGACAACGCTTTTATTATTAACACATACAATAAAATAAAAAAATATATTTATTACCATTTCTTTGATTTAATCTCATTCTTTGTACATTCCTATTTTTATGTTTTATAATATATAATATTTTAGTATAACAGTACTACTATATCATTTATAGGTAAAATGAATATTCTCCAAATGATTTTATTGATATGAATGGACAGCTAAAAAATATGAGATTCCCTCCTGTAGTGAAGCCACTAACAGATAGATAACAGTTGACAACTCAAAAGTAGATGAGATAATCTTAGGAAAACTAGAGAACAAAAAAAGGAGACCAAATATAGAATTGAGGGAAACAAAAGTATCATTAAGGGCAAAGACAGAAACATGATCCAGCATAAAAGACTGAGATGCAAAAGTTAAGAAGATAGAAGAAACGAATGTTATCATAGAAGCTAATGGTGAGAGACATCCAATAGTAATAAACACTATAGCTTAGTCAGCAATGTAATTAGGAAATGTTCCTTATTGTTGGCATTTAGAGTTTGGTTGTGATTTTAGTGATAGTGAAGATTCAGTGAAATGGTGGGGGCAGACAAATAACAAGTGAGAGGGAACAAGATAGACCAATTCCCAATCTAACACCTCACTCCACCTAATACCCTTAGAAGGGTCCCCTTATGTCATGGACACTTAAGATTCAGCCACCTTTTTTCACTATCCATTCTCTAATTAAGCCTTGCTCTTTCAAGCTTCTGTTCCTTTAATCATGTGATTCCTCAGATTACTGACCTTCCACATGCTGTCTCTGTATTAGAATATTATTTATCCTCAAAGATTAGACAGGCCCATAAAACAAAACTAGACTAAATGGGCACATCAGCCCAGGGACAAGGAAGAGAAGGCAGGAGGGGACACAAATGTGGTAACAAGGAATCCAAGGCTGAGAAGGAGAGAGTGCTGATATGTCTTGGGGTTGGCAGCCAATGTAACAAAACAATGTGTGTATTAACTGTTCAATGAGAAACTAATTTGCTCTGTAAACCTCATCTAAAGTACAATTACGAAAAAAAAAGAGAGAAAGAAATTTACCCAGGGTCAAACAGTTTACAAGTAACAACAGTAGAATTCAAACCCAGGTTGAAGAAAATTCAAATTTTAACAAGTAAGTTTGTAGTGATTCTCTAGGTCAGTTTTCTATGAGGAATTTAAAAGATGTATAAAATGACCCCTGACTTAAGAATATTTAATCAAAACATACAATTAGAAGGATATAAGTTGCACTTAATTAAGTGTCAAATGTGTTATGATGTCAAGTAAGTACCAAATATGTCAGGAAGAGGAAAACTCAATTTGATTTATAGGACCTGAGAAAGTCTTCATGAGGGAGATCAGATGGAGCTCAAGGATGAGAAGAACTGGAGTGGAAAGAGGGAGAAGTAGGTGTTTTAGGTGAGGGAATGTTATTAGCAAGATCATTGAGTGAAGGGTGAACCAAGTGCACAGAGGAACAGTGAAGTGATGTACTGAGAGAAAGAAAGCAAGCGGCCAAGAGCCCTGAGCTGAGAGGAAGAAAATAAGGTGATAGAAAAGATCCAGGCAGAGTATGGAGTATCTGAAATACCAAAACACAGAAAATGGGTGTGGTTGGAAAAATAATGAGGGACCATTAAAACTTCTTGAGCATGGGAGTATCTTTTTTTTTTTTTCATTTATTCAACAAATATTTATAGAGCACTCCAAAGTGCCAGACACGGTGAAGGTGTTGGGACAGCAATAATGGACATAGCAGAGACATTTCCTCCTCTCTTAAATCTATATGCTAATGGTGGTAGTAGAGTGGGGGTGATGGATTATACATGTATGAACTACCAAATGTATGATATGTTGAGGAGTGATTAGCGATATAACAAACAACAACAACAAAAAAAAAAAACAACAACAAGGTAATGAAGATAAAGAGCAGCTGTGGTGAACAGAAATGATAGAAAAACAAGTTCAGTAGTTCATTTAGACTAAAGAGTTGTTATAGATTTAATTGTGTACCCCCTCAAAATATGTGTTGTAAACCCTAACCTCTATTTATAGGTTATAATCCCATCTGAGAATGGGTTGTCTTTGTTATGTTAAGGAGGCAGGACAGTTTATAGTGTATCTTGAGTCAATCTCTTTAGAAAATATAAATGAGATTAAACAAGCATTAGATAACTAAGACAGAATTTGGTACTGGAAGAGTAGGGTGCTGCTCTAACAGATACCTAAAAGATGGAAGTGATTTTGGAATTGGGTAATGGGCAGAGGATGGAAGAAGTTTAAGTTTCCTAATAGTAAAAGACTGGAGCCCTGGTTGTGCAGTGGTTAAGAGCTTGGCTGCTAACCAAAAGGTCAGCAGTTCAAACCCACCAGCCACTCCTTGGAAACCCTACGGGGCAGTTCTTCTCTGTCCTGCAGGGTCACCATGAGTTACAATTGACTCAACAAGGATTTTTTTTTTTTTTTTTATAATAGTAAAAAACTAGATTGCCTTAAGAGATAGTTGGTAGAATCATGGATGTCAAAGGCAATTCTGGTGAAGGCGTAGATTGAAGTAAGGAGAGCCATACACTCAAGGAAACTCCCTTTCAACTGACTGGCTACTCACAGCAGATCCTATCATTGGGGTGATCGCATATAAACACTGAGAATCATGGCCCAGCCAAGTTGACACTCGATTTAACCATCACACAAAGTAATGAAGATAAAGAGCAGCTACGGTGAACCAAAATGATAGAAAAACAAGTTCAATAGTTCATTTGAACTAAATAGTTGTTATAGATTTAATTGTGTCCTACAAAAATTTATGTTGTAAATCCTAACCTCTATGCCTGTGGTTATAATCGGTTTGGGAATAATCTGTCATTGTTATGTTAAGGAGGCAAGATGAGTGCAGGATGTG